>OW052237.1:7500000-8750000 GCA_932527175.1 Operophtera brumata | reverse complement strand
TGAAAAGAAGACGCAAGCAAACTGTGAATGTCCTGCTTATGAATTAACCTAATTCGAGTCTGCAGATCATGTATCGAATGCCTAATTACTTCTAGATTTGGTCTCATCATCATCAACATCATTGGCCTGTAGAAGTCTACTGCTAGGTCACCCACAAAGAATGCATCTGGAGCCGAGAAAACAAAACGGTCTAGTGCGAGTCGTTCTCACGTGAGGAGGGTTCCGTATAAGTCGGATAATATGTGAAGCGGCTTCACAAAGCGACGGCTGAAAAAATAAAGAATATAACTTCACTGAAGCCCCAAATTCTTTAATTTTTCGGAGATGACGGGGAATCGTGGATTTTCGTATATTTTCTTTAATATCTTTTAAGCCATGCATCGTAAAATTATTTATAAAATATATGAGTATAACTCTTAACAAGCCCTTTTAATTGATGTGTCACATACATAAAAATTACATGTTATTTTTTTTCTAGTTGTCCCTCAAAATCAGAATTCATTCATTTACGCTATACTTCCGTGGTTTGGTCACCTAACTTCGTATATGTACCAAGTTGCTTCTTTTTTCGTCCAGTAGGATTGCACAAAATAGCCTGTGACGTACAGACAGACAGACAGACAGAGAGACACGCGAGTGGTCCTGTAGTTCCATTGTTACATTTTGAGATACGGAACCCTAATTATGTACGTGTTGGTGAGCATGAGATAGGAACCCTAAAAAAGTACGAGTTGGTCTAGAGCAAAATAATTGTTGAGACTGTTCTTTAATAGGATTTCCGTTTGTTCTATGGGAGATGTTAGAATGTCCTTAATGGGGTATACAAATAATCTGTGACGGGATCAGAAGCCGTGGGTTTGTTTATTTCATTTTCACATTATAGTAACGAAGTACGTGTTGGATAGTAACTAGTAGAAATCTGTGGCCTCTGTACACCCCTGTGCAAAAAGAACGTATTTAATTCGCCTAATATTAGGTATATCGTCACAGAATACAATCATAATAGTATAGGACCAGAAGGTTGACTCTGCAAAATCTTATAAATAAATAGCGACTCTATCCCTCACACAATAAAGTGCAATTCAGGTCGCACAACGCTTATTACCTACAGCTAAAGTCATTTAGAAATTACCTCTCTTTCTATCGCGTAACTCTTATCTTGTCTGACTCGCTGAATGGGGAGACACGCTGCTTATTTATCACGCTAGGTGGCGCATAATCGCTGGTGTTGTTTCGTAGACAAACAAAGGTCTATCAATGTTAAAAAAAAACTGTCAAAAGTGTCAAATATCAATGGATAATTTTAGTAAATAAACTTTAAATAATAGTCCGGTATTAAACATGCCTCTGTGCAGTGCATTTCAGTGTAAAAATAAAGGTACACACCGTTTCCCTTCTGATGAGAAAAACACACGATCACTAAATGACAAGCACCACCTAAAGTCAGGAGTGCGCTACGCCTGATATCCTTCGAAAAAAATGAAAACTAATAAAGATTAGATACAAAAACTACTGTCTACTTGTTATTTTCTATTTCTTGTTAAATTCTGTAATATGTGTGGAAACTTTTAATTGGCTTTCTATTTTATATTTACTTGTTTATTTGTGTACCTAGCTGTAAGTTTTCCTAAAAGAACAAAATAAAATAAATAAAATAATAAAATAAAAGTATAACTGATAAAAATCCACGTATTACAAAATTACAAGACACTGCAAAATACACAGTAGTATTCGCATAAATTACAAGAAACATCATAATCCACTAAAAACACTGAAATAAATTCATCAAAGCGGTGATCCCACAAAATAAAAATAAATCTTTTGCTGCGTAAATGCCGCCAATCTGGAAGATAATCCCTAACCACGCTCAAAATTTTCAAAGGTCGCGGCTTGAGGAAACGCGAAGAGCCAGTGCTACGTCACGAACAGCTGTGCATTGGTGATACTGTGAAACAACTTGCGACTGCTGTATCGCCTGTAAATGTCGCTAGATTCGTTGGCACTCACCATTATTACTATCGACATATCTCGGCAGCGTATTCCATTGAATCCAAACGACATTTTTACAAAATCACACAATAATAAATTGATATTTTTTTTGTATAAGTTTTAGTCGATTAATAAAGGTCTATAAATGTTTTGTCGTGAATTCTATGAACGTCTTCCTAGTGATACCGTTACCAAAAACGTGTACCAAATTCTGAGAGCTTGGATCTCCTAAAATGTTAAAGTTTTTAAGTGATAGTTGTATCTTTGTGAAGATCCATCTGGCAAAAATACAAATATATGATCGATCCCCCCTCTGAGCCTCGCGTTGACGTCATACGAACTAGGCGTAGATGGACTCACATAATGTAAGCCTTGGTTATCCATCTACGTCTGACTTGCGGCTATGGCAGCAGTGGCGGATTTGCCCTAAGGCCCAGTAGGCCCGGGCCTAGGGCGGCCAGATATTAGGGGCAGCCAATCGTGACAAAAAATTCACTGAGATAAGAAGAAATAACTCAAAGTACATAAATATAAAGTAAAAAAAGTAAAAGTTTATTAAAATTGGTACACAAAATATGAAACAAGTGGTTTACAAATATAATTATATACTAAAGGCACGCGCGCACATTATGGCGGGCCGCACTGTACTGCACCGCATCGTAATTCGTATAACAATAATCTTCCTAAATCAATTTCGTACAATAATTTCGTAGTTTTTTATAGTTTGCAATTAATTCTATTAATTATGTAGTCTATTAATGATGGATGCTGCGAAAGGGGCGGCTGGTATTTACTACATGGCCTGGGGCCTAGGGCGGCCAAAGCTGCAAATTGGCCATTGTGTGGCAGTAGTCTGTTTAATTGTAGAACCAATCATCTGAAACCCGGCCGCAGGTGGGCCGCTCATATATATTTAGATCGCGAGTCGTAGTCCGTTCATTGTCACCAACCCATGCCAAGGCCCTCCACTTGATTGTTGGCCCATCACGAAACTGGCGTTATGTAACTATAGCGGCGATGTCTTTTATCGGTTGCTAAGAATTTTTCTTACGACTTAATATTCTAGATTTCTTGAGCGAAAATGTTAGTCGTATCTTTCTTTTTCTTCACCAACAGCACAGGAGACTAATCAACGGGACACACAAAAAAAAAATATCTTATGGCTTTCCTTTTAAATTCATAATTGGTCTTAAATCTTCCTATTGAATCCTAAAAAGAGTTTATTTATCATCATCATCATCAGCTTTTTAGTCCACTGATGGACGAGGCATTTTTTTTACGAAACAAGTAGGCAAACTAGTGTACTGGCCCACCTGATATAAAGTGGTCACCTATTTAACATTTTAAGGGGTATTTGCTATAATCACCACGTTTGGCAGGCGGATTGGCGATCACAGTGTTGGTGTTGAGTACTTAGGGTAGATGCCCATCCCCTAGTGCAATCTATTAGTCGGCTTTTACGGCATCTACGGGAGGAGACGGAGGGGTCTATTCTTATTCTATCTTAGACAAAGATTATCGAGTTTATCTATACCAGCGTCAGTTGAGCATCACGAGACTGAGGTTTGGTGACTTTTTGAGCACGTTATGTAAAATGATAACATTCACAATTTATAGCATGTTTTGATCAGATATTTATAATATTATACAAATTTAGGTTTTTTTTAATGTTGCTCATTCACGCCCTAACGGTTGATTTGAATCGATCTGATTGAGCTACGAAACGTGGTAAAAACGTGAGCTAAGCCGCAGGCAAATGCTAGTAGAAATATATGAGCCCGAGTTTATACTTGATTAAATTTGTCCAAATGTGAGTCACACTGGTGAACGGAGGATTTTGCTAACGAAGTTAATCTTACTAGATTGAAATTAACAGATGTTTCACTTGTTTTAGGTAAGTGGGGTATTTTTTACTCTCATTTTTTAACCAGGAGTTCCTGGTTTAAACTTATAAAAAAAACCTTTCATGTGGCATCATGAATGGGATTCGTAAAATTTTAATGTTGGGCGATGTAATCAGTTCGCAAGTACAGCAGACATAGTATTTTGGTTCCCGTTTTCGATGAATGTTTAAATATATACGAAATGTTTCAACAGACAGACAATTAAACTAACCACAAGCGTTTCTTTTTACCTTTTAGGTAAACGAAACCCTAAGAACCTCTCTGAATGTACTAAGCTAGAAGACATGCGTTAGTAGAACACGCTCTTGCACTTATGAGAAGAATAAGTGTACATTACAGCTCGAAGCTCTTATTCACTTGCTTATTATTATCATTAAAATACTGTAAAATTAAAATACACGCGTATGCTGTATTATGACTGGTGTGTCCGGCATAAGAATAGACCCCTCCGTCTCCTTCCGTGGATGTCGTAAAAGCCGTCTAAGGGATTACCCGGATTTGTTTGTATGATTCGTTGGTATAAGATTTGTCCTGGGTGCTAGCTTATTATTGAATGTGTTAATACTGGAAGAAAGCGTTAGACGAGTCAGTTGTGGGAAGCAATGGCGGCGATGAGCTCACCCCTTGTCACGTCTATATTCCACGATGGTGCAACCCACTGTGAAAAGAGGCCCATTGAGGCTCTGCCTACCCCTTCAGGGAAAAAGGCATGTGTATGTATGTATGTATGTATGACTCTAAAAGCGCTGCAATAACTGCCGCATTACGAGCAAGTGTGTTGAAAATATATTTTTCCGAAGACTGCACTTGAAAGTGGTTTTCCAAGCTTTCGATATCAACATAAAAACATTATTATAAATATAACAACACAAGAGGATCCTGCTCTACTCTTGACAACAAGAAGCTTCACACAATAGACGAACAAATTCTCATAATGCTTCATTTTCAACTCCCGTTTAATTTATGGTACACTTCAGAGCAGCGCGATAGTCTACGCCATTGACGCACGGCTCTACTGCCCGTACGATGGTGGCTTCGCGTTGTTTATTCTAATTGACCGCACGCATTTTGAATAAGTATACAAGTTTATTTTATAGAATAATAAGAACACTAGATTATTTCAGTTTTCCCACAGTTTTTTCACATATTTGTAAATCCAAAAACAACAGTTTAGTTGGCAGTAGATTGCAGTGGCAGATACTTGATTTTAGTTTTTTTTTTGTTTTTGTTTTCAAACGTACAAACTATCTTTTAGAAAAATTACGACTATACACCACGTACTTTACTATTATATTAGTACGTAATTTTTCTAAAATGATACCTAGCCACGGTACATTCAATTCTATGAGTACAAACTAGACGTTAATAATAAAAATATGTGTTTATTTACCATGAAGAGCCCTTTTATTGAACATAAAATGGTGCACTTGAGAAAAGTTTTATTTTTATTTCTATTAGGACCTCAAATATTAAAATTACTTTAGTTACCTACGTCCGTGGTACACGTACCTAACTCTGCTTATACGTAGCAATTTTTTTTTTTCATGTTGTAGGTTTGGATATAAGTAGGCTGTGACAGACGGACACAGACAGTCAGACAAAATAATGATGCTACAAAGGGTCATATGTATATTTCATCAGATGTACAAAACCCTAAGCAAGAGAAGTCGATGGAAATAAACCTCACTGTCGTGGCAATTCTTACGCGCACTTTCGCATTGCTCTGTAGTTCGAGTCCTTTACAAAGAAGCATTTCCCATCCTTTAACGTCACATCAATCATTTTAAGCATCTAAATCCAATTAAAACTTGTCTTGAAAGGAAGTGTATTTTGTTACAATGATGCTGTAATTTTCATGCTTAATGCCTAGGCCACACAGAACAGTTGACAGACAGAGCGCCAGTAAGTCACGACTGTGTTTTAAGCTAGGTTCATATTGTTGTGTCGGGGTGTGGCGTGGCGCGCCAGAACGTAATCGGTTACGTTTATTACCTGTGACTAGATTCACATTAGTAGGTTGTGTTGTGTTGCGGAGCGTCAACGTAACCGAATGCGTTCTGGCGCGCCACGACACACCCCGACATAACAATATGAACCTAGCTTTATTGTGTCATACCAATGGGGAGACACACTGCTTATTTATCACGCTAGGTGGCGCATAATCGCTGGTGTTGTTTCGTAGCCAAACTAAGGTCTATCAATGTCAAAAAAAAAACTTTCAACAGTGGACAGTTTTAGTTATGTTAAAAATGGATAGTTTTAGTATGAGAAAAATCACCAGCGATGGTTGCGCCATCTGAGATCAGTTTTGCCTGTGGCTCCCCATTGCGCTTGCTTTGACAAACAGTGTACCTACTATTAAGCGAGATATTTTATAGAGATATTTGTGACGTTGCTGTGGCATGATGCAACCATCTTTTCTAAAGGCGTGCTGTAGTAGGTAAGTTTTAACTTTTCCACTCAGATGAACAACTAAATGGAAAATGCTACTTAATTCATTCAGAAATAACTAAATTTCATCATCTCTCTAAATAATTATCTTTACGTACTATAATTGTGACAGTATAATGAGTAATCTAAACAAAGTTTTGGGCAGTTCGTCAGAAGTTGATTTAATATTTAAAGCTGTTATATCCGAATTAAAAGTTTGGGAATTACTGACCTAAATCATAATATTAATGTTAATGAGCAGTACCGCTTTTTCAGTGTTAGCATCACGGGGAATGGATTTAAATGTGGTTTTTTGGAAGCTTTACTATGTTTCTAAGCCATTTTTGATGTTTCATGTCTATGAGTGTCTGTTCTCTCTCTCTATCTCTCTATCTCTCCCTCTCTATCTCTCGACACATCACAAAGTAATTGTGAAATTTGTTCATGAAGGGTTCATTTCACTGACAGTTCAATTTACTACGTAACCTTAGCTTAATGTAGGTATAACTTTAAACTTGGTTTTATATTTTTGTAAGGTATTAATTATCTTTATTAAACCACAAATCTGATTTTATAATTTGGATACATCTTTACCCATACACCTGATTTTATATTTTGGTTACATCTTTATAAAACCAGGTCTTATAATTTAGACAGGTCCGGGTAGATCACTAATAAAATCTTTACTAAACCACAAACCTGGTTTTATATTTTGTTTACGTCTTTATTCCGCCAAAACCAAAACGAAAAAAAGCGAGAACAGTCTCATTTCTTGGATCTCAGCCTTGGATTATTGAATGCCGTGTAGCGCAGCGAATGTCACACTCATCGTGACTTTGTCGGTGTATTGTGTATTTGTGTATCAGCTTGTACTGCTTCGGTTTGGGTTAAGGTGTTGCTAAAAATACAGATTCCGTAAGCATCGTCATATCATAAGCACACTGTACTTCACTGTAGGCCATCGCAGGTTCTGATCTGGTATAGACCATATTATCGTGAGAAGCATATATATGACATTGAATATTTTTAAATTGAAACAGGTAGCAATTTGATGATTATTAAATGTTTAAATAGAATAGGAATAAATGGCGAGATATAGTGAGGCAAGCAACATCAGCTAATAACAGTACAACATGACGACCACAACCGCTCTGTCAAGAGTGCAACGACTGAGAAGAAGATAAATTTTAAATAGACATCAATTATGATTCCCAATTTTAGTAAGTTAAATCTGTCGCTTTTGCAACGCAATAAAAGATTTAATGTCTTTCCAAAAAAATATTTCTCACATTTTCTTGGTTGCTTTCTCGTGAAAACTAATTGCGTTATGTGACGTAGTACGCCCTCTACTACGGTTCAACGCCCCACACTGTCAAACTTTGGATTAAAACATTTATTAATACTTTCTTGAATCAGTTTTTCAGTTTCGTGCTAATTAAAGATTTGGTTTGTTTTTTGTTCATTGCAGTAATTACTTTAATGTCCAAGCCTACTAGGAATAGTTTTTACTGCATGTTAAAGTCATAGTCTCCTAAGTATGTATTACGTTGAATTCTAATCGATGAAGTTGCATGCTTTTGTAAATCGTAAAAAAAGATTGGTCCATTGAATGGTAATCCCAAAATAGAATTTGCACTGTTTTAAAACGTTTGTTGTGATTCTGAGAAAGTCTCTCAATATTTTAGTCGTTTCGTCGCAACGTCTCCTAAAATAGAAATTCTCGTTGGTATATTTACGTTCTAATTTCAGACCTGCGTGTCCTGCGTGTCATGTGTGCCTGTATTGTGCCTGTTTGTGCGTATATTTATCGAAAATGACGACCACCCTATTTTTAGCGCGACGCCCGAATGTCTCAACATTCGGGCTCCATTCAATGTGTCATAATGTGTTATAATTATTGTCGCGCTAAAGATAGGGGTGATCATCATTTTTGCTAAATATACGCACAAACAGGCACAAGACACCTACTTGTATGAACATAATTATAATTGTGTTATTTTCGTATGTCTTCTTGAGAATTAATAAATATTAGTTCTTCTTTGTAAGCAAAGACCTCAAGTTATTAGAATGTCTTGGTTTGTAACTTGTAAGCCTTTTACAATTTAATTTGCGTTAGGTGCTTTTTATTTAAATTTGAAGAGTTCATTGCATTCATGTTAATAATTTACTCTTTATTTTTGTCACTTGCGTGTGCAAAAACTTTACAAATTAACAAAAACATGCCACACTGACATGGATTGATTGACTTGACTAGAATTTTAATAACATTAGTTTAAATTAGTATTAGTAGTAGTAGTAGTTTCGTATGAGGTAGTGCTGGCCTCTGGTGTCAGTATTAAAAAAAACTAGCATATTTCAAAGTATGTTGTAATAAACGGGATACTTTAGTATTAAAATTTTGGTGAAACAACCGATTAAGAGGGCAAACGAATGGGAATGCTTTTATAAAAAAATATAACCTATATTAGCAGTTATTTGCGAGAACTCACTACGCCAATTATACAATTAATGTTTGTTATAAAATATCGTCCGGAGAATCTTCAGTTCAGTTCATGAGTTCTATCTACTCATCAGTGGGTTTGTAAAAGCAGCGATGTGTCACTTATATGAGTTTTCCAGTTTGATGGGCAGGAAATTTAGCAAAGCTACAAATACACATAACGTTAATGTATCTTATTGATGAATATTATTTTATTATACCTACTACTCCTTCATATTGTTTGAACATTAATAAAGTAGTAAAATACAATCTTTGTAATTAGAATTTTGGATTTGAGTCTTTAGAAGATAGATTTAAATAAATAATATTTAAAAAAAAAAAAAAAAAACACGCTTTTATAGCTAACCGAACTAAAAAATAGAAAATAATTTTCAATTTGAAAGAGTTTATATTACAGTAGTAGAAGATCGAACAATTAATATTTTTTTTTTTTAAAGCCTGGGGTGCTTGATAAAGTAAATGTACAATCATTGTGTTGCCAACTATCTATGAGAGGAGAGTTATGAAAAGTAGTAAAATGCACACCACGCTTTTAAAAAAAAAAAAAACTGATTGATTGTTTGATGTTCTACTACTGAACTCTTTGAAATTGAAAATTATTTTCTATTTTTTAGTTCAGTTAGCTATAACAGCGTGTTTTTTTTATTTTTTTAAAATATTATTTATTTTGCATTTTTTAGTTCAATTTCTCTCTCTCTCTCTCTCTCTCTCTCTAACTGTAATTCTAACTCTAACTCTAACTCTAACTCTAACTCTCTCTCTTTCTATCTCTCTCCCTCTCTCTCTCTCTCTATGCAAAGTTTCAAATTAATCAGACTTCTGGAAATTGGTGAAAATTATGCTCAAAGATTCAGTTACATACATACATACATACATAGATACAACCCAAGCTAATAAAATCGTGTTAAAAAAAGAAAATAACGCTGTTTGTCGTCTGTACACTGCTGGGCAAAATTTAATGCGGTTTAACACTTTGCTGTTGCGGTTTAACACCGATGGAGCGTAGTATTCTGGGAGTTAAATGAACATACCGGATTCGAAACGCCATACTGCTCTCCAAAACCAAAATCGTCGAAGTCGCAGAAAAAGCCGCGCTGAAATGGAATTGGGCTGGACAGGTCTGTCGCATGCCTGTTGAGCCGTGGGCCACAATAATCACTATGTTGAGCCTCATAATAAATATTAGTACGTTGAGCCCTAACACAGCGAGACGGCGTGGCGTCGCGGCAGACCACACCAGGAGAAGGCGCGAGGAAATGGACACTTTTGATAAAGATTAACAAGTTAACACAGGGTCATAGTGACTGGAGGAAAAGGGGAGAGGCCTTTGCCCAACAATGCGATGATTCAGGCTAACAGTATCGGTAGTAGGGTATTTACTTGCCGTGGTGTGTCCGATCTAAGAATATACCCCTCCGTCTCCTCCCGTTAATGTCGTGAAGCCGAGTAAGGGATTACACCAGGAGATGGGCAGCAGCACCCACCCAAGTACTCAACACCAATACTGCGGTCACCAAACCGTCTGCCAAGCGTGGTTATTATGGCAAATCCCCCCATTGCATTATATTGGGGACTCCTCTCCAACAGTGGACGTCTAACGACTAAAGATGATGATGAGGGTATAATAGTATTCAAATATTCATAATATGTTTCCCAAGAACTAAAATGCTGCGCAAAAGCTGGAAGATTTAAAGTTTTATTGTTAGTAAAATCATAAATTTCTCGTAAGTTGCTTTTATCTACCATCAGTTAAAAAGTAGCTAAATGCGCTATCTGCCCATTTGAACGCAATTTTACAGCAGTAGTAAAATGCTATTTATGTGTAACGTGCGCTATTAAGAGATAATGGACCAATCTTCGTGCTGTCACATTTATAAAGTGATAATAATGCAGAAAGAGAAATAGGCATCATTACCCATCAGTCACTCTAGATCTGTGACTACATCTGTATCATCAGTCTTCGACATCTCGCGCTTTAAATCTAGGCGCAAGCTGCAGAAGGTCTCTGTATTAGACATTCTTTACGCTGATGATGTCTGCTTGATGGCTGATAGTGTCAATAGTCTGCAGAGATATATTAACAGCCTGGATGAATCATGCCGTAGATTTGGCCTGGTCATAAGCGTGTCCAAGACCCAAGTCCTAAAGCAACCAGCTCGGTGTGAAATCGCGGACCCTACCACGTTGACATTAAGCGGAAAACCCCTCGAAGAAGTTTCAGCCTTCCGTTACCTAGGATGTTTCGTTCGTGATGATAACCGCCTTGTCACTGAAATCTCTTCACGCATAGCGAGGGCGGCCGCAACCTTTGGAAAGTTATCGAAACGAGTTTGGGACTCACACGACTTACAGCTGCACACTAAAATCGACGTGTATAAAGCAATAATTCTTCCAATACTCCTATACGCCACTGAGACCTGGTGTCTTTATAAAGGCGATACAAAGCGGCTTGACGTCTTTCATATGAAGTGCCTCAGATCGATACTTCGTATTAAGTGGCAGGATCTTGTACCTAATACAGATATTCTTCGCCGTACCGAGCTTAGTGGAATGGAGGCTCTGCTCATGCAAGGCCAACTTAGGTGGTGTGGGCATCTTGTGCGTATGGGTGACACCAGACTTCCGAAATCGGTCTTTTTCTCGGAGTTATCTCAGGGGAAGCGTGCACCTGGTGGCCAGTTTCTGCGCTACAAGGATGTCCTTAAGCGCAGCCTATCTTCATGTGATATACCGTGCGATGATTGGGAAGAGCTTGCACATCGGCGGTCTGACTGGCGCAGCACCGTTCACAAGGCTACTGTGCAATATGAAGTAACTCGTCTGGAACACCTTGATGCTAAGCGCCAGCAACAGAAGATAAAACCCAAAACCATTTACACCTATACCTATAATTCTTTTGGACAGTTGTACTGTCCCTCGTGTGATAGAACGTTCAAAACAAAGTTTGGTTTTGCGAGCCATATTCGCTCACATAGATAGGGAAATTTTTGAATTGTATAGACATCAAAATTGGGTTATCAGGGTTCGCCATCGACGGATACGTTGAGGAGGACTATATATATATATATATATCATCAGCCTATAGAAGTCCACTATTTAGCCTCCCCCATAGAAGGAGGTCTTGAGCCGCCTCCATCCAACGACCTCTTACATCCTTTATGTCATCGAGAGCTTCTTCTGTGTCGTCCGGTTTGCGGTCACTCGATAACCTTATAAACCTTTTAAAAAAGGTATAAGCACACATTCCAAGAAATCTATTTACGAGACAGCGGTAGGTGAAGATAGGAGACAAGTTAATTTTTAATCTGATTCCCGTACCCTATTCAAAAATCATAAAATACAGTTTATTTCTTCAGTTTGTTTCCATTTACTAAAACACTCTAACAACAAAAAAAAGGTCATATACCCTGAAGGATTAATTATGTAAGTAGGTAAATAAATCCCCATTTTTTGATTACTAGGTATCGCCTCATATTAAAATCACCAGGATGATGCTACTTTTTATCCCAGCCTCCCCGGCACCGGGGCAGAATCCAGGGAGCGTCTGCTGCCGGGACAGAAGACAAAAAAAAAACTGTCCTGAGGAAGTTTTCACAATGAAACTTATTTTCCCATCTGGCCCGATCGAGGCCGAGCTACTGGACCAGATGGGACTGAACGCTATTATACGAGTACATACGCTATGTGTACACAAATTAGTTGTGTGTGGCCGTGATGTGTCCAGCCTGAGAATATACCCCTCCATCTCCTCATGCGGATTTAGTCCCTTACTGAGGGATTACATCAGGGGATGGGCAGCATCCACCTAAGTATAAGTACTTAACATCAAACAGCGATCGCCAATCCGCCTGCTAAGAGTGGTGATTAAAGCAAATCCCCTTATTGTATTCAAGGGATTACATCAAGGGATTACATTAAGGGATTGTATCAAGGGAGGCCCTAGGGTCAGCAGTAGACTTCTACAGGCTGGCAATGATGATTATGATGGAACAGTTGCATGGAAGCAAATTAATAACTCGTTTCTAATATTATAAATGTAATGTATCCATCAAAGGGAAATTACCCTTCTAGATCCATTATCGGGAAATGGGAGATTCCTCAATAACCATTCCATTCTATCAACTGCGTCAGCGGGCGACTTTTGACACAAGATTAATCTTCGTTTGACTCTTTATTCATTACACGAGTGTGTTGAAAGATTTGGTAAAAAATAAAATGAACTCCGCCTGATTATAATGTATTTTACATTGAGTAAAAGAAAAATCAAACTCGCTGGACCTGACTGATGATGATTGGTATTTAAATTGCAGATCTTTATTGAATTTGAGAAAGTAATCTGTAAAGTACCTATGATATATGAAAGCCTCTTGTGCGCGTCTGAAAATTTTTCGAACTTTTTTTTTTTTGATTAATGCTTATTCTTGTATGTTATTGAGTAAGCCAAGTAAAACTAAAGGCCAATTTAGAAGAGAAGAGTTTATAACTCTCCACAGATTTGCTAAACTGACAGCCAATTATTAAATAAGATTTCCCTGGGTTCTCGGATCGCTTCATTTAAAAGTGCTTATTGATATTTGAGTAACTTGAGCTTGGGTTTTAAGCCACTTGAAGGTGATCGTACTGTATAAACATTTACCTGATATATACCGCGTTGTTCTCACACAAGGCACCTTGTTGAGAGCGGACTGCGGATGTTAATTTATTAATGGAATGAGCGCGTGTTGGCGACATCATTAATTCGTAATGGACCCACCGCGAGCCTGTCGCCCTACACGGAATTAACTCGTTCTTATCCTTTGTGAGAAATATTGTCAAAAAAGGTACAGTTTTACCCAAAATATAAGTCCGATCGACTGTTTTCGTTGGGCAGAAAAGCGTTGACTGATATCCGACAGCAGCCGAACGTATAGTATAGCTCTGTTCCGATGTATAACTCTGTCCCGCTCCTAAAAGCCAACTGATGAACGACCGGCTGCGATTTTGCCGTGAAATCTATTTACAATGACAGCGCAAGATTTTAGCGCGATATTGCTATTGGCAGAAAAGGTTTCTGCGCTATAGAAATTGGTCTACGGCGCAGGTACATCGGGGCGACTTATATTTTGGGTAAAACTGTACACGCCCCCGACCCAGATCATATAGACATAGCTCACAGAATTAGCAAGATGAAGTGGCAATAGAAAGGCTGACAACCGCTCGGGAATAAAGGTTCTCGAGTGAAGAACACGAGAAGAAATTCCGGCAGTGTATTGAATGTCCTCAATATATGTCCTCAATGTCCTTAATGTACTCAGTCTTCGTACAGGTCGCTGAAAATGGGTGAATGGAGGCGGCTTAAGACAGTTCGTCGTGGTAGCCCATGGGGAGCTTGTCCAGCATTGAAAATCGATGGACCGTTGATGAAGACACACAAAAACCTTAATTTAAAAAAAACTTTTTATTTTAAGGCTCTCAGATTTCATACTCAAACCCATTTCACGTCAAACAGGCATAAAATAATGTTTTGCTTCTTCCTATAGTAGTTTTATTTTTTTAATTTTTACAATTATGCGATTTGTTTATAGCTAAAACAAATATAATAAGAGCTGTAAGTAAAGGCAGAAAAATTAAGAACTGGGTTTAAACAAAAATGTTACCAAATTTTAGGTTTTTTTTTTCGTAATTTTCAAAATGTTTGCTAGTTTTATTTGTCTTCTATTATTTAGTGAAATGGGGAATTTAATCAATTAACTAGCGTTACGAGCCGTTTCATAAAAACACTCTTCGTATAATAAATGTTCACAATTTTTATTAGCGATACGTTACAAGCGTTGAGTTAACGATATAACCTGAGCCGGTGTTGACAGAGATCTCGTTACTTTAGCTAGATTTATCGGACCTCATATTTTTAGGCAAAAATATTGCTTTGATACCATCTTTTAGGAAAAATAAACACAATTTATACCGCTATATAACATTTATTTCGGAGTCGGACGATATTATTTAAAAGCCACAACGATTTTTTTTCAATGCTGGGTAAAATATGATAATCTTGATTTGTTTTGAATAATATAAATGCTAACCTATTTTTTCATATATATTATGGACACTGAGTACTTATTCCATGTTATTTTTATCATCATCATAATCATCATCACCAGCCTTTAGACGTCCGACGGGCGAGGACTCCCCCATATAATACAATGCGGGGACTTGCCATAATCACCATGCTTGGCAGGTGGATTGGTGATCTCAGTATTGGTATTAAGTACTCAGGTGCATGCTGCTGCCCCTCCCCTGGTGTAATCCCTAATTACTGCTTTTACCACATCCATGCGAGGAGACGGGGGGATATTCTTGGGCCAGACACACCACGGCCATGCTACTGCATCCTACTTAAATGATATAATGGAAAAGTTAGGATGTTTATTTGTTTTTAATCCCGCCGTAACGGCGAAACCAATTTCGTTCAAGTTTAGTACAAATATAGAAACATGGGCAACAAATTTTAAAGTTGCCCAAACTTTAAAATTTGTTAAAAATCAAGTGAAGACGCAGGCGGACACCAGTAATAGTTGAGTATTTTTAAAGAGTTCGTCCAGGGATGTTCTACCATTGCTGTGTTCCGGTTTGAATGGTATGTGTGCCGGTGAAATCACAGGCACATGAGACTTTTTATTTTTATGTCTCAGGGAGGCATAATGCCTAATAGGGCGCGTCCTAGGTGTACGTGACCTATGAGGTAATATTGTGTTAAGAGCAGAGGTTAACGCTTAACATCAGTTGAGCCAACAGCTAGATCCACCACTAAATCAGAAAAAAAAAGTTACTAAGGATCAAAACAATCGGTGTGAAAAAAAAAGTTCAGTTCAGTTCAAAAAAGCTGTGCAGTTATTTAAAAATATATTTATAAATAATTGTAAATAACTTTCTTGTTTAGGTACAGAGAGATTACGATTTAAGCCTTTTGCAAAGACTTGAGATTTCAATCATTTGAGGTTAAAAAATGTAGAGAGCTTTTCAATCTACTTCGAAACTTTTTTCAATTTAGTCAAGAATTGCTGCTTTAAAAGATTGAGCTAAGTCGTTTAAGCAGCGAATTTATAAAAACCTTTCGATTTTTTTATAGACTCTTAAACTATTTACATAAATGATCTAAAAATAATTTCGGCTGATGATTATTGCAAACTTTTAACATTGAATGATCGTTTCAAAATCCCGTCATAACTTCAATCAATTACATCATCCATCGATTCTTCAACCATGTGGCTTGTTGCATCAGACGGAATGACTGCAGCCTATGAGACTAGCTACTAGGTGATGAGAGAGCCATTGTTTTTGGTCGCTACGATATCCTAGCATTGTCTCATCATCCCGTCACGTCAGTGCGGGCCGGCTCTTTTTTTATACAACTTGGAATGACGGTTCAAGCAGATGGCCCACCTGATGTTAAGCGGTACCCTCTGCCTATAAACAGTACATTATCACATAGGTCACGTCCACCTAGGACGCACCCTATGTGGCATTGCACTGCGCCCACCACCTTGAGATATAAAGATGAAATGTCTCATGTGCCTGTGATTTCACCGGCAACCATACCCTTCAAACCGGAACACAGCAAAACGAGCACTACTGCTTTGCGGCAGAAATAGGTATGGCTTCCCCGGACGAACCCTTTCACAAAAAGCTCTACTACTACAAAAAACTACTACTCTGAACCATCATCAGCGGAGTGCCTTATATGGCGCAAATTGTGCATCTCGATAAAGGTCATAATATTTTGAATCGCTAGGCCTATGGGGACCAGGTACACAAACTCTACAAGGACATGACGGAGAGACTCGCAGGGAACGCGTGTCCAGTATTCTGGCTTTTATTCCGGCCAGAGAATGAGCATTGCAACGTGGCAATATGGCGAGCATTCTGGGCACGCTGCCAATTGGTTACGGCATGTACCGACTGAAAGACTTGTTCATCATAAATAATCCAGTGTACCAATAAGATGTTATTGTTAACGTACGAGTACATATAAGTAGTTTAATTTTTGGTTAAAATCATAACTTTTACTTTATTTTTTTGTGAATTATAAAGCTTATTTTTTAATCCCATTTCTTTTTGGGTTTTGTTAGCAGTACAGTGAGAAATGAAAGAGTCAGCTCGTAATCTTGATCAATTATCTTTGTTTATTTGAATCAGTTACGGAAAAAAGTATTTAAACACGGATAAATGTATTGAAATGAACGCACATAATTGCCCGTGGATGGGCAGACGTCTAAAGCTATTCCTCAGTGTTCTGATAACAAAACCAAGTATTTACAATTCTATACAAACGCGCAGATCATAAAACATTGATGCGCATTTATATAAAGTGTATATTTTACTACCTATTCTGGCAATAACAATAAATTTTATCTAGGGTTAAAAGAGGGTATAATATTTTGTAAGTTTGGGTAATATATAGGATCTTCCGAACAAACAACTTCTAACATCAATATCATCATCAGCCTATAGAAGTCCACTGCTGGAAAAAGGCCTCCCCCATAGAATGCCCTGATGAAAGGTCCCAAACCTCCTCCAACCACCTGAACCCCCATAATCATCATTAAAACAGTGTTTTATTTTAACTTAATCCTAGCTTTTGGTCATACTTTGTTTGCTATGTCCTTCAACTATTTCGTTTGTATCTTTTAATGCTTCTTCTATTACAGACAGACAGACAAACAATGAAATAAGATCATAAGTGTTCCGTTTTTGCGCAATCAAACCGATTGAGCTGAAATTATGCTTAAATGGCCGAGTTCCGATGAAAATAAAATAATTTGTAGAAAGCTAGCTGATCTGGTGATGGAGACCGAATGGATGAACGGAACTCCTCGATGGTTATAATAGCCTGATTGAGTTTGGGTTCATTTTGATCAGCTCACAGTTTCGATCACTAATTTCTTAGAAGCTTGTTTTGAAAATGATAAATTTAATACTTCAAACCTTCGACCAAAGTAAAATAAATGGACTGGCCTTACCGATACAAAACGTCCGTGAAAAATAAGACAATTCGGATTTAGGGTACGGTCAACAAATAAACTATCTATCTATCTATCTATCTATCCAGCCACTGCTGAGTAAAGGCCTCTTCTCTATAGCGCCACTCCTGGCGGTCTTGTAAATAAACTAGGTGAAATTAAATTATTGAACTTCTTGAAAACTGTATTTTTTTAATACTTAATACTTTAACAGATGCAATGTGTTTACTAAAGTTATTTCAGTAGGTTTATACTACAAACAATCGCCGAAAAAAATGCAATTATTGAATGAAACTTTTACAAAAATACATGGTTCCCTTCTGTTTTATGTAGTTACGTATCTATTTTTCAGCTCTCAAACATACACAATATAAATCATTTTCACTAGAAACGGGATATTTACCATGATTTTTGAGTTTTATATGTTCAAAACATGTTCATGTTTTTATGTTGTTATGTTTCAAAAGTTACAATATAAATCAATAGAAAAGCAAGTCCACCTAAGGTCTTCAGCTCAATCAATTTGTGAAAAATATATTTTTCATCACTCAATAAACTAAGAAAATATCATAAAAATCGTACGGAAACATAAATGTATAAAAAATCCAGTATTTAAGAAACTGCAGAGTGCAGTTTTAAGAATTTTGCACAATGAGTTTTTTTATACTACTTGGAATGACAGATCAAGAAGATGGCCCACCTGATGTTAAGTGGTACCCTCTGCCTATGAACAGTGCATTACCTCAAGTCACGTCCACCTAGGACGCGCCCTATGTGGCATTCCACTGCGCCCGCCACCCTGAAACATAAAGATGAAAAGTCCCATGTGGCCGTAATTTCATCGGCACCCTTACCCTTCCAACCGGAACACAGCAATGCGAGCACTACTGCTTTGCGGCAGAAACAGGTATGGTGGTAGTACTTCCCCGGACGAACTCTTTTACAAAAAAGCTCTACTACTACTAACCGTTTTTTGGCGTATAGAATTCATTGTGTAGAAAATGATCAGAGCAAATACGGGAAAATGTATTCCACTTCCAAAAGTCGTCTGTTCTTGTTCGTCTTATGACTTCTATCCATTTTTGTTTACCTTAGATTTTTTTTGGAAAGCTATAAGGTTAATTAACATGCCATTACATATTATATGCAATTACCTAAAGCGACGTGCTTAGCAATGTTTTGACGTAAATAATGCAAATTACAATTCTAAATCAATACGATACCCCTTAGGCATCAGATTTTTTTGCAGTCTGTACCGGACCATCCGTCATGCGTGAAGTCTTGTCAAATATTTCGTCGCTGTAGTTGGAAAACTAAATAAGTAATAACAACAACAAAACCAACATCGCGAGAAAAACGCGATTTACTGTTTTATTGCGTCAAAAATGGCAATAGCTTTTTTATCGTAACTAATTTTTCAGTCCGTGTTTTGATATGTTATAGATTGGTACTGTATCTATTTTCGAATTTAATGATAATACATTTTAGTTCTTTTGATTAAGAGAAAAAAATAAAAAAACGACTATGTATTTTTCCCTCGCCAAAGTTTTGAATAATTGAAATGATCTATTGTTTACTTATTTGAATATGACAATCCTATCCATGGGTATAGATTTATATAATATTAAAATACATTTTAAAATAAAACCAACTTATAATTATTTCTTTTTATCAAGACTGCATATTAGAAAACTACTGAAACACCTACATTATTTTAGCAGACTTATAAATTCAAAGTAAGTGACATAACAAACTTATCATACGACTAATGCTTATAAAATCAACAAAATGAAAAAAAATTGTGGAACACAATAATTCTAAGTATCAAAAAGAAAAAGGTATGTCGACTAAAATTAAAACTATCTACGAGTATAAACTTGTGTCTGTTAACTTTCATTCAGAGTGGGGAACATTGAGATAATGTCCTGGGGCGTAGTTCTCCTTGTCGCTCGTCCTCTAGTGCAAGACGTGTCCATCGACATGTATGGGCGGGCCATCATAACCATGCAATAAAGTCGATTTCGCAAAATGTGTTACTTATGTAGTTTTCCTACCACACGACGATTTATAAGTTTTTTATCAATTGATGAAAATTATATTACAAAACCTTTACTTACGAATGAAATGCGATGCCTGAAGCTTTATTTGTATTTCTTGTGTTGTTTGCACTTGCAGAAAAGCACAGGAAGGCATTGTATTACCAAGGTATCTAATTTTGGTATTTTTCAGCATAGCTGTCACTCGTTGCCGTGACAAAGACTGACTGAAGCGAAGTATACTAGCTAGGTCTGTTTAGAAGCTTCAAAACTATCGTTCCCTAAGGCCCGTCCATTCATTTTATTTACGTCGATGCTTCAAACAATCAAAATTTATGAGCTACCTACCTTCGTGGCGACAAGATAGATCATTTAATATTTCAGGCTCCATAAACTCTTTAATTGTATTCATCTCAAAACTTCCATCACCTATTAAATGTTGACAGATTAATTACCATTAACAAGTTTATAAATAACTTTGGGCACACAATATCTGTCCAATTAGATCTTATTCCCACGCTAAACTGGAATTGGAGACGAAATCCAATTCTAGTAAAATTTATACCAAAATAGAATTTATAGAATAGGTTTTCTTTTTTAAGTAAAAGATAAGTAGACCTGTTAATTTTTCAAAGTCTTTCAAATGATATAAACTTTTCTACTGTATAATGTCCATTGAGCTACTTTTGCAGGTTCTTGTGATTCTTTTAAGTATTTCTCGTTCTTCGCCACTGTCTAAAATTCAGCTTCAATTTTGCTCAGTGGCTCTATTTTGCTACATTTTTGTGCCGAATTCTCGACTAGCGGTCAGCCGTCTCCCGTCTTCGTCGGAATTTAGAGAAAATAATTAATTTTGTCGATCCTACACTCCGATAGTTATCGGTACCTACAAATTGTAGTATCAATATATATATATAACACAGTTCGCAACACTATATTTATCATCATCATCATCATCATCCTGTAGAAGTCAACTGATGGGCTTATGCCTTTCCCAGAAAATGCCGCGACGAATGATCCCGAGCCACCTGCATTCACCGACCTCCTGCGACCTTTGTAACGTCATGGTCCATCGAATTTTTTATTCCCTAGAGGTGGTGAGTTCCGCGAGCTATATGGCCTGCCCATTGCCACTTCAACTAACTATTTCTGAATGCAAGTTTTAGTAGTAGTACCTACAGCTTTTTTGTGAAAGAGTTCGTCCGGGGAAGTACTACCTCCATACTTATGTCTGCCGCAAAGCAGTACTTCTCGCACTACTGTATTCCAGTTTGAAGAGTATGGTTGCCGGTGAAATTACAGGCACATGAGACTTTCATCTTTATGTCTCAGGGTGGCGGGCGCAGTGCAATGCCACACAGGATGCGTCCTAGGGGGACGTGACCTATGAGGTTATGCATTGTTAAAGGCAGAGGTTACCGCTTAACATCAGGTGGGCCATTTGCTTGTTCCATCATTAACGTTGATAATAATAAAACTAAAAATACTATGTGGAATATATATGCATCTGGTCGAAGCGACGCGTGACCTGAGAGCTGGCTCTTATCTGGCTCAACGCATTAGTATTGCCATTCAGCGTGGCAATGCAGCCAGCATCTTAGGGACGCTTCCGTCTGGTAGTGATTTGGATCAGTTGAGCTACCTTTAGATCGCTTGCAGCGGTCTTCAGGTGGCACAACTGTTTCATATGTATTTTGTACATACCTTGTATTATTCTTTCTGTAAATAAATGTATTAAAAATACTATGTCGGTGATCTTGATGGTTCTTCTACGGACTTCCTCATTTCGGTTCTATCGCGTAGTGACGTAGGAGACCAGTTACCACCTGTTATTTATACCGTGGTATGAACTTATTCTGGCACGAACAGATAATGAGTCGCCGAAATAGAGCACGAATCATATGTGGCACAGTTTTGTTACGCGGCCAAGTGCAGTGAATGTCGGTCAAGTTTGAGATTGCTGTACGTGTCGGTGTAAACATGCCGATGTATGTAAATTATTGAGGAATTACTGGAATTAACGGGGCAATTAGCTGAGGCGATAAAATACGGGATTCCAAAGGAGTTTCTGTGTTTGCTACTCGTTACATTTGCTTTGACTAGCGAGCTGTGTTTGGTTTGACTGCGTCGGTCGTGAGCTCGTGACTCGATCA
Source organism: Operophtera brumata (assembly GCA_932527175.1). NCBI lineage: Eukaryota > Metazoa > Arthropoda > Insecta > Lepidoptera > Geometridae > Operophtera > Operophtera brumata. The sequence continues at coordinate 8,727,989 of OW052237.1, read as the reverse complement.
GTAAGGTTATCTACCCATCTTCTTACTTGCAATTTGTTATGTGGACGTTGTTAAAGGACGTTGTTAAATCTTTGGAGGAGGGCTCACTAAGGTAACCTCACGTTTTTATATTAAAATATAAATCGTAAACATTTCAATCACAAGTAATTAATTTTTTAAAAATTCAAAAACCCTCAACGCAATGAAACGGCTGAACCGATTTTGATCAAACATAGCTAAGAACACTCCCGACAAATTCAACAATTCAAACAAAAAAAAAAACTAAATCGGTTCATCCGTTCGGGAGCTACGATGCGACACACAGACACACACACACAAACACACACACACAAATACACACACACACACACACAGACACGCCAAACTTATAACACCCCGTCGTTTTTGCGTCTTGGTGTTATAACGTAGAAAATATGAAAACTAAATAAAAAACCTGCAGACAGGTATACTGAGCAGTCTGGGCGATAAGTATACCTTAAGTATAATTTAAGAAAATAAAGAATGGATGAAAAAATGTTTATTTGTGACAACGAACGCATATATAAAGATAGTAACAGGCACAAAACGACACACATACACACAGACAGAAATATATAAAAGAATGAACTACTAAGTTGTTTTTTATATATATATGTAACTATCTGCGTGCGTTGTCACAAATAAATATTATTTCTTCCTTTCTTTCTTTTCTTAAATTTTGTGTTTACCTACTATTCCTTCAGTACTTTTTATAAATTTATTTAGTTTCTTATCTAAAGTTCGATGTCTCATTGGCTATCTTCTTTTTCGAAATACCCTCGTAAACAATTCATGTTTGATCACGTCCCATCGATTGCGTGAATGAAACCGTTTAAGTATTCCATTTTTATTGTTATTCGACCGGTTAAATTGAACCGAGTCTGAATAAATATTGTTTGAAAGAGCTCTTTAAATAATTCAGTGTTATATAGGACTAGCGGCTCGCAACATTGTTTACGTGGTCCCGGTGGTCCAGAAAGCTTCAACAACGTGCGGAAACAATATTTTAATTTATAGCCTACTTTGATAAGGGATAATTTAGCTTTATATTAGTGAAAGAGTTTTTGGGATGAGTTTAGTAGTTGCAGAGATTAACCCTACAAACAAAACAAAATTTACCTGTTTATAATATTAGCGTAGATGTAGATATCTTCCCGAATTATTTCACAAATACCGCCCTTGTTCATCAATTACATGAATATGGTTATATAAAGACCTCTATAAATACCATACATGATGACAGAGAATCATTTGAATCCGTCCACTAGAAGCAGAGTTGTTTAATATAGGTAGTTTTTTTTTTTGAGAGACGCTGGTCATTTATTACTATTATTTAATTTATTCCATTAACAATTAACAGTCCTGCCTGAAAGTACTTGATAACTAAACCTACAGGCTATCAAAATTTAATTTAAAAAAATCAAAGAACTACAAATACATCACAAGAAAAATAAAAACAAAGTAGCATAAAATTTAAAAAAACACAGCCATAAATAATGATTAATATTATAAATCAATGTCTTTTTTATTATTATTACCTAAAACCATCTATACTGAGTAAAATCACCCTTCCAACAAAGGTCTCTTTCGTTTTAGTTATGTTAAACAAAATCAGAATCAGTATATTGTATTTCGTGGATTGAAAGCCCACTAAGAAAAGAATACGTGTTACCTCTACTCGTCGTCGTCGTCGTCGTCGTTTCGTATGAGGTAGTGCTGGCCTCTGGTATCAGAGTTTGTCAAGCCGCCCGAGGGCCTCTGACATGGCTTATCGACTGCTATTAATCAATAACAGCCGGGACCGACAGCTTAACGTGCCCTCCGAAGCACAGAGCGATGGAAATCCACACATAACTTAGAAAAGTAATTGGTGCGGAGCCTAGGATCGAACCCGGTATCGTTGGATTCTGAGTTGCACTACTGAACCGTTAGGCTACCATCGCTCTCTACTGACTGATGAAGATAAGCAAACAAAATTATATACAAGAATCAATAAGCTTATTCTCCTGCCAACCAAACATCAATAACTATGTAGTAGTTCGGCTTACGAATAAAGCTCATATACGAACAATCTAATTGTATTGGTATCACCTACAACATTTCATGGTGATTGGATCAAGGGTTCGAAAGTTATGGTTGAACAAGCTCGAATTAAACCCCCCATACATACGTAAGCCGGCCAGATCAAGTTAACACTCGATCCTCGCTTCATTCGGTCAATTACGTGAAAATAATTTAAAAAAACACATACAAATTGCCAAGTCCACGTTAGACTGCTACACCACCATTACATTCCCCTGAGGACCACGATCCTAAGAGTGGAAAAATATGCCCACGTTGCGTGTGTTTATTACGAATGAAGGAATTCCCTGCGAGGCTCTAATGAAAATTTATATGAAGGTTGGACGGTCAGTAATGCGGATGAGACTCGATGTCTGCTAGCGCCCTCCAGGCCGCCAACGCTATAATGAACGTTTGTTAACTCTATTTGATAAATCGCTGGTATTTGTGTTGTCAAGCGTGAGATACAGACATTATTTATGATAACTGTATCGCTAGCCCGCTTCATACAAACCAATGAACGTTTGACGAGAGAAGCAAGTTCTCTGAGAAAATTTGTATGTTGCTACGTGTGTGTAGGTAAGTAAGTATGTATGTATGTATGTTTGTCCGAGGAAAACTTCAGAGCCATTAATCCATTCTTCATGAAATTTGGTAGAGGGGTAGATAGTATTGGTTCAATTTGTAAGTAACATTATGAGCTTCTAGCTGCGCCCCCGGTGTTACTCCCTTAAGTTTCGAACCCGTGGGAATATCGGGATAAAAAATTGCTTATTTGTTATTCCAGGAGTCCGGCTATCCCTATTCATTTACATTTTAAAACAATATATTGCCAGTGTCCCCGCTCGCAGCTTCACTCACGTTTTTTATATGATTTATATTCCCCGACGTCTCGACTGTGTTGCAAGAAATAGTCAGCTCGCGACCACGATTGTTGAAACGTCGAGTAAATAAATAATAAGGTAACACGCGATAAATACCCGTGATAATAAATACGTATTTATTTTATTTAAATTTCTTGTAGTTTGATGAGATCATATCCAAAATAAGAGCAAACTTCGTTTGTATGTAATAAGCTCAAGCGCTGTAACAGTAATTCTAATAAGTTTTTTGAGAAAAATATATTTTTCAATACAAGCTTTTATAAAATTAGTGATTGTTACCGTTTGCTGATCAAAATGAGCCTGAACACAGAAAGTCTACTATTATCCCTCGAAGAGTTTTGTTATCCACCTTCAATCTCCATAATCAGATCAGCACGCTGTCACCATAATATATCATTGTCATCGCAATTTGGCAGGTATGTCAATCGGTTGAGGATAACTGCTTTAAAATTCAGTTGCAAGATTCCACCCGGACAAACATACATACATTGCAAGTTAAATAAAAGCTTGTAAAAAAACGGTAACTATAGACCTACTGAGGAGTTTGTTTAAATACTATCTTGCGATCAAATTTTTAGGGACTGAGGGAGATAGGGGCTTGATATAAACAAGTCATTACTGTTAAAGGACTTCTCTTGTTAGTCAGAAGTACCGAACCACTATAAGATCCATAACAATTTTGGGTGTTAGGAATCCATTTGCTTAACCTTTTATTTCTCGGAAGTTAAACAGGGCGCGTGATATATATAACTTGTAGGTAACCTTCTGAAAGCTATATAGGGTGTCATTTATATCTTTCAGTGCTTACTTGAGTAGCTGCTATTTTAAGAATGTCTTATTCAGAGACGCTTTAAGGCATCTTTGTAAAACATTATTTATGGGGTTGGGAATGCTTTTCATCCCGATACTACCCGTGCGAATCCAGGGCGAGTCGTTAGCTTAGTGTTTATTTAATAAGGTTTCATAGATACATACATACATACATACATATACACATGTCTTTTTCCCCGAAAGGGTAGGCAGAGCCTCGAATGGGCCTATTTTCACCGTGGGTTGCATCATCGTGGGAAATAGACGTGACAAGTGGTGAGCTCATCGCCGCCATTGTGTCCCACGACCGACTCTGCTAACGCTTTCTTCCAGTATTATCACATTTCTTAAATAAGCTAGCAGCCAAGAAAAATCTTACACCAACGAATCTTACAAACATGTTGGGGTATATTATTCCATAGATATGTATATTGAGATACATATTAAGAACCCTAATGTTGCTTTTTCACTCTATTCATAATATTTATTTAACTAGAAAATAAAAAGATTGTAGAGCCGCATAACTTTCGTAAACAGTAATAGGTACTAGCAGTAGTAAGTTCATCTAAGCATTCAATACAATACCTTATGAACAGCTGGCAAAGTGGGTCCCAACCCCCAGCCCCCAAGATTGGGGTTTGGGGATTGAGGCCTCATCTTATTCAGCCTCATTCTATTGAATACTGGATTATACAGATTGCCAATAACTGTACCGATATCTATTTTAGTAAAATTGATTTTGAGCAAAACTAGTGCATTACAGTTTTACCCAAAATATATCAATAATAGTCCGATCGACTGTTGTCGTTAACGCAGAAAAAGCAGACTGATATCCGACAGTAGCTGAACGTATATTATAGCTCTGTCCCGCTCACATCTAAGAGTCGACTGATGAACAAGATGGCGCACGACCGGCCGCGATTTTGCCGACCAATAACAGCAAGATTTTAGCGCGCGATTGCTATTGGTGGAAAGAAGGTTCCCGCGCTATGTAAATTGGGCTACGTACTTTTATTTATTCTGTGCTACGGCGCAGGTAAATCGGGTTGACTTATATTTTGGGTAAAACTGTACTGCTTTAGCCTGGAAGTCAGGCGATGGTGGTCGAACGTGAAAATGTGACAACCGAGCCTGAGTATAAATTCATAACCGAATTATCGATACTCAATCAATGAATAACTTTACTGTCAATAATGGTGAAATGGCGATATAACACACGTTTTAAAACAATTTTAGTGAAATTGCGAAAGATTTCTCCAGAACTTTATGAAGGTAATAAAAAGGTTTAATGTCTCAATAATGGAATGCGGCCGTTTTCGAACAGTTCTTTACACAGGTATACAATACCTAGCTACATCCTATCTATCTATAGAACGTAGTGATGCGATGGTTTCTCATCATAGCCAGCCTTTGGACGTTCGCTGCTTGCTAGTGGGAGGCCGTAACCTCCACTCTTGCCAGACGGATTGGTGATCGCAGTTTTAGTGTTAGTTTTCGGGTGAACGCTGCTTCCCATTACTTGGAGTAATCCCTTAGTCACCTTTAACGACATCCACTAGAAGAGACAAAAGGGTTTATTGTCAGACAGGACACACCACGACACGATAAGTAAAATAAGACTTTTGAGAGGTTCCTAAAAAATATTTTTTTTCCATTATCGTGATTAGAATGCCACGACGAATGGTCTTGGGCCACCTCCATCCACCAACTTCCTGCTACCTTTGTAAATGTCTTTGGTCCATCGAGAGAGAGGCCTCCCTACTCTGCGTCATCTAGTTCGTGATCGCAACTCGAAAACCTTTATCCCCCAACGGTTGTCAGTTCTGCGACCTAATGGCCTGCCCATCTCCACTTCAACTTGCTAAGTCTGAGAGCTTAATTTTGATTATTCAACGGATCTCCTTATTTTGTATTATATCACGTAGTAAAACTTTGAGCGTAGCTTTCTCCATAGCCTGCTGCGCGACTTCAAGCTTGTGTATGAGGCCAATTTCTCAGTGCCATATCACGCTGATATAGACTTTCATCTTGATGCCCTGTGATTTGTGTTTTATAACATTAATTGATCCTTTTATCACATAATATTTTCATTTCTTCTAGCGACGATAACATTATGGTTTAATCTTTAAAGATTTTCATTTGGTTTTAAGTTTCAATAAATTTTTAATGTTCATATAATATTCAGATGAATATTAAATCAATTTTAAATCGATAATCTTCAATCTTTAATGAACTACTTTATCATCATCATCATCATCATCATCATAAACAACATCATCATTATCATCCTCAAGACGTCCACTGCTGGACTAGGTCTCCCCCCATGAACAACATACACACGAGCTAATGATCAGACTGCGCTCATGTGTGCACCAACTTTTCATGCAACTGAATTTGAAACCTGAATATTTTCACCCACCGATTGAGCAAAAATTTGCATACGTGTCAAGTTCCGATGAAATACAATATTATGGTGACAGCGCGCTTATCTGGTGACTGAAACGGAAAGTACGCAACGGGACTCCTTTGATGGAAAATCGTAGAGTGGTCGTCTTTAGGCTCATTTTGATAACTCACAGTTTTCAATAGTAATTTCGCTACCATCATCGAACATACATTTTATAAAAGCTTGTTTTCGAAACAAATTTTTTTACTTATTCTCATTCGTAAGTCACTTATTGAAGACGTACTCAAATGAGAAATCACGGTCAGGTACCAGCTGAAACCTTATATGGACGGATAATGAAGTCTGACCATGCGATCTCACCTAATCTGTTTATCCTCTTAACTAGTACGTTTCTCATCAACTAATGAAAAATACGTTTTCCAGCTACATAATGCCAGTTATGAAATGTTTTTTTTTAATTACTGTCAATCCAGACTCTATTAACTGTGTAGTCGTGTCGAAAATGCTAAAGGAAAACCGGCTTGAGGCACGATGTACACGAGTCCAGATTGCAAAGTTCGCGCTGAACTGACACATAACCAACTAGGCTAAAATAATCCTGTTTTTGGATTTTCTGAATAATATAATTAAGTTTATAATCGTAGAACAATTTGTTGTTTATTTTAATGATACAAATTTAGCCCTAAACAAGTCTGCGCATTTTTGAACTGACTGTATATTGCTTAGTAAAAATCACTAAATAAAAAAAAACCTTCTCTCAGTAGAGTCTCTACTTGGTAGTTTAAAACCAGTGTATTCGTGATGAGTCTCTCGATCCAAGATACCATCATTTATAATTCTTCCTTCTTCATACCTGTATTCTTAAAATAAATGTTATAATATAAAGCTCCTCGACTCAGTCTTCAAAGGGTTTTCTTCCAAATATTACGTCAGATTAATCAAGGGAGAAATTAAATTCACTCTGCTTGCTGGAGATTATAATCGGAGTGGGAAAACACATGTTTGATATTCTTTGATAATCTACTTTGTGAATTAAAGTAGTTCAATGAGTAAGATCTATTAACTGTTCGTTTTATAAAATAGAATTTAGTAATAGTAGATATTTTTTGTAAAAGAGTTCGTCCGGGGAAGTACTACCTCCATACCTATTTCTGCCGCAAAGCAGTAGTGCTCGCATTGCTGTGTTCTGGTTTGAAGGGTATGTGTACCGATGAAATTACAGGCGAATGATACTTTTCATCTTTATCTCACGGTGCTGGGCGCAGTGCATTGCCACATAGGGTGCGTACTAGGTGGACGTGATCTATGAGGTAATGCATTGTTAAGGTTACCGCTTAACATCAGGTAGGCCATATGCTTGTTCCTTCATACACGCAAAAAAACTAGACTGATGGTTAGCACCTAGGTTTGTCAAAAAGGGGCGCTGGGCTGGCATTCTCCGCTCTTGCTACTGGTTTTTATTGGTACTCTATCTGATGATAATCTAATAACCTTCGCTCCACACAGGCACTTCCCACCGTTGTAAGAAGAATCATCCAATCAAGCCAAGCCGTCTTTGTTGCCCTTTTGGTAGCTGGATTACGAGTTAAATTAGTTTTTAGGGTTCCGTATCCAAAGGGTGCCAACGGGACCCTATTACTAACCCTCCGCTGTCCGTCCGTCCATTCGTCCATCTGTCGGCGGGCTGTATGTAGCTCATGAACCGTAAATAGGTAGCCAGTTGAATTTTCAGTGTGTATTTCTATGGCCGCTTTATCAAAAAATATTAAAAATGAAATTCAATTCAAAATTAAAGGGTCCTATGTGTGTTCCAACTCACTGCAGGTATATGCAGCAACAAAACAGTTTCTTCGGCGGTGAAGGACAACGTCCTATATGTCCAAAGACTTCGTACGCCCAAATGCTTTCTTGAATAGCTATATACTCCAAACAGTGACATATTTACAAGGTTCACGCTCACATGACGTTTTAAACATATATTCAAAAACTGACAAGTGCTAGAACAGCCTTCCTTTGTTTAAAGTTTAAAAAAGAAAACTAAATTCTCCACTAGCGATGCTATGTTATCATCACAAAATGCTATCTCTATTCTCATATCGGAAACTGACCTCCTTTGGGAAATTAATATAGCTTGTTTCCTTTACCGTCGATATTTGACACCAGTAGATTTTATATCCACATCTCGCTGTTCGTAGATAAATGTGATAGTTATATAATGCTTTACCTATATACACCTGTCCCATCTGGCGATTCGCGCGTAGGGCTGGAAGCTAGTAACAAGTTTGCGAGCATCGAGAAGCGAATGATAGTTATCGCTGAGCTACGAGCTAGTGTGTAAGTGCAACGGGCTATTACTCGATACTCAATCACTTGCTGGTAAGAGAGTTTCTGTCAGCGAGTGTCCTGACCGCCTAGTGAGTGTTTCTGTGCAAGTTTTGCTAATTTATGAACAGTCAGCAATCGACAGCGGAAGGCGTGTTCGATAGGGAGTCACAACTTCTAATGTTGTATTATGAGGGATAGATTTTTCAAAATCCACATTATGGGAGCCTTTTTAAATCAGTTTTTTTACAAAAATCAATTTGGTATAAGTCCAAACCCTAAATAATTCTAATAAAATAACAATGAGATCACAATTTTGACCAGTCTTTTTTTTTCGGTGCATCAAAATGTTAGCAATCTTGTATTAAATGCTACGATCACATGTGATCGAAGATTAAATGGCTGAAATATCTAGACCAAAGAATGTTGAGATAATTTTTTAAAACTTAATTTTTTTACGCGGTATGTTAAAATACATATGAAACAGTTGTTAACAGTTGTCAGTTGTAGTTGTTCTAGCGATCCTATAGGTAGCACAACGCTACCTATAGGATCGCTAGCAGCGGTCTTCAGGTAGCACAACTGTTTCATATGTATTTTATATATGCATTCTTATATATGCATTTCATATGCATTCTTTATTTTGTACATACCTTGTATTAGTTGTATTATTTTTTCTGTAAATAAATATATTTATTTACAAATAAAACACAATAAAAAAACGGAAAACCACTTCTTACAAAGTGTAACTATTTGACTTACGCGGAATTATACATAATTGTACTGCCTAGGTATTCGGGGTACAAGTAAGGTGGTTGAAGTGAAGTGTCATCCACAGATAATGTCATCGAGACAGCCGTGAGAGAGCATGAATTTTTGACACACCGAACTTTACTGCAGTCAAATATTATCTTACTGCGCAACGCGTGACTTCACCCCGTGACTCGCTTAGTGAGTTCACCGAGCCCCGAATACCACTGAAGAAGAACCACGCGCAAGAACCAGTTCTTGTGCTAGAAGATTGACGACCATAGTCGCTTTCTCGTTGGCGGAGCAAAGTGACAACTTTGTAATACATTATTATGTAGTTACACACAATGTCGGCAAAGAGGACGACATGCTGTCATCCTGCCTCTGCGTAGTCGACAGGTGATAGAAGTGTGACGGCAAGCAGACAGTGACCAATTTTGGCAAAGTGCCTTCATTTTCTAATTTATAGTGTTCAGTTACCCAAAATGTAAAGAAAACGTTATGGTGGTCTTCATGTCCGTCCGACTGTTTGCCACAGTGCCCTTAGTGATGTTGCTCAGTTACTACAATTGCTTTTACAAACGCACAAATTGTAGAACTCATTTGGCAAAATTCTAAGTAAAACAATTTGGAAAATATTTTAATTTTTATTCTGTCATTATAATGTTTACTCCAACGCTGATTTAAATATCCAATATAAAGTAAGTCTAGTGTGGGGTATCCTTCTTATTTCATCTGAAAGGTGTTTGCAATCACATTTGAATTATTAGGTTTAATCTAATAAATTGGTGAAGGTTTGCTTTTTAAGCCAAAAATTCCATTCTCAATATCTCCAAAGATTAACAGTCCAACGATTTAAAAAAATCAATACAAATAGAGCTTTTTCTATAGTTTGCCTTCAGGAAAAATAAGAGAAACATTCAGGCTTTGAGATATAAAAAAAAACTTTAAGACAACCTTCGGCACTCGAGTCTGGCTCACACTTAGCCGAATTAATTATGAATGTCTCAAAAGAAGGTCGAGTTTCTAGTTCCACACCCATTAAACCTTTATCGTTTACTTACAGAGTTCCCACATTTTGTAGGTTAACTTCCAGTGAAAACGCGATAGTCAGCGCATTTTGTCATAGGATAATTTTTAGAAGGACCTCCATCCTGGCGTGTTGTTAGTAGCATTCCCTATAGTAAAGAGCAAAAACTTACACATTTCGTTATCGTTTTCGTGTATTCAAAACGAGACAAATGTTGAGCAACATCTCTCTTGTAAAGTTCGGCAACCTAGAAACGTTGCGCGATTATAAGGGCAAACACATGTTGCAGACCTAAAAAAATATATTGCTCAATTTATTAATTCTGTTAAGACTACTAATCAGAACCTTCTTTTAAGAACATACATAATATATTCATAGTCATACACAATGCAAATAACATGAACTAAACCTTGCACTGGGGATTACCCTGTAATTAAACCAACAGAGCCTTCAGAAGGTAATCCAAAAAGCAAATTGAAGTTTCATGTCAGGCTGAAATTGATTATAACCTCTGGGGACAGACAAATCCTCAAGAAATTAAAAGTAAGATTAGATATTAAGTACTTACTCACGAGGTACCTATTTTTCATAGCTGGCTCGAATTGCACAACGAAACTTTAACTTCGACGTATAGTATTCTTTTATCTGTGCTTCGACTAACCGAAAAACTAAACTAAAGCGGGTAAATTGAAGTGGGATTGGGCCGGCCACGTCTGCAGCATGTCAGACGGGTTATGGGCTAAAGCCATAACAGGGTGGACGCCCAAAATAGAGAGGACTGGAGAGAAGGAAGGAAGGCCTTTGCCCTACAGTGGGACACCACAGGTTCTTAATTAATTAATTAAATAATTCGACTAAACGCGTACGATATGAAAAATTATTTTCTAGGATGCTCTTTATCGTGACTGCCAGGAATGTCGAAAACCATAGTACCATAACACCCAGACCCAGAACAAATATTTGCAGATCATACAAAAATTTGCCCCGCAGCAGGAATCGGTCTCAGCCGGCTACTCGCCCGCCGCGCCACAGATGTTGTCGTATGTTGTGCAAGTCTTACTTATTTACATCTAATTTATTTGTTGTAGTCTAAATATGACTGCCGTTGCACTATTTAATGTGGTGTTTTAATAACTGTATTGATACACCGGTGTTACCTTGGGTACCTCAACTGAAATGCTTTTGGAGGGTGTTCGGTTGGTATTTACCTTTAATTACGAATAGTTAGGGTCTAACAGCAGAGGCTGAATATTTCTGATTAGAACCATCCCTAAGCATCTTATTCCAATCAAGCCTTATATGTCCCTGGAATTTACTAAAATTTTCCGGTCAAGGCAATTCTCTTAAAATGTACTTATTTAATGGAGGTTTTACTTAACGCATGTTCCAGCTTACCTCTAATCTAATTCTACCTTCAGTGAATCTGCAATCTCTATCCAGGCTTACAGCGGGCTTACGGAAATTACCTACTTGGTTCGTAGGGATTCATCAAGGCTACGCTTCAAATTAAAATAATTAAAGGATCTGACTTACTTTGGTACCTTATCCGTCACCATGTTTAGCAAAGCAGTGTTGCTATACAAATATGTTTAGCAAATAATGATAGCCACAGCTGATGTTTAAAAAAAACAAATGACTTTATAGTAACTTTATTTCTTCCCAGTAAAACTGCAAATGCTGACGGCATTTGTGTTGTACCATCCAAACATTGGAAATGCAAAGCTGCGATTTCACTATAATTCAGATCAGCAGGTTAGGTACTTACATGTCGGGCATGTGAGGAGCTCATTCGACACACACACGCACACATACACACACCCTCACAAACACAGCCCACCCAACTATTTGATGCATGTGTTATATTGAATACAGAGCCGTGGTGTGTGCGGCCTAAGACCCCTCCATCTCCTCCCGTGGTTGTCGCAAAAGCTGACTAAGAGATTACACCAGAAGATGGGCAGCATCATCCACCTGAATAATCCACACCATTTAGTGATTATGGCAAATCCCCACATTGCATTCTATGGGGGAGACCTCGTACAACAGTTGACGTCTAAAGGACGATGATGATGATGATGATCGCTAAATATTGCCAACAGATGAGAACACTTTTGATCTTGTCAGGGCCGTCTTTAACCTATTGGAGGCCCTGGGGACATTAGGATAATGGGGCCCCTATGGAGTTCAGCTTATTAACTCGTAAAGAGTGCAGCAAAAATGCTGTTTAAATTCTCAATATACTACAAAGGCAAGCGGAGCGAACCGAAAAAAAAACAGTGCTTTTAGATCGTAATAGTGCATACATTTTACTTAAACGAAGAATAAATAGGCGAACGGAGCACGTCTCTTAAATTATGTGTTTTTCAGCTCGGAAAAAATACGTTGTATCGGCCTTCCAGGCCCCCGTGAGGTCACGGGCCGTGGGCAAGGGCCCCATATGCTATTATAAACTCTTGCAGTTAAAAAAACGGCCAAGTGCGAGTTGGACTCGCGCATGAAGGGTTCCGTATCATTGTCTATAAAAACGGCAAAAAAACAACATTGTAAAAAAAAATTAATTGCACGCAAAAAGTGGTCAGCCATCCAAAAAATTACCTCGCAGATCATTGCTTAACTTACATTTAAACAAATCACGTTTGTTGTATGGGAGCCCCCTTAAACATTTATTTTATTCTGTTTTTTAGTATTTGTTGTTATAGCGGCAACAGAAATTCATCATCTGTGAAAATTTCAACTGTCTAACTATCACGGTTCATAAGATACAGCCTGGTGACAGACGGACAGACAGGTAGACAACACAGATAGACAGACAGACAGACAGACAGACAGACAGACGGACAGATAGACGGACAGATAGACGGACAGACGGACAGCCGAGCCTTAGTAATAGGGTCCCGTTTTACCCTTTGGGTACGGAACCCTAAAAACGGCCTTTCAATACACGAATACAAACATTTTGCTGCATCAAAAATATCGCAAAGATAGGTCTAAATTGCTATTTAATTGGTGTTTTATTTGAGTTATATTCAATTTCGATAAATGTTGTTCAAATGTGAGATAAAACCGCAGTTATGTGAATTTTAAAAAAGCTATCCCTTCCTAAAACAAAATTAAATGTTTTTATGCCTTACCATGAGTGCCCTACGAACGTGCTTGCCGCGGATTCAGCCCCGAGCGGCACGTATCTTCTTTCTTCGAATATTTGCGCCTTAATATTGTAAATACATCTACCTATGTAGTATCCATTCAGAGTACGGATGGAGTCAGATTTCAGTTTGGCATGTTCCTTTACGACACTAGAAATTGAATAGCTTCGAGCCGCGCGAGCGTATTGGAATCCTTGTCTGTACGATTTAATATCCATTGATACTTTGACTCTGTGGCGATCACAGACCTATGTGATGGCGATTCTATTGGTGTACCTACTTGTATGTAGGGATATCTGCGGCAAATTATGTCCTTTCAAGTTATACCAACATTTTGCTTGGCAATTGAACCTCTTATTTGCAGTTCAGAAATGTAGTTCTTAGGCTGCGTCCCCAGTAGGCAAACTGTTCGCCGCCGATTGAGTTAGCGGCGTATCGGTTTAGTACGCCCATCCATATATTTCAACTGGAGTGTTCACAGTTTGCTTGTTTTGCGCTCACTCTACGCAGTTTGCAACGTGCAGTTTGCACTCAGTTAGCGGCGAACAGTTTGTCTACTGGGGACGCAGCCTGAGACTGCTTATGTTCTCATTTCGATAGGTAATTTCTACTTCCACACACAATAAGTAGGGTTAATGTTCTTAATTGAAGAAACCGGTAATAACTCACGTAGGTACTTGTTCCGAGTAAAACATGAAGTTCCGAAGTTTTAATAGTATTAGGGTTAATGGTCATTAAAATTAGTCAAGTAACATTTAAAATATAATATAAAACACGAAAATTCCAAATTAAGTTTCAAAATAAGATGATACCGAGCTGATTTTACTACCGCCTCATTTATTTTTTACTGCCTTTGCCACCGCAGTAGAGTAAAAAATATGTAAGTACCACCGTCTTTGATATGCAAAGCAAAGACCTCTTAAAATTGAATTCACTGTGTATCTACCCGCAAGCGCTCGGTAACTGTAAAAAAGTAATTACAAATCAACTTGCTGTTTTTCCATAGTCTCTCTTACTTGCTTTGTTTTAAACCTATTTCAATGTGTACCTACTTTCGTTTCGCAGGTTTTTTTGTATTCAAAACGTGTAAAATATATAGATTTAATGTTCACTAGAAACGGGATACTTACCATGATTTTTGAGTTTGAAATGTTCCCGATATTTCGGCACAGTTGCATGCGCCATGATCACGGGAGAAATAACTAAAGTCTTTGCGAGTTGATGTTATTGGCAGATATATCAATCTACCCTCTTTCTCACTCTTTTATTACGAACGGTACCACTACCATCGGTTCATTGTCACACTTCACACCAACTCGACACACAACACTAACGGTTACATGTGGCATGTGTTACGTAAGAATCGATATAAACTTCGGTCATTACCATCCCGACCTAGGCCAAGACCCCACAGATGCAGAGTTGAACATAAGCCAGCGTTTCTTCCATATGTTAATGGGGTGACGGACAAAATTGCGAAAGTCCTGCAAAAGTTTTCCGTAAAGACCAACTTCACTCCTTTAAAGAAAATATCGCACTACTTGCGTTCACTAAAAGACAGTTTTCCACTTGAAAAACCAGGGGTGTATAAAATTGATTGTAGCTGTGGGAGTTCGTACATTGGCCAAACGAAACGTACGATAGCGTGTCGGGTCAAGGAGCACATACGAGTGGTCAAGAACAGGGAAATACATAAGTCAGCCATAGCAGAAAACCTTTTGGAATCTAGCTCAAATCATTGGATCGAGTTACACAGTCCGCAGGTAATCTCAACAGAGCGACATTACATACCAAGAATGGTACAAGAGGCAATTGAGATTAACTAAGTACAGAAATTTCAATAGAGAAGATGGTTTTCAATTATCTGGAGTATGGAAGCCCGTAGTGAGAATGTTTAAGAATCAAAAAAATAGTGTGGTATACCTGCTACGCGTCCGGATACTGTTAGTGTTGTGTGTAGAGTTGCTGTGAAGTGTGCCAATGAAACCGATGGTAGTGGTACCGTTCGTAATAAAAGAGTGAGAAAGAGGGTAGATAGATATATCTGCCAATAACATCTACTCGCAAAGACTTTAGTTAGTTCGCCAGTGATCATGGCGCATGCAACTGTGCCGAAATATCGGGAACATTACAAACTCAAAAATCATGGTAAATATCCCGTTTCTAGTGAAAATTATGTACATAACCATGATAGTTTTAAAATTTATATATATATATTTAATTTATAATATTTTGATTAGGTATTCTTTTATTTTACTACGTACAAATTTTAAAATAATTTACTCCTTATATTTAGTGTGTAGAATATGTTTGGGACTATGTGCATTGTAAAGTTTAATCAATTTAACCAATATATTACGAGAAAATCAAAAATTAAGTATGGTGCACTACTTTGACCCACCACTTTGTATTACTTTAGCCCTGGGCCTAAACTTGGTTGGACTTTATCAACCGGTACCCGCATCTTTAAATCGATCGAAATTTTCAGGTAATCATTCATAATTTGTGCTCCAAGGAAGCACATGACAACAAGCGTTGGCAGAGTACGGTTTTTCTCTTACAGAAATGGACTTAAAGATCATAATCAAAGACTATCTGCGATCACAAGGACGGGATGAGAAAAAATTCAGAAATAACGTCCCTGGCCAGGAGTGGTTGAGGTGCTTCTTGCACAGGCACCAAGAACTCTCCCGACGAAACAAACAATATGAAGAAAGTACCTACGAGCGCAAGTTTCAGAAGAGATTATAGCAGAATTCATTGAGAATCTAAACTCAGAATGTTTATTAGGTACCTACCTATCTAAGCTCTGCGCTAAGTTTTTGTATAACAAGTTCTGTGATTAGTTGCTTTAATTGATCTCATGTATGTAATATCATTTTCTTGATATGAATAAAATAAGCATAAAACTTATTGGCAAAATGTGTGCTCCTTCCTGTTTGATCAAAAAATTTCGACAAAATTGATAAAAAACTGATTTTTGTAACCAATAAATGTTTTTTCTTGCCTAAGCAATCGTTTTCAATTAATAACTTAAGCCCAGTACTGAGAAAACTAGCGAATAGGGTCGGAAAAAAACACAGGGCCAAAATACGACAAGACAAAGTCAAACAATGGCCCAAAGCCGATTATTTTTATTTAATACTTCTAATTAATTTAAATAAGCAAGGAAGTTAACTGATCAAAAATATGGAGCGAATTAGAAAAAAATGCTGAATTTTGGGACAAAGTAATACGACTTTACGGTATTCTTAAATGTATGAATGGGAAAGTTTCAATGTTTGTTTGTTACTCAATATCGTCGTAACTACTGAACAGATTTTGTTAAAAGATATGTATAGATAATGACGTAAATTGTCATGTAGGCTACTTTTTATTCCAATTGGGCCCTGAATTTGCACTGGATTTGTTCGAGTGGTGCGAGAAAAATACTACTACTACAGATACTATACGGCAGATAGGTACCTACTAGTTGTAAATAAATTAAACCAGACAAGCGTCTCTCGAACTACGCATAACGTAGGGTTCCAAAGTCAAGCACAATCCTTCCATACCTCGAAAGTATTAATCACAGGATAGCTGAAAGTCTTCCCAACTTAAAACTGATGTTGCCCCTAATAAAATAAAAAAAAAAAAAAAAAAAAAACTGGACAGTTGAAGACAATATTATCTAGCCCCAAGCTAAACAGAGCTTGTATTATGGGTACTAGATAACTGATATAATTAATACTATATATTACATAGATATATATTTTTTATTATACATAGAATATACCCAGAACACCGTGAACAAATATCTGCGATCGCACAAATATTTGTTCCAAGGCGGGAATCGAACCCGCAACCTCCTACGTCGCAGGCCAACCTTCGCCCGCCGCGTCACAGAGGTCGTCAATATAGACTAGTACTCTTTGTATGGACTTACTCGTCCCCTTTACTTTTACTTCCCCCCTTGATTTTTGCTTTTTCTTGCTACCTATTTACGCCTGCTTATATAGGTACTGGATATAGGTACCCCTATGATAGAATACAAACCGACAGACAGGCGAGGCTTAGTAATAGGGTCTCATTTGGCACCCTAAAAAAAGATTTCGTTCACTTGTTCAAGAACTGAACTGAAGATTTCGTTGTCATTGTGTGAGTTAGAAAATGGTGAAAACTCTCGCATTTTCTTAAACTAATGAGGGGATAAACCTTCTCATTGTGGAATTACTCTCTTCCATTTTACTTAGAATTTAATGATTTGAGAGGAACATTTTATTTGAGTGGGATTTGTTATATTTTCAAGCGCCATTAAAAACTCTTTTCTTATTATGAGTTGAAGAGTCTGATTTCAAAAATGATTTGAATAAAACCAAATAAATGAAATGGACCATGAATGTAGTAGTACTTCTTCCTAGAAATATACCGACAATATTCAGAGAAAGTTTGCTTGAAATGGAATAAGTTAGTTTAAAGTTTCTTTCAAGAAGTTCGTGAAAAGAACTTTTCTAACGCAGTGTGAAAAGTCTTTTGCATAGAAATAGGAACATCAAAACTCAATGGGAAAATGTAGGTAGAGATTACTTATAACTTTCACAAAATTATGTGTTCCAATCAGTAGCGAAGTTAAAGAGGCCAAAATGACAAAGTTTCTTCGAGAAGGTTATGGGTGCGGCTTGGCCGCTCGACTTTTCAGGGGTGATTGTTAAGAATTGTTGAAAAATATGAAATTCAGTTTATTTCATATAAAAATTAACAATTATGCAAGCTAAATAAACAAAAAATTCCTAAAAATTTAAACTAAGTTTCAGAAGTTGGCTCTCCAAAATATAAGTAGGCCATAACAAATTAGGCAAAAGTTTAACTTGATTCCGTATTAATTTCAAAAAGTTTCACAATTTCTTTTGAAAAATGTTAATTAACTGCTACACCCTTCGCTTACTGTGAAGCCCATCATGCTCCCATTCTACCTTAATGATTATTTTACCTCTTCAGTGAAGTTTCCATTGTAAAGAGAAGGAATTTAGAAGAAAATCAAAGTGATGACGAAAACAGCAGCATGTCCTTTAACCAAATAATTCTATAAAATACTACAAGTTCATATACCTGTGTGTTTTATTCTTGATTGTGTACCTATCCCATTGGCTCTTCTTTGAGAAGAAAGCCTCAAAATAAGACCAATCAGCTGTTGACATGATTAAAGTTGAAAATACCGAAGGTCGCTCATAAACCTGAAATTGTTTAAATCATCTTTCGTAATGAGAACACAAAGTGGTTGTTTGATATAGTTAATTTATTATTTATCGTAGACTTACTAATTCCTATCGTAAACTTATTCTACTATGCATTGGACTACCAATGTATATTAAGCATACCAATGTATATAACCCTATGATTTGATTAGTTGGACAGGATAATCGCTTTGGTTCAATTCCCTGTAGTCAGAAACACGAGTATGCTATTAGTGTAAATAGCTAAGGTATCGTTTTGAGTACGTATAAACTTAAGAGTTATTAATAATATCATTATTTTGTTAAGGCGTAAACAGCAGCTGATTGGTCTTATTTAGAGGCTTACTCCTCATAGGTAGATGAGTCAAAGTTATGTATTGAAAAAAAAAACACTTTTCATCTGTAAAGTGAACGTGCAAAAATGTTCTACCTGTGAAAAAAATAACAACGTGCAGCCGTTTTTGACTGAAAATTTGATTTAACTTCTAAACAAATTAGAGTTTTGTACTTTTTCTTTCACCTAAATGTCGGCAACGCCTTCTGTGATGTGACCGTTTTTCATGTGGCAAATAATTGTTTTTCGTGATTTTCACTTACTTTTCTTTCCGCGAGCGCTATTCTGTCACATTCTAACTTACCTAAGCTTTAATACGTTAGAAAGAGACGTAATATGGCTGTTGTATGTGCCTTTAGTACAACAAAATTATGTATTTGCTCTGCCTGTGATCCTGAACAGTAATGTGAAAGTTTTATAGGACTCCGTGCCCCAAGGGTTCCAAAGGTCATGGTCATGCCCTGCCTTTCAGCAGTTTCGATGTAGTTTGCTGGTTGCTGGTGGGATTTTGCTAGAGTTCTCAGCGAGCTTTATATGGGTATACAGCCAGCAGAGCGTTTGTAGATGCTTCCATCTGAGGTTTTACCGCTTGGTTACGACATGTGTCGCTTCAAGAAAAATGTTCATAAATTCCTTCAGGTGTAGGCAGCGCATCGACAATACCCCCGGTGTTGCCGGTGTCTATAAGCGACGGTGATCACTTTACATCAGGTGGGCCGTAAGCTAGTTTGCCTGTTAGTTAGATAAAAAAATAAAATGTGGTGACTTTTCTAGTTATCACTATTAAGGGCAGTTCCATTCCTCGAAGTTAGTGTACTCATGAAAAGATACTGTTTCTTTGTAGGCAAATAATTTAATAAGTATTTTTAGTATCGTTATGTGAAGTCTTTTATTATTTGAGCTCCTAAAAACATACAGCATTACTCATACTCATACATTTACTTTAAAATATTTTGAGGTTTCTCAGGGTTGACATAAGAAGAGAGTTAACTAAAGCATTCAAACATAAAGCTAGTAGATTTTAAGCATCATGATAAAAACGACTGAATACTATAGTTAATTTTAAAACACCGTCTGTTTTCAGTGTTCTTACACCAGTTTTCATACAAATTAATCAGAATTGAAATTATTATTATTTTTATTTTATTTATTTTTATTTATAACAAAAATAACACAAATAACACATAAATGGAGCACCTATTGCACCCTAGATCCTATATTCATCCTATGCTGGTCATTATCAAACCCTGGAGTCCACGTAAGAAAGAGTTATCATTAGTTTTAAATTTGAGCTCAAACTTGAAGATTCAGCCTCAGTACCCTAATCCTATTCATCCTATGCTGGTCATCATCAGACCCTGGAGACTGACGTCCTCAATTTTATTAATTATAAGCTCAAACCGAAAATGCTTCGAAAAGTATTCATGTGTTCTCTTCAAAAAAGTTGTTGCGATCTGATGAATCTGGAAAAGGCTGCACAAATTTCCAACAAACATAGCTAAGAACCATCTCGCAAACACCAGCTTTCATTAAGAAAAACCGCATTGAGTTCAAAGCAGCCGTTCTAGAGCTTCAAGGCCACAGACAAACAGATAGACACTCTTTGTCGGGGATTAAAAGTAAAAATGTAATATAGCATGACAAAAATAAAATGTACTTTAAGTAGGGTTTTACAAGCCATGTGTTTTAATTCAAATACAATATACGATTGGCATTTAAAATTCGATAACCGCTATGAAAATTATATTGTCTGTTGGACTATAAAACACATAAAAATCACATCTGTTGCTATTGTTACGTGACTGTATATTTATAGCACAATGGCATTTTACTCGAAGGCCGCGTTCATACAGGAAGCAGATTACCGGTGACTGCAGTCTGCCGAATTGATCAGTTTTAGCATAAGCTCATAATGTATAGTCATCCCGTACTACTAATAAACGCAAAAATATTGTTCACGTAGTTACACCGTGTTTTGTCTCTTTCGATCGAATTTTAAAATGCTTGTCAATGCAAAAGACAAAACACTGTGCAACTATTCCAAAGACAATTAGAATTGTATAGTAACGCGGTTTGAGTTAAACGACTAGAGGTACCAATGTTATAAATCACGTGTCAAAGTTGTTTAATTACTTTCTACAAGACGAAGTAGTTTTGGAACTAGCAATCTGGAAATACCCATGTGTCTATCTCTTTTCCTGTCTCTACTTCGCGCATGACATCGATTTCATAGACAAGTATGTTATTTGTAAATTGTCTGTCTTGTCTACCATATCAAAAATATTCCTCTTTGACTTACGCTGAACGCGCGTTTACTGGTATTTTTTACAATGATACAAGTGTGTAGAAACGCTAATCTTGTAATTTTTTGTTTTTATTTGCGATCGAAAATTGCACTCTTTCGTCACACATTTACTCATATTGTAAGACTGGTTTTTCATTTGGAGTTATGTACGCCACTGAATGGTTGAAAAGTTGAATTATGTCTGTAAGTTTGATACGCTTTTACTATAAAGACAGCAATGGCACAGAATAAATAATAGTACAAGGTAATGGTTGAAGTTTAATACTGTATGTGTTTCGTTAAGCGCCGGTATATACAATCGATGGTAACCTGCTTTATATTTAAATGCGCCCATAAGTTTCGTAGCCAAATAGGTGGGATTTATGTGTCAATCGTCTGTGAATCAATCAGTGATGTAAATTGTGTACTTTTCGTGTCGAGTGAGAAGACAATAATGGCGAGATGTAATCAAAATGTTCTTAGACTGGTATAATAATTTGAATTCATACGATTATTTAATTCAATACATGGATTAATCGTAAATAGAAAAACAACTGACACTAATACTAATTCATAGTGTTTCCCACTATGCACGTAGTTTTAATTAAAATCCATAACGCACTAAGACTATCTCTATAAGTAATTGAACTTGCACTTAACACTTTTTTGTTTATTCAAAAGTTACAATTTTTCAAAGTTTGTACCTAATATTTAAAAGCGTTTCTCCGTATGCGCCAGAAACGGTGCAAACCTGGGATAAGCTTCTATTCGTGTCATCTATCGATTCCATAAGAATCCACGACTACTCGACTTAGGGCCACACTTTTTGCTAATTTGCCTGTACTAGAAGGGTCAAATGTCAGCACAACAAATATGCTTACATATTCCGCATTGTTGTCGGTGACAATAGTAATCTTGAAGGCTTTTTGAGCAGCTACGAGCTCGTAGTTACGTAGAATGCAAGTTGAAGTATTTCGTGATGCCGTAGTGCTAGTGTTGCGTACCGAAGGTGTCAATTTTCCTAAGCCCTCGTGAGACCTAGCGACTAAGACAAGCGGGTCAAGTGCCAGCACAATAGCCGAGCGCGTCGAGCGCCAAGGAGTACTACTCGAAATTTTACAACGTAGCGATTCTGAGTACGTTCATTTACATTTTACTTTCTTGCTAATGGTCTGAGATTTAATGAGTCGGTAATAAGCGGTGTTTGTTCTCACTGTGCATATCATCCAAATAGACATAGACCTAGACAGAGACATAGGCAAAGCCTCAATGGGCCTCTTTTTATAGTGGGTTGCACCATCGTGGAATATAAGACGTGAGAAGTGGTAAGCTTATCGCCGCAATTGCTTCCCGCGACTGACTCGGCTATCGCTTTCTTCCAGTAATAACACATTCCATAATCAGCTAACAGCCAGGTCAAATCTTATACCAACGAATCTTATCAACAAGTCCGGGTAATCCATTAGTTGACTTTTTCGACATCCACGGGAGGACACAGAGGGGTCTATTCTTAGGCCAGACACACAGAACAGAACAGAACAGAAACAGAAATAGTTTATTTTGAACAGCAAATACACACACAATAATGGAATACAATACAATAATAACACAAACAGAACACGTTTTTTGCTGCGTGTATAGTGCCGTCAAAAAAGGCCCGTGCTGAGCATAATGCTGCAGTAAAGTGCAGCGCTGATTTTCAGCACGGACCTCGGTTGACGCACGGACACGGCACACACACTGTAAAATACATCAATATGTAAAAGGATGATATAAAAATTATACAATGTAAGACGCAACTATACTCGTTTACTCGTTACAATTACCACAGCAATGTATCATTCTTTCTGTAAATAAATGCTTCTTATTTTGTATAGCAGTTAATTACTATTTTTCTTATTGTACTCTAACTTGATCCGTTGTTAAGGGTGCTTGAGAAAATCAACACTCTCCTTATACGCTAGGCACTTCAACTTGCATAGTTTAAGAAGGGTAAGTTGAAACTCCGTAGAGTATTATGTTCAACTTTGATCTTCGCTTCAACTTGCTGACTACGGGAATTCTATGAGGTTAAGTAATCCCACTCATATCATGAATGTCAAAGTTTGTATGTTTGTTAGTTAATCACGACGAAACGGCTGAACCGATTTCGATTAAATTCGGCTCACAGATAAATTATGGCCAGATTGATCTATAGGCAACTTCTTGTCCACGTAAAATGCGGACGAAGCCGCGGGCGGACTTCTAGTAAAAATAATTATAATTTGTATTTCTAACTTTCTGTTAATTAAGAAATTGTATCCATGTATCAATTACGTACCTATCCATAGATTTAGTATATGTACTAGCGAAAAAATTCTACGTCTATGACCTATACCTACCATTTTTGTAGTAGTAGAGCTTTTTTGTGAAAAAGTTCGTCCGGGGAAGTACTACCACCGTACCTATTTCTGCCGCAAAGCAGTAGTGCTCGCATTGCTGTGTTCCGGTTTGAAGGGTAAGGGTGCGCTTGAAATTACAGGCACATGAGACTTTTCATCTTTATGTCTCAGGGTGGCGGGCGCAG
This sequence comes from Operophtera brumata, assembly GCA_932527175.1. NCBI lineage: Eukaryota > Metazoa > Arthropoda > Insecta > Lepidoptera > Geometridae > Operophtera > Operophtera brumata. The sequence goes on along the minus strand of OW052237.1, from coordinate 8,704,164 downwards.
TGCAATGCCACATAGGGCGCGTCCTAGGTGGACGTGACCTATGAGGTAATGCACTGTTCATAGGCAGAGGTTACCGCTTAACATCAGGTGGGCCATCTGCTTGCTCCGCCATTCCAGTAGTAAAAAAAAAAAGAAAAAAAAAAAAAGAAAAAAAAAGTATAATAATAAGGCGTTTTTTGATGATGTTTTGTGATGCAGCAAGTTTGTTATCATTGCGAAGGACGGTCTTCCAAAACTTACCTGAATTAAAAAAAACGGCCAAATGCGAGCAAGAGTGGTGCGATCCGTAAATTATGTCGAAATCTTGAATTTCAACCAGTTTTCCTTACAATTTTCACCAAGCCATTTTTGGTGTAATTAGTCAAAATTCCTCAATAATAGACTTTTTTATATAATTGTGCCAGAAATCCTGTTATCATTCTAAAAATATGTGAGGTTACTGGGAGTACCCAAGAGGATTTTCATTTTCATGATTTCCATAAAAAAAATAGATATTTTCTTCCATATCTTTTTGAGTTAGAAGCTTGGTTTTTTTAGGGCTCACGGACCTGTATAGTTGGTATAACCGAAACGACAAAAGTTGCTACCTTTAGCCGTTCCTGAGAAAAAAGGTCTTAACAGAGAGAGAGACAGACGTCAAAGTAATCATATGGTTCTGTTGATACCTTTTAGGATAGGGAACCCTAAAAGTAGGACTTGGTCAAGTCTACAGTTATGTTTTTAAATGTATGGTTGTTCACCGATTACGCCGTGATGGTTGGTTAGATTGGAAACCCGAATTTGTACATGTTTGATACATTCCTATTTTAAGACAATTTCAAAGTGCCACATTCCCAAATCGTCGAAATTGCAAAATGGCACGGTACAGTCACTTAATCACCTAATTGTTTTAGGTATAACAATTAACTTGACCCGGGAGGTTTGGGCACTGTTAGGGCACCTAGGTTCAGAAAATCTCATATCAGGGTGGTTCTATTAAAACGTTATCTAAATCGGTAAATACTCTTTCCCATAAAATTCTTATTGACTTTGATTTGAGAATTTGGTAAAATAACTATCAAAAATAATTCACTGTAAGTAGACAAATTATATAGCAAGCGAAGCGATGCCTGACCCTAGAGCTATATCAAGGCGTTCATGCAGCCAGCATTTTGAGCACACTTCTGCCTAGCGTGTTCAGCTGTACTATCTTTAGATAGTTTGCAACTGTCTTTGGATAGGTCAGCTGTTGCATTGGTATTTTTTTTCATTTGGTTTGTACTTGTGTTAGTTGTTATCATTTAAATAAAGATTTTTCTATTTTAACTGATAAAATAGTCCGTTTTTTTTTTAGTTGAGAATGTATGTCAATAACGTACCTACTGTTAGTTTTGCATTTTGCAGCAAGAGTGTTTTACCAACTGTCTCGTATCCTACATTATTAGGAACTTCTTATATAAATAAATAAATAAATAATGCTGGACAGAACACACAACATTATCTAGCCCCAAGCTAAGCAGAACTTGTGTTATAGGTACTAGACAACTGATATACTTAATACAATATATTACATCGATAGATATTTTTTATTATATATAGAAAATACCCAGAACACCGTGAACAAATATCTGCAAATCGCACAAATATTTGTTCCGAGGTGGGAATCGAACCCGCAACCACCTGCGTCGCAAGCGAACGTTCGCCAGCCGCGCCACAGAGGTCGTCATCTTATTTATCTTTATCATATCTTATTTTTAATTGCTCATGTTGTATTTTTTTTTGCTTCTTTAGATTGAAGATTGGTCCTACTGAACATTGGCTGAAAACGCGAAGATCCTCCCCTCTACCTATTAGTCATGGCTCAAAATCCCTTCCATAAAACATTCCTTATTCGTTCTTCAATGTTACTTGTAGCCGATAACCTAACTTACTTATAAAACCAACATTCCACTTCGATCGTCACAACGCTCGAAATTAATTCTTGTTTGTTTTTTTCATTTTATAATTGGAATAAGATAATTGTATGATAAAAGTATCGCGTAGTAAGTTAAGGTGAAGCGCGTAATCCTCTTCGGAGGGTGCGAGGGGTCTGCGCGATGCGGTCTCACCAGGGATGTACGTAATATATCCTGCGGATGAAGTAGTTTCCCTGACATACAGACACGAATCGCTGCCCCGGCCACGGCAGCGGCCAACGCTCGATCACCTCATCTTACCGCTGTGGTCAGCGCCGAGCGCGCAACTCCCGCCCCGCACACCCACCCCTCGCGACGTCTCCTTCCTCAAAACGGCGCCCCCGGAGCCCGAGGAGCGCGCGCCGGCCTCGCCGACGCCGTCGCTCGAGCGCAAGTCCAAGCTGCGCGAGCGCACCAAGGCGAAGCTGCTCAAGAAGCTCGGTCGCCATGAGGATAATGATTTCGGAAAAATCGTTAGAACCCCCGCTCCCGATGAATTCGAACTCCCCGCTCCCCTGCCAACCCCGGCTTTCTCTCGGAAGAACATATTCGACCGTGACTTTGACGCACTCTTCGAGGTAGCCAGTTCGCCCCAGTTCGGGGCTTTAATCCGTGTGACGACTCCCGAGCCCGACCACCGGCCAGATTTGTCAGCGGCACACTTCCCCTCCCCCACAGCCTCGTCACTCAGCCTGCTCCCCCCGCGGCCGTACTCCGAGCCCTCGCCGTCTCCCACGGGCTCCTTCCGAATCTCAACGCCTTCGACGCCGACTCAGCGATCATCTCTAGAAGGTTTTGAACGAGTGTGGATTTGGGATTGAGTACGCGTGATCACCGACTAACCTGTCACCGCCATACAGCATGGTACTTCACCAGAACATAACTAGGCTTTATTATCATATCATTCTCATGGTTTATTTAACTGTGTTACGTGTGTTTGGTTTTAATTAACAAGAGAGGGTGCAGGTACAAAAATACTTTTAAAAAACTGAATTCTCTTTTTATACTTATAATTTTCTCCAGGTTCCCACCCAAAGTCGAAGAAGGTCAGTTTCTTCCGCAAGCTGAGTCGGTCGAAGGCGGCGGCGGTGCTGCCCCCGCGCGGTGCAATGTTGCAGCAGCCGTCTATCGAGATGGCGCTGCGAGAGCTGACGCACCCCACGCACAACGATCAGCTGAAGAATCAGCAGCAAGTTACTTTCAAGCTGGTCAAGACAGGTAAGCAGACATTATTTTTAAGTAAGTATCCGTATTCTAGAACCGCTCAAGCGTGAACTATTTTCGCGACAAAAAGAAAAACCTATATTTGAGTGTCGTTTGACTTGAATCCTAGCATACGTATGGACATTAGGCTTTAGTCTAATGCTCGAGTCTAAGCACGTAGTTAATATAGGCTTGTGACATTTTATGATCGACCTTCAACCAAAATAAAAAAGTATGGACCCATACAAAACGTCAGCGAAAAATAAGTCACAATTACAACACACGTACGTAACGTCACTCGTTGCCGTCACTAAGACCGACTGAAGCGAACTCACTCACTTTCTAGGCTTCAAAACTATCGTTCCCTAAGGCCAGTCCATACTTTTTTATTTTCGTCGAAGGATCTAACCCACATATTTTAATTTTCATTGGCCAGTTATATCAGCATAAAATGAATATTGATGAAGGTACTCATGTAGAAATTATAGTGCTAGCGTGAAATACCTAGTAAAATACATAATAAAGTGAAAAAGTACTATTTAAAAGCGAACCAGTAATCCAATTTTATTTACTTAAAAAAGTCCAAAAATTCTAGCCAATTGAACCAGTTTTTTCAATCGGCACTTCAAACTGGAACAATGTGTTTTACAGGTCAGGCCCGTTTCACAAAGGTGAGGGTTCCCTAATACTCTACGCTCTAAAGTTTTGTGTCAAAGTCAAAGTCAAAAGTATTTTATTCATTGAAATCACAAGGATCATTTTGAATCGTCTTAAAAAATAAATTTACATTTACTCCTGTTCCAACGCAACCAGACCTATAGAAGAATCAGGCAACAAACACGGTCTGTTTTTCTTTTGATGATCCTTCTTACTACTAGGTGGGGAGCGCCTGTGTGGTGCCTCGAGAACAAGTGGAAGCTGATTCAAGGAAAAAAGGAAAACCAAATTAAAAGCCTTACTTAGGTAGGCAGTCAAAAGTAAGATGATAGAGAGAATCAGCAAAAGTTCATAAGGCAGCACACACTACGCTTGATATACTCATAAATAACACATCAGTAATAAATTATATGCAGGTACAGACATTGCAAATTGACAAATTAGGTGTCGAGGGGCAGGGCGACATCAGGCCACGCGGCTTTATCATTAACATAGTCATGTAGTGTGTAATACGCTTTCTTAATTAAATTATTCTTTATGTAAGATTTAAATCTTCGAATCGAAAGTTTAGAAGCACTTTCTGGAAGTTTATTATAGAACCGAACAGAATTCCCCATAAAAGACCCACTTACTTTTTTTAATCTAAATTTGGGAATACTCAGTTTATTTTTATTTCTCGTGTTAAAACAATGCACGTCACTTTTTTTCATAAATCTATCTAAGTGTTTATGTGTATATAATAAGGTTTCGTAGATGTATTGCGATATTACCGTGAGAATGTTAATTTCCTTAGAACGAAAGAACGTCGACGTAGACTCAAAACTATTTAACCACTTAGGACTCAACGAATCCCTAAGACAGCAGACTTTCTTTCTTTGGTCCGGTTGATAATATCGGTAAATGTTAATGCGATAAGAATTTCCGCATTATTATTAAAACCTTTTATTTAACTTAACTTCTTGAGTGAAGTGAAATAAAAGCTATAGTATAGTATAAGTATATAGTAGTTATTAGTTTTTAATTTTAAGGAGATATATTCTAGGCTCATCGAAAAAAAATGTGTGAGGCGATGAAGGCGAACGAACGCACGCTCTGATGCAGTGTTTTTTTGTATATAAAAATAATATAAAAAGCGGCAACGTGCGACTCGGACTACCCATGAAGGGTTCCGTAGCAGCAAGTAACATAATATAAAAGTTCTTGGATGGATTACGATTTATGACGTATTAAAAAAAAACAACTTACTAGATCTCATTCACCAATTTTTGTTGGAAGTTTACATGGTAATGTACATTATACTTTTTTTTTTGTTTTATCAGTCTCTTATTTTAGAAGTTACGGGGGGGGGGGGGGCACACATTTTACCACTTTGGAAGTGTCTCTTGCGCAAACTATTCAGTTTAGGAAAAAAATATATTAGAAACCTCAATACCTTTTTGAAGACCTATCTATAAATAACCCACATATCTGGGTTTGATAAAAAAAAATAAGTTTCAGTTCTAAGAATGAGGAACCCCAAAAAATTCTTGATTTTTTTCTATTTTTGTGTGAAAATCTTAATGCGGTTCAAAGAATACATCAACTTACCAAGTTTCAACAGCATAGCTCTTATAGTTTCGGAAAAAAGTGTCTGTGACATACACGGACAGACAGACAGACAGACATGACGAATCTACAAGGGTTCCGTAGTTTGGTTACGGTTGGTCCTTTTAGTTTGGTTAAATGTTGATTAATTCACTAACTCAATTAATTTATAAGTTACCAAATGTTTCAAAAATTCAAAAAAAAGTTCTTTATTGCAACATAATGTAAATAACAATTACAGTATAATATGTTACAAAAGGCGGTCTTATCGATGAAACGATTTCTTCCAGACGACCTGACCTTAAAACAATCAAATCTAAAATTTGAATAAAATTATAACACCTCGTCGTTTTTGCGAATATACAACTAATTAATTTTGAAAAAATTAAAAAAACCCTTAACGCAATGAAACGGCTGAACCGATTTTGATAAAACATAGCTATAGACCGACAAATTCACCTTTCAAACAAAAAAAAACGAAATCGGTTCATCCGTTCGGGAGATACGGTGCCACAGACAGACACACACACACACAGACACGTCAAACTTATAACACCCCGTCGTTTTTGCGTCGGGGGTTAAAAAACGTAATCGAAGCAAAACTTTGAGATTTGTCCGTCTTTGTCCGGCAACGCTACCAGGTCCCCCTTGTGATACCTACTAATACCTTCGGTTACCCATTCAAAGCCACTTACTTACCCACCCTGGACTACCCGAAGCGATCGGTTGACATTGAAAACAATGAGGCCTCTTAGGCTCTTACAAAAACAGATTACTTACAATTGGAAAATAGCTTAGTTTTTGTTAGAGAAAATGGAAAGTAATTTTGCCGTTCCAAGTAGCTTTCCAATAAATAAACAATGGCTGAAAGGTTTTTAGCGGCTTTGCTAAATTTCGGTTGACTTTTCGGTGGACGTTTCGTGTTCAGTAAATAGGCTTTAACCCACTGACCACAATCAGTGAGAGAGATCGTCCTCTTTGTACTACTGGGTTTTTGTGGAATCGGAGTTGGTATAATAAGATATGCAATTTGTGGACTGCACAGAATATATTTACCGCTAAAACCAGAAAAAATAAACGATATTTTTAGAAAATAGGTTTTATTAAGGAGTGGTTATAATATTTATTTATTTCTTATAAAATATATTTATAATAAAACGCATACATACATATATAGACAGACATCTATTTCCCTTAAAGAGTAGGCATAGCCTCAATGGGCCTCTTTTCACTGTGGGTTGCACCATCGTGGGAATATAGACGTGAAAAGTGGTGAGCTTATCGCTGCCATTGCTGATATGATGGGAGATAGGAGAGAATAGAAGACAATAACATTTTGTGCCGACCTCTCTAAAGTGGGATGAGAGATGATGAGTCATGCACAATTTTCTTCAACATTTACGCAAAGAAACTTCAGTCAACCCTTTCTTGTTTGCAATTCTTATTACCAATCAAGCCATTTCACTGCCCAAACTTTAAGAATTCTTCGTAGTAAATCATACTAGGTATGTTCATAGTACTTAATTCACAGTTCTCAACAAACGTAAAGCCTGTCTACACTAAAAACATGCGCAACTTCTACGAACTTTACAGGCGCATTAAAGTTTGACCCTGTATAGGTAGTAAACTTTATGTGGCTTACAATAATTCTGTCGTCAGAACTTTCACCAATTACCCAGTAGAATTAAGCCAAGCTATTATTAATTAATGAAATCCCTTGATACGTTACGCCCCAAATGTTACTACGGCTATGAAATATTCCAACAAGTCAAGGCTAACGCTTCTGGAAAATACATTTATAATTATTACACTACTGCTTATGACGTAGTTCGTGGACTCTGAAACGCGTTCCATGTCTAAGGCACTTCTTTGCTTCTTGAAAATGACTATTTTCACCAACTAATATGTAGCTTCGCATGTAAAACTGACAGTTTTCTATGAAATAATGTCAAGAAAAATTATAAAATGAATGCGTATGAATATGTTTTTCAACACAGTTGCGCTTAAAGTGGCTCTAATTTCACCGCAATTAGGCACATAATGACACCTGTAATCAAACTGTGACTTTTTCATTGCTATTATTCACGAGTGAGTTATAGAAAGAGTTGAACATTTACACAGAGTTTGTATTTCTGTTTTACACCTGTAATCAAACTGTGACTTTTTCATTGCTATTGTTCACAAGTAAGTTATAGATACAGTTGAACATTTACACAGAGTGTGTATTTCTGTTTTATAATTATTTTCTAAACAAGTGTGTTGAAAAACGTCGTATGATACACATGTGTATTGATGATAACCGTCCTCGGCTCTCTTGGGTCTCAATGGCGTCTCAGCGGTAATCTCCAACATTACACACTTGTACCATAATGTACTATTAATGTTGAAAAATATCGTTTTAAAAAGAGTTAGTGATCGGAACCGTGAGCTGCTTAAAAGTAGCCCAAACTGGCAAAAACTGCCAGTGTACATTAATCTTCACAGATTATGGGTGTCTCTATCATAACATCAGCCTGCGCACTCTCATCATAATATTGTCATATTCATCATTTATATCATAATAACAGGTATGCCAAATTTTGTAATATGAAAGCGATTAATTTTGAACTAGAAAGACATATTTGAACTGGAAGACACACGAACGAAGCAAGTGAAATATTAGTATATTGTGAAACAAGGGTCGTAAATAGGTGATTACAAATGAGTTGAAGGAGTTTGTGATAACTTTTACGCCCGTGTATCATACGACAGTTTTAAATACTTTTGTGCGAAAACAGTCAAATAATATCGTAAGCAGCCAAATACCTAAGTCGAGATTTATTTTTCTTCGTATAAAATCGACAACATTTTATTTTCTTTTTACTAAAATCCATGCCATATAAATAAATAAATAAACATAAAAATAATGCCGGACAGTTCACACAACATTATTTGGCCCCGAGCTAAGCAGAGCTTGTGTTATGGGTGCTAGATAACTGATATACTTAATAAAATATGTTACATAGATAGATATTTTTTATTATACATATAAAATACCCAGAACACCCTGAACAAATATCTGCGATCGCACAAATATTTGTTCCGAGGCGGGAATTGATCCTGCAACCTCCCGCGTCGCAGGCCAAGCTTCGCCCGCCGCACCACAGAGGTCGTCAAACATATACATAGTACCTACATTTGTTATTGGACTGGAAAAATAAACCACACTGCAGTGAAGTGTAAATAAATCACACATATATTTAACTTTCAAGTTATATTTAGTGGCCATGTAAGTACACATTTCAAACAACTTTTTCAAAAAAGCTTTAATGACAAAGTGTTGACCTCAAATCTACCTTAGTGATAATATAGATAAACTATGGTGAGGAACATAGTTTACTAGTATCCGCCCGGAGTTTCACTCACGTTATACCGGGGTGAAATGTAGCCTGTCTCAAGTTACGTCATAATCTATCCGTATACTGAATTTCATCGAGACCAGTTCAGTCGTTTCGGCATGATTGAGTAAAAAAGACACATCGAAATATACAAATTTTCACAAAAAAAATTAGTTGGGTAGGGTACCAGCGGCCTTAGTGTGGGCATTGCAATTAAAACGCGTTTACGCGCCTACCGCGTTAGTGGAGTAAACGGCAAAATTAAAGTATACAACAAGTATACTGACAACAATACGTGACGTGAACTGTCAAAAATGTCACTTAAACTCGCAAAACTGGAGAAAACCATAGATCAAACGCGCGACTTGGACAAATCGTTTAATTTACGCGACGCCAAAATTTACGTTAGAAACTAACACTCACACAAAATGATTCATTAACTCGCCGCTAGGGGCTCTGTACATTTCTTCATACAAACTGCGCGTAAAACGCCGTCTTGGTAGAGCGCGTAAACTTGTAGCAAAAAGTCGCACTACGGCTACAGAAAGTCAGTAAGGGTACGCTACGCATATTCGAGTCCCCGACTACATACATTTGATATGTGAAAGTATGTTTGGATCCGCTGGTAGTGTAAACAATAGTATAGCAGGGTGATGAGGCTTTTGAAGCTTGCCTTTGAAGAGTAACATCGCTGGTAGACTAGGATTAATAATTAATTTAACATACTAAGTTATTATTTAAATAAATAAATAATGCTGCTAAGCAGAGCTTGTGTTATGGGTACTAGATAACTGATATACTTAATCACAGATAAAAGAATACTATACTACGTAATACAGTATATTACATAGATAGATATTTTTATTATACATAGAAAATATCCCGAATACCCTGAACAAATATATGCGAACGCACAAATATTTGTTCCGCGGCGGGAATCGGACCCCGTTATTAGAGGTAAAATCCGGAGGCAACCTCCGGATTTTACCTATTATTTTACCTATTATTTTACTAGTACTCCTTTTGACCGTGGTATATAGTCTAGGCTAATATTAAGACTCCTCCATCTCCTCCCGTGGATGAAGAAAAAAAGTAACTAAGGGATTACGCCAGGGGATGGGTAGTAGTATCCATCTGAATACTGAATACCAATGCTGCGATCACCAATGTACGTGCCAAGTGTAGTGATTATCTTCGACCAAACTTTGGTCGAAGGTGATTATGGCAAATTCCTCAATTCTAGTGATGTGCCTGTAATTTCACCGGCACCATCGCCTTTTAATTGGGTCACAGCCCCAAATTCAATGTGATATTTAATGAGCATGTTCAAAAGTAGGTGAATATTAATAATACATCATTCGACGCAAACTAATAATAGTACATCAGCTATATTAGAAATATCAATATCGGGGAATGAACGATCGAGCCGTAACTCCAAGTTGGGAGAACTTTTTTCGATATCAAACATATTAGGACAAATGTTGGCAGTTATTTTATTCAGAAACTTTGTTGAAATTAACTTCGCGTTCATCCGAAAGTCATATTAAATATTAATAATAAGGTTACTGCGAAAAAATATGAGAGATTATAATAAATTGATGAAATTGGAAACATAATAACATACCTAATACTTTTAGTAGTAGTAGAGCTCTTTTGTGAAAGAGTTCGTTCGGCGAAGTACTACCTCCAAAGCAGTAGTGCTCACATTGCTGTGTTCCGGTTTGTAGGGTATGGGTGCCGGTGAAATTACAGGCACATGAGACTGTTCATCTTTACGTCTCAGGGTGGCAGGTGCAGTGCAATGCCTCATAGAGTGCGTCCTAGGTGGACTTGCAGAGGTTACATGCTTAACATCTGCATGTTTCGTCATTCACGTAGTTAAAAATAAAAAATAAATAAAAAAACTTAAAGATAACCCACCCAAGAGTCACATACATATTCCTGACCCACACTAGGATTCCCTGTGTCGTAGGTATCAGGAACTACGAGTACCATATAGTAACCCAATACCTAGACCTAGAAAAAATATTTACAGATCATAGCGTAATTTGTCCCGCCCGCAGCCTCTCGCATCTCAGCCGGTACACGCCCGCCGCGCCATAAAGGTCGTCAGATAGGTGAAAAATATGCTGGATGATTTCTAAATAATGAACTAAATAGTGAACATGAAACAATTGAATTACTTCATTTACACCAACTTGCGGATTGCTTAACTGTTTTGATATCAGTTCGCTGTTTTTATCCGCAATGACGCTCTCGTTGCAAGTTGTAATAACACTCAGTTTGCTAAATAATCTCAAAAATTTCTCTTTTTAATAGAAACAGCCTTTGGTCGAAAGAAACAGCAATTAAACTGATTGAAATCTATAAAGGAACTCTTTTTAGATACGCCAAGATTCAAGTTTGTAGACTATACTTTCGGAGACCTGCCGGTCTAGCCAAGTGGCATTCGCTTCGAAGCGATTCCATTTCTACAGTCGTAATACAATATAAAGCAGAAAGAAGAAGAAATAAAATATTTTATTTGAAACTCAATCAAAAACTAAAACTAAACTAAAATAAAATAGAAGACAAAATTGTAACACCCTTGTATAGGCAAGCATCCACACAGACCAACTCTTAGAGAGACGAATGTACAATCCCTCCATTGTTTGTAATCTCACTATCGAACTTCCGCTCGATCTATTTGATGAAATATCTACTAATTTTACTTGAGTATTTGTGAGATATTAATGAAACTAGTAAGTACGGTTCGTTACAGTGGGCATTGAGTCCCAAAATGGTCTCTGTCTCAGCATGAGCCAGTTGTAAACCAATAGACCACGTGATATTTCGATAGTTTACGTCAATCTCATACATTGTTGGTTTTTCTTCTAGCAATATCGCTATTAGAATGTTACTTTGTCTACGGCCTCTGGTGATGACGACTATTGACAAGATGTATCTATTTTATTATCTAATAGGTTGTCCTGCCTATAATCCCTCAGATATAGCCACAGAGACCTACCGTTGGATATAGCCACATCTCAGGTCTTGTGATTCATTGAAATGTTAGGGCATTGTGGTTAGTACCTACATAATAACGTACTAACTACCTATAACTATTTGTAGGTAAAAATAAAATAAATAAATAAATATAATACAATAAAGTCTCGTTTCAGCAAAATATCCAATCTACAATATTTAAGACGCCATAGGTTCTCAAATGTGTCTAGAATTTTAAAGTTTTTGATAAGAATTCTTATAGTTTTCTATGAAGAAAAAAATATATGATATTTTTGATCATTTTATCTAGTGAAATCATTAATTCAATACACTATTTGAATTACTTCACTCAATAAAAAAAAAACACAAAGATACCACCTTTTTAAAATTGAAATCATGTTTTTGACTTACTTCTTTCACGTTTTAACTTATGAAACACTTGGTGTCATGTTCATTTTTATTTAAATTAGTGAAGTTAATAACAAAATTTAGCAAAACTAAAAGGGATTTTTTTATATAATTTTTTAAACACAAATATAAGTACCAGAGCGTGCGCTCGGCTTGCTCAGACCGGTCGCAGACCGCATCGAGGCAGGATCTGTGTCAATTTTCCCGCCATCGGTCACGTGACTACGGATGAAATGGAAACTATCAAGTCAGGCTACTCGCAAATCATAATTATGAAAAGAGCCAACATAGGTACTTGTACTATTATTTATTCTGTGACAAAGGTAAGTAAAAGTAAACCTAGGTAAACAAATACATTATCCGATTTGTTTTGCAAATAAACTCTGACTTCATACTGTTACTTTAGATAGCTACATGCCTAGTAGGAGTAGAGATCTGGCCAAAGAAATTACCTCTCCGTCCCCTCTAGTGGATGTGGGATGTGCTGTGGTCTGTCTGACCAAAGAGTTGACCCTCCGTTTCTTCCCGTGGAAGAGAGCTGTGGTGTTTGTCTGGCCTAAGAAAATACCTCTCCGTCTCCTCAAGTGGATGTGTGAAGTGGTATGTCTGGCCTAAGAGTAACCCTCCGTTTTTTCCAATGGAAGAGTGTTGTGGTGTTTTTCTGGCCTAAGAAAATACCTCTCCGTCTCCTCAAGTGGATGTGTGAAGTGGTATGTCCGGCCTAAGAGTAACCCTCCATTTTTTCCTATGGAAGAGTGCTGTGTTGTTTGTCCAGCCTAAGAAAATACCTGTGCGTCACCTCACGTGGATGTGTGCAGCGGTCTATCTGGCCTAGGAGTAGACCCTCCGTCTGTTCCCGTGGAAGAGTGCCGTGATGTGTGTCCGGCCTATGAAAATACCTCTCCGTCTCCTCAAGTGGATGTGAGAAGTGGTATGTCCGGCCTAAGAGTAACCCTCCGTTTTTTCCTATGGAAGAGTGTTGTGGTGTTTGTCTGGCCTAAGAAAATACCTGTGCGTCACCTCACGTGGATGTGTGCAATGGTCTATCTGGCCTAGGAGTAGACCCTCCGTCTGTTCCCGTGGAAGAGTGCCGTGATGTGTGTCCGGCCTAAGAAAATACCTCTCCGTCTCCTCAAGTGGATGTGAGAAGTGGTATGTCCGGCCTAAGAGTAACCCTCCGTTTTTTCCTATGGAAGAGTGTTGTGGTGTTTGTCTGGCCTAAGAAACTACCTCTCCGTCTCCTCAAGTGGATGTGTGAAGTGGTATGTCCGGCCTAAGAGTAACCCTCCGTTTTTTCCTATGGAAGAGTATTGTGGTGTTTGCCCGGCCTAAGAAAATACCTGTCCGTCACCTCACGTGGATATGTAACGTGGTATGTCCGGCCTAAGAGTAACCCTCCGTTTTTTCCTATGGAAGAGTGCTGTGTTGTTTGTCCAGCCTAAGAAAATACCTGTGCGTCACGTGGATGTGTGAAGTGGTCTATCTGGCCTAGGAGTAGACCCTCCGTCTGTTCCCGTGGAAGAGTGCCGTGATGTGTGTCCGGCCTAAGAAAATACCTCTCCGTCTCCTCAAGTGGATGTGTGAAGTGGTATGTCTGGCCTAAGAGTAACCCTCCGTTTTTTCCTATGGAAGAGTATTGTGGTGTTTGTCCGGCCTAAGAAAATACCTGTCCGTCACCTCACGTGGATATGTAACGTGGTATGTCCGGCCTAAGAGTAACCCTCCGTTTTTTCCTATGGAAGAGTGCTGTGTTGTTTGTCCAGCCTAAGAAAATACCTGTGCGTCACCTCACGTGGATGTGTGAAGTGGTCTATCTGGCCTAGGAGTAGACCCTCCGTCTGTTCCCGTGGAAGAGTGCCGTGATGTGTGTCCGGCCTAAGAAAATACCTCTCCGTCTCCTCAAGTGGATGTGTGAAGTGGTATGTCCGGCCTAAGAGTAACCCTCCGTTTTTTCCTATGGAAGAGTGTTGTGGTGTTTGTCTGGCCTAAGAAATAACCTCTCCGTCTCCTCAAGTGGATGTGTGAAGTGGTATGTCCAGCCTAAGATTAACCCTCCGTTTTTTCCCATGGAAGAGGGCTGTGGTGTGTGTCCAGCCAAAAAAAAACCTCTACGTCTCCTCCCGTAGATGCAATGAGCATCACATCAATGTACTAATTCCACCTATTGCATTAGGATACGATTTTCAATGTTAACTACATTTTGATTACTAGGACAGAAAATGTATGGTAGTAAATGTGTTACCGGCTACCACCATCCAAAGGGCGTCGACGATTTTGGCATAGTCGTCAGCCACCATTTAGTTTTATTTTCAAGTTAGTGGCGCACTTTGAAAACTGTACATAAATGGCTAGAGGATACGGCTTATTCGCAAAACGTCCACTTTTTATAATGTACACCGCACTTTTGGTCCTGACCAAAACAGTTCTTTGAAACGGTGACCGATCGGATCCGTTCAAACGACGCGTCCAACTGTTTTATGGGAAAGATTAAAGAAAAATGTTACAAACAAAAAAAAATAGAAGGCTGCTCTATAATGGCTTTTTTAAACAGACTTGTCCGACTATACTTTGGTTAATTAAAGTCTTTTACCAAAGTTAACACTCGAAAATTTTGTTTATGCAGAAATGTTGCCAGCATCTCGGTGAATATACGAAAATCCTAACTTTTTTCAAAACCAAGATGGCAGATGGTGTGGCGGCCATTTTGTTAAATGGTGGAATATAAAATTTACAAATTGAAAAAAAGAGACTGTGTGCAACACTTAGCTTGATGACTTGTATAGGGCTGTTGTGTGGGAGGACAAGTGGTGTTGCCAGGTGGAAATATTTTCCCCGTTTTTAGGGCAATTTCTTAGATTTTCTCCAAATATATATAAATAATTAAGTTTTTGATAATAAAATGTATGTGGTATTATGAAGGAAGCCCTTAAAAATAACCTTTGACTATATAAATTTGTATATTGTTGGTAACCCTGGGAGGAAACGGTGCTTGTATAATCGAGAGACTGAAAAAAACGATAGTAACGTTCGATTGCGAATAAATCATCAAATTTGCAGTCAGGTACGTATGTAAGTGAGTAGGAAGGTAACCTGGCAACCCTGCGTAAAGGTAATATAAAAAAAAACTAATATGGGTGTCGTTTTTGAGTAATTTGTAGTTGCTGATTACGAATATTACTTAAATTTTTTGGTTACGTGGGTAAGTTAGTAGGTAAGCTGGTAACCCTATAAAATGGTAAGATCAGAAAAAACTAATATGGGTGTCGTTTTCAAGTAATTTGTGGGTGCTGATTACGAATATTACGTTAGTTTTCTCTCTTCAAATTAACTTTGCTGTAGCTTATCGAGCTAACGAGACCAGCGTGACACGAAGTGGAACGATTCCACTGAGTGGAACGATGGTCGAGTGAGTGAGATAAACGAAGAGGCGACATTCGTATTAATTAGTGCAGGAGCATGTACAGGTACAGGTATAATTACAGGTACAGGTACAGGTACAGGTACAGGTACAGGTACAGGTACAGGTACAGGTACATGTACAGGTACAGGTACAGGTACAGGTACAGGTACAGGTACAGGTACAGGTCAAGGTTAAGGGTCAAAATCAAAGTAGATTTATAGAGGTTCGTAGGCGTTGGAAGGAGTTTGTAGGGTTTATAGGATTTTGTAGGGGTTTGTAGTGTTGGTAGGGTTTGCAGGGGTTTGTAGAGGTTTGTGCATACACGCGAGTAAGCGGCAAAGGAAAACTGTACGCCAGCTGCAGCACCTCACGCACCACCGACCCACTAGTTATTGTGCTATGGCTAGAGGATACAACTCATTCGCAAAACGTCCACTTCTTGTAATGTACATCGCACTTATTCTCAATATGACCACTTCGCATAACCTCCACTTCGCAAAATATACACTCAATTTTTTTGCTCAAATAGACTAAAGGAGATGTCCAAAAAATATATGAAGGCCGGTATAAAAATAACTAGAAATTCCAAGCAACATAATAGTTATTTACGGAGAAAGGGCATTAATTATTTGGCTATTTTGCAGCTAATGAAAAATAATAAATGTACCTCAGTTTTTTTAAACTTGATTCAAATGTTGTTTTTTTTTCAAAATAAACTTAGAACTTGTAACACTCCCAAAAGGTGAACTTGACGCTCTTTGGCAGGCAGACTAAGGAATTTTGATACTCTCTAGCTAGCGAGACAGGCCGCAGACAGACAACCACAAAGAACTTTTCATACGACTATCCTACCTTCGTTCCATGTTGTCGCGTTATTACTAATACTTCACTTATTAGTTTATCTGTTCTGTGTAGGTTCAGGATACATTCTAAGTAGATACCTACCTACACTGTTGTAGAGTTCACTAATAGATAGGAGCTGCCTGTAATGATAATAGTACCTTTAGCAATATGCATAGGTACCTACATTCCTCGCCTCCTTATAAACATATGTATTTTTCAGGTAGCTCAGGGCACAGATAAATTTATTGTAAATTGTGTGTTAGCACGTATTCCATTCAAGAAGAATATTTTAGTCATCATATCTTTGGGCACAGGCAGAAGAACACGAAATAGCATATTTATTTTATGTGCGATCGCAGATATTTGTTTAGGGTGTTCTGGGTATTTTTATGTATAATAAAAAATATCTATCTATGTAATATATTGTATTAAGTATATCAGTTATCTAGTACACATAACACAAGCTCTGCTTAGCTTGGGGCTAGATAAAAAATGTGAAATGTGTTATGTGAACTGTCCAGCATTATTTATTTATTTATTTATTACACACGTGTGGTTTGGGCATGTTTGTTTCATTATGTTTTCCCTTCAAGAACAATTTTATTATTTTCTCGGAAACGGAGGTTTTATAATATATAAAATTTATATAATCGAGTAGCCCAATAAAAAAGCTTTTTTTAGATATATTTCATAAATTCTGAAATTTTCTCAGAATATTATACCACTTCTGGACATCTCCTTTATTCGCAATATGTACACTGGACTTTTCATAAAATGACTTCAATTTATTTTTTTTTGAGTTTTTTTATTTTAGACTTTTTACTTTTTTCATATGATTACATTTTTACTTCTTGGTTTTAAAAGTAAAATATAAATACAAGTAAAATGTAACGAAAAGTAAAAAAGTTGCAATTTCCACCAGGCAACACCACTTGTTCTCCCACACGATAGCCCTTTACTAGTCATCAAGCTCCGGTGTTGCCCGCAGTCTCTTTTTTCAATTTGAAAATTGAAAACTTTACGATTCTACAAAATGACCACCAAACAATCCGCCATGCGCCATCATGGTTTTTAAAAAAGTTGTGATTTTGCACCCTATATACACCAAGATGCTTACAACATTTCTATATAAACCAAATTTTCGAGTGTTAACTTTAGTAAAAAACTTTAATTCACCAAAGTCTAGTCGGACAAGTCTGTTTGAAAAACCCATTTTAGAGCAGCAATCTATTTTTTTTTTTTTTTTTTTTTTTTTTCTTCTATCTTTCCTAAAAAACAGTAGGATGCGTCGTTTGAACGGATCCGATCGGTCACCATTTCGAAGAAAGGTTTTGGTCAGCTTGGATTTTTGAAATGACAGATTTTACAGACGGACTAAACACTTTCCTAGAACATGACCCATCACTAAAACGACTCCTTCTAGGAGAATAACGATGTCAATGAGTCAGTGAGCCAGTAACCCATATCCAGCTTTTTTGAAAAAAAAAATAGTTTGAAAATGGCGGTGTACATTATGAGAAGTGGATGTTTTGCGAATGACCCGTACCCTCTAGAAAATGTAATTTTTTTAAAGTGCGCCTCTAACTTAAAAATAAAAGTAAATGGCGGCTGACGACTATGCCAAAATCGTCGACGCCCTTTGGATGGTGGTATGGTATGTATGTTATGTATGGTAGTAACACATTTACTACCATACATTATTTGTGCTAGAAATCAAAATGAGTAGTTATTACATTGAAAATTGTAGAATGATATAGGTAGAATTTGTAGATTGATGTGATGCTCAATGCATCCACGGAAGGAGACGGACAGGTATTTTCTTAGGCCGGACACACATCACGTCACTATTCCAAGGGAACAGACGGAGGGTCTACTCTTAGGCAAGACAGACCACTGCACACATCCACGTGAGGTGACGCACAGGTATTTTCTTAGGTCGGACACACACCACGACACTCTTCCACGGGAAGACACGAAGGGTCTTCCCTTAGGCCAGACAGACCACTGTACACATCCACGTGAGGTGACGGACAGGTATTTTCTTAGGCCGGACACACACCTCGGCACACTTTCATGGAAAGACACGGAGAGTCTTCCCTTAGGCCAGACAGACCACTGCACACATCCACGTGAGGTGACGCACAGGTATTTTCTTAGGCCGGACAAACACCACAGCACTCTTCCATAGGAAAAAACGGAGGGTTATTCTTAGGCCGGACATACCACTTCACACATCCACTTGAGGAGACGGACAGATATTTTCTTAGGGCGGACACACATCACGGCACTCTTCCACGGGAACTAATGGAGGGTCTACTCTTAGGCCAGACAGACCATTGCACACATCCACGTGAGGTGACGCACAGGTATCTTCTTAGGCCCGACAAACACCACAGCACTCTTCCATAGGAAAAACCGGAGGGTAACTCTTAGGCCGGACATACCACTTCACACATCCACGTGAGGAGACGGAGAAGTATTTTCTGAGGCCGGAAACACATCACGGCATTCTTTCACAGGAAGAGACGTAGGTGCTACTCTTTGTTCGGACAGACCACTGTAAACATCCACTGGAGGAGACGGAGAGGTAATTTTTTAGGCCAGACACCACGACACTCTTCCACGGGAAGAGATAGAGGGTATACTGTTAGGTCCGACAGACCACTGTAAACATCCACTGGAGGAGACGGAGAGGTAATTTTTTAGGCCAGACACACCACGACACTCTTCCACGGGAAGAGACGGAGGGGCTACTCTTTGTTCGGACAGACCACTGTAAACATCCACTGGAGGAGACGGAGAGGTAATTTTTTAAGCTAGACACACACCACGACACTCTTCCACGGGAAGAGACGGAGGGTATACTGTTAGGTCGGACAGACCACTGCACACATCCACTGGAGGAGACGGAGAGGTAATTTCTTAGGCTGGACACACACCTCTGCACTCTTCCTCAGAACCCCCCTTATAACCCCTTACACTCACACAATACACCTATTACACAAACCCCACACACACCTTCACGCTTTACACACATGTTTACATACACCCTCGCTTATTTAATCTACTTAAAATTGCCTTAGCCTTCGACCTTAGGCTGGGTTGAAATATATTATAATATATATATACTCATACATACACACAGTTAAAGTTAATAACGTACTATTAAAAATTTACTTTTTTTTTTTGTATCATTAAGGAAGGAGGTCCCCAAGATACAGGTTAACCTAGTTTGGGGACCAACGATGTCATGTTTTTGTTATTGTAATTTTCCTGTTCAATAAACGTTATTGTTGTAAAAAAAAAAAAAAAAAAAAAAAAAAAAAGAAAGAGACGGAGGGCCTACTCTTAGGTTGGACAGACCACTGCACACATCCACTGGAGTAGACGTAGAGGTAATTTCTTAGGCCAGACACACACCTCTGCACTCTTCCTCAGAAAGAGACGGAGGGCCTACTCTTAGGTCGGACAGACCACTGCACACATCCACTGGAGGAGACGGAGAGGTAATTTCTTAGGCTGGACACACACCTCTGCACTCTTCCTCAGAAAGAGACGGAGGGCCTACTCTTAGGTCGGACAGACCACTGCACACATCCACTGGAGTAGACGGAGAGGTAATTTCTTAGGCCGGACACACACCTCTGCACTCTTCCTCAGAAAGAGTCGGAGGGCCTAGTCTTAGGTCGGACAGACCACTGCACACATCCACTGGAGGAGACGGAGAGGTAATTTCTTAGGATCGAATCATGAGGTACTTATTTTGTTTATGGAACATCTGATTTTCTGCCACAATTAGATACCTTCCTTACGATCCATTTTTATAGGTAATGTGATTATCCAAATATCCAACAGAAATAATAAAAAAACTTACGTAAAAATTCTTTATTATTTATTTATTACTAGCACTAAAACTTATTATTTTTTGTGCGCATATTGTACTACTTTATGACCGTATGTGCGAAAATAATAGCAAGGCGCCTTAGAGAGTTTCCACACTATCCGATGCGATACCGTTATCGGCCGTAATTTTCATACATTTTATCGGTCTCCAATATCAGATACCGACAAAATGTATGGAAACGTGTTCCGATAAGGATATCGGATCGGAAAGTGTGAAAACGCTCTTACCCGCCGATAGAATTCGGGTCATTGAACTCGGCGCATCCTGCGTCCCGCTCAGTGGGCGGGGCGACCCCGCGTGCTTCACACCCTGACATAAAAATTTTCGTTGGCCCTATAGCGCCTTAAGGTACTTTCCCTTCATATCGCATAGTCTTGGGACGCCCTGTATATGGTGGTAGTATTTTTCCTGAAGAACTCTTTCACAAAAAAAAGATCTACTACTAACAAAAAAGAGATATCTATATTTAATTTATATTGATGATAAATTTTATTATTAAATATAAAAAAAAAAAAATATTAAAGGTTGGATAGCGCACCATGCTTACCCTTGATACGTCTAATAGCTAGCACCTGTCAACAAGTAATTAATTTTGTTAAAATTTAAAACCCTCAACGCAATGAAACGGCTGAACCGATTTTGATCAAACATAGCTTAGAACACTCCCGACTAATTCACCTTGCAAACAAAAAAAAACTAAATCGGTTTATCCGTTCGGGAGCTACGATACCACAGACAGGCACACACACACACACACACACACAGACACGTCAAACTTATAACACCACGTCGTTTTTGCGTCGGGGGTTACAAACACTTCACTTCACTTCACCTCTCTTGTAATGGTTTCACCTTTGAGCAACAATTGAACAAACAGAAGGTTCAATGTGACCGTGACTTTATCACAATTAAATCCAATTCCAAAGAAGCAAACTAAATTCTCTTCAAGGACACATTTTGTAGGCACATTCATATTAAAAGCAGGTTGCAGCCGACTGCTTACAAGCGTATACTGGCCTATTAAGACTCGCGCAATCTTGACATTGTAAGTAAATTCTTAAGGGTTAAACAGCAGCTGATTGGTCTTAAGGAGTTTCTTCTTGGAGGCTTTCTCCGCATAGAGATAGTCAAGGTAATGTGTTAAAAAAAATTCATTCATTGACCTTTTATCTGTAAATTGAACTTACAAAAATGATATACCTGTTCATTAACCATGTGAAAAAAATTAACAAGTACAGCTGCAAAGTAAGTGCAGCTGTTTTAGACTTAAAATTTGATTCAACTTAAATAAAAAATAAAAAAACAAAAAAACAATAAAAAACATTAATAGACCTTTTATCTGTAAATTGAACTTACAAAAATGATATACCTGTTCATTAACCATGTGAATAAAATAACAAGTACAGCTGCAAAGTAAGTGCAGCTGGTTTCGACTGAAAAATTGATTCAACTTAAATGACTTAGATATTTGTAAAAAAAAAACACTTAAATGCCGGCAAATACTTTATCTTCAAGTTGAACGTACGATTCGGTGATGCGACGGTTTTTCACGTGGCAAATAATTGGTTTTCGTGATTTTCACTTACTTTTAGTTCCGCGAGCGCTTGTCTGTCACTTTCTAACTAATTCGGCTTTGGTAGGCGATGGTAATGAGGTGCCGACAATCTGCTTTCTACAGGCCTACAAGTTACATTTTGTAAAGGCGTGTTTACACGGAGTCTGCGGTTGACAACTCGACACCCGACTTGGATGCTCAGCACCACACAACGGTTGTTTGTCTTTTGCCTGGTTCATTAAATTAGCTTAGTAGAGACTTCTGACTTTGTGGGGTTTTGTTGTGAAACTTGGCTTAGGAATAACAATGTGAACATTATTCTGCCTCCTGTCCGCCCCTTAACAAATACTCCAACATGTTGAGAACTTTTTTGTGGAACATACATGCATTATACTTGCGTGTTTGGCGCATTACCAAAAAAACTGCGGTTGCGTTAATGTATGGGTAATGTTCAAAGTTTTATATTTAAATATTTTTGCCTAGTACAAAGTTACACGTTTCATTTCTGCGCGGCTGTCAGGGGCTAGTTTTATATGGGACGATGTTCGGATGCAATCCCACGGGGTTGCTGATGGCATTCCCATACAACACGGAGGGCGTATTGCTCTAAGCCGGAGGCCTGCAATGCTCTAAGCTCTAAGCAAACAACACATGCAACACGCAACAGTGCTGATGCATCTTACGATAATGCTTAACTTTAAATAATAATAGCTTAACTTTAACAAACATCGGCTGTTCGGTTAGCCTATTGTACATTTAGTTTTATTTAAGTGATTGTAAATCGTTACTATATAGTTTGTAAGGTGTGAAATAAAGTATTTTCATCCATTTATTCAGGTTTTCCGAACACAACGATTGCGTATTTCTGCAACGTTTGCATTTGATACAAGCCTAAACCGAGGCAGTCCGCGACTATCTGCAATTTCCAAAACTGTATACTACTGTTAAGTTACCTTATATGTCTGGTTATATAGATTATTCCTAGATATAGCCTTTTCAAAAAGTTTGTTAACATTTAGTGTAGTTGTACAAAAACTATTTAATAAACCATTACCCTGCAAACTCAAGACTAATAATGAGTGTCTAAGGGCACATAGCATCATACGCACACCTTTTTACATCGGCCTTTGATGATACCCAAACTATCCAATATCAACAACTTTCAAATTAAATACCGATGAGAACATTAAACAATTCCTGGCCACCTAACAGTTTGTTACGTAAGCCGTATAACCAAAAAAAAAGCCAAAAAATAAAATAATAAAGCCTAAAATAATTGAGTTTCTTAATCAAAACCGCTCATCTACTTGATTGGTTCC
The DNA here is from genome assembly GCA_932527175.1 of Operophtera brumata. Lineage (NCBI taxonomy): Eukaryota > Metazoa > Arthropoda > Insecta > Lepidoptera > Geometridae > Operophtera > Operophtera brumata. The sequence continues at coordinate 8,680,995 of OW052237.1, read as the reverse complement.
GTTCTGCAGATATTTAATTATGAGCAACTTACTGGCTTTAACAAACAATGCCATAGTGAATAACTGCGTGGCTGCTGATCTAGAAAGCCTGCTCTAGCTACGGCCATAGTTATTTTTACAAAAGGAAAGCTGCTTTGTCTTGTCTTTGGCCGAGACTGCGTCAAGGGCTCATTGAAACTTAGAGCGTTGCTGTCTAAGCTAAGGCCAAACCGCCGCGATCAGCCCGCGTCCGCAGTGGCGTGCACGGGGGCGATACATTGTCTTACCATTGATCGCCACCGCGCACGCCACCGCGGACGCGGGCTGATCGCGCTGGTTTGGCCTTAGCTTTAACATTACAGCCGTAATGACAGAGCTAATGTCATATACAGTGCCACCAGTTTCAATAAGTTGGCGATGGTTTTGAGGTACTAAATCTATATCATCATAATTTATAACAAACAGCGCCACAACGGCTGCCATAAGTTGCGGTAAGTTAATACTGGTCGGATTGTAATTACATTGATTCAGGTAATAGTTGTCAATTTGAAATAAAAACGAGTAGAAAAGTGAACAACGACTAAGCAGGAAAGAAGTCACATTACATCATTGTAAGGTTGACCACAGGCACAGAAAACATAATAGTACAGGTTCTTACAGAAGGTTGGCTCCGCAAAATCATTTAAATAAATAGCGACTCTTGCTCCCACACAATAAAGTGCTATTTAGGTCGCACAGCGCTTATTACCTGCAGCTAAATTCACATAGTAATTACTTCTCTTTCTATCGTGTAACTCTTCTTGTCTGACTCACTGAAATGACTCAACAAGTCGAGCCCGCCGGGTACTTGTAGCTTCATAGCTAAGTGGGCAGTGCGCCACGCCTGCCAAAAATTGCCCGTGATCCACCCACGAGCCGCGGCTAAGGCTTGTATATAATGCTCGGATATTCAAATAAAGCAGCACAAGAAGTCCCAGGGCAAGCGTTTTTTTTGCCGTGCCATTGGAGTAAATTATAACATAACATCCAACAGTCACATACATAGTCCTTTTCCCACAACAGAATCCCGTGTATCGTGGGTATCAGGAACTCCGAGTGCCATAGTACCACAACACCCAGACCAGAAACAAATATTTGCAGATCATACAAAGATTTGTCCCGCAGCAGGAATCGAACCCGCAACCTCTCGCATCTCAGCTGGCTACACGCCCGCCACGCCACATTAGTCGTATTATGATGAGTAAGTTATCATAAAAATCATCAATTTCATTTTCGAACTAAAAGAAACGCTTTTCTCTTATCCCATAACTTTATGCTTATATTCTAAATAGTTTACCCTAAAAAGCCGGCATTCATTATGAAAGCGCAGACTACTGACCCCACTGCATTCAAATAAGGAAATATAATTATGATGCCGGTTATTTTCTATGAATGTAAAACGCGCCCTACAACTTTATATCCCCGTATTTTTTTTTATTACCAAATATCTAGTGAGAACTCTCTAAATAGGTAATAACGCTTTTATGGACTTGTAAATTAAAATCTTTCAAAAGCTAAGCAATGCTTAAAATATTCCTATTCCTTCCTATGTCAAAAAAAGACGGTACTTGTTTCGGTTTTAAGTAAAACGGGCGATAAATGCCCAATTTTATCAATAGCTACGTCACAGATAAGATAATACCTACTATTACTTCTTGCAGCACAGTCTAGTAAATATAGATAGTATAGATATTTTAGGTAGTACTCGCAACCTACTTACGTAACCCCCTACTTGCCTAACTTAATATTAATTTATTTTTGGCGTCATCTGTGGCTCGCCGAGCGTATGTCCGCCTGTGAAGCAGGAGGTTGCTGGTTGGATTCCCACCTTGGAACAAATATTTGTACGATCTGCAGATATTTGTTCAGCGTGTTCTGGGTATTTTCTATGTATAATAAAAAAATATCTATCTTATTGTATATTATGTATATCAGTTATCAAATCATAACACAGGCTCTGCTCATCTTGGGGCTAGATAATGTTGTGTGAACTGTCCAGCATTATTTATTTGTTTTATTTATTTATAATGATTAAACCATGATATCAAAAATAAATGTGGCCAGCGTGTCCGTTTCCTACGTTATTCCCAAGCATATATTTTTGTAGGGTTTGCTTACAACCGAAATAAATCGTCAAAAACCTTCAGTTATCTTTAAAAGCTTTTCATATTATCAAATATTATATCAGCGTTCGACATTTTTTATCAGTGGTATTAGTAGGTTAAAGTTAGCTAGTATTGGCCTGTGGCTTTACCCGCGTGCTCCCTGGATACAAAGTAATCTAGGTACAGTATATCCAGCTATCTATGTACTAAATTTCATCAAAATCGGTTCATTTTTAAAATCGGTTCCGTAGTATTTATCCATTACAAACAAACAAAGTTTACCTCTTTATAACATTAGTGTAGATATTCGCGATACTGATACATTACTGATATCGTGGTCAGACACTCACAATTAGAGAATCAGGTGTTTTTATTCCGCATTATCTATGTTTCCTCGTGAGTCGCTGATAAAGCGACAAACCATGACCACTTAGACAAAGTAACATTCTATTAGCGATGACGCTAGTAGAACAATATAACAATGCCAACAATGTATAGATTGACGTAAGCTATCGAAATGTCATGTGCCAGCCTAGCGAAACGGCATCCGCTACGAAGCGATTCAATATCAACATTCGAAATACAATACAATAGACCACGTGACATTTCAATAGCTAATGTCAATCTCATACATTGTTGCTTTTTCTACTAGCGTCATCCGTAGTAAAGGCTCGTTTACGCCGAGTCAACAACGTGCGACAGTGCCGCATGCTACATGTTATGGCATGCGGCACCTTGTGGCATGCTACAAATAGAAAGCATTTGCGACATTAGTGACATGCGGCAGCCTATTTTATTACGCCGAAGCAACATCGTGCTTGGGTAATTTCCAAAGCATCATGCTGTTAATGGAGTGTTTCTGGTCTACCATAGAATATGACTGATCAAGTAACTTTAGAAGCAGCTTATTAAGTTAGGAGTCATGCAGCTAGACAACGGAAGAAGAAACGTTGGTGAAAAAGAAGATTACTTCAGAATGGCCCACGGACTAGCAAAAATGAAAGCTGACGATGGTGCCTTATTTAAAAACTCAACAAAAATGACAACACAGGACTTTGAACATAACCTAGAAACTGTTTTGACGCACGAATAATGTCGCATGGAATCCATTGTGCCCGGATGCAAGCTGTCACAGTCTGCCACATGACGCAATTACGCCATGCCGCACGGTTCTTGCCACATGCCGCAATGCCGCACTGTGTTGCCTCGGTGTAATACAGCCTTTAATGTATCCTCTTTGGCGTCATCGCTATTAGAATCTTACTTAGTCCAAGGGCTAAAAGTGTCTATTGTATTTTTATTACGAATATAGAAATGGAATCTACGAAAGTCGTTTGGCTAGGCCGGCTTGTCTGCGATATGGTATTTTATCAGCAATACTGCGTCATATTCATATACCCTTCGACCAAAATAAAAAAGTACATATACCTACCTCTTTTTGACGTGTGACGTACTAAACACGTCAAACCATTCAAGTACGTTTATACATGGGTTTATGCCCACGTCAATAAATGTTTGCACAATCCGTTCAAATTATCTAAAGCAACCCACGCACACCCACGATGTGAATTCACGCCGTCTTGCATCGCAGGATAAGGGGGCGAAAACGCAGTAGATAATTACAAAAAGTGGCAAAGTGCGTGTCGGGCCACGCGCGTTGTAGGGTTCCGTTGTTGCACGTCACAATATGCGGACTTAGAAGGGGGTCTTACTGTTTTACAAAACTAACAACTTCATCTAAGTAATTTTCAATGGAATTTGTAAAACTTTCCTTTATCTCCAAGTAGGTACTTTAGCTGTAAAAGTTTTCCTTTTAAATTTGTATATAGTTCTGCCTTGAATTTTTCACATATTCAAAATCAACTGTTTAGCTGGCAGGAGTCGGGGTACTCTTAACTATACGAGTAACTAAAATTAGTACTTAGCTTACAATTTCACAAAGGAATTCCGGAAACTAAAAATGCTTTTCACACACCCACTATATTTTTGAGCAACCTATCATACGACACGCCATACCATAGGAGACGAGAAAAAACATACCCCCAACTACACGTGCCGGAGAGGGCCCAATTTTTTTTTTGTCATTGTCACTAATATTTATAGCCATGCCAAATAATAGCTTTTAGTACTGAAAGTCTCTGAGCTAAGCCGCAGTCAGACATAATGTGGCATAATGTGTAGCAGCCTTAGCATACATCTATGTATACCTAAAAAAAAGGGCACATTATTTCTGTATATTTAAAAGCTTTTATAACCGGCACTTATTGTTTGATACATTAATACGCATAGTACAATGCGAGTCACGTTCTAAACCTTTTACCCTATTTTACTGGCATTGTGTAACATTAATTAAGGCGATTTTCTGAAAAAATATCTGTATCAAAACGGTAGACAAATGGACGCGTTTCGTGCCAACGGTAAAAGCCATACCGTATTTAAATACGACACAATTTATATCCATTCATTTTCATTTTGACCACCAGTTATACTAGTTCTGGCACAAAAAGGCACTAGGATGACGCTCTGCGAGAAATTGAGCAAACATTTGGTACTTCTTTTCAAGCGCGCCAAATACACGTGCGGAAGTTTAACTCTCCACGGGCCAAGTTTTCTCGTCCGAAAAGATATCCACTTCGTCTACAAACTTGTTTACTTCATCATCTATGTTCAAGTATGGGTAGCCGCTGTTGTGACAATCCGAGGTTACTACAACCACTACCATACAAACACAATACGATTCACTACTCGCAACGACTATCTCCATTGGAACCCAACATTTGCATCAGTGACCGTATGTGAAATCGCAAATGTTGACAAAATATGGAGTATTGGAAAACAGCTGGGAAGTCAGTACAACGATAAATTAGATCGCTTCATTGGAGACATAGCCTTTTTCACCGGAACATGTTTCAGCTGCTTATCCACATGCTTCAACGAATCTATGTGTTCCACGGATTACGCTCAAATGGCTTCTTTTTTCCACACGTCCTGCGAAGAATTCTTTGTAAGCTGCAAATGGAATGATAATCCTATAAATTGCTGCAAACATTTCAAGCCTCTTCAGACGGAGTACGGTCGATGCTTTTCAATAAATAATAGACATACCGAACAGAACAAAGAGGAGTATGTTACGTCTGTGAACCGAAGCCAACTGGGAATTATTGAGATAACTCTGACGCAGGATTACGAAGCGTTCCTTCATTCACCCGAAGACATACCTTTCTGGAATATGGAATATGATCGAAGAGTAAGAGTTATATATGGTGCGGAGGCGGCGATGACGTTTTCTATATTGGAAGTTGTGAACGAGCCTGAAGTTTCTTTGATTGCACCTGAAGAACGGGAGTGTCGGTTTCCCGAAGAAGTGCCTAAAAACTACCACGCTTACAAGTATTATAGTTATTCTGTTTGCATATCCCAATGCCGAATAGATGCTCAACTGGAGCTTTGTAACTGCACAAACCACTTATCTCCGTCTTACTACAAGGACCTGTATTGTGATCTAGAGGGCTTACAGTGTCTGACGAAGCACTACAAAACATTGCGTAAGCTTAAGGTCCCGGGGACAAACGAGACAGGATTAGATTGTGATTGTTTGCCTTCTTGCACCGAGCCGGATTACAACGTCGTAGCCAAGAAAGTAGACGAGCCTGAGAAGGAATTGAGGGTGAAGCCAGCGCGGTTCTTGCTAGGCAATAGACCTTACCAGCAAATCATAAGGCAAGTCGCACGAACAACGTTAGATCTTGTCGTAGCTATGGGAAACTGCTTTGGATTGTGCTTTGGTGGATCTTTGCTATCTATCGTTGAAGTTGTTTATTATATTTGTCTGAAAAGATGGAAGTATATAAAAGGAAAATAATTTAGGTGCATGTTAGAGGCTTACTTTCTCTTCGGATCTCGCTTTCGTGTTAGATTGTAGAGCAAAATCGTTAAATTCCAATAAACCATTTGACGAATTCGTTAAGAATATGTCAACAAAAAAAAATAGATTATACAGTTGATTTAAACCGGAAGAAAGTGGAGGGAAATTAAATAGATCACTCGGAAGGTCCGCAAATAGATGGCCTGACCAGTTCAATGAGGGAAAAATACAATTTTAAGATGGCTGTCAACTGGAATCGTTGGCAACAAGCCGTCCATAATGATCACGATCTTCAGTCAGTCATGAAGTTACCAACCGAAGATACTACCAATTCAAAGTTAAAACCGTACAATTGATACCGACTATCAAGAAGAAAGACCATTTTTAGGGTTCCGAAGTACACCATAAAGTTTCACCATATCCAACTGTCTGTCTTTCTGTCCATCCGTAGTTCTCATATTCAAAATTCTTGTTAAGAGTTGAGTACCAAATGTTTCTGCCAAATACTATCAAAACCAGCCACAGCAAAATTCCCCCTTTTTGGGAACCACCCAAAAATCTAAATAAAACAAAAAACAAAAAAAACAACGAGAAAATATCTATGAAACTGTAGAACCTGCATATCAAGTTTCGTCAAGATTAGTTGAAAAATACGACTTGTACGCGAAAACCAAAATACCTACATCCAAACAAATGAAAGCAAAATTTGTGAGTTGTTGTAAAAACTTCGCTCACTTGGTCAATAAATAGCTGAAGTATAAACCTGAGTAGGGTAGATTACATTGAAACCTCTCCATTTTTTACACTGCGTGGTTAGTCACGCACTTGACCAGTTATTCTGTAAAAAGTTGAACTTCATCCATTATGTAAGTAAGCACTCCGCCAAAATCGACATTCATTCGTAATGGTTTAAACACCTACTGAATATTCATTGTAGAAAAAAGCTATAAATAAAAGTGGAAAAGAAACCTCCGAGTGGCTGCGAGGTTACAAGTGTTTAAATCACGACGAAACTTTTACGGCTGGAGTATTTCATTTCTCACTTTTGTTTGCGAAAGCCTCAACAAAGCCTCAACTTATCACTGGCTGTTATTATAATAAACGTGGTTTTTTATCAAAATGATGTAGTTATGAAACACTTTTATTGTTACTAACCTACTAAATACGGCTTGAATACTACACCTTATCTAATAACTATTTAAAAATTATCAATAAAAGTGAAAAGCGCGCCGCAGTTTTATTGGAGCTCCATCAAGACCTATCCTTTGTAATATTTACCACTGTGAGTTAGGTCGATAAACAAATTACCTACATAAATAAATATAAGGGATAATAAATACGCCATCGGGCCTGCCTAGAAGGCGTTGGCGGGACGATCTCAAGACAACGAGAAATACAGGTGGGAAACTGCCGAAAACTGGGATGAATGGCAGAACTTGGGGGAGACTTTTGCTCAGAAAGGGTAAAAAAACTATCAGCAATTGTACAGCGGGCGGCAACCATTTCTTTTTTAGATTATTAATATATGTGCATAGATTTAAATATCACAATGCGGTTGATTTGATCCACAACATTTGCATTTTGACATAGCACCATACCGCACCGATCGCATGCGAATTAAGTTAAAGACTGGTTGTCGTTAGTCTCTCGCATCAGTGAGCTGTGGTTTTCTTTACAGAGTAAGCACAGGAAACAAATCCAATTAGTTTTTTATATTTGTAAGTTATGTGTATTACTCATTGGAACGCCTAATAAATAAATACAATAAAAAAAAACAAAGTTACCTACGTAGCACCGAAAAAATTACATTCGTTTTATCACGTCATCCGCCATGTGCTTACGGTAGAAATATATTATTATAATGTCTACGTGTAGGTACCCTTTGTTACTCAATCCAGTGACTGATTTCTGTCCTCAGTTTATCCAGAGGGTGGCCTTTCTACACCGAGTCTTCCGGTTATTAAGTATTAACTCGAAATAACCTACATATCTCATCTCTACCAAATAAACATAACATTGAAACAATGAGGTTCATGCGAGCCCTAGCAGAGAGCTAAACCTTCGTGTGAACACAAAGATTAGGCAGCACGTGTGCTTGCTGGGTTAGTGAAAACGACATGGCATAGTAAAACATGTAGAGATGGTATTAAGCTAAATTTGAAACACAAAAAAAAACTGTTAGGAATTTGAATTGAACCTATTCCTTCATAGATTGAGTACCCAAAGACAGGCCAAAAGCTTTTTCGTTTGCAGTCAGTTACTAGCAGTTACTGTTACTAACCTTATAGTCAGCCCTTCGCTGGATTGTTTTAGTTTAATTTTAAATAGATGTAATGGAAAAAAATCTTGCTTTAGTATCTTATTAGACTGGCACCGATATTCTACGGCACAAGCCAGATAGAAGCAGCGCTGCTCTTCTGTGTAATTTGAACGACGTCTTCACCTACATTTTGTATGGAAGAACATTGGAAAAGCGTCGAGACGGCTGACGTGCCGTCTCGACGCCTTCTCAATGCTTTCTAAGGCGCGAGCCAGATAGAAGAGACGTAAGGCGAGGACGCGTCGCGGACAGGGCGGAGACGGATGCGACTTTTTAAATTATATAGAAGAGACGGGGCACAGACGCGACGGTACACGTTGACTGTGCGAGCGAGCGAGACCCGCCCGGCAGGCATGCCATTCCGCGCCCCATCCTCGCTCCCTCCTTGTCTCTCCTGTGTGTTTTGAATAAAAGGCGCGGACGTAAAAGCGTCGCGGCCGCGCCCCGTCTATTCTGTATGTTTTGTGTCAGGACGCTTCTATACATTTTGTATGAAAGGGACGCGGAAGAGACAAATGTCCGCGACGCGTCCTCGCCTTACGTCTTTTCTATCCGACTTGCTCCTTATGCTAAATTATGACAGAAATGTTCAAATAAAGTGTCAATCGTTGAATTCCGGAGTTTAGGATTTTGGAACATCTGTTCCAAAATCACACTGTCCTCTCAGTTAGTATGCGCTGACTAAAATTATACCAAGCCCAACAAAACTGTGTCAGATACGCCCTATAAAACGCCACCTCCACGTATTTGTGTATTCCTTGCTTGGTATACACAACACAGTACTAAGTGCACAGTACACAATACAGTACGGCGCTGGTAATCCAGTAGGTGTAATTTTACTCCTTCGCGATACAAGTCATTGTTTGATTAAAAGATTGTTTATTTTTGTAACATTCTTAATACACAATGAAGTACCCAAGCGCCTTTACAAACAGTTAACAGTTTTAATTTTACAAGCTTTATATTAACTTGCAATGTACGTCCGGGTGGAATGTGTTTGTCCGGGTGGAATCTTGCAACTGAATTTTAAAGCAGTTATCCTCAACCGATTGAGCTGAAATTTGGCATACCTGTCAAGTTCCGATGACAATACCATATGATGGTGACAGCGAGCTGATCTGATGATGGAGATGGAAGGTGGACAACGGAAGTCCACGATGGATAATAGTAGACTGGCCGTGTTTAGACTTATTTTGATCAGCACATGGTTACGATCACCAATTTTATAAAAGCTTGCATTGAAAAAAAAACACAAACACTTCGTAAACCTGTAATTATTGTAAAATTTTAGCTTCATAATTTACTGACTGTTCAGTGTTCTGTTCATGTAAAATTATACGATCTTGAAGTAAATGTATGCAATATGATTGCGCAGGTAATCAAGTTCTCTTATATAATTAATCAACTGCGCACTGCCTAATTATGACGGCTGACGGCATGTAAATTAACTAAAGCCCACGAACCTACTGCTAAAGCCACATTTACGTATAAAGCAGGTCGCCGGCACCTGTCTACTGGCATGAAGTCGCGCGAAGTATCAAAGAAGTGCGTGGGTCACTCAGACAAGAATCCTGGAGGGTAATTCTCGGATTGTCCTGGACCTGTAGACAAAGTGACAATGCACAATTGTGCGTACAGCAAAGGAGCTAACTAAAGTAGGTATGCTGATGACATAAGCGATTGATAAACACTGTATTAAGTATATCAGTTATCTAGTACCCATAACACAAGCTCTGCTTAGCTTGGGGCTAGATAATGTTGTGTGAATTTTTCAGCATTATTTATTATTTTATTTATTTATACTCAAGTCTGGCCGAAGCTTTAGTAAATTTGCCCTGAGTGTAAAAGACAGTAACACAACGATCAAATGACAGGTTAAATTAATTGTTTCATTAGCAAGTCTATCAGACGGTTGATCCACGTTTCTGTAGCAAGGGAGTGTGATTGACCTGAGTCTGCTCCAACTTAGATAATCTATAATTCATACAGTTTCAATAGTGCTACATGTCTCAGAGGTTCCTTTGGGCTTTGTTTGCCAAAGTTATGCCTTATGAAAATTAATTAATCAGGCAACGGAGACCGTGGTCTCAATTTCTTGTGGTTCCAGTCTCCAAATACATACACAATACATACATAAAGGGTGGTGGGAGAATACATCTCCCACCACCCACGCAAAAGTAAAACACTACATTTTGTTACTTCAATTAAAAGCAAAACTCTCAATATAAAATCGTTGCGTGACTGACTTTCATCGCACAATCCCTCCGTAGACCAAGACATGTTCTTGGTGATCCTGATGACCCTATCACTACCGCAAATGCGATAGTGACGTCATCCAGTCAAGACAGAGACAACACTCTACCTTTGCACCGACCTCGCCGGCGAGGTCGACGAACCATCTAAGTACCTTCTGTACCCTACGCCTAAACCGGTACAAGCATGTTCCGGGGCGTTTTGCCCGTTCCTCCCCAACCGGCAACAGCCCAAGCCGAGGTCCGTACCTAAGTGGTGCCCTTGTGCTAGTTGCCCCAACCTAACTTTGCAGGTTGAGCGCCATCCGCGCTCACCAAAAGCCCGGTAACGCAGTCATGACCCCAGGCGGTCAACTGCATTAAAATCCATTCGAAAAAAAAAAAAAAAAAAAAATTTCATCGCACAAACTAAGCCGTAAGACCTAAAACTTGTGAATACATTTTGTGGTTTAAGGAATTTCCAAAATTCACCACCTAAAGGGGTGTACGGGGTGTTGAAGTTGTTCCACTAGTACACAAATATTCATGCTAAATATAATCAGCAGGGATACAATCCTTCTAAATATGATAGGCTATTTTTGGATTATTATAAAATCTTTACAGAATTGTATTATTATTGTTAATTACCAGTGTGGTAAAAAGATGCGGTACAGCTCACCTCATTCGGCTCATTCCTTGCATGTGTCACATAATATCTTAGTTTTTTTTTCGTTTTACTTCACCTTTTGTGAGAGCGTAGTATTGTGTGTCATAACGGTCACAATATGGTGAATATGGTAATTAATGTTTTGTTTATGTAACACTGCAATATACAGTACTAGATGACCCGCGCGCGACTTCGTCTGCGCATAGTTTGGAAAAATCCCCGGCGCGGCGTGCAGACAACAATTTAAACATCAACAACCACCCCGTGAAACGACATTTAAAACGACACCACACTCAAGTTTTTCAATTTGGGGGTCCCATTTGACCCTTGAGGTCCTGAAAATATTTTTATTTCAACAACGACACCGTGAAACGACCTCTGAAACGACACCATACTCAAGTTTTTCAATTTAGGGCTCCCATTTGAACCTTGAGGTCCTGAAAATATTTTGATTTCAACAACGACACCGTGAAACGACCTTTGAAACGACACCATACTCAATTTTTTCAATTTAGGGGTCCCATTTGAACCTTGAGGTCCTGAAAATATTTTGATCTGAATGGCTATACTGTGAAACTATCTCTTAAATCGTCAAAATACGCTGAAATCTGGCTAAAACGTAAAGTGTATTTATTTACAAACAAAACGTTCCCGTGGCTTTTTTCAGCAAAATTTCAGGAACTGCTGAAACGTATTTTTTCTATTTTTATATAAGGAATCTACCTGTGAATTTTCAAGTATCTACTACCAACGGTTTCCGAACTATGAAGCATTTTAGTTTTACATTAAACGCCGTTTTGGACCCCTTACATGGTGAATTTTCCAAAATCCTTTCTTAGTACACCTCTACACCCAAAAATTAATATATCCTCCAAATTTCATGTATGTAGGTCCAGCGGCTTAGGCTGTGCGCTGCAAAACGCAAAGTGTATACATTAAAAGCCCTTTATGGACCCCTAAGGGAGCGAATTTTCCAAATTCCATTTTAAGTACACTTTGAAACCCTAAAAGGACTATACTCTTCAAATTTCAAGTCTCTACGACTAGCGGTTTAGGCTGTGCGTTGTCAAAACTAAAATTAAAATTAAAAAAACAAAGAAAACGTTCCCCTGCCATTTTTCAGGAAAATTTCAGGTATCGCTGAAATATGTGTTTGTTAATTTTATTTGAGGAATCTCCATGTAAAATTTCATGGTTCTACTACTAATGGTTTCCGAAATACAGAGCATTTTTGTTTTAAGTTAGAACCGCATTTTGAACCCCTTAGTATGCGAATTTTCAAAATTCCTTTCTTAGTACAACCCTACGCATTGAGACAAACACACCCTCCAAATTTCAAGTCTCTACGTCCTGCGGTTTAGGCTGTGCGTTGGACCTCGTTGAGTCAGTCAGTCAGGACAAAGCCTTTTATATATTAGTATAGTATAGTCTAACAGAACCTTTGAGTTGTGCAAGACTCTATACTCAATTATTTTGTATTTTATTTTATTCCGATGGGACCTCACACTTTGTGGTGTTGAATTTTTAAATTTAATATGTCTTACAAACGAACGTATATATAACACTATATCACCAATGCTTTCTCATAAATACATAGGTGTATTTATGCCGCTTCCAAATATTGTTTATGATACAACTAAAATTGCAGGATTACGTTCATAGCGAAGTTAAGCGTTGGCATTTGTGAAATGCCACATTGTTTAATACCATGCATATGTCGCAGCCAACTAGTAGAATTCAGCTGTTTAATTGGACGACTAATAGCCCTTTCATTGAACAATGCCATTCACTACATATCCGTAGATCTACGTGTCTCGCGTCTTCTTCAACGTGAAGGCCGCAGAAGTGGTGGAGTACGTCAAGAGGAAAGTCGGAGTGGGATTGAGGGTCGTGAAGTTGGACTCTCGTCATAATGTGGGCTTTAGCTCATTTATGGTGAGGGTCCCTACGGAGGATCTGAAGATCTACTTGAGCCCTGACTTCTGGCAGAAAGGGGTGAAGTTCCGGCGGTTCAAGGGCCGTCTGTCACGTGATCCCCCAGGCCGTGACGCGTCGGCGATCACACGTGTGTTAGATTAAGTTATAAATATCTTTATATGTATGTTAGTTGTAAGGTATATATTACTATGGGCCTTTATCTAGGTACAATGTACATTTTTCACTGTTGCCTGAAATAAATGTATTGAATTGAATTGTAGGGATAGGCAGAGCTTCAATGGGTCTCTTTACTGTAGGAACCGTGCCTTGGTAATGTGAATGCTCCTTTTAGTCGCCTTTAGTAAAAATACGTCGACAAAATAAACTAATAACTAAAGTAGTAGTAGAGTTTTTTTGTGAAAGAGTTCGTCCGGGGAAGTACTACCACCATACCTATTTCTGCCGCAAAGCAGTAGTTCTCGCATTACTGTGTTCCGGTTTGAAGGGTAAGGGTGCCGGTGAAATTACAGGCACATGAGACTTTTCATCTTTATGTCTCAGGGTGGCGGGCGCAGTGCATAGGTTAGTGCGTCCTAGGTGAACGTGACCTATGAGGTAATGCACTGTTCATAGGCAGAGGTTACTGCTAACCATCAGGTGGGCCATCGGCTTTTTCTGTAATTCAAGCCGTAATTCAATTTCCGTAATAAACTTGATAAATATGGCATACGTGGAACAGTAAACGACTTGTTTGCTAGCTATCTAGAAAATCGATATCAGTGCACAGAAATCTCCCACCTAAATGGAAAACTGAAAAAATGTAAGGTATACTCGCAATACAGATTAAATCGCTTCGGTGTCCCCCAGGGAAGTATTCTGGGGCCTGCATTGTTTTTACTTTATATTATTGATTTGCCTTCAATATCGGAGCATGAGACTATACTTTTTGCAGATGATACAAGCATTATATTTAAGTGTCTTAATCATGATAACTTTGAGATTGACATAAATAATACGATAATTGACATTACGAATTGGCTAGATGATAATAATTTGACTGTAAATGTGTAAAAAACTAATTGAATTCTATTTAAGACATTCATGAGTAAACGTCTTAACTTAAATATAAATTTTAATGGACATCTAATTCGAAGCGCTACTAGCACAAAGTTTCTCGGAATGATTATTGACAAGAACTGTACCTGGAAATTGCACATAAAATCCGTGTGTGGCAAGCTGAATAGGTTTGTTTATGCTCTAACGAGGATACGGGATATTACTTTCAAATTACCGCAACGCTTTCGTGTGAACAAGTCTAACTGAACTTACTTGCAAATTACCGCAACGCTTTCGTGTGAACAAGCCTAACTGAACTTACTTGCAAATTACCGCAACGCTTTTGTATGAACAAGCCTAACTGAACTTACTTGCAAATTACCGCAACGCTTTCGTGTGAATCAAGCCTAACTAAACTTACTTGAAAATTCGGTTTAAAGAATTTATTCTCATAAGAACAATAGTACAGTTCACTTAAATGAGATTATAAAATTAAATGTAGGTATGTAAGTTGTTAAATTAATTACCTTAACCAACATTAGACGTAAACTTTTTGTACTACCTAAGTAATGAATAGGTAACAGACAAGTATAGGTACGTAAACTTTGCAGACCTATAAAAGCACTCTTAATTAAAAGTTTTCAATCTTAAGATAACTATAGTCTTAAACTTCAGCCACATGCGGGCTTCTTGGACTTTGTATCTTTCGATAAGGTTACAAATTGAATGGCATTGTATTTTCTCTGTCATAAATGAAATAGAAAAGACTTTTCAAGGCTTCGTAGAGGCTCTACGAGATTTGCTACGATCGTTGAAATTTACAAATTTTGGAGACACTTTTCTTGGAAGCCGTTTTTAAAACGTGAATACAGCAATACTGAATATATCTTCTTTTTTTTTATACTACTTGAATGACGGAACAAGCAAATGGCCCACCTGATGTTAAGCGGTAACCTATGCCTATGAACAGTGCATTCTCACATAGGTCACGTCCAACTAGGACGCGCCCTATGTGTCATTGCACTGCGCCCGCCACCCTGAGACATAAAGATGAAAAGTCTCATGTGCCTGTGATTTCACCGGCACCCTTACCCTTCATACCGGAACACAGTAATGCGAGCACTACTGCTTTGCGGCAGAAATAGGTATGGTGGTAGTACTTCCCCGGACGAACTTTTACACAAAAAAGCTCTACTACTACTCTACTATAACTGTCATATATTAATAAATATAGAGACTTTAATTCGTCATCATCATCAGTGTTTACATTACCTACAATGACTTACCATAATCACCACAACAGATAGGCAGACGGAATGGTGATCGCAATATTTTTGTTAATTACTCAGGTGGATTATGCAGTGCATCCCCTGATTTAATCTCTACAGACTACTATTGACAACAGTGACTCTCTTTTAATATCATCATTATCATCATCATCAGCCTTCAGAAGTCCACTGTTGGACACATGCCACCCCCATAGAATTCCAGGAATGCCACCATAGTGCCAGGGTGGTCCCAACTGTGAGCTTTCTGAGGAACTTCCTCCCGCGAACCCTCAGGTTGTGGAATGATATCCCTGCTGACCTCCTGCTGCTCTTCCCAAGTGACTACAGTATGGGGTTCTTGAAAAGGGTTGTTTGGAAATGTTTAAACGGTCGGCAACGCGCGTGTAATGCCTCTGGTATTGCAGGCGTCCACAGGCTACGGTAACCGCTTACCAACAGGTGGGCCGTATACATGTTTGCTACCTAGGTAGTATAAAAAAAATTGCCACGACGAACGGTCTTGAGCCGCCTCCATCCACTGCCTTCCTGCGACCTGTATAATATCTTTGGTCCATCGAAAGGTACAGTAAGGAAGGTATTATGGTGGCACTGTAGCACGTCGACACTTTATCATATTTGCCGAATTATTCATGACGCTACATTACAATAACCAACGAGAACTTCCATCCCCTATTTAACTATTTTATATTGAAATCCGTGGCTTACACACAATATATTTTGTGCTGGCTGCTAGCTTATTAAGGAATGTGTTATTACTGGAAAAAAGAGTTAGCCGGGTCAGTCGTGGAAAGCAACGGCGGCGATGAGCTCACCATTTGTCATTTGTCTATATTCCCACGATGGTGCAACCCACTGTTTAGAGCCCAATGAAGCTCTGCCTACACTTTCAGGTAAAAAGATGTGTTGTCGACCACTGTAGCGCGTCGGGCGAGTAGCCGACTGAGGTGCGAAAGGTTGCGGGTTCGATTCCCGTTGCGGGACAAATGTTTGTATGGTCTACAAATATTTGCAGACCATACAAACATTTGTTCCGGGTCTGGGTGTTATGGTATGGTACTCATAGTTCCTGATACCCACGACGACACAGGGAATCCTAGTGTGGAATCAGGACTATGTATGTGGCTGTTGGGGATTATGTTATTTATGTTTGTATATGTTTGTGTGTGTGTATGTATGTATTTTGTCCTTTATTAAGTTATTACTTCGAAAAATCACTGTCACTATTATTGAAAGAGAAAAAAATCTACAGATATTTCAGTCTTCAGTCTGTGGTGTTATTAACTTTTGTACAAGACATGATTCTGTAAATGGAACACAAGCCACAGGTAAGATATTATTATTAAAGATGAAGCACAGCTTTTCTTTTGCGTTAAGACAGGTATTATATAAAATATAGGTACCTGTGAGTCTGTCCGAGGTTCTCCCAACGTAGGCATCCGTTTATTTATTTACTTACAAACACAAATAGCAGGTACATTAATTGCCGAAAACAAGATATCATAATGACATAGGTATACATAATAGATTATCATAAGGCATTTCGGAATTGTATCTATAGCCCCATACTAAGCTCAATACACCTTCCACTTTGAACATATATCAGGGCTTTTTGAGGGTCTTAAACAATTTTTGACGAAATTTTTAAGATTTAACAATAAAAATAACTTATCAACATTAACATCTGCAGCGTTCAGAGTTCGATCTGTTTTAAGAAAAAGAAAAGCAAACTAAAAATTGACACCATCCTATCTAAAGGAATAACGATTTTTCCCAGAGATGAGAACAAGAAAGAAAAATTTATCGCCCCCAAAAGCCCCCAAATAGCAAATTTTATCGAAATCGTTAAAGCCGTTTTCGATAACGTCATTACAAATATTTACAACAAATATTGCTTGTATAGGTTATATATGGTATAGGTTAATATTATTATTCAATCGCGCATGTCATAACGTCTGAACAGATTTCGATGTGTTGACATAGCTATAGCTGATGACCTGAATTAACAAATAGTTTGCCAGTTCCATGAGGGTGAAGCCGCGGGTATTGACTAGTCCTGAATATTTTACTAAATTATACAAGACGCGAGTGAACTTCTCTCTGATGAAGCAAGACAACGTGACTATTTAATTAAATGTGCAAACTCTAAGGTTTGACTTGTGTAAACAGTATCTTAAGGCGATATGTTAAAGTTTTGGAGTCGTTGCATTACACGCTCACTCAATAATGGTTAAAAACTTAATAAGTAATAGTTATTACTTGAGGGTGTATTTTAATTGACGACCTCTGTGGCGCGGCGGGCGAAGGTTCGCCATCGACGCAGGAGGTTGCGGGTTAAATTCCCGCCTCAGAACAAATATTTGTGCGATCTGCAGTTTTTTTCTTGGATGACGGAACAAGCAGATGGCCCACCTGATGTTAAGCGGTAACCTCTGCCTATGGACAGTGCATTACCTCATAGGTCACGTCCACCTAGGACGCACCCTATGTGGCATTGCACTGCGCCCGCCACCCTGAGACATAAAGATGAAAAGTCTCATGTGCCTGTAATTTCACCGGCACCCTTACCCTTCAAACCGGAACACAACAATGCGAGCACTACTGCTTTGCGGCAGAAATAGGTATGGTAGTGGTACTTCCCCGGACAAACTCTTTCACAAAAAAGCTCTACTACTACTAACTACTACTACTTGTTCAGGGTGTTCTGGGTATTTGCTATGTAAAATAAAAATATCTATGTATGTAATGTATTTGTATTAAGTATGTCAGTTATCTAGTACCCATAACACAAGCTCTACTTAGCTTGGGGCTAGATAATGTTATGTGAACTGTCCAGCATTAATATTTATTTATTTATTTATTTAATTCTAAATAAATCTAGAACAGAAACACGATTGGTAAACCTTTTCTCGATAGATTTAATTTTTGATATTGGCTCTCCTAAAACCCGTTTTAGGTCCTTCGATTAGAGAAGATATTAAGCGTTAATATTTTCTACAAATCTATATTTGTGCTGCTCGGAAGTAACTGACATAAGCGATCATCATCCCTTCTTGGGTTCAAGTGAGTTATAGAGCTGTCACTTTCAAGCAGCTATTCAGCTAGACGTGACCTATGCGATAATGTACTGTTCATAAGCAGAGGGAACCGCTTAACATCAGGTGAGCCATCTGCTTGATCCGTCATTACAAGTAGTATAAAAAAAAATACAAAACAAATAATGTAATGGATAATGAGAGCTTCCTAATATTGAAGTAGTTTTTGGAATCGGATCAATAAATCCGGTGATTACCCTACATACAAAATCACAAAGAACTTTCTCTCTTTATAATATTAGTAGAAGTACATAATAGATAACGAGTAACTTCAGGCAAAATCCTTTGTCACAAGCTAAAAGCTATTTTGAAGCTGTTTAATTACGCTATATACAACGAAACTTGAACAAAGTATTGAATTCAATAGGCATACCTAGTAGCTACGTTTACCTTACTTGAACTTGTAATGATTGCAAGTTGTATAATACTTTCTAATTACGAGTAGCAGCAAAGTCTTGCGAACGCCCACGGCTTACGTGTCGTATTTTACCCACATATAATATTGTGTAAAGTTTATGGCGAGGTGCAAATAAGGGGTCTTATGCGGCACGCATACTCACATGTTTTAACTGAAAGTTAGCTAACAACACGAAACGAGCATATATTTAAAACTTAGTCTCATGGTTTGTAATAATTTATACATCTTTACTGGACGACGCAGAGTAAGAAGGCCTCACGATGGACCTATGAAACTCGTAGGAAGGCGGTGGATGGGGGCGGCTCCAGACTGTCCATCGTTTTTTTCTATGAGGGAGGCCTATATTTTTTTTTTTTATTCATCTTGTAATGACGGGTTAAGTAGATGGCCCACCTGATGTTAAACGGTACCCTCTGCCTATGAACAGTGCATTATCACGTAGGTCACGTACACCTAGGACGCACCCTATGTAGCATTGCACCGCGACCGCCACCCTGAGACATAAAGATGAAAGTCTCATGTGCCTGTAATTTCACCGGCAACCATAACCTTCAATCCGGAACATAGCAATGCGAGCACTACTGCTTTGTGGCAAAAAGAGGTATGGTGGAAGTACTTTCCCGGTCAAAATCTTTCAGAAAAAAGCTCTACTACTACTTACTACAGCAGTGGAGTCCTATTAACTAAGCATAATGTTTATCCGTGCTACTAATAAAACTCGGAATATCCTTTGTATTGTATTATTCGATCGAAATTTAAACTGCTTATAAATGCTGGTTTAACGAAAATACAGATAAAAAAGATTTATTCGTTTTTTTTCTGGGGGTCTTTAATCGGGATCTGGCTTTATTTGTATATTGTGGGTGTATTCGAAATCTAGTTATTTTTATTCATTTTAAACTTTGATCCTCTTAAATCCTTTGACCATTTGGCTCGTTAGTAGGCCTTTTGTCAGTAAATAAGCTTAAAAACATTCAGGACTCGAGCGATTAATATGTGAGTAGACATTGCCTGATTGCGGCCAAGGCGTGAATATTTGTTTTTTAAACATGCAACGTAATGTGGAATGTAATATAAGTTAGCTTGGAATTTGGTGATTGTCATAGTGAAATTCCTTTTGTGATAACACGATGGATATAGATTTTCATACTAACGATGCAGGCCTAGACCGGCGAGGTTGATTTATACCGAGAAAGATGATTAAAAAATAACATAAACATCCAAACTTATTCGAGAAAATTAATTTTAAATATCTTCCCTACTCGTCACTACTAAGGTTAGTTGGAAGAATATGCCAGTACATATTTTACCTTGTGCAATAATAGTCAATTTTCTATTATCATGTAATCAGGGCTTTTCATTTTAGATAAAAATATAAGAAAATTCGTTCGCTCTGGCTCAATAGATGGCACTGACTCAAAATCCACTGTCAAATTATGCTTAGCTGGTCTATTTATATCTCTGGTATATTTATATGCTCTATTTATATTACTCTATTTATATTATATATAAATATTGTTTGTTAAAGTGGTTGCTTTCGCTTGTGGCGCGAAATTCAAATTTTATCGTGTTTTTTTGCTCATCACAGCTCATCAACACTAAATCAAAACTAATCATATTTATGTGATACTATAAATTAAAAATTGTGTGTTAGGTCATATCATTACCGGCAACATAGTTTTCGCTATCTGAAGTAGTGTTGATGAGCAGTGATGAGCAAAAAAACACGATAAAATTTGAATTTCGCGCCACAAGCGAAAGCAACCACTTTAACAAACAATATAAATAGACCAGCTAAGCATAATTTGACAGTGGATTTTGAGTCAGTGCCATCTATTGAGCCAGAGCGAACGAATTTTCTTATAACGAATTGAATTTCGCGCCACAAGCGAAAGCAATCACCTTAAGTCACAATATCACAAAGTCAAACATTCTTCTGACAGTTGATCCACAGTGCAGCGCCATCTATTTTCAACACTGAAATCATGTTTCGAGAAGGCCGTGAAAACCCCTCATTACAATCACGGGTGTGTGGATATCACACGTTTCCAACTTTATGCTTTTCAATATCTATTTTACTCTTATATTGTTGCATTGATGTAAAATAATATTTTTTTGTTACAGTATCGGACTTCACAACTCAACTCTCTCAGTTGTACGAGAGGCACTCCTCAGAACTTCAGGTTCTAGTAGCGAACTTCAGGAAAAGAAACGGCGAACTTCGTAAAGAAAGGTAAGTACAAACTTTATGTCTGCATGATTACCATTGTTGGAAAAATATCCACTGGTATGATTCCTTGGTCCAAAACCGTTTACCATACAACACTGAGGAACCAATGTTGTTTTAACAAAAATTGGATTTTGCCATTTTGTAATTATTTTTTCATTAAAATAAAACACTAGGATGAAATTATATCTATTCTATCACCGACATAGTTTTTTTTAACTGCATGAATGACAGAACTAGCAGTTGGCCTCCCGATGCTAAGCCGTTACCTCTGGCATTAACAATGCATTACCTCGTGGTCACGTCCACCTTAGGACGCACCCTATACGGATACGGCAACGCACTGCGCCCGCCACTTGAGACATAAAGATGAAGAGTCTCATGTGCCTGTAATTTCCCGGCACCCTAACCCTTCAAACCGGAACACAGCAGTTCGTCAAAGTAATAAACGGGTTAAGACCAATTACTTCAATTATTGCAAGAAACATCATACGTACAAAATCCAGCATTTTAGACAACTCATTTGTATATACCGTCGACTTTTTTGCTTGTTCTTGAACCGTTTCTCCTGCCAAGTCTTTTGAATATTCAATGAACTGTGTTGAGGCAAAGCTTCTATACTTCCATTAAATTACACAAGAGATGTGACGCAAAAATAACGCGTGGCTGGCTTATCGATACACCAAGGTCCTGTCTAAACAAAGGACATTTTGATTTTGCGATATACGGTACGTCAAAAACCTTTGAAAGGAATATACGGCAAAATGTATTTTAGATGCCTGTCGATATTGGAGGAGAATACCTTAGTCTTCCAATGTTTTATCAAAATTGGATTATTATTCGTCGGGCCTCTTGGAGATATTAATCGTGAACATAATAAGCGCCACAATGTTGTTGTATTTTCGATAAGTAGGTGTATCTACACATAAACCTAACATGTGGGGTTTTTGTGTTGACTGCACTGAGTCATTTTCGTACCGTCTTGTACCTACTACCTAGTTATTCTGACACACTACCGTCAATTTTGTCGGGCGCTTGCTCGCCGTAGTAGTTGTAAAATATTCCATGTCATTTGTTATCGCTCGTGTATTGTATTGTAAGAGAACCTAGTATTTAGACAAACCTAACATAGGTATTAAGATACTACTAACCAAAATATATTTAGATCAGTTTGTATGAGAAATAAATAAATAAATGTGTATGTACATTTCCATCACTGGTAAAGAGACAAATGTAATTTAAGAAATCAAATAAAAAATATAAAACGCAGTGTTGTCTCATTGGTCACAATAGCAACACATGGCTCAATTATTAATTTTTCCTTCTTTTCTACAAGCATTTTCTGGCGGCTCGGAAAAACATAATGTCCACGTAAGACTATATGGGAAAATTCCACGAAACTTGGAACTCCCATGTTGGTAATGTAATAAAAATAACTGTCGCTGATGTCACAATTTACTTTGTACATTGTAGTATACACACGGAATATTTTACACGTTCTTGAATTGAAAATGGTACAGATTGCGCCAATTTTAAATGAGATTTGCGTGAAAATTGCTGAGTAGCGCTTTGACAGCCTTTGTACGTGAGAACCTACTTTAAAATAATCCTAGAACATTTCACATATACACAATTTCACACTAAAAATGAGTACCAATACGCTAGTGTAATAAATTTCAAAAAGTGTCTTGACAGATCTTGACAGACAAAATATAGACACATGAAAGAGACCCGTTTTTTTCTGTTGAGGTGTGGAACCCTAAAAATTGCATAAACATATAAGGGTACGTTTACTAACACTAGCCCGCAATTTAAATCAATAATTTCTAAACATGTTTAGAACGGTAAGCCCAACATCACATTATACATTGTATCAAAATTAACTACACCCTAAGTGCTAAGCGAGATATGGCTTGCGGGGCCAATATTTTTATGAAAGCTAATTCCAATCTCCCATCAAACTGACGCTACGAGCTACGAGTTTGTAGCGGCCGTGCTACGCCGAAGCCGCGCGCCGTAGGCATGATAATTTGCTCATTATTTAAAAACAAAAACATTATGATGTCCTATAACTTTTAAGCAAAAAGGCAGATTAAAATAGCTCTCAGTGTTTTTACAGTTTATAGATATGTTTTTTTATATGTTGTGCTTTTTTGGGTTAACATATATGTACAGATTATAAATAGTAATTTAAGGCCAAAAAGACGTAAATGTACAAAATGTTTTCAACTCCAGCAAAAGCTATTTCGCTATTGCACGTCATCGTGCTGACATCCCATTTTAGGGAGAGTTCTTTCGACCTTTTTTGCGCTTTCTCAAGTTAGACCCTTAATATGTAATACTCAGAGGGCTTTAACTTTTTATATGTCCGTTCTATACGTACGTTATGTATATTATACACAATTTGACTATAAAAACACATACAGGTATGTCTTTGAGATGGGTCATTTTACTAAAGTTTACGGAATGGGTGGGTAACTTATTAGCCGGCAAAATAAAGACAAAGTACGCTTTGGGAATATTCTATTGAGAAACATAGCAATAAAATCAAGAAAATATTTGTAGGCAACAAAATAAACTTTTCATTGCATACACAGACACACGCCTTTTTTTCCCGAAAGCTTAGGCTCTATGGGCCTCTTCACCATAGGTTGCACCATCGTCGTGGGAATATAGATGTGGCAAGTGGTGATCTCATCACCGCCATTCTTCCCACGACTTACTCGGCTAACACTTTCCTCCAGTAATAACACATTCCTTAATAAGCTAGCAGCCAGGGCAAATCTTATACCAGCAAGTCTGGTTATTTAAACTATTCATAAAAAAAATAAGACGATTGTACAAACGGGAGGTACGTTTTAATCAATATTATATATCTACTGACATTGTAAACATTCCTGCAGATATTTTCTTAGCCCATTGCTATCTTAGATGTGAAACAGTACACAAAAACATCGAAACATGGGGGCGTAGTATACACATTTGTCAATGAATACACAATGTTTTTGTAGTGTAATTTTTCGAAAAAGTAGTCTTAGGAGACACGGTTTACTCAACCACACAGAAATGGCTGAACTGATTTCGATGAATTTTTTTATACAGATAGATTATGACCTGGATTGAGCTATGGTTACTTTTTATCCTGGTAAAACGCAAGCGAAGCTGCGGTCGGACACCAGTTAGTTATAAAATAGCTAACTTAATTTTGAAATAGAGTTGGTAGGGTGGAATTTTGAAGTTTTATTTGATCGATTTGATACAGTTATTGTAAAAGTTATTTGAACTCCAGAAGGGTCTCTCTCGCCCTCAATAAAATATAGTTCCCAGGAGCATCGTCCCAACTTTCGGAAATTACACCTTTACCTTTATGTTGGAAAGTTAGAGAACTTTGAATGACATCATTTTCGGTTTACAAATTTTCCAGAAATTTATCGAAGATCGTTTCTGGTTGAAAACTTACATAGCGGTCACATACCTACTTAGTCTTGATCTCAAACTAGCAAATAACAAAAATGATATACAAGGACAGGGATTACAGGACCTATTTTTGCAGTTAAGATAATTACTTTTTTAACCACTAAAGTAATCGAATCTTTTCTGAATCATTTGATCTGACAGCTCTTTGTATAATCAATATTTCCGTATTACCCTTCACCCCAGCGGAAGCTTATACCATCGATTTATCCCAGCAAAAATGACATCCTTTTTACGATAATCGTTACCAACAAAATCACCTGTCTCAAAAAGCTTGTATCATTTATTCACAAAAAGCAAGTTAACATTGACGCGGCTGATATCCAGGGACCAACTTATGTTTTCAAGACTCATGTTACTAAATCCAGTAAGCTTTTACTGATAAATTTGTCGCGTCAATCTACATCGCGTTTCCTAATTATTGAACCGATGTATTTTTTCCAACATAATGATGAAAAGAGAAATGAATTTCTTGTCTATTTGTGTACAATTTTTCGCTGTCTCGTTTTACTAGACCGCATGAAATGAAAAATTTGCGTCGTGTTTTTGTTGATTATTTTTCTCAATTAACGTGAACAGCTGCAGCTAAGCCACAGAAGAGATGAGAAGCTAGAGAATTGAAGATTTTCTTAACAATAAATAACCAATTTAGTTGTGATATAATTTATTAGAAACCAGTTTTTATTTTTTAAACTTCTGCTTTATCATTTTAAGGTATACAGGATGTATTGTTGAGACGGGACAGTAAGGGCAGGTACCTTAACCGTTATAGTTACAGGAAAACGTTACTAGGAGATCATCCATAACTTTTTGAGATATTCTGAACTGCATTCATAGATTTTGGAAAAAATGTACAGTTAGCAAGAAAATGGAAAATTTACACAACAACTTTTTTTAATGCCAATCGATCCTGTTTCTTATAAGGATCAAAAGTCTCTACTGGACCAACTGAGGTTTTAGTACTAGAAATGTCAGAAATAGCGAAAAAGTTTTTCCATACATTTCGGTAAGAGAGTCAAACTTCTGCATTGGCCGAACTTTCAGTTCTCGGTAGATTCCCTATAATCCGCTATAAATAAGACTGACAGCAAAAAAAAAAAAGTTAAAAAAAGCTTTTACTTTCAAACTTCGAATTCGATTCGAATATCTTCAGGTCATTCTTATGTCTGCACTGAGAAAGTTCTAGATTGTAAGTTGGAATTTATGAACTTCTTGGCGGTCATTTAGAGCAATTTATTTCGTAGATCTCCTTAATGATACCAATCTTGTTACCTTGTCTGTATTTAAAAATACATGTCAAAATGATTTCATTTTATTTGTAATTGTAATGATGTAGAAGATCAGATAATCGATGCAACTATGATTTTCCACTTTTGCTTACAGAATGCCACTATGCGGGCTTAGCAAAAACTAAAATTTATCTTAGCTATGCCTATGCTATGCTTATGTTACGGGTTATGCTTAACCCGGTCTTGTGACTTACCGTAGTTTCTGTTCTCAAACTTCAGTTGGCCTCAAAGTCGTCGTTTGGCAACAGAATATTTATTTTTCCTAACTAAATGTATGGGAAAAGTTTTTGGTGATTTCTGACATTTCTAGTACTAAACCTCAGTTGGTCCGATAGAGACTTTTGATCCATATAAGAAGCAGGATCGATTGGCATCAAAAAAAGTTTTTGTGTAAAATTACCATTTTCTTGCTGACTGTACATTTTTTACAAAATTTGTGAATATAGATCGGAATATCTCAAAAAGTTATGGATGGTCTCCTAGGTACGATTTCCTGTAACTATAACGGTTACGGTACCTGCCCTTACTGTCCCGTCTCAAAAATCCACCCTGTATATAAAATGTAAACACATACTACATAGAATAGCTGCGATATGATAAAACCTTCCGTCTCCTCTCGTGGATATCACTTAAGTTGAATAAGGGATTACTCCAGGAGATGGGCAGCAGCATCCACCTGAGTACTTAGCACCGATACTGTGATGACCAATCCACCTAATAAGCCTGGTGATTATTGCAAATCCCCCATCGCATTCTATCGGAGGGGCCTCGTCCAGCAGTGGACGTCTAAATGCTGTTGATGATGATGATGATGATGAACAAACAATTATAACATTTCCGTAGCATGGCGGGCGAGTAGCCGGCTGAGTTGCAAGAGGTGCGGGTTCGATTCTCGTTGCGGGGTATATTTTTTTGCATGATACGAAATATTTGTTGAGGGTCTGGGTCTTGTCAAGTCTTATGGTAACATGGTACTAGCCGCAGTCCTATAATTACACTAGATAACGCAAGTGCACCTACATTGCGTGTCACTTTGACTGTCCGAAGTAGGTGCAATGAGGTAAGCTCTTTGCCAGGTTCAATCCCACGATCTTTGGATCAGAACCCGTCGAAAGTTTTTGATTAGCTATCACGCATGGCTCTTCATTTTATTAACCCCCTACGCAAAAACGACGGGGTGTTATAAGTTTGAAGTGTCTGTGTGTGTGTGTATGTGTGTGTGTGTGTGTGTGTGTATGTGTGTGTCTGTCTGCGGAATCGTAGCTCCTGAACGGTTGAACCGATTTAGTTTTTTTTTTGTTTGAAAGGTGAATTTGTCGAGAGTGTTCTTAGCTATGTTTGATCAAAATCGGTTCAGCCTTTCATTGCAATGAGGGTTTTTTGAATTTTTACAAAATTAATTACTTGTAAATTAAGCACTATCAAATTAAAATCAATATTTAATGCAAAAACAAAAGGACTATTCCCTTACAAATTAGACTTATATGTACAAGTATGTTGGAGCGCAGTGAAGAGTTCTATTTTACATATCCGTGCTCCACTGACAAACTGAGTCTAGGGCTAATCAGCGTTGAAACCCTTTCAATCAAGTCTCCTATTGTCTTTTGCATACCCTCTATTCAAACCCAAACGAACCAGAGCCACATACATAACAACCAACAGTAACATACATAGTACAGATCACACACTAGGATTCCCTGTGTCGTGGGTATCAGGAACTATGAGTACCATGGTACCACAACACCCAGACCCGGAACAAATATCATACAAACATTCATCTCGCAGCGGGAATCGAACCCGCAACCTTTCGCATCTCAGCCGGCTACTCACCCGCCGCGCCACAGTGGTCCACTGACACTGAAACGGACCTTAATAGAAAATTGATACAATCCATATACACATAACATGGCTAATATCTTATGTTTTCCGGACTTGCTGGTAAAATTCGTTGGTCTATGATTTGTCCTGGCTGCTGTTATTACTGAAAGAAAGCGTTAGCCGAGTCATCGTGGAAAGGAATGGTGGCGATGAGTTCACCACTTGTCATGTCTATATTTCCACGATGGTGCAACGCACTCTGAATATAGGTACTCTTGGGGAAAAAGGCGTGTATGTAAATATTTGTATGCTAGAAAGAAAATATCAGATAATAACATAAAAAAACTAACAAACTTTTCGGTGCTACAAACATTTTTGCCCCTGGGCCATTTTTGTAGAATTATAAAGCGTTGTAGCGTTTTCAACAAAGAGTCAAAGAATATTGAATTACTAGACTCTTTCGGATAAAGCTTTGTGAAGCAAAATAGAAAGCGGGATACATATAACCCTATGCAGTTTTTATGTACATAACGGAAATACAAAGTGTAATTCCGGGGGGGGGGGGGGGGGGGCATATTGTTTTTGTTTTGTTTTATAAGTTAAAAGATCAGCTACACTTTTGTCTATCTAAGTCTATGGCAAAATTAGTTTGGTAGCCAGGCCAAGATTTTAGGCGCAATACGGCGAATGCAACGAACGAAAAATTCACCGGCTGGGACACGAATGAATTTTACTTATGTTTTTTTTATATATTACTACTTATATATTACTATATATATATTACTTATGTTTTTTTTATCCGTATTTTTTAATCAGGATCTAATGATGACATCTCAGCAATTCAGAAATTCAGGTGTTTGCGTCTGGGAGTCATTATCTCATGCTCGTGAGGTGATGGTAAAAGCACAGCACTCCTTATCGATTAGGAGTTAATTCTGAATTTCAGACTTATTAAACACACAAAAATGCGCATAATACTTTTTATTGAAAGCTTTTAAGTCGGTTGCTTTTTTTGTAAAAAGGTAATCTTGTTTAGTTACGTGAAGGTAAAATAATGTTTGTAATTAGTCTTCATTAACAAAAACAGCTAGTTAGTCCTCAACTTAAGTTAAATCATAAATTACTATTAGAAACATGGCGCGTCCATTCCTAACAACTATCTGAAACTCCAACTCATACTATCCATTACAGCTAATTACCTCGTTACTTACGAAACGGCCCTTGTCGACCGCGATTATTACAGCTCCCGGCCATTGCAATTGCACTTCGCCGTGGCGTGTCTGGCCTACGAATAGACCCCTCCATCTCCTCTCTTGGATGCTTTAAAAGTCGACTAAGGGATTACACCAGGGGATGGGCAGCAGCATCCACCTTAGTACTCGACACCATATTGCGATCACGAATTCGCCTGCCAAGTGTGCAGACTATGGCAAATGCCCCCATCGGGAGGCCTCGTCCAGCAGCGGACGTCACGGCTTATGATGATAATGAATTGCACGTTGCAGATAAGAGAAGTGCATACGGTTAAATAAAAAAAAATAAAAAAAAACTGTTTCAGACTCACAGATCCATAATTTGGTTAGTACACAAAATACAGCACTTAAGGTTAAGGCACAGATAAAATAATACTATACGTTAAGGTAAAGGTTGCGCCTAAAGACCGATTTACACATATCAGTGAACTCACAGTTCCGGCAACGCATCCGCAGAGATCCGTATTAGTGCTCCAGGGATGCAGCAGTGCTTCAAGTCAATACATGTCAGTACTTAGTTCTATACGGATCTTCAGGCAAAACGTGTGCCACGTAATGAGGCGTCCGTGATCCGGTAAAAAAATCTCAAACATTCGTCGTGGCCGATTACGTCCGTGATTGCCGGCGGCGCGGCGCCCGTACTAAATGACGTCCGTACTAACTTCAAAATAAAACTATGCCATATGCTTAGATTATGCTTTTCATTTTATAATTCCGACGGCAAATTTTTTAAAACATATTAGTCGTATATTTTACCTATAGAAATAATAAAAACTGGAAATTGGCGGCTATATTCGTTTTATTTTAATTATTATGCAAGTTATTAGGTCAAAAATGTAATAAAACAAGCGCTTACAAGATTGAATACTGCCTTTTAAGATATAATATGTAAATTTTTCTATATTTTGTGATATATTCACATAATATGCCTTTGTTGAGACGCCCAGCTCGTTTTTTCGTATGAAACTATCTTGATAATTTTAAACGCTCCCAAATCCCTTTAATTCTAGCATTTCATTAGCACCACCTTTAACGCTTATCATCCAGACAACGTGCTACAGAGAACAAAAGCCTCCACAGAACCAAATCTAGCCGATCTTGCCTCGTGCCCACGATGTGCCATTACTACAGCCGCTAACTGCCCTTCACTTTACTTTATTCGCTATGAAAAAGGTCTGCTTTGAAGTCAGATCACACGTTTTCGTGTAACCCTGAAAAAAGTGGAATAATAAATCAAGTGGCAGCTATTTGGATGGAAATGCGGTGTCATTGGGACGGTGCCGGTATAGTAGCACAGTAATTATTAACCTTGCGTCGGAGCCGTGATCTTGATTAACCGATTTCAGAATAGGAAGAGGTTCTATGTTCGTCTGTATGTATTTTTCAAGCTTTTATTTAACTTGCAATGTATGTATGTTTGTCCGGGTGGAATCTTACAAATGAATTTTAAAGCAGTTATCCTCAAACGATTGAGCTGAAATTTGGCATACCTGTCAAGTTCCGATGACAATAAAATATTATGGTGACAGCGAGCTATTCTGATGATGGAGACGGAATGTGGGCAACGGAACTCGTCGAAGGATAATATTAGACTGGCCGTGTTTAGGCTCATTTTGATCAGCACACGGTTACGATCACTAATTTTTTAAAAGATTGTCTTGTAAAATATATTTTTAAACTTATGTATGCTGACCGATATCTCCGTCAATTACGAACCAATATTAAAAAATGCTTTTTTTCTGAATGGGTATACTCCCAAGGTGGTCCCATATTCTCCAAGTCTAGATCTAATGATGAATGATGAATATCAGCCCGTTTCCCCTTCCCAACCCCGCCATTTATCCACTAATCAAATACCATCAAAATCTGGTGCAGCAGTCACCTAAACCCCAACACCCACACTATGTTACTCGCTAATAATTCAGCTTTATATAGGTGGAAGAATTTTTAAAATGGATTAAGTATTTTTAATTTTATCCATTACAAACAAACAAACAAACAAAGTATGCAATATAATATAGTGTAGATTCATGATTAAGACAGATATTTGCAATTTTATGAAATCAGAAAACAGTTTGAAATAAAAATACAGGTAAAAACATGTATGTTCCTTCACACGTGGCGTTCCCTGATTGCGGAGGTTTCGCTGCATATTTTAAACGAAGCCCCAATTTTCCAACTGAAGAATAGAATCATTTGTCATTTAAACACACGGGGACGCAAAAATCGGTAACACCCGCACTGCGACTTCGAATTTGGGCTTTGACCTCATCCATAATGCAAAGCATGAGTCAACTTGGATACCTTTGTAGTCAACAGAACAATGAAGTACCTATTGAACCTTTACGTATGATTTACGTAGTTTTAGGAACGACTGAGACAATACCTAATGTTTCAATAGGCCCTTCAAATTCATAAGAAAGAAATACTCTGAAATAAATCGTTTTAGATCTTCATATCTTGTAAAGGAATAACAGGCACATACAAGTCTCAGTTATATATATCGATAGACCTTAAATAGATTTGCTAAATGAACTCTTGAGCATAAACGCGCTCTTAAATTTTGGTGTGATCCGATATCACCAACCTATTCCAGTCCACTGCTGAACATAGGTATCTCCCATAGCACGCCACTGTGTGTAGTTTTGGGCTCTCCTTATCTAGCCACCCGCGCGAGTCGCCACTCCACCAAGCCAGAGGGTGCCCTACAATACATTTGCCAAGACGCAGTCTCCACTCAAGAACGCGTTTACAAAGCGGTTATCGGTTCTTCGGCAGACATGCCCGCACTGCTACTTCAGCTTGCTTATCTTCTGGGCTGTCTATGTCGAGAACTTTGGTTCTCCGTTGGGTAACCTCGTTTTGGATCTATCTCTCAGGGAGAGTCTGAGCATAACCTTTCCAATTTGATTCGATATGGCTGGTCGCAAATTGGATAAGATATGTCATAAGTTGATTTATGACCCATCAGCTTATGATAATCATATTTTTAGAGGGATATTCCGACTCTTTCTAAAGTCATAATGGACCGATAAAAAGAATCCTACGTTTTATTTAATTCTCAAAACATAAACAGCCAGACTGATTTCAATTAAACTTTGCAAATAGGTAAATACAGACGGCAAATCAAATAGGTTACCCCCCAGTGAGTTTAAAAATTAAAGTTGAAACGAAATGATTCATATTTTTCTATATTTGACAAGTATAAAAGCCGCATAATGCTAGTATACCTGTCCAGTTGTCTGTTATTAAATATAACAAGTTAAATTTGACTCAGTTCCCGGTGTTCGATTGAGGCGAAATTGCCAAGTTCAGAAGACAATACAATATTATGGTGACAGCGAGCTGATCTGATGATGTAGACGGAAGGTGGACAACGGCACTCTTCGTTGAATAATAGTAGACTGGTACCAGTACTACTGTTATTCAACGGACTCATTTTGATCAGCACACTATTCCGTCGAATCACTTTTGTCATAAAAACATGTTTTATCACGAGTTATTTATACAGACTGTGCTAATTTTCTTTATAAAAGAGCGGTCTTTGCTGTAGCTGCGTATGATGTTTAACATCTCACCTCCTTGGTAATAAGCAACATGGCTGATAGTACCAAACTCTCGGAAAAATGCGAGCTTCCTGTTACATACTTCCGTCCCTTTTAACGAAATCACTGCCACAGATTGCAAGAAAGCGAGAGGAAAGATCTTACACATCAAAAAAAAATATCTCCCAATGCGATAGTTGATACGCGGGATGTTGTTACCATTATTTAATCTGTGACGCGGGGGCAAACTACCTATTAGCTGTACCGTCTGTACCTCAGTAACTTTCCAAACTTTTTTTAGTAGTAGTAGAGCTTTTTTGTGAAAGAGTTCGTCCGGGGAAGTACTACCACCTTACCTATTTCTGCCGCAAAGCAGTAGTGCTCGCATTGCTGTGTTCCGGTTTGAAGGGTAAGGGTGCCGGTGAAATTACAGGCACATGAGACTTTTCATCTTTATGTCTCAGGGTGGCGGACGCAGTGCAATGCCACATAGGGCGCGTCCTAGGTGGACGTGATCTATGAGGTTATGCACTGTTCATAGGCAGAGGTTACCGCTTAACATCAGGTGGGCCTCTTGTTTGATCCGTCATCCAAGTAGTATAAAAAAAAAAAAAAAACTTTTAGATGATACCTAATTTAGGTACTTATTTTCACTTAGGAGCTATTTTGAAAATAGAACAACCAGATTTAATATTCAATTAGACCCAGACCATTGACCGAAGTGGAAAAGAAGAAAGCGGACGGTCTGAATCTCTTAACGAATTATGTAAATATTTGAGTACATTTATCAATATGTTCATTACTGACTGGTGAGGTATTAATCATTCAAGAGTTATGGGATCAGTGCTGGTGTCGTTTACTTTCACTCATTGATTACGGTTGTATGCTTCGACCAAAATAACAAGTTTTTGGTCGAATATTATAATCGTCCTACGTAAATCACAGTCAACGTTACCTTGTAATAAATAAATAAATAATCTTTATTGATCCAGAATAATATATACAATGTACTAATATTAATTCTGTAACGTTACGCCACATAAGAAGAGCTTTTTAAATTGTATAGATTATGTACCTATGCCAATAGAGTTATATATAAATTCATATTTTCATTCAAAGCCACAAAAAAAATAGGTACTTTCTTATGTAACCAAACAGAGGAAATTCTAAAAATATACAGCCCTAGGAGAAGCAATTTTTTGATACACTCATGCCATACAGGTGCCATGAAAATAAATGTTACATAAATAATAAGTTTAAAAGTACTTTAGATGGTATCATGAATTCCGTAGAATATCATAAAGTTTCCATTACATTGTAAGTAAGTACATTGCAGTAACCATATAGTACTTTTAAAACTGGAGGAAATAACCAAATATAAGATCATAACTTTTGGGGTTGTTAATTTAATTATAAAACGAAATACGTGTTTATACGTTGATATAAATGCTTAATATAACATTATAAAGTAGGCACATAGCCCAAAATAAACAGTTGAGTTACTCGATGGTAGAAGCCACTGAAAACATATAAACTCGGCTGGATTTAGTGCTCGACCGACGGTGAGCGCGTACTTTCAGCGCTGAGCGTACGCGCTTAGCTCGGTCAGCATCGCACTAAACGCGAGTATATATCAGCAGTTTGACGCCATCTTGGAAACAAAATGAAACAAGCGCCGTGGTGGTAAAGAAACGAACTAGTTAAATGTTACAGCTTTTCAATCAGTCGTTATATTGAACGTTTTACACGCTACTAGACATGTAGTTGAGTGCCGTTGTTCAATGAACGATCTAGCCGTCCAATTTGTCAGCTATTTGAACCAGTTGGCTGCGACATAGTGGTGGCCATATAATTAAGAACGCTGATATAAAGGGAAGATTTTTTCCAACTAAGATGCAAAACTAATTGTATGCATTTGTTTTTATTTCTCTCGGTATCGTAAAACATTTCCATATTGCCACTGTATTCATTGATACACATGATTGGCTAAAAATCAATAGGCAAACT
Source organism: Operophtera brumata (assembly GCA_932527175.1). Lineage (NCBI taxonomy): Eukaryota > Metazoa > Arthropoda > Insecta > Lepidoptera > Geometridae > Operophtera > Operophtera brumata. Next base: position 8,646,404 of record OW052237.1, on the reverse strand, counting down.
TTTTACACTACTTTTAAACAAAGTATTCCTTATTACTGGCTGGTCACGTAATTAAGAACGCTAAGTAGTTTATACCTTTATTCAAATTTAAATAGAGAACACTCTGTCGATTTTTTACTGTTTTTATAATTTTGGCGCCATTACGTGCTGTAAAAGATTAAAGGTGATTGCTTCTTTAGAAAAAACAATGGGAAAAAATAAAAGTTGTAATAAAGGAAGGGAAGTAATAATAAAACTTCGCCGGAAGAATTGGTCTTATAAAAAGATAGCCGACCATCTGCAATGTTCAAAAACGATGGTTTTCCACGCTGTAAAGCATTTTGCTACGTATCAAACTACTTCGAATGTTCCACGTGTACCTAAACAGAGAAAAACTACTCCTCGAGATGACCGAAACATCGTTCGTATGGCAAAACAAAATCCTTTTACATCTCTCATATTCGGTAAGTAGGTCCTTATTACCCCCCAAATGGGGCTTGTAGGTGACCAATTAGCACTCTAGGGTAATAATGTAGCTAGAAAAGCCCTAGGGCGGTAAGCAATTAAAAAAAAAACTTCACTCTTTAAAAAAGTTCGCGTACATCTAAACATCATACTGGCAATAGACATCATGCAATCAGCCCAATGAAAAAAGAGGTCGCTTCGCTATTCAGCGTTGTTTTCGTATGAGTATAATAGTCATCAATTTTAAATATCGAACGGCGAAGCTCAATTTCGTTTTTGAAACAATTAATTTAAAAAAAGATGAAAAAAGGCGGGAATAGAAAACTTTTACTTTAAATATTGTTTGTTTTTGGGATTTTTTTATAATTACGTGCTAATTAGGAAAAAAACATGAGTTCTGCAAGTGATGAAGATATAAGCTGCACTCCCGATTCAATGAAAATGGAAGCTGAAGCAGCAATTAACAATATTTTGCCTGAAAGTTCTAAGAGAGATATTTGAAAACTTATGACGTGTTCATGAAGTGGCGAAAAGAAAAATAAAGTCTTCATCTGAGACTGTATTCTTAACATACTTTAGTGAGCTATCAAAAAAGCTGCAGCCATCTAGTTTGTGGTGCATTTATTAAATGTTAAAAGCAACTATGAGTACTAAAAACGACATCAATATCAAGAACTTTTCAAAATTATCATCTTTTCTAAAAAGACAATCAGCTGGGCACAAAAGCAAAAAGTCAAAGGTTTTTACAACGCAAGACGTGAAAACATTTATAAATGAAGCCCCTGATGACATATATTTAGCTGTAAAGGTACGTAAAATAACAAATCACATAATGGTAATACTTCATAATTTTTTCTACTTACCTCACAATCGAGATGTAAAGCAGAGTAGTTAGCTCGGTTGTAAGCATCAATGGCACCCTCGAACTATAGGCGCCCTCGCTGCGCTCGTGCGCCTAAATATCTCGGGCTGCAATTGATGCCTCACAGCCCTTGGCTACTAATCTACTATTAAAGGGTCCAATGAGCTTAGAAAAGAATATTTTGGTGAAAACAACCCTTCAGCAATCTCAGCACGCACTATTCGAAGACGTTTGGTAGAAGAAAAATTGCACGGTAGGATAGCAAGAAAGGTACCCATGTTAAAACTTTGCCACAGGCAAGCCCTGCTTGCATTTGCGAGAAAGTATGAAAACTGGACTGTGCAACAGTGGAAAAATGTACTTTTTTCTGACGAGGCGAAAATAAACAGTGTATGTTCTGATGGAAAACGATATGTACGACGTCCCCCGAATACAGCATTCGACTCAAAGTACACGAATGTTACATTAAAGCACGGTGGTGGAAATGTGAAAATTTGGGGTTGCTTTTCTGGACATGGTGCAGGACCTGTAAAGTTGATAGAAGGTAACATGGATCAGTTCCAATACAAAAATATACTGGAAGAAACAATGTTACCATACGCTGAAGACGTTCTACCGGTCATTTGGACATTCCAGCATGACAACGATCCAAAGCACACTGCACGCACCGTAAAGGAATTTCTTACAGCGCAATTAGTTTCTGTCTTAGACTGGCCTGCTAACAGTCCAGATCTAAACCCAATAGAGAATCTGTGGTTTGAAGTAAAGAAAAAGGTTTCAAATACAAAGTGTGGAAATTTAAGAGAGCTGTATGACGTTTTTTTAGAAGAATGGAACTCTATTTCTCTTGCGAAATGTCAAAAATTAATAGAGTCAATGCCTCGCCGGTGTAAAGCTGTAATTAAAAGCCGTGGATATGCTATTAACTATTAATTTTAGTAAAATATTTATTAAATTTCTTTTTATGTTTCCTGTGCTACATAATATTGTGATTTTTTAAATCTAAGTGTCATACAAAACAATTCCCGAGCAGTTAAATAAATCGTTCTTAATTATTTGTCCAGTTTCAGTACTATTTGAATGTGTTACTTTGATAAAATCAATAAAATGTGCAAAAAATAGTTAGCGATTTCATACTTTATTCTTAAGTCAGGTTGCTCTATTAATGTGACTATTATATAACATAACTAGTTGCTTCTCAGAAGGTACACATCTCTGTGTATGAAAAACTTCTAGAACTTCAAATCGTTCTTAATTATATGACCACAACTGTATATATATCGTAATAGCACGTCGTCAGTCGACCGATGAGCTCGACCGTCGGTTCTTGTCAGCGCGACGTCGCGTACAATTTTACCCATTTTTTTTTTTTAACGTTGATAGACCTTTGTTTGACCACAATCTCACCTGTTGGTAAGTGACGATGTGGCCGAAGATGGAGCACAAAGGTCTAGAAGGCACCTATTCACTCCAGACTTGAAGAGACCCAGATTATAGTTTTCAGGAAAGACAGACGACGGTAGTGTATTCCAGTCCTTAGCAGTTCGCATTATAAAGGTAGAACCAAAACGTTTTGTGCGAATAGAAGGTATACCAATGAGGTAAGGATGGTACTGAGCCGTACGCCTGCTCGTCCTGTGATGAAAAGGAGATGGCGGGATCAGATCGTGCAGTTCCTGGGAGCATTCCTCGAAATGTAACCTATAGAAGATCGAAAGGCATGCAACCTTACGGCGGTGCTCAAGATTCTGGATCTTAGTCTCCGCCATATGTTGCTCACCTATAAGCCTGAAAGCTCTACGTTCGATCAAGTCCAAGGCAGCAAGCTGGTATTTGGCCGAACCATCCCAAACATGGCAGCAGTACTCCATACCAGCCCGGACTTGTGCTTTATATAAACTGAGAAGCTGTTCTGGCGTGAAGTAACGCTTTACCTTATTTAGGATGCCTAGCTTTATGGCAGCTGTTTTTGCCTTAGACTCGATGTAAGAGCCAAAGTTGAGAGTAGGCGTGAGCGAAACACCTAAGAGCTCGAGGTGATCTCCTATAAATCCGATCGACTGTTTCCGTTTGCGCAGAAAAGCGCAGACTGATATCCGACAGTAGCGAACGTATAGTATAGCTCTGACTCGCTGTATAGCTCTGTCCCACTCACATCTAAAAGTCTACAGGCCGCGATTTTGCCGCGAAATCGATTAACCGGTTGTCCGTTTTCACCTGTGAATAAAAAAGTAAACGAGGGCCATCCTTCCAGCGCCGTGGATAACCACGGAATGACAGAAAATGGCGTAGAAATCGTGTAGATACGGCAAATTGAAAATGTTTTCGTGTTTTTACACATCTTTTGTATGAAAAGATACAAAACCCCACAATACTTTTAAAACCAAGTGTATAGACATGATACTTAAGTGTTTTATTTCTCAGAAATAGCTGTAATTCCGTAGATTTTAGCTCATATGTAGATGCTATATTTTGGTAAATTTTGTGAAAAGGGGTAGGTAGCTTTTTAATTTATACAAAATCTAGAATGAATTTTAGAAAACCCCACAATACTTTTATTCAGCCTGAAGTGTTCTTTCTTCTGATCTAAATATTGTTAAGAATAAAGCTAAATTCGGGAAGTTCTTGGCTTTTCAAAACACCACTTTTCAAGGTTTTTCACAGACTAGCCAATAACAGCGCATGATTTAAGCGCGCGATTGCTATTTGTAGAAAGAAGGTTCCCGCGCTATAGAAATTGGTCTACGGCGCAGGTACATCGAGGCGACTTATATTTTGGGTAAAACTGTACGCGCTTAGCAATTCATCAGCACTGCACCATAGCCGTTCGTATACATTTTCATTGATATTGCTAAGCTCGACCGACAGTGAATGGTGACTTCGGTCGAGCACATACGAGGACGTCAGTTTAGGCTTCGGTAACCCGTGCGCCATCGCACCCGCGATAACAGGTGACGTGCATTTTTTAGGGTTCCGTACCTAAAAAGGTACCAACGGCACAATTAGAGGATCCCTTTGCTGTCCATATGTCTGTCTATCTGTCTGTCTAGAGCGTTTTTTTAGAAACGGCAAAAAAAAATTTATTTAGACAACCTGGTATGGCTTATCAACCAGATGGCCCACCTGATGTTAAGCGGTACCCTCTGTCTATTAACAGTTTATTATCACATAGGTCACGTCCACCTAAGACGCACCTTTCTATTCGCACAAACCGTTTCGGTTCTACCTTTATAATGCGAACTGCTAAGGAGTGGAATAAACTGCCGTCGTCTGTCTTTCCTGAAAACTATAATCTGGGTCTCTTCAAGTCTAGAGTGAATAGGTGCCTTCTAGACCTTTGTGCTCCATCTTCGGCCACATCGTCACTTACCAACAGGTGAGATCGTGGTCAAACAAAGGTCTATCAATGTTAAAAAAAAAAAAAAAAACACCTATGTGGCATTGCACTGCGCCCGCCACCGTGAGACATAAAGATGAAAAGTCTCTTGTGCCTGTAATTTCACCGGCAACCATACCCTTCAATCCGGAACACAGCAATGCGAGCACTACTAATTTGCGGCAGAAATAGGTAGGCATGGTGTAGTACTTCCCCAGACGAACTCTTTCACAAAAAAGCTCCACTACTAACTCACTCGGTCACTTATATTATCTACCTGTAATAAATAAGCCAGCCAGGTGTTTCAAAACTTAAAGCTTTTCATGCTTGCTTTATATGCTCAACAAAAGCTCGTTGAAAACCTAGCTATAAAGGTATTAGGAGTCTGTTCAGCATCGGTTTAAATCGATTGTGCAGGTTATTCCCACTATATGCTATGACAAAAGGCAGGAGCTACAATTACAGAAACGGCTGAAGCATATTAAACGTTAAATTAAACTTGGCGTGTATTATCTTGAAGCTCTAATCTCAGCGTTCTCACGGAAAATGTTAACGAGCTCTCCAAACCGGAAGGTATGTAATTTTCTAATTATTTTCGGGCTTATTATAAACCCGAGGTGACCTGTGACGTGGTGATTTATGGTATTTTCTCAAATATGATTTGATATTTTTGTTTTTTCCAAAGACCTTCATCGAGATAAATCGTCATTGCCGGTCTAGGCAGGCCTCGTTAGTATGAATATATATATATATATATATATATATATATATATATATATATATATATATTATATTTATTATTATATACTTATATATATACAATTTGTGTCAGTGATGCATGGCTAGTACTAAGAGGCACAAATTAGTTTTATTTTTCTTTGTTTCTGTGTGTGTGTGTGTGTGTATGTGTATTTTAGTGTGCAATCATGTTGTTGACATAAATAAATGTTATTTCTTTCTTTTCTTTCTTTATATGTCGTGTTATCACAAAGGGGATTTTAGTAGTATGGGTTTCATTGAAATCGGTCTACTGGGGTAGGATCTTCTTGTGTGAATCTTTTGGAGTGAGGCCATCGAGAAACATGGTGAAGCATGGGCTGTTTCACTAGACGTCTTGAAGACCTTTGACAGGGTATGGCACGCTAGCCTCATTGGCAAGCTTCTTGCCTACGGACTGCCACTTAATTTCTACAGTTTAGTGATTTTTGATGGTATTTGGAGTGTGGATGGATGCTGAGGGGGCGAGGCAGCACAGGGGAAGAGGGCTGTTTTTATTCTAACACCACACTTGCGAAGCTGTGAGCAAAAAGCTAGTCATTTATAAAATATATATCGCGTGTGCACTCAACTATTTCATTTCCATTTCGATTTATTCATACTACGGCAAAGCCAAAGAAGAGTTACGTATGACAATTTGATATACAAGCTACACTTTCATTTCTGCCAAAGTTATCAGCACTAATAACTTTTAACTCTGGAGTGCCTGGATTTAAACAATATCTAATAACTTCCAATTTGGTGAGAAATAAATCAACTTGTAGACTGTAGTATACACATTCATTTTTACGAGGCTGTCTCGCTGCCGGAAAGCTCGTTTGCGTTGACTTAGTGGCGCTCGGCGCTTGTCAACAACATTAATTCCTGGCTCTTTTGAGGCACACCGCGGAATATACCAAATTGACGCTGTCGATCATGGCATGCAAAAGGGAGCGTTTGCTTGTTTAATTTGTTATACTCAATTTTAGTTAACAATTGTGTTTAGGATTCTGTACCTCAAAAATTACCAACAGAACCATCATAGAATCTGTCTGTCCGTATAACAAAGGCTATTTTTCTAAATCTACTGAACGAAAAAAGTTGAAATTTGGTACATATGTCACGGAACTATAGCGTAAATAATCGATTTGTCGCTTAGGAATCGGAAAATATTAGTGAAGAGAAAATGCGTTTAAAATTTTGTTTAGTCGTTACCTACTTGTACGGAACCCTCTCCACGCGAGTCCGACTTGCACTGGATTGATTTTTTATCTTATTTTTTATTTTCAAACTAACCTGAATTTTAACTGAACCACGTAAGATCTCATACCTGGCTACTGGTTTGGCTAGGCAGAGGGATATTGCTGTTAGAATCCCTAAGTGGCGATGCGCTTGCAAACCTATCAACATAAAGGAATGTGTATACCATTAACCAGTAAAAAATTGGATTTATAACAATATAATAATTTGGACTTGCCTCTGTTTGTCCCCTTTTACGATATCCTATTGATCCAAAGAAGATTTGTGGATATCCTCTGTAGAAATTGAGTCTATGTGTGTAAGCTAAAATGTATAGTTTAAATAAAATATCACGTTGAAAATAGAAAAGAACAACCTACGGGAAGTTGCCCTCAAGTGGCCGCTGGTTTAAAAACGATTTCTTCAATTACTGTACCTCCTTTCCTGCTTTCTTTACCATTGTGACTTCTGTACAAAACGAAAGCCCCAAGCAAACGTTTAAAAGAAACAGAAATTACATCACAAAATTGAAATCAACAAAAATATAATATTAACTAAAATGTAAGTTGAAAGGTTTTCAAAGGAGCTTGACTCAAAAGACTGCTTACGTTTGAAGCTTAAGTTCCAGGAGAAACTGGCCGTTTAGCATTATTATATGCAGTTTTGAGTGTTCCATACCCAAAGGGACCTTATATTACTAAGCCACCTCCTTATTCGGTATAACTGGGCAGCCGTAAGAAGTTGCTAGCGGGCATTTTCACAAATTATGTGTAGTTGGGGCATGAAGCCTAAACAAATCTCACTAATACGAGTATCATAAATGTCAAAGTTACGATGTTTGAATGTTTCTTACTCAATCACGCCAAAACGCCTCAAAGGATTTAGATTAAATGTACACAGATAGATTATGACCTAGATTGAGCTATAGGCACAGAATAAATAATAGTACTATAGGCTACTTTATATCCTGGTAAAACGCGAGCGAAACTGCGGGCGGACATTATTAATAAATAATGATATTTACTGAAATTGTGACTTCATAAGTTGACGATTACGCACTAACATACCTATTTCTTGATTATTTTAGAAATAACTAATGCTTCTTTTTAATGCATCCGTCCATAAACTTCAAGAGTAATTGAATTAAAATTATAACTGTATTATTATTCCAGTGATTTATAAACTCGTTACAATTTTTGTTTTTTATTATAGAATACTATTTTCAACCACGATAGTTTCAATTCTAGAATACCTACTATTTACAAAACTAATAGCATAAAAGAGATATAGTAAAAAAAATATACCTATCAAAACAGGAAAACTTTATTACTACCTATTATTATTAAAAAGCAAACCCTACTCGTTCCGTTACGCATTTGGTTGGTTTATAAAAATAGTTCAGTTCTTGAAAAATAAGAAAATTCCTTATTCAAAAAATTTAGGAAAACTTGGATAGTGAGTACCAACATCTGTGCTCGATAACATTTACTATTCTATACTAAATAGACATATATATATGCTATATCTGCTGCCTACAGTATATCCTTGTACCTCCTGGGATTCAGGTCAACACTCTAAGTGCCTATCAAGTAATTCAAAGAGCAGTCTCAGAGTCTCTTTGAGCTTTCACTAAGAGCTGTACACTGCATTTGATGACTGGTATAACGTCACACCAACAAATTCGACAAAAGCGTCTGATCAGTACGCGTGGAAGGCCCATAAAATACAACGGACACAGATTGGTATAAAAACCATTTGTTTAACCAATACCTTGCTCTATATAAATATAATATCTATATTTTTTTTTAAGTTGATCTTTCGTTTTTAATGGTTGATTTTTGTATCTAAATTCTCGATTTAATTATTATGTGTTAATTTTAATGTACCTATTTTTATGTAGATACCCTTTAATTAGTGTAACTGATAACTGTTTGTCGTTCTAATTAAAGTAAATATAAATAAATAAATAAATAACATAAACAAAACAAATGCCTCAATAAAGCTTTAATAGTCCACTAAAATGGGCGCCAACCCATAAATTCTATAGCATTCCATAAATTTTAGAGCCGTTCAGCGAAGTTAATTGATTTGCCTACACTCCATTAAAATAATTTATTTCCCATATTACTTTCCCCATGGAAATTAAGTGGCAGCTCATGATAAATCTCCATGCAGTCTGATGGATGCTTTTAGCTTCAAAACCACAATATCGCGAAAACGAGCGAAAAAATACACTAGATGAGAATATTATAACCACCATCATTATCATCATCATTTTGTGATTAGACCATTTTTTTTCTCCAAAAAGACCCAGACCCATAAGACTCTTATAGATACAAACAAGGTGTTGAGGCTTTTTAAATAAAGAACCAGAAAAAAATAAGGAGATTTAAAGCATTATTCAGCTTAAAAGTTTGACGAGGTGTACATGGGAACCTTAAGTATAAATACGTATGCACGGTCAGATATTAATTCTTGTTGATAACCAACAACATTTTAACATTTTGTCAAAAGAGGACAAAGTCTTTTTGGTAAGATTCGTTTGGTATAAGACTTACTCTGGCTGCTAGCTTACTAAGGAATGTGTTATTACTGGAAGAAAGTGTTAGCCGAGTCAGTCGTGGGAAGCAATGGCGGCGATGATTTCACCACCTGCCACGTCTTTATTCCCACGATGGTGCAACACACTGTGAAAAGAAGCCCATTGAGGTTCTGTTTACCCTTCCCAGGAAAAAGGCATGTATCTATTTATGTTTGTACCACAAACTTTATTCGGAAGTTTTCCAATCAAGATAACATTGCGGAGAACATGTTCCGGAGTCCTTGTTTACGTGAGTTTTGCCAACATTCGTAAAGTGTGTCAATATTGTTCTTGTTGATAAATCTCGACGCAGGAGGAAGTAGTTTTATATATCCCCAGACGCTATTTGCTTTATCGCCAAACAAAATATTAAAATACAATGTAAGACTTGTTAAGATTCGTTGGTATAAGATTTGTCCTAGCTGCTAGCTTATTAAGGAATGTGTTATCAGTGGAAGAAAGCGTTAGCCGAATCAGCCGTGGGGTGCAATGGCGGCAATGAACTCGCCACTTATCACGTCTATATCCCCACGATGGTGCAACCCAAGGTGAAAAGAGGCCCACTGAGGCTCTGCCTACCCTTTCCGGCATAAAGACGTGTGTCTATGTATGTAGGTATGTAATAATAAAATGTATTATTTCTAAATTTTTGTCCATAATGTAAAATGACTCAGGAGCAACTCAATTAATACGGAGCCTCTACTTAGGAGCATTGCTCTGGTTGCTTTCTAAATCCTATCACCACACTGATTATTTCAAAGACGGTCAAATCAAAAGCTCTTTTCAAAGACACTGTTTTAAGGCAGATCAAAAAAAAAAGTTCCATTTACACGAGATAAGATAAGATTTATGGTTTAAACATCATTATAATGCTGTGGACAACTTCTTAAATTCTTTTTTTTTAATCTTGACGGAACAAGTATATGGCCCTTCAGATGTTAAGCGGTAACCTCTGCCTACAATAATACAATACCACAGGTCACGTACAACTAGGACACGCCTTATGTGACATTGCACTGTGCCCTCCACAGTGCCTCTGTGCGAGATATAAAGATGAAAGTCTCATGTGCCTGTTTTACCGGCGCCCAGACCCTTCAAACAGGAACACAACAATGCAAAATAATTATGTCCTTCACCCAAATTACGTCATCATCAGCAACAAGACCATTGCTGGAAATAAGCCTCCATACACGACCTTTAAACGTATTTGGTCCATCGAGAGGATGGCCAAATTATTCACAAGACCAAAATACTTCACAGCATGTTTCGTCTAGTATTTCTAGCTGTCACTACGTATCACCACGTGACTCAATTGGCTGCTACCAGCTGTTGGCAAGATCCCAGGTCAGGCACAGATGACTCTACGCAGTGTAAAATGTCGACTTCTGTAATTGCCCTCGTCAATTGTGGCGATTGTGGGCGCTTGGTAATTTTACTCGTAATAATTGTCATAGTTCCACCATTGGGGAATAAAAGATCTCGAGTGGCGACCACAATCTTTACGACGACGCAGAGGAATACCTCCCTCTCGATGAACTAAAGACATTACAAAGGTCGCAGGAAGGCGGTGGCTGGAGGTGGCTCTAGACCGTTCGTCGTGGCATTCTATAGCAGAAGCTTATCACCAGTACTAGTGGTCCTTCTGTAGGCTGATGTTTGGCATAACATATCATTAAGTCTTCTGATTTTCCTTGTTTTTGGTGCAACACAGATTTCAAAAATAATGGATGGTCGCCGCAAATTTGAGCGTTCAAAGAGTATGTGATGTATGTATAATATTTGTCATATCTGTTAATAATGGACATGAGTTAATGTGATAAAAAAAGCCATTACTCACTAATGCAGTAGATGATAGTTGCAACAGAGTACATTTAGTGCAAGTCCAAGTTCCAAGCCACCAAGGAGTTTAACTTGGACTATACGTAAATACAGCGAGAATTTCGAACTTAATTCAAAGCATCTGGATTGGATTCCGAAATAACTGCAAAAAGTTCTGGTTTCTGTCTTCTGCAATTAATTAAATACCCTACCTTTTCAAGTTTATGTGATTAGTTTCGTAGTTTCAATATCATTTTATACACCCATTTTGTATTCATCGAAATCAGATACACAATTTTCAATTTTTTCGTGTTTGATTTAGATTTCAAAAGTAATTCCGCAGGCATTCGAGGGTTCCGATGATCAATCAAAAAGAAAATTGCATTATTGCCGTCTAAAATAAACTTTATTTCAAAATAACATTATATCTGTATTGCGTGGGCTATAGACGATTGGAAGCGTTCTTATAAAACCTGTTACAGACACCGGTCTACCTGCATGTTTGATCCTACATACACAAGAAAAAGTTATATAAATTAAAACCCGACTACGGAAAATTTATACTGAAAAGTTTGAAAAAGATCATTTAATTTTGTTAAGTAATTAAAAACATTTATATTTAGAAGGAACTTTATTTTTATACCAAACATTAAGACTATATAAAAAAAATGTTGTGTCCTATGAAAACTGCCATGTTTTTTTTTAAGTGCATATTTATGTAGGTATATGACACGCGTATGATGGCACGAATCTAAAGACACTACATTTGTCAAAATATATGTGGTTTAAGAGATACGAGGGAACTGATGAGCATACCCACATACATACATACATACATATACTGTCAAAAATATAACAACCCTTTTTTTGTGGTCAGTCATAAATAAATAACCACCAATACGCGTGCGGTTCAAATTATCAACATTGGTTCCTGCTTTCTTGCCGCTTACAGCCTTTGGGCGCATTCACATTATTATTGCCGGCGTGCATGTATCTATACCGTAAGCGCCGGTAGATAACCGGTGGCAACCTGTTCTACACGTGAATGCGCCCATCGGCTTAGCCTGCCCGCCTACACCGTCTAGTAGAGAAACAGCGTTTCCCAAACAGTGGATCCGGCATTGGGTCACGGATATCACTATTTCACGCATAATGGACCGCCCATAGAGTTCGAATGCGGAAAAGGGAGTTCTTTAACATTTAACATCACTGAACTAATACCGTTTACCAATAGGTAAACGGCTTTCTCTCGAGGTAGATAAAATATTTCGAGAGAATACCATTGTTGTAATCTTTGGCTATTTTTGTCGATTAACTAGATTACCTACACAGATTCAGGTAGACGTTAGCAGAAAACCACAGCTGTTATTTACCCAAAAGTACTTGATTTTCCCAGTTTGTTCCGCTCGCCGGTAACTTTTGTTACCTGCTTATAACAAAATTGATTTCGGCCTTTAGCTTTAGTTCACCTATTATTTATGGTCTGAACACCATGCATCCTGGTAAGCATCAAAATATAAAGATTTGAGTAGGGAGCAAAGATAAAAATATATAAAAACTGATAATATAAAAACTGAAAATAAAAATAAAAGTTTAAGAAACGCTGGTCTAGAGATTTGCTGAAAGTGCATAGACGTGGGTTTGGATGCCTACGTTATACGTAAACTAAAAATACACTTTAATAAAAACTAAAGTTTCCGTAAAAGCCTTTTTAAACGGTTTTATTTAGCTTGCCCTGTTTGTTTTTTGTTTGTTTGGGTAAAATATAGTAATTGAAATTTTACCCCTTTCCTGTTGACTGATTGATATGAAATTGGTACACATCTTAAGTTCTGTTGACAATACGAGTACAATTACCTATGTGTATTCAGTATCATTGTAAATCCGAGATAGCCGCTGCCACAAAATAGCGTATTATATTTTTTTCAACTCCGTTTATATTGGTATCAAATGAAAGGGCTTGACTAGTAGAATACAGTAAGAACACCATGAAGAAAACCAAATCCATGATGGCCGCCACCACAAAATGAAATAAAACAACCTTTATGCAAGTCAACTTCCGATGACAGTGTAGATTGGTGGATCTCTACAGTATTATGGTGACAGTGAGCTGATCTGATGATAGAGACGGTGGATAACGAAACCCTAATAAGTTCTTAAACTAAACTCTAAATAACGTTTTACCTTAAGTTTTACGAAACTTGAGTCCTGGGGGGTTAGTACGAGAATTTGACAGTATTCGAAACTACATGAAGTTTCGTTTCCTTCCATACATTTACTAGCAGCGCCCCTAGCGAAAACGAGGAGAAAACTAAGGACGCTGTCAGAAAATGTATTGAAGGAAACGAAACTTCATATAGTTTCGAATACTGACAAATTCTCGTACTAAGGGTACTGAACACTTGTTATATATTTAAACGAAACTTTGTAAAACAAATGTATAACGTACATATAGCAAATTATTCGCAGTCATTTTGTTTCATTTTGAACAAAATTCTCTTTTAATTTGTACACGAAAATAATTGCTTTACCTAAATTAAATTGTAATAGCAACCTGAACATGTAAAGAAATTCCGGAAAATTCAGAATAAATGGTGAATGTGACTCTTAACGAATTCCCGCCAATTTGGAATTAATTACGGGGCCTTTGTGGAAATCATTCTTAATTTTGGATCATGTTACCAATTAGAATATTTTCCCAGCACAGTCATGAATAATTTAAGGGAACGAAGCTTTGGATTCGTTTAAGTTTATAATTAACAAAACAAATGTACCTAACGTTTGTGAGCTTAGTGGTCAGTGTTTAAAACATACTATTAGAATACCCAAAATACGCTTGAAGTCAAAGATATTCTAATAACTCTACTTGAAGTACAGTAAAGAACCGTTGGCTCAGTGGGAGTTACACTGACATTCAATGAAAAGGGCGTGTGTTCGAAGACAAGGCGTGCCACTAATACATTTTCACACTCAAATAATGTATGTGCTACTTTGTGCTCAAAATTTTGTGTAAAAAACGGTGAAGGAAAACAACTATAGGAAGACAAACCTAAGACTGTCACTGTCATTCATCTACCAACACGCCTAAGAATAGACCCCTCCGCGAAATTGTTTATCCAATAACCACACATGTTATGATAGCTTGTTTATCCTTCCGCCCCTTGACAGAAACGATATCTTGTTAATCAATTAGCCCTGTATATTTAATCCATGTCCATTTCTTGCAGACGCATTAAATAAGTTCGATGGTAAATTGAACCATTTTAATAAGTCTGATAAAAATCTACACGAGGCCACTATATTCTGGATATAGGATTAGGATATGGATATTGGATATAGATTCTATATTAGGATGTATACTCTGTCATCGTCATCATTATTATCATCACGTCCGCTGTTAGGCTATAAAACGCAATAGGGGGTTTTACCATAATCACCATGCACGCTTGGCAGGTGGATTTGTGATCGCACTATTGGTGTGGAGTACTCTAGTAGATGCTGCTGCTCATCCCCTGGTGTAATACCTTAGTCTGCTTTACGGCATCTCCGGGAGGAAATTGGGGGGTATATTGGTAAGCCAGACACACCACGGCGCATAGTCCATATATCATTTTATTTTTAAGTTTATACTTGACTTAGTTCGATGCTACAATAAGGTTTTACTTTTTTCACATACTTTATTTTTGCCCGCGCTAATTTAAACCCATTTAGATCAGAAGAAAGAGTCCATACACGGCCATTCTAGCCTACTGCTCAGAGAATTAACCAACTTCCGGAAGCAAGCTTTAAAGACCTATAAAATACGCATTAGATTTATTTTATCTCGACCCGAGGATGAGCACCTCATCCTTTGAGCCGTCTGAGTCACCGGATGAGCGGAACCGGCTTGGAAGTATATCCAAATGGGAAGAAAATATTTACTGTATCAATTCAGGCGTGAAACTTCAGACACCTTTGAATGGCGTCGTGTTCATTCAATCAGATTCTTGTACAACAAATGAGACAACAAATTCAATCAATAACTGTATGTAAGTATACGCGCATTAAATTATGTAATACACAATGACGAGGCTACGAAATCTATCTTCTGGATGTTATAGGTTTGAGGCTATTGATTATCTATTGAGGTGTTTGATTATCTGTCTGATTTTCTGTTTTTCCGTGAACTCTTAGCTACAAAAAGGCTGCTCTGAATTCAATGCGATTTTTTAATAGCATTTTAATCAAATAAATTGCCTTGAAATCAGAGCACCCTTTCCGTAGCTAAGAGTCCACAGACAAAACGACAGACAGACAGACAAGCTTACACATTATAGCCTCAAACTTGTAACACCCCTCTCTTTAGTCAGGAATTAAAAAAGTTGACCCAAGACAAGACAATCAAAAATGCGCGCTGTTCTTGTACTATTATTTATTCTGTGGATGTTCACTGATCACTACCAGTTTCTTAATACAAAGCACAAGACCCTCAGACAGTCAGATCGTCATAATAATAAAATCATATTATAAAGGATAACGAGTTGGTAAAACTACGACTGCTAGCGACTCTACAACTATCTGGGAATCCTAGAGAACATAAAGTTTTATCATGCGAACCGAACATCTGGTTAATTCCTCGTGTCGTAGAATTATCTGTACTGTGGCCCAAGTATTAGGTACTATTGTTATATTTGTATAACGAATAGTGATTATTATAGGTATAGGTAATTTGTGTAGTAGACTTATTATGACTTATGATTAATGGCGGTGATGAGCTCACTACTTGTCACGTATATTTCCCAGGATAGTGCAACCTACGGTAAAAAGAGACTCTGCCTACCCTTTCGCCGAAAAAGGCGTGTATATTTATGTATGTATAAATTATCTGCAATTTTTTTTTTTATAGTTGTAAAATTCTTTTACTGGATTTAAGGGATTACTCTAGGGAATTCCCACCACCTTAGTTCTTAACAGTAATGCTTCGTTCCCCTATCCACCAGCCAAGCTTAGTGATTATGGTAAATCTACCAATTGCAATCTCTGGGGGAGGCCCTGTCCAGCCGTGGACGTTTAACAGCTGATGATGACTATGCTTTTACCAGGTCTACCGTGGGTTTTGAGTACAATCTGTGACAGATGATTGGTCAAAGTTTTTGTTCTCAAAACCTACTGTACATTTTTTGAAGATCAGTAAGTCTTAAAACTTCTTTGGTTAACAAGTAATTAATTTTGTAAAAGTTAAAAAACCCTCTACGCAATGAAACGGCTGAACCGATTTTGATCAAACATAGCTAAGAACACTCCCGACAAATTCAACATTCAAACAAAAAAAACAACGAAATCGGTTCGTCCGTTCGGGAGCTACGATGGGACATACAGACACACACACACACACCCACCCACACACACACACACACACACACACACACACACACACACACACACAGACACGTCAAACTTATAACACCCCGTCG
The DNA here is from genome assembly GCA_932527175.1 of Operophtera brumata. NCBI lineage: Eukaryota > Metazoa > Arthropoda > Insecta > Lepidoptera > Geometridae > Operophtera > Operophtera brumata. The sequence continues at coordinate 8,629,875 of OW052237.1, read as the reverse complement.
TTTTTGCGTCGGGGGTTATTAATGTGGCATTTGAAATCAAAACCATACATTTCTCCATAATTTAACGTACTGCCATCTTTTTAACAAATAAAAATAACTATAGATACAGTGCAACCTACCAGCTTAGAGCAATTTGGTCTCCGTAGCCTACCAGTTATGGCAAGGGAATGCAAGCTTCATTGATTCTGAGTTCTTGTAATCTGCTTCGAGTTGTTGACCGTATTGGTCTATTTCTATGTCTACAGGGGAGGTATATTTCCAGCAGTGGACTTCTGTAGGCTGATAATGATGACGTATTTTTGATATAAAATAACCGATTATATTTAAAAGTAGGCAAAACATCGATATTGTCAAGAATAGGCGAGATTTTGCCAGATTGTCGGGCGAGATCTCGAATTGCCAATCTCAAGACTCAATATTGCATTCCCTAGTTATGACTAACGAAACTGAAACGTGGACTCTCACGGTAGTAGGGTGGATTCACAAAATTAAAGTCTCTCAGCGAGCTATGGAAATAGATAGATAGATAGATAACACTTTAATGCACACCACAAAAATAAAAATAACATTAAAAACAATCAGAAAAATAAGTACATATGGAAGTACAATGGGCTGTCTTATCGCTGAGAGCGATCTCTTCCAGGCAACCTTGGGATGGACTGGAATTGACGAGAACGATAAAGGACGGTGGTTAATAGCTATGCTTCAAGTACATATATCTGAGGGGTAAACGAGTTCTTCAGTGGAGACCGCGTTTAAGCAAACAAAGTGTGGCGGGCACTCTCTGGATAGATGGAGCGAAGACTTGTGCAGGGTGGCTGGCAGCAACTGGATGGAGAGGGCCGAAGACCGGGCTCAGTGGCACACCATGGGAGAGACCTGTGCCCACCAGTGGACTGCTATAGTTTTTTATTGATGGAGATACCTCCGCTGTCTGTCGACCTCTGGTAGTGCATCGGCGGAGATGAGGGCGCAGTGCAGTGCCACATAGGGCGCGTACTTAGTGGACGTGACCTATGAGATAATGCACTGACTGTTCATAGGCAGAGGGTACTGCTTAACATCAGGTGGGCCATCTGCTTGTTCCGTCATGAGAAGAAGTATACAAAAAATAAAAAAATGCGAAAGGTGCAGTTTTGATTCCCGCTGCGGAACGAATGTTTGTATGATCTGCAAATATTTGCTCCGGATCTGGGTGTTGTGGTACCATGGTACTCGTAGTTTCTGATACCTACGACACAGGGAATCCTATTGTGGGGTCAGGACTATGTGTGTGACTGTTAATATGTTATGTATGTTATAATAATTATCACACTGTTTGGGAAACCTTTACCTAGCCGTGAGGGAAAGAGGTAAATAAAAAAATGTACTCGCTAGTGCACAGACAAGTTATCAGCAAATAGGCTCTCTGAAAGCTCTATTCATTTGAAAAAGGTTTATTTTCGTCGGACCCTGAATACAAATAGACCAATCACGTTCTTCACCCCTCGTTTACTTCAGTAACCAGCCTTTCATTCTTTTTGTCAGACCTTTGATTAATTGCCTGATTTATACAAACAGCTGGTAGTAGGAGCTGCCGCATCAACTAGTGACTCTCACCGCTCATGATATGAACGATATCATCAATTTAAAATAATATTTTGCATATCTGCTAAAAGAAGCTGTTTCATATTTCAGTCTGTACATAATTTTTGTATTGTATAACTTATTGGAAACCGTGGCAATGCAACCACAAATGTGTTAGTAAGGTGTGCAATAAAGTATTTTCATTCATTCATTCATTCATTCATTCATTCACACTTAGGCCTTTACAACCCCAGTTTCAGCTGTCTAGGGCAGAAGATACATTTAAGAAATAAGCTATTTTAAATCTCCGTCATCATCAGCACTAGCCTTTAGACATCCACTGGACGCCTTTACCATAATATTTGCTATAGTTAACACGCTTGGCAGGCGCAATATTGGTGTTTAGTTCTCAAATGGATGCTGCTGACCTTCCTGGTGTAATCCCATAATCGGATTTTATAAGACATCCATGAGAAGACACGGTGGAGTCTATTCGTAGGCTGGATACTTCTAAGTTTTTAAAATACTATCGTATATTTACAATAAGTAAAAAACGACGTATATACTGTAATATTCTGTAGTATTTCGTATTTCTTAGGTATATTGGTACGTTATTTATTGTAACAAAAATATTACATATAGGTAAATTTAAAAATAAATCCTTGTTATGAAAATTAAAATAAAATGTCGCCGCTCCGATTACGAGCCGCACTCGTTCACCAGAATCATTGGAGGCGTCCTATAAATCGAATTTAACTTTGAATATTGATGCGCACCGAACGAGGTTGATTTGTGTTTTCGTTGACTGATTATTTAATAAGGCTAATTTTAAAACAGCTTCCCTAAGATCACGCACTAAAATTACGTTTTTGAGAAAAATATCCTTTCCTGAGTTTCTTCCTTACCTGATCAAAATGAGCCTAAACACGGTCAGTCTACCTTTATCCATCAAGAAGTTCCGTTGTCCACCTTCCGCCTCCATCATCAGATTAGATCGCTGTCACCATAATATTGTATTGTCATTGGAACTTAACAGGTATGCAAAATTTGAGCTCAATCGGTGAGGTTAATTGGTACAAAATTCAGTTTCAAGTTCTAACCCACACCAACGTACCAACAGGTCAAATTAAATAAACGATTTTAGAAATAATTTTTTTTCTTAACCTACATAGTGAGTAGGCATTTGGCTACATTTGGCTTAATAGTAAGCGATAACGTTGCCTATTCAAGCACTCTCACAGAGAAAATGCTCATTTAATTTTAATATTGTTTTAAAATTAAATGAGCATAGTGCCGTGGTGTGTCCGGCCTAAGAATAGACCCCTCCGTCTCCTCCCGTGGATGTCGTAAAAGCCGACTAAGGGATTACCCGGACTTGTTGATAAGATTCGTTGGTATAAGATTTGTCCTGGTTGCTAGCTTATTCTAATGTGTTATTACTGGAAGCAAGCGTTAGCCGAGTCAGTCGTGGGAAGCAATTACGATGATGAGCTCACCACTTATCACGTCTATATTCCACGATGGTGAACCCACTGTGAAAAGGGGCCTATTGTGGCTCTGCCTGCCCCTTCAGGGAGGGAGGCGTGTGTGTCTATGTATTGTTTTAAAATTACTCAATTGAAATATTTTATAATGGGTTCTAATTCTTACTTAATCTAAGTATCAATCAATAACACATTTTGATATCCATTATAAATTGTTATACAGAATTCAAGCAGTTAAACTCATCATTACTGAGAACTATCGCTTCCTTTGCAGCGCTTCGAAAATCTGAGAAGTTGCAATACTTGGAAATAACAATTCCTCTACCATGTGCTTTTTCATAAATTAAGTTTCCTCTTTTTACACGACTGCCCCAAAATAAGGAGTTTATTGTTTTCAGGGGTCATGCATACATAATACATAATTATTATGTATGTTTCTTTATTCCACCATATCTTCCGAATTCCTTAACCAATTTATATTATTGATGTTATTCCGATACGCACTTATATGTAAATTACTTAACAGACTATTAATTAAAAACTAGCTGAACCAAGATGTCCCAATAAAAAAAAAACTAAAGCAATATCTGAATCTCATTGTTTTTGAAATACATTATATGTGTAGAAATTGGGAAGTAGGTAAACTAACGTATTTACTGGACGTAGTTCTTAAGAAAAAACCTAGTTCATTTTCACTTTTTAGTTGAGTTTAAAATCATGGATTTTTGCCATGTTTTTCAATATTTTTATATAGGTACCACTTCTTATAATTTTTTCTCATTGGTCCGCGAGTGTGAACTGATCAAATTAGGATTGGTGTCTTCAAACTTTGTTCTAAGATTTCCTATCCATACACATAGACACACACCCTTTTTCCCCGAAAGGGTAGGCAGAGCCTCAAAGAGTCTGATTTCACCGTGGGATGCACCATCGTGGGAAGCTCATCGCCGCCATTGCTTCCCGCGACTGACTTGGCTAATGCTTTCTTCCAGCAATATAAGCTAGCAGCCAGAATAATTGTTGTGCAAACGAATCTTACTAACAAGTCCGAGTAATCCCTAAGTTGGCTTTTTTGACAACCACGGGAGAAGACGTAGGGGTATATTCCGGACATACTACAGCACAATAAAAAGAATTGAAAAAGATCTGTCATTTTGTCCTATCGTTAGTACAAAAAATATTTCATATTAAAATCCGTTTCGAAATTGAAGGTAGGGGCACGGATTTGCTGAATAAAATGAAAACCTACGCTTCGTTCGTAAATAAACCTTTACAAAATATTTCCTTTGTAGGGAGTCGATAACATGATGACGAACGTCAACAAAAGTAATTCTGACGGGTACGCCAATTAATCAAGTGAGTGGTATTGCTGCTCAATTTGTCATTTTATATGTAAAATTAATAAAACTCTGTAAATTAATCTTTCATTTGCTTGATACTCGTCAGACATCTGAACAAATAATAAATGAAAATAATAGAAGGAACGAACTCGAAATTTACCTGCTTTATATGCCACTTGCAGCTTTGACGAATTAATAAAACAACACTAGACAATGACAGGTTGGCTTCATTTGAAACTATCATGGTTATGTACATACTTTTCACTAGAAACGGGATATTTACCCCGGGAATTTTCGGGATGTGGTATCGTTCGTAATGAAAGAGTGAGAAAGAGGGTAGATCGATATATCTGCCAATAACATCTACTCGCAAAGACTTTAGTTAGTTCTTCCGTGATCATGGCGCATGCAACTGTGCCGAAATATTGGGAACAATCGAAACTCAAAAATCATGGTAAATAAATCCCGTTTCTAGTGAAAAGTAAAAATAAAAACTGTTCAAAATTAACACAATTAAGGTCCAAAAATTAAAAATTACAAAAAAGTTTTTTTTTAGACTACTTGAATGACGGAACAAGCAGATGGCCCACTTGATGTTAAGCGGTAACCTCTGCCTATGAACAGTGCATTACCTCATAGGTCACGTCCATCTAGGACGCACCCTAAATTAACACAATTAAGGTCCAGAAATTACATATTAAAAAAAAAGGTTTTTTTTATACTACTTGAATGACGGAACAAGCAGATGGCCCACCTGATGTTAAGTGGTAACCTCTGCCTATGAACAGTGCATTACCTCATAGGTCACGTCCACCTAGGACGCACCATATGTGGCATTGCACTGCGCCTGCCACCCTGAGACATAAAGATGAAAAGTCTCATGTGCCTGTAATTTCACCGGCACCCTTACCCTTCAAACCGGAACACAGTAATGCGAGCACTACTGCTTTTTACTAGCTGCTACCGCTTGCTTTTTAATCATAAACTAGGTAGGTAGGTGTTTATTACATTTGTTGTTTGATATTGAGCAGGTAGGTATGGCTCATATATACTCGTACCTACAACAAAAAAAACAGCTCATTAATTTGCAATGTTAACTAGAGCAATGACATGGCTCAACGTGACATAACATTGTTATAGTGAGCGAGCGATCGATTAAGCGCTTATGTCTGGTTGAATTTCAACTCTATTTGGAATACCATGATGATACTAGCTTTCAAAGCCAGGAGGGCAATTCTCGGATTCTAGAGATTATCTTTAGAGATAATCTCTACAATCCGAGAATTGCCCTCCAATGACATCCATCCTTCATTAGAGATAATGTCGAAGCATGAATGTCTACAAAAAATCTCACGAAAATGTCACGATAACCATCAAATCGTATTCGATTTGAATTATTTTGGTCGACTGATGTCTATTTGTGACATCACGAGAATAGCAAATTAAGATTTTATTCGACATTCTCCATCTTTTTTCGACATATGTCGAATTCGACTAATCTCTAAAGCACGAGAATTGGCCTCCTGGCCGCCACCACGACGGAATCGACAACTTTTACACTTTCTAGCTGCTATTTAATTGGTTTTTGATGTATAATATATTTTCTCTAACTTTCCTGCAGTCTGTGGGAGTGATTTCGTGAAAAGGGATGGAAGTGTGTAACAGGAAGCGCGCATTTTTCGAGAGATTGATAACATCAGTCATATTACTTTATTACCAAGGAGGTGAGATATCAGAATATGGTACTATAGCCACGTTGCTTAGTTATTAACAAGGAGGTGAGATGTCAGATGTTACACATCATATGACACAAACATCACACCGACTACAGACCGTTCACCGTAAGATGGCACCTGCCTTGGTTGGCACGCCATACAAAGCAGGTCACATCTTACGGTGAACGAGCTGTACTGTAAGGCTCGCTCGTTTTTTTAAATATTGGTAAATGTAAATATGTATATATATATATATATATACATAGCTTATCTCTTGCAATATTATTTTTATAATTTTGTTTTTCATTTATTAGTTGTACTTTTCTTTCTGTAAATAAAGATTATTTTAGTATAGAATTCCAGCTTCCGTACAACAACTTCAGTAGCTGTAAATTTTATAAAACCAAATCCCTCCTCACCCTTCAAGGTGCAAAGTTGATAAACGTAGTTCCTTCAAAGTCTTTATTATTCAGAATTCCGAAGTCAAACTAAAACCATTACAAACACATTAGTATTCCGTACAACTTTTCTTGGACAAGACCGAATAAGCCGCAGATCCACTCTCATAAACCTACATACAGACATAACTTTCAAAATCAGCAAGTTATGTGGCAATGGGCAGGCCATATTATGTAAAATAGAACCGACAGCCGTTAGCGAATAAATGTTCTTAAATGGCGACCACGAACTAGAAGATTCAGTATAGGAGCACCTCTCGATGGACTGACAACATTTGTATGGTCACAGGAAGTCGGTGGATGAAAGCAACTCAAGGCCCTTCGTCATGGCATTCTATGCGAAAAACCTATGTCCAGGAGAGGACTGGAAAAATTTCTGCGTAAATTTTGTCTGTCTATCGGTCATGAATATTGACAAACCAAGCTACCGAAATTACTTTGTCAAATATTAACAAAGGACCAATTAATTTTTGGTAGCTTTAAGTAAATTGTACAAAGGTACAATCAAATCGATCGATGTCGACTGAAACGATTACATGCTGATAATATGAATATTTTAGCTTGACTGACTTAAACTGATCAGAGACGGGACAGATATTTTTACCAAGTACAAATATTATATTGTAAGGCAGGGAGGACATCTTACGGTGAAGGAGCTGTAGTTACTTGCTACGAAGCTACGGCTTTCTACGATGAACTACTAGTATGCCGCGCCATCATGACCTTGCTACGCCATATCCTACAGCAATTTGAGACGACAAACTGCAATGTAATTCACAATCAGTGAACTTGACTGATTAATTTTATAATAGAGGTAGCTTTTGCCCCGGCCTCAATCACATGGTAACAGGATAAAAGGCATAAAAGGTTATTTTAATTATTTCTGGTTATGAACGCTATTCTAAATTTAATCCAAATCCTTTCAGCAATTTGACAGATGATCCGATTTATTTAAAAGATTTTTAATTGTAAATTTCGTGTAAATGTATTTATCAATGTGATAGGATTTAAACCACGACCAGTATCAGAAAGCGATCAATTGTTTACAGTACAAATGTTTGAAGATGCTGTGGTATGGTAACCTGTACAAAGTTATATGTGTTGATTATTCTCAGAAATAGTATAATATTCCCGGTACTGTACCGCCCTTGATGTTCGTGTGTTAGCCTTTGTAACTCGTAATACACGACTACCAGCAACTGTTGGAGTTGAACGACCGATGGCATAATTTTTTAACATTCATATCGATCGCTTAATAACAGGCCGTGTAGCCTTTGTTGTTTTTTGCTATTACATTTTACTTTGTTGAACGTAGAACCAATTATGTTCCGTTCAGTTTGGATTTTTGGTTTTACTAACTATAATAACATTACTGTTTAATTTCTTTTGAATGTTGGGTATTTCTTTGTATTTTAGATTTATTATTATGTTTTACATGCTAGCTTATTATCTTGAACAAGCTAAACAATAGGGTTATTATTTGCAAAAGTTGCTTCATTAAAGCAGTACACAGGCCTGTAGCAAAACCTATTTGAAAATGTTAGAGAAACCATTTTACAGGAAAATAAATATACTTTTGTAATCTTCAAATGGAACTTCAAAGGCGAGTTCCAGCATAAGCAGTCTCTACTGCAGTGGGTAGGTATTACCAAGAATCACTTTGTCGAGAGACCGCCTGCGGCCAGACTCACGGAAATAGGACGGCAGGCGCAATCTCAGAACTGTATAGAGACGAAAATCTGAATTTAGACGAAACATCCGATTCCAATTATCTATCTCTGATTCTAACTTCAAAATCCACCTTTATTACGATGATCAACTGTGGTCGTGTCTGTACATCAACTGAATCAAGCGGTCCCAAATCAGAAGGCTGATGTCATAAACTATGTCTTGCTGTTGGGATTTGGGCCTACTTTGTATGCAGCGAGAGCTAGCAGACCGTTCAACACTCACTAATCATGCTTATCCGATGGCACATGTCTCTTGGCTTCAATTATCTAGTGTTGAATGTGTGGTTTATTAACTGATTTTACGGTATGCACTTTCAGAGAAGGCTATAATAAGCATGGTCACGTATCTGACGCCACTCAGCCACCGATGTAATATCCCTCGTCGCTATAGTCGTAGATCGCAGACAACCAAATTTCCATTTTTTTAAATAAATGCCCTTTCTCGACTGAACTTTGGGACGCGGATAACTTATCTATGCAATCTCTGACGAAATTAAATTCGTTTATTCCCGCCACTTTTGTATATAATATTTATCCAGAGTTTAATTTTTATGGACGATATTGAAAGAAACGGGTACTTTTATTCTTGAAAGAATATCTGCATCAGTAAGTTAACAGTAGCAGCAATTAGATTTATCTCTTCTTCTTCTCAGCTTAGGTAATGGCTTCTGTGCATTATTTGCAATAATTTAGCCAATGTCAAGTGATATAATTATTATGGTTTTATAGTCAAGTCGTCAAGATCTCCGTCAAGTCCTAACCCAGTTTAAATGGTGTTAGAAAAACTGAGTTTTTACAGGAAAAAATCAACCATTTCGAAAAGACTCGCAATACACTTAAATTTCACTACATCACACATGTGCCATTTATCCAAATTACACTGGTTAAAATGGCACTAAAATTACCCGAAATAACTTGAAAAAACACATTAAAATATAATAAAAAAAGTGGCCAAGTGCGAGTCGGACTCGCCCATGAAGGGTTCCGTAGCAGCAAGTAACATAATATAAAAGTTCTTGGATGGATTACGATTAATGACGTATTTAAAAAAAACTACTTACTAGATCTCGTTCAAACCAATTTTGAGTGAAAGTTTACATGGTAATGTACATAATATTTTTTTTTTAGTTTTATCATTCTCTTATTTTAGAAGTTATGGGGGGGGGACACACTTTTTACCACTTTGGAAGTGTCTCTCGTGCAAACTATTCAGTTTAGAAAAAAAATGATATTAGAAACCTCAATATCATTTTTGAAGACCTATCCATAGATACCCCACACGTATGGGTATGATGAAAAAAAGTTTTTTGAGTTTCAGTTCTAAGTATGGGGAACCCCAAAAATAAAAAACTACTTACTAGATCTCGTTCAAACCAATTTTAGAACTACTAACCAAACTATTCAGTTTAGAAAAAAAATATATTAGAAACCTCAACATCATTTTTGAAGACCTAAATAACCCACACGTACAGGTTTGATGTTTTTTTTTTTTTTTTTTTTTCTGTTTTAAGTATTGGTAACCCCAAAAATAATTGTTTTTTTTACAATTTTTGTGTAAAAATCTTAATGCGGTTCACAGAATACATCTACCTACCAAGTTTCAACAGTATAGATCTTATAGTTTCGGAAAAAAAAGGCTGTGACATACACGGACAGACAGACAGACAGACAGACAGACAGACAGACATGACGAATCCATAAGGGTTCCTTGTCTTTGTCTACGGAACCCTAATAAAAATGACGACGTTTCTTTAAAAATTGCAGATTTCAACACCCTTAGATTTATCTCAAAGTACCTTTCAACTTAGTCTGACGTTGACGTTGACGTTGACGTTGTCCTATCTCAGTAACTACTAGCACATTTCACTTTGAATAGCCGTCACCATCAGCCTAGCGCATGTTAGTGCAAGGTAATTGGATAGCAGCTGCACATTTGATGCCGAGGGCGGATCCAGAGGTACGGACAGACGTAGACGGTTCAAAGAAAATAGGGAGAACTGTACCGTTAACATTTGTTTATTTTTATAGGGGCATACTAACACAAGTTGCAAATCATAAAATATCACACAGTTAACGTAAAATAAATATAAAATAAATAAATGACAGTAATGCTGGACAGTTCATACCTACTACATCGATGCTTCGAATAGCTTTGTAAAAAATGGTACATACTGGATATCTTCAGCTGGAAAATCATCATTATTAAAGATATAATTTATTTTTTAAATTTTTTAACAATCATTTTTTTTTTGTTATGCCACTAACTTCGATCACAGGTAGTTATCTGATCGCAGGCCACTAATAATTAATTCATCCCAAAGAGTGCAATCTTATCTGGCCCTTGTGCCCCTCCCAGATATAAATCCTGGATCCGGCTATGGTTGATACTGTTTCGGCGCAGTAACCAAGTTATATAGTCACACGCGACTCCACTCGCGGGAGTAAGAGAATAGGGTGGAATAAAGAAAGACTGACCTTCGTCTGCTACTAGAAAGCACTGCACTATGCAAGCTACGATCACCTCGATACAGCACAATGATATCCAGTCCGCAGTTCGTTCTTCTGCCTTTGGTAGGCCGTCCAAGTAGGTGACCAACCCTGGTAGCGCTTCTTCATGGCTATTCTTCCTTCGGTCTTCTCCTTTGAGGATTTAGTAGCGGCCTCCGATAGCTGCCGCTTAATGACAGCAATAGACGCGACGCGGGCGCGGCGAGGCAGAAAGCTTACCGCGTAGTTGTTGCTTGGTGTTCGGTAATATCACAAGGTTAATGATATGCTGTTTTCCAAAATTGGGAACAAGAAGAGCGCGAAACGTTCTGAATCGACGAGGCGTGATCGCAGACCATTGCAGACAGAGATACGATGCGTAGATGCCAATGCGGCCGTTCGTAGCATGACAGAGATAGATGCAAGAAATGCAAAAATAAAGGCGGGTAGAAAAATAAAGAAATGCACATACAAGTGGCGCTAGCAGATACTACGAAGCCAGTGAAATACTAAGGATCATAGCCCAGGTGTCATATTGTCTAATCGATTACCAGTTTGCTGTTCATTGCGGTGCATGTTTTAGCTTTTTTTCAAGAGTAAGAACTATTTAAAACACTCAGCGCAATTAATTGCAAACTGGACATCGAAATCGAACTTCAGTCTATTACGCAATAAGACCCCTGGTCCGTTATTGAAAACAGAGAAAGATTGTGAACGCGTTTTCATAACACAGGCAAATAGCAAACCGCGTGATACGAGTATGCGATGGGGGTGAAATACGGCCAAAGGATAGACACGCAAGCTAATTTAGCCGCGACAATTTAGCATGGCATGCCGAGTAGTGAAGCATTTATCATCCAACAAATTATTATAAACTGACTTCAGAAAAGGAGGAGATTCTATGTTCGTCAAATCGATCTTTGAATAATCTTCACACTGAAACTATTTGACGAATTTTAAACTTAATCAACTTAATTTTAATTAAATTGTGCCTAGTTAGTTAATCTACTCGTACTAAAACCAAACCAACTCCATGATTTAAATCCATTGTTCCCCGAATGGAGCTTCAATTATAAGCCTTCAACCAACTCCAAATGGAGTCCACTCAGGCAGTTTTAAGTTAATTCTTCATTTCACTCTTTAATAAGAAATTTGTAATGCAACAAGCATGTAAAATTATTATAATTAATCTTGATGAGTAATATAATAATTCAATTCATTTATTTCAGGCAACTGTGAAAAATGTACATTGTACCTAGACAAAGGCCCATAGTAATATGTATATACCTTACAACCAACATACATATAATTATATTTAATAACTTAATCTAACACACGTGTGATCGCCAACGCGTCGCAACCCGAGGGATCACGCGTGAACCGCCGGAACTTCACCCTTTTTGGCCAGAAGTCAGGGCTAAAATAGATCTTCAGATCTTCCGTAGGGACCCTCACCATAAATGAGCTAAAGTCCACATTATGACGTGAGTTCAACTTCATGATGAACCCGAATATTTTTTTACAGGTATTTCCATCCTTTTTTAACCCAGCATGAGATAGAAGGAGCCAATACATTTTAGAAAAATTACGACTTTACACCACGAACTTTACTATTCTCCTGCTGACGTTTCGTTGACCATTTAGAGGTCCTTCTTCATAAGCGCTGACCGCGACCACGCTCGAAGGTTGTGAGACGGGAAATCAACCCTTCGTCCCCTTCTCCATCGTCAGCAGCAGAATAGTAAAGTACGTGGTGTTTAGTCCTACTTTTTCTAAAATGATACTAAGCCACGGTAATTTCAATTCTATGAGCCAATGCATATTAATTTTTAGAGCTTACTTTACAGTATGCGCGTTTTTTTTCATGGGACTGCAGTAATGTGACTAACGAGGACCTATATACACACCCAGCTAGATAATGGCTGCAGTTATGAATAGGGTGCTATTTACTGAGCGGTATTTTAAAAGCTAATATATGCATTATTTTAATAGCGTTTTCATCAGTAACAAAAACCGATATAACAATTTTTGCAAGAAAATTGTATGAAAAAACATATCGGTTCTACCACTCGCCGGATGCTCGTTAAGGACATCATCATCAGGACCATTTCAGTCACCATCATCATTCAGGACCTAATCATTTCAGGAACTAAGTTTTTTTTTTTTTTTCTTTGTAATTGGCGCCGCATGGCTTGTGCATTTGCCATTTTCAAGTATCTGTATTTTCACTATATTGTATTTTCAATATATTTTGCAACGCTACACTCCCTCCAAGTCATCAAAGTCACAGTCGAGTCATGTTTTAGTAAAACGGTGGCCAATTTTACCAAAACTTTGGCAGACAATTTCCACCAATTTCAAAAGTCACGCAATTCACATCCATTTCATTTTACCACACTTGTGCTTTTTAAACGAGCTATATTCGTTAAAATGCCACCAAAATAACACAAAATAACTCAAGAAAACACTAGGAAAAGAAATAAAATAAAAGTAGACAACGTCTCTTTTCGAAAGTGGCGGGAAGAGTCCAGGACCTAAGTTATTCATCTCGACGACCTCTGTGGCGCGGCGGGCGAAGCGATTTCCCGTTTTTATAAAATATTTGACAACTAAGCACTTTTATAAAAAAACATTAATCGATCTTACGGAGGAAATTATTATAGATTCTAGACACCTCTATGTGAAGTAGATTCGTAACATGTAATTCAATTTGTAAAAATAAAAAATAAAAACAACCCAATGAAACTGCTGAACCGATTTTAATAAAACATGTATAAGAACAATCGCTAGAAAACCTGCTTTCAAATAAAAAACCCGCATTAAATTGGTTCACCTGATTAAGAGCTACGATGCCAGAGACAGACAGACACACATAACGGTTAAACTTATGATACCCCTCTTTTTGCATCGGGGCTTTAAAATAGTGATCACCTTAATTAGTCCACTATGTTAAACTCTAATAACTAATACTGATAAACATCATGGAAATGGTATCCTGTAATGGGGTTGATGCCACACCGACCACAAGAATCACCGCTAGGCTGCGGTGAAGTTCCATTAGGACACCGAACTCAAAGCAATAAGGCCATTAATGTATTCAGCAACCTTGTCGAGTTAGATTTTCAGGGAAGTTCCAATCTTAATAGAGCAGTGAAGTCTCATTTATTTAAAGAGGTTATGACGTAACAAGAAATTAATTTTGTAAAAATTAAAAAAAACCCTCAACGCAATGAAACGGCTGAACCGATTTTGATCAAACATAGCTAAGAACACTTCCGACTCATTCACATTTCAAACAAAAAAAAAACAAATCTGATCTTTCGTTCGGGAGCTACTATGCCACAGACAGACACACACACAAACACACACACAGAAACACTAACAGACACAGACACACACACACAGACACGTCAAACATATAACACCCCGTCGTTTTTGCGTCGAGGGTTAAAAAGTAAAGCAAATGGAAATGCCATCCTAGGGTCCAATATATAATCAACTCTACATTGCGCAGATTTTTAATTTCTAAATTGAGCAGAGGTTTGTTTCATATAAAACACTTCAGTTTTTATTGACTTATAACCGTACCACATTCCAGTTTAATTCAAATATTTTCTTATTGAGTAGACTTACTAATTTATTTATCGTTGGTAGTGAAGATAGGTATATTATGTCATCGTAAAACGTCAAACGTGATATATTTAGTATAATAGAAGAAGAATAGAACCCTCCGTCTTCTCCCGTGGATGCGTAAAAGCCGACTAAGGTATTTTACGGACTTGTTTGTAAGATTCGTTGGTATAAGATTTGTCCTGACTGTATTAATGTAATGTTAATGGAATGTATTATTAATTGAAGAAAGCGTTAGCCGAATCAGTCGTGGGAAGTAATGGCGGCGATGAGCTCACCACTTGTCACGTCCATATCCCACGATGAATGCCCATATCCATGGATGTCCTTATCCATGACCCATTGAGAAACGAGTCCCATTTGTGGTTCTGCCTAACCTTTCGGGGAAAAAGGCATGTGTCTATGTATGTATGTATGTATGTATGTATGTATGTATCAAGCATCTTTTGATAACCACTCATATACATGATAATTAAATCTATGTGTACACTGCTGGACGAGGCGTCGCCCATATAATGCAATAGGGGGATTTACCATAGTCACCACGCGTGGTTGGCGGATTGCTGATCGCATTATTGGTGTTGATTACTCAGGCGGATGCTGCTGCCCATCCCCTGGTGTAATCTGTTTATCTACTTTTACGACATCCATGAGAGGAGATGGAGGAGACTATCCTTAAACCGGACACTGGGTGTGGTTCATCCGGTCTAATGCTAGACACCGTCTTCTGACCAGGATGTCCTCGGTAGGAGTCAGAGGAGGTAATAAGATAATTATACAACCCTTGCAACTATTTGATCTAGTTACTAGTTTAGGATTGATTGGGTAACAGCTCAATCGTATGACAAAAAGTGGTTCGAATTCTGCTTGCAAGATTTGACCCAAATAACATTAATTTCAGTCTCCATCATCAGATCTACGCGTTATCGCCATAATATAATCGTATCGTCATCGAAACTCGAAAGATAAGATAAAATTTCAGCTCAATCAATCGGATGACGAGTGATGGTTCTAGGACAGCTTGCAAAATTTGACTCAAACAAGCATACATTGAAAGTTAAATGAAAGCTTTTATTAACGTTTGTTACGACATCTCAAGGCAGTACAATTTGTCAACCGTATAAAATCGTGGAGAAATCTTGTCCCGTATCGTATATACAGGATGTCCCAAGAATATGCGACATGAAGGGAAAGTATCTTAAATATTGTAGATAGGATATTTTGCAGAAAGGAGACTTTATTTTATTTTTAAAACTTAGTAACCGAGCATTTAATGGAATTAAACATTTTACGTTATCCTTTTGTAATAAGATACTATGTAACTCAAGAGGAATTATTATTTTATATGTTTGTTTCCGCATTTAAGTCGGTTCGATTACCAGACGAAGCAAGTAATTTTTAGAAAATCTTTGAATTCGGTATTACTAAGTTTTTAAAATAAAATAAAACATATCATCATAATATCCTATCTACAATATTTAAAGTACTTTCCCTTCATGTCGCATAGTCTTGGGACGCCCTGTGTATATATATATATTCTATTTGGTCACACAATCCCTACCATTTCACTGCCACTTGAGCCAACCCGCTGATCTCGAATTATTTCGAGGATCATCCCAACAGTAAATATTATTATTAAACTTTTCGATAGGTTCACGACTCGACGATGCTCCAATATACGCAGGTGACACCTTTACCTCCAAATTGATTTCAAATAGTGTGGTGTGATATTTTGCAGAAATATACGAAATAAGTATTAGTAAATATTATCATTTTGTCCTTGAGTCTTGAGAATTGCTTTGCAGTGTTTTTATACCCCTGACTATATAGAGGGGGCTGACCTATTAGGCCCCTGACTATTAGAAGTTTAGGCCATAGTGTTTTTTCTGTATGTCTCATAGCTCCGGAACGGGGGCTCTGATTTCTTTGCGGTTTATTTTTATGAAAGTTGGTGTTTGCGAGATGGTTTTTAGCTATGTTTGGTGGAAATTGGTGTAGCCGCTTCCAGGATCATCAGCTGGTGTTTTTTTTTTGAAAAGGCCTATTTGCATTTTCTGTTTAAGCGCAAAATGTTAATTTTTGACGACATTATTCTCCAGGATCTGACGATGACCAGCATTGGATGAAGGATGTAGGGTACAGACCGTAAGATAGCACCTGCCATGGAGTATTCATTTTTCTATCTTTGGCACTATTCCCAAGGATACACACAGACTAAGGCCCGTATTCTAGAACTATGCTCAAGCGTGAATCGAGACTCAAGCATAGATTTGGTGACAGTTTTTCATTGATATCTGTCAAAAAATCTATGCTTGAGTCTCGATTCAGTTTGAGTTTAGTTATAGAATACGGGCCTGAGAGTATAACGAAGGTGCCATCTTACTGTGAACGGTCTGAACTATTGAAGCTAAAAGTTTGAGCTCAAACTTCAAATTACGATGTCATGCAATGCCTTCTTCACGCAGACTCCAGGGTCTGATGAGGCACAGCAGAAAAAAAAAATTATTTGCCGAAAAAGATTTATAACACTTAAAACTATCCTGTGGTGTTCGCACTAGGCAAGCCTGTATCGCGAACACCAACGAGACGATTTACAATACGGTTTAGCATTAACCTCGGCCGACGGTTAAAGTTAAAATTAAAGTTAGGATTAAATTAGGCAGAGGATGAATAGTATACCTACAGGTTGCAAAAGATTCTCTGATTTCAATGCGGTTTTCTTTGTATGAAAACTGGTGTTAAAACACTATAAAACTGATTTAAATTTTTATAAATCTAACTTATATTAAATTCAAAATTGAGTCAACTTATGCATTGAACAAAGCCAAATGTCGAAGCGCTCTATTTAAAATACTCGTGGTTCTATTCTTACCAATTGAGCGTAATCGGACAGCTTATTTTGCCGTAAACCGTTTGTCTAGAGAGGGAAGAAATGGCCTAAGCATTAAAAAAAGACAGACGATCACGTGGTTACATCGAGGCAGGCAATTTACCGTGGAGGTAATTTGGTGGCAACTTGTATCCTGACATGGCCCTTAGGCGGACGGACGCCACTGATTAGTTCTACGGCCCTTAGCCTACGTCACAGAATATTATAATAGTACCTACGGCTACGTTACGAACTAGTGTTGTGCTAGAATCCGTACCTATGCGTGAGTTTTTGTAGAATACCAACCATCAAACAATATCCGGTTCAATCAACGAACGCACGATAACATTTCAAATACCAAATAAAAAGTTTTAAAACTATAGCTCGACTACTTCGGTGAACCACTTTTTTTTCTCTTTTTTTTTAACTGCACGTATGACTGAACAAACAGATGGCCCACTCTGCCTTTAACAATGCATTAAGAAGCGTAGGTGTGGTTTTTCAATTATTATAAAATTCCGCTCAGATAGCGCCAAGAACTAGTGAGACTTTTTGTCGTATTAGAACATAGAAGTAATTTCTACGCAGAACTATTGGAACAACTTTTTTCCTACTCGTTCTGTATACAGAAGTAATGTGAGAAAAAGTCTCACTAGATTGGTGTACAGAACTACAGCAGAACTAGTGGGAATAAAGCTTTTCGCGGATAACACTTCCTAAGTTTTATGTTCGTCATATAGCCTAACTTGGATACACGCGCTAAGTACCGGCACATCACTGCTACCTGCCAACCATTGACAGATTACTTTTACCCTCAGACCTAGTTACCTTGAGGAAATAGAGGTTATTTTCTCGTGTCAATAACACGGCTTTCCGTGATGCCGCAACGTGCGTGGTAGGTTATCCTCCTACTTATTTTTACCCGCGAATGATGACGCCGTTTTGTGTTTGACATAGGAGGTAAGTATTTACAATAACGGCATTACAAATCAAAAGTTTTGACTTTGATAAGCTTTAATTATATTATAAAAACGGGAAATTTTCACGTACCGTTAAATCGATGTAAGCACCGACATTGTTTCGACCCGTTTCGAGAGTCTTTCTCAAGGTGAGTGAACGCGACGCACTCCACCCGCGTTTCGCTTAGCACTAATCCGCTCAGTGCGAGCTGCAGCCCGCTCGGCTCGTGTAGTGGGGCGCGCGGGTAGGAATATAGCTTGTGTTCGTTTCGTCATCGTCGCCGGCGCACGGGATTGTGGTGTCTCATCGCTGTCACTACTACTACCAGTAGACCACTACTACTAGTAGTACTAGTACCACTGCTACTGTTTTTATAATATAATTGATATGATTCACGAAAGTTTTTATAGTAAAATTGATAAGCTTTATTGCCACTTATCGTCAGTCACTTATCGGTAGGTACATTCCATGAACCGATGCTTATCAGGCTTATAAGAGAGCAACATAACTATGGTGGAGACTACGATCCAGAGTCTCGAGCACCGCCGTAAAGTTGCATGCTTTTCGATCTTCTATAGGTTACATTTCTGGGAATGTGCCCAAGGAGCTACATGATCTGTATCATCCGATTCATCCATCTGATCTTCTCCTATCCATCATTGGACAAGCAGGCGCACGGCTCAGTACCATCCTTACCTCATCAGTATACCCGAAATTCGCACTAAGCGTTTCGGTTCCACCTTTATAATGCGAACTGCTAAGAAATAGAACTGGTTACCGTCGTCTGTCTTTCCTGAAAACTATAATGAATGAATTAATTAATGAATAGTAGTTTATGCAACTGTCATATAAGAAGGGGTATTAAAACACGAGAGTCTGTTTAATAGGTTATAATAGGTTGACTCGAGTGTTTTAATACCTAAGTTATATGCAGTTTCATACACTACTTTATCTTCACTCATAGGAAAAATTGAAATTAAACAAAGAAAAACACGATCGGTAAAAAAATGTATGGGAAGCGCGGGAAATTAAGTTCAAACTACGCATGCGTGCGCCATTTTTTCAAAGTTCGAACTGCGCATGCGTGCGCCTTTTTTTTCATATTCAGGCTATAACCATAGACTAGTTTAATGAATTAATAAAAAAAAGATAGCGGTACTATAATGAGTTTTATTCTTAATTTTATGTATATGCGTCTATAAAGTGCGTCTGTATAGAACCGTCTTTGAATTCGTAATTCGAATTTTTCGATTTAAGGCGCTATAGGTTCAACGAACATTTTTGTATGAGGCGAAGAAGGCGAGCGCACGCTCTGATACCGTGTTTTTATGTATAAAAAAATTATATAAAAATGTCGTTCAAAGTTTTGTTTAATTTTGTTGATGAATTCACTAGCTCAAATAATAAATAACATGTGACCAAATGTTTCAAAAATTAAAACGTGAGAGAAGTAAGTGAAAAATAGCATTTAAATTTTAAAAAGGAGGTATTTTTGTTATTTTTTTTTATCTAGTGAAGTAATTCAAATATTGTATTGAATTATTGATTTCACTAGATAAAAAGCTCAAGAATATCATATATTTTTTTCTTCATAGAAAACTATGAAAATTCTTATCAAAAACTTTAAAATTCTAGAGACATTTGAGAACCTATCGCGCCTTAAGTGTAGATAAAATACTTTATAGCACAGCTTACAAACTAGTTAAAATAAAAACCACACATTACAATTAAATAAAAACTAGATACACAATGGGCGGTCTTATCGCTTAAAATTGGTCTTTTCCAGACAACCTAATAATATAAGTATAGATATGGGTTTCTTTAAGGCAAGAGTGGCCTCTTCGTGCTCCAATGTCGGTCGCATCGTCACTTACCCAACAGGTGAGATCGCAGTCAAACAAGGGTATATCTATGTAAAAAAATAAAAAATGAAACACTGACCAGAAGTGAACCAACAATATCGTATTATTCCTAACTCACATTTAAACGAGAATAAACTACGGGTGTAGCGCGATTAGGTACGTTGCTATTGGTTTCAATAAGATTCATTGCTGTGTCTGTTTGAAATTAAGTTTTTGATATTATCTAATTCACGCAGTCAATACAATGCAATTTATGAATAACACCAAGTAGTAGTTTATTTGATAAATAACCATATTATAAAACAAAATCATAAATGATATATTAAAATTATAAAAAAAAAAAAAAAAAAAAAAAAAAAAAAAAAACATTTAAACAAAAAAATTAGGAAAAATCCTCAGCACGTAGAACTCTTTTATCGAGTACAAAGTATTAACTAGAAGCAACTTGCGTAATCTCAATTTGAAGACTGTGATGGAGGTTGCATCCCTACGAATTATGTCCGGCAGCCTGTTATATACAGATATATGGATATAGTAACCTAGATTATAAGTTGCAATCAATTGGGTAATCGCAAGATTATCATTTCGGATAGAAACACCATGGAACATGATAACAACAGTTACAAAAAATCACAAGCAATTCACTTCTGGCAGTAGACGACAAACAGTAGCAATTGTATTAATTTTGAAATACTTTCTGCCGCATTGTGCATTTAGGTACCTAATTCATACTTGAGTAGGTAAAGAAGAATTTCTTTTTATCAAGCTAATTTGAGAAAACTACCTTTTCGCATCTAGTCGTATTAACGTCAGTCAGACAACCGGGATAGAAAAACGCAAACCTTTGTCTGAACAAGACGGATTCTCAAATTCAAACTGAAAGAAAGAAAGGATCTTCATCACAAGAAAGCTTAGATAAATATATTGTGAGCTCATATTACTGAAACTCTACCGTTTTTACTCTGAAGTTTTTTTTATAAATATTAAAGTTATTGGATGAATGAATGAATGAATGAAAATACTTTATTGCACACCTTACAAACACATCTTGGATTTTCCTACATAGATAAAATGTAAACAAAATATTTTGCAATAAAAGAAACAATGATATTATACACTAACAACAAAACATTTTAAAAAAACAATTAACTTCAAAGCTTTCAATAAAAAGTCTTATGCGCATTTTTGTCTGTTTAATTAAGTCTGCAATTCATTGTTATCTTCTAACTCGTAATCTATAAGGAGTGCTGTGGCTTTCATCATCAGCTCACGAGCATAAGATGATGACTCTCAGACGCAATCACCAGAATAAGTTATGAAAAACTACTGCCCGCTCGGGGCTTTGCTCGTCTTTTTCCAGGTTAGCCTATAGCTCAATCCACTAGCCACTATCTGTGCACTAAACATAATTGAAATCAGTTCTGCCGAACATCCAAATATCTTGACTTTGACATTTATGATACGAGTATTATTGGGATTAACAAACGAGCCATTAATTTTTGAGGATTTCCTTCGATTTCTCTATGATTTTATCATCAGATCCTGACTTGGTGAATATTTAAGGGAACACCTCGGGAGCGTACACATTAAAACAAAAAGTTTTTTTAAATTGGTTCATAATTGACGGAGATATGGGTGAACAATAAAACATATAAATTAACCTCATCCTATTCTGAAGTCGGTTGAAAAGTGTGATAGAAGACCGGCCATTTTGGATTTGGAATGTTTCTAATCAAAGAAAAATTAATCAAAGAAATTAATTAAGTAAAGTTTCTAATAAAGAAACTTAACCTTAAAATCAAACTTAAATAAGAAACTTAAATTAATAAGAAACTACAAAGCTACAAAGGCATAGGTTTTTTTGTCACTAACTTGTACAAATACAAATCAATATTGATATAATTTAAAAATAAAACAGTTTTGTCACAATAATTAGGAATGCATGATGGTTTGTTTACATTTTGTCTACATAGAGTTTGGCTAGACTATAAATATAGCTACGTTTTATCTGAAAAAGTCGACTTTCTTTCATAAGCAGCGAAACACGAGCGAAAGTTCACGTTATCTCCAGCCACTCATAAAATTGAGAGCGCGTTTTTTGTCAATTGGGACAATCAATCACTTTAGTAATAAAACACTTACCCCAGCCACAGATACAAAACAGTCACTGTGCCTCGCTCTCGACAAAATGGATCAATCCATCTACGAGAAGGCACTCGTATGATGCAATTTCAACGTACGATCGTTTTTTGTAGAACTCTGAGAAAACTCGTAGATTATGAAAGGTTTTTTTTTCGAAAAACCAAGCTAATCTCGGTCACTCCAGATTTTTTATATTAAGTAAGTAGGTACGTGGTATCCCCGTGGTGTGTCCGGTTCAAGAATAGACCTTTCCATCTCCTCCCGTGGACGTCATAAACCCGACTAAGGGATTACCCGGACTTGTTTGTAAGATTCGTTAGTATAAGATTTGTCCTGGCTGCTAGCTTATTTATGGAATGTGTTATTACTGCAAGAAAGCGTTAGCAGAGTAAGCCGTGGGAAGCAATGGCGGCGATGAGCTCACCACTTGTCACATCTATTTCTCACGATGGTGCAACGTAATGTGAAAAGAGGCTCATTTGAGGCTCTGCCTTTCCTTTCGGGGAAAAAGGCATGTGTTTACGTATGTATGCATGTGGTATAGCCGCTTATATTTCTAAAATCACTAAAAATATCCCATATCACAGTGTCATGTCCCAGATACCGCAAGCACCATTAGCCAAAGGTTAGAAGGGTATCATGACGCAGCATTGGCCGATAGAGGGTGCTCTCAGGGCTGACGGACGTGCTGGAGTGGAAGGGACTGAGCCCGAGTGGGGAAGCTCGTGAACTAGAGTGGTGCAGTTTAAAGTGCTGTATGAGGACAGTCATCATCAGCCGTTAGAGGTCCACTGCTGGACATTGGCCTCCCCTATAGAATGCCATGACGACCGGTCCTGAGCTGCCTCTATCCACCGACTTTATAACATCCTCGGTCCACAGAGAGGGGACCTTCCTATACTGTCGCACTGTTAATTATTGTATACTTTTTAGTCCGTTTTTAAAGTCGTGATATTTTTTATATTTATTTGAATCAACGTTGGAACAAGCAGATGGCCCACCTGATGGTAGCGTAGTGGTGTCATAACAATGCATTAGGTATATACCTCACAGGGTTACACAACAGGTCACATGTACTCTCGTGATCATGGCGCATGGAACTGTGCGCCATTAAAACTAAAAAATAAGGGTAAATATCCCGTTTCTAGTGAAAAGTACTCACAGGCCACCTAGGATGCGTCCTACGAGGCATCGCACTGCGCCACGACTTTTAAACAAAAAATCTCATGTACCGATTTCACATACCTTTCAACACAGCAATGCGAGCACTACTGCTTTGTGTCTGAAATAGGTAAAATGGGTGCTTATTTTAAATTAAATTTGTTACTTTTTTAACAACTTTGTGATAGTAGGTACTCCTCCGGACGAACTGTTTCACAACAAAGCTCCACTAGGTACTAACAAAACTTACCTAATGCAGGCTACAGCTCACGTCGAATGAGAATGAAATTACCTGTCTGTAAGGCAAAGCCCTTACCTACGTCCTTACACGTTACACGCTAGCTACGTACTTCCTTGGCTTCCCTACGGGACCTCAAGTCCCTGAACGTAATAAAGATACGGAACATAAATTACCTGCCAAGATAAATTACATAGAGAACTCGCGGCGATAAAGAGCAGTATTAAAAGAAGATTAACCAGAGATAAAAATTGCTATAATCATTTATTAATCCTGTATCGGTTGCCCCAAATTGACGGTATCAAAGCCTGTGACCTGGTTTTATATCTACCCACTTAGCCGCCAACCGCGGGCTTACATTTCAAAAGCTAGAACTCGATGTGATGTTGGTACGGTCAGACAAACAGTTAAGTATTATATTTAGGGTTTCCCATTATCCCAACTATTTTTTATTCTGAATCACGCTTCATGTTCGTGGTTGTATCTAAATGCTGCTGAAGATTATGCTACAAGCTTAACTCTCTATAATATTTTTCAGGTAGGTACATTATTTCAACAATCTAGCAAAAATCGTAAAAGTCTTATCAGATTATATCTACAAACAATTAAGACCAGGCTTGTAGTTTCTCATTTTAAAAACACCAATCTTTCTTTTGACTACCTTCTTGGTTTTTAAGTTGGTTTTCTTTTTTTTTAATCAGTTTCTCCTTGTTCTCTAAACCTCACAGACGCTTCCCACCTAGTAATAAGAAGGATCATCAAATAAAACTTAGCCGTGTATATAGCCCGATTCTTCTAGGTTTGGTCGCGTTGGAACAGGACTAAATTTAGTTTATAAGACGATTCGAAATGATCCTCGTGATTACAAGGAATTGTGTATGAACTTGTCCAGCATTATTTAATTATCTATTTATTATTACAATGAATAAAAATTATAAAAAAAAGGTTTTAACAAAATTTTATAGATATTATCAAATAATACTTATCAAGGTACGAGGTGATCAAGATTTGATAAACAATGAACCAGAAAAAAAACAGTCTGGCAGCTGAAAAGTTCTGTGCGAAGTGTACGTGGGAACCGTATCTAACTCCTTTAGGTACAATCTACCAACAATTTCCAATATTCTGACAGAGCGTCTGGACCTAACAGCAAGCAAAACCACTTGGAAAGTCCATTCTAGCCCACATATTCGGCTGACTGTACCAAGGTATAATCGTGCCCCTTAGCACAAGTGGAAGTTAAAGTGAAGACAACTAGCTAGACAAGTACATTCATTAAAGTGAAGACAACTTGATCTAGCTAGATAAGTAGGTAAATTCATTAAAAATATTAAAAAACACGACTGCCATGTTTTTACAGTCAACTAACAATTTCGAAGTTATTTCTTGAGAACTACGTGCACTAAATACCTAAACATTATATATTATTTTTAGAACTTCTCCCCTAGTTCTACACAATGATTACAAACACGATCAGCTTCAGATAATTTTTTAAAGTTTGGTAAGTATTTTTAGTTTAGACATAGTGTTTTTTTTTTAATTCATATTTCCATTATTTTTTGGGATAACGTGCAGATTTTGTGATAACACACACATATATACCTACCCTGAAAATAATACACTCTTTTTTTCGGGGCAGTCGTGTAATAAACTCAGGTAAAGGCCCAGATACTTGGTTGTATATAGTGTAAATCAGTTACTATGCTGATGGAAGGAGACGGCTTTACTTCCAGGGCTTGTGGCAGGCGTCAAGATATTATCAATACATAGCATAAAACAAAGTCGCTTTCCGCGTCTGTCTGTCTGTATATCCGCTATAATAATAATATAGCCTTTTATTCAGATCCATATTACAGTAAAAACTATACAAATTTACAAAAACTATACCTACATAGAAAACTTAAATTTTATATAATGCTTAATCTAGTCTTTTATTCGGATTTTACTAATTTTCTGTAGATCTGTTTGCCAGTCGGCAAAGGCCTCCTCCAACCTTTTCCACTCATGTCTTTCTTGAGCCACTCTTTTCCATGTGACGTCTGCCACTCGTCTTATGCATAAGACGAGTGGCAGACATGAACACATGTCTTCATCCCATCTTTTTTGTGGTCTACCTCTCTTCCTTTTACCTTCTCTAGGATACCATCGTGTCACAATTTTGCTCCATTTGTCTTTTCCTCTTATCATATGCCCTGCCCATCGCCATTTAAGCCTTCTCATTTGACTCGTTATGTCTATAACCTTTGTTTTGCTTCTTATTACACGGTTTCTTAGTCGGTCAGACTTTTTCACATTCATCATGCTCCTTTCCATTGCGTATTGGCATGTATATCCGCTAACTCTTCCTAAACCACGCAACGGATTATGATGCGGTTTTCACCATCAATTAGATATTTTTTCATGGAAGGTTTATTTATATAACTAGCGACCCGTCCCTGCTTCACACGGGCAGTAACTTCACATTTTTTTTTATTCTAAATTACACCTGTCGCTATTATTAATTTAATCAAACTAAAATCTGGCTCAAACAGTATATATTGATTTGTCGAGAGATATATACTTATCTCAGAATCTACAATCAAACAACTCCCAAACTGGACTCAAACTGTCAAACCTACTATTAAACATTTTACAAACAAATATTTGACCAACTTTATTAATAAAAGTTTTAAAACAAATATAAAATTGTTATTAGAACTAATCAAACTGTTTCCGCGTTATTAACTATGAAACAACAAGAAGAAAAGCCAGTGATGTTTTTCTACGACATAGATAATGCTTGAGCACCAAATCAACTCGAATAGGTGGTGGGATACTGAGAATGGGTTAGGGAAACTGGCATGCCCAAGAGCAAAACTGTATTTGACATGTGGGATCCACCAACCTGAACTGAGCGTGGGGCCCATTTACTCTCGTCGAGATTAAGCTTCGAGTCCCACCGGTGGAAACATTATGGGTTGCCACAAGACATGGATAATAATGTTTTATAAAATGTTACATTCATCATCATCAGCCTTTACCAGTGCACTGCTGGTTTCGACTTTAGAATGCCAGGAGACGAACGGTCTTCCTGCTCCATCATTCTTTGACCGAAATTTGAATTTTAAATTAACATACACATAATATGGGTATGTTGTTACTTTCAAGTTTTTTTTTATTAGTTAGTACTTTTCAGGTTTTCTCTTAATAATCGGTTTCGCCAGTCGGGAAGTAGCGACACTGTAACTCTAACAACGATAAACAAGTGTTTATCGTAAACATGTCACACGTTACGTTTCACGTTGGCACGTTTTCGTCGTTTTTCATAAGTGAAGCTTTGTGAGCTTCACTTTATGAAACATAACATAACATAAGAATAACGCCCAACAGTCACATACATCACTAGAATTCCCTGTGTCGTTGGTATCAGGAACTACGAGTACCATAGTACCACACCATACTATAGTAAGAGTACATAGTAGTATAGTAGTTACGTAGTAGAGCTTTTTTGTGAAAGATTTCGTCCGGGGCAGTACTACCACCATACCTATTTCTGCCGCAAAGCAGTAGTGTTCGCATTGCTGTGTTCCGGGACAGAATAAATATTAGTACAGCGGTTTGAAGGGTAAGGGTGCCGGTGAAATTACAGGCACATGAGACTTTTCATCTTTATGTGGTCTCAGGGTGGTGGGCGCAGTGCAATGCCACATAGGGCGCGTCCTAGGTGGACGTGACCTATAAGGTAATGCGCTGTTCATCGGCAGAGGTTACCGCTTAACATCAGGTGGGCCATCTGCTTGTTCCGTCATTCAAGTAGTATACAAAAAAACACAACACCCAGACGAACAAATATTTGCAAATCATATTTTTTTTTATCCCGAAGCGGGCATTGTCATACCTGTCAAGATCCGACGACAATACAATATGATGGTGACAGCGAGCTGATAAACCGCTGAGCCGTCGTCCACCTTCAGTCTCCATCATCAGTGGTGGACAACGGAACTCCTCAATTAATAATTAATAGTAGACTGGCCGTGTTTAGACTCCTTTTGATGCACACGGTTACGATCACTAATTTTATAAAACCTTGTATTGAAAAATGTATTTTTCACAAAGAACTGATTTACTATTTTTTTTTTTTTTTATATAACTTGGAATGACGGATCAGGCCGATGGCGCGGTACCCTCTGCCTATGAACAGTGTATCATCATAATAATCATGAATTGGTGATAAGCTAGGGTTTTTTTGTTCCCAGGGCCTCATGTCCATCCTCTCTCTTCCACACATGGGAGACGCTACTCCAGGAGGTAGAAGCCGATGTGCTGAGCTACAACAACGCCGCGGCTTCACTAGAGCGACTGGTCTCGACTCCGCTCATAGAGAAGACTTTCCACATGAAGGTGCAGGCCAGAAAGGTCTTCGCTCATCGGGAGGGCTGCGAGGTTATACTGGGGAAGGCTGATGACCAACTCACTAAGGTATTTTTAACCCCCGATTCTTTAGAGAGCTGTTACGTAAAAGTTTGAGGCCACAGTGTGTCTGTCTATATGTATCCATGTTTCATTCTTGCTCGGGAATGGGTGCTCTGATTTCAATGCAGTTTTTTATATGAAAGAAGGTGTTTACGAGATGGTTCTTAGCTATGTATGTTAAAAATAAGTGCAGTTGTTTCCAGAATCACCTCGTAACAATTTTTTTGAATGAAATTCAGGCTTTTTTCCAGTTACTTTCAGTTTGAGCTTTAAATGTTAATTTTCGACGACACCAAGCTCCAGGGTCTGATGATGACCAGCACACGATGACTAGGATCCAGGGTGCAGCAGGTGCTCCGATTTCAATGCAGTTTTATTAGTACAAAACCGGTATTAGAACCATGAAATTAGTGTGGGGTTTTTGTATTGTACATTTATATAGATGCACGGAAGATACGGATTATTACGGATACGGTACGGAGGCCGCAATGCTCTAAGCTTACCATGGATGTCATAAAAAAAGGGATATTTTGTCTCATAAACTTCGAGTAGGTTCTCTTCATGTTATTTTTTTTAACTACTTTGTGTATAACGGAACTTTGCAGATGGCACACCTGATGTTAAGCGGTAACATCTGCCTTTCACAACGCATTACCTCATAGGACACGTCCACCTAGGTCGCACCCTATGTGGCAGTGTACTGTGCCCGCCACCCTGACCCTTATGTCTTTTATGCTCCATTTATGTCTCGGGTAGATACGAGCGCCATACGGTAGTTGATCATTTCTCTACATTTTGTTAAAGTGAGAAAACCTTCATGAATTGATTTTACTCGTACCTATACAAATAGTACGCGAACATCTAGTTCACGCTCAATATCGCTCCGTGAAAATCCATTCACGCTAACCTCATCGCTGGCTGTGACACTTCAGTTATAGGAGCATATCAAAGCCTGGCATCATAGAGGCCGGAATTAACCTACAACCATTGAGAGACATCAATGCCTTCAAGCACAAAATAATTTCCGAAATTCTGTAACAGTGCCTCAAATAATATCGTACTGGATCGGACAACGAATTGAATGTCAAAAGCAAAAATTCGCCAACTAGTAAACCAATAGTATGTAATTTATTTTTGGCACTTTGAAGAAGGATAAGGTTTGATTTGATTTCGAATACCTTACCTAACATAGCTTTCCTAGTTTATTGAATCTTCGTAATGACTGGAAATGTAGGTATATTTCTTCTTCTTCATGAGCCGATGGAGAAGCCTCCCCGATAGAATAGCCGTAGTCACCACGCTTGGCAGGCGGATTGGTGATCGCAGTATTGATGTTCAATACTCTGATGGATGCTGCTACCCATCCCTTAGCCAGCTTTTACTACATCCAAGGGAGGACATTTTTAAAGATATCACGGGTATTTCACAAAAAAAATACCCGTGAAAATATTAATAATATATTATTATGTTCAGATCGCGAACGTTTAAAAATTTCCAAAGGATGGTTTAAAGGACTCATAATCTCAGTCCGAGAGCACCACACCAAGCATGTTTAGGTCCCTGAAATTTAGGCAGTTGGTTTTAAATAAGTGTTGGCTAAGGCCAGGGCTTCAATTACGAGGCGCGCTCGTTATTGACACATCTAAGGCCCGATATTCCTGTCTATGAACAGAAATAGATTCCCCTTTGATGAACCCTTTGACTCTGATCAATCCAGCCTAGGTGGTAATACAAAACTGTGGTTCACAATGGAACAATGGTTCCTCGTATGCTTAGAGCATTGCAGGCCTCCCGTGCTCGATGCTCGTATGTATAATATAATATATACCAAATTGAAATATGTTGATTTTTTTTAATTTTTATAATGTGTAAGAAAGCAGAGTGTCGTGTTCATGACCACTGAAAAACTATTAGTTTTGAAGTGTGATTAAATCACAACACAAAAGATGTTATTTTTTCTTCTCATGGCGTGAGGTGTCGTTGGATAAGTCGTTCAAAAATATAGCGGGTGTGTGAAAACCATCTATCGATTCAGGGATCCACGAAATATTAAGCTTTAAAGCGCAATTTTTTGTCAGATTCATGTAGTTATTTACTTAGTAGTGAACTAGTTGGTTTCGCGAGAGGTATTTGCCGAGATATAGTGTTTTTTTTCTTCAAATTGGTGAAAATTTATAATCGTCTCCTTGCATAATGTTTTTATGAGGAATTATACAATTCAGTCGTGGGAAGCAATGGCGGCGATCAGCTCACAACTTGTCACGTCTATATTCCACGATGGTGCTACCCACTGTGAAAAGAGGCCCATTGAGGCTCTGCCTAACCCCCTTCGGGGAAAAAGGCGTGTGTCTATGTATGTATGTATGTACTAAAATCGCATTATTTCATAAACAAACGAGACAATGCCACCGGAACGAACAAAAAAGGGATTGAGCCGTCCAATTTTCAAAAGATCTAATACAGATCGCGTATCTATTTCCCGCTTTCCGTAGGGTTTGTTCAGAGAATCACATTAAAAGTAATGGAGTTATTTTATCCATTTCCGCTGGATTTCCGCCCGTCCACGTCCAATGAAAGTAATCGCAAAAAACTAAATTTAGTTTCCACGGTAGAGAATTCAATTGATCGAGAAAAGTACAAACAAAGTTAGATTGGAAATGGGAAGCAAGGGTACCACACTATTTTTCTTTCTATTCTTTTTTTGAAAAGGCTGTTTTCGATCTCCTTTGACACTTTGTTTGACACTATCAAGAAGTTTTGTAGATAAATTGAATTTTTTGGGTAGGAAGTCAACATTCCTCTTTGGACCTGTAATAAATAATTCATCTAAAATCTATCTCTTGCCGCAGTTTAGCTCAAAAATTATTTGAATTACATAATTTGAACAACACAGCACCTCCAAAGATTTTTACACCCCAAAATTATTCTGAGAAAAAAAAACACATTGTTTAAAATTTGGCAAATTATGGGTATGGTTGCCGGTGAAGATACAGAAATGTGAGACTGTGATCTTTATGTCTCAGGGTGGCGGGCGCAGTGCAATTCCACATAGAGTGCGTCCTAGGTGGACGTGACCTATGTGATAATACACTGATCATAGGCAGACGGTACCGCTTAACATCAGGTTGGTCATCGATTGATCCGCCGTTAGATAAAAAAAATAGCATTTGTTTTATTATCACGTCATCTGTCCTGTGTTTATATGAGTATACTCGTATGTCTATGCCTAATAGGCATATCGTACCTAGAACTTATACATTGGTTATATGCGATTTCCAGACATTCGATTCATTGGCAAACCACTGGAATGTAATCAACTGTGAACTTGCTACACAGAATCACTCTCCTCTAAATTACCATTGCGAGCACCTAAAGTAGGTACGTTACCGACATTCTAAAATAGACCACTCAAATTCATTGCTTACCTGATTGTGAAACTCAAATGGCACTGAGGGCCTAGTCTAGTTATGTAACTAACAACTACTCGGCCATGGGGTGTACACTACAGTGTTGTGCACTACAGCTGTGCAGTATTGCCGGCCGGTGTTCGTTGCGTACAGCCGGTACCGAGATCGGATCCAAAAGAAACAAAAATAATTTTTGTATAATTATTTTCGAAGAATTAATAACATCAACGCCACCTAGCGAGTAGAGAAGGAACCAGGTGTAATCAGCAGCTACCATGGAACATCAAGATAACATCACCTTCAGGCGTGCTGTCACGCAATTAACTATTAATAAAAGCGAATCAGACATGAGCATCGACACACTAGATGTCACTACTAGTAGCCTTCCGGACATATCCGTTGAAAATAATGAACAAGTAAAAAATCTTATCCAAAAAATTGAACAACTTCAAATACAACTTAACAGTGCTCATGGAGAAATAGAACAACTATCACTTGTAAATAGAGACTTGAAAAGAAATAATCAAGAATTGATGAAAAAGAATGCATTATACAAAAAAATTGGGAGCAGTCCTTCCAAGTTTATCTCTCCAACTTTATCTACACCTAGAAAAAATGCAACACTAAAACCTAATTATAGCGTGCCTAAACAAACACATACTACAAAAATTAAGGAAGTTGAAAACAAGACAATTGATATATTAAATAAAGAAACGCAAACATATACAGAATTACACGAAAAAAAACCTGATAAAATTGATAATGAAACACAAACGAATATATTGTGGCCGCAAAGAATCAGGAGCGAGGAGGAAGAACACAGGGCCACTTATCAAATAACGAATATAGCTAAAAATTACCACGATACCACAGAGCATCATCAATCGGCAGCTTACAAACCAAAACTATGTGTGATTAGTAACAACAAACACAACCAGGTGCTATCAATTGCACAGGATATGACGAGGAGTAGCTTCCAGGTTTGTCATTATCTGACTCCAAATGGATGCACTCAGCAGCTACTGAAAGGACTACAAGCTAAGTTAACTAATTTTACAACGGATGATTATTGCATTATACTAATTGGTGACCAAGACTTTCAGGAATCGAATAACAATCTGGAATTAATAAACTACATTAGAGAAAGGTTGCAGGAAATTACACAAACGAATGTCATAATATGTACACCGACATATCAGTACGGATTTAAAAAAGATATTATTAATCAAAGAATAAGACATTTTAACAACCTTCTTTATCAAGACGTACAAACATACAAACATGCTTTTTTGATTGACACAAATAAAAATCTAATTTACGACTACAGTATGTTTCATAAACGATCTGGAAAAATAAACAAATCTGGACTTCGTACTATTTTCCAAGACCTTGTGTACTGCATTGAAAATATCAAGAAATACATAGCATACAGGGACTCTTACAAAGTAGAGCTGTCAACTAAGGGATACGAAGATGGTGAATTAAACAATCAGTTTTTTCTTGTCTAATAGTCAGTTACTTATTCTCCATCAGAACATCGGAGGACTCTTAAATAAGGCGGATCTGCTTACCATCTGTTTAGACGAATTATCAGAAAATAATAATAAAGTTGACGTCATATGTATCACTGAACACTTTATTTTGCGTGGATATGAGCAGTATCTCGTGATTCCTAACTATACACTCGCCTCGTCTTTCTGTCGGGACGAGAGGAAAAGAGGAGGAGCGTGCATTTTGGTACGTAACGAACATAAATGTAGAGACTTGAAAAATATATCAGACTTATCAGTGACCGGTAAATTCGAGTGCTGTGCAGTAGAATTAACTAGTTATAATATCGCTATTTTATGTGTGTATAGAGTGCCCAAGAGAAGCAATTTAGAAGTTTTTATGACTAAATTCCAAAATGCTTTACATGAACTATAAAAAAAATGTTACGATAATGTATTAATAGCTGGTGACTTCAACATTGATGTCTTAAAAAGGAATAATGTAACACTAGACTTTGAATGCTTACTGTTGAATTTTAATCTTAAGTTAGCTCTAAAACAACCAACCCGACTTAAGAGTCAAACTTGCATAGACAATTTTGCGCACAACTTTAAAAGATCATGCACAACTGAGGTTATAGAATTTGCACTGTCAGATCACACTGCCCAGCTTATCAAGTGCCCAATAAAAAATCTAGCATTTCTGAAATACTGGCGTGTTAGGAGGCGAGATTACTCCGCTGAAAATGTAGAGAAGTTTACAAATATTCTTGCAAGCATATCTTTTTCTGAAATATACAGTGAAAATGACCCTAACTTTGCATACAATTTGTTTATTGACAGTTTTAAATTATTTTACGACCTCTGTTTTCCGTATAAATTAATCACTATTAAGACTACAAAACCCGTACGATGGGTATCACGTGGTATTAAATTGTGTTGCAAAAAAAAAAGAAAACTTCTATGGCAACACAGAAAAAAACCTTCTGAAAATAGTAAAGAAGAATACCAAAAATATACAAAAATTCTAAAAAAAATTGTAAATCTCACTCAAAAATCTCAGAATAATTTTAAAATAAGATCTTCTAAAAACAAGTCAAAGACTACTTGGGGTATAATAAATAGTGCAAAGCGGAAATTACCCACAGACACAATTAATAAAATTAATTTTAAAAAACAAATTATTACAAATCCTATTGACATAGCTAATGCGTTCAATGACTTTTTTGTTGACAAAATATTACCAATCGAGAATTCAGGCAAAAGCATTACCTCATTATTAATCAGTCAAAGAGATTCTCTATACTTAAAACCTTGCGTTCCGACTGATGTCCTAACAATAATAAGCTCCCTTAATAATACGAACAGTGTGGGATACGATGATATATCTACGAAAATACTTAAACTCGTAGCTAGAAGCATATGTGTACCGATTAGTCATATTATTAATTTAAGTGTATGTTCAGGTGTTTTTCCAGATGCATTAAAGATCTCCATTATTAAACCTTTACATAAAAAACAAAGCAAGGAATGCATGGAAAATTATAGGCCTATTTCGCTTATACCAGTTATTTCTAAAATATTTGAAAAGTACTTATATAAATCAATTAATAATTATTTTGAATCTAATAATATTTTATGTAATGAACAGAAAGGATTCAGAGAAAGAAAAACAATAAATATGGCTTTAAACGACTTTCTGTACCGTGTTACAAGCAACGTCGATAAAAAAACGCCAGTATGTTCAATCTTCTGTGACATGACACAAGCCTTTGATTATGTTCAACATGACATTTTATTACAAAAACTTGAAGTCTATGGTGTCAGAGGAAATGCTCTACAACTAATCAAATCATATCTAGAGAACAGAAAACAATTGACTAAAATAACAAATATTAATCTTAAAACCAAAATTGAAGAATACCATGTCTCTGATGAGCGTACTATGAAATATGGTGTTCCCCAAGGGAGTGTATTAGGTCCATTGCTTTTTATAGTATATATAAATGACTTACCGAAAGCCACTATACAACCTATGTCTTTATTTGCGGATGACAGTACTGTAACTATAACATGTAAGGATATTAACACGTACAAAAATGACATAAACATAACATTGACATCCATTATACAATGGTTAGATAATAATAATTTAAAAATCAATTTAAATAAAACTAAAATAATTCATTTTAGACAACGCGAAACTGCTGCTTCAAATAAACTTGACATAAAATATAATAATAATACAATTGAAGAAGTGGAAAATACGAAATTTTTAGGTTTGAATATTGACAAGAAACTTAATTGGAAATCACATATAGAAAATCTATGCAAGAAAATCAGTAGTTTAGTATATATTTTACATAAAATTTCACCAATAGTTGACGTAGAGACTCTAATTATTGCATACCATGGTCTCATTGCTTCTAATATTAGATATGGTATAATATTTTGGGGAAACTCTACGGATGTTATAAAAATTTTTAAACATCAGAAACGATGTATTAGAGCCATGTTCCACCTTAAAATGATTGATTCATGTAAACCTTTCTTCTATAAATATAACATTTTGACCATTCCCTCGCTGTATATTTTTGAAACTGCTATGTTTGTCAAGGATAATCCTGATATATTTATCCGGCTATCTGATGTTGACGATCGGAACAGACGAGATAAAAGTAAAGTATGCTTACGTAACTCCAAGACCGCCATGATGCGCAAAAGTATCTTCTGTATGGCTCCTTTTATATTTAATAATTTACCTGAGTCACTGAGACAACTACCCTGTTCGTTGTTTCGGCGAAAGTTAAAAACTCTACTGACAAATAAATGTTATTACACTATAGAGGAATTTATGAGCGACAAAGTTATTACAATTTGAATTAGTTTATATACATAACTATAAATTGTTAATATTAATTATTTAGCTATTTATTTGGATTTTGACATTTTAATAATTAATTAATTCTTGTTTTTTTTTTTTATGATTGTATTGTTAATAAAAATATTGCATGCCTCAGGTAGGAATACATTGATACTTATAATAATATTTGACATCTTTTATAACATGTATTTCAAGTAATAAAAATACTTTGACTTTGACTTTGACTTTGACTTTGACTACACGGTTTGTTTTTTGAAAATGAGATTGTGAAGTGTCTGAAATGTTTCCATACAAAAATCCGTCTAGTATCAAGCTTTTATTTTCGATTCAGTTAGCCTCGTTCGATTGAGCTGACATTTTGCATACCTGTCTAGTTCCGATGACAATACAATATTATGGTGGCGGCGAGTTGATCTGATAATGGAGACGGAAGGTGGACAACGGAACTCCTCAATAGTCTATAGTAGAATAGCCGTGTTTAGGCTCATTGCGATCAGCACACGGTTCCGATCACTAATATTATAAAATCTTGTTTTGGGGATAATTTTTTTACTTCGAAGTTGTTTTTTTTTCAAAAAGATTTATTTAATCTCTCTCTGTCTACATCTACATCTGCACTAATACGAGTATTATAAAGAGGAAAGATTTGTATTTTTGTGTTTTTAATGATTCATTACAAACACAAAAATGAAAAACTACTGTGCTGATTTCAAAAATTATTTTACCATTGGAAACTGATACTTTACTTACTTATTATATTTACTTTCACCCTGAATGACATAGGCTACCAGGGGGGATATGAGGGAGGGGGGCTGTTTTTCATCCTGAAACTACCCGTGCGAAGCCGGGACGAGTCGCTAGTCTTTAATAAACCATTAATCATTAACTAGCACCAAACCATTAGGCAACAGTCTATACAACAAATTGCAAGATGAAAATAGAAACCCTATCTATCTGGACCAATCTGGCAAACGTGTAACCAATTGAATACAAGCACCGTTTTGATGTCCGCATTTCGGAGGTGTCATGTCGTGTTAATTTTATTTAGCAGACATAAAACGCGAAACGGCAATATTATACGACATTTTAATAATACCTACCGTTTAGCTCAACCATAACATGTTGACTAAGCGCATTGTCCACCGAACCATCACTAGGAACTATGTTACTGGTGGTTCGCCTGGTTGCTGATCCTAGACCGTTACCAGAACTGATGGCGTCATGAAGCTTTGCATATGAGTATACAAAATCGACTAAAGGGTGGTTTATGGTAGGCCGAGTCGGATCTGAGCCGTGGCACGTACCTACGAGGCACGGATGTAAAATGGTATCATCATTGACCAACCGACCGAAGCTATAATAAACTGGCAAAATTTGCTTTCATCTGTCCGGATGTATACATCAGGTGGGCCATCTGATCGATCCGTCATTCCAAGTAGTATAAAAAAATAATGTATGTTGGTATACGCGTACAGATCGTTTTTTTTTACTAATTTTGATTTAACTTGATAAACAGGTTCTAAAATTTCATAGTTTTTTTTTGCCTTTGGCAATTTTTGGTTGTAGATGGATTTCCCCAAAAAAGGAGCGAAGTTCGATACGGTGAGATTTACCGACCGATTTCGATACTATTTGGCAGAAATATTTGGTACTCAATTCTAAATAAATAATTTTGAATACGAGCAAGGCGAGTTTTTTTTGCAGGACCACTCAAGCGATTTCTGAAACCGTGAGAGTTATTGAAAAGTGATCTCAGGAGTTACGGTCACGATTTTGAAAATAATAACTAAGCATTAAATTGCAAAAAATATTTTTAGTTTTTCTGAAAGTACAAGTTTGTGCTTGCGAGTTCTACTGTTCACAGAACTACAGGTACTTATAAATTGTTCATGTCAGTTTACATCCGTGTTTCGTACGCGCGTCGTACGTGCCACGGCACGGACCCGGCACGGACCCGGCTTGGACAGGTCCCGGCTAGCGTAAATCAACATATTTTGATGCGAGCAGCAACCAGGCGTGCAGGAAGCGATAGAATGTCGCGTGTGCATATAAATGTAGAGTAATGACGTTAGTAGGTACTATATTTGTCGGTGTATTCAGTCGGTGCTTCAGTGGACATTGGGCTGAATATTTAGATTTTACGTACAAGGTTGCCAGAAGCTGTTTGAGTTATTGATAAGTGGACACTTTAATGATATGACTAGTAGTTTCAAACTATGGACGATTTAGTTGTGAATCGTTTAATATTAAACGCTACCCGCTTCGGTATCTCCTTGAAAGTTACAGCAGTGGAAGATTATAAGAATAATGAATGAACATAGGTAGGTAGTAGTTGCATAAACATGTAAAAAGAGAGGAAGGAGTATAGCACATGAAGTTATAGGTATCCTATAACTTCATGGTATAGCATCGTTTAATTAATCTGTGGCATCGTATTAGCAATCGAGAGCGAATGATTATGGCGAGAGCATAGGCTTCATCTTTTCTCTTTTCTTTTTGCTATAGATATATTTTTATTTCATGCTAGCGACATTTTCACCTAATACGCTAGTTTTTATTTTAGACCTTTGTTTGACCGCGATCTCACGAAGTGACGATGTGGCCGAAGATGGAGTACAAAGGTCTAGAAGACACCTATTCACTTGCTTTGAAGATAGCCAGATTATAGTTTTTAGGAAAGACGGTAGTGTTTTCCACTCCTTTACAGTATGCATTACCCGAAACGTTTAGTAGGTACGAATAGAGTA
Organism: Operophtera brumata; assembly: GCA_932527175.1. Lineage (NCBI taxonomy): Eukaryota > Metazoa > Arthropoda > Insecta > Lepidoptera > Geometridae > Operophtera > Operophtera brumata. The sequence continues at coordinate 8,591,253 of OW052237.1, read as the reverse complement.
TACTGGAGACAATGCTTAGGCCTCCGTATAATGCATTAATTTGCTATAAACACCACGTTTGGCAGGCGGATTGGTGACCGCAGTATTGGTGTTGAGTACTCTGTACGATGCGGCTACCCATCCCATGGTAGAAAACCATTAGACAGCTTTTACGATATCCATGGAAGGAGACGGAGGTTACCATTCTTGGGCCGACCGGCCACACTAGAGTACACACTTATTTATGTTTCTTTTATAAATTTTCCAGAGCCGCTCCGACTACAGAACAGCGTTCCTGAACTACTGCAACAACCCGAACCCTGCTGCGCTCGCCACGTACTACGACTCCCACAACACGTACGTGCAGCAACTGACGGCGACCAACGCAATGCTCGACCAATACCACAAGTACACACTGCCAACCATATTACAGGTGAGGGGGCTCACGCGAACAACGATTTACCAGGATCACACATCGTACCATCATCACATTCAGCATCATAAGGCAAGGCTGAAAAACAGCGTGAGCCTAGACCTTTTCTCTGAAGCTATGGCAAACCGACGCGATCAGCCCGCGTCCGCGGTGGCGTGCAGGGTGGCGACCCATTGTTTTGCCATTGATCGCCACCGTTCACGCCACCCGCGGACGCGGGCGATCGCGTCGGTTTGGCCTTAGCTCTACACTAGCCTAAATATTATTACTATACTTAACCTTTGTTAGTAATGATAGTGTAAGGAATAAATGCCCCTTTATTTTATTTTTATTTTATTTTATCGTCAGCAGTTACACGTCCATTGTTGGACGAGGCCTAGAATAGGGGGATTTGCCCTCACCACGCAATTAGTAAGCGGCAAATAAGTTGGGCCCAGGCGCGTGCCACGTGACTGCGCAACTGAGGATTTTGTATTAGAAATTGCTACTGCGTAAGTCACGTGGTATGCCCGCCAGGTCTCAAGATGGTTGCCTTCTAAATATAATATCACTATGGTCTACTGTGGAAGTACGTACTGCGCGTGCCATACCAGAAACATCTTAACGGGCTGTTAAACGGCTGTTAAGCTAACCAATTCTTTTTGACAGATGTTTTCATGCACTATGATGGCACCGCTCGCCATCGGTAGAGGATTCATCCGCGTACCTTAGAGCCAGGGTGGTTGCGCACTGTGAGATTTCAGAGGAACTTCCTCCCCCCGCGAACGCTCAGGTTGTGAAATGATCTTCCTGCAGAGGTTTTCCCAAGTGACTACAGTATGGGGTTCTTCAAAAGGGGTGTTTGGAAATTTGTAAAGCGTCGGCAACGCGCGTGTGATGCCTCTGGTATTGCAGGCGTCCGCAGGCTACGGTAACCGCTTACCAACAGGTGGGCCGTACGCTTGCTTGCTACATTGGTAGGATAAAAAAAAAATATCCTTCACCTTGATCGATGGTTAAGGTAACCATCTGTTCGTGTTCGTGAAGGCGTGTTTTTAGGGTTCGTACTTAAATGGTGCTAAACGGAACCCTATTACTAATAACTCCGTCTAGATTCTGTCACTCACAGGCAAAGCCATTCTAATAAATCAACAATTGACTTAGCATTCCATATATAGGTACCTACTATGAACGCCTAAAATAAAGCACCTTTGAAAGTTTGAACAATGACAAATGAATTTAAATGTAACCAGAAAATTCCGTTCCAGCGGGACTATTTATAGCAGAGTTGATAGTGCCCACAAATTTCCTCTCCAACATCATAGCTCGTTCTATGGCCGAACTTTTTAAGCTGGGGTATAAAGTAAAATTACCAATCTCAGATTATACTGACTAAATGATTAGATTAACTGACTAAATCTATTACAATATTCAAATTAAAAATATGCATGGATACTAGATTATAATACCGAGAGATCACCCAGACAGAAACAAGATAGGGCACAAATTTACCTCTAACTTTTGGCTAGATTCGATGATTTGTCAATATGGTGCAGATTATTGGGTCAAAAATTAGATAAATAAAATCAGTACAATAAAACGGAGGGATCACACACAGGTTTTTTTTAATTATCTATATTTCACGAGATATTCAATAAAAACCGCTTTTTCGAGCGCGTGGCGTTTTTTTTTTGTATGATTATTTCTGCCTGGGGTTGGCGCAGTCTTAAGGCATCGCCTATTACAGGCGAAGATGCAGGTTAGTGTCCCGCTATAACTGAATTTTTGAGTTTTAGGGACACATTTAAATTTAATGTTATCCATAAAGTGTGGGTTACACTTGAACAAGTAATTAATTTTGTAAAAATTAATAAAACCCTCATCGCAATGAAACGGCTGAACCGATTTTGATCAAACAGAGCTAAGAACAATCCCGACAAATTCACCTTACAAACAAAAAAAAAACGATATAGGTTCATCCGTTTGGGAGCTACGATGACACAGACAGACACACAACAGACAGACACACACACACACACACACACACAGAGACACGTCAAACTTATAACACTCCGTGGTTTTTGCGTCGGGGGTTAAAAATAATAAACTTTGATGACATATCACTTCCGATACAATGTCGGTTCACACTCTAGTCCTTCAAATGTGTTCAATAATCAGTCAATAAAACTTATACTTAGATAAGGCTTGCAGCATATGTATTTGACAAAGCGGATTACCTAAGTACCTACCTACAATGAATGGATGACCCAGTTCAATCTTTCAAACAACAGACATCACTCGGATCTGTTTCTCCAGGGAACTCCAATCCAATTAGATTAGTATCAAGTGACAGTGACCGGCCTTTCAAAGCTTTTAGTAAATAAATGTCTTGTGCCCATAAAATCAGTAACTAGCTATTATTAAATTCAAGCATAAAAGCCGTAACGTTTCAATTTTCATCACTGTAATGGACAGATAGCTTCAATCGTCGTAACTCGATAATACTCGATAATACCAATTGATAGAAATTGAATTTAATTTTCCTTAAATGAAGTCCTGACCTGAAACTCTATAGATTTCAAAGGCAGACAAAAAATTCTAAATTCGTCACTATCTAACTCAGTAAAGTACAGGTAAGTTAAAAGTGACAGAATAGCGTTAGCACAAAGAAAAGTGAACGAAAGTATGTAAACAAATATTCGCTGCGCTCTAAAATAATATTATTTGTTACTCATAAATTTTATCAATGTTTGTTGATAGGTTTTAGATATATTTACGTTGCATTGTAGAGGTTAGTTCATGTTTTTTATACCAAGAATTTTTTTCGTATACCTATATGTTTCAATCTACATTATGCCCTTGGAAATATGATGAAGATAAACATTATTAATATTTTATGTTGTCATATACTGTGTAGATTTTGCTATAATGTTGGCTGTTGACAGCCTCTTATATACCTGCTTGTTGAGTTTTGAATTAGGCAGTTACCTATTGCTATTGTTCAAAACTTTAAACAGTTCGATACTAATGGCCAAAACAGAAACTAGATGAATTTGATAGTAGGGTTGACTCCTTGATAAAGCTAGCGGTAATCAAAATAAGTCAAGTATACTGTTGCATGCTCCGGTACGGAGGCCTGCGTTGCTCGATGGTTGCATGAAATTAATCTGCCAGCTGTCAGCTGATAATGATGAATGATTTAGTAATCGGAAACAGGAGATGGCTGAACGAGCCAAGCAAGTTCGGGATCCGTATATATATATGGGTCATTCCAAGAGTATGTCCGACGTGACGTGAAGTGACATTCAGATTAAATATTTCTTAGAAATACAATTATTTACAGAAAGTATAATAAAAGTAGGTATGTACAAAATTATTAATACATAAGAAACAGTTGTGCTACCTGAAGACCGCTGATAAAGATCTAAAGACTACAACTATGCATCTTATCTGGCTCAACGCATTAGTATTGCCATTCAGCGTAGTAATGCAGCCAGCATCTTATGGACGCTTCCGTCGGGTTGTGATTTGGATCAGTTGAGCTACCTTGAAATAAATATATACCATTTTAGAAAAATTACCAAATACCAATGATGCTAGATACCTTTACGTGTTGTGCATAGACCAATTTTTTCAATTATTGATAGTGTGAATAAACGTTTTTTTTTTTGTTTATGTAGGGGAGGGTTTGTCTGTTAGGGTAAATGGGCATGAGGGCCAAGGGTACAGTGGTTAAAATTTATTTTCCACTGTACCCTCAAGGGAACAGCCTAGGGTACACAGTAAAACAAGTGGAGTGTACATGATAAAATGCGTAAGTAAATTGCCATTTTCACTAAGAAATAGTTGTTGAATCTTACGTCTTTTCCATGTTCCTCACGTGAAAGCCCTAACTAGCGTACCGCATTGTAAAGGCTTGAGGCTGTACAGGCTCAAACTCGCTTCGGGTTTAATTAGTGCGATATTCAAGGAGTTGCAGGCGCCGAATTTAAATGTATTGTTATGCAAACTTCAACCTACCATATTTCCATAAAGTGAGGAGAAGTCTTACTCATTCATAACCTAGACATAAGTACCTACATGACGTTATAAAAATTACACGTATGGTCTATGTACTGATTTATTATGTAATGTTCTCGAGGGAATGAGCAATAGAGATCGTCTGAATTAAGTGTCAAGGAAAAAAGGTTTTTTGGCAGAGACCACTCATAGTGATAAGACCGCCTATTTTACTTCCGTATTGTTGTTTAATTTGACGTATTAACGACCTTTGTGGCGCGGCGGGCGAAGTTTCGCCTGCGACACATGAGGTTGCGGGTTCGATTCCCGCCTCGGAACAAATATTTTTGCGATCTGCAGATATTTGTTCAGGGTGTTCTGGGTATTTTCTATGTATAATAAAAAAATATCAAACTATGTAACATATTGTATTAAGTATATCAGTTGTCTAGTACCCATAACACAAGCTCTGCTTAGCTTGGGGCTAGATAATGTTGTGTATACTGGCCAGCATTATTTATTTATTTATGTTGTGAACTAAAGTGATTTGTATCTGAGTCTACCTCACGGTATCTAGTTCTCAAGGTTAGTTCATTTTAGGAGTTGAGATGTGAAGAAATAATAAAAAAAAATAGGGCATTTATTCTTTACACTATACTAATAAACAAAGGATATAGGTACAAAAATAACATATTTAGTCTAGAGTAAGAGAAAAGGTCGAGGGCTTAGTAGCCACGCTGTTTTTCAGCCTCGCCTTAGAATGCTGCATAGTAATGCTTATAATGCGTATATGCACGAATATAATCGTGCATATAGGTACGCATTTTTGACGACCTCAGTGGCGCGGCGGGCGAAGGTTCGCCTGCGACGCAGGATGTTGCGCATTCGATTCCCGCCTCGTAACAAATATTTGTACGATTTGCAGATATTCAGGGTGTTCTGGGTATTTTCTATGTATAATAAAAAATATCTATCTATGTATTGTATTGAGTATATCAGTTATCCAGAAAGTACCCATAATACAAGCTATGCTTTGCTTGGGGCTAGATAATGATGTGTAAACTATTCAGCATTATTTATTTATTTAAGTATATTCGTTTCATATCCCGGTGAGACTGTCTGTCTGTCTGCAGTGTGTTTCTCAGCAACAACCACTGCTCTAAGTACTTACCTACTTTTAATCAAGAGTGTGCGATTGTCTCCCACTTGGTCGAATTTAGTGTAATTTAGAACCATTAAAATGTTTATAATGTTTTGATAAATAACTTTGTTTTGTTTTCAGGAATTAGAAGAGATATTAACAGACGTGACCACAACCGTCAGCGAAGCAATCTGTCAAGAAGGGGAGATCGTTTCTGAGAAGGTAAAGCCACTAAATAAAGCCTCGTTAATATTAAATGGCATCGGAAATATAAATGGGAAGGTATTGTCTTATTCTGAAGTTTCGACCTTAGAAAATGACGACCTACTTCTAAATTTATAAATAATTTATTTTCAACGTAAACGTGACGACTTTCCCGTTTAGCTTTTGAGAGCGCCATCGAGAAATATTTTATTCAACGAATCAATTAGGTAGGTCGGCAACAAACCCACATACATTACTATGTACATTTATTATGCACATATTATGTACATAGTAAACCGTCATAGCGATGGAATAGTGATGGGCTGGACCACAGACCTATATTACACTAGATAACGCAAGTGCTCCTACTTTGCGTGTCACTTTGCCTGTCCGAAGTAGGTGCAATGTGCCTATTAGCAAACATAAAATAATTTCGCTCTCAGCCGTCTTAGCGATATCACGTAGGATGTTAATAGAAAAAATACATAATTGCGCCATAGTGAACTGTAAAAATTCTTCTAAACCAGCTAGCAGCTATCTTTCCTTTAAATTCTACTAGGTACCTATATTGTATTTGTTTTTATATATTTACACGTTTATTTTATTGTATTTTTGTTGTAACTTCTCCTCCCCTCACGTTCTTTACAATCATATCCATCCAAAGGTTGCCTGGAAGAGATCGCTATTATCGATAAGGCCGCCCATTGTATCACCGTGAACTAGTTTGTAAAATAATATAAGTATGTTGTTATTTTATCATTTTAAGGTGAGTACAATAAAGAGTTATCTATCTATATATCTATCTAGCCGTGCGAATTGAGATATTTCGTAGCATATAGTAGGTACGAAATAAAAGGGCACACTTGGCTTCATACAAATTTAGGTGTATGCGGTGTTTATCTTGATATGCGGTGTTTATCTTGCCGAGATTTTCCGGATGATATTGAGCGACATAAAATATATAAAAGGTACAGAAATTTTTGCAATAACCTTCTTCGTAAGATTAAATCTCAATATAATAGAGAGCAAATTGAGAAAAGTAAAGATGATCCCAAAAAACTCTGGAAATCAATTAAAAGCGTCTGCCAAAATTCATGTCGCAATAATGATTCCTCAGAGTTACTAAAGGCTTGCCATGACAGTCTTACGTCACTTAATTTTTGTAATCAGTACTTTGTCACAGTAGGTAAAAAACTAGCGGATAACATTCTTAATAAGCTAAGTGACACCGAAGAGTCTTTGATAAGTTCATACAGGCCAAAAAGGTCAGTAGCTCAGTCTCTCTTTCTCTACCCCACCGATCCTAATGAAATCTCTAAAATTATAGCCCATTTCAAAGATGAAAGCTCCCCAGGCTCTGATAGAATAACCGTTCCTCTTATTAAACAATCACTTTCATCTATAATTGTTCCGTTAAATCACATTTTTAACTTAAGTTTATCATCTGGTACATTCCCTGATTGTTGGAAAATAGCTGCAGTCTCACCCATTTATAAATCTGGTCTGAAAAATCTACCTGATAACTACAGACCGATTGCGTTGCTGAGCGTGATCTCGAAAGTTATGGAGAAGATTGTCAGTAATCGACTTGTCCCCTTTTTAGAGAAACACCACCTTATCTCAGACCGTCAGTTCGGCTTCAGAAAGGGTAGATCGACCGAAGACGCTGTGACGCTCCTTGCTGATCTGGTCTCATCCTATGTTGATAAAGGTGATAGATGTATTGGAGTGTTTTTAGACCTCGCAAAGGCTTTTGATACCGTTTCGGTCGGTCTGCTCTTAAAGAAACTAGAATCATCTGGAGTTAGAGGAGTGTCTCTGGATTGGTTTAAAAGTTATTTACTAAACCGTAGACAATTTATAAAAATCAGCAATGATCTGAGTGCTCAGCTTCCTATTGACTTTGGGGTTCCGCAAGGCAGCATATTGGGCCCAACCCTGTTTACACTTTATATAAATGACCTTGTCCAGAAGTCATTAGAGAATGCAGAAGTCATAGCATATGCCGATGACACTGCAATCTTATTCCATGGCTCGAACTGGGAGCAAGTGCAACGATATGCAGAAGAAGGGCTTTCAGATGTCGGTAAGTTTCTTGATGAGAATCTTCTGACACTTAATGTCAAAAAAACACATTTCTTAGCGTTCTCAAAGACTTCTGTGTCTTGTCCCCCTCAGGATCTGGTAATTAAACTCCACACTTGTTCTCGTGATCCTCAAAGAGTAAATGGAATTTGCCCCTGCAGTTTAATTAGTCGTACACCTACGATAAAATACCTGGGTATTACATTAGATGAAAATCTAAACTACAAAAAGCATCTCTCGGAGCTGGCTGGCCGGACGAGGAGACTCATTTTCGTCATGAAAAAGCTGAGGGACTGTACCCCAATCGATATTTTGAAACATGTCTATATAGCTCTCTGCCAGTCCATAATCCAGTACTGCATAACAGTATGGGGCAGTGCTGGGAAGAGTTTCTTTATTCAGGTGGAGAGAGCTCAGAGAGCACTGATTAAGGTCATGTTATATAAACCTTTTCGTTTTCCTACCGATGATCTTTATGAGGAGTTCAAAGTTCTTAGAGTTCGTCATCTATTCGTTCTTAATGCTACAGTTAAGACACACAAAAGTCTTAAGTCTCGTGTAGATTACCAGGAAATCAGTGATAGACGTGCTTACAGGATCCCACTTCCTAATATTAAGTCAGAAATAGCCAGACGCAGTCCGAGTTTCTCACTTACGAACACCTATAATAAAGTGTGTAAATTATGTGATATCAAAGAATGCACTTCCTACACTTGTAAAAAAGTTGTTAGAGACTGGCTACTTGGGCTCTCTTACAATGATGTTGAAGACCTAATCTAGATTTCTGAATTAGCGCACTAATACATACTCAAACACCTACATCCACACTCACACACCTACATTTACACTCATACACCTACACCTTCACACTCACACATCCACACTTACATACTCGCACATCTACTTCCACACAATCACACCTCATTCACAACATATATATACATTTACAATATCATTTGTCATTGTCTTAGCTTTTAGCTTTTAGGTTTTTATATTTAACGTTACTGACTTTAATTTCAAAATTACTTGCCAACGCACTTATTCTATTAGATGTACACCAAATGTAATAGTGTCAAACTTGTGGTTAATTCGTACTCCTGAGGCCCAAGATACAGGCATTCACGCCTAGTTTGGGTCTTACTATTAATCTTTAGGACTAAGGATATCATTGTGTACCTGTAAGTACCTAACTTAAGTCACTCTGTAAACTTTTTTCTTGGCAATAAATATTTACTTTACTTTACTTTACTTTATATTATGGTCTGTTGGTTGGGCAATCTGTCAATTGACAACTGTTGAGGAATAAAGGTGTACCTACTCGAATGGCGACCAAGAATGGGACGACGCAGTGTAGGAAGGCTTCCCTATAGATGGACTAAGGTTGCAGGAAGTTGGTGGATAGAAGTGGCTCAAATCCTTTCGTGATGGCATTCATGGGTTAGGCCTATGTCAAGCAGTAGACTTCTATAGGTTGATGATAATGATACCTAGGTACGTATCTACGAAGATATATATACGATAAAAGTCACATAAACATATATTATAGTCTTGATCCTACACTAAAATTCCGTGTGTCGTCGTTATCGGGAACTACGAGTACCATGGTACCAAACCCTGTACGAATATTTGCAGATCATACAAATATTTGTTCCGCAGCGGGAATGGAACCAGCAACCTCTCGCATCACAGCCGGCTACTCGTCCGACGGGCTACATAGCTCGTCAATATGACAATACGTTAGATAACCACTAATTTGGAGGGGTGGAAAAGTTTTGAGTAGGTACCAACCTATTTGGGTACCATCCTAACCAATAAATGAAAATACCAACCCTCTAGTTACGAAAACAATAATCTATAACAATTAGCAGTGCTAAATGATAAAGATAAATCATGATACCTACCCTTAATGGTTCGTAGTTCATCCGTCTTCATGTTTCAAGTTTAGTTCCGAGTTTGGATGTGACCAGACCAGAGTGTGAACTGAAAGTAAGCAGAGGGACCTACATACGTAGAAGCGACACTCCGGTACGGGTTGAAAATCGAGTAAATATGTTGGGCTTTTCTTATTACCCGATTTTAATCAGACACATTTAAGAAACTTTTTTATTGCCGTTTTTATGAGAACGTCTATTGTGTCCGTGGTAGGTCCGGCCCAAGAATAGACCCATCCATCTCCTCCTGTGGTGGTCCTCCTCCTCCGAGTAAGGGATTACCCGGACTTATTTGTAAGATTGGTTGGTACAAGATTTGTCCTGGCTGCTAGCTTAATTATAAGGATTGTGTTATTACTGGAAGAAAGCGTTAGCAGAGTCAGCCGTGGGAAGCAATAGCTGCATATATTGCCCATGATGGTGCATCTTGAGGCTCTGCCTACCCTTTCGAGGAAAAAGGTGTGTATCTATGTCTATTCTGTTCTATACTTAATCTACGGTTAGGATGTGAACAGTCCTCTAGTGCAAAGTTGTGTAGCTCTTGATGAATTGATCGTACTGGCCGAATAAGAGGCGGCAGTTGTAGGTAGGCTATTTATAGGGCTTGTCTCTACCTATTTGCTAACTTTGTTAGATGGATGGAGTAATAGAATTTAAACGGATACTTCGTAATACGGAACTCACCACGGGTTTACGGTTTTGATAATGTGAACATAGTTTCATGTAGTTTGATGAGATTATAGTCAATTAGAAGCGTTCTAAGTTTGCGTGCAAAATGGCGTAAGCGCCAGTACACTACTCTCAAGTGTTTTTACCTACCTTTGTGTATTGTAAGTCCTAGATGTAGAAACTGTTTAATCTTGTACTTTAATATTGTTGTTTGTTGTATCTTGTTGGTATCTTCTACCTATATACCATCTTTTATACAACAGATCTATGAATGAACAAGAAAAAAATTACAGGGAGTTGAAGCGTAAGTAATTCAGCCGAAAAGTTCGTTGTGTACGGGGAACTTTAAAATTATTTACTTCAGCGTCATTATCCAGGGTAAACAGGGGAATACGGTTGTATGAACTAACAAATAATACAATAGTAACAATAAAAAATTAAAAAAATACAAATGAAACAATTGTGTTTCCTGAAGACCGTTGCTAACGATCAAAGGGTAGCTCAACTGATCCAAATCTCTACCAGGGAAGCAACCCTAAGATGATGGCTGCATTGCCACGCTAAATGGCAATACTAAACTAACAACTTGTTTCACAGTCCAACACCCAGCTCCGCCGCTATGAGTCACTCTGCGCACAAGCCCGCGCCGTGTCCAGCACTGCAGATCTGGCGCATTTGGCAAGAGCGCTGCTAACAGCAACGCCACCGATGAGGCCACCCCGGCGGGCCTTCCTTCCACCGTACCCTCCAGAGCCCGATGATCCACCACTAGATGTTACAGCGGTAAGTTAACTGCTTGAATGACGGAACAAGCAGATGGTCCAACCTCTGCCTTTAACAATACATTACCTCATAGGTCATATAGGTCCACCTAGGACGCACCATATATGGATTGCATTGCGCCCGCCACCCTGAGACATATATAAGAAACGCCTCATGAGCTTTTAATTTCACCAACACCATAAGCACCTACCTACTTCACCAGCATAGCCAGTAGACCTTATACACTTAGCATGAGCTATATACGGCAATGCCACCAATGCGGCCATTGAAGTCGTGGTTTCAAAATAATCCATCCATGCCTCATCCAGCAATGGACGTCTAAAAACTGCTCATGATGATGATGTCTATGTAGAGAGCATTTAGGTAGGTAGGTACTCCTCATAAACATTATTCGCTGTAAGTAAGTCTTCTAGAGTGTTTATTCTACTACTAAACTATCTCACACAATAAAATCCAATCGTTTCGTGTCGGAATTCAATTTCAGTGAACACCTTCCGGATCACCTGCGCTACCAAATTGGACTCTTTTTAAATCTTCCACAAAATATAGTAAACGGTCTTACTAAACTATTTGCAGTACGTAATGTGGATTTAAATTAGCTTCACCTCTTGCTGGTGTACTAAAAATAATGTACATAGTTCATGGGTCGTTTGTTGAGAACATTAATTAGTTACAGGGTATGAATATACATGTCATAACTAGTCAATGGTCAAATAACATGAGTGCATACATTCATCTCAAAATTAATGTACTTCGGATCAGCGCTCAAAAAGTGTCCGAACTAAAAGAGAGACAAAACACATAAAGAGGGATAAGTTTTATGCGTCCATTGCTGCTTGATTATTGAAAATATTTGAAGGACTAGAGTGTGAACAGGCGGTAGGTGTATCGAACTCATTTATTGTCGAATTTTCAAAGGTGCCATATTTTGGCGTTCATAGTGTTTTTATGCTAAGTCCATTCTAGAGTTATTAGGAATTATCTGAGTGCATATTACAATATGACACAATATTGCTGCGTAGGTAGCAATATTGTGCCAATAAAATAATGTTTTCAAACCACCTGCTCGACAATGTCCAATTACATATCATGCAATCTCAACGCAAAGTAAACCTCTTAAGGGAGGTAAAGTTGTATGAAACTCCCAAGGGAGTAATGTGATTTGAATTCGGAACGTCAAATTCGTGTGAAAACTCGTGGAAAAGTCTAATTCAAAAAAATGCCCATATGGCATTTTAAAGAGGTTTGTTTGAAAATTTAATTTCGATTTCTAAGAATGTGGAACAAAAGGCGGTTTTTCGCACTAGCTTTTTGAGGTCTCGCAGTTTTTTTTTTAAATTAGAGTATACTCCTCTGTGATAAAGCCTGTCTTCGTCTTGGGCAGCTAGAACCCCTCGCTTCACTGAGGACTCTATATAACTGTCGCTCAAGATTCAATATGCCACCCGTGATGTAGGAAACTGCTTTATCCCCTAAATGCATAATTTACTATTTTCTGCAGTTTCTTACATCACGGGTGGCATATTGAACCTTGAGCCTACGTAATTAATACCTTTATACAATCTGATTTTACGAATAATTTACTATGAAATACAAATGTTTGCATGGAAGTATACTAAATAATATAGGTACCTACATAGGAAAATAAACTTAATTGTTTGCACCAATACAGGAAGCAATGCCGCCCGTCCTTCGCGGAGAGATGCTACTCGATAGGATGGGAGGCACGCAAGCGCGACTGAGCTACGAGCAGCTGAGGAAAGATGCACAGGATCTAGAGATTCAAATCAACCAGTTACAGGTAGGCGGACCTTTCTAGGAGCCAAAGAACACTGTCTTACCAGTATCTACTATCTACTTACTGGTCTCTGATCTTACCTAGGAATTGCTCGCTAATTTAAATCGATGGCTTGTCACAAACTTGACTAAAATAAACCATCATCAAGGGCGTCAGTCATGTAAATGTATAGCCCGATTACCGCGAACCAAAACATTCGTTTTTTTTAACTACGTGAATAACGGAACAATCAGATGGCCGGAGAACATAAATACTTGATTATTGAACCATCGCTCTTCCCGGCACTATGACAAAGCTCATCCACACATCATAGAGCCCTGGGTTTGTCGTACGATTCGTTTCTCGAGATCATTTCTTCCCCATACCTAACTAACCTAACCTTCCAAACCATGGAATGAGCTTCCATCTGAGGTTTTCCCGCTTGGTTACGATAAGTGCCGCTTCAAGAAAAATTCTCATAAATTCCTTCAGGGTAGGCTACGCATCGACAATACCCCCGTCGTTGCCGGTGACTATAAGCGACGGTGACCACTTTACATCTGGTGGCACGTAAGCTAGCTTGCACATTAATAAAAAATAAAAATAAAACGTACATAAAGTTACGTGACCAATGTGATGGTATAGCATGTCCCTGCATGTGACTGTCAAAAAACGCGATTGCGATTCGAAGGTCCTAAAATTGATAGCTCTCGTCATACAGGCCTCGGGGCTACACTGCTGGGTTCTTCAATTCAACTACTATTATAGTGTACGTAATAAATCTGTACGTTTTACAGGATAACTTAGAATCGCTGTCTCGCCTCCAGAGTCGAGGCTTGGAAAGCAATTTATACAGCAAAGTCAACGAGATTCAAGTAAGTGATACCTACACCTGCAGATTTATTTAAAATCCTCTTTATTTATTTTTGTACTTAGTTTATAGGTAAGTATAATTAAAATTAGAAACACTTAAACTTGTAAAAATGTACGTGGTCTTTTATGAAGTCTTTTAAAGAATTACGTCTCTCTGGGGAACTGCTTCAAGGCTTCGTATGTATGTAGGTACATACTACTAAGAGGGTAGATTAAATAAATGATCTTTGTACCTATTTGGGAAAGAGCTACTACCGCGTAGGTAGTTATAACTACTTATCAATAAATTTAAATATCTATTGATTTTTATATTACCGACATTATTCTCAAAAGATACAAGTTACAAGGTAGGTACCAACGAGTGATTAGCTTCTGAGTGTTGATCCAGACACATTATATACAGTTCTGTTCCCACACTAGGATCCCCTGTGTCGCGGATATCAGAAACTACGAATACCATACCACAGCACCCAGACTTGGAATAAATATTTGCAGATCATGCATTGCATTGCTGCATTGCCCCCAGCGGGAATCGAACCCGCAACCTCCCGCATCTCAGCCGGCTACAATCACTCCAACAGTTGATAAAGCCTGGCGTAATCCAAAGCTTTCAGCAACATAGTCACCAACCAGTGCCATCTGTGATCAACACACGGGACTTTGTTAGCTTTGAGGTACTATAATAATATTATGTTTTGAGAGCAAGTCACGATCCGTACACCCTCAGTTCAGTTGTCTAACTGAAATTAATAACGCTAGATGTCTCGTCTAGCTCGAAATTTAAACACTTGTACACTAGCTAGGCCAATTATTGGGCCAATGTCCTTGTGTAAGTAATATTAATTAAATCTAATTAGCATTGAGTTAAAACTTTTCCCAATATGAACCTATTCCTTATTCTGAGTAAGTTGTTTTACTAATTATCCAACAGGAGGACATATCCATCAAGAAATATGACTACAGAGCCACCCAACTGCATCTAGCCGCAGTTAGAGCTCAGGTCAGTGCATTAAAATTAAATATTATAATAGAAAATACACCCACACAGGTACCAATAACTAAGTACCTTGGTACCTACCTACCTGCAATTATTTTGTAGGAAACCCAATCGCTATAATAGAATCTCAATCCTTGTATAAATTGTAAAATACTACCTAGGTACATACGTAGAAATATAGTAGGTACTAAACCTTATTGGTAGAAACAGGGAAATAGGGTAGTCCGAATAAATAGGCCTTGATAAGAGGTCGCGGTGTAGTTATATGAACGAGCTGTTTGTTTGAACGAGGATGAATGACAGCACACTGTTTTGTAAATAAAAAACTTGATGGAATTCCCTTCAGAGTGGAGCTACAGGTTAAATAATAGTTACTAGGCAACGTGGTAGAGCTTCCAAAGCGCATGTCTGATCTACAATAGAACATGCGCAAAAGACATGCGCATTTACAATCAATATTCTTAAATTTTCCCGCCAAATTCTGTACAAAAGCATTCTAAAATATAACTACTTACAATATTAGTTTTTTGATGTTCAGGTTTTTAAAAACTTATCAATTAAGAAAGCTTAGTAAAACTTTTCGTAGGTAACGTAAATAGATGATTCAGATATTTTTATTATAATTGCGCACTATAAATAACTACATAAGTAGGTAGCTAGGTATTAAAATATGAATTGAAAAATGTATGACTTGGAAGACAATTTCGCATTGTGTGTCATAAAATGAATGGTTCTAGTTCTATCTGACCGGTTGCCGCATTGCGCACAGCATCCAACATCCCACTCAGTCTGAGGGAAGATCTCGTAGACCAACATAACCTATCGCGTCGCGTCATTACAAATTCCACATTGAATAACAAAAAACACCTATAAATTAAGGGCTCGAAAAATCTCACTTGCGTTATATTATCAAAATAAACCTACTTACCAGTAACCACGGAAAGAAAATATAAAATTCGGTTTCGTGCGAAAATGGGCTGGATTTCAATGAAGAATCATATGGTGAGTGCCTTGTTTTTACGTTTATAATTTATTCATAGAGATATACCTATACCAATATTGAAGCCTGCCTTTATTATACAAATAAATAAGTAGGTAGGTACCTACATCGAAAGATTCATGAATTTTGGTAATTCGAGGGTGATATTCTGTGGTGGTGGTTAAGTCCTACAACATCTAGGAACACTAAATGCCTCTATGTATAAATCCCCAGGGTGCCTAGATACCCTGGTATGTTTTTACTACAAACTAAGCACATAACAGACACTATAAATAATTTGCTCGTAACTACGCCTGCGGGATTTTTTAGGGTTCCGTACCCAAAGGGTAAAACGGGACTCTATTACTAAGGCTCCGCTGGCCGTCTGTCTGTCTGTCCGTCTGTAACCAGGCTGTATCTCATGAACCATGATAGTAAGACAGTTGAAATTTTCACAAATGATGTATTTCTGTTGCTGCTATAACAACAGATACTAAAAAACAGAATATTTTATTTTTATTTATTTTTAATTTTATTCTCTTTTTATTCTTGTAATAAAATAAATATGCAAGGGGGCTCACATACAAATAACGTGTTTATTTTGCCAACGTTGAAGTTTTCACAGAATTGTTTGTTTTTCTGTTGCCGCTATAACAACAAATACATGGCAGAATAAAATAAATATTTAAGGGGGCTCCCATACAATAAACGTGTTTTTTGCCGTTTTTATAGATAATGGTACGGAATCCGTCGTGCGCGAGTCCGACTCGCACTTGGCCGGTTTTTTTTATTTTACAATATATTTGCATAGTTTCATAAACCAGTCTTGTTGTTGTGTATTACCTATACCTACCTAGCTACCTACTCAGCATTCAAGATCTAAAGTTACTCGTAGGTACTAGATATATTACAAATATTCACATCAAATCTTACAAACATTTTGTTCATATTTTGTTATTATTCATATGAGCCTGTGGTGTCCCAAAGCAGGGAATAGGACACCCTTCCCTTCTTTTATGTTCATAGAATCATTTAAAAAAAAAAAAAAAGTATGTAAGTTAGCATGTAAAATTTCTAGGTCCTGGGATACCGTTTTTTGACTACGTGTTCGAAGCCTCTACATACAAAGTTACACACCTTTTTCCCCGAAAGGGTAGACAGAGCCTCAATGGGCTTATTTCCACCGTGGGTTGCACCATCGTGGAAATATAGACGTGACAAGTGGTGAGCTCATCGCCGCCATTGAGAAATTCTACGACTGACTCGGCTGACGCTTTCTTCCAGTAATAGGTACTTAATAACAGTCAGGACAAATCTTATGCAACCGAATCCTACTAGTAATCCCCTCAGTCGGTTTTGACGACATCTACGGGAGGAGACGGAAGAGGTCTATTCTTAGGCCAAACACACCACGGCCTTTGGAATCGAAAAAAAAATACATTCTATCATTTAAATAAAGATTTATTATCATTATAATAAATAAATACACCTTGACAGAATCATGAGTTACCTAGAAACACCCTAGAAGTTTTTTATTTTCACGATTTTCATACAAAATTTTGTCATTCGCTGCCATATCTTATTACGTTTATCCACGGCGGAATGGAGAAGGTATAGGTAGGTACCTACTTATATGCGTTTAGGTTAGAGGTTTTTTTTTATACTACTTGAATGACGGAACAAGCAGATGGCCCACCTGATGTTAAGCGGTAACCTCTGCCTATGAACAGTGCATTACCTCATAGGTCACGTCCACCTAGAACGCACCCTATGTGGCATTGCACTGCGCACGCCACCTTGAGACATAAAGATGAAAAGTCTCATGTGCCTGTAATTTCACCGGCACCCTTACCGTTCAAACCGGAACACAGCAATGCGAGCACTACTGCTTTGCGACAGAAATAGTGGTAGTACTTCCCCGGACGAACTCTTACACAAAAAAGCTCTACTACTACTAAAACGGTTGTGTGTTTGTGTGTGCAAACGAATGTTCCCATTTATCTCCAAAACGGTTTGACCTATTCAGATACGGTTTTCTTTATATAATAGATTTGGTGCATTAAATTGGTGCAGCCGTTTCCATTCCAGGGTCATCAGCGCAAGGAATGACAGCTGATAGCGCGTTCTATTCTTTCTTGTGGCGACATCTAGTCGCGAAACATGTTTAGTTGGTTTATTCCCGTTTCCATGTTGAGCTTCTCCACGTTAACGACAGCTGGAATGAATAAAATAATTTAAAAAAATGTTCCCGATGTCCACGTTATCATATTATGATAACATTAGCTTCGGAGCCCTACGTTATGCGTGCTAAAAACCGATGTACCATAAGTGTTCCTTTTTCAAAATTTAATTGGCTTGTGCTGAAACTAGGCGTAAATTTATATAAATGATTAAATTACATTTAATTATAAGTTGTAGTCAAAGACTTTTCTAAATAAAAGTCGGGGATTGGGCCTCCGACTGCCAATTAAAAAAGTGGAGTGGCCTTTACTATTCGTGGCTTTGGCCTTCCTCGACAGCATTTTGATACTACCTATGACCTACATACTTTTTTCAGCTTTTGTTCGGGTTTTAGTTATAATAGTAGATTATGCATTATGGGAATAAAGCAGTGTCTTGCGTCGCGGGCGGCATATTGGACCCTGAGCGTAACGAGAGTCCTGAGTGAAGCGAGGGGTCAAGCTGCCCAAAACGTAGACCGGCTTTATTCCAGAGGAGCATACTCTACTTTTCACACCTGCGAGACAATACAAATGCACTGAAAAACACCTCGATGCACACCACCAAACACCGTCTTTTGTTTCACATTCTTTGTAAACGCACCTTGTTTTTTTTTTGAGTTCTGCTTTTTGTGGCCAGATCGATTGTCGATCAAACCTCTTTACAATGCCATATGGTATTTTTTTTACTTAGAGTTTTCCACGAGTTTCCACACGAATTTGACGTACCAAATTCAAATCACTTTATTCCCTAGCGAGTTTCATACAACTTTGAGATAATGCTTTACTTTTCGTTGAGGTTGCATGATATATGTAATTGGACATTGTCGAATAGGTGGTGTGTTTTTTTTAACGTCATCATCACCAGACGCGAGGCTTCCACTGGTTGGACGAGGTCTCTCACAGAATACAATGGGGGATTTGCCATAACTTATAATTTTATACCTGCTTTTAAACATACCGTACCATAAAGTTGCCTTGCCAACTAGGTGGTACCTTTTTCATACTATTTTAAACCCCCGACGTAAAAACGAAAGGGTGTAGTTATGCATAGAAAGAAATGTCTATGTACCGCTATTTAATTGTTATTACGGACATGGACTTAGTATACAAACACTGAGTCCATGATTACGGGCCTACGCATAGCACGCATTCGCTTTCGTTCAGGTTTTCGTTAAAGATTTGATTGACAGGAAATTTTTGGCATTGACTTTGACGTAAGAACGCTTTTCCCGCCTGTACAGACAGCGCCACTGGTGGTGAAATTTACAACTATTTTGCGCCTCATTCTTAGGTGCGTTCAATGGGTACACTCCGGTTAGTGGTTGTCGTCAGTGTTTAGTTGTTTCGGTCAGAGGCTCGGTTCGAACGTTCGGTTAACATTACGTGACCTTAACTGAACAACCACATCAAACGATGGTTGTTATCATTAGAAGATTCTGACGTTTGTCAAAACAAATCACACAGGGCTGCTAACTTAGTGTGAAATACGCAAGATTTATCGATTTTTCATCACAAAGCACGTAATCAAGCGTTTTATTAGAATAGTAAAAAAACACCACAAGTGCGCTCGTCATGTCCGCTAGTTACTGTTCGACTACGGTTTACGGAAAACATGGTACCTACATGGTAGTTTCTCTCTTATTAGAGTAGGTAGCATTATCTCGAACCCCCTACTTATGGTATGATTCCAATTTCATTATATACGTACCTACCTCAGGTGGTTAAACTATTTCTACTTCGTATCACCTGTTCTGTCTTCGTCACCCTGCGTTAGGTCAGTGACCAGCTTGAGGTATATGGTATGATCCTATCCCTGAAAAGTGTACAGGATTGATTGAGTTCTCGGTCAATATAACTTATAAACATGCACACACAGCTTATTAAATGGTATAACGCGTGCATAGGAGCCAAGTTGGTTAGTTAATAGTATATATTTTAGAAATCGCCGTGCGGTTTCTTCAGCGTAATCAAGGGCTTTTCGTTGCGACATCTAGTTAAAGAAAATTAACTGAAGTTCTTACGTCAATATTGACAAAATCATTGTCAATGCGTGTCCAATCGTTCCAATCTGTTCCAATAAATGGTTCTATCCACATTTCTCAGAGCCTTATAGCTTGGTTAAAAAACAATTCCATCCACCGTGTGCCCATTGAACGTACCCCTTGCTTGCTAGAGTTTTGTGTTGTGCGTTTTGTTTGGCCGATTTTGGCGCTTTGGCGACTTGCTTGGCGTGGCGTGGCCTGCCTAGTTGTTTGTTTGTATTTTGGTTTATTAGATATTTTATATAACTAATTGGTCATTTTGTGAATTGTGAGTGAGTAGAAAATCGTGGTAAAATAATTTAGGTAAGTCTACCTACTACAAATGTTATTATGTAATAATACGTAAACACCCTTTAGAATCTACTAATTTGGTGACGACGAGCTTATTTTGTGGAAGAAACTTATAGAATAAGAGGTTTCATAAATTGCTAAGATACGAATATGTGATTTAATTTCAAGTCTGGGGAAAAATAGATTATATAGGTCAGTTTTTCGTCTATGTTGTGATGTCACATAACCTCAAATTATTCTCACTGAAAAATTGCATTAATAAGTCTTTTTAGAACGCTACATCGTCTGAATAAACCTAAAAATACAAATAAAGTATCGTTAAAACATTATGTACAAATGTATACGTACGCCTTCGTTAGAATTATATTTTTTTATAGTGTAATGTTTTGGGCGGGAAAGTTACTATTATGTTTATCGCTTAGGTAATACACTGACTATCGTTTAAATCTAGAAATTGGATGTATTTATCCTTGTAAATTGCATAACTCTCTATATTTTCAGGAGCAATAATAGAAAATTGTAAAAGAGCAGAATATTATCTTAGATAATTACTATCTACACTATGAAGAAACAAACAGAAAAGAGATCAAATGGGTTTCAGTCCGACGATGACAAAGTTCGCTACAAGATCAACAAACATCATTTCACCAGCACTGTGAAGTCACCCATTAGACAGAAAACAACAGCTATTGATGATGATAATGCTCGCTACAAATTTCCTCCGACATCACCTAAGCCCAAATTGGAGTCGAAACCAAAACCCAAATCTAAAATCAAAGTGAACTTTTGGAGTAACAAAGACAAACAATCTGGAAAACGACTTCGCAATACGGAAAAACAGTCAAATCGCAGACACACAGTCAATGTCACTCAAGCAACCCCCCTACCAACCCCTGAGATTAACAAACTGAAACTTAAGCCAACTGTGAGAATCCTCAAACGGGTATCATTCCTTCCAACACCAGTGTTCTCTGATAATCACATACCAATGGTCACAGTGCCCGATGACTTGACTATTCAATTAAATGAGGAAGAAGCTAATGATTTACATGAGGATTTAAACCATGCATTTGTTAACAGCACCAACAGTGCGAATAGTGAGAAATCTACTAACTCTCAGCTGAGAAATGCTAGGAATTTGCACCCGCAAAGCAGTCCCAATAGTAATAAACGCAAGCGGAGTCATGACAGCTCTGATGTGAGAATCGATGGGAACGCAAATGAGCTTGAGTTTTTCTCAAAGTATGTTGTACAAAAGTTAAGGAAAATGGAGACCAATCAGCGTATTTATTCAGAGAATTTAATAAACACTGTTCTTATGCTGGGACAACTGGGTAAGCTAAACGGTAAATCTAAAATTGGTGATGCATAATAATTAATACTTAAACTTAAAGGTTCTGGTGTCTGTTCAAACACAAGTTACATGATTGTGTTGCTACTTCATGTTACCTAATTACTAAAACATATCACATCAGTGACTCCTTCACAATGTTGTCACTCTGTACAATCTAGAGAGGATATAAGTAACGGAAGCTAACTAGAAATAAGAATTTTATAACCAGCTTCACAAAAAGGAAGTTCTCAACTTGTCTGGTTTTATGATATCAACATGACAACCTCTGTAGCGCGTCGGGTGAGTAGCCGGCTGAGATGCAAATGGTTGCGGGCTCAATCCCC
This sequence comes from Operophtera brumata, assembly GCA_932527175.1. Lineage (NCBI taxonomy): Eukaryota > Metazoa > Arthropoda > Insecta > Lepidoptera > Geometridae > Operophtera > Operophtera brumata. The sequence goes on along the minus strand of OW052237.1, from coordinate 8,569,192 downwards.
GTTGCGGGACAAATGTTTTTATGATCTGCAAATATTTTTTCCTGGTCTGGGTGTTATGGTACCATGATACTCTTAGTTTCTGATACCCGCGACACAGGGAATCCTAGTGTGTGGTCAGGGGTCAACAATCACACACATAGTGTGACTGTTGGGTGTTATGTTATAAAGGAAATAATTTCCTTATTGTTGATTTACTGCAGTAATAGCTTTGGCTTTTATCAAACATGTTTAACTTTGTTAATACAGAAATTTTTCAATGTCAGTTTTGACGGTGGTTCTTGGCAGAGTTGAAGTCAGGCATTCAGCATCGCAAAAGATAGGTATTTTAAGAACTAGTGTTGCATATCATTTCGATAACAGGTATAAGGATAAGATGGTAGGTAGCGCATCGACAATAACCCCGGTGTTGCCGGTGTCTATAAGCGATGGTGACCACTTTACATCAGGTGGGTCCTAAGCCAGAATGCATAAAAGATTCATAAAAATAAAAAATAAAAAAATACAAGGATAAGGATAATTGGTCCACTATTGGAACATACTTCCACCAGAATCTGGTGGTGGTAAAATCTTATAAAGACAGAGGTTACCGCTTAACATCTGGTGGGCCATCTGCTTGTTCCGTCAGTAAAGCAGTTATGTTAAGAAAGATAAATATGTTGTAAACCAAACAAGGGTTCCAACCATGTTGTTTCTGCCACTCGTGTCACTGCATTAAAAACAAGCTCGACAGCTGGCATTGAAGTGACAATTCAGTGCTTAAAGTGACCCAAAATTAAACATTCCATGCTGTGATGATGTAGACAGAACAACGAAAGCTGCTCATCTATATATAAATAACTTGTCTATGCCCATCGTAACGGCGAACTTTAGCTCTGCGAAGATCCAACTCCAGAACTGTACCTATATGGTGCTTTCACTATAACTTTGGATCCACCCGTAGCTACGCTCATGATGTACCAGCATAAAGTAGGTCATAAACTATCTATTAAGTTTCATTGAAATTGGTTCAGTGTTTACAGTGTGAGACTTTATTGTAGATTTGTAACAGTATTTCACTACATACAATTTTTGTTTATACCATCTACTGTGTTTTCTATTCAAGCTGTGTAAAAGCAAATTTATATAGCCACATTAACTTGTAGGTATATAAGTGTATGAGTACATTTTGGGTACCTATACCTACCTCTATAGCTATATATAACTAGTAAAATAGTTTACCTACTTTACTCTGCTTTGACCAGAACAGTTATGTGGGTGTTTATAAGTTCTAACAATAATATTCTAAAAGAGTTGCACATAAAATGAAATCTTAATATGTATGTATGTAATTATATCTAGGATTAATATTTAAGATTAGCCTAATTGCTATTAAAGTGTTTGATGTTTTTGGATAGCTGGCATTCTGTCCACGCACCATGGTTATAATATGGTGCATTAAGATGTGCCTCGACAAAAACTATTGTTTTGGACTAACAGCTAAAATGTTGTGTTATAAGTTATTGAGTGACTTGAAAAGTATATGATGTACAATTATTTTCATAGTATAATTACTACTTTTGTAATAATAATAGATTTAACCTATGGGATGTTCATTAGACGAGTACATTTTTTTGTTCTAGGATTACTGATTCCGATCTTGGACTGCTGGAATTCACTACTGTCTTTTATACCTCTAGCATTGTGCAATTACAATAAGATTTCAAGATAAACTACTATTGTTACAGTTATTCATTTCAATGCACTAAGAATGAAGGTATAAAATATAACCTATACAGTGTGTCCTGCGGCCATGGTAGTTAGAGGACAAGTAGGTACTTTATATAATGAAGTTAGGAAGTTTTACATAATGGAGACTTTCCTTTTTTTTTAAAGTCTGTAATACTGCATTCATGGATATTAAAAAAGTCACTTGCCTAAGCCGGGAATAGAACAAGCTAAATTAAAAAAAAGTTTTAGGATAAAGTATTCACAGTTCTTAAAATATGCATGCTGTGGTTACCTATGATTGAAGGAACACTAGAATTAAGTAACTTAAGAATTATATTTTACCACGATTGCGCTTCTTTCATTGGTAATCCAAATAAATAAAATAAAATAAAAATACCAATCGAAAGGGTAAATTACAAGGGTCAATTCCTTCTCAATAACAGGATCTTAAATAAAAGAAACAACAAGTAATTAATTTTGTAAAAATTAAAAAACCCTCAACTCAATGAAACGGCAGAACCGATTTTGATCAAACATTGCTAAGAACTTTTGAAACTATCATGGTTATGTACATAATTTTCACTAGAAACGGGATATTTACCTTGATTTTTGAGTTTGAAATGTTCCCGATATTTCGGCACACATGGTAGCACGATGGTAGTGGTACCGTTCGTAATAAAAGAGTGAGAAAGAGGGTAGATCGATATATCTGCCAATAACATCTACTCGCAAAGACTTTAGTTAGTTCTCCCGTAATCATGGCGCATGCAACTGTGCCGAAATATCGGGAACATTTCAAACTCAAAAATCATGGTAAATATCCCGTTTCTAGCGAAAACTATAGCTAAGAACATTCCCGACAAATTCAGGTTCCCTTAAAAAAAAAAACTGTTCATCCGTTCGGGAGCTACGATGCCACAGTCAGACACACTCACAGAGACATACACACACAGACACGTCAAACTTATAACTACTGAATGCCCCACCCCGTCGTTTTTGCTTCGGGGGTAAAAATTATGATTAGTTAATAATTTCAAGGTGTTCCTTTAATTACTATCTTTATAAAATAAAGGAAAGTCTCCATTATGTAAAACTTTCTAACATCAATATTTAAAGTACTTGTCCTCCATGTAGCATGGCCGTGGGACACACCGTATATAGATATAACCTTTAAATGTATTATTTATACTATGCCAACATAGTCTGTGATTCAACTGTTAACTAAATCGTTCAAAAATGTACTGTTGGGACAATGTTTGTCCTTTATAACACTGTTATTTATTTATTCTAATGGATTTGTAATTTATTTACACTATTTTCAGATTTCTAATGTTTATTCAAAAAAGATGTCCTTGATTTAATTTTACAATGAAGGCCAACTTTAAATAAAATAATTATCTAAATACTCAATGCTTTGTAATTTATGAAATTGTTCTCCCAACTGTAGTATGTTTCCGCGTCATTTTATATACAGGATGTTGTTTTGTATACGTGCCATATAAACAGAGTTTACTCTGTCCAAGATCCTGAAAAGTAGAGTCTGTTCAGAAAGAGACCCGTCGTGGGATTTGTGGGTGCAGCTGTGCTTATTTACCTATTTTGTTAAGCGGGCAATACAATCGCGCGTCTGTTCCGTTTTGATCCTTTTACAACTGTAACTATTTCTGTAGTTTATGATTCAAAATGGCGAAAGTTTGAACCATAAACTAAAGAAAACGTTAGTTCATAATTTGGCCACGACGGCTCTCTTTCTGATCAGACTCTATTATTCCAATTCAAGTTGAAAGACCTTTTGAAAACCAGTCTTTAACAGCCAAAATATATTGGATGGTGGATTTTGGATCACAGTTCTGGATCTTGGACAGAGAACTCTCTTTAAAATGTCGCGTGTAAACAAGAACAACCTATATGTACTACTGTGATATACATACATTATTTTGAATTTACCTACTTTTTAGGGTTCCGCACTCAAAGGGTGCCAAGGCGACCCTATTACTAAGGCTCCGCTGTCCATCCGTCTGCAAGGGGCTGTATCGCATGAACCGTAATAGGAAGTCAGTTGATATTTTCAGTGTGTATTTCTACTGGCATCGAGCACAGAACTACGATGGCCACTGCACTGCTGAATTCTAAGGATTTCTTGTTAGACTACGGAACCCTAAGTAAATAGTTAAATACCTAGCAAAATAGGGAACTGGAATTTAAATTAGGTAACTTAAGGTATTAGTTTCAGCAATTCGATTTGTAACCTGTCGTTTTTCGTCGTGAAAGCCTATCAAAGTAATGTCGGTACTTTCGCCTGATATGCTTAGGCCAGGAACTGCAGGTAGGTATTGCGTATATTTGTCTCAGTTCCGGTTGCGTGTTGTTTGCAAGCGGTTGCCTGGCGACCGTTTGAGAGGCGCCACGCTACATCCGGCGCCGCGAAACCTAACCAGTACCGTCGCGGCCGCCGTCGGAGGCGGACCACTTATTAAAACATGTGTGATTAAATCTAAAACGTGTGTAGCGTGAATTACTCCAAACATTTAAAAAAATATTTTTAATTCTCTTAAGTTACTACTATACAAACCTATTTATAGGTTTATTCATATATAGATTTTCTATTAGAAATTTTATTTTCTGCGAAATGGATATAGTACATAGGCTGCACTATTTGGTGCTCTCCCAAAAATCTGACCTGATGACAATGGAGCGGGAACAAAGGATGCGAATGCGGCGCCAGTCCAGCCTTCCCGAATACAGCAAGACTAATAAAAGTAGACAACGATTGGAGCAGGCCTATTTCAATGATGTAAGTTACTTAGACGTGATAATGAAGTTCTTTGAAATGTACCTACTAGAGTTTTTGATCTGATCTGTCTCACAAATCCTTATTAGGTATGATTCCCACGATCATTTTCGTCTAAAATAATAGGTTTTATAGATATGTTTTAATTTAGATGAGAGGCAGATTTATTTTTTTATTTATCGTTCTATTAATCAGATTTTTAAAATAATTTTTTGCAGTGCAAGTCTTAGAATTGAAATTACCGTGGCTTGGTATCATTTTAGAAAAATTATGACTATACACCACGTACTTTACTATTCTCCTGCTGCCGTTGCTGGTGCTCATGAAGAAGGACCTCTAAATGATCAACGAAACGTCTGCAGGAGAATAGTAAAGTACGTGGTGTATAGTCGTAATTTTCCTAAAGTGCATGTCTTATCTAGTCATAAAATATTCAGGAAGAGACTTGACATATTCTGCAGAAAAGATACCTAGGTACTTAAATCCTTTTCAGCGGTTGTTGCGTCATCCATCCTCGATAAGAAAGTTTTATGGTCGCAGCTTTTATTTGTTCTTGACACGAATCCCTACGTCCTTATCTTGCAGTTGAATATTCAAAGGAATGTGGGCAGTAAATCTTACTAAAACTACCGAAAAAATAGCATCTTATCTTGGAAAGCAGTTCAAATGTAAAAAGATTGTGTCTCACGCGATCGTTTCAGCAACCACGAACCTCTAGGTTTGTGGTTCCGTTCCTTCGTTTTCATAGAATGCCGTGACCGTGGTGGTGCGTCTAGTTTCAAAGTCAAAAAAAGTCAAAAAGTTCAGTGCGTTCTAATGAGTAGCTTGATCGATTACACCTGCCTAAACAGCCGATATGATTTTATCGTTAAATTTTTGCCCTAGCAATTATTTTTTATACCAACGAACAAATGCGTGATAAGAATCTATTATTTGCCTACAATCCCCAACATTTTCGATCGGTTATGAAGTTTCAGGCCCATAAAGTTTTTCCTTATTTTCATGAAACCTTTGGGACAGTCTCGGACTTGTTAATTTAGTCACGAGCAAGGGTATGGAGCGGTACCTATTGACGGCATTCATTTTCACAAAACGAAAAAGTTTGTACCAAAGGCTTGAAGAATGAAAGGCATGTAAATGAGAAAAATTTGCATGACACAGTTCCCAACTCTGAAGGGTCGACACTTGACTCATAACTTAAAGCTCATCTTTCCATCATATCTATGTGAAAGTGAGGGCCAGAAGATATAAAGGATATAAATTGTGTATTGATAGGCAGAGTTTTGTTGTGGTTTTGTCAACAAGTCTTGTCATAAGGATCGTGCGGTTATTTTAAAATTATTCACCTAATAACTCTGAATTGCCCTCCGACTCCTTCCATGGATGTCGTAAAAGCTGACTAAGGGATTACCCGGACTGTAGGTATAAGATTTGTCCTGACTGCTTTATTATGGAATGTTTTATTTACTGGAAGAAAGTGCTAGCCGAGTCAGTCATGGGAAATAATGGCGGCGATGAGCTCACCACTTCTCACGTCTATATTCCCACGATGGTGCAACCCACGGTAAAGAGACCTTTTGAGGCTCTGCCTACCCCTTCGGGGAAAAAGGCGTGTGTCTTTGTATGTATGATAGGCAGATTTTTGTCAAAAACTAAAAACGAGGGGTTATTTTAAAATTATTCACCTAAAATATAAGACAAAATTAGTTTTTAAGCGAAAGAAACTGAGTGAAAAGTACTAACTAAAAGGTTTTTTTCCCTCAGTTTATTTTGTTTATATCCTAACTAAATGAGTTTCTGATATTTTGATTTTTCATACAGAGAGAGTTGTTTGCGGCGAAAGCAGACAGTGGGGGTGGTGCTGTGGATCGAAAACTGTCGTCATCTTCTGCTGGAAGCATGAAGAACAAGTGGCTGAAAGCCTTCAGGAGTTTGAAGCCTCCGAGCGCGCCCCCTCCCCACGCCGGGCCTCCAGACAAGTTAGTTCTCTCACCTACAAACATTATTCTATCACCGACATGACACTCCACACAGTCATTTTCAACATTACCTCTGGTGCGAGTAGCCGGCTGAGATGCGAAAGGTTGCTGGTTCGATTCCCGCTGCGAAACATATATTTGTACGACCTGCAAATGTTTGTACCGGGTCTGGGTGTTGTTCCTGTTACCCACGACACAGGGGATCATAGTGCGGGATCAGGACTATGTATGTGACTGTGGGGTGTTATGTTATCTTCAACGTTGTTAGCACGTTTACCCTCATCACTAAATAGATAGGTACTGCCGCACATCCATAACGGCAGTGGGGCGTTTGAGCATCGCACTAAAAGTGCAATGAAATCGTTGCAAAATGACGTAACCCACAAGCTATTCTATTGGTCAGTTTTTCCTACGTTTTCACCTCATAAAGCCGATCTAAATTTGCCTAGCGACAATTGAGTGAAGTTAGGCCTCCAAAATGTATGTAATTTGCAGCATCAGATTTAAAATTTAATCCTATCTTGGTTTAATGAAGTCATGATATGAATACCTATGAATAAATTGACAAGTTCTCCCTATTTGATCTCTTCTGGGAAATGTCGTTCGTTACGGCGGAGCCATGATCGTATAAGCGTTAATATGTCACAGCAAATTGTTGGTTTTTAATATTTATTTTAAGCTTAATCTACCACTCGTAGCATTAATGCTACGAGTGCTACGACGTAGGCACTAGTCTCGTAGGACGCGGTTCGCTGTCCGCTGTCGGCTTTGCAGCAAATCTTTAGAGTTTAGCACATCTAAAAGCTTTTATATTTTCACCTTACGCAGAAGTCAACAACTTTCTCGGAAGTTTTGGTAGATATATTACAAGCGAAACCTGATTTAGTTCTTGCCCCTACGCTGTGGGGTACGAGAGGCTCAGGCAAGTTTACATTTATAATGCATCGTGGTCTCTAGGGCGCGACAATTTAAATTATTATGCAGCAGTTTAGACGCTGTACCAAACTGTTTGAATTACGCCGGGCTTTGTAGGGACAAGCTTAATTTTTATAGAGCTCGTTATTGCGCAAGATACAAACGTTATTCCAAGAACAGCTTCATTCTATCAGGACCGTTTCCTCTCATTCTCAAACCAAGCAGTGCATAGGGGACGCATAATGCCCATTTATAATGCACATTTATATTATTTATAGTGTTCGCTCGAGTTTTACCAGAATAACTAGTAGATCGCTCCGAACGCGAACTCGCGTGGACCCGCTTAGCTCAAAAAGCCCTTTACCGATCAACCCATGCTCAAACTTAAAAAAAAAACACCTGCCTTCTAAGTTTCATCAACAGTTCTGCAGTTATCAACAAACAAACACATAATTAACTTACAAAAATACATACATACAAACACCGCATTCTGCAATTAGACACATGAAACACATGGTGAAATTACAGGCACTTTAGACTTTTCATCTTTATGTGTCAGGGTGGCGGTCGCAGTGCAATGTTACATAGGGTGCGTCCTAGGTGGACGTGACTTATAAGGTAATGCATTGTTAAAGGCATAGGTTACCGCTTAATATCAGGCGGGCCATCTGCTTGTTCCGTCATTCACGTAGTTTCGCGTCGCTCGTCAAAAAGTAGCCTATAGCTCAATCCATAATCTCTATATGTGTGAGTACCAAATCAGTCGATTTTTTTTCAGCCGTTTCGGTGTGATTGTGTTTGAAACATACCAACACAAATTCGACGTTTTATGATATTTATAGGATAGGGAGATTGTATATTGTCGGCTTAGTTATGTAATACCTTCCTAAGATTTAATAGCACAAAATCGCTTGGGAGCAGCAGGTATATGTACCAATATGACGCTTGCTATGGGCTCCTTTATGCACAGCGTGGTTTGAGAATTATGTCGGACTAGTGTCCGCCCGCGGCTTCGCTTGCGTTTTACCAGGATAAAAAGTAACCTATAGCTCAATCCAGGTGATCCAAATTTCATTGAAATTGGTGCGGCCGTTGCGGCGTGATTGAGTAACAAATATCCAAACATCGTACAGTTTTACCCAAAATATAAGCCGCCCCGATGTACCTGCGCCGTAGACCAATTTCTATAGCGCAGGAACCTGCTTTCTAACAATAGCAATCGCGCGCTAAAATCTTGCGCTGTTATTGGTTAAGGCTTTCTTATCCGGGAGCAGTAGGCATTTAGTGCTACTTCCCTCCCCGCGAGGCGAGTCGCGCGGACTCGCAGTTCAGATGAACTTTCTGACCCTATTGTGCATATTTTGTGCGTCACAGTATATATTGCAACAGTAGTAACGCTATAATTTAGTTTGTTGTACAAAATTCGTTATTTATTTTTGTGTATCGGTAATATTAGTGTTGCGATTTCGAAGATAGTTACCTACCTACTACTTTGAATGGGCGCTTTCACATTGGACGATAAAGACTACGACGATATCGTCGATGATACGAGGAGCGAATGCAGTAACTAAGTGAAGTAGTCAAGAACAGTAGCCAGGTGTGGTAGGTAACTACCTACACTTTTGCGTAGACAGGTAGGTGCATTAGTTGTAGTCGGGAATGGTACATAGGTAACAGAAGCTAGTAGGTAAGTACCATCTACCTTCCTATTGCTTTCGCGCAGGTAGGTAGGTGCATTAGCTGTAGTCTGCAACAGTACATAGGTACCTAACAGAAGCTAGTAGGTAAGTACCTACCTACTACTTTTGCGTAGACAGCTTGCATTAGCTGTAGTCTGGAACAGTACATAGGTTACAGAAGCGAGCAGGTAAGTACCATCTACCTACCTACTACTTTAGCGTAAACAGCTAGGTGCATTAGCTGTAGTCTGGAACAGTACATAGGTTACAGAAGCTAGTAGGTAAGTACCATCTACCTACCTAATACTTTTGCGTAAACAGCTAGGTGCATTAGCTGTAGTCTGGAGCAGTACATAGGTAACAGAAGCTAGTAGGTAAGTACAATCTACCTACCTACTACTTTAGCGTAAACAGCTAGGTGCATTAGCTGTAGTCTGGAACAGTACATAAGTCACAGAAGCGAGCAGGTAAGTACCATCTACCTACCTACTACTTTAGCGTAAACAGCTAGGTGCATTCGCTGTAGTCTGGAACAGTACATAGGTTACAGAAGCTAGTAGGTAAGTACCATCTACCTACCTACTACTTTAGCGTAGACAGCTAGGTGCATTAGCTGTAGTCTGGAACAGTACATAGGTAACAGAAGCTAGTAGATAAGTACCATCTACCTACCTACTACTTTAGCGTAGACAGCTAGGTGCATTAGCTGTAGTCGGGAACAGTACCTAGGTTACAGAAGCTAGTAGGTAAGTACCATCTACCTACCTAATACTTTTGCGTAAACAGCTAGGTGCATTAGCTGTAGTCTGGAACAGTACATAGGTAACAGAAGCTAGTAGGTAAGTACAATCTACCTACCTACTACTTTAGCGTAAACAGCTAGGTGCATTAGCTGTAGTCTGGAACAGTACATAAGTTACAGAAGCGAGCAGGTAAGTACCATCTACCTACCTACTACTTTAGCGTAAACAGCTAGGTGCATTAGCTGTAGTCTGGAACAGTACATAGGTAACAGAAGCTAGTAGGAAGGGTAGTGAGTTTGGCATCTATGTATGTTTTTATGTCTGCATGGATGTATTGTTGGCCCTTCAGAACTCGAACACAGGGAATTCTAGTATGGGATCAGAACTATGTATGCGAATGAATGCGGGTGGTGCTCATGATGAAAAGGCTTCTGAACGTCTCGAAGCGTCAACATAAAGGTGAAAAACAGTAATATTAGAAACATTTATTCACTCACAGCCCGAAAATACAACGGCTAGCACAAAAAATTAAAACTCACTAATTTGAATCACGCGCGTGCTTGGGCCTGGTTGCTGCAAATCTGGTTGCTGTAAATCTGGTTGCGGCAGAGTGTTTGTATTGGATGCGGACTTATCAGGCTGCTCATTTTCCTTGTCTTGCAATGAAAGATTTCTGATTGGCATGCCACGTTCATACCTACTATCAACGATTTCAGGCAGTAAACATTTGAGGTAAAATTGTAACAGCTTTGGCTCCATATTTGTTACCCAGAAAATATCATCTTTTTCAATGCGTTCTGTGTATAAAGGCTCATTCTCACCTGCCCAGATTCCAAGAACGCATACCCGCCGTCCTGTAACATGTAGTTGGCCTTGTATTTGGTAGTACCAATTGCTCTTTTTATTTATGGTACAGGTCTTCGTATTTTTGTTATATTTTAAAATTTGAATTTTATTTTCTTCAATTGCTTTCGACATTCCTTTTTTGGAAGCTGTGATAGGACACTTAATTTCCACTATCATGTCATCATCTATCAACCCGTCAGGAGTGGCCCCAATAAATGGATGTATGGGGTCAATAAATAATCCGCAGGGCAAGATCTCGACATTCTCCTGTCGCTGCAATTGCAACAGCGCCTGTTTTTCGTTCTCAATTCCATGAGCAATTGAGGTCACATGAGCCAAATTTTTCTTATACAATATATTTTTCACCAAATTTGCTGTATTCGATGACGATTTTCGTTTGCATATTGGGCCAAAGTTTGATGCTGTTATTAGTTTTTGTCGTATCTCCAACCACTCACTACTTTCCCTTTGTAATATAGTTGCTCGCTCTATTGCCTTTTTGTCTGCGGTAAGTGTTTTTAAATTTTTTATAAACTCTTCTTGCGCCATTTGTAGTTCTTCGTGTGTCATATCTGGGGCAGAACTGGCAGTGCCATAGTCGTGTTGTTTTTTGTTTGTCTCTTTCAATGCTCTTTTTTTCTTCACTTGGTGTTCTACAAAATACTTCCGTTTTACTGCTCTTTTTTTTTCCATTTCTTCAATTTTTCCACCTGGATTTTTGCCTGTGATTTCTTTTTGGATGGTTGAAATAGCAGATGGTCGTTTTTGTGCAAAATTTGTCCTTTTCCCTCCAATAAATTTAGCTATAACGCTATTAAAACATTCCACAGTATTGGTATCCACATCTTCAATTAAACTTCGTGATTTCGCTGCTACACTTGAAACAATTGCATTGATTCGAAATGCAAATGTTGAGTTTCGTATCTTTTTTAGTTCCTCTTGGTCATTGTATTTTTTATCACAGTAGTAGCTCTGGCACATTTTGTGATCGCCGTAAGCGTGTGGCATTGAGTTTATAATGTCATTGTGTAGAACCGATATGGCAACATTTCTAGGGTTCTCAGAAGCTTTGTGATGTTTTATGCATTTCACAATAGCTTTCCTCATTGTCAATATTTTCACGTTAGTAAGCGTTTTTCGATATTGCAGCAAATATTTGGTTTCTGATGTCATCCCACGCAATTTTTTACAGAAATTACGCAATATATGGTTGCGACACTCAATTTTCTCTACGGTCACATTTTGAGCTTCATATGGTTTTGCATTGAGGATTTTTGCATATGTCGACGCATCACCATCCCCTATCATTCTGTTGTATATGAGACCGTACGTTGAAACTGAAGATTTGAACCCTTCTAATATAATCGCGGTTTCCATTGAACTCGAAGAGCCCTCAAAGTTTTTGAAACAAGAATGTTCGTTTGGAGTAATATTTTTATTTTTTGCTCTGGCACACACCAAACAATATTTATTTTTGACTCCAATATAAAGTACCTCTTTAGTTTTCCTTCCAATTATTGCCGCAGTACCGGAAGGAGCTTTGTAATTAGTGCCGTACGATCTCGCACACCACGAGCCATCTACGAAAACATCAATTACAGGGTAACCATCTTTGATTCGGCCTTCTGTGATAGCCATATCTCTTTCTTTTTTAGCAGCGGCCTCCATAGATATTCTTGCAGTTTGTTCCCATTTTTCATAGACTTCATTTTGTAATTTGCTGTAGTAGTTTGGAGAAAATACCGGAACATCCATGGAAGAGCACAGTTCTTCAAATTGTGCCAATCCAATGCCAGAAGCAATTATGCCAGTAGTTGCAGCTATGTTTAAATTTATTCGTTGCGTATTCTTAGTGTCTTCAGAATAGATTAGACATATTTCTTGACACATATCGCATTGAAATTTAAAAACAGAAGTTAGCCCTACTCTTTTTTCGCCAATTAAGCGAAAGTGACTGGTTTTGCAATCGAATAAATTACTGTGAAAAGCTTTTTCTTGTAATTCTCGTATAAAAAAATTTATGTCTACGATTCTCCGTCCTGAAACAGGTTGAAAGTCATCTTCCTTGTTTTTTACTTCGGTAATCAATTCAAATGAATCATCACTGTCACTGAAACAATAAAAGGAGTTACTTTGGCCTGAAATCCTGAAACAGTTTTTCTTATGACATTTCAAAATTAATATAATTATAAAATTTGTACAATTGTACTACACTACCATAATAGGTACTAAAATAAACTAAACTTACTCATCAGTCCCAGCCATTTGCAAATCAGCAGGATCCAGTGTTGCAAAAGATAAACCACATTCGCCAGCTCTACGTACTGTTCCCGACTACAGCTAATGCACCTAGCTGTCTACGCAAAAGTAGTAGGTAGGTAGATGGTACTTACCTACTAGCTTCTGTTACCTATGTACTGTTCCTGACTACAGCTAATGCACCTAGCTGTTTACGCAAAAGTATTAGGTAGGTAGATGGTACTTACCTACTAGCTTCTGTTACCTATGTACTGTTCCTGACTATAGCTAATGCACCTAGCTGTCTACGCAAAAGTAGTAGGTAGGTAGATGGTACTTACCTACTAGCTTCTGTTACCTATATACTGTTCCTGACTACAGCTAATGCACCTAGCTGTCTACGCAAAAGTAGTAGGCAGGTAGATTGTACTTACCTACTAGCTTCTGTTACCTATGTACTGTTCCCGACTACAGCTAATGCACCTAGCTGTCTACGCAAAAGTAGTAGGTAGGTAGATGGTACTTACCTACTAGCTTCTGTTACCTATGTACTGTTCCCGACTACAGATAATGCACCTAGCTGTCTACGCAAAAGTAGTAGGTAGGTAGATGGTACTTACCTACTAGCTTCTGTAACCTAGGTACTGTTCCTGACTACAGCTAATGCACCTAGCTACCCGTGCGAAAGCAGTTGGTAGTTGGTAAGTACCTAACTACTAAATGTAGCTACCCTAGGAATCAATGTGCAGTACTAATATTACCGATACCTATGACGTGCAAGTAGGTACGATCGTTCTACCGTCGTAGTTACATACGACACGACGATACGACAGACCAGTATTATGCCAACTTGCTTTCGTCACAGTATATAGGTAGGTACTATAGATTTCAAGCAGATAGGTGTAATTACCTACCAATTGATAAATGAGGATTACTAACTAAATGAGATTTGTAACTAACTAATTACAAACAGGTAAAATGGAACTCACCTTCTTTCTTTTAAAATCTTCCGGAGTTCTTTTATGGGTTTTTTTTTATATTTTCTGTTTTTATTCCCCATTTTTTCCCTATTACACAAAGCACTACCTAAAAACAATACATGAAAACAATTGGTAATCTAACGGATAGGTGTTCCGATCGATTAGCGGGGGAAGGTAGCGAGCCAGCAAAAAACGACACAGGTCCTACCTCGGAGACGCCCGGCGGGCTACTGAGTCGAGGCGCGCGGGCCGCATTGTTATATAATAGCTCATTACAACAAAAAAAAACCTTTTGAGAAAAACTAACCGTAGAATAATCTAGATATACTCATTTCCTATTTTTTGACGAATTTTTGTGAGTATGAGTCTGATATTCTTTGAGTACAACTCAAAAAACGATTAAGATTTAAGTGTTTTCTTATTTTTTTTTGATCGAGTGAAATTGTACGTATCGTGTTTTGAACCGTAGAATAATCTAGAATGGTTTTCAGACTACAACATATATTTTTATCCGATTAAAACAAATCATATTTGATGGTTTAAAGTTGAATCAAAAAGAGGTTGTTTTCGAGAATCCTGGCCATTTCGCGGAAAAATCGCGGCATCTTGTTCATCCAGTCGACTCTTAGATGTGAGCGGGGCAGAGCTATATACAGCGGGACAGAGCTATACTATACGTTTGGCTATTGTCGGATAACAGTCTGCGCTTTTCTGCGCAAACGAAAATAGTCGATCGGACTTATATGTTGGGTAAAACTGTAACTTTCACATTTATTTTAAAACAAAACAACTAATAAAAAACGCCATAACATTTGTGTAAAAATTAATGTAGTAAGTTGAACTTGCCTTTCTAAGTAGAGCTCAATGACTTCTTAAATATCGTAAAAGCTCTCCTATCAGAAAGTTTTATGTAAAGCTGTAGGTACTTGTCTCCCAATAAATGTCGTGTTGAACTCGAAAGCCTCACTTCAGCTTCAGGCCCAGTCTGTCAATTTCACTTAAATAAGGTCGTGTTCTCCGTAATTGAACGAGCCAGATTTCAATCTACGGACGGACTGAGCGGTCCTTGTTTTGGGACCAGTTACGTCTACCTTGTACTCTACCCTACTCTGTCTTGGAATTTACCTGTTATTTTCCGATTATACACATATGTTTGAGAAATAGGTATAATGAATCAATGTAAAATAAAGCCAATATAATTCTTATCGAAAAAAAACCGACTTCGAAACTAGGTTTTTTCCCCAATACAAGATTTTATCAGATTAGTGATCGGAAACGTGTGCTGATCACAATGAGCCTAAACATGGACATTCTACTATTATCTATCGAGGAGTTCCGTTGTCCACCTTCTGTCTTTATCATCAGATCGGCTCGCTGCCACCATCATATTGTATTGTCATCGGAACTTGACAGGTACGCCATATTGAGAATCTCCTCCTTTTTTTTGAAGTCGGTTATAAACACTGTTTGTTTCTATTAAAACAATTGTAATTGTAATTACAATGTTAATTGTGCCTGTGAGTGTATAATTACACTAACTTAGTCGTATGTCTGTAAAATTGTAATCACTGTTTTCCAGAACAAACAATGTTCAGGGCTCCAACCGCGCTAGTATGAACGTTTCAAACATTCGAACGTTATATTTTTGGTTTTAATTTGGTTTAGCTGATGTCAGAAATGGTATCGTGGTATTTTTATCCGACTGCGGCGTAGCCAAAAAGGAGGATTATGTGTTTGACCTGTATGTATGTATGTACGTCCCTGTGTCCCTCGTAACTACTAGACGGCTGAACCGATTTTGATGAATGATATGTCGTTAGATTCTTCGACCAAAGTAAAATGATGTTAGATTCGTCTTTATTGTGTGAGTGTCATAGGGTATATTATAATTATAAAACAAACAAATTAGATAGTCATATCACGTAGGTATCAAAAGAAAGTTCTCGATGAGCATATTCTGAATATAGTTATATTACATACTTATGCAAATGTTATATTTCCTAACAAATTGTCTTAAATACTTTCAGTAATGATTTAATGTTTTTGTAGTTTTTGTTTATAAACTATTATCTTGTTAAATACCTAGAAAGTGAAAAGTTCGATCGATCGTTACACCAACGTGTCTTTCAAAACAAAGCTAAAATTATAAGCGCGGGACAAAATGTGAATAACGTAATAACGGTTTTGGTTGTGGACTTGTTTTGATAAATTAATGCGATTGGGATAGTTCCCTGCTGACCATGGTTTAACCGTTCTGTAGCATAAAATACTTTATTAAAAAAACTAAACTAGGCGTTCAGTTGCTTATACACGGTTAACATAAAATTCAATCCACGTGGACTCTGACCAATTCGGCCCGAAATGCAAATAAATTCTTAGCCGATAACGACACGCTCCGTTCGCACTAGTCGCTCAATTTGCCAAAGGCTGTTTTTTTGTTTGATGCTATTTAACGGTAGTATGCCATGATCTGAGCGTGAAAAAATCACTGTGTATATCGTATTAAACGTGAAATCGCTTAAATCAGTGAGGCTTATGTAAGAGCATTAGAGTCATTTTACAAACAAGATTAAAAAGGTCTAGTCTAAGTCGCTTATTGATACCTGGCTTCTTTAAACGCATAACATGGTCAATTCTGATAAAATTATGTGCGGAAACTGGTTAGCATGCTACTAAGGTATAGAAGGTATGCATATAAGTATGCTGAGGAGAAGTGGCGTTATGTAGGTTATTCTACTTCTGATGTTGACTCAGACTGTAATGAGGGTGTTGCTGTTGAATAGCGCTTGAAGATATACAAATCGTAGCATAATTCGAGCGCTATGCAAATAAAGGAACTGAAGTTAACGAGATGCACACTCTATATAACTTCTATAGAACTTGAGAAGCACTTCAGTTTGTTTCACTTATTGTTTGAATCTGTATTTTAGGTATGTATGTATTTGTGAAATAAAAACAGATTTATTTTACTTCTAGGCCAAATCACCTCACTCTAACAAATTAACACTACAAGTTACACATACGAACCAACTCAATACCGGATGTCATGAGGGAGATAGAGATTTAATTATGACGTCGTTCTTTCTAATATGTTTTTCTTTTATCATGTCTTGGGAACATCCACTTATAAATACTCATATTTATTAATTTATACAGTATGTGTATATTTTAATGGCGGTGATTTTTTACACTCAGTTTGTCTAAACATTGCTTTAGCCGCAAGCCGCAAGCAATCCATCTATTTCTGGGTAATATGGCATGTTGCCCCGAAATAATTGGATCACTTGTATGTTTAGCGACTAACTAATCTGTGGTGGCCTCAATGCTCATGATACGTGAAATCCCTCGAAACCTTCCAAGTTCTTCACAAGCAAATGCATTGCCATATCACAGGTTTTCTGCACCATTGTCAGATTTAAATTTTATTCATCACTTTTACCTTTTTGTTCATCTTGATGTTTCTCTCTTTTTGCAACAATAAAGAAAAAATCAAATGTACCACGCGGTGTCGACGGTTATGGCAATGAGGTAACTGTACCCCGTAGGTGTGAACCTATGTCGGTACCTAAATGTGTTTACTTTACCCCTGACAATACTCTCGAACCTTCATCCTTCCCACACGTAGATATTGATATTTAGCATGTGCTAACTGTGTACACGAGCCTTTCACCAGCTTTAGCAGAACACGCTCCTGAATACGCTTGACTTCTCTTCTTGCGCTCTTCGCATCGCTGGGCTTGTAATGGGCCACAGTCAATTAAAATCACTGTTGTAGCTGCGCTTTCATGTTTGTCCTTAGAAGGCCTAGTGGTATTTGAAGGTCGGTGGCGCGGCGTGATGGCCTCTATGGGGTCATTAGGCGTGATAGCTGCCGGATGATTATAGTCTACTCACTGATTCCCCATGCTAACTACCCTTGACCTTGAGCGTCATCGATCAATATTCAATATCTATGACGTGTACTGTCTGTGACAGACCGTACAGAGCACATATCCATGTGATTAATGAGCCACTCTACACCGATTTGCTTGAAATTACCTATAGAAAAGGATTGTTGTAAATATTTGCCGCTACTGGGATTTTGGAGTGCAATTTGTAGGAACATAAATCATCAGACACGAAGTTTCCGTTATTGTTTTGTGTGGTGGGCTAGAAGAAAATCATAGTCAAGGGTTACATGTTAACACTTAAACTATCCAATCAAAAGTCCCTATAAACTGGTAAATTGCAGGCAAGTTATAACAAAACTCTTTGTATTTCGAGAATTGAAAATGTGGTTTATATTTTAGGAGGAATGGCGCTGCAAGGGATGCGATGCGAGGCGGCGTAGATTCCGATGCCCATAACTTCCAAGAATACACGTACAAGAAGATCACACCCTGCGACGTTTGCTCACAAGTGCTCAGAGGTAAGACTTCAAACTTTGCAATAGTTCCTCCAACTTTTAAGAAAAATGTGTTGTTGAATTACCTATATCATCTATGGACTGCTATCTACACGTATCTAATGGACCTAGTGTCAACTTAGACTGTTGTTCGATGAGGGATGCTCAGAGCATCGCAGGCCTCCGTACAGGAATGTCCATCATAGGCATAGATTAAATAATATTTACACATAATTAAGCCGCAATCAATATCAGAAATTATTTTCCTTAAAGGTGATGTAAGTTTTTTAGTTCTGTCTGTCTTTACACCTACACGCCTTGCACTCGCTCGAAGCAAGCTCAAATTCGTTCGTGAAGCTCTAAAAATATTGAAGAAATTATGACCTAAATTAAAACTGTGGCAAAGTGGGGTTAAGATGGTGTTTTTAGTGACAGTGATGTAGATTTTTCACAGCAATTACAAAACATATGATACATACAACATATTCATATGTATGTTTCATTCAAATCATATTGTTTTCGGTCAATCGAGATTCTTCATATCACTGAATTATTTTGTTTAGTTGCATTACACGATTGATTAAATATTATAACAGAGTTTAAAAAAACTCTTTTTATTCACTGATTTACATTTTACAGGCAAATGGGAGCGATTTAAGCCTCTAAATTTTCTAGTTAGATTCGTCAAACACACACTTCAATATTGTAGTTGGATTTTATTAAATTAACCGTCGTTTTTAATTTAGAGGCAAAAATCGTTTTGTCGTATATGAAATAATAGTTAATCACTCTAATTTAGTTAATATATTTTCATTTGAATTTGTCCGTGCGTGCTTTACGCACCGACTAATTTATAGACACGCGATTTTCGAAGACAACAGCTACGAATAACAAATACAACAGCTGTGTTTGAATCTTCGGATTCTCGTAGATTTTATTTGTTCGTAGATCTGTACAAATGTTTGCATGCTAGTAAATTGACTGCACTGGCTGTGCCTGGCACGTAAGCTATTCAAATAATATATCTATCTGCCTGCATTCGGGCCCTTTACCGGCCGAACATAAATGCTATACTTACCTACTTAGTTTTGTTTATTGAAAACAATTGATTTTCCTATCGCGTTTGGTAGAGCGAAGGTAGAGTAACCATATAAAAAATATGTTATCCCAGCTTGTATTTAACTTTCCTAACACGTTCGCGGACAATCAGTCAGTTCAAGAGTAGCGGGCGAGTAATACTTTTTATCCGTGCTAATAAACGCGAAATAACCTTGGAATAGTTACACCGTGTTTTGTCTTTTTCGATTGAATTTGAAACTGCCTGAAAATGCACACTATGTATTTAAAATATCCTGGACAGAAAACTTGTTACATATCATATTTAAATATGGATGGACCACTGCTGATGTCGTCTAAAAAACGAGCGAGCCTTAGTAGTCGCATATGATCTGTAACATCGGACATCTCACCTCCTTGGTAATAAGCATCATGGCTGACAGTACCAACCTCTCGGAAAAATGCGCGCTTCCTGTTACATACCTCCGTTCCTTTTCACGAAATCTCTCCCATAGATTGCAGGAAAGCGAGAGGAAAGATGTTACACATCCAAAAATTCATAAATATCGTATTCTATAGCATGTGTCGCTTGAAAAAACGGCGTATGTATCAGATTCGTCGTATGTTTGTATGGTTCAAATCTTGCAAGCCTATATTATACGACAAGCAGGCGCACTGCTCAGGACGATCCTCATCTCATTATCATAAATTAGGTTTCTCAATGTTTTTGAATGTTATTTATACTACAGCCAGAGTTACGATGTATTTTCAGGTTGATTGAGTGATTTAATTATTAAATTAGGTGAAGACATAATAACCTACCCGTAATAGCGTGCTGAATGCGGCTGGTTCGGCGCGACCCCGCGAATCCTTTGTTCGATGTCGTTAACCCCCAAAACTTCTATAATACGCAAGTTCCTTGTTGACTAAGAAACTATTCAGTAAGCTGTACCTCATCGGTCTACTACCTATTTATAGTAGCTATGATGCGAACCTACCTTTTTCTGGGTAGAGATAACTTAGGGTGCTAGCGGAAGTTAATTAATAATTGTAGCTGAAAGATTTGGCTGATAGACAGTTGTATTTATTTAACAGCACAGATAACTTACAAAACTCAGAAACTGATTGTATATCGGTAGCAGAAGGGTAGCAGTAGTAGTCAAAAGTATTTTATTGATTGGAATCACAAGGTTCATTTTGAATAGTCCTATAAACGAAAGTTACTCTTGTAGAGATAACCTAAAACTGAACACCCCTCGGCCGCTTTTACTTGCCACAAGTATGATGTTTAAAAAATAAAAAATAAACCTTGTGTATACGGAATTAGAAATATTTTATTTTGACGTAATTAAATAGTGTTATGGTCAGTTTGTTATTGGTTTATATCTACCAACGTGAACTAACTCGGAGAAGAATCTTGGGCACAAAAATGACTTGTTTTTTACAAACTTTTATTTAAATTGCAATTACGTTTGTAGGGGTGGAATCTTCCAACTGAATTTTAAAGCAGTTATCCTCAACCGATTGAGATGATATTTTGCATACCTGTCAAGTTCCGATGAAAATGCAATATTATGGTGACAGCGAGCTGATCTGATGATGGAGACGGAAGGTGGACAACGGAGCTCCTCGAGGGATAATAGTAGACTGGCCGTGTTTAGGCTCATTTTGATCAGCACACGGTTAGGTACTCATTTTGATCAGATCACTATTGATAAATATATTTTCACAAAAAACTTATTTTATAATTCTTCTTACTACTAGGTGGGATTCAGATTCTGTGCCGCACTCTATTATCGCGTGTATATATATACCAGTTACTTAGGCCATAGATTATGCCGTACGTACGGTGTTTTGGCGAAGTTTCTTAGGTACCTACACGTGCCAGTAACAGTCAAGGGTGGCCAGGGTTCGGGGCTAAGGTCGCCGATAGCAGACGGTCATTGAAAATTGATAAATGATTGGTCTATTTCAGTGAATTGATTTGTAATAATGTTGGAATGAGCATTTGAATTCATAAAGCCATCGACGTGACTAAGAACCATATTGAAGCAGTGTACGAATCGGGTTTCGTTCTACTTATGTTTTTTTTTATCTGTTCAGTTTACATTGGAAATAACCCGTAGTATTTCACCTCACCTTTTTTTGTTATTAAGTTATGTTTGGTATTTCTGTGTGTTATTTGTGTACAATAAAGAGTTAATCTATCTATCTCACAAAGGTGAAATTCATTCCACTGCTGGACATAGGCCCCCTTAAAGTTCCAGTATGAGCAATCTTGATCCTGCTGCCTCCATCCACTGACTTTCTGCGACCTCTATAGTCTTTGGTCCATCGACAGGGAGGACTTCTTTTACTGCGCGTCCTGTTTCTGGTCCACTCGAGAAGATTCCGCAACGGTTGCCAGTTCTGCGAGCTATATGGCCTGCCCATTGCCAGTTCAACTTGCTCATTATAAAAGCTATGTCGGTGATCTTGGTTCTACGGATATCCTAAATACGGATTCTATCACGTAGTGAAACTCCGAGCACAGCTCTCTCCATAGCCCGCTGCGCAGCTTTAATGAAGATAATTTATTTGTTTTATTGATTTATTTGTGGTCATGAATTGTAAGTCCAACATATTCAGACATACACTGACCTCTTGTAGAGTTATTAGAAAGTCTTTGATGACATACAAATAAGTATTAGTACTTTGTAGATACTGAGATACATCCATTGTCATGTCATTATAATAATAAATTTTATCAATTTGGAAATTCACTGAAATCAAAAGCTTTGAGCTTTTGTATTAGGCCAATATATAGTTAAACAACCACGTCTCAGTGTACCTAAGTCAGCATCAGTGACGCTGCGTCACACAAGGTGGAATCAAAATCCATAATTACAAGCACTATCTAAAATTAAAATATGTCTGAGGTAGTAAATTAGATTGCTAAGTAGTTTTATAAAAACACAAAAGCACTATAAAATAATAAAATATATTTCCCAACGCGAGTCACGTAGAACATTAGCGTATCGCTCCATACAGATATATCACTTGGTATTATCCTGATCCGACAAGAAATCCCATGGGTTACGTATTCTGTTTCCGTCATATCTCAGGCCACGCCAATAATCTAGTCGAGACGTCAGTAGCATTTCAAACAAAGGTAATATTATGACAGCAATAACCGTGTTAGCCCAGTGGAAACTTTTTTAGTAATTTTTGAAACTATCATGGTTATGTACATACGTTTCACTAGAAAAGGAATATTTACCATGATTTCGACCATGATGATCACTTCTGTGCGCGGCGGGCGAAGGTTCACCTGCGACGCAGGAGGTTGCGGGTTCGATTCCCGCCTCGGAACAAATATTTGTACGATCTGCAGATATTTGTTCAGGGTATTCTGGGTATTTTCTTGTATAATAAAAAATATATATCTGTGTAATGTATTGTATTAAGTATAACAGTTATTTAGTACCCATAACACAAGCTCTGCTTATATTGGGGATAGATAGTGTTGTGTGAACTGTTTTTTTTTTTTATAATTTACATGACAATTAAAACTCAAAAATCATGGTAAATATCCCGTTTCTAGTGAAAAGTATACCTTTTTAGTAGTAGTAGAGCTTTATTGTGCGAAAGAGTTCATCCGGGGAAGTACTACCACCATACCTACATTACTGTGTTCCGGTTTGAAGGGTATGATTGTCGGTGAAATTACAGGCACATTAAGACTTTCATCTTTATGTCTCAGGGTGGCGAGCGCAGTGAAATGTGATCTATGATGTAATGCATTGTTAAAGGCAGAGGTTACCGCTTAACATCAGGTGGGCCATATTCGTGATATTCCTGTACTTTCACTCACGCAGTAAAAAAAACACCTACTGTTCGTCCACGTGCACCTTAGTTTGTACACAGCTACCACGTGCGCGCGTAGGAAAACGGTTAAGGAAAACTGTGAGACAAAATGACATAGGCTTGACTGCAAATTGAGGAATTGACAAGTCTTTGTATAAGTTAATTTAAAAGATGTGGCTGTTTGGGAGTGCGAAATGCATGAGTCCTGAAGTACCAAAACCAGAGTATAAAGATATAGGGCTAATGAAATTAGTAGAGTTTGTCAGATTTAAACTGTATTAATTTTTATGAAAAATGCGCGGCTGATTGGATAATATTGTTTTACCTTCGTCCTGGAACTTCAAATAAGATCCTTACTGTGTAGTCTCCAATTTTCTTAGAAAAACGTCGCGATTCCGAACAAACTTATTCCATCGTGTAGGTAAAGAATACGTCTAGCTTTCTTTAAAGTATTTTTTTCTTAGCCTGTATTGTCCCACTGCTGGCAAAAAGCGTCCCCCGTTTCCTTCCACTTTTCTCAGTCCTCTTCCATCTCCTGCCAATCGCTATGGAATACGTCTAGATCATCACGTCATCCAGGGACCCACTCCAACACACTATACACCATCAAAATCGTTCCAGCCGTTTAGGAGGAGTTCAGTAACAAACACACGTATGTTCACGTATTAAGATAACTATATTAGTTTTGATTTTATTCTAGTGAATTTCGTTTGTTGAATTTTGGAGATACCACCATTTGATTATCGTCAGTATACTCAGAAAGACCATGTATGATGATTAGAAAGATAACTAACCTACATCTGAACAAAGGTCAAAAAAAAAAAAAAAAAAAAGATCGCATACCCTTTTACACCCGGGTTGAAACGAGACGGATCTGGTAATCTCTCGTGATCTCAAAAGCTCTGGCATTCGCATAGAATCAAAATGCAATTTATTTTACTTATGTGACGTGAGCGAATCAGGGAATTCATAGAATTACTTTTCTGCCTTATGTTTCCCCCGACGCAAAAACCGGGGGTTTCGACTGTTTGAAGCCACATTCTGTCAATCTGTCTGTGATAGCTCTTGAAAGGGTATACCTATTAGATGATACATACCTACGTTATTTTGTGTATGATTTGCGTAATGTAACTAAGCCCCGTGGGATTGAAATTGGTTCAGTATATTCAAGACATTTGTCTTCGAGATATCAAAAGGGTTTTTAAATATTGCTTATCAGCGAACCGTAAACCACCACGCGGGCTTATGAAATGCCTGTTTCGCTGTAAGGTCTTATCATTCTCTTCAAAATTACAATCTTCGAAATTAAATTAAATTTCAAGGATTGTAATTTACGAATTATATGTCCGGACTTGTAAGTAAGATTCGTTGGTATAATATTTTTCCTGGCTGCTTGCTTAGGAATGTGTTATTATTAGTAGAAAGTGTTTGCAGAGTCAGTCGTGGCACAGATAAAATAATACTATACTATTAGTCGTGGGAAGCAATGGCGGCGATGAACTATTTTCACGTATTTAATCCCACGATAGTACAACCATCGGCCTACCCTTTCGGGTAAAAAGGCGTGTCTATATATATGTATGTCTACCGCAGGTCACACCCGACAAGGCCTTCGCTGCCGTATCTGCAAGATGAACGTACACACCGACTGCATGCCTTCAGTTGGCAAGTGCCAGACCAAATCTCGCCTACTCCGGAGACAGAAGAGCACGTCCGAGATTGAATCTCACCGCATTCAAGAGGCCCCCTTCGATGATGAAAGTGAGTTTTGTTTTCTTAAGTGAGTCTTCAGCGTTATGAAAGCTAGATAGTAGCAGAAATATGTTGCATAAAACAAATGGTAGTATTAGTGCATTTCAAAACAAAACAGCATTTGTATGTTGGGTGAACTAACGCAGCGAAACAAAATAGAAACAGTGGCATGAAGCTTGACTCTCGATTCAGTTTCAGAACTTTTCCAGAGCTAGGAATACCAATATTAAAAGTTAAAACAAAAAGGAAGGCTCAGTACTTAAATTTATTTAAAGAATCATGACGAAAATGAGAACATTGGTGTACCCAAAATTCGAAATAGAGTACCAATAGATTACCTATCTCAATAGTTGTCCATCATCAGTTTAAGTACAAAACTAAGGGAAAAAAACTCAATAGTGCCATTGAACTGCCATTGTTTAAGCTGGCTCGATCCACATTTTCAAAAATTCATTTGTTTTTTTACTTTGTTTTATAGAAAATGGATGGGAATTTATTAAGCCTTTCTCGTACTATCCAAGCATATTCGTTTTATCTAGTTTCCCAAGCGCGGGGTGCTTTCGCCATGACTCTTTAAGGTCTACTAAATATTAGCCTTGTTACTGTTTGTCATTACCCCGTGGTAAGAGATAGCTGTACCTTAAATTTTTACAGAATAACTTATGTTAATCTAATATGCCTTGCAAGTATTTATTAGGAAAATGTGGCATATTACTTGAAATCCAGTGTTAATTCAAATCTGTATGGGACATCACATTCAATGCAGCAGTGTTTTACCATTTGTTTTAAGCAATATAGATTTAAAGTGAAATTACGAACGCTACTTTCCATCAGCCCTCTATCGAAAGATAACAAAACAATGTCATAAGATACGTGACAAAAAAATATGAATACACTCTACCATCTGATTACACAATTTAAGGATATTCTAGAACCTGATTTATGATGCTCTGATATAAATAAACGCGAAATAACATAATTCCAATATATTTCAGTAACATTTTGATACGGGATCAAATTATTAATTAATTATTAACTTGATAGTAGGAGCATGAAAACAGAAAGGTACAAATAAACTTTTGAAAAATTAAAATAAGCTTGTATTTCTGTTTTCGGAACAGAGAACTAAAAATTATTTCACATGGATATGAAACAGAACTTAAAAAATCATGATTGTTCATTGTACTCATTTTGATAAAATATTTAGATTTGACATAGAAAAGCGTCACTTTTGTTCTTATGCTCCTCATTATATTACTGAATATAATGTTTTATATTAACTTTGTGAACTAAGCGAGCAGAAGTTCTGGTAAGTTCTTGATTACACTTGGGATTTAATATTGGATTATATTATGGTTATAGAATAACATTTCAGAAATGGCTTTGAATTGGACACTTGCCGTGGTTTCTTTAGTCGAGTAACAGCCAAACAGTTTTGGTACACACTAAGTTTTTCTTTGAATGTTACCTGAATCAGTACGGCTAATTTACTTTGGCACCTAAAGTTGCAGAGGCAAAATATAATTTAACTAATTACTAAAAAAAAAATGTGTAACGCCAATTGGAGTCATGGCACTATCTTACGGGAGGCCAAGATCCGTCGGCCGTACTATATTGGTAATTTTCTCGACGAAGAAACCACGGTTTATATAGGAATCATTTCAGAAATATGGACA
This sequence comes from Operophtera brumata, assembly GCA_932527175.1. Lineage (NCBI taxonomy): Eukaryota > Metazoa > Arthropoda > Insecta > Lepidoptera > Geometridae > Operophtera > Operophtera brumata. The sequence goes on along the minus strand of OW052237.1, from coordinate 8,542,600 downwards.
CTTTTAAATTGACTACACAGCTCTCATCAAGCTTGCAAAGAACACTCATATCACGACGATACCAACATCATAACACGCAACAACACTATCGGCAGCTAAACTTGATATTGTCCAGGGGTGGAGGACGGTTGGCTGCCAGGACAGAGACTCACCAAGATCTCTTTTAAGGGGTCAGTCGCATTCGATGATGAGTTCGATAACTGCTGTGACGAGGGTACGGTGTGTGACCCCTGTGTGATTCCGAAAGAACCGAGCATTCGAAACACTAACAATAGATGACCTCTCAGATACTGTACAGAAACAGTCACTAACAATACGATACTGGCCCGTCCCGCGCCCTCCTTTTCATCGTTCTCATACAAACGTGCTTTCATGATGAGGCAGAAGTCAAGGCATTTATTACAATAGGATGCAATGATAGCAACTGAAGAATCTTTGACAACTATTGTTTATAGCCCGACAATCGCAAAACAATTTGCTTTGGTTGACCAATCAGAAACGGATTTTGAAACCTTGTGGTGCTAGCGCCCTCTACATTTAGTTTTTCCTTATGTCTGCTATAGTTTTTATGAGAAAAGCGTTCGTTCCAGATTTTTGTCGCGGTCAGTAGATTAAAATAGATAACATTTTATCGATTGTCCTGACCTTTATCCCGAATGGCTTTGTTTCAATTATTGAAAGTCAGTTATCGTCACAGTCACTGCAATTAAAAGTTCCTAACGAGCTTTATAATAATTCTAATGGATTCTATGGGGATAATAACTTAAAAGTTAAAGTGTTTTATCCTCGCTGATGGAAACGTATGGATATTAGAGAGGATACAGACAAAAACTAACATTGTATTTGAAAAGCCTCTTTGTACGGTGCTGCGACGGCCACAGCACAATACAGTTTATTGTAATACCTATACAAATTATCATTATAAGCCATCGGCGATGGCAGTTGAATGTCCTAGCTAGAATAATGATGAAAGCTCGTTCGTATGCGGAGACGAGGCCTCCCAACGACACTGAAGGTTTGCGGCGTAGCTGACTGTGCTTTCGATGCTCAGAGGAGGAGCTGGATCTCACGTACCAAGTCCTGAAGCGGGCCAACGAGATATCGAAGCCGGGCGGCGGCGCCGGGCCGCTGGTGCGCGTGTCAGCGGCGCCCCAGAGCGCGCCCGAGGAGCCGGCGCGCTCGCCCGCGCGCCCCGCCGCCGGCCTTTCCGTCGCTCCGCAACCCGCCTCCTCCAGCTCAGGTCTCTCAGGAGCCACGGTCCTTAGCTCACTCGTTTTCAGTAGTGTCGAGTTATTGCACGCCTTCATAGTCGCGGACGCAGGGTGCGGTCGGTACCTGCAGTACTGAGCGCTGCTTGTCGGTAGGCGCGGACGCTGCGAAGCCCGACACCGGCGTGCGGCGGCGACTCTTCGCCGGCGTCAAGAGTCTCTCCATGTGGAGCTCGCGAGGGCGCCGCCCTTCGCCGCAGCACCGGTCCATTTCCCTGCCGGAAAGTACGCTCTCGGCTGTCGTAGCGCATCGTTCTCTAAAACACGGCTTTGTTTGTCCCGTCTACATCACGGTTACGGTGCCTCGTTTACCTACCTTGTGTGTTCAGCATTTTATGTTCGTTTATATTATGTTACGCGATAGCAGTGTTAGATTAGAATAGGACTGATACCTAGTCGAAGCTCGGCCAACACCTTAGATTGCTTGAACCCGTCCTCTCGGCCCTGGCCATTCCCAGTCGTTCCGATTCGTGACGTTAAAATAACACACCTCCCCATCCGTTATGTCCGTGTGTTACCTCATATTATTTAACAATTTATTTTACTTTATGTTGTGTATGTATATTATGATTTATTTATTTTGTTTTGTTCGCGCGTTATCTTTTCAGAAACTGAGGTGACTACGACGCGGGCTTTCGGGCAACCTCTCTGTTTCGTTAATGAGAATGGCGAGCCCCCTCCTTCGATTCTCAAGCCCACAGCGAGCGTCCGCAAGAAAAACTGACTAGAGACTCTTACCTCTCGCGAACCTCTCGATTCTATCGCCTCTCGTAGGCAAGAGCACTGACTCAGCGCGGCAGTTCGGTTCCAATAACCGCTTCACGGATAGATAGCATATTGTTCTTTCTTGTATACCCCGAAGCGCCCCGCGTTCTGTGATATGTACATATTGTTACTGTTACAATAAAATTTAAATTTTAAATTTATTCTTTTATCTATTCGCCATGAAGCACTTTATTTTCTAAAATTCGGAGATCAACCTGCGCGTGGATGTAAGTGGTGCATGGCTTTTGCGGCGTGCTGGTGACTGCATGCGCGTTTTTATCGGCAAACAAGATGACGACACGATATGCTAATATCGCTTTAGGTGCCTCTAACCTGCACTCATGACCTGACTTCCACGACTCAATACTTCGCTTCTGTCACGATCTACCGGCTCACTATCTAACAAACTGAACGTCAAGCACAGTGAGGTCACCTTACACGTAATCTAGCTCCAACCTCTACAGAAAAACCACTACACTAGTGTTTTTGTTCGCTTCGTATAAAACTTTCCCGGCCTTTTTGTTTAATTTTCAGGGCATCTCGGCTTTGTAGAACTAGTAAGAAAATAATTACAGCCTCGCTCCTGTTTACTTGTCCACACAGGTTCGATGAAGAATTCCAAGAGTGCCCAAATGTTGAGGCTGGCAGACCGCACCAGTCCCTTACCTGGTACCAATTTAACGACCCCGTAGATTCTTCCACGTTGCATCGATTGACCTTGTTCAATAGATGACTTTCTGTCACTACACCTGGACCTGTGATGACAGAGTGCATTAGATTTTTTCAGTATCAGTAGTCACTGGGATGATTACGAGTTTCACTTCTAGAGTATCTGAAAATTCCACTGACTTGTAGTTCTTGATATGGGTTATACCGTCACTTCTCTCTGCATTTCCTCTTACTTCCTTTTTAGCACTGCTTATGCACATTTTGATAACAGTTATTTTTGAGTAACTTAGTTTGCTTGTAATTGATGTTACCTTATAAAAATAATACCTACCTACCTCTATCTTTTTCATAATATCGATTTTCATAAATGTTCTAATCGAAATTTTACCTCCAATGTGCCTTTAGTAAATGATATAGTGAAAAAGATGTTGTAATTAGACATAACATTTTAATGACCAATTTGTGCATCAATCTTGAATGAAGCCCACATAGAACTAACCTTTGAATTCAATAACATTTAACATTTCACAGAACTCATAATCATAGCCAGTTTTTTAGAAGGGTAAGTTCTCATACTGCGTAATGTTGTAGCACCACACTCACCGAGACGCCAAAAGTTGAACCTTAGGATGAAGAGCCTCTCGCTGGATTCACCGGAGTGCGGGGAACTGAGACGCCGCCCGCCACGAGAGGGCACCACGCAAGGCAGCCGCGTCCTATGTACGACACGATACGATACGACAGTAATAAAAAACCGGGCCCAAAGAATAAATCTGCTGATTTTATCAGCATCAAACCAAACAATGCGAAGAGGCTTTTGTCCGGATTATGTAGAAGTTAATTTGCGTTTCGCTGAAAGCAACAATCTACCATTTTTCGTTTTACGGAGAGCTTTAATATTTTGTGTTCCCTAGAATTATTTCTTTGTGACAAAAGTGCTTTATGTAAAGCAATAACAGAATTCATGGAAATGTTTTGGTTTCTATGAAAGCGCCAATCCACGTCTCCGGCATTGAGTGGCTTTGAAGCTGTAAAGTTCTTTGGGCTCGGGGTATCTTGATGTCGAGCGATGTTGTGGGCACCGTGTGTTCTTCTAATAACTTAATTGGCTTAGCTTGTGTGTTTCTAGCGAGGTATTTATACCTTCTGATTGCTGTCCCTCTAATGTGGTGCGTTTTCGACGTCGTACATACATTTACACTGTCTATTGGTGTTAGTCAAATCCTGAAATTCGGCCTTGGAAATCCAGCAAAAAACCTACAAATTCATGGAAAATAATCCACATTCAATTTATTCATTTCGTCTATCACTTTTGCTTTACGTTTTGTGTACGTATAAGTTTCAAAGTATGTATTATCCGCATGATTTAAGTTTTTATTATTTTTTTCCTTCTAGGTAGCTCCAGAGCAGTTTGCATGAGAAAAAGCTTTAATAGACACGATAACGTTCCCTCTCACTATTACACACGATCATGTACGTTCACCTATGTAGTAAATTATAGCCGCGTGAATAACTTTGTGCTATGTGCCCACAAATTTCGTCCCAGGGTCATCTCGAACAATTGCTGAATTAGTCAACGCATCGCCTATTTTAAGGTATATGCAGCTTTGAGACCCGTTGGGTTCGGTTTTTTGGTCGCATATTTTGTATATAACGGTGTTTACTAAGAAAATATGATCTTCGTTGAAGTTTTTAATAATTACCCTTTGTTTTTAAAGATAATAGACAACATAATACCTTATAGTTGGGATCATATTTTCATTAGTGCTGTTATCGATAACTGATACATTGTTATACACGTTGTTTACTGATAAGAAACTATTTATAACTATACCTAATGGCTCTCGGCTGTATGGACTTCTGTATCTATCTGTCCATGACACTACAGCAAAAATATACTGTAATGTTATGGAATAATAGTAAGTGGTAAGTTAATAAGCTGAATAACGAATAAATGGTTTTAGGATCCTGTTTCTACAACAAATATCCAAATATATACATTCAAATAACCCATGTTTGTGTTGTAAGTATAAGTTTTTTGGAAATTATCTTTGAGAAAAGATCCTAATTCAATTTTGACATTGTTGTTTCTGGTTATGTGTTCAATAAATTGAAGAACTATCTTCTCCTCATATCTATCTTTATAAACCTCATATCAATTTAATTCCAAAGATTCCTCTGATAATTTAATGAGCGAAGCGAGTTCTCTCAGTCATCGTGGAAGAATCGGCGTTTGTATAATAATATGTATGTATGGTTGTCCGAGGATAACTTCCGAACCGTTAATCCGATCTTCATGAAATTTGGTAGGGGGTAGATAGTATTGGTACAATTTGTAAGTATTCCAGCAATCTCACATTTGGCATGCTTGTAACTTTTGTGACACAAATACAGGAAAAAGTCTAAAATTAAGAATTTCGAAGCTTGTACTGCCAGCAATCCCACAATGCTGAAATTTGGCATGCTTGTAGCTTTTATGGTATGAAGCTGGCTAGCGGTAAACTTCCATTAATATAATAGTTATTATTCCTAACATGGCTTCTATCTTCAAAGAAAAAACTTTCTAGTAAAATCTTATCAGAGCTACCGGGAATTTCTGAGATTTACCGGCACCACGTAACGAAACACGTTTTCCGTTTCGCATACCTAACAACCGATCAACTTTGATCTGAAGTGGTAGAGTTACAACATTTTGAAACACGTGAGTATAAAAGTAAATTGAATTAACTGGGACCATGACATTTTATGGGATTGAAGAATTTTCGAAGGCGTTGATGAGTGTTGCTGGTATATGGGTTATGAGGAGGACTAAAAAGGGAAGAATGTGAGGTTTGAAGATGTACAGAAGGTTTTTTTTCATTGAACACAGAACCAAAAATATGAGCGTCTTTTGTTTTATAAATATTTCTCAAGGCATGTAAAAAAACAGTCCTGGAGACAAGTGGTAATCGAAGCGACAACGAGATTGCTGACGTGACGGAGCTTATCGATAGCTAATGTCACATTTTCTTAGCGCTTTCCCCTATTGCTAACGCTACGATAGCCACTTGGAAGTCAGATCCTCGTATATAAAACCAATGAAATGTAAATTGGATGGCTTCGACCTTCGATCCTTTCCAGCGAATGAATTCGAATTGCAGGATTCTCTTAAGCGCATCTTGGAAACGACCAACGCTTGCATAATTTATTTAAAAATGTAAAAAGATGCGTAAGGCTGCCTGTCTACCAAAGCCGAGGAAAGAATCAACAAAAGCTCGAACGGAACTGAGAGTTGATTCCTCAGCTACACTTTAGTAGACAAGGCAGTCCTGTACTAGTGGACAACTGACTGAAAGATTCATGCAATCCAATTTACATACGAATAACTGTTTGTGTACTTCCGTTTGCGTGTTTAGCGACTGTTACTGTGAAGAGCTATTGCTATGACTTCTTCCAAAACAAATCCGTTGTGATCATCAATATTATAAGGGGTGTAGTCGCTACTTTTGTTACGAATTACGGAAAGTATCGACCATAACCTAAGTAGGTCTACTTAACCCTTGTGTTTGGGATGACATCGGCTATTTCAGAACATGCAAATGGAAGAAACCCTCGCCCTTGTCTATCCTTGTCTTGCCTTGTAACCCCTTATGTCACAGAATATAAAATAGTACAAGTACTTATGTGTTGATTTTATGCTTGTTATGTGTGAGCCTTTAATATTCTAGGTTATAAGTGATTTCTTTTTCTAGCGCCATCGTCACCTGTGCACAGTCGGCGACTTCTCAGCGCGCGTGGAGGAAGAATGAGTAGCGTGGATTTACCCGACGAACCTGATAAAAGCCTATCGTCAAATAGCGCTAGCCCATGCCCGTCACCTGTGAAGCAGACAAGCGTGAGTAACCTCTGATTTTTATTTTGTAACCCTATTATTTACGGTACTGGGTCTAGAATCTTCTGGGTGTTTGTGTAGGAAGAATGAGTACCGTGGATTTACCCGACAAGCTTGATAAAAACCTGTCGTCTAATAACGCCAGCCCCTGTCCGTCGCCTGTGAAGCAGACGAGTGTGTGTTACTGATGGCTTGAATTTGTAAACGTATTTCATTCTGGGTCTAGCATCCTCTATATGTATAGGCGTTTGCGTTCGTGGAAGAATAATTAGTAGCGTGGAATTTCCCGGCAAAACAAATAAAAGTCATAAGCATAATGTTTTTTTGTGAAAGAGTTTGCCCGGGGTAGTCGCCATACCTATTTCAGCTACAAAGTAGTAGTGCTAGCATTGCTGTGTTCCGGTTTTAGAGACTTCATTTTTACGTCTCAGGGTGGCGGGCGCAGTGCCGTGCCGCACAGGGCGCGTCTTACTTAGAATCCTAACCGTATTATACAAAACTTGGATAAATAGTCACATACTATTTTATTGTATGCAAACAAATTGTAAATTGCAAGCAGTTTCAAATTCGTTCGAAAGAGACGAAACACGGTTTCACTATTTTTAAAGGATGCGGTCCGCGTTTCTGTAGCACGGTACGAGTTCGTTTGAACGGTTGAGACCTTCATCATCATCATCATTATCATCATCAGCCTGTAGAAGTTTACTGCTGGATAGGCCTCCCCAGAAAATGTCACGATGACCGGTGATGGAGCCCAAACAAATAAAACGGCGCTTTGAAAATCACAATGGTACTTTATTGCAAAGTCAAAGACACCTTACCGTTCTAATGAGCTCACAAACAAAAATCACTGAAACTATATGACAAAATCCGGTGCGTTTTCGTCAGCGCGATCTAGCCGTCGGTCACTTTTACTAGCGACATCTAGTTATGAACCGACGGCACTTAATAGAATAAACAAATTGGTTTCTTTGTACAAAACTGTCTAAACATATCGCCCGCCATGAACATCTGTTTATGTTCATAATAAGAGAACTGACAACAAGGGGAACTCGCAAATTGTACATGGCAAAAGGTGACAGTGATAGCTTCGAAAGTCTTAAACTAACACAATGTGGACTGTATACAATTTAAATAACAAATCTTAAAACATAACTAAACTCCAAGTATAACACCAAAACATCAATGTCTAACTGACAATAAAGAACATACTTCTAAAAGTTTTAACAAAAATACAATATCTATCTAATCTGTTAAAGGTAACACACATAACTTGGAAACAGGACGCTTACATAGTGAACCATTGCACTTTGCACTTGAGGGTTACAACTCGTGTGACCTTGTCCGAACCAGCGTGTTTCTCCACTATTCTTGTCAACAACCAGCGTGCAGGAGGTAAACAGTCTTCCTTTACCAAAACAACCTTCAATGTTTAGTTCGGGAAGCCTTTTATGCCACCTGTATCGTTGAACTAAACTAAATTTACCAAATATTTAGTGTGCCAATGGTTCAGAACCAAACTGGGTTCTCCGTGCAACATTTTCCTGTGGGATTCTGCAATCACAAGAAGGGTGAAGTGATTGTCCCGAGGTAGAATGATGGTATGAATCGTGTCTAAGTCTAACTTGGCGTTCTGGATTTGACTACTAACGCGCAAGATGCCATCACTATCTACCATGGGGCAAAGAGATTTCAGCTTGATTCTGGATTTAACTCTCCCAGATTTGCGTAAATCTTCCATCTCTTCGCTGAATCCTTGCTTTTGAGCGTGTCTTACACAAACCTTTGTTGCTTCTGCTATCTCTTCCTGCGTCAAATACTCTTCTTCGCATCTCCTACTACTACCGTCTTTTGGTTTTTGAGCTGTGACTAAACCTGTTGTTGTGGTCTTGTCCACATTAACAACCAGGCCGTAAAAAACCACTGCGTATGCAGCGACAGAAGCATCAGAAAAACCGTGCAACTCGACACAGAAGTTGCCAGCTGACATATCCAACCATCTTGGAATGCTGGACTTGCACGTTTCTGCACGATGATCTTGGTAAGTTTGCCACTCTATCAACAGCTCTTGCGGCAGTTCATCATCCCAGCCTATCCCTAAAAGCCAAAGCCTTTGAATAAATAATTTTGATGTGACAACACGAGGTGCTGCCCATCCCAACGGGTCGAATAGGCGGGAGATGTCCAATATGACACACCGCTTTGTGATAGGTGGCTCCTGAGAGGAAACTTTAACTAAGTATCGAAACTCATCACAATCTCGATTACATGAGATTCCCAAAATCTTTATAACCTCATCCATTTTGAAATCCTTTTCCTTCGTTCCCTGATCCTTTCCCATTTCCAGATCTTTACCATTTTCAGAAATTGACTTGTTCAATACATCGCAGCTACTGACCCACTTCTGCAACTGGAAGCCACCTTTGGTAAGTACTTCTGTCATTTCCTTCAACTTTACTTCTTCGTTTACTGTTTGACATCCTGTCGTCAGATCATTTATATAAAACTCATGCATTATTTTTTCAGCGACTTCAGTATAACTAGAGGAGCTTTCATCTTCTGCGACCAGCTGGAGTGTCTTCAGAGCGAGGTAAGGAGCCGACGACGTACCGAAGGTAACTCTCAGCATACTTAAGTCTTTCATTTTATCTGTGGGATCTTCGCGCCAAACTACCATCTGAAAATCTACGTGTTCAGGTAAGTCTTTCACTTCTCGATTTATTTTAATGACATCCGCACAAATGCTTACAGGATGCCTTCTCCACTTCATAATGATGTGCCGCAGCGGCGATTGTCTTCTGGGACCAACTGACAAGTCGTCGTTCAGAGAGAACCCGTTTATTCCTTTCATGGAGGCATCGAACACAATTCGAACCTTGGTCGTAGTCTTGTCTCCTCGTACCACAGCGTGTTGATATACCGGTGTAGTCTTTCTAGGATCATCACCGTGTACGAATTTCATGTGACCAAGATCGATGTATTCGTGGAAAACCTCGGAATATCTATGCCTTACTTCTGGATACTTCTTAAATTTCGACTCAAGAAGCAGAAATCTCTTATCAGCACAATATCTCGTTCTCCCGTTCTGACACTGAGGATCTTCACTACGAAAAGGGAGCTGCACAACGTACCTGCCATCATCATCTCTAGATGTGGTTTGCGAGTAGATATCTTCGCACCGCTGCTCACTTTCGGAAAGGATCTTCGGAGATCCAGGAATTGTGGATTCAATCTCCTGGAACTGCTTCAGGGGAGCGTTGTCATCTGCCTCTTCTGCCAAACTAATAGTGGCATGATGACAATGAATGTTCGAGTCTACGCTCGATGGGATTCGACCAAACAAAACCCAACCTAATGCTGTATTTTGAGCAACAGGATAACCTAAAGGACCTTGAGTTAGCCCTTCTTTCAAAACTTGACCATATACATCAGCGCCCAGTAAAATATCAATCTTGTTCGGGGTGTGATACTCTGGGTCCGCTAAAGTGAGCTGTAGTTCTGGCCAGTCTAAACCTACAATTTTCTCTGAAGGTATGAGCGAAGTGATCGTACCTAACACATATGCTTCTACTTGGACACTAAATCTAGGATTGATGCGCGAGTAAATAGTCGTCGTGACTGTGAACCTGGAAGCGAAGCTGCTTTTCTCGCCACCAATCCCTGAAATGACCGTCTTGGCCGACTTCTTCTTCAGTCCAAGTAGTTGAACCGCCGGCTCCGTTATAAACGAAGCCTGAGATCCCTGATCCAATAACACTCTAAGCATTTGTGATGACCCGTGCCTTGTCTGTGCTTCGACAAGAGCTGTAGCCAATCAAACTTGTGTTGGTATTGACCTTTGAGAAAAATGTGAGGCTAATTTTGGCGAAGATGATTCGCCATCTGATAACGCTGCCTTAACAGCAGATACCGCTGATTTTACTTCGGCCGTGGTGTTGGACTCAGACACGGCTGAACTCGAGCTAGAATTATCGGGATGTAACAACGAATGATGTTTACGCTTGCAAAGGCGACAACAAGGATACTGACGGCAATACTTCACGGAGTGGTTAGAACCCAGACAATTAAAACATAAACGCTTGGTTTGGACAAAGTTATGACGAGCTTCGTAACCTTCCTTTGCAAATTGCTCACAGGTTGCAATCTTGTGTGTTTCCCTACAATACGGACATGGTGCATTCCCGTTGGTATTGTTGTCGGTGGAGGCGGCAGCTGTGTGGTGAACCTTAACTTTATTCGCATTAACCTTAGCTTTGGGCATAACATCTAAAAATTCTAGTGCCCGAGATCTCGCTTCTAAAAACTCTCTAAACTCAACAAGTGCGGGCAACTGATCATGTGAACTTATTTTTGTTTCCCATAGTTTCCGGGATTCAACATCCAGTTTGGAACTGACGATGTAAATCACTATGAGATCCCATGACTGAACATCAACACCGAGATTTTTAAGACCATTCAGACATTCCATCGTTGTGTCCAAAAGACCCTTAATCGCACTTGAGCTTTCCGCGACATTATTTAGCGTCATCAATCGCTTCAGCAAACAATTTGATGTAAATCTTTTATTATCAAATCGACCACACAACGCTTTCCAGCACTCCGCATAATTAGCGGATGTGATAGCCAGGTTTCTCACCAGCAGCTCCGCTTCACCCGACAACAGCCCTTTTAAATAGTGCATTTTTTGCACATCTTCCAGACCTTCATTACGGTGAATGACCGACATGAACATATCTTTAAACGTCGGCCATTGAGCGTACTCGCCCGTGAAGGTAGGAATGGAAATTTTAGGTAACTTAAAATAATTATATTTATTGCTACCATTGGCATTTTCAACAGGACTCTCTGTTAAGACTTTGGTGCTAAATGAACTCAAAATTTCCTTTAATTCACTCTTGTGATCAATGTATAGTTCTTCAGTCGTCTCAAAAAAATCATCCGAAAAGTAATTATCTGTGGCATTGGAAACAGTCTTTTTTTGAACAATCGCACCATGGACCTTAATAAGATTGGTCCAAGTGCTTTCCAATGACTCCAACCTTGCCTCAATGTATGATGACGTTATTCTTAGCTTAGGCGATTTTTTAAAGTTATTTATAGCCTTTTCAATACGCGACCTAGCATCATACTGAAGACTATACAAAGATTCCATTTCGCAAGTAAATTTACTAACCAAATTTTCTAAGTCCAAAGAATAAACTGAATTTTTTACAAGTGTTTGACAAACTAAACCAAAAATCAAAAATCGGGCATAGGTTCCCCGTCTCAACAGAGTTTGTGACTTAACTAGCATGCACACAAATAAATACAAGTCCTAAACTATGCTAAAAATGTCTATCTTCTTTTTCCAAACACTCACTTCAATTAACAAAATGTACTCACGATTTCACTTCACAAACCACTAGTGGCGCCCTCTAGCGCCTCCACAGAACACCTTGGCTGCCAGGCGCAATGACGCGGCTGCGTCGGTGATGGCCCAGCAACCGGCAGGCAGCAACAATGCCGGCAGGTTCCAGGTACAGTGGCGCCCTCTAGCGCCAGTCCAAAGCACGCGCGCTGACCTCTTGCTGGCAAGCAATCCAGCGGCCGCTGCGACGTACTGAGTACACTACGTGTGTACTAAATCCAATCCCACCCTTATCAGTGGGCTCCAGGAGCAAGCGACCCGATTAGCCGAAAGAACTTGCTAAAAACATCCGCTACTCCAAAGGAAGGAGGCGGTAAATGCGCTCGTATGGACCAAATATATGATGGAGCCCAAACAAATAAAACGGCGCTTTGAAAATCACAATGGTACTTTATTGCAAAGTCAAAGACACCTTACCGTTCTAATGAGCTCACAAACAAAAATCACTGAAACTATATGACAAAATCCGGTGCGTTTTCGTCAGCGCGATCTAGCCGTCGGTCACTTTTACTAGCGACATCTAGTTATGAACCGACGGCACTTAATAGAATAAACAAATTGGTTTCTTTGTACAAAACTGTCTAAACAACCGGTCTTGTGCCGCCTCCATCCACCGGCTTTCTGCGACCGTTAAAATGTTCAAAATGTCGTTGGAGGGGCTCGTATTACTTTTATATTTTTGCGACCTTCAAATGAGATACATTTGGAAGCGAACATTTTATACTATTGGAAGCTGCAGTTAACTTTCCGAATAGAAAAATAGAACTAGAAGTATTTTCTAACGTCTGCGCTTAACAGCCTCTCAACTCAAGGTCACTTTATAGGACGGCATTAAATGCACACCCTTATTTTTATCGCATTATAAAATATCGAAGGGGAGCAGAGCAGATAAAGTATATATAAAATGTAACCCTAATTTCCTAACACCTGGGTTTACGTGGGACATAGTAACGACGCAAAGACGACAGGCGATAGGACGACACGGCGTGACTGGCTAATTACCAAACTCCTTGAAAACGGCTGTACCGATAATGACAAAATAGAGCGATTGTGTGTCCGGCCTGAGAATAGACCCCTCCGTCTCCTCCCGTGGATGTCGTAAAAGCCGACTAAGGGATTACCCGGACTATTTGATAAGATTCGTTGGTATAAGATTTGTCCTGGCTGGTAGCTTATTATGGAATGTGTTATTACTGGAAGAAAGCGTTAGCTGAGTCAGTCGTGGGAAGCAATGGCGGCGATGAGCTCACCACTTGTCACGTCTATATTCCACGATGGTGCAACCCACTGTGAAAAGAGGCCTATTGTGGCTCTGCCTACCCCTTCGGGGAAAAAGGCGTGTGTCTATGTATGTATGTATGTAATAAAAACGGCCTACTGCGCGTCGTACCTCGAGCATTCAGGATTCCGTATCAAATATAAGATAAAATTCTATAAACGTTTTCTAAATTCGTGCGTAAAATATACATAATAAGTAGCATAAATACTAATACAAATAAATCTCGTAGCTGTATCATCTTTCAAATTTATAAAAAATATAGAGAGTCCGAAGCGAGTCACTATGACCCTACAATTACAGGCTCAGTGGAGACCTAGTGTGGGGAATAGAGCTTAAATTGGTACAAACTTAATTTTTGTTAGTAACGCTGTATGAATTAATTTAAAGCTACTTAATTAAGATATTTGTATTTGTGTTTATGTAAACCTTACTAATGTACCGCCAACTATAAGAGAAAATAAACATTACTTTACTTTACTTTATATTAAAAAAAAACTAGTTTCTAGATCAAATGGAAGTTTTAAAATCTTGGTACTTAACAACGCTTTGGTTAAAAGCTGACTTTGACGGCCTACCTGAATTCGTTTTCCATTACTTTTGAAAAAAAAAGTCATACTCTTCTTAACGAACTCTATAAAATGCTACCCCACGTGCTGGAGTAGGGCAGTTTTTTTTAACGTTTTTTTTACTTGTGTTGGTTTATTTTTGTTTTATATTTGGCTTCTTTGTGTCAGTAATGATACCTTAGAATATACAATAAAAATACATAAAATACGAACGTTAAAAACTTTAAAAAAAGCAGTATTTAAATCAGAGCTATGTTTCGGATAAACAAAAAAACAACGCTGTAAATCTTGGCGAGTTAACACACATCATTTCAGTTCGTCGCCCGTGAGACGTGTCGCGTCACGTGTCGCGTCACGTGTCGCCTACGTAAGACGGGTTTCATATTTCACCTCGATGATGTGAACGTTCGCTTAAATTATCCGGTTGATTGCTCCAGACTGGCGGCGGTGGAAAATGCTGAATTTTATACCGATAACAATTTCGAATGTTTGCGCACCATTGGCTTGGCTAGCTAATAAATTAGGTAGCCAATCTCTTGGGTTCATTGCATCGCTCGTATGGCCAAATCTTTTAGTACCTATTAACTTAAAATATCACTGGCACTTGAAAAACAACGTTAATTAAGCTTTTAAGAGGAAACACCAAGGGTTAGAGAATTAATAAATAGTTATTTGTAAAATCCCCCCCGCAGAGCGTGATAGAGACAACTGCAGCTTGGATCGACAATACCTATTAAAAGTACATAAAATCAACAATTCGGTAACGGCGGTAACCCTGATTCCTTCTCCAAAACTATTTAACCAATTTAACTAATTTTTTAAAATTAAAAATAAAAGAAAGTTTTAGCCATGTTTCTATGATTTCATTTTTTTATATAATCTAGTAAAATTTGTTTTCAGGATGTTTGAACACAGCCGAAAATCTGACCATTTTTTTAGGTTTTTGAATGTTCATATCTCTTTTAATAATTAATTTATAAAAAAAGGAAAACACAGGGACATGCCATGGTGGCCATAGATTTTTTGGAAAAAAAAACGCTCTACTGGCATTATTGGCTCTACTCCCATGCCCTTCGTAGTAATAAACTTGCTCACCTTTTAGTTGCGCCCCCTCATAAACTACGCAAATCGGAGAGGTCTGTGTACGTCATGGGTCCCTCTGTATATAACAGGCTGCCAAACACAATTCGGAGTGATGCAACTTCCACGATGGTCTTTAAATCGAGATTACGCAAGTGGCTCCTGGATCACACTTTCTACTCGATAAACTAGTTGTACGAGCTGCCGATTTCTTAATTAGTTATAATATTTTTAATGTATAATTTAAATGATGAAATTAATAGTAATTATTTTTTTATATTTTGGATAATAAATAAATAAATAAAATGAATAATTAATAATATGGTTATTTTTGTATTCCATATTTAATATTCTACTGTTACCTGACTTATAACTTGGCGTTATGAATAAAGATATTGGCCTTCTAGAGAATGATGTTATTTAAGCTATTTTTCATCTGTCGTATTCTAACTTCTGAGGCGGCAACATTCTGGTGTAAGTAATATAATAAACACCTATGGTAAGTGTAGTAGGAACCGCTAGCCCACTCCGTACAAAACGAAGTATGATCCACATTTGGATATTAATTCACAAGTCAATGAAGTTTTTTAGACACATACTTTTCACTAAAAACGGTATATTGACCATGATTTTTGAGTTTTGACTATGTACATAAAATATATACCTACATAACTATGATAGTTTCAAAAGTTTGTAGACACAGTCATCTAAACATGACAGTTTCATATTAAATTATAAAGAATCAAATCAAAAACAAAAAAAACTCAACGCAACTCAAATTCAAAAGATTCGCACTAAGAATAGGTATCAGAAATGAAGTGAATGCAAAACAAAATAAAAGAAAATTAAAAAATAATAATATAAGTAAAGTTGTTAGATTTCTCACGGACCAGCTTAAATGGGGGCTCATCAGTGTCACCAACACAATCTGTGTACATCCGTCTCAATTAGTTGTCAAATACTGTGTTACTATAAAACTCTGATTATCCTTGGAAAGTTACTCAGTGTTTTATCTGCATTGAGAAGCAGTTTCAAATTCGATCGAAAGAAGCGAAACACGATTGAAGTAAATCAAGGATATTACGCGTTAATAATTATAGTCCAGTCAAGATGTACATCCGTGCTTGCAAAAGTTCGGGTCACGCTGATTTTTTTATATGTTGTTAGGACCTTAACCAACATTAAAAAAAGCGGCCAAGTGCGAGTCGGACTCACCCATGAAGGGTTTCGTAGCAGCAAGTAACATAATATAAAAGTTCTTTAATGGATTACGATTTGACGTATTAAAAAAAAACTACTTACTCGATCTCGTTCAGACCAATTTTCGTTGGAAGTTTACATGGTAATATACATCATATATTTTTTTTAGTTTTATTGTTCTCTTATTTTAGAAGTTACGAGGGGGGGGGGGGGGGGGGGGACATTTTACCACTTTGAAAGTGTCTTTTGCGCAAACTATTCAGTTTAGAAAAAAATTATAAATAATAAATTCAATATCATTTTTGAAGACCTATCCATAGACACGTATGGGATTGATGATAAAAAGTTCTAAGTATGGGGAACCCCAAAAGTTTACTGTTTTTTTCTATTTTTGTGAGAAATTCTTAATGCGGTTCACAGAATACATCTACTTACCAAGTTTCAACAGCCTAGCTCTTATAGTTTCGGAAAAAAGTGGCTGTGACATACACGGACAGACAGACAGACAGACATGACGAATCTATAAGGGTTCCGTAATTTTTGGTTCCCTAAAAAACATATTTGCAATTTTCCAAGTGCTGTGCGTTCGGCGGTGTGCCCAAAAAACCATGAAATTTTCGGTGTTTTTTCAGTTTTTGCTCAATATCTTAGTGAAGGAAGGGTCTGACCGTGAAAGTCACTGCGAATACTTTTAAAGTCAACTAAATTTACTACAATTTGACACTAGCGCGAGCTCTATACAGTCATTGGTTCCCAAGATACAGTTCTTCAAAAATAGGCAATTTTTTCCCAAGTGTTTTTTTTTCCGAAATATTCTCTTATTTTGTGAAATATCTTCTAAAATACGCATCCCTCGTCGAATATTTTACGTATTTAATTGTAGAAAATTTTATTCGCTTTCATTTGAGACCTAGTTGGTACCTGTAGGCACAGCGGTTCTCTCAAAAACGGTACCTCTATCTTAGATGGCCCGGGCTTGGGCTCTCACGAAGATTGTGTCTCGATGGCCGTGATGGACGCTGGGAGAGGCGCTCAGTCTGTAGTCGGGTCAACTTCATCGTCCCAGCATTTCAGCTCCACATCCGGGACGTTAATTCACAATTTGCCACTGCATGACTGGCAGAGGACTGCATTTACATGATTTTTTTCGCAGAAGGGCAGGAGGTCTGGATCCATGGTGGTGGGGACGGGAGTGAGTCCCTGAGAAGACAGCTTCCACCATCAATCATTGGGATTAAAATTGACTCCCCGCCACTTCTGCACCTTGCTGCATGGTGGCCTGCGGCATCTTCCGGTCTCAAATGAAAGCTAATTAAATTTACTACAACTTCATTCAATATAATATTTGTCATGGGATGCGTATTTTAGAAGATATTTCACAAAATAAGCGAACATTTCGAAAAAAATACACTTTTAGGACAACATTTCCTATTTTCGAAGAACTGTATCTTGGGAACCAATGGCTGTGTAGAGCTCGCACTAGTGTCAAATTATAGTTAATTTAGTCTACTTTAAAAGTATTCCCAGTGACTATAGCGGTCAGACCTGTCCTTCACTAAGATATTGAGCAAAAGCTGAAAAAATTACCATAAATTTAATGGTTTTTTGGGCAGACCGCCGAACGCACAGCACTTGGAAAATTGCAAATCTGGATTTTTAATATTGGTTAAGTTAATTTTCATGTTTAACTTGACTGGACTACTAGTATAGTATTCTTTTATCTGTGACTGGACTATTACGGCTCAGCAACCCGAGTAGTACCTATTTGACAAGAAATTGACACGAGCGTGTGGTGTACTGTAAATATAACATGGATTTTTGTACTTATGTATATTAAGGGTGTCCTAGTGTCCACTAGGGGCGCTCATCAGTGTCTTCATACAAAATCCGTGTTACACTACACGATACGCCCGTGTCAATTAGTTATTACAACTCAGACTACGACATGTGTAGTGACTTCCTTGCGTGATTAGCTAACACATATTTCAGAAGCACTCGCGCCTTCTCCCCACCAACCTGTACGTGATACTGTACAACTTCAAGTCCCGGCACGCGGACGAGCTGGATCTGAAGGCGGGCTACAAGGTGACCGTGATCGACACCTCGGACCCTGACTGGTGGAAGGGCAAGTGTCTTGGCAAGGTCGGCTACTTCCCCTCCAAGTACTGCACCAAGCTGCAGGCGGGGGAGCGCCCCTTGCAGGTCACGCACAATCTGCAGGTGAGGACTGAACACCTAGATACAGTTTTCTAAAGGCTTGTGTTTAAACACCGACCAAAAAAGTAAACGGTTACCAAAATGGATAAATGGTAACAAATAACCAAATTATTTCATAAAATATTATGAAATAAATCCTTTTTTTCGTATTATTGACTGCGATAAAAATATATGGACGCCTTTAAAATACACTTTAGACTAAATATTATATATTTAACCTAACCTAACCTAACAGAATTTGGCGACCGTTAATCCATCGTAATTTGACCATTTATCCATTTTGGTAACCGTTTAGTACTTTTTTGGGCGGTGTTTATTTTATTTGGTGCCTAGGCGAGTCTTAAAAATATTTTTGGTTACCGTCTAAATTATACCCTTTTCTAAAGCATGTGCGGAAAGAGAATAGGCGTGGCGAAGAACGGAACTAGTTATAGGTCCTCGACGACCTCTGTGGCGCGGCGAGCGAAGGTTCGCCTGCGACGCAGGAGGTTGCGGGTACAATTTCCGCCTCGGAAAAAATATTTGTTCGACCTGTAGATATTTGTTCAGGGTGTTCTGGGTATTTTCTATGTATAATAAAAAAATAACTATCTATCTAATGTATTGTATTAAGTATATCAGTAATCTAGTACCCATAACACAACCTCTGCTTAGCTTGGGGCTAGATAATGTTGTGTGAACTGTCCAGCATTATTTTTTTATAGATCTTCACAGGTCACCCAACTAAACATTTTTTACAATTTATTACAAGCGATCCCCGAGGTTTCATCCACTATATTCTGCCGAGGGAACTGCTTTTCTGGATAAAAAGTGTCGTATGTTTTAATACAGGTTTTGATCTATCTGTGTACCAAATTTCATCAAAATCGACCCTGTCCTTTCAGCGTGAAAGCATGACAAACAAACTAAAACTCTCGAACAGACAACATGACAATATTTCACTTCTTTACGTTTTCAATACAAGTAATTATTAAGATTTATAGTCGCGAGCCAAGTACGAGACATGAATTAAGATTTTATAGTCGAGTTATCATGATGGCATTTTTTCCTGCTAACCTTTATGTAATGTAGAGTATTGCTATTGTGAATCATTAAACTTAGGTCGTTATATTTCATACTGTAATTCCCTTTGTAATAACACAACCAGATATGGATTTTTATACGAACGATACTCGATTTATCTCGAAAAAGGTTTCAAGAAGAGCCAAACAAGTTCGGGGAAAAACATATTTAATTTAAAGAAAGATTTAAAACATTTATTTGTGTCAACAAACAATACCTATTTCACACAAAATTACACACACAGAAACAAACGTTTACAAAGAAAGATAAAAATAATTTGTGCCTGTTAGTTACCAATCACGCATCACTATAACAAATTGGCGTCCAGCTCAGCATTTGTTGTGAGCCATAGAAGCCATTTACCCATAGAAGTTTATTCGTTAAAACAAACAACCAACTAAGTAATGAATGGTAATTCCAGGTGTCGGACGGAGACAACGGACTGATGCTCCTCCGGGATCAGATAGTGATCCAGGTGGGCGACGAGGTGGACGGCATGGTGATGATCCGCTCCGGAGACAACCGGCAGGGAGTGTGTCCGGTCAAGTTTCTGCAGGAGGTGTGACGCTTCAAGCTACCCTACTTCGACTTTGTAAGTACAATATCTCACTTCTATCGCTGCGCTGCCGGCCTTTGAATAGACCCGAGTAGTAGTAGAGCTTTTTAGGGTTCCGTAACCAAAAAATCAGTATGTCAGAGCCACTTTTTACCGAAACTATAAGAGCTAGGCTGTTGAAACTTGGTAAGTAGATGTATTCTGTGAACCGCATTAAGAATTTCACAAAAAAATAGAAAAAATCAATAAATTTCTGGGGTTCCCCATACTTAGAACTGAAACTAAAAAAAAAAACATCAAACCCATACGTGTGGGGTATCTATGGATAGATCTTCAAAAATGATATTGAGGTTTCTAATATAATTTTTTTCTAAACTGAATAGTTTGCGCGAGAGACACTTCCAAAGTAGTAAAAAGTTCCCCCCCCCCCCCCCCCCCCCCGTAACTTCTAAAATAAGAGAATGATAAAACAAAAAAATAATATGATGTACATTGTAACATTACCATGACGAGATCTAGTAAGTTTTTTTTTTTAATACAGTATTATTAAAACATCGATCAAAGTTACAACAAACTACAAGAACTTTTATATTATGTTACTTGCTGCTACGGAACCCTTCATGGGCGAGTCCGACTCGCACTTGGCCGCTTTTTTTGTGACAGATTTCCTCCGGGGAAGTATTACCACCATACCTATTTCTGCCGCAAAGCAGTAGTGCTCGCATTGCTGTGTTCTGGTTTGAAGGGTAAGGGTGCCTGTGAAATTACACGCACATGAGACTTTTCATCTTTAGGTCTCTTAGCGGGTGCAGTGCAATGCCACATAGGGCGCGTCCTAGTGACCTATGAGGTAATGCACTGTTCATAGGCAGAGGTTACCGCTTAACATCAGGTGGGCCATCTGCTTGTTCCGCCATTCAAGCCCTCATTCACCCCTCCGTCTCCTCCTGTGGATAACTTAAAAAATCACGAGGGATTACACCAGTGTATGAGCAGCAGGCACCAATACTGCGATCAATAATCAACCCCCAATTATGGCAAATCCCCATCGCATTCGATGGGTACGGCTCATCCAGCAGTAGACGATACCGGCTGATGGTTCGATCGCTTGGTACGTTTTGATGTATGCATTATTACTCATACATCAAAAAGTAGTATCACTCTATCCACCCGTAACACTGAGGGTCTTGTTAGACTTGCGAATTTACGCGTGGTATTACTCATATTCGCAACTTGGTAATAGAAACTTGGAAACGCTTCTCGTCAGTTTCTTCGCGCACCGATAGTACGTCGCTTTTTACACATCATAATCATGGTGATATCCACCAGTGGACTTCTACAGGCTGATTATGATGATGATGTGTAACAAGCTGCCGGTGCGCGAATGAACCGGCAAGAGAAGCGTTACTAAATTCCTTTTACCAACTTGTGATAAGAAATTGTGATAGATGGCATGGCATCCTCATATTAATTTGTCAATTTGCAATGTCTGTACCTAAATATTTGGCGCCAGACAAAAAAACTCTAAGCTACATATAACATTCTTGTTGTGTTATTTATATCAAGCGTAGCGTGTGTTGTCGTATGAACGTTTGCTGATTTTCTCTTACATCTTACTTTTGACTGCCTACAAGACTTTTAAGTTGGTTTTCCTTTTTTCTCTGAATCAGCTTCCAATTGTTCTCGATGCACCACACAGGCGCTCCCTACCTAGTGGTAAGAAGGATCATCATGTAAAGCCGACCCATGTTTGTTGCCTGATTCTTCTAGGGTTGGTCGCGTTGGAACAGGAGTAAATTTATTTTATAAGACGGTTCAAAATGATCCTAGTGATTTCAATGAATGAAATACTTTTGACTTATGAATTTATATATCGCAAAGACGACCGGCCTTGAGCCGCCTCCATCATGTTCTCATACACTAATCAAAACAATTCTCATTTCCAGAAACGTGGATCCCCTTCAGACGAACCGTTTCAACACTACGTACCAAAATCAATCCGCAGTGCGCCAGTTACACCTTGCGACAGCGAAAATTCCACTTGGTCCGAGAAAGTATGGTCCAAGCAAAGGTACCTCTCGCCAGATTTCGACCCGCCGTACGAGGGATCCACAGATAGAAGTGAAGACCGATGGAACGATAGGACCTACAGACGGTATGATAAACAACATTCTAGATATGAGAGAGAGTATTACGATTCCTCGGTCTACGACAAGGGTAGTAGCTATTTTAAAAGTGATACAGCGAGTGCGTGTGCAGGGTATGATAAAAGAGATTCCAGATTCGATAAGAGCGAGCGATACAAAGATTCGCAATATGATAGATATGAGCCTTCTTCGCTCGATTCCGGGTATGACAAGGGTAATTCTAATTATGAGGATGGCATGTGGTGGTGGAGACGGCCTTTGGGCGTTCGTCGCTCGCAGTGCCGGCGTTGCGGCGCGTCCTCGTCTACGAGGCCTCTGAGAATGACTCCGTGCGCGGGCGCAGCGCAGGAAGAGACGGACAGGCGGCCGTTGTCACGTGACCGACCCTTGCTATTCTTTAAGCAAATGTTTTTGTAAGCGTGCTTTTTACGCACTCGATACAGGTTAAGGTCTTCGTCCACTGCATTTGGGACGTGCTATATATGTGTTGTTGGCTTATCGAGCCCAGTGATGGCGGAATACAGAAGCCTAAATCTCGTAATAAAAAAAAAACAAAATAACGCTCGGATCAAGTTCCGATGTCGATAATATATGTTACAAATAGTATTCTCCTGAACTGACAATACCTATAGGTATTAGGTAAAAGGACTCTATGTCTGTGTTGTATACAACACAGACATAGAGTCCTTTTCATGAAGTAAGTCTCATGCCGTGCCTGGGCGCTGGTTTCTACGCTCAAAGCCAACATTTTTTATCTGTTAAACGTTTGTTCCTCAAATAGCCGTGGGACTTCTTTCGTGAAAAAGACTTTAAATTGAAAAGTGATCGAAACTGCCCATAAAGAATTATCAATCCTTTCTAAGTGTTTCCGATAATTATGGCTAGAATTTTAACTTAATAGACGCGTCTCTCTTTACTCCTTCCAATTATATATAACAGCATCCTACTCTATCTACGCTCGCCATTAATTCAAAGTAGACTAAATTGTTATGTCGAGAGAGCAGAATACCAATTCACAATTTAGTCTCGATTCGGTCAACTTTCAGTATAGTTTTAATATAATAGCGAGAATTT
Source organism: Operophtera brumata (assembly GCA_932527175.1). NCBI lineage: Eukaryota > Metazoa > Arthropoda > Insecta > Lepidoptera > Geometridae > Operophtera > Operophtera brumata. Next base: position 8,519,439 of record OW052237.1, on the reverse strand, counting down.
TTTATATGATTTTGAATTTGGCACGTATTGATGTTGCGGTCGGAGACCCTATTTTTTTTTAATAATATTTGAATTGCTTTGGTGTTTTGTGGGAAATCAAATTTAGCTAATAATTGTATTCGCTGGCAGAGTGTGATTGAAAATCTTTTTTGCTAGTGATTATAAAACAAATAAATTATTAAGTAAGTAAATTGGTGGTAATGTTTAGGTTAAAGTTGCGGCCTATATTGCTTTTAAGTAACTTTGCGTTCCTTCCATATTTGAAATATTTATTAAGATTTATATTGCGCGGTTTATAGTTTTATTATACGTTTAGATATTTATACCAATTTATATATATATTAATTTATATATGGAAATGTTTTCTTTAGTGGGATAAAACCGTGCATTTTTGAACGGTAAGTGTTCAATTTACAAGCATTTATGAGAATTTTCTACTAACTGATCGCTTGGTTTGTCTGAAAATCCCTAAGTATTTAATTATTATGTTATAATATGTATTTGTGCCTATACAATTCGTAACTCTATCCCAGTTTGGAAAACATAATAATTCGAAAAGTCCATGTATAAAGACATTATATTGTACGGTGACATATCATTTTGGAATATATAGTAATATACTTATCTTAATTATTTTATACACGATAATTATAAATTATGCAATTAATTAAATAATATTTATTATAAGAAACATTCGGTTATATCATAATTATTATATGAGATGTACTTTACAGACAGGAATTTTGTAGCTACTTAATTTTTACCAATGTATTATTTATGACTAGTGTCCGCCTGCGGCTTTGTTTGCGTTATACCATGATAAAACTTAGTCTATGTCTCGACAGGAGGGCAATTTTCGGATTGTAGACATTGATGTCGAATAGAGATTATGTCGAGACAAGATGGTGAGTGTTGAATAAAATCTCGACGTTCGCCATCTTGTTTCGACATATCTCTATTCGACATCCATGTCTACAATCCGAGAATCGCCCTCCAGCAGGACTATTTTAAAACGTTCAAAAAGCATTCCGACAGCGGATTCGGAAGTCACCGACGGAGATTCCGATAGACGCGTCTCTAAAATATACGATATCGAAAACTTTGACATTAGAATACGAAACTTTCTCTCAATACATTCCGACAGCTATTTAGTTGTCGGCAACTCTTCCGACAAAAACTAACGAATCCGATCGGAAGACTTTTCGAACGTTTCAAAATAGCCTTGCAGGTCATAAATCTGTGTACCAATTTTAATTGGAATCAATCCTGTCATTACGGCGTGATTCGGTAACTAAAAGACATCCAAACTTTCGCAGTTTTAATATTAGTGGGATAGTATATGTTACATATTATGTACACAAAATAATTTAAATACATACAAGCAGCACTTATGAATGACCAATAATTATCTTCTAAAGAAACCAACGCCAAAATAAAAATCGAATTGGTGCGCTAATTTATAAATGAAACTTCACATTTCAAAATAAAACCATATAACTTATTAAATAATAATAAATTCGGTTTGAGCAATTATTTACTAAATTTGAGTTAAAACATAAATATACAGAGGTAAGACTAGACAGACTTATCCTATGGAATAGACACTGCGTCTAGTTATGTTAGAGCATATAATTTAGACACCTACAATAGAGTTTTAGAAATAACTTTTGAAACTATCATGGTTATGAACATAATTTTCACTATAAACGGGATAATTACCATGATTTTTGAGTTAAGTGTGACCAAGAATATATTATACTACTACCTTGTACTACTATTTATTCTGTGCTACTACTGGATACCACTTGAAGAAATAATTGAAGCAGAGTTATTCACCGTTATGTATATTTGCCATCTAACTCAAAATTGAAACTATCGTGGTTGGGAATCATATTAAAAGATAAACGGCTAATTACCACTATTATTCGTCACTTTGCTGACGTTTCGAGACTGAGTTCAGAAGCCTCTTCATCATGAGCACCGCCCGCGACCGCGTTCGACGGTGGACCAGCGCGCAGCGTGGTGGTGGTGTATTAGCGGTGGATAATAGTGGTAATTAGCCGTTTATCTTTTAATATCTAACTCAAACTCACCTAAACGGTAACTGACGGCAATGGGATCCAAAATGGCTGTGTCTACTGTCAAATAGATTAGAGGAAGACTGTCTGAGAGTGACGCAAGATATGTTTTTTTTTACAATGGGTGTTTGGCGGAACAAGCATTAGCAGTAACCTCTGCCTTTATCAATGCATTACTAAATAGGTCACATCCACCTAGGACGCGCCCTATATAGCATTGCAATGCGCCCGCCACCCTGAGACAAAGATGAAAAGGCTCATGTGCCTGTAATTTCACCGGCACTTTCACCCTTCAAACCGGAACACAGCAATGCGAGCACTACTACTTTGCGGCAGGAATAGGTTTGGTGATGTACTTCCCCGGACGAACTTTTTTACAAAAAAGCTCTACTACAACTAAAAATTAAAATTTATGTCAAGGTAATTTTTTAGTGCTTCACTTTTTAGGGTTCCGTAACCAAACTATGGAACCCTTATAGATTCGTCATGTGTGTCTGTCTGTCTGTCTGTCCGTGTATGTCACAGCCACATTTTTCCGAAACTATAAGAGCTATGCTGTTGAAACTTGTTAAGTAGATGTATTATGTGAACCGCATTAAGGTTTTTACACAAAAATAGAAAAAAACAAGTAATTTTTGGGGTTCCCCATACTTAGAACTGAAACTCAAAATATTTTTTTTCATCAAACACATACGTGTGGTGTATCTATGGATAGGTCTTCAAAAATGATATTAAGGTTTTTAATATAATTTTTTCCTAAACTAAATAGTTTGCGCGAGAGACACTTCCAAAGTGGTAAAATGTGTCCCCCCCCCCCCCCCCGTAACTTCTAAAATAAGAGAAAAATAAAACTAAAAAAAATAATATGATGTTATATTACATGTAAACTTCCAACGAAAATTGTTTTGAACGAGAACTAGTAAGTAGTTTTTTTTAATACGTCATAAATCGTAATCCATCCAAGAACTTTTATATTATGTTACTTGCTGCAACGGAACCCTGCATGGGCGAGTCTGACTCGCACTTGGCCGCTTTTTTTCTTCTAGTGGCAATATCCAGCAGGGTATATAATATTCTTGAGTGTGACAGTGAAACCGATGGTAGGGGTATCGTACGTAATAATAGAGCCAGAAAGAGTGTAGATCGATATGGCAACCCACAAGAAAAGAATTGGCCGAAATATCGGCAACCCAAAATATAAACAATAAAACACTAAAATTATGGTAAATATCCCGTTTATACTGAAAATTATGTTTTAGAAATAGTTAATACTGCTATTTAAATTAAAAACCACGACAAAATACATAAATATTAAATTATTTAACTCGTAGTTCCAACAGCTTACCAAGCTTACTTCCTTTCCTTAGAAATGCTGCGTTGGTAAATAATCTAGATAAAATATGACGCAAAATACAACTAACGGCTTTGTTATATTATTTAGTCCAAAGTATGGTGAAACTACTTTATGTTGTGGCGATTTTGTGTAGCTTACCCCCAAACCGTTGTGTCGATGTTCTTAGGCTTAGATGAAAGTAAAGTATGAAAAGTAGTTGTATTCAGTAACTAATGTAGTGTACAATTATAGTTAGTAGACTATTTCACTGTATCGTATATTTAATTATTTCTTTTAGTCCTAGACCTGACGTTTATCTAAGTCGTGCCATAGAACATCTTACAAAAATAAAGCATTTACTAAAGGTTAGATAAAATCCCCATGGAGAGCTTCCATGGTGACTGATAAATTTAATAAAATGAAAATTATAAATGGACTAAAAATCAAATGCCAATTCTATATAATACACGTGTCACTTTAGACATCATTTTAATATTACATCATTTCATATTTACGTTACTAATCGACTTTACTTAGCGATTGTTTACTTCCCGTAACTTTATTACCAAAAATTCATTTATATACTGCACTTTTAATTTTTATCAGTGGCACATCGATATTATAATTAATCGTATCTTCAAAATCCTAAATTTTATGTATTTTTTGTTGACACGTTAAGCCGTCCCCTAAAGTTTTAAAAATATTTATAATATAATTGTTATCAAGATTATAATAGGATATATTAGGCATATACTATATGAAAATAAAACAATTATAAATATAGATAACGACAGCACTGTTCCTTGTTAAAATGTAGGTAAGTATATATTTTACGTAGTTTATAAATTTACATATATGACTGTATTTTGTTAATATTTATTATATTCAAACGCCTTACCTAAGTTGTGGTCCGTAAATTATAAACGCCTTCTACCGCTACGCGTACTATTGATTCAAGATAACTATCTTCACATGTTTCACATTTTAAGTGAGAATGGCTTGCATAGTCTTTTAGTTTATATTAAAAATTAAAATAAATAAAAACATGAAATGAATCAAACAAAATTGGTAGGTACTTAAGTATTATTTGATTTGAGTAATCATTTTACGTAATTTAAGTTATGATTTAACTCATTATTTTAATTAAGACTAGGTTGATAATGTTGATAAATTTGCTATAAAATGGTTTAATATACCATTACTTACTTTATTAATCTTTAGTTACCTTACGCTGAAATACTATTGCAAGCCATATTTCACTTAAATTTATAACACAGTCATATTTGTCTAGTCATAGTCTTATATTAGACAAGATTAGACATAGATTCTAGACAAATAGGACTGTTCTAGTCTCTGGAATAAGGCATAGCGTCCAAAGACGTTTCTAATTGACAGAAAACAATTGTACGAGTCTAAGCTGCCCCTTTTTTATTTGTTAATTTAAGTTTTTTTTCTTTATCGCATGGATACAATCCTTTATTAATTATAATACATATTTAATTGCTAAAAAAGCATAGCTTTCTGGTATACCTGCTTATTTATTGAGTGAGACTCGACTGTTTATAACTGGCTTGGCCCGGTAGTAATTAGTGAACTGAGACTTATCGGTGATAATTATATTTTAGTTTTGGCACACTTGATTGTATTTAAAAACTCGATATTTAATCATTTTTTACTCTGAGCTCGCTTTTTTTACTTATTTATTTGTGAAAAAGTATATTTATATTTGTAAAAATTTGTGTAATATACCTATTTGTATTAGTTGTATTTATTATTTTAAAAGATACCTTATACGAAAACAGGAACCAACTTTATATTAATGTTATAATATATAAAAAACTAAAATGTTAGGATATAGGTATTGTCCTAGGCACCGCTAAAACCACAAGTGAGATGTTTGTAAATGAAAATTAGATAAATGATATATTAGTATTAGAGATGTTTTCTAATGACAAGCTTATTTAAGTTTGCCCAAATATTTGTTTTTTTTATATTTATTTTTGTATACCATTTATCATCAATATTACAAATTAGCATATATTACAAATTACCATTCTCGATTTTACAAGCTTTTATCTGACTTCACTTGTAAGTATGGGTCAAATCTTGCAATTGTTTCGGCCTACCGCTTGAGACCTGTCAAGTTCCGATGACAATACAATATTCTGGTGAAAGCAAGCTGATCTAATGATGGTGACGGAAGGTGGTCAATGGAACTCCTCGATGATTAATAGTAGATTGGCAGTGTTTGAGCTCATTTTGATCAGCTCATGGTTTGATGACTATTTTCTTAAAAGCATGTTTTGAAAATGATTTTGCAACAAAATCAGTTGTTTTATAATTACTAATTTACTGGAAAAAAAAATAGATAAACTTGTGATTAGACAGGATAAAATGTTGATGTGATCACGGAGTTTATTGTTGTTATTGTAAATTTCACAGAAATAATCTTAAAGAATAAAACCTTCTCGAGTAATTGTCCCTAGATTTTTGTTGATGATGCGTTAATTTATGAACGAGGTTTATTTGTGAGGTGTTTAATAGAATAAATTTAAAACTGTGTCACTGAATTGTGTTTTACTAATAAGTTCGAAATGAGTTCCCTGACCTATCCTCATCGATTTAAACGTCCCTTCATAAACAAATTACCTATTTAAGGTTTGAAAATGAGCGGTCTTAAATCTAGATGGCGCTAGTAGTTTCAAAAATGTCAAGTAAAACTATGGATTATTTATAGGGTACTGATTTATAATATTAGGTTTAGGACTATTAGTTGATATAGGTACCTATACACAGACAGATTTAATATTAAATTGTAAAGGTATAATTTATCATTAGATCTGGGTGGGAAACCCTAGAAGAAGCCACGAAAAGAAAAATACCAGGCACTAAGGCGGCAAAACTCTTTCCCAAAACGTAGATAGGTACCTACCTAGGTAGGTATATAATAAGAGATGAACCAATCTAAAACTGAACGCCCTCCACTGCTTTTACTTGGCATTTGCCACAAGCAAGATTGTGGATATGGAACAAGGCATATTTTATTTTGATATAAGTAGGTACCTACCTAATTAAATAGTGGCGTGTTATGTTTTAGATTGGGTTATCTCTAATTCTCTACCTAAGTTGGTAAAACTTTACAAAATAGTTTCGGCCGAGATTAATTCCCACGAATAACGTAGGTATTGAACCGAAACAGAGGCAAGCCAACCACGCAACATGCGCAGACAGCGCGAGGCGACCCTATTTGCCTCCATACCGGCGTGTGTCGATAACCCTGCGGGTCGCCGTCATAGCCTGCGCCATGCACTGACGTCTTGGCGACCGCTCACATTCCGATACATTCGCACACAGCGTCACTTTCATTTCTAAAGTACCAATATTCATTCAAAAACACTTAAAAACTGCGTTATACAAACAAAATATTTATACAAAAACCTAAAGCAATGCTATTTGCTGATAAAATGTTGCGACGCGATATTGCCGCACTCCTCTGCGCTGCCTCTGGCCGTATTAACATTCCACTGCATAGATGGCAGCACTGAACATATTTGACATTCCGCGCATTCCGATAGCTGTGGGCTCGGCTCAAATGTCAAACGCTACTATTTCGTCAACAGAGTCGTGGCGCGATAGTTGGATTTTATGAAATAACAACAAATAAAATACATCAGTGTACTAAACGGACAATGGGTAATAAACGGTAGAAGTCAGTACATTTTTTTGCGTAGCTGTATTTAGTAGCGTGTTGTGTTGTTCTGACGATTTAAGTTTTTTGCGAGTCGGAGTTACTTGCCTATTGATTTTTCGCTATTTGCCGGTTTTGTAACGTTGTAATGAAGGTTTCAGTTTTATAGGACGTTAGTTTACTCAAGGAAGATATACACAGACTTGTACTTGTTGTTCGAAAATTAACTATATTGTGAGAAAAAATACTTATCGCGTCGCATTGTGGAACCATCGTGAGAAAAACATACACATTGTAAGTACCTATACCTATCTACCTACCTACCATTTATCTTATTAGTATTTATCTTCTTTATTTCCCTTACCATGCACCTACCTACTATATTATTATTTTACCATACGTAGGTATTAGGTACCTACCAGCTACTATTTATTTCCTAGATACCTAACCAGGTACCTACCTACCTACTAAAAAAGAACCTCGGGTTTTATTATAAAAAGTAAACACTAAGTATATAAGTACCTACCTACTATGAACTAATCTTTAATATGACATTTATGTTATGTTTGTAAGCTAAGTTAGTTTAATTGTCCTAATTTATTTCATAAACATTCGCGCAAGGCATTGACTCCGATAACTAGCTCGGTACAGGGTACACATTTTTAATGTAATGAGTTGTTACCGGTTTGATTTGAGAGCGCGAGACGCAAAAAAATCGCCGCTACGCCTCAGCACCGCGAAGGAATCTCGCGAACATAATAGAGAGGAATGCGACCGTATCACAGATCACCGAATACTCACTACGGTCAGACTGCGCACATACGTACAGTCGTATTGAATGCCCGCGATAACACCGATAAAACCTTGTACGATTAGCCAACTACAAGTGACCCCGCGTGGATCCTGTCGATATTCAAATACTGACCGACCCTGATGTTTGTTAAAACTCTTTGCTTGCCCGAGGCCTAACATCCCACCCGCCTACATCAACTCCAAATTACTTAAATTCCATTGGATTGTCTTGTCACGTCACATTAATTCAAATCGATAGCTTCTAACTTGCTTCTGGCGTTGCTACGTTTATCTTTTTCCTAACACTATTGAATTTCCTCGTTCAATTACGAGAATCCAATTGCCTCAGACTAACAAAAAAATTGTTGGTCTGAGCCAATTGCAACTGAATTCCATTTGTTTGTTATTAGTATACCTTTAGCGTCAAGAATTACTGATAAAATGCATTTGAAATTATTTATTGGTGAAACTAGCATTGTGGTATCTAGTTACAGGTCCTCATAATGATGTAGTGAAGCTACTTCCGTGTTACGATAATATGATGTTGTGTGAATTGTGTGTACGCTGTGTGCAAGCAACCATAGCAAAACCATGTTAACAGTGTCATAGTACCTAGTACCTATTTGGTATATTGCAAATACCCATTGATAAGCCTCACCCTTTTACTTCAATCTATTTGCATTTAAACGTAGTATTTGACATGATAAGAGTTTGCTGCGAAATATCGAACCACATTAGGTACCTACAGTATAAATAAACGTTATGCTGGTCCTTATCAAATTCGAGGAAAAGTTAAATTAAATTTATCAGCTTCAAATACAAATTCGAAAATGTTCTCTAACAAGCACACAGTCTGCTTGACTCAGTACGTAATAATAATTACATAGGGAAGCATCTGACTGAACTCTGAATAGAATTCGGCAACCCTACTACAAGCTACAAGAGAAACATCTGCTTATTCCTCGTCCCCTCGTAGCCACGTGCGCAAGCGCACAGCAGGGGTGGCGACCGTCGTAAAACAGCCCGCACCCTAAATGCGGGCAAATTTATATCTTCCAATAACAACCTTAACACCAGTAATTACAGCTGAATTTAGAAAGTTTTATCAGTAAGCTGAAATAGAGCATTATTTTTAACGCACGGAATGTCAAGGTTCGACCACCATGTGGTTTCGTAGTGAAACTAACTACTCAGGTGATAATGATTCAAGCCCGTTATAAAAACTATTTCAACTTTATTTGCTTAAATTAGGCTTAACTGAATTTAAATGTGACCGAAAATTCCGACCTAGCGACTAGCGAGAACTGAATCCATACTAGCCTTACATCAAAAATGTGAAAATTTAGTTACATTACACAGTTTCTTTTTTTTATAATTCTCTAGCTATAGGACAAGAATATGAAGCAGCAAAGTTGTTTGTTTGTTAAAGCAGATGTTTACTAGGAGCAGCTGATGAAATTTTTAATCTTTTGTTGTTTTTATAGCCAAAGCTTCGGATTGATGATGAGAGCGATAAATTCCTAAGAATTTACGATTTAAACTGCTTTGAGATTGTAAGTAATACTATGGTCTTCCAGTGACCCGTTGAATCCTTTCACCACGCAGGTTCTTTCACCTTTGATCAGAAGATCCTTTTACCGAACCTGACCGACCTAACGTAGACCCAAGAAGTGACATGACGAACGAACGAGCGGCTCTTTACTAGAGTCTAGATTTCTACGAATAATTTATATTTCCCCTAGTTTTTTCTGCTCCTGTTTAGTGTGGTCCTATGTGCCATACAAAGGCATATTATATTGATTATTATACTCGTCATCGTCATAGTATCAAGCTGCTAAGTAGTAGATGTATCGTGGCTTGCCTGCATGACATACATTTTCTTCTGACATACTACATAATACAGTAAAAATGTCACACATCCTTCCCTCCAGTAGGTATGTCAAACATCCGCTTCAATTTCTCACTCAAATTCAAATTGGAATTTACGTGTCATACCATTATGACTCCCAGTGTTCCGTTGAATGGATTCGTGACCATCCGACTTCGTATCGAATGATGTGTTCGTGTACCTACAAGCCAGTGAGGCCTGCATACCATCGCACACTGTTCTATTAGTCGTGACTCCGCCTCCAGCCAGAAAAATTCTATTGTGGTTATTGTACCAAATTCCTCATCATTAACGCGGTCATCTCATCACTCGTTATTCTGTTCTTTTGTTTACTCTTCCCTTGTTCTACACTTCTCGCGTGAGAATAAACATGAATCTCGTGTGACTTTTGAAAGTTAATGTCGTTATAGGTAGATCTCCGTCAGGAATTTCACGTCTATTACAGGTATTCATTAAGATAACTGCGGCATTGTAGGAAATTGTTCACAGCGTCTTTGGTATGAGTGGAATGCGATTATCGTATACTTATCACATTTTTGGTATCACTATAATTTTGATTATCTCTGCAGAAATCGGAATGTCGACAAATATTTAGGCCAATAATAATTCTGCTATTTGTTTTGGTTGGCATTGCACGAAATATTTTTGCTTCGTTAAACACAGCATGTGGATCCGCGTTCCCTTTTGACAATCAGTGCTCTACCAGCTCTAGCGCTATGTGAGCATTTGTTTTATTTACTTCAGAAAACATTTGAATTGCTCCATATTTAGTGAATTCTTCTGGAATGAGTGTGTAATGAACACGAATAAACAGGAAATTGGATTAGCGAATGAGGTCAAAATCGTTTCAATATAGGTACGTGTTAAGTACCTACTTGGTGTCTTTGGTTTTAGCGATTGTTAAACATTGTAAATCAAACAATTTTAAACGGATTAATCGCGTACTTATATTTATTTTGTTATTCCTGACTATTCGTATAATCAATTATAGTTCAATTATATCTGACGTGTTGCAATTTCAGCAATTTGTTACAAAGATCATATCAATCAATTTAGCTCTCGTCTGGTCAATAATCCGAAGCACGGTTACATTGGACGGAATCAAACTGTCATATTTTCGCATATTGTCTGGCGTGGTCGCGGGACGTGGACTCAGTGGGGCATTGGCTGCGTTCCCGGGGCGAGGTATGCGGCCGATAGCAACGTTTCACAACTCTTTGTATCATCATCTGACTCCTCGCTTATTTACGTGGTGTTCGTACAACTTGGCGCGCGTCTGTCCAGCGTCTAGCCACATTTTCGCGAGGAATTTCCGCCGCTTCGGTATTCGCATGCATGTATGACTTTTAAGTCTGCGATATTTTCATGCGAACGCGAATATTTTCACGAAACCAGACATGGATTCCTCGGATTCTTGAACGTGTTCCGATACTCGGCACCTAAATATTTGCATGATTTTTTCCCTGTATAGATAGAAATATTACGCCTCAATTGATTCTAGTTTGAATACTTAGTGCATGTGCCTAGGTTTGCAAATGCAGTGCCGAGGCCAACAAACGCATCTAAATTATAATAATTGAATAATTCATTATGATCAATTGAATAATTGATTTCTGATAAAAAACAATGACGTACCCAAATTAATTTCACCTAGATCCAGACTTAATAACTTTATAGATTTACTGTTACATAAACGCATCAAGACTTGATAGTCATTTAATTCACCAGGTAACCATGGAGAAGGTGGAATCTGCTTTGGATGTGCTTTCCCGCGCGGCTACAATGGTGCAACCTTGTCCGGCATACCCCGCCAGCGATTCAGAAGGCTTCGGTAAGTACCAACTGTTTATCAGGGTTTCAAGGCGATCTGATGCTTTGTTTGACAATGGTCCTATTAAGGTTTGTTTGTACTATATCTACCTACCTATCTACTAAATTGGTCAATAGGCAAGATACACAATAAAGGCACCTAGATAAAGAAATATTGTTAAAAGGCGTCTTCGATTAATGGTTTCTGTTGTAGTTGTCGATTCTAAGTCTTATTCATTGTAAACTAGGTTCCTAAATATTAGAATGATTCGCAAAGCAGCATCGCTAAACAACTAAATTATTTTCTATACTTATCTAAATAAATCTTGCACGATTTACCTACCTACGATTTTGTTATTATTGTATGATAAAGCCTGCTAGCACAACCACCATTTGGCTTGGTGAGGCCAGGCTTTAATTCTAGAGAAACAGAACCAAGTCGACCCCATCACAGACCCTCAGCTCTCTCAGATGTTACGTAGCCGCACGTTTTTTTTTTTTTTTTTTGTTCTGGTTTTTTCAGTTGAGATTTTTTAATCGAAATATTCGTTATTTTATTTCCTATGATTTTAAAAAAACGGGAATTGTGTTGTTCTGTTTTATTCGAGAGATTCTTCATTTAAATGAAGAATTTGCCATGCGATATGTCATTCAAGATGATAATATTGCTTCGATACCAATACTAGTATATTATATCGATGTAATATTGCTTTTATAAACGTAAAACCCCCACTGCTGTTGGGATTTTTGGGAATGATCCAAATTTGGATAGTATCAAAATCCCCACTGCCATGATGACAGTGATCACGCGCGGTCGGGTTTTTGGGTGCAACGTTTTAGAATTTTCCTAAATTAAGCCTTGTTGGGAATAATCCTATAAAACCATACCCCACAGCTTTTCAGATCAGTGCTTTCATGCCAGCTAGAAGATTCCCGTTTAAATTATGTGTTACAGGTCCAGAGTCAGTTCCTGAGGTATGGGAGCGGTACGGGAGGGGTGTTTTCGTCTCTCAAATTATCAAATGACATGAAGCCACGCTTCATTTTGACGTAACGAAAACACCACTCCCGTACCGCTCCTATAGGTACCTCAGGGACTAACTCAGTTAAGCGCTAGATCTGTAGTTTAATGAGGATTGGTATCATTTAATTTTTTTACGGGTTTGGATCCCGTATTTATTATCTAAATTGATGAAATCGGTCTTCGTTTACCTGCTCCAAATCTTAGAAAAAATTGGGAATTACAGTGGCCAAATTTTATTCTACTACTGTATAAAAAAACAAAACGGTGAAACATTGCCACGAAAGAAGAAGAAGACAGAATTTCTTATTTGAAGTTGATTAATTTTTGAAAAGAATAAAAGCTTAGAAGTGTTTTTTTTTAATTAGTTTATTGCTTGAGATAAAAAAGTTACTTTACATGTTTTAATGCCAATCATGAATGTGATATGAAATCAAGGATATGAAAATCTCAGTTTTGCACGATATTATAATCAGCGTTCATAAATGAAGCATTCATTTGTGGCTATTAATATGGCAAGAGAATAATATCGGCTACCTATACGAGATGGCACGCGGCCTTGTAGGCGGGTCGCATTCCTGAACCAACTGACATTGTTTGGCTTTACACTAGACTGTCGCATGCGTCTCTATAACCTTCCACGGTAATCGAATATCGTCAGAACAATGTTTGACACTAAACACTGGCATCCGCTGAAAGTCCTACAAACAAACCAGAAAATGACAGTATGACATTGTTCGATACAACATTATCTAGACTGATCCACAGATTGTTTTGCTTACACATTTTAAACACACATAAGGCAAATTCCGTCACTTGCTAACTCAGTAAAGTTCAGGTAAGTTAGAAAGTGACCGAATCACGCGCAACGAAAAGTGAACGAAAATCACTCAGGCTGCGGCATGCTTCGGAATGCTACGGTAGCATCTTGTGGCGTCTTGCAGCTTTCTGCCTCCTTAGTAGCTGACAAGGTGCCAACACGATACGGCTACAGAATACTTCGCTACGGCGGCAGCGGCATGCTGTAGGACGCTTTGACGAGCTCGGTGACTATTAGTTGCCGTCAGAGTGCGCTAACACCTAGGGTTGCCGAAGGATTAATGTACTTACGTCGGACCTAAAGTGGCAAAGTATATAGTAGGTACCTACGTCAGGGACTGGTATTATATTCCTTCTAGAACATCTTTAATTAAATAGCGAGGGTCTATATTAATATATGTATATACCATTATACCATTATTAGTCTATATTTATATTAATAGATATTTTTAGATTTTGTTGTACTTGTATAATTACAAGTAGCATGCGTGAACGGTGAGAGGGTGTGTGTTTGTGTTTTAGTAAAGTCTTTGGTGCAAGCTAATATTCCCATTTATCTCCAAAACTGTTTGACCGATTTACTAACAGTTTTCTTGTTTTCTTTGTATGAAAGATGGTGTTTCCGAGATGGTTCTTGACTATGTTTGATGGAAATTGGTGCAGCCATTCCAGGATCATAAGCTCGCAAAAATGCTTATGGAAGAGAATTTAAGGAATAACAGCGGATAGCGTGTTCTATTTTTCCTGTTGCGAAATCCAGTCGTGATTGGAGTCATTCGCTTCGGGGCCTCTACATCATGCGTACTAGATACCCATGTGCATCCATAAGTGTTCCTTATTCCTTCCTAGCAGAGCCTCAATGGGCCTCTTTTCATAGTGGGTTGCACCATCGTGGAATATCAGACGTGACAAGTGGTGAGCTCATCGCCGCCATTGCCTCCCACGACTGACTCGACTAACGCTTTCTTTCAGTAGTAACATATTCCATAATAAGCTATGCAGCCAGAACAAATCTTATACCAACGAATCTTATCAACAAGTCCGGGTAATCCCTTAGTCGGCTTACATTCACGGGAGGCGACGGAGGGGTATATTCTTAGGCCGGACACACCACAGTATCTAACTATAACATGCAACTTAAAAAGTACCTTGAACTTAAAAAGTAAGTAAACTGAAAGTAATTTGTCCAAATTCTACTGTACAGTCTACAGTGAATGTAGAATAGATATACCAACAAAAACTTTTTCGATTGGTTCAGTTGTGTTGTACAAAGACGCTATTGTTCGATTCTGACTGGTCGCGAATTCGCGTTCATTGACGATTACACCGCGGTCCCTCTGTGGCCGGAATTTGACCGTCACGCGTCAGCTTCGCTGTTTTGTTTGAAATGCGTTCAACCGAAACGTCCGGGTTTCGCGAATCCCGAAATCACAGATGTTGGTAATGTAAGCAAACAAGTTGTTGGTATACCAGAGTTCTGGTCTTATAATAAAATATTAATAAATTTGCATCAGACTAGTCGAACGCCCGCGACTTCTTCGGCGTAAGTTTTTCTATACAAAATTAAAAACTCCGCAGTGGTTGAATTTTGGAAATTCTTTTATTTGTGGCCTCGCTGGACCACGAAAGGAATGGTTTAGGAAGTGCGTTTATTGTCAGTCAGTCAGTCACTATGTCAGTTATTTATATATTACCTACTAGCTGCGCCCCGCGGTTTCACCCGCGTAAATCTCGATCCCGTGGGAATATCGGGATAAAAATGTGTTATTCCGGGAGTCCAGTTAACTTCATTCCAAATTTCATGCAAATCCGTCCAGCCGTTTCAGCGTGAAGAAGTAACAAACACACTCACTAACACACTCACAAACTTTCGCATTTATAATATTAGTATATTGATTCAATGTAAAAGGTGTTCTTTTGAACAAGACAAATACCAATCAAGGCATAACCTCGATTGGGGTTTTATTTGAATAAAGGCTCGTTATTAGATAAACAATAAATGGGATAGATGATTGTTGCAGAGCAATCATAAATTAAAATAGGCTTTCTCTTTAGACATAACTTGACAATGAAGCTAAACATCGATGAGAAAGCAGAGCTTTCCGCGAGCAACCGCGAGATCGTCTAGCGTCGTGAAACGCGTCCCAGCCAATTTCGCCGACCCACTATACAGCCGCCATCCGGCTCGGCTCCGAGCAACCCTCGCCAGGTCCTCCAATATCCGCATACCACACGGATATTATACGATACAAGCTTTTTATACGCTAATGCATCTAATTACAGGTTTTTACCGACCTTGGATAATTACGTCGCCCATCTTAGTATTAATAGCGGCCAATAAAGACATTATCGATCGAGAGCAATATTTTATCAATCGTGTTACAAAGAATGTCAGGACAAAAAATTGAGAAATTTAAATTCTTGGTGTCGCTTTTTGCTGATTCATGTGCCTAATCAAAATGCGATCACGCAATTTATATATTAGCGTTGTTCTTGTTTATTGAATGTTTACAAACAATGGTCGGATCGCGGCTAATTATGCAACTCGATGACAGCGCACGCGGTCCGCGCTCACTTTCGTTGCGCGCGCGCATGTGATCGAGGAACATCGCGAATGAGGGAGGGCCAGTGCCAACTCGCAGTCACCGTCGCCCAACGCGACGCCAGAGAAAGCGTTCAGGAATTCGGCCGTCCCATGTTCCGCACTGGCCGACAAGATCACTATAGTTTTTATCTTGCATTACATCTGTTGCTGCTGCACGATTTAAATACTTACCCTGGATTCTTGCAATGAAATTCCATAGATTCTAAATATAACAAACACGCAGAATTTACCTCGCACAATCTGAGAACTGTTAGAACTGAAGCGCCCTGAAAGATTGCGTAAATAGATAATCTCCCTGACCCTACACCTGCGGTATGCTACAGACGACACAAAACAAGAAAAATATAATTAAAGCAAATAAAACGGTCAAGTGAGAGCGAGACTGGGACCCTGAGGGTTCCGCTCCGTAAATTATTTCGAAATCAACACTGACCTTTTCGAGTTACAGTTGTACTATTATTTATTCTGTGGTTTCAGCCACTTTTTTCTACGAAGTTCACCATGCCATTTTAGGGACAAAAAAGTCAAAATTCCTCCATTTTAGACTTTTCCCTTTATTTGTGTCACAGCCACACGACCACACAATTCTGTAATTAAGTATGGGAGGAGCCCATACATAATTACAGAATTGTGTGGTTACTGGAAGTCCCTAGAGGTTTTTCATTAGGTATTAAGATTTCCATACAAAAATTAGTCATTTATGTTGAATACATTGAGTTAGCTTGATTATTTTAGGGCACTATAGGTAAGCTTACAGACCTCTTTATATTTGATATCAAGGTGGATTGGTGGACGCCTAAAGGTGGTACCTTTAGGCGTTCCTGAGATTTTATAATGGTTCCATTGGTACGTTTTGAAGTACGGAACCCTAAAAATACAAAATACATATCCTTATTACTGCGGCCTATAGCCTAAGCTGGACATCGACAATGATATAAAATCTCTTCGTTTTCAATTTATCATATCAACCTTACTACGAACGTAGCCGTTTTATAGCTCTCTAGAAATGCAATTCTTGGCATTCTATCAATCGCATCGAATCGAAATGGTTTTTATTGCAAATGATATTGGATTGAGTGTAGCTTGCACGTATATACTTACGTATGTATATCCGGAACGCAGAGGCGGTGTGTTACGGTTTCGAAAAGAATGTTGAATGTAGGTTGCGTTGCGGACTACAGTTACGAGCGTTCTTAGTCTTACTGAGGTGTACCAATAGTTGATCACTTATTGTCATCGTACGCTAAAATATATTTTCAGGATCGTAAATTGTGGTATGTAGGTCAGTTATTATAGCTTTTGTGAATTATATAGGTTCGTGGTAAAGTGTATATAAATGTTACGAGTCGCTCTAATGTGGTATTCTAAAATATGAAAGCTGCATTCCTGAGGTGACAGCGGTGCGTGTGTACAGCATTGACATCTGATGAAGAGTAACTTTTGTTTATTCTGTGGTGGGGTGGCACGCGCCTTAGGCATCCAATGAAGTCATAGAGTAGAATTTCTAATGGCCAGCGGATTCCATTTCGTTGGCAGCGAAGCGGTTGTGCAGCAATTCCAACTATTCGTGCCGTCCCATATTGTTTCAGTGATAATAACAATCTAACGAGGGTCGGTGATTTTTATATAGATACATATAAAGTTCTTTATTGCACGTTAAAAACAAAGTACAGAAATTTTAGAACTTAACTTCAGATGTCTGAACAAGCAGATGGCCCACCTGATGTTAAGCGGTGGGTTATAAGGTTAACTTAATGCTAAAAAGCATTCTCTTCCAGATAACCTTGGTGTATTGCGGAAAAAATATGTGTTGGTAGTGAACAGAAAGAGAAGTAGTTAGTGAACAGTTCAGAAAATTATTTCAGACTTGTTAGTATGAATCGTTGGTGTAGGTAAGATTTGTCCTCGCTGCTAGATTATTAAGGAGTGTGTTATTACAGGAAAAAAGTGTTTGCTGAGACATTCTTGGGAAGCAATGGCGTCGATGAGCTCACCACTTGTCACGTGTATATTCACACGATGGTGCTACCCACGTTGAAGAGGTCCATTGAGGCTCTGCCTACTTTTTTTGGCTATTTTTTTGTCTTAACCTGTATTGTCCCACTGCTGGGCAAAGGTCTCCCCAAATTCCTCCATCTGTCCCTGTCTTTGGCAGTCTCGCACCACTCCTTTTCAAAATCAACAAGATCGTCCCGCCAACGCTTTCTCGGCAGACCCCGAGGTCGCGGTCCTTCAAAAAAATAATAAATAATGATCAAATACTATCTAATATTTATATTAAAAAAGAAACTAATAAAATAATTTATATTATATAATACATACTACTTAAATATTTCTAAATTGAGATAGTAAAAAAAAATATAAAATTGCTCTATTTATCTAATTAATCTATTTTTACTGAAGAAATTATTATAGATACCTGAACACCTCCACTAAAGTAGGCTCGCGATAATTGGGAGGGATATGATTCCAGAGACGAATTGCAGTTAGTGTGAAGGAGACATTGCGTAGAGCAGATACTTTACTTACCTTTATGGAGAAAATTAAATTAAATTATATCGCATTACCACAGTGGATTTCAAAGCACTGAGTTGCAAGTTTGTTACTCACCCATGTGGTCGCACGCATTCCGGACACATGATGGGCACTAGCCGTAGGTGGAGCTACTCGGCGGTATCGATGTTTTATGAGTTTCACTAGAACTGCAAGGGTTATACATACCTACTTTGGTTTGTTTTAGGTCACGTATTTATTCATGACCTAACCAATCTATAGGGAAAATGTGAAACTAATTAAATTGCTTAGGGCTTAGGACAAAACTGGGTCAGAAAGACCATGTAATCAATAAACCTTTAAGGTGGATGCGCACGCTTGCGGC
Organism: Operophtera brumata; assembly: GCA_932527175.1. NCBI lineage: Eukaryota > Metazoa > Arthropoda > Insecta > Lepidoptera > Geometridae > Operophtera > Operophtera brumata. The sequence goes on along the minus strand of OW052237.1, from coordinate 8,500,528 downwards.
GCCAAATTATTATTTTCTGGTGTTTTTTGCCAATTACAAAAAAAAACGCTGTAAAAATTTGTTTAGGGGTAATCACCAATCAAAGGGGTATTATAGCTAAACTGATGATATTTATGAGATACGATCAATTAAAACATGTGTGTGAAGTCTCCTAGTTCTCGCGAACTCAACTTTCGCTATCTGAAGAAGTGTTGATGATCTGTAATCGGCAAAAAACACTAAAAAAAATGAATTTCGCGCCGCAAGCGTGAGCATTCACCTTAAATCGGTACCAGTATAGGTGTACTTGTACTTATTTTGATAAATTCAGAATCGTTATCCTACATTTCATGGTCGTGATGTTACTAGTAAAAAAATGCAGTGCAGTTCCGCCATTCCTTCGCTATGACTTCAGATCTCCGTTTCATATCAACACTAACATTATAAAAAAAGGGTAACTTTAATTGTTTGTAATGGCTAAAATTAAAGACTAGTGAACTGAATTTAAATAGTTGTAGGGCTTTTTTGTGAAAGTTTTCGTCCGGGGAAGTACTACCACCATACATATTTCTGCCGCAAAGCAGTAGTGCTCGCAGTGCTGTGTTCTGGTTTGAAGGGTAGGTGCCGGTGAAATTACAGGCTCATGAGACTTTTCATCTTCATGTCTCAGGGTGGCGGGCGCAGTGCAATGCCATATACGGTGCGTCCTAGGTGGACGTGGCCTATGAGGTAACGCATCGTTAAAGGCATAGGTTACCATCAGGTGGGCCACTTGCTGGTTCCGTCATTCCCGCAGATAAAAAAACGATTTAAAAAGTTATTTTACCTAAGTATAGAAATCTAAATTATCAGCCAGTAACATAGGGGGTGGGGGGGGAAAAACTGCTTTAGCAGATTTTGATGGAATTTGCTGTGTGGATAGATGGGGGATTGGGAAGGGGGGGGTAGACTGATTTTTATCCCAACGCTACACGTGCGAAGCCGGGTAGAATTGCTAGCTTACTAATAACTTAGGAATGTTAAATAGCCTTCGAATGCGTTTGTTTTTTCACTTGACCTCACGACGTTACTTGCCTGCTTTAAGGAATGTTCTTACACATTCAAGATCATAAAATTCTTCATAAGCAATAAAGTAAGCAACACTAAACTTGCGCGGAATTCAACGCCCGTAATATGGTGCAATACGTATCTATATCTACCTAAGTACCGTCCGACTTTGAATATGAATCTATTTATGTAGGTACCTATTTATCAAGCACTCGGAAAGTATCAAATAAATCGTAGCTTTTTTATAAGGCTGCAACGTACCGCTGCACAACATACACGCCTTTTTCCATGAAGGGGTAGGCATAATCTCAAAAGGCCTCTTTTCAGTGTCGGTTATCCGTGGGGTATATCGTGGGAATATAGACGTAACAAGTGGTGAGCTCATTGCCGCCATTGCTTTCCACAACTGACTCTGCTGACACTTTCTTCCATTAAATAACACATTCCCTAATAAGCTAGCAGCCAGGACAAAACGTATAAGTACCAACAAATCTTACTTACAAGTCCGGGTAATACCTTAGTCGGCTTTTACGATATCCATGGGAGGAGACGGAGGGGTATATTCTTAGGTGGGACACACCACGGCACAACAAAGGCCTCATACCTAAACCTAAACCTAGGCCTAAACGTTTCAGTTCTACCTTTATAATGCGAACTGCTAAGGAGTGGAATACACTACCGGTGTCTGTCTTTCCTGAAAACTATAATCTCGGTCTCTTCAAGGCTAGAGTGAATAGGTGCCTTCTAGACCTTTGTGCTCCATCTTCGGCCACATCGTCACTTACCATCAGATGAGATCGTAGTCAAACAAAGGTCTATAAATGTTAAAAAATAAATAAAAAAAAACTTCCTTATCATTCCTCTCTAGAGGAGTGTACTGGCAGTGCCCTAGCTTGTAATTACCCTTGTAAGTGGGGTGTACCTTTGAACGCGAACGAAGCTTCTATTTTGGCTATTATCTCGTACCTTGACCCACCGATTTCAGAAACCTCCAGAATGTCATCGGTTCATCAAGCCTGGGGCCGTCTAACACTGCGTCGTCCGGCTCGTCGCCACTCGAGATAAACATCGATATGACCTGCTCATTGCCACTTCAACTAGCTAATTCTGAGAGCTATCTTGGTAATCTATGGTTCTTCTACGAATCTCCTCATATAAAAATGATATCACTTAGCGGGTACTGACTCAGGTCATATAAATGATCAATATCAATATATGTATATAAAAATGTTGCGTTACTAACTAACTAACTGGCCGACTCACTCACTGAATAGAGTAGCACAGCCTAAACCGTAAGTCGTAAAGACCTGAAGTTTCGTGGGTCTCTTGAGGCCAGGGCTTTAGAAATTCACCCTCTAAGGGGGTGCAGCGGGTGTTGAATTGTATATGCAAGAAACTCCACGCCGAAGAAGTCGCGCACATTCCACTAGTATATGTATACAAAATAATTCCGTGACTGACTGATTGACTGACTGATTGACTGACTGATTGACTGACTGATTATCAACACACAGCCTAAACCGTAAGTCGTAAACACCTGTAATTTCCTTTTGTAGTCTTGGGGTGCTCTAAGAAAGGTGCTTTCGAAATTCACCCCAACGGTGCAACGGGGTGTTGAAGTTTGTATGGAAAACGTCCACGCAGACGAACTCGCGGGCGTTCCACTAGCTATTCATGAGAATTTAGATACGTACCTAGCTATACGCTTTTGTCAACGATTCATTTGTTTACGATAATATTATATCCGAATTCCATGTATGTGCGCGCATCGTTCGGTTTTATGAGACATTGGGACACCTCATAAGGGATCTCCTTGTTGCGATTCTATTCATTAAAGCATGTCAGGGCTACCACGTACGGTACGTGCTGATATGTGTGATGTTATGTAACGAAAGATGTCGTGAACAAGCATATAGAATATTACAGTAGGATCAAGGTACACTACAGGTTGTCCCAGAAAATGAATACTATCCCGAAAAGGATTATTCATCACAGAAAAATACAAGTTTAAAAAAATATATGTTTAATTTGACATGATACCTTAATTAAGTAGCGTGGCAACCCTAGCTGTTTATTTATCTTAAAATCATGAATATCAACCTAAGTCAGTCACTTTAACTTCAAAACTCAGATTGTTACTTTCAAGAATAAATTTCAAAAAAAAATACAAGATGTCATATTTAGATGTCGAAATCGTTCATGTTGTTTCATGGGGTTGTTTTTGGGATAGCTTATAAATTAAATAAATAAAAGCTTGTAATAAAAACTCATAATTTTTTGAAATTAAATTACCTTATTGTTATCTATTTGTAAGCATTTGAAGTGCCATTACACTTATCGAAGTTATTTTATCAGTCTCTATCTGTGATGCTCTACAAAATACAAAATAATAAACTTACCTTTGTTTTTGCATATAGTATGTCATGGTTTATGATTAATATTGAAGTGAGAGTACCTACTGGCCTGTCTAGGGACTATGGTAGGGTCATTCTTGGTAAAGGTGTGGTCATTGGTCAGGCTTACCTGTGTTTCAAATGTTCCAATGATAAGGAAAAAGCATTATATTCTTACCTTCGTCACCTTTTACGTTTATGAAGTTATGTATGATCCACAAAATATAATTCAACTAAAGAGGAACTGAATATTCTTGCTAGAAAGGTTTTTTAGTATTTCATCTTAAATTAGAATTTTCTTAGAAATAAATCACATTTTCAATTTGAATACCGAGCTGCGGTCATATTGTGCAATAGAGTGAAATTCGATTTCGAAGTCCATTTGGCTATTCATTGCACTGCGTGTTTTAAATATTTCTTCTCTTGCAAAAGAACTAAAACACGCACCGCAATGAACAGCAAACTGGTAATCGAAAACGGTTAGACAATAGATTAGCTGCTTCAAACACTACTTACATTCTCTAAGGCAATACCTATTATACATCTTTTTTTTTACATTGATAGACCTTTGTTTGACCACGATCTCACCTGTAGGTAAGTGAGGATGTGGCCGAAAATGGAGCACAAAGGTCTATAAGGCACCTATTCACTCTAGCCTTGAAGAGACCCATATTATAGTTTTCAGGACATCTTTTACATTTCGAGTTCCATACTCTAGGATAGATGTCTTCTAGCTAGGAAGCCCGTAATACTTACCCCATCATCATCAGCCCACACTAGTCCACTGCTGGACATAAGCCTCTCCCAATACGCGCCACTGAGCCCGGTGTTCGGCTCTTCTCATCCACTTTCTGCCCACCGCCACGTAGGTCATCGCTCCACCTAGCCAGAGGGCGCCCCACGCTACGTTTGCCAAGATGCGGTATCCACTCAAGAACTCAGCTATGCCAATGACTTTACTTCTCTGTCGGATAATCTCATATCGGATTTTATCGTTCAGAGAAACTCCGAGTACAGCTCGCTGTGCAACCTTGAACTGTGGTGGATTAGCCCCTACAGTGAGTGTCCACGTCTCGGCACCATAGGTCATTACTGGTAGGACGCATAGGGCGATGTAAGTTCAGCGTCAAATACTTTTAGTTTTTTTAGGGTTCCGTACCCAAAGCGTAAAACGGGACCCTATTATTAAGACTCTGGCTGTATCTCATGAACCGTGATAGATAGACAGTTGAAATTTTCACAGATGATGTACCTATTTCTGTTGCCGCTATAACAACAAATACTAAAAAACAATAAAATTTATATTTAAGGGGGTTCCCATACAACAAACGTGATTTTTTTACTCGTTTGTGCTCGATATTGATAACGGCAACAGGTAGCCGCTTGAAATATTCATAGAATATTTAGTTATATATACACTTTAAAAATAAATAATTAAATTAAAATAAAATAAATATTTAAGGATTAAAAAAAAAACTTTTTTTTTTGTCGTTTTTATAGATAATGGTTCGGAACCCTTCGTGCGCGAGTCCGACTCACACTTGGCCGTTTTTTGTAAAACGCGAGTCACGGGCGAAATGCTCATTCAAAGTGATACCGTCCGCAGCCACACGAGTCCGTCACGCTCTGTCTGCAAGGGTAGCATCATTCATAATCACTAACAACTGTTTTATCCGTTCAACGTACCCTGTAACCCAAGAAAGTACAGTAAGTGTGAGTGCTTTATGAGTGTTAATGGCTGATAAAAAATTACGAGGCCTTTTTAGCACACGGCGAAGCAAAAAGGAGGGTTATGATTTAGACCCATATGAACATACATAGGTACATAACCTATGTATGTTCATCTGTTCCCTCATAACATCTAAAATAGGTAAATAGGTACGGTACCTCATTTGTAAAATTATGATTATAAAATAAGATACTACCGTTGGAATCGTCTTAATTGTCCGCTGATTATATGTGACGTCACATTAATTTGAATATGGCGCCCTCTAGAGAACATTATATAGAAAAGAACTAAAAACAATTGAAGCATGTCTTGTCGGGTATCAATTGAAAGGGCTTAATTAGCACATCTTTTAATATAACATTCAATGCGACTGAGCTTCGCTTCGATTCGGTTTTATTTTTTAAACTTATTTTTTATTCACATTACAAATATGCACGTCTACTTAGGATAACCAACCAATGCAATGCAAGGTAGTCTACTCAGTACGAGAGTATTGACTAGTGGGTAAGCACCAGCAAGCAAACTTATCATAAATAGCAGGCGACATCCATCACAAAGCAATTAAAAATGTTTTTAAGGTGGTCGCTTTTCCATACAAACGTATTAGCACAAATATGGGCAAACAGAGTATAATTTTACACTGAAATGACTGTTGTTGGCTTTTATATTGGTCATTATTTGCGTCAACACATATTTGGTTGAAGAAAACAGTGGATTAATAGCGAAAATAACATCGAAATTTTAGTTCATTTATGTCAGTGTGTGAGTGTACACTGACAGTGTAACACACATAGCCGCAGATTAGACAACAGTTACAAGTCTCTTACACGCGACGTTGTCAGCTCGTGACTTACGCCGGCTAAGCGCTGTTGCCGCTTCGATCTGTCATATCATAATTAGCTCGGATAGAAAATATTAGAAAAACAAACATTTAGGATTGGACATGTGTATGCGAATCAGCCAGACAGCCGGAGGCCGCAATGCATTGCAAGGTCCCTACATATGAACTTTGTATAAATAATGGGAGAAAATTAAATTACAAACAACTAGACAGAAATTACAGACACATATAATATTATCTTAATTACGTAAAAATTAAATTAAATACTACTAGCTGATCATAATTACCTATATATTTACGCACAAGGTTTTTTGAACTGAGACCTCACGAATACACACGGTTTAGGAAGGTTACCTTATTTATTTCGAAAAAAATATCTATGTACATCCACATGTGGTTCGAAAAGTTAGACCTTCAACGTCGTTCAAATTCCTAGAAACGGGAGGTCAACAAAGAATGTTATACACTGGTTGTTATTTTATAGAGTATAGGTACCTACAAGTTTCAAGATTCATAAATTTTAGACTTTTCCCAGTATTTGTATCATAAAATCTACAAACGTAAAAAAAACAGCGTTGTAGGATTAGTGGAAGTACCCTAGAGGTTTTGTTTTTTTACATTTTTGATTTACCCTAACATCTCAAAAACTAAAAAAGTTTTGAAATGTCGAAGCGAGGAACTTTCATATGACACCACATTTGATCTGATATTCTCACTTTTTTTTACCTCCTCTTGGACCCCAATATCTCAACAACCCCCCGACCGATATAGCTCATAACCTTACCAACAAATTGTACCAATACTATCACCTCCCAATCAAATTTCATGAAGATCGGATTAACGGTTCGGAAGTTATGCTCGGACAAACATACATACATACATGCATACAAATGCCAATTCTTCCAAGTTGAATCAGAGAACTCGCTTCGCTCATTCAATATTTAAAAAAAAAAAAAAAATTGCCTTGTTTCAGTCGAAGTCAGTTCTGTGTAGGTAGGTGAAACTACAATCTTCAAACAAATTCGTTGAAATGATTCCTAGGGGTATTATTCATTATAATTGCGAGTTAGGGTCTTCGGAAGATTCAGATATGCAGGCCCAGGGTGGGTATTGAACATTTTGCCTCCTGCTTAGAAGACAAGAGTTCATCTTACTATGACATGTTATGTCTGTCCGTGTATGTCACAGCCACTTTTTTCCGAAACTATAGGATCTATGCTGTTGAAACTTGGTAAGTAGATGTATTCTGTGAACCGCATTCAGATTTTCACAAAAAAAATTAAAAAAACAAAAAAAAATGGGGGTTCAGTTCTAAGTATTAGTACTTAGAACTGAAACTCATTTTTTTTTTCATCATTCCTGTTGGTGTGGGGTATCTATGTATAGGTCTTCAAAAATGATATTGAGGTTTCTAATATAACTTTTTTCTAAACTAAATAGTTTGCGCGACAGACACTTCCAAAGTGGTAAAAAGTCCCCCCCCCCAACCCCGTAACTTCTAAAATAAGAGAATGATAAAACTAAAAAAAAAATGTACATTACCATGTAAACTTCCAACGAAAATTGGTTTGAACGATATCTAGTTAGTAGTTTTTTTTAATACGTCATAAATCGTAAACCATCCAAGAACTTTGATATTATGTTACTTGCTGCTACGGAACCCTTCATGGGCGAGTCCGACTCGCACTTGGCCACTTTTTTTTTTAATTTCCATAATATTATTTGCATGCAATGCATATCAGCCGGCCTAGCCAAATGACATTCGCTTCGAAGCGATTCCATTCCTTTCTAGGCGCTAGTCCAGATGGTACGTTCCTAAGCACTAATTTATTACTAGTAGGTAATTGTGTTTATACTGTACTAGCCATTTCACCGCAGCTTGGCAAACAAACAAACAAACAAAACAACAAAGTTTACATATTTACAGGGAATTAATTTTGTAAAAATTAAAAAAAACCCGAACGAAATAAAACGGCTGAACCGATTTTGATCCAACTAAGCTAAGAACACTCCCGACAAATACACCTATCAAACAAAAACAAAAAACGATTTCGGTTCATCCGTTCGGGAGCCACGTTGGGACATACAGACACACACACACACACACACAGACACGTCAAACTTATAACACCCCTTCGTTTTTCGTCGGGGGTTAAAAAATACAAAATAATAGTGAAGATAAATAAAAAAACATAAAAAAGATAAATATTTTATACATAGTGTAATACAAATTAACAATCTTTTTTTTAAGGAGAATTAGCCTTTTTGAAATACAATCCTTTCCCTCATTGTCTCGCAAGTCGCAAAGGCCTCGAAATTAAAAATAATATAATTAATTTTTATTGAATGGGTTATCCTCTTTTTTAACCCCCGACGAAAAACGAAGGGGTATTATAAGTTTGACGTGTCTGTGTGTGTGTGTGTCTGTCTGTCCCATCGTAGCTCCCAAACGGATGAACCGAAATCGTTTTTTTTTGTTTGAAAGGTGTATTTTTCGGGAGTGTTCTTAGCTTTGTTTGATCAAAATCGGTTCAGCCGTTCAGCGTTGGGTTTATTTTTTTATTTTTACAAAATTAATTACTAACTCAACTATAATCTGGACCTCTTCAAGGCTAGAGTGAATAGGTGCCTTCTAGACCTTTGTGCTCCATCTTCGGCCGCATCGTCACTTACCAACAGGTGAGATCGTGCACAAACAAAGGTCTATAAATGTTTAAAAAAAAAAAAAAAAAACTTGTTGAAAATAGGGTCAACTGCGGATTTCCTCAATGAAGAATTGTTACTTCGTCGGCTTTATTTCTCAAACTCAAGACATCACAATAATGGAAATGGAGCGCGACGAATTATTCCCATTTGTCACACTGATCTGTCCCCCCTAAGGTGACAGTTAGAACAAAAAAGTTGGATCTGTCCCCCTGTTGCGTGATTGGGTGATGGCTGGTACATTTGCGTGTAATTTTTATTTTTATTTTAGGTTATTGTATGGAACCCTTCGTGCTAGAGTCCGACTAGCACTTGGCAGTTTTTTTTTATTTTTTATGATACGAATTGGCAAACTAGCATACGGCCTGAAGCCCAATTCTCTTAATTATTTTATAACCACACTGCAAGTTGACCGAAACGAGATTGTATTGTAAATTGACTGAGAAATTGGTATTCTGCTCCCTCACAATAACAAGATAATCTACTTTCGGTTCTTGCGACCATATATTAGAGTAGGATAGTGCTATATAATAATTGTAAAGAGTGAAAGAGAGAATTCTCAGAACTTTGAAACATTCAAGTTACAGTCACATTTCGATATAATCACATTCCGTGTTGTATTGTCAGGTGAGCAGAATACCATTTTTGACGTTTGTGACATCGACACTCGATCGTAACATGATCCGAACTTTAATTTGACTATTTTTTATTACGAGAATTGGCTTTCTGATGTGAAGTGGTCACCGTCGCTTATAGACACCGGCAACACCGGGGGTAATTGTCGATGCGCTGCCTACCCTGAAGGAATTTATGACCATTTTTCATGAAATAAAACATGTCGTACGTAACCAAGCGTTAAAACCTCAGATGGAAGCTCATTCCATAGTTTGTAGGCACAGAATAAATAATAGTACTTTATGGGGAAGAAATGATCTCGAGAAACGACTCGTTCGAGAAACCCAGGGTTCTATGATGTGCGGATGAGCTTTGTCACGGTGCCGGGAAGAGCGATGGTAAAATCTCGATGCGAGGATGAGATCGGAAAGCTCGTCAGAACATTCCCCGTTGTAGAGGCGGTAGAACACGCAAAGAGATCCGATAGCTCTGCGTTGGCTAAGCGGTTCTAGAGTATCGGAGAGCTTGGGGTCACCGATGATGCTAATGGCTCTTCTCTGTAAGGAGTCAAAACGAAGCAGCTGGTACTTGGTTGCCCCGTGCCATAGATGGGAACAGTTTCTACGTGCGGCCTTACTTGTGCTTTGTAAAGCAATAGCCATTGATGCGGCGTAAAATAAAGTTTCTATGTGCATTATATTATGGGGGAGGCCTATGCCCAGCCGTGGACTTCAGTTGATGATCTATCAATAAAAGCTGAAAGTAACTAAATCTTTAGAAAAAAAAGCGGCCAAGTGCGAGTCGGACTCGCCCATGAAGGGTTCCGTAGCAGCAAGTAACATAACATAAAAGTTCTTGGATGGTTTACAACTTATGATATATTAAAAAAAACTACGTACTAGATCTCTTTCAAAACAATTTTCGTTGGAAGTTTACATGGTAATGTACACCATATTTTTTTTTTTAGTTTTATCATTCTCTCTCTCGCAAACTATTCAGTTTAGAAAAAAATGATATTAGAAACCTCAATATCATTTTTGAAGACCTATCCATTGATACCCCACACAGGTTTGATGAAAAAAAAATGTGTTTCAGTTTTAAGTATGGGGAACCCCAAAAACTTATTGTTTTTTTCTATTTTTGTGTGAAAATTAGTTTCGGAAAAAAGTGGCTGTGACATACACGGACAGACAGACATACATGACGAATCCATAAGGGTTCCGTATTTTTTTTTTCGGAACCCTGAAAAACGACTTCATAGCTAGGAGTTTATACCCAATACAACATAAATACATACATAGACACACGCCTTTTTCCCCGAAAGAGTAAGCAGAGCCTCTCATGTGCCTCTTTTCACTGTGGGTTGCACCATCGTGGGAAATACACGTGACAAGTGGTGAGCTCATCGCCGCCATTGCTTCCCACGACTGACTCTGCTAATGCTTTCTTCCAGTATAATACATTCCTGAAATAAGCTAGCAGTCAGGAACTACAAGCTAACTACAAGTCCGGGTATAAGACTTAATAAAATTAGTGTGCTGATGAAAATGAGCCTAAACACGGCCAGTCTACTATTATCCATCGAGGAGTTCCGCTGTCCACGTTCCGTCTCCATCATCAGATCAGCTCGCTTTCACCATAGTATTGTACTGTCATCGGAACTAGATAGGTACGAGTATGCCAAATTTCAGCTCAATCGGATATCGCAGGAGACACCATTGTTGCCACCCATGAAATATAGTAGTAGTAGAGCTTTTTTGTGTAAGAGTTCGTCCGGGGAAGTACTACCACCATACCTATTTCTGCCGCAAAGCAGTAGTCCTCGCATTGCTGTGTTCCGGTTTGAAGGGTAAGGGTGCCGGTGAAATTACAGGCACATGAGACGTTTCACCTTTATGTCTCAGGGTGGCGGGCGCAGTGCTATGCCACATAGGGCGCGTCCTAGGTGGACGTGACCTATGAGGTAATGCACTGTTCATAGGCAGAGGTTACCGCTTAACATCAGGTGGGCCATCAGCATGTTCCGTCATTCTAGTAGTATAAAAAAAAAAACATTCTGAATGCAAATGCTTGACTTGTTGCTGAAAATACCGAAATTGATATATGTGTGCCTATAATATTTGAGGAGTTCCCTCAATCTTCATGGATTCCATCATCAGAAAAACATTTTAATGAAAATGGCACCAATCTGGAAGTATATCATGTAATTTTTTTTCCTAATCGTTACGTAAATGGTATGAGGTAACAAACATAATAAAAAACTCTGGAATTGATAACCTCCTCCATTTTTTGAGGTCGGTTAAGAATCGAGTACCTACTTTTTGATTTGAAATAAGGACACACCACAACACTCACTTCACAAACATAATATTGGCTGAAGCAGAATCAGTGTATTTTGTAGATCATTACAAAAACATTTATAAAAAAAAATAGTCTGGTATCGAACCCAGTACTGTGGTTTTAGTGTCGAGAGATCTAGTCACTGGTTACAAAAAAAAAAGTAAAAAAAAAAAATACAAAAAATAAAGGCAGTATAGAATCGAACGCAGTAACGTGGGTTCAGAAGTTCTGAGTCGACAGTCCAAGCCGCTAATCCAACTATTTTGAAATTCGCGCGCCGAAATTAGCTTATAGTTCTAATACAATAATATCCTTGACTGTGTGCGTGAGTAGGCTTTCATATTGCTCGGAATTTGCTCGGCACAAGTATGTTAAAACTAGAGACTAAAATAACCTGAAATATAGCTAGGTACATAGCAAATGAACCACCATTTGCGTGAACGTTAGTGTTATGACATAATATGCACATTTTAATTCATAAATACATAAAATACTTCAAAATTTGGCAACAGCGCCATCTATTGACGTTGTCGTGCCTAGCTGACCACGAGGAACAACCTTAATAAGTAAAATCCTGGTAACGAAGTGGCTTACTGAATGATTGTAAAGTAGTGCTAATTGTGTTCTTAATTGTCGCTCTAACTGGCACTTAAACAACCTTATCGAAAAGTAAACATAAACATTATGTACCTCTAACGACCTTAGTTACTGTTGAAGGTCCCAGGAACAACTCAGCTATACATTAGTTCCGACGACATTATATTGATTTCAACGCCATATTTTTTTGTAGCTCAGTGCCTCCCTCTCTGAGAAAGTTTTAATACTTTCTACCAGGGTTCATCGGGGCTTTGGTCGTCCCTACGTTACAAAATTAAGCACAACCCCAGAGCCGAAAAGCCGCTAGGGGGCGCTTTTTAATGAGTGATGCAACCGATAGATGACACTGCTTGTCCCTTCCGAGTCAGCACGTTATTATAGTTGGTATGAGATTTGGAAACAGTAGTGACGTAGTGAGCTACCTTATCAAACAAGCCATGAATATTTTGCATTATGAAGTCTGCTTTAGTTTGAAAACAAGCATGTATAGTAGTAGTAGAGCTTTTTTGTTAAAGAGTTCGTCCGGGGAAGTGCTACCACCATATAATACGCGTCATGTAAAAAGAACGCTGGAACGTATGAAGAAGTATGACCGCCAGCGTTCTTTTTACATGACGCGCTTTATAACATACCACCTGCCGCAAAGCAGTAGTGTTCGCATTGCTGTGTTCCGGTTTGAAGGGTATGGGTGCCGGTGAAATTACAGGCACATGAGACTTTTCATCTTTTTGTCTCACGGTGGCGGGCGCAGTGAAATGCCACATAAGGTGCGTCCTAGAAGGACGTGACCTATGTGATAATACACTGTTCATAGGCAGAGGGTACAGCTTAGCATCAGGTGGGCCATCTGCTTGACCCGTCATACCAAGATGTACAGAAAAAAAAAGTATTTGAATTTTAGAATAAATCCAAAGCATCACATTGGCTATTACACACTTATCATTGAGAAACGCTTGCCCTTGCTGTAAACTATTAAATGAAAATCAAACTTGATGCAAATGGCACAATTGCAGCCAGTAATGAAACACCTGCAAAGCATGTAGTGCTGGAACGGGTTGCCGTAATTCCATTACAACTTACTTTCCTGTCTGTTTGTGGGGGATAAATCTTGCAACTGAATTTTAATTTTAAACATGTTCCACCCAACCGATTCATCTGAAATTTTGCATACCTTCCTCATTGTCAAGTATAGATGACAATACAATATTATGTGTGTTAAGTGGAAAACGGAACTCCTCGATGATTTGTTTTGAAAAACATAATTTTCAACAAAAAACCTAGTCACCTGGTGCGTGACTTATACAAAATCTGTACCTTAACTGTGTCTTTGACGACCTCTGTGGCGCGGCGGGCAAAGGTTCCCGTGCAAAGCAGGAAGTTGCGGGTTCTATTATTTATTCAGGGTGTTCTGGGTATTTTTCTATGTATAATAAAAAAATATCTATCTATGTAATGTTGTATTAACAATATAATATGTAATTGTATTAATTTTCACCAAATGAATGTTCACACCCTGTTGATTACCTACCTACTCAAACGCTATTCGTGAGAACCTTTTATTGGCTCTCTATTGTTATCCTACTAGTAAGCTGTTGGTTCTCCTGATAATAAAATAATAATAAATAATAAATCAGTTATCTAGTACCCATAACACGAACTCTGCTTAGCTTGGGGCTAGATAATGTTGTGTGGACTTTTCAGCTTTATTTATTTATTTATTAAGACGCTATGTTAAAATTTTGGAGTCGTTTCGTTTTATGCTCACTCAGTAACAGTAAAGGTTACAAACTTGATGTTAATACAGTAATTACTTGAGGATGTAATCTAAATAAATTATAGACTAGAAACACGATTCGCGAAACTTTTCTCGATAGCTTTATTTTTTGAAATTGGCTCTTCTAAAGCTCTTTTTAGGTCCCTCCTTCTACTAGAGAAAGTATTAAGCATATTTTTTTATATTATTCAGTAGGTAATCACATTACTTACATTAATTATAGATAATTTATTTTTATATTTGCTACTTTAGAAGCTAAACGAAGTTTTATCATTTGTCGCTTACGTCAGTTACTTCCGAGTGGCAAAAATCTATACCTCACCTTTTCCCGGGTTCAAGTAAGCAATAGCGCTGTCACTGTCTTACAGCTATTGTTTTCTGGCTAGACTCCGCCCATTCGGTATTTTAACATATCGCCTTAACACTGCATTTGATACAAATATGAAGTGTACAAAGTACAGTAGCTCTACTTACCCAACAACGAGGCGTGGAATGCGGAATGTTTGGACGTCGCTTCCCGCACTTTCGCTCTATACATCCGCCTTCCTTGCGCCTTTGTTATGTAAACAATTCGACATCTTCATTCAATCGATAATGTTAGTAAACATTATATTTAAGCCCTTGGTTGTTTTGAATGCTGAATTGGTGGCCAAAAGACGTGTAATGAACAATGGTCTTTTTGTTTGTTTTTTATATACATCTTTAGATGACGGAACAAGCAGATCGTCCACCTGATGTTAAGCGGTACCCTCTGCCTATGATCAGTGCATTATCACATAGGTCACGTCCACCAAGTACGCACCCTATGTAGCACTGCACTGCATGCGCGCGTCACCTTAAGAAAAGATGGAAAGTCTCTGTGCCTGTAATTTCACCGGCACCCATGCCCTTCAAACCGGAACACAGTAATGCGAGTACTACTGCTTTTCGGCAGAAATAAGTATGGTGGTAGTACTTCCCCGGACGAACACTTTCACAAAAAAGCTCTACTACTAACAAAAGGTACCTATTAAAAAAAACTAACGAATCCAAACACGCTACTTCCTCCATCAATGATTCAGTTGATCATATTCTTATCAGCGTTTCAGTAAACTATTTAAGGAGTAGGTAAGGTATACGACGGGGATAGGTTGACGACCACTGTAGCGCATCGGGCGAGTAGCCGGCTGAGATGCGAGAGGTTGCGGGTTCGATTCCCGCTGCGGGACAAATGTTTGTATGATCTGCAAATAGTTGTTCCGGGTGTGGGTGTTATGGTACCATGGTACTCGTAGTTCATGATACCCACGACACAAGGAATCCTAGTGTGAGAACAGGACTATGTATGTGTGTGACTGTTGGGTGTTATGTTATGTTATATTATATAATCAATAAAAATAGGCACCTGAGTATATACCCAAAACTTTAAGTAATGCGACCACCAATCCGACTGTACCAAGCGTGGTGATTATGGTAAATCCCCCCTGCCATTCTAAGGGGGAGGCCTCATCCAGCAGTGGACGACTCGGTGATGATGATGATGACGACAGCCTAAAATCTAAGGGTAGGTAGTTTTTTGGTTTATCTAGGTAGTTGATATAGTAGAATACCTGTATACCACCGTATTGACCGTGCAAGTTGCTTTGCTTTAATATTCAAAAATTAGTCTCAGATTCCTAAACTCCCAACTCGAATCCAAAATAAACAACAAAGTTGCTCAACTTCCATCCAACCATTATCAAGAGTCTTAGAATATAGAATAAACTAGAAGGTGCGTACGATGCTACTAGTACGGGGCGCTGTGTCGCCAAAACACAATGCCTCCCCCGTGCCTATCATACTTCCCACCAGTAGGGGAATATTTTGGCAACTATGACAAAATGGACGCTTGACTTTTTTCCATAGAAACAAACCTATATGAACCAAAAATATTTTAAATGTTTAACTTATGTATGAAAATATGATTATATCTTTTTTATGTTTACGCCTAGCAGAATTTTTACATGTGCAAACGAAACACGACCACGTATTCACAAGAAAATCTTTCGAGTTCGACACGGCTGACACGGCCGACCAAAGACAGACTGGGTGAAACTATTCTCATTGAGACTAGTTTGCGTGGTGACAGTTTTTACGCGTGACACGGGTTCTGGTTTATTCTATATTCTAAGTCAAGGGTTTACAATATCAAAAGGTATTCATGACTACCGGCTGCCAAAATGTTCGTGTTGGTAAACGTACCTTCGGGGTACGCGTGCGCTTCAACTCTTTAACAATACATTCGGCTACTTACGAACGCTGAACGAAAAAATACAACGGAAACTTCAAAACTTTTGAATACGTTTTAAGGTGGGGTATAATGCAAAACTACCAATCTTAGATTAGATGTTTAACTGACTAAATCAAGTACAATATTCTCATTAAAAATATGCATGGATACTACATTATAATACCGAGGGATCACCCAGACAGAAACACGATAATATAAAAATTTCTCGATAAAAAAAATCACAAAGTTGCCTCTAACTTTTGGCTAGATTCGATTGTTTGTCAATATGGTACAGATTATTGGGTCAAAAATTGGATAAATAAAATCAATACAATAAAACGGAGGGTCCACCCACGGGGTTTTTTAAAATTATCTATGTTTCACGAGATATTCAATAAAAACCGCTTTTTCGAGCAGCGCGTGACGTTTTTTTTTTGTATGAAGATTTCTGCCTGCAATCTTAAGATTTAAGAAGTTAGGTAGGTACATGTTTCTCGCCCTCCAGACACGGACGCGGCTACCGTCGCCGACACGCAACCGATAATCAATTCAAATATTTATTGGTAATTTATATTTGAATAATCACCGCCTCCGAATTTAGTTCCGTTGTGGAAAATTGTAATGGTGGCAAACCAGCCAAAGCCATTTAGAATCATTATGAGTGATCTTACTACATTGATGGTAGATGTTAGACACAGCAGAGGTCATCGTTTCATAATTTCTAGAACAGGTTTTAGATAGAACCATTTGTATTAATTTGTCTGCATGGTTTTGAGCATCTAGTATAATGGTATTTTTTGTTTCAGTCTAATGAATGACTGAAACAAAGCAACCGAAGGAATTTTTTAATATATTATAATATTGGTTCGATACTAATACCGAGTAGATTTCCTTTTTTAACCCCCGACCCAAAACGACTGGGTGTTATAAGTTTAACGTGTCTGTGTGTGTGTGGCTGTGTGTATGTGTGTGTGTCTGTCTGTGGCATCGTAGCTCCCGAATGTATGAATCGTTTTTGTTTGAAAGGTGAATTAGTCTGGAGTATTCTTAGCTATGTTTGATCAAAATCGGTTCAGCCGTTTCATTGCGTTGAGGGTTTTTTTTTAATTTTGACAAAATTAATTACTTGTTTACTCAAATCTTTTTATAGAAAAGAAAACAGACCAAACTTATTTCCATAAAATGTTGCCTGATGGTATCTACCATAGACAGTTTCTCTGTATCTGCTATGGTTTCGGATTTCCCCACGCTGCCGCGCTGCACTAAAACTGGCCCTACTAAAGTCGGACTCGAAGGGTTCCGTATCCATAAAAACGGCAAAAAAACACGGTTGTAGTATGGGAGCCCCCTTATTTTTTTTTTTTTTTAGTATTTGTTGTTTATAGCGGCAACATAAATACAACATCTGTGAAAATTTCAACTGTCATCACGGTTCATGAGATAGAGCGTGTTAACAGACGGAGAGACAGACAGACGGACGTACAGCGGAGTCTTAGTAATAGGGTCCCGTTTTACCCTTTGGGTACGGAACCCTAAAAACCACACTGTATATTTTGGAAACTAGGAACCTACAATTCGACTAGGTCCAGAGGATCCCCCAACTAATTTTAAACATATGCCTGTCAACAATATTTTTTATAGCTTTTCTGTATGAAGTAATGCAATGTTTGAATGATTTGTGTAGCAGTAAGTATAACGTACTCAAGAAGAGCAATGGGTTTCGATTGGTGCTCCAAAGTTGTACTGTAAGAATTCATAATACTGTAGGTAGCCACACCGTACGTACAATACAATATGTATGATGTTTCGTGTTATGCATCGGCATTTCAGTTCGTGAGTGCACATGCAAATGTTGGGAAAAACTTGCGCAATTGAACATAACGATCGGGTTAGTGTGTGCTCCGGTATTTGCTTTTAATTTATTACTGAACATTCAAATATTTATGGATGTTTTTACTGAATGTATTTCTAAAATGCCAATTCAACTAATTCCAAAAAAGTACTTCCTTTTATTATTATCTTATTCCTAGACTTATTTTCGGCAAATATTCATTACTAGCAGCGCCCTGCGGTGTTACCCGCCCGCATAGGTCTCGATCCTGTGGGAATATCGGGATTAAAATGTGCCTATAGGTTATTCCGGGAGTCAAGCTATCTCCATCCAAATTTCATCCAAATCTGTCGAGCCGTTTCAGCGTGAAGAAGTAACAAACACACTCACACACAAACTTTCGCTATTATGATATTAGTAGGATGTACTACCTACCGAGCAGAGTTTTGCAATATTCAGCAAAGTGCAACAAAAAAATATGTAAAAAGAACTCGCATAATTTACTAAACTGAATAAATTTTAAAACATCCTTTCGTTTTGCATGCTCCATCCAACGGAAGCTAACATGCCCATGCCCACTTTAAAATAATCAATAGTCGTGCAAATAAACAGCCCCGAAGGGTAGGGTGCGTTTAGGGCGCTACCGCGGACGCGCCGCCGCGCCGCGGGGCATGCCTGCTGCCTTCGCAATCTGCGCATGCCCTTCCGACTTCTTCCACATATAGGATCACAGAAGAAACAATAAGTAGTACTTAACAGAACTTTCACTCATCATCATCATCAAAAGTTCGTCAGGGGAAGTACTACCACCTTACCTTTTTCTGCCGCAAAGCAGTAGTGCTCGCATTGCTGTGTTCCGGTTTGAAGGGTAAGGGTGCCGGTGAAATTACAGGCACATGAGGCTTTTCAGCTTTATGTCTCAGGGGGGCGGGCGCAGTGCAATGCCACATGTAATGCACTGTTCATAGGCAGACGTTACCGCTTAACATCAGGTGGGCCATCTGCTTGTTCCGTCATTCAAGTAGTATAAAAAAAAACATCACGCACAATGGACCACCGTAGAAAAGAAAAAAAGGGAGTTCTTTAACATTAAACATCACCAGCCAACAGAAGTCCACTAACTAATAAAACTATTATGATAGACCCAAGAATAGACCCCTCCGTCTCCTCCTGTGGATGT
This sequence comes from Operophtera brumata, assembly GCA_932527175.1. Taxonomy (NCBI): domain Eukaryota; kingdom Metazoa; phylum Arthropoda; class Insecta; order Lepidoptera; family Geometridae; genus Operophtera; species Operophtera brumata. The sequence continues at coordinate 8,481,251 of OW052237.1, read as the reverse complement.
CGTAAAAGCCGACTAAGGGATTGCCCGGACTTGTTTGTAAGATTCGTTGGTATAAAATTTGTCCTGGCTGCTAGCTTATTTTAGGAATTTGTTATTACTGGAAGAAAGCGTTAGCAGAGTCTGTCGTGGGAGGCAATGGCAGCGATGAGCTTACCACTTGTCACGTCTATTTCCCACGATGATGGTGCAATCCACAGTGAAAAGAGGCCCATTTGGGGCTCTGTCTACTCTTTCGGGAAAAAGGTGTGTGTATGTATGTATGTATTGAATACGATGACAGTAGGTAAATTCAATTCAATGCAGTGCGCCATCCCTGTTTTCTGAATAAGAGATGCTCGCATCCGTCATATTGAATCTTATGGCAACGTGATAAGGATACTTTACGTAGAGAGCCGATTCGGAGTAACATGGGTTAGGGTGTTGAAAATAATATTGAACTGCTTAGATGGAGATGATTTCTGATTTGCGTTTTAGTCAGCCGAGATTAGAGTAGATTTATTTTGAACGATGTTTTGGTAATTGCTTTGCGAGAAGTTGTGGATACAATACAATTTGATTTTGGATTAATAAACTGTACTTATTGACGAATAACTTATTTTTCTCGCAATTAGACAGAGTACTATTTTTAACCGATTTAAAAAAACAGGAGGTTTTCAATCTGTTGTTTTTTTATGTTTGTTACCTCTTATTTCCGATATTTATAAACAGTTTTTTAACCCCCGACGCAAAAACGACAGGGTTTTATAAGTTTGACGTGTATGTGTGTATGTGTGTGTGTGTGTCTGTCTGTCTGTCGCCTCGTGGCTCCCGGACGGATGAACAGTTTTTTTTTTTTTTTTTTAAGTTAATTTTGTTGGGAGTGTTCTTAGCTATGTTTGATCAAAATCGGTTCTGACGTTTCATTGCGATGAGGGTTTGATAAATTTTTACAAAATTAATAACTTGTTTACTAATTACATAGGTACAGTTTGAAAAATATACTTTATGCCACGGATACCTAATAATTTACTAAGTACTTAGATACATTACAAAAATTCTCCAAAACAATGCGGCAAAAACCTAGCAATGTGGCAAAATAAAGCTCATCAATTTCGTTGGCGCAAAGTTTCCTAATTCCGTATTCCTCGCGCGATCTAATTTTATTAAGGCAACTCATAAGAATGATATTAGGGTAGTTTCATTACTGAACACAATAGAAGGCTGGCTTAGGTCGAAAACAGCCTGTGTCCTTCACTAACAATACAATACAACGGGCGATGCGGTTGAATGGTGGTGTGGGTACAAAAAATAATCACAGAAGTATACTAGTGACTAAACAATAATTAGTAGATGGTGAGAAACTGACAATGTATGATGAAGGAATAGTACATTACTAGTACCTTACTAATACATTAGTAATAGTAGTACCTAGTATTAGTAGTACTATCATTAGTAGTATTAAGTTCGCCTATGTAAAATTGTTTGTTTTGTGCAATAAAGAATATTCTATTCTATTCTATTACTGCCAGGCGATTGCGGATCAGCTTCGTGTGAATATCATCGTCGTTCATCATGGTTGCGAGTTGCGGCCAAGGTTTTAGTTTTTTTAGCTGTTAGTGGGTTAGTGAACACAAAGCGATTTTCATAGTGAAATACCCTTTGTGATAGCTCGAGAGATATTTGTTTTCATACTAACGATGCCCAGCCTACACCGGCAAGGTTGATTAGTCTCGAAAAGGATCTTCATACGTTTTTTCGATGAACTTAATATGAAGCATGTTTGTAAAACTTAAAATGCAGCTCCTTTTGTCTCATGCTGCGAAAGGTTTTCTTAACAACACAATAACCGAATTAATAACGGCAGTTTTCGATTTGTCGTCGGATTTTTATATAAGTTAATATTTATTAAGGTAGGTAGGTAGATACTCGCATGCTAGTAGTTTGCTTACAAGATATTATTATTTCCAAATGTGGAGCGACCTCGCGACCTCATTAACATTCCAATCCGAATCTATTTCTACGCTTTGTGTCGGAACAGTTCCCAATATCTCGTTATTAATTTCTTATTTCATTTCTATTCGGCGAATCCCCCAGACTTAATTAAAGCAACGGCGCCTACCTTTACCTGTCGGCCATCCTTTGCCCCCGCTCTATTAGACAATAAAAAAGTTAATGCCTATACGGCCCTACAGAGCGCGGCAATTTCTCACAGCTTCGACTTACCCACCCCCGCACCGACCGGCTCCGCATCAAAATAAAACACAACCTTCCAAGGATACAACCATCCTAATTTTAAATCCGACATATAATCACAGCAGGTCCATTCAGAACCCGACTCTGTATCAAACACTGTAAACTGCAATTTTCTTCTCGCAGCAAAAAAAGCAAAGTTGCAATCAAATGCAAGCCTTACGTCCTTCAAAATATCAGTCAATATTGGAACACAGCCTTCGGTAAGGTTGTGGAGGCGAGAAGAGAGACGCAAAGGGGGTTCATTAATCCCCTCGCCCTGCGCGCACGCACTTTCATGAATGGACCGAACAGGTTGATGTGTTCTGGATATAGGATGTTGTTATATTTTAGAAAATTGAAACGAAAATAAACCTTAAATACCATTAGTACCTTTCAACGTCGATGATATCATTCTTTCCCACCCAAAAAAATTGAATTTGATCTGAATAACTTGACCAAGAACACGAGCGAGACGTGCTTCATTCATGTGAAATGAATCAGTTTCATTGAGATAATAAGGTCACAGATCATGATTGCAAAACAATGTGTTTGTTCGTCTTATATGACAAAGATGCCAACTTCCAAATTATGTGATATCATCATTTCCTTTGTTGCACTTTGATTGAAGTACAGATGATCGTTTTCGGTGCTCTCATTTTGTACATCAGTTTACTTGCCACATCTCTTTGTAGAACTCGATTATACACTGCTAAAATATCTAAATAAGCTCTACAAATCACTCGGTTTACAACTGGCGTTATCTCAATCTTAACTCAAAATTCTTTGTGCATAAGTCGACTTAGTCAATCGTATTTCTGCGTCCTTTTTTGTTGACGAGTGCATATTAGTAATTACTCTGGAATCTCGGGATGCAGAGTACAAACCTGCCCGCGAGACCAAACTGGTTGTTCCAGTAACATCCTGTGCATGAGGCTTTGAGGCGAAGGAAGCGCCTCTCCACGTCCGGCCGCGTGGATGTAGCGTGATGCTCTTTTTCCTTTTCGGTTTTGTTTTTTGTTCAGCTCATTTATTTATTCCAATGTAATCTCTTCCAGTTCATTTTATATTCAGTCGGCCTTCAGTGTTACCTGTGCCGGGAGGCCAATACGTCGTCTTTAGGGGTTTTTGCATCTTTTGCTAAATTTATGCAGCTACCGTTCGGATGTGATCTATCTCTGCTTTATACTACTCTTCGTTCAATTTGAAATGATACTGTGAGTGATCAGTGGTTTTGTGTTGTTTGTGCGTTGTGATGATGGAAATACCGCATTACCTATTTCTTCTGGCTCGGAATTCGCTGGAAAACCTGCATCAGCTCTCGATGGAGCCGCCGCAATCTCCTAAGTTTAACCTGCCGCTATGGCAACCGTGGATCGCTTCTCCTCAAAAAGGTACCTACCGGAGAGTAGAAAATGGAATCATTCGTGTTCGTTTAATAAACCACTTAGGATTTTGTCAATCAATCAATCTATTTGCACTTAGGTAGTTTAATCAAGATCAATCAATACATCATCAAAGAACAATAGGTAATCTGTTCCAACCTTCTTAGATAAGGATAAAGATTTTATTTTGTTAACAAAAAAACAAAACAACTTTGAATTATATTAATTATATATAATCAAGACAACAAAAACATGGTTTCTGAACTGTTTAAATTGAGGAATTCTGCCTTATACGAATCTTACTAGTTAATACTTATTCAAATCATGCAAAGCTGAACGAACAGAACATCATAAAATTTGATACTCTGAACATTGAATACATCATAAAACAGTTTTTAATATAATAATATAATAGTAGTCGATGTATAGTCGTAATTTTTCTAAATGATACCAAGCCACAGTAATTTCAATTCTATAGTTTTTAAATATACCAGACCGATCTAATTATCCGTGTAAACATACAATTTTTCTTAACAAGCACTTCAACTTACAGAAACTCCAAGCACAGCTTCGAGCGGCGAGTCTGAGGGCGACCGCACCCTCTCGCCCGAAGCCCCCAGGAACCCTTCGAAAGAGCTCACTGGGAAATGGCGGAGGGAGCGCAGATCCACCAGATTACCTGACTACAGGCCGAGGTTAGAAACCAAAACGAATATGTAGCAGATATGCCCAGACTTCCATGCCGTAGTATAGACGCGAGTGGGATTAAGCAAGAAGGGCAGTATACGTCATTTATATCAGGAGACAGCGTTAATATGAGCCAGTGCCAAGGGTTGTGAAAGGTTAAGTTTGGAATATGCGTGATATGTGTTAGAAATAGACCTTGTTGAGAATGACGTTTTAAATCTGCAATGGAAATTGCACTGCACTTGCACTTTCCCGCCCATTCAGGCGTTAGAAAATCATCAGTTCTCTCTAGAGAGACTAGACTAGACTGCACTTAGATAATTATTAATTGATTAATAGTTTATCTTTCAAATTCGAATTAAACCTATTGCATTAAATCTTTTGTAGAGATTTTCTTCGTTTACGTCACAGATTTAATAGTAATTACTACTTGGTCACGGTAATATGAATCAAGTACCTACATAATAAGTAACACGATGGTTTGTTTATTTCAGAGAGAACGGCAAAATGGCCCTTCGATCCCAGTCGTTCAACGAGCGACGCAGCGTGTCGGTTGCGCGCGCGCAGCCTCACAGCGATGGAGATCTGTCTGACGAGACTGAAGACGGACCAATTAACATGATTGGAGTAACTGGGAAACGTAAGTTTGCTCTTAAATTAAAAAAAAAACATTTATTTTTTTACTAAATCACTTATGAACACTATACGGAATCTTGAAGTGGCACATGAGACTTTTCATCATTATGTCCTGGGGCGCAGTGCACATGGAACATATAGAGCGTTATCTATGAGGTAATGCATTGTTATAGGTAGAGTTTACCGCCATCATCAGGCCATCCGCCTGAACCTATAAAAAAAATAAAACTGTGTCTCTATTATGTAGATACGTTTGCTCGTTCGAACCATTTATTTTTATCTGTGAACGCCGATTCCCTATATGTTTGCGTATATAAATAAAGACAACGTTTTATTCTGTATTGACAGGTAGAACATTTAAAAAACTTTAGTAGAGAAGTCACTGATATTCTGTAGTAAATACTATAACACAAATAAATTAATACTATACTAGTAACTATACCAAGATTATACACCTTCAAGATGTACGATGATGTAGGTACGTTCTGTTTGACGACTGTCAAACCGACTGTTGAACCGAACCCGCAACCTTTCGCATTGAGATGCGAAAGGTTGCGGGTTCGGTTCGTGGGACAAATGTTTGTATGATCTGCAAATATTTGTTCCGGGTCTGGGTGTTATGGTACCATGGTACTCGTCGTTTCTGATACCCACGGCACAGGGAATCCTAGTGTGGGAACAAGACTATGTATGTGACTAATGAATGTTGTGTTATGTTATCTTGCTTGAGAGAGTAGAAGTGTTGCCTGACTGCATCTATATGTAATTTTAGTCTTTTTTCCTTGAAGAAATCGTCTTCTTGGGTGCTCTTGCTAGGATGTTAGTAGGTACTACCACAGAATAAATAATAGTACCAAAATTACATATTCTACCAATTTCAATAGCACCTTTACTGATAATTTAAATTAAAAATATTTTCAAACACTTAACCAACGCGAATTTATTATGCAAGCTCGAAAAAACAATTATTAATGTAAATATGCATTACTTATGTATATGCATATACATATGCTAACACGCGAGACCGAACTCGCGAACGTTTTCGTTAGAACATAAATACATTCCTAACGCATGACATCATTCGCACGAAGGAGTTTTAATTCACCGAGTATTACATTTGTGTTAAATTATTTCGCCAGGTACACAGCCCAAAGTTTTTTTTTTGTGTTTATCTGCGATCAGTCTGCAGACTATGAGCAGGTTTGGTGTGGATAGACGGACTTGTAAGAGAAGTGGTCCACCGACCTTTTCTCCATTTCTGTGCATCATGTTCTGATGAGTTCCATGATATCTATCCGCTATTCAGTTATTTTGTAGTAAGACATCTGTTCTTTTCAGTCGCTTTTTATATGAGGGCTTAGTGAGTCGCTGTGCCAGTTGATTGGGATGGTTTCTCAGTTTTCCCTGGTATACTTCAGCCCAAAGTTAATCAACAAATTAACGGGCGTTTAAATGGCTGTTTAGTTTACCTAACCAACTAGCCACTAGATTTTCGAGAAACACGTGAAGTTACGGTTAGACATGTTTAAGTAGGACAATGAGCTTATTATTTATATTTAACTAAAAAACACCATTTATATTATTATAAGAATTATATATGTTTAAGTATCTTTTTACACGCTTTTATTAGCTTCACTTGTAACTAACAAAATAACTTAACAAACAATGTAATTAAACCTTGGTATCGAATTTTCGACCACTTCCGACATCCGATTGAGCTGAAATTTGGCATATCTGTCAAGTTCCGATGACAATGCAATATTATGGTGACAGCGAGCTGATCTGATGATGGAGACGGAAGGTGGACAAGGGAACTTCTCGATGATTAATAGAAGCCTGTCAGTGTTTGGGTTCATTTTGATCAGCTCACGGTTCCGATTACTAATATTAGAAAAGCGTGTTGTGAAAAGAAAAACAATAAAAACTTATTTTAGTAACTTATTTTTTATGTTATTTTAATGACAGAACAAACAGATGGTCCACATAGGACCCCTACGTGGCATATTGCGCGTGCCACCTTGAGATAAAGATAAAAGGTCTCATGTGCCTGTAAATTCACCGACACCCATATCTACCCTTCAAACCAGAACACAACAATACGAGTACCTACTCACTAATTTGCAGCAAAAATAGGTATAATGGTATTAGATAACTACTTCAACGGACGAACTCTTCTACAAAAAAATCTCTACTACTAACAACACTTAGATATCTAATCTATAGCAGGTGGTGTTGGTACTAGGGACTATTAACATAACTAAGCATGTCTTAGAACTACAAGTTCAGATAGAATGGTTATATTGTACGTATTAACGATAGCTATAGTGCTGCACGAACACACGTGTGATTGACGAGCATCATTAGGTTACTCAGATATAATGAGGAACCTTCAGGCATCAGCGCTCCTATGCTATTACGGTAGCAAATGGGAATGGATAACTCCGCCAATCCGTCTCCGTCTTTTTAGGATTTCGAAGTCTGACAAGGAACCCTTATAGTTTCGCCAATAATTGGTTCTGACGGAAAACCAGCGTTGGTTGCTAGCTTGCTATTCAACCAACTCATGCTGAAGCGGAGCCATTTTGTTACTTGAGTTACACTTCGTTCCTTCAAATCTATTTCCTCTTAGTCTAAGTTTTTTATGTGTTTCTGTGTAACTCTTGTATACAAATAAATATGTATTCTTTCTTTCTTTTTATATGTTTGTCTATCTGTCTCTGTCGATCCGTAGTCAGAGCCATTTTACTTGTAGACTATTAGAACTAGAAATGTTGTTAGTTTACTATTACTATCAGTCGTGGAGATCCGTATATAAAACACATGGTTTTATTTGACAATGTTATACTAGGCTTACCTACTTATTTCCTAGGCTAAATAGTAAATTAGGTTAGGTGCCTTCTAGACCTTTGTGCTACATCTTCGGCTACATCGTCACTTACCAACAGGTGAGATCGTGGTCAAACAAAGCTTTCCGGTTTGAAAGGTAAGGGTGCCGGTGAAATTACAGGCACATGAGACTTTTCATCTGTATGTCTCAGGGTGGCGGACGCAGTGCAATGCTACATAGGGTGCGTCCTAGGTGGACGTGACCTATGAGGTAATGCACTGTTCATAGGCAATAGGTCTATCAAAGATATAAAAAAAACAAAAAACAAAAAAAAAACATTGCTAAAATGTATTTAATAAGACTGGATAACTTTTTGGAGCCTTTTTGATTAGTTTTTACTTAAACAAAACACTAGTGATGAAGAGTTCAGACCCTGGTTTTAGATTGCACTTAAACAAACCAGTCAAGTGCGATTCGGACTCGCGTGAATAAGGTTCCGCACAACCCAAAATGACCAAAGTAACTAAACCAAAGTAGCTCTATGAAATTAAGCCACACATTTTATACGAATGTTCTCTTAACAGTCTATGTATTTGTTCCAGGGCCGCCCCCGGAGTACCCGGGCCGGCACGAGGCGCCCATCGACATGCGGCTGCGCGCCCGCCCTGCGCCGCCGCCCTACAACCGCCCTTCCGTCATCAAGAGCAACGACACTCCTCCTGGTACGTATCTTTTTACACAACTGCCCCAAAAAACGGAATTGTTTTCAGTATTCATGTGTGTATGTATGTATACATATTATAACAATATGTATGTTTCTTTATTGCACCAATCTTCTAAACACCTTAATCGATTTACATTATTGACTAAGGGCGCGTACACATAGAACTTCCGTTTTACAGGTCCGTTTAATCGTATATGTTATTAGCGTATGTAGTTGTATGAGCAAGTTCACACAGAATGCAGTATTCCGGATCCAGTAATCCGACAAAATAAGCAGCAATCCGTCAGTTAAAAAGGATCCTGTAAAATCGGACGTTCTATGTGTACGCGCCCTTAGGTTATTATTAGAATTTGCACGTTATTCTGATACGCACTGGATATGGGACAATTAAAAAAAAATAACTAGGTCAAAAAAATATAACTGCCTTATTAAAAAACATAGATACATAGACACACGCCTTTTTCTCCGAAAGGATAGGCAGAGCCTCAAATGGTCCTCTTTTCACTGTGGGTTGCACCATCGTGGGAATATAGACGTGATAAGTGATAAGCTCATCGCCGCCATTGCTTCCCATGAATGACTCTGCTAACACTATCTTCCAGTAATAACACAGTCATTTATAATAAGCTAGCCAGGACAAATCTATACCAACGATTCTTACTTGGCACTTAGTCCGGGTAATCCATTAGTCGGCTTTTACGACATCCACGGGAGGAGATGGAGGAGTCTATTTAAAGACCAAACATTAAAAAAAAACTGAGGCTGTTCGTCTTTGTAAACAATGTGTAGAACTTGGGGAGTAGGTTCTAAAAATATATAACTCTTAGGTATTTACTGCACGTAGTTCTCAAGATAAAACGGGCTCAGACAATTTCGGTATAATTTACGGATCATTTTTATAAAACTAGCTATAATGTAGAAAAGTGGTAATATAAACAAGTTCCTAGAGTTCTTTGGCACTCTGCCAGCTGCCTTCCTTGGCACTAAGGATAGAACCATAAATACAGCCAGATAAGGAGTCACAAGGGCTGAAAGCCTGCTATTGTTATATGGCACCAACTAGGACATTCGCGGACAAAGTATTTCATGTCTCAATATCTTGCCGAGCTTTTTTGGCAAGATATTTTATATAATAATGCTAGATGCTTTTATTCTATATATATTATTTATTGTACACCATGTGTCCGCCCTAAGAATATACCTCTCCGTCTCCTCCCGTGGATGTCGTTAAAGCCGACTAAAGGATTACCGGGACTTGTTGATAAGATTTGTCCTGGCTGCTAGCTTATTATGGAATGTGTTATTACTAGTAGAAAGCGTTAGCTGAGTCAGTCGTGGGAAGCATTTGCGGCGATGAGCTCACCACTCGTCAGGTCTATATTCCACGATGGTGCAACCCACTGTAAAAGAAGAGGCCCATTGAGGCTCTGCCTACCCCTTCGGGGAAGAAGGCGTGTGTATATGTATGTATGTAAAGAAATACTTCCCAGGGTCCAATTCTAAGATCCCTCAATTCAAATGTAGGTAAAGTTCGATCGATAGCTACACCAACGAATCTATACCAAAAAAAAAAAATGTTTCAGTATCTGGGCTCTCTCAATGGGTATGTGATTGCGGAGGGATATACCGAGCAAGGCGCGCTCCATTGCCCTTTGTGCTACTCTTATCTTATGCATATTCCTTTGTGAGTGGGTATGGGCAGGACACATTGGTTATCGCGGAAGGATTTCGTTCCCGTGGTATGACAAACATGGCGCGAGAGGAACACCGGAGTATTTTTAGTGGGTATTTTGCCCGTTTCAGGGCGGCGAGTCCCACATAATTCCGGTCCTCCCCGGACCGGTTTATTCGTAAATGAAATATCACCCTGAAGACAAAAAAAAAATGTTCACAAACCTTAGTCTTCAGCTAAGATTTTAATATTAATCTACTGTCCGCAGGCTCCGTGTCAATGTGCGACCCGGTCATAGACGAGCACTTCCGGCGCTCGCTCGGCGACGACTACATGAGCCTATTCAAGAAGAACTCCGAGGCCCCTCCCACCAAGCCCAGCACGGAGGACCGCGCCAGCAGCCCCATACACTTCAACGAACACAAACCGACTAAGATCATAGCCATGGACGTCGACGACGCGAGCGTTTCCGTCGACGACCACTTCGCGAAGGCGCTCGGCGACACCACATGGAAGCAAATACAAAGCTCCCGGTTAAAAACTGACAACTCTTCCTCCACCAAACACGTCGATGACCACTTCAGCAAAGCCCTCGGAGACACCTGGAAGAAAATACAAACATCGAAAATAGAAAGTAGCCAGCAGAAAGAAACTAAAATCATCTCCAGGAGCGGCGTCGTCATATAATAACAATGAAGGCATCAGTGGTTCGCTTTATAGCCCGTTTTACGAGGCCTTTTATGATGCTAACTGGAGTGTCAGTTAATCCCACTTGTTTAACATTAATCAAGCTATTATTATATGAGGAGTGTGCCGCTGGGCGCTTGTTCCCTCTACATACAAATGAAGTTTACTCCTATTTTGAATAATATCTCATAAAACTCCATAATCATTACACTAATATCTAGACCCGTGGTTTGTCAGTTTCTTATTCACATTTATGATTTTAAAATCAAACCAAATTATAAATTTGAATGGGAACGTTAAAACCCATGCTAGTTTGATTTTATGAGAAGCTAACAAACTACAGCCTACTGCTAGATATTCGTCTCTAGAGTGTGTACTTGTAAGTCCGACCTAAGAATTGACACCTCCGTCTCCTCCCGTGGAGTCGTAAAATCCGACTAAGGGATTACACTAGAGGAAGGGCCGCGGCATCTTCCTGAGTACCCTGAGTACTTAACACTGATACTGTGATCATCAATCCGACTGCCAAGCGTGGTGATTATGGCAAATGCATTGCATTCTATGGGGAGGCTTCGTCCAGCAGGGGATGTCTAATGATGATGATGATGAAAATGTGTGTACAAAATTTATTTGACTTGAATTGATGACCTGTCATTCTCAGTTTGTTTCTTCATTGTAGTTACATTTCGCCATCTTTGGGTTAGTGCACCGTTTTTCTTCCTCCTTTGCCAATATTGTTGACATATCCCGCCAAATTCTCAGTTTAAATGAGGAGCAAACTTCAATTTGTATGGAACGAGCTAGTGGTATAGGCTCTAATCGCACTAATTCTGAACGTACTTACCAAAGTTCAAACGGCTTGACCAATCCAGTCGCAGTAAAGTTCGAATGTTTGAGCCTTGGTAAATACGTTCAGAATTTGCGCGATTGTGACTCTGTGGGGTGAGTTCGAATAATTAACGTTAGCGAGACGCTACCGAGACGTCAAATATCAAATATAGGCCAATGATATCGGGGTGACGAGTAATCTTAATAATTTGATTGGTTAACATTTTATTTTATTTTACAGTTTTAGAAAAACTTACAGCTAGTACGTGTTACGTGTTGCTAGTGGTATGTTGATAAAAAAAATCGTAACTAAAGCTAATTAGAAGTTTCCATAAAATATATAAAATTTTACTCATTAAAAATAACAGTCATGCTTAAATAAAAAACTTAGCTACTTTTTAAATTAATTACTAGCTATTTATCAGAGAATATATTTAAATAATGAAAATGAAGTGATTAAGACGCTTGGAGGAGGTATTAAATAAGTCTAAATCTATAGCCACGTTGTTACTATCTGTGAACACAATATATTTATGCATTGACATTTGCTATCGTCTCGCTAGCGTCTCGATAACGTTAATTATTCGTGCTCACCCCACTGTCTCTTAATAATGGGTACGAATAAAGTGCCAGTAATGTTCGACTCTCGATTAGTTATAATCCATGACAATTCTGTTACCTTAGGTTTTGGGTAATGTTTATGAGATGTTTATTAAGTCATTAGTAGTCACCAACGCATCGTAAGTTATTACCTCATTGTGAGCGCTTTTGCACAATTCACTAGTAGAATAAGTTTAATTAAGGTTTTGTACATATTAGTTTAGAAGTAAACCAATATTTCAGAGAGATAACTTCAGGGATGTTGGTTTAATAATTTAATCTTATTTGTCTCTAATGTTCCTTGTGTAAACGATTAGGTTTAAGTGTTGAAAATTATAGCTTAATCCACAATTGATTGAATTTTGAATCAACTTTATCTACACTCGTATAGTAAAATCCTGATTAAGAACTCAACAATTGTGTTGACATCTATATCTATATATATAAAACAAAGTCGTGTTAGTTACACCACTTATAACTCAAGAACGGGTGAACCGATTTGCCTGAAAATAGGTGGGGAGGTAGCTTAGAACCAGGAGATTGACATAGGAGGGTGGGGGGGGGGGAGGGGGGTTCACCGGGGGCTACCCGTGCGAAGCCGGTGCGAGTCGCTAGTATTTAATATTACCTTCGCCCGTAATAAGATAAAAACTGCTTTACAGCATTGTTTTCCTATCAAAATAATGCTTTAAATTACTTTTTTCCATTCAAATAAACTACGGCCCGATTAAGGTTTGATTAAATTGTGAAACTGCACATAACTAGGTATTAAAACAGTTCCATACATACACACATACATAGACACATGCCTTTTTCCCCGAAGGGGTAATTAGAGAGCCTCAATGGGCCTCTTTTCACCAGTGGGTTGCACAGTTTCATAAACTACTATTAATGCACAAATCTACGCCATATTTGATTTAAATAACATCAAGAAAACATCGCACCGGCGAAGGCATTTTCTATTATTGCACTGACTTATTATTTCTGCCGCAAAGCAGTAGTGCTCGCATTGCTGTGTTCCGGTTTGAAGGGTATGGGTGCCGGTGAAATTACAGGCACATGAGACTTTTCAGCTTTATGTCTCAGGGTGGCAGGCGCAGTGCAATGCCACATAGGATGCGTCCTAAGTGGAATGACCTATAAGGTTATGTATTGTTCATAGGCAGAGGGTACCGCTTAACATCAGGTGGGCCATCTTCTTGATCCGTCATTCAAAGTAGTATAAAAAAAACTTAGTATAACTCAATCATTCCTAGTAGTCAAGTCAAAATTAAAAAATTGCATTAATACTTAAAATACATATTTCGATGTAAACATGAATTCGTGATCAATTTGGTATCTGAACCAATGTTAGATTGAATGAACCTTGCTCAGATTATCGTATGGGTAGCCACTTTAATGAAAATGAACTTTCCTCAAACATGACCGGATAGTCATTAAGTTTATCTTCGTGATAGGTAAATCGACCGTGCCGGTCTAGACCGACAATATTAGTATGAAAATACATATCTGGCGCGTTATCACAAAGAAAATTTTACTATGCAAATTAATGACTGTAGCAGGGGAAAGAGCTTGTTTGAGAAAAAAACAATACAATCCTTGACCGCAAGATGTACTCATGTACCTACTCGTATGTTGGACTCGGACCTTGCGTTTACTTTTGATAGTTTTTGAAGCTATATGTTTCCTTTCCTTCCGTACATTTATTTGCAGCGCCCCTAGCGAAAACGTCGAGAAGCTAGGGGGCGTTGCAAGTACCTTGAAATGGGAGGTTAACAATGGATCTTATATTGGTTATTGTTTATAGAGTCCAAGTTTCTAAATTATTCAGTTTTAGACTTTTCCCTGTATTTGTGTCACAAAAGTCAGCATTGTGGGATTGCTGGAAGTACCATAGAGGTTTAGTTTTTTACATTTTCTATTTTTCCTAATATCTCAAAAACATACATACTACCTAATTGATAATTGAAAAAACCGGTAAAAACACCCGACTCGAGACACACCATACATACATACCTGCTACCTAATCTAAAAAATCATTGAATACAACAACTAAACGGAAGGAAAGTAAACTTCATGTAGTTTCGAAAACTATCAATACTCGACTTCCAGGTCGCGGTAGTAATGTCCAATTAGTTATCTGTAAATACGTTTCAACGCGGTTAGTGATTTGCGAATATTTCGCCCTAACATACCTACCTCTAAAAATCCAAGCAAGTCTAAAACAAAGACCCAGGTTTTAGAAATTATCGTAACCTTCATGTGGATACTTCCTATTTTTCCCTTCTTAACCGTGGTCCGGTTGTGTAGTCCGGCCAGCCGGACCGTGGAAAATTTCTTTTTTTTGCTACATTTATCAAAAGGCAGCTGGCTGCCTTTGTTGCACACTTAATTTTAAGCTAACTTAAACAGTTGTTGCTCTGTAGTCTCTCGAGATCTTGAAAGACATATATTTTAAACCCGAAAATACACGTTCCCATACATTTCGGCGACCAAAACCGCATGGCCATTGTAATCCGCATATCTTGGATCGAAATATGAATTAATATTGGCCACCCGCGGTTTCGCTCGCGTTTTACCAAGGTAATAAAGCTAGCAGCTAGGTAGCTTATAGCTCAATCCAGATCACTTTATCTGTACCTATAGGTACCCAATTTCACTGAAATCGGTTCAGCCGTTTCGGCGTGATTGAGTAAGAAACATACAAACTTTGACATTATGATATTAGTGGGATTGTTGTATGAAACCAATCAACAATAAAAACGCAATTTTTTTCAAGATCTCGGGCAGATTAACCCTGTAGTTGTACCTATACTTATTTCGGTTCACTGTATGTAAATACAATTTTCCTATTTATGCTCTGTTGTTGAGAATTATTATGCCTAGTTCGAGAAAAACAAATACACATAGCCTTGAAACCAATTGTTTTATTTAAAATAACACACATATTACATATAATTATGTAGGTACACACCTATTTAACAACAGATAAATAATTAAGAACAAATAACAAAGTACCTACACATCGAATAAATGAAGATAAGGTAAGTAGAGTAATTGGTTATGCTAAACAAGGGTAGGATGATAACAGTACAAATTGACACATTTCCTACATAGATATTATAATATAGAATTACAATGAGCGATATCTTCCAGACAACCTTGGCATGGGCTGCAATTAAGTTTATTTTAAGTTTATTTATTCACATAGAATAGGTGCAACAAATCATAATTAACAAAACAGATGCAACTTATTATTATATGAAAAGCAAAATGTGTTAGTTACAGTATTCTTTGCATTAACTTTTAAAGATGGTCTTAAGTATATATGAAATTAATAGAACTTTGCCTTCCGTGCTAGTTAAAAAACTGTGTTACGGCAAGGCAACGCTTCACACCCCATATATAAAGGTCATATTGGACATTATTAAGTTGGTACAATAGATAGATGCAATAATAACTTAGTAAATATGATAATCAACGAAGATAATCTAAGTAGTTGACGAGAATGATAGACGATGGTGTAGGTGTAGATTCAATAAAAGTATACGCATACATAGTGTACCTTATAACATACCATGCAACAGTCACACATAGTACTGATCCCACACTAGGATCGTATCGTGAGTACCAGGAACTACGAATACTACCTATGGTACTACAACACCCAGACCCGGAACAAATATTTGCAGATCATACAAACATTTGTCCCGCAGCGGGAATCGAACCCGCACCCTCTCTCTTCTCAGCCGGCTACTCGCCCGCAACGCCACAGAGATCAGCAACATATCATCGTATGCTTCAGCATCGCGCCCAGCACAGATAGCCGGATGGGATCTGGGATGGGCTGCGCAGTGCTGAAGCTTACGGTGATATCTAGCTTGACCAGATCGTGAAACTCTTACGTAGCTACAAGTCATGAAAATTCAACCTGTCCTTTACAACATTGTAAACAGAAGGAAAAGTACCTATTTTGCAAACAATATTTGTCACAATAGCTATGAAAAAAACAGTAGATTTTGTAAATCACATTTTGTAATTTCTTTCAAAGTTTCTTGCACGTTGGTCGGCCACATTCGAGCACTGAATTCGAATGGTGCTAGATAATAATAAACTCTATTCACACACTCGAATACAGTTGTCAAATCATGGATCAATAATGCACTGGATCTTATTTCCATTCTACATAGGTTCCTAATAAATCTGCTACGATAACATTACCGGCCTTCAACTGACATACACATTGAAGAAAAAATAACATCTCCCGTTTTCTCGGTAAAATCTCGTACACAAGATGACGTAATATCTCGTGTGTAAGCACAGCACTACTACTTTGCGGAAGAAATAGGTATGGTGGTAGTAAGATTTATTTTACAAAAGTTCTACTTAGTAGTAAGTTTTAAAGGGTATATGGGTGCCGGTGAAATTACAGGCACATGAGGCTTCTCATCTTTGTTTCAGAGTGGCGGGCGCAGTGCAATGCCACATAGGGCGCGTCTTAGGTGGGTGTGAGGTATGAGAGGTAACGCATTGATATTGGCAGAGGTTACAGCTTACATCAGATGGGTCATCTGCTTATTCCGACATTTAGGTATCAAATAAAAAAACTCAAATGAAAACCATAAGTATTTTTGTATGAGCGTCACACGAGATCTTGTGTATGAGACTTTTTCGAGTATACGTTTTTTTTTCTTCCATGGGCATATTAGTTGATGACCTGATGTAGTAGTCTACATCAGTGTCGATTTGACGTCATCACGTGAACGAGATTTTTCCAAGAACCATGCCCTGACACTGGAGCAGCAGACCAGAGCGACGCCTTGTTATCATCGAGTTCTACACATTTTGTTTAGAATGTCATTCCAACTGCTTCTGAAAGGCTGGCTCGATAGAATGGCTTCCTTGTATATCTGAAAAAGAAATTGTTAACATAAGAACAATAATTTGTAGCGTGGGACGCCCCCCTAGCTGGGTGGAGACAATGGGTGCAGACGGGCTGAAATAATGATGGTGATGATGATGATGATAAAAAACTAATTACAAAATGGTGATTTCACAGTTTTATTATAATAAATAAATTTTAATACTGTTAGTACATATTCAAATTTATTTTTACAACATGTTTTATCATTATTATTTTTGTAATAAAAATTCGGTGATTTCCCGAAAGTTAACGTGTTCGGCTAGCTTATTATCTTGCAATAGCAATGCGATAGCAAGAATTTCGCGATTATCGCATCCAAATCGCAAATTCGTATTGCGTATCAGCGATACGTAATACGAATTTGCAATTTGGATGCGATAATCGCGAAATTCTCGCGCAATTTTTGCTATCGCATTGCTATTGCAAGATACGTAATAAGCTAGCCGGCCATTTCAGCCCTTGGTCTTCTATAGTAGGTAAGTATGTATTATCGCATTAAATTATAAAAAAAATTATATCAGACAAATAGATTTTTCCAAACAAGACATCGTTCCATGCAGCGCACCAAATTATATTTTAGGTAATAGTAGATTATGCACTAAGGGGTTAAAGCAGTGTCTTACGTCACGGACGGCATATTGAACCCTGAGCGTAACGAGTTATGTAGAGTCATGAACACCTACTACGCTCTAAGATCAGAACAAAGCGGAAATTGAACCCACAACCCTACCAGATAAGAAGGTAAGTTCCAACATCTACTCAACATAAGGACATAGAAGCCCGTAAATAGGCAAGTTCTACCTAGTGTCAAAACATTCTAGAGACCTTACCTCTCTTGAGGAACACTTAAGGCGTGTCCGCTGCGCCATGTTTTGAACAAACATTGTTCTTGAACATTGTTTTTTCAAAACATTTCCCGTCCGCTGCGACTTTAGCAATGTTCAGTAAACAAAGTTAAAAATGTCTTCCTGCGTCAAAATCTAACATAAAATGAACAATTCCCCCCGCCCGCAGACGAACGCGGGGGATGTTTTCCACAAACTCTGGCAAACACGTTCAAGTGTATTTGCTCGACAAAACATTTAGGCCACGCCCCTATTTTATGTTTTCGAACAATGTTCTGTTCAAAACAAGGCACAGCGGACACGGCTTTAGATGTAGGCGGGTGTGTCGGTATAGCGACATTTCTTCAGTAAGACCTCCAGATAAACATGTTTTATTGTTTCCTCCCGGCCCGCTATGCCAATAACCGGTGGGATAAGCCAGGAGTGGAAACCACATAGCCTACCCACAAAATTGCCTAGGGATCCCGTCCCCGTGCAAATATATCATCTATTTTGTGTATCGTAAACAGACAGTAACTGCACGTAACACTTAAGTATAGTGTTGTGTTAAATTAATTATTTTGCTAGTTGTTGTCGTTAGTAACAGATGTCGCAACCCCAAAACTTTAATACGCCATCTGTCGAGCCTCATTTCCATATGAAAGGTTTGCATAAATAGGGTGTTATCAATACGAAGGACGCTACAAGGTTTATTAATTTAAAAAAAAAATGTAGTTGCCGATTAGCCGCTGCGTGTAGGTAGGTAATCCAACGTCTGGTTAGGTACCTATACCTAACAAACTTACAAAACAAGATACCTATAACCTCTATAGGAATACATAGAAATTAAAGAAGACGTAGTGACTAGGATTGAGAAAGGTATGCTTAGATGGTTTGGGCATTTAGAAAGGATGAACGATAGTAGATTGACGAAACTGGTACATAAGACGAGCGTGAATGGGACAGTGGGAAGTGGAAGACCTCGGCGAACGTATTCCGACCAGATCGGAGACTTTTCTGGAAAAAGGCCAGGTCAAGAGTACCCTTAACCGACGAGCATATATAATGAAGAATGTGATGAGATTGAATGAAGCAAACGAGGTGTGTCAGGATCGTAGCAAGTGGAAATCCGTGGTCTCTGCCTACCCCTCCGGGAAACAGGCGTGAGTTTATGTATGTATGTATGTATGTATGTATGAGTACCTACATAGAGGTTACATTTTGTTTTGTGAGTTCCTTACAATTTAGTTAAACTAGGTGCTATAAATCCATCGTTAAATATATGAAAGTGCCGCTTAGTTTTTAATTGTGATTTGTGTTGTAACTGTTGGGTCTCTGAATTGGACGAGTGAGCGCGCCTACCTATCTTTCTAGCTAGATAGATAGGTAGGTACTTACAAGTGGGTGCTTTCTGAATGTGGTCTTGGTAACTTTAAACTAAGTAGGTAAATATAGGTCTTGGAATGTTATTTAAGCAAGTCATGTAGTTACAAGTTTACCGAAGACAAATTAACCATTTTTTTTTTGTTTTCTAGGAGGTTCAGGTGTTGTACGCGTACTAGGGGTGGTAGTGATTTAAGTAGGTATTGCCACAGAATAAATAATAGCAAGTACAAGTAGTATTGCATACTGTCAATTAATTATTAATATTCTATTCGTTGAAAACTTATTAATACTACTAGTTAATTAATGATTATGTAACAATAATTATCTGTTATCAATAAATTAAATAAGTAGGTGTTTACGTATTTTTTAGTGTAAAGTGCAAGCAATAATTTGCTAACTGTAAAGTATGCTCAAATAGGCAGGTACCTAAAAAGTACTCTAACATACATTTATTTACAGAGAGAACAAAACAGGTACGCACAGAATTTAAAATACCACCAGCGTCTTAGGGACGTTTCCGTCTGATAGTGATTTGGATCAGTTAAGCTACCTTTAGATCGGTTAAAACAGTTTTCCTAAAAAGTTATTTATATAAATAGGTATTTAGGCAAATATACACCTATTGTTGCAGTTACTTGAACTATTATTTATTCTGTGTTGCAGTTCAGTATTATCCTGTAGCGTGTGAGAAATTTGTAACCCTTCGCATTTCAGTAATAATTTGAAATATCTTCCTACTAGGCTCAAGATATACTACGTTTCGTCGTAGTTCCTACCGACAATCCAATCATGAAGAAACTCGCTACAATGTGATTGATTGTATGTAGGTAGGTACCTAAACGTTTCTAAGACCGTCGGAGCGTCCTTTTGGTGTTCTATTAAGGCGGCGTCCGTCCCGGTCACGTGTTTCTGATTGTTACTATTGACATTGGACATGGTCCTCTTCTCATGAACAATATAACTCGGGATGTAATTTTTTATTTTCCATCCACTTTTAATTACGAGGAAAAAAGTGGGTACGGCGGCTTCGCTCGATTATTACCGGGATAAAAAGCAGCCAACAAAAGAGTAAACTCATGTCATTCTATAACGGATTTAATCTTATTTTTTTTTTTACTATTTCAGTAATGGAACAAGTATATTGCCCACCTGATGTTAAGCGGTAACCTCTGCCTTTAACGACGCATTACCACGTAGGTCACGTCCACCTAGGACGCACCCTATGCGGCACTGCACTGCGCCCGCCACCCTGAGATATAAAGATGTAAAGTCTCATGTGCCTGTAATTTCACCGGCACCCATAACCCTTCAAACTGGAACACAGCAATGCGAGCACTACTGCTTTGCGGCAGAAATAGGTATGGAGGTACTTCCTCGGACGAACTCTTTCACAAAAAAAGCTCTACTAGGTACTATTAAAATATGGCTATAGGAACATGGCATGATTGAGTACCTAACAAGCAATCATCTAAATATTGAAATATCAAATAGTAGTACGATTCTATTATCTGAAAACCTACCCGTGCTTCGCTAAGGTGAAACCCAAATGATTACTAAATTATATTGTGTCATCAGCGTTCGGTTAGTTAACAGAAACAGAATTTTAAAAATAAAAAAGTATTCTATGTCTTTCCTCATGAGACACACTATAACTTCACCAAGATTGGTTCAGCCGTTAAGTCGTGAAAAGGTAACAATCAGACAGACAGAGTTACTTTCTAATTTATAATACTAGTGTGAAGTTTGACGATGGAGAGGACACAATTTCTAGTAAATAATAATAGAGGCAGGCAGGATTTACGGCTTTTTCAGTGCACTATTGGCACTGTGCTGTTCTGTCTTCCCTTCAAAACTTGGCTAACGTTCCCATCCATAATTTCCACAGATTTCGCGTCCACAAGCCAAACTGTCCTAGCTCCGTGTACGGTAAACGTTTTCATTATTTACGTGTAGTAGCGGGCTAGTAGCGGGGCAGAATACACAGCAGTCAGTACGGGCACCTGTCCGCTATCGATCGAGCAGCACCTCTGTACCACGCCGCCCGCGACCGCGCCCCGCGTCAAGACAGCGCGTCACTTGAGAACCAGGTTACCGCCGACTGTCTACCAGCGTCTATCGGCACGAGCCCTCGCAGTATATGACCGATACGACATTATGTGGCTCTTCCTCTGTAGGGGACCAACGCTATCGGGACAGCGGAAGAGTGCGAAAGCGTACCCGTTGTCCCAACAAAAGGCGACCGGATAAACACAGTGGTGGTTTTAGCAGGTTCAAGTCCGGCATAACCTTCCTGTCACCCCCGTGGCAAGCGGGTATTGATTTCAAAAAAGCTACGACATTATGTGGAAGTATTATTTGTATTATTTTTTAATTTGCAATGAGATCCGTAGAAGAACCTAGATCACCGACATAGCATTCAAAATAGCAAAGTTGAAGATTTTTTTTAGCTATGATAGACCCTCGATTGGCAGTGATCCCACCTGTTGGTAAGTGGCGATGCGGCCGACGTTGGAGCACGAAGGTCTGGAAGCCACCTATTCAAGAGACCCATATTATAGTTTTCAGGAAAGACAGACTACGGCAACTTGTTCCATTCCTTAGCTGTTCACATTACAAACGTGGAACCGAAACGCTTAGTGCGAATTGCGAAGTGCGAATTGCAAGTGTCAATGGGCAGGTCTTATAGCTCGAAGAAATGATAACCGTTTGGGAAGAAAGGTCTCGAGTGGCGACCATAAACAGGACAACGCAAGAGAAGAATGTCCCCTTTCAATGGACCAAAGACATAGAGGTCGCAGGGAGGCAGCTCAAGATCGTTCGTCGTGGCATTCTATGGGAGGCCTATGTCCAGTGGACTTTTATAGGCTATTTTTTTTTATTGCGAAAGTTCGTGCCGGTAGACGCCGGTAGGCAGGCATCAGTTACCTACTTATACGTGAAAGCGGGCATACATGCCACTAAATATAAAAATAATTGGTTCACATGTTACTAACTCGATTATGACACGAAAATAGGACGGTCTCATATAGCTGGTACGTTCAATTCGTAACAAAGGAAGGAACATTGATTAGTGAGTTATTTGGGACAAATTGATTGTCTATTTGAGTGTAATGTAGGTCTACCAATTACTTAGTTTACTATTAGTTCATCGTGTAAATGGTTATTTCGTGGTCCCCCTACTTTAGGTCAGTGACCAGCTTGAGGTAAAAGGGCCTTGTGATCGATGGTAACATTGTGAACCAATGTGGTGAAAGGATTCAGTGCTCTTTGCAGAGGCACCTGTCATATGCTCAGCAGACAAAACGTATTGTAAAGTCCTTAAATAAAGCGAAAAAATAGTTGACTTGTATTAAAATTCTTCCGCAGGAAAGGGTTTCACAGAAGTTGGCAAATTTATCATATTTTTTTTAAATAAAGCTAATAATATTAGGAAGTTAGACTTGCCCAGCAGTGGCACTTATTAGTTCCTAACTAAATCTGAATTATAACTTTTGCAACTATTATGGTTATGCACATACTTTTCACTAGAAACGGGATATTTACCATGATCTTCTAGTTTTGATTGTTTCCCATATTTCGGCACAGTTGCATGTGCCATGGTCACGGCAGTACTGGCAAACGGAAAAACTCGAAAATCATGTTAAATATCCCGTTTGTAGTGAACAGTAAATCTAAATTACTTCAGACTGTAGATACATCCACGTTCCTATTGGAAGCCAAACGTATAAATAAATAAGTAATACTCAGGGAAGTGCCGCCCGAAGTCTCTTCAGGAGACTCATTGTTAGCAAGATTTATTTAACGTATAAAATGAAATTAAAAACATTTAAAACCCCTATCACTTATATTTTAAGCTATGCTATGCGTTAAAAATCTCAATCAATTTAGCTGTCTGAATTTTTAAGCAAGGGCAACGTAAAACGGAATGAAAATTTATTATTCATGAACATTTTAGCTGTAAAAGAGGTACGAACTGAAAAGTTAGGATTAAATTGAAACTGAATGAATATTAGACAGAATTATATGCATTTCCATACAGTGTGTCTTAGAATTAAAAAAAGAAATGTGCTCATTGTGCCCTAGGCCACAGAATATATAAGATTTAGATAGGCTTAGATTTTAGTTTCAACCGTAATATATAATACTAGTGGAATGCCCGCGACTTCGTCCACGTGTACTTTCCATAAAAACTTAGACACCCTGCTGCAGCCCCTTAGGGGTTGAATTTCTGGAATTACTTTCTTAGTGCACCCCTAGACCACAAAAGGAATGTACCATCCAAATTTCAGGTCTCTAGGACTTATGGTTTAGGCTGTTCTTTGGTAGTCAGTCAGTCACTCAGTCAGTCAGTCACGCAACGATTTTATATATATTGATGATTAGTCGAACAGTCGATGTCAGTGTATCCACTGTATAAAAAACTTGAAAACCAACCCGAAATTACAGACGTTTAAAAAAACGTCAAATATACGATACTAGTGTCTGCCCGTGTCTTCACTCGCGTTATACCGGGATAAAAGGTAGCTCAATCCAGGTCATATGTGATTTGATTAAAATCACATAATCTATATGTGTACCAAATTTCATAAAAGCTGATTCTCTCGTTTCGATTGAGTTACACACATACAAACATCGGAACTTAGGACAAATATGATATTTATGGGATTGTAAATTACTTTAGATTAAAAATATTTTCTCTAGTAAACAATTAGGTACTTACTTACACATCTACACAGGCCCTGAACCTAAACAAATCAGGGTTTCCAGAATTATCTATAAAAAAAACCGGCTAAAATATGCATTTGCATATAAAAATGATCTGCATTGTATATAATCCGGTCTCTAATTTTGTTCAGAGTTATAACAGCTCGGAAGCGGTCCAAACGGTTAGACGAGGTGCTAAACGTGATCTGTTTCCGATGACAGGTACAACAATTCCTCTTTAGGTATTCAGGGTTAAACGCGAACGACAATTTTGATTTCATTTTTAACACGCTTTAAATCTTGGAATCGTATTTTCAACCACTTTCTGATTGAACTGAGATTTGGCATAGCTACCTGTCTATTTCCGATGACAGTACAATACTATGGTGACAGCGAGCTTATCTGATAATGGAGACGAAAGGTGGAAAACGGAACTCCTCGATGATTAAAAGTACTAGTGGCAGTCTTTGGGCTCTTTTTATCATCTCACGGTTCCGATTACCTACTAATTTAAGAGAAGCTAGTTTGGGAAAAAAACTTTTTCAATAATAAAACTTATATTGTACCGGAATATTATAGGAAAACTGGTATTAAAACTTCCCCTTATTATTTGTCCATTTCGGCTTGCCCAGGACATTAACTGTTGAGTAGTTAACTAGTTATAACCGATCATAAATATAGTAACTGCAGGATAGGTCACGCAGATGAGAGACAGAATAGAATTTACTACGCGAGGTGACATTGAAATTTGCATCTAATTGAGCGTGAAGGTTTGAATTTCTCGTGAGAAAAAGTGTTTTTCGCGAAGTTTGCAGTGCATTACAGTTTATCAGTGGATTAGCTCTACAAAGTGTAAAACAAAACCTTCGCTTTGAGTCAAACAAGTGCAGAGTATATATAATAGAATAAAATAATCTCGTGATTAAGCAAAGTTATATAGTTTTAAGTTATGCGGCACACTAGAACGTGCCCGAGCTCGGTTCTAGTGTGCCGCATCGCAACGAGCAGAGACTGCGGAGATAAAGTGAGCATTTTTTCCCGATAACCGTCTCTATGTAGCTTGTTAAACTAATTTGTAGGAGCACTAGCTTTAAGAATTTATTTTCTTTCAACTTAAAATGTTCTATGTTCAATGGTATTTTTTCTACGGTTCCTAAAAGGATTTAGATATATTTTAGTAGGAATGGTATAAGTTATTTGCCTTTTTATTTGGTACTTGGTAGAGCCATTTTGTTTTTTTATAGTACTTAGAGTGACGGAACAAGCAGATGGCCCACCTGATGATAAGCGGTACCCTCTGCCTATGAACAGTGCATTATGACATAGGTCACGTCCACCTAGGACGCGCCCTATGTGGCATTACACTGCGCCCGCCATCCTGAGACAAAGATGAAAAGTCTAATATGCCTGTAATTTCACCGGCAACCATACCCTTCAAACCGGAACACAGCAATGCGAGCACTACTGCTTTGCGGCAGCAATAGGTATGGTGGTAGTACATCCCCGGACGAACTCTTTCACAAAAAAGCTCTACTACTACTGTGTAAGAGAACGTTTAAATAACTTTGTAGAATACAAAATGTTGGTTTTCCATTTTACCATCGCACTAAATCGAAATTTTTAGTTCACTGTAGCATAGATTAAATATGAGTACTACGTAGACTGTAAGTAGGTAGACGCTTGTGTTTATATTTGAGCGGATATCAACTTTTTTAAAGATAAAGTTCAATGTTCAGGGAAAATTCAATTTTCTCTAAGCCTTAAGGCTACTTTCCTATACTTGGTAATAAGACATTGCATTGTGGGTATTGGAAGTTTCACAATTTTATTTATTTATGAAAGTTATTACTATATCTATTTCAATGGAAGTTCTCAAATGCCCAATTCAACCAAAAAAAAAACGAGACTGCATCTATTTTTTATTTGGGTAAACAAACAGTTACACAATATGTGTCACGAAGGTAGTATTAAATCAAGAAAAAAAAAACAATGTTAGACCAACACCGTTTACCACAGATTACTACAAAATATAAAAGTAGGATAATGAGATGTCGGTAGCGCTATTCCAAAATCTCAAGAATCATTTATTTTAATAAGTTAATTATTTGTGAATTATCCTTGGAAATTATCAATGTCTTTAGAAGATTCTATAAAAAACTGTCAATTTGACATTCGTTAAGTGTCCCGTTAGCTAAGTATTAGATCAGGGGTTCCCAAACTTATTTTGTCTACTGCCCACTTTAACAATAAATTATGTTTTAGCGCCCCCATAATTATTTATAGCGCCCCCATTTTTTCCCCTACTTAAAAACCACTATAACTTCAAATAAAATTAATAGTGAGCAATATTAGCGGAGATTAAACAAGCACAAATCGGGTTATTTAACAAAAATTTGTTAAAACATTATTGCCCGCGGTCTATTATCTACGAAAATGACCTATCTAGGAATACTAATAACTATTAAAATGCGAAAGTGTGTCTGATTTGACGTCCCCATTTTTTTTCTGGGTCTCTTACCACCCCCTTTTAGGCCTACAGCGCCCACAAGGGGGCGTTATCGGTCACTTTGGGAACCCCTGTATTAGATAGTGTAAATGTCCACAGTAATTTTACGCGTAATTACTACCGTAATTAATTACCAACCCTATCAACAGGTAAGTAATAGGTACCTACCTACTAGTTCTTCAAACCACCCCTTTCAACACTTTTCACTCGCGTTCTAAACAGGCTATTCTAACTGCGGTGCAGTGGTGATGGTGACTGATGCTGCTTAGTCCAGGGATGGTCATTTAAAGCGTGGACTAGTTCCGCGCGAGGGATCCTGGACAATCAGCTGAGCGCATCCCGTCGTGCCGGGTCCACACAAAGCATGTAAGAGGATACTTCCCTTAACAAAGGCTCTAGCTTCTAGTCTAGGCTGTGAATAGACGCAGCTCTGTTTTGCGGAATAATACATTAGAATTATTCATTATATTTAGAGACTTCTACAAAACATAAGCCTAAATTGTTTGATAGAGCAAACCATAGGTTTAGACGACCTCTTTAGCGCGTCGGGCGAGTAGCCAGCTGAGATGCGAAAGGTTGCAGGTTTGATTCCCGCTGCGGGTCAAATGTTTGTATGATCTGCATATATTTGTCCCGGGTCTGGGTTTTATGGTACCATGGTACTCGTAGTTTCTGATACCCACGACACAGGGGATCAGGACTATGTATGTGACTGTTGGGTGTTACATTATGGGTGTTCGGTAGTCTATCTGTTCAATGGACTAGCAAGGACTATGCTAGGTACTATGCTCTACTTTCCAAATGGATACCCAAAAATACTAGTACACCTTGCAAAAGACAAATTAGAAGTGGGAATCAACTTTTCGTTTGAAACTTTGAGCCAAAAACTTCATAGCTGAAACAGTAATAAGCAAATAAGTTTATATCTAAAGAACTCTAGAATTGCTATCAAACGAATCTTTATAAAAAAGCTTGTCACAATTTTACTTACGTAATATTGTTTCTTGCTCACGTTAACTTAAACGGGAAAAGTTTGTTGATACTGTTGTTGTTGTATGTTGCAGATTACCAATGGGTCCGTTCGTGGCTTAGGTATTCTAAGATGTGTTCTCTATACAATAAATTGCAATGGTTGATGGAGGTGATTAGACACCTCAAATCGGGTCCCTATCAAAATAATTAGGGTTCAGGTAAGCTAGAAAGTGACAGAATGATTATTTTCAAAAATCTTAACCAATTTTTTTATAAACCTGTAAATTGCTTATAACCTAAATATGCCTAAAATATAAATTGCCGATACCTATATATTTTGAATGAATCATTAAATCGCTTTGCAGGTGTTTGGAAGCAATAGTTTTTATTTCTTAACTGTAATAAGTACCAATAACTAAAAAAAACTTTATAACACGTCTATTATATATTTATTTAAAGTATTTGGAGTACTCGTTTATGAGAAGAGGTTTTCGAAGAGAGAGTTTGGGGAATATTGTCGTAATAATAATTATTTAGTTGTAAGTTCTAAGACTGTAGGTACGTAGGTACCTAAAGGCCCTACGAAGAACAAAGCTCGGTTCTTGTCAAAAGACACGTGCGATCAAACAATATTAAGTGCCTACACGTTGCTTACAATGTAATTTGGGCGCACACGTGTCAATCGACTTAAATCACGTGTCGATCGAGACACAATGCTTCAGTGAAATCGTTATCTGAAGTTGAGGCTCGATAAAAACTGAAGATCAGTGTTGTTTATTGGTCTGATACTCATCAGTGATTATTGTGATCCTCTCCTAGAGGAGCAGTGAACAATTTGTGCACATGTCACCATATAGCACAAATGTTTCACTGCTCCTCGCTATACTAACTCAGGCGCACTGAAACCTGGTTCTTTCATCATTCATCGGTCACATGGCACATTCAAGGTCATACCTCCTGAGTGGCATAGATAAATTTACTTATCTATAGTAAGGGTGATCAAGAAAAACCTATTAATAAATAAGAACTATCCTTCATTATCCTTGGCATTCACATCGAGAACGTGACATTAATTTTATCGTAATTGATATCGACTGCTTTGCAGAAATCGTGTTTCTATCCAATTGTCTTGTAATTAGCTATCAATCATCAATCGATTGTTGCTTTCGTAATTATGATAATGCAAGAGGAAGCAAGTAAACCTACGTACTCGTACCAAACTCACTGCATTAACTTACTAGCGTATTATGACAACATGAAAAGATAAAACATAAAACCCACATTACAGACACATTGGTCTAGCACGTGGTAACGATAGCACGATCGTGGAGATAATAATGAACAACATAGTACAAAGAAGGATCATACCAAACAAAACAAGTCGTGTTTGTTGCCTGATTCTACCAGGTTTGGTCACGTTGGAACAGGAGTAATGGTACCTACTATTAAACGAGCAAAATCGTTGCGTGGCTGAGTGACTGACTGACTGACTGACTATCAACGCAAAGCCCAAATTTTTGTCTAGGGATGCACTAACAAACGAATTTCCGAAGTTTATCCCTTATAAGTGTGCAGCAGGGTGTTAAACTTTGTGTGGACAGAACTCTACACGGACGAAGTCGCGGGCGTACTACTAGTATTATATATATATATATATATATATGTTTGAGATCTCGAAAACGGCTCTAACGATTTCGATGAAATTTGCCTGGGGGGTCTTGGGGTCGACAAATTGATCTAGCTGTGTCTCATCTCTGGGAAAACACGTTTTTCCGAGTTTTCACGCAGGAGGTAAGATATAAATTTTGCAAACACTGAGTAATGCTCGGTCACCCACCTACTTTAGTTTTTTAGACGATTCAAAATGATCCTTGTGATTTCAATGAATAAAATCTATTTGACTTTGACGACTCAGTTTTGAGAGCATAAATATCTACCACCAAAGGACTTTTACATGGAAACGTATATGCGTTTTCTTCAGAACGTAAGGATGATATGTGATAATAAGAATCGCATCATATGCCTACTAAAAATAAGAAAAATGGGGAAAAGGTATAAATGGCTATTATATTAAGCCCTCTCAGGCGCCAAGCGCCTGTCATCTGATGCCTCGTAGCCGTAGCCTTCTCATAGCCCGTTCCGTCGACATCACCGTTATGAATGGAAATTGTGAAGTAGGTACCTACGTAAATTATATTTTCTGTTTAAGAGTAATTCATGCAAATGAATATCAAATAAAACGGGGTTTCCGAGGGAACAAGCTTTACGTAATGACACAGAGAAATGCTTTTACGTTGAGCACAGCTATTCGGCTGGAATATTAAGTTGCGGGTAATCAGTTTATGCGACATACTGTTATTTTTACTGCGGCGAACTTCGATCAAGAATACAACGGCGAAGCCAAAAAAACAGTGTTATGGGGTTGACCTGTATCACAGAATACAAATAGTACAAGTACCTGTATGTATGTATTTTATTTTATTTTTATTTTTACAATTTTAGAGAAACTAACAGCTATGCACAAACAATGGTATTTATGTATAAAATAACATGTTTTTTTTTTGTTTTTTTTCCTAACCTATATTGTCCCACTGCTGGGCAAAGGTCTCCCCCAAATTTCATGATTAAACATGTTAAAAAGCAGAAGGCTAAGTATATGTATGTATAGTATGTATATCCGACCATACGTTCCCTCGTAACTACAAAACGGCTGAACCGATTTTAATGAATGATATGTCGTTAGATTTGTCTTTAATGCGCGAGTGTCACTGAGTATAAAAATATATGAAGTTTTTTTTTTAGATAATCGTATCATGTTTTATTTCAAAAGAAAGGTCTTGATGACCACATTCTAAATGTAGTACGCAAATGTATTTTCACACGACCTGCTCGACAATGTCCAATTACATATCATGCAACCTCAACGTAAACTAAAGCAATATCTCCCAAGGGATATAATGGATAGAAAACAGTGGATTAATAGCGAAAATAACATCGAAATTTTAGTCTATACAAGTAATTTCGATGTTTTTTTCGAAAAACTGTGTTTTCACTGGACTGTGTTTTCTTCAACCAAATATGATTTGCCGCAAAAAATGACCCATATAAAAGCCAACAACAGTCATTTCAGAGTAAAATTTTACTCTGTTCGCCCATATTTGTGCAAATACGTTTGTATGAGAAAGCAACCACCTTAATTCAATAGCTCCAGCGAAACAATACATGTTCGACTTTATCGACGCCATTTAATTGTTACGAAGCCATTCAAGGATCATTTGTGTCGTCTCACCGGAAAATACCTTCGCAGCCTACCACGGACAATAAAATGGAGCGTGTAAACTGTTGTAAACAGCGCCCAGACAAGAGCCCATCCAAGCGTGCCTACCTCTTTGGAAAAACTGCAATCAAAACTACACACACTCCCGGAGGGGTAGGCAGAGACCACGGATTTCTACTTGCTACGATTCCGACATACCTCTTTTGCTTCATTCACTCTCATCACATTCTTCATACATGCTCGTCGGTCGGTTATTGGTGTTCTTGACCTGGCCTTTTTCCAGAACGTCCCCGATCTGACCTGAATACGTTCGCAGAGATCTCCCCCTTCCCAATGTCCCATTCAAGCTCGTGTTATGTACCCGTTTCATCAATCTACTATCATTCTCTTTTCTAAATTCCCAAACCATTTAAGCATACCTTTCTCAATCCTTGCCACTACGTCTTCTTTAATTTCACAACGCTCTCTTATCACACTATTCCTCATTCTATCTCTCAAAGTCACACCACATATACTTCTCAAAGCTCTTTCATGTTTTTCTGCCATAACCCAACTTTCGCTACCACACATATAGTGTCGGTACTAACAACCCTCTATGCAAAACGTTACCGTAATACGAAAACTGTAAGCAAATGTATGGAGAAGACACGGAACGACGCACAGTGACACAGCCTCATGCAAAGTGACGGACAATTTTATTTTTGTTCTAAATCTGGTACTTAACACTATATTGTAGAAATATAACTTTTGGAACTATCATGGTTATGCACATACATTTCACTAGAAACGGGATATTTACCATGATTTTCGAGTTTTGATTGTTCCCGATATATATCGGCACAGTTGCATGCGCCATGATCACGGGAGAACTAACTCAAAACTCGAAAATCATGGTAAATATCCCGTATCTAGTGAAAAGTACTATATTGTCGGTAAATACGTCTTAAACAATATTATAACAATATCAATCCCTAACACTAACTCGGCAAATTAATACTTTTAAAGATTAACGCAGGATTTGTACAGGTTCAAAAATGCATAGTAAAATAATATTCAAACAACAACTTAAAACAAAATCGTCTCACTATTGAAAAACTGTGCGACGACCATCACTGCCAAGGTTATTCAATTTATCGTCATTCTTGTACCTAGTAGGTACAAGTGCTAAGTGATTTCGTAGCAAGACATAATGAGGGCTTTTCATTTTCGAATAAAATAAAATAAAGTAGTTCAATTTGGATCGATTGATGGCGCTGACTCAAGTATGCTTGTCAAAATTAACAAATGCATTGTCTGTGATTTTGTGTGATAGTAACAAAATACCACGAAAATATATCACTACGTTGTTGACTTTGACATTTCACTTTATTTTGAAAGCTAGGTTCAAAGCAGCGCCATCTATTAGCGCATGATTTGAAAAGTCCTTGAAAACCCCTCATTCAAAAGCCAAGAAACTATAGTTTTCCTACAGTGTCACTGATTCTTGGCCCTAGAAAGAGCCAAATATGACCTTAGCGTGAAAAGAAACAGTGTTAAAAAAAACGGATTTTGTGCGTCTCGCAAGAATGCTATTTTGACAAAAACAACAGTGCAAAGTAACTTGTGAATCATAGTATATTTATTGCTGAATTACATGTTAAAAAGATTATTACAGATAAAATGTTGGATTCAATGAAATCTACCCTTTAAGGGCGTGCAATGTTTCGCTTA
Organism: Operophtera brumata; assembly: GCA_932527175.1. Classification (NCBI taxonomy): domain Eukaryota; kingdom Metazoa; phylum Arthropoda; class Insecta; order Lepidoptera; family Geometridae; genus Operophtera; species Operophtera brumata. The sequence continues at coordinate 8,448,694 of OW052237.1, read as the reverse complement.
TTTTACTTACAATAATTTGAATTAAAAATAATAGTAGAAATATGAATACCTACAACAACACAGAAATATAATTAATTAAACATGTTATATAAATTACAAAAATGAAAATTAAATTATAAGAAATGTTATCACTTGACAAGAAAATTATCGATCATAATTAATCGTGTCAATCGCTTATGTCATTACCATTTTCTTTGCAGGAGCGCTCTCACCTTGTTTTCGATGACTATTTGTCTAGAGGAGCAGGTGTCGAGTGGCCTTTCTGTACTAAACAATTATGTAAAGAAACTCTAGTGAATAAAGGGAATTCTATTTCAGTATTTGAGCCAAGTCAGCAGTCTGACAAAGAAAGCGTTGAATAACTTAGGCCCAGTTGCGCTAACCAGGGTTAGCATTTTAACCCTGGCTAACGACTTGGCCTTGTGGCAGTACTGAATCACCCAACTGAGACACCTGGTGCTTGACAAGCATGCTTGGTGTAACTTGATGCAACGTCAAGCATACTTTCATTCAAGCATTCACACTTATTAGTCACCACGGAGTCAACAGAACTTTCGTGATGTGATTTGCTTGACATCTCTTGATATCTCTAGACGGCCAAGCGTGATTTTCGAGCATCGCAATTTTTTTTATCAAGCTTTGCCCATCACGTAGTTTTCATTAAGCTTAGTTTTAATGATCAAAATTGCTTGTCAAGCACGAAAAGATCACTTGCTTGGCAAGCAATTTTGACCATCTACGGAGCGCTTTATACTACGATTGCCGACTCGAGGGTTTGTTTCGGAATTTTTCCTACTTAGAAGATGGACCGCAGACAAATACTAACGAGGCCCATCTCGCTGGGTAAAGAAGAAAATAAATGTACGTGAATTATGCTAAACATGGTTGGACCAAGCCCGACATAGAAATAGGTCGTCGGCAAGTGCCGGGCTATTTAATAAAGCAAGACGTTCAAGTCGATGAAAGTAGCGGGAACAGTTTGTACGAAACAATATACAAACAACAGTACAACGGTTGCGGGTTGCGAGTTGCGGCCTGCGGTCACAGCCCCATTCACTTTGACGACGTGTCTCGTAAACGATTGAATTACAAACTGCTACAGAATACAGGGTGATTCACTGCAAAGCTGGGTGGTACGACCTCATGGGTAGAAAACCTCATGGCGCTTTCGGATCACCATTTTTTTCTTTTTTTTAATGAAATAAATAGGCAAACTAGCATACGGCCCACCGTCGCTTATAGACACCGGCAACACCCGGGGTATTGTCGATGCGCTGCCTACCCTGAAGGAATTTATGTTTTTTTTTCTTGAAGCGACACATGTCGTAACCAAGCGGGAAAACCTCGGGGAGCTTCCATCATTCCATACCTCCAAATTTGGTCTACGATTTTATTTGAAGCTTTTTTTTGCACAAGGTTTATTAGGTACCTGTCCTAAAGATGTTATGTTTACTGAGAATTCAATTATAAGTTTAAAATTGTATCAGGGATTTGATTTGTTAAGATGCCGTCAACAGTTAAATTGGCTTTTTTAAACGTATTTTTAGCAAAATCTACACAGTTTAAGACAACAAAAAATATATATATATGTTAATCTTCATCATATTTCCAAGGGAAACAAGATTACGATAAATATTCTCGATAAAAAAAATCGTGAACTTACCTCTACAATACGAGTACGCTTACAACGTAAATATCTCCATTACCTATCAGCGTACATTGATAAAATGAAATATATTTCTCAAACAAATATCGCATGATGTCCTTCTATGTCACGATAAATCAGGCACACGTCATTATCAATCGCAGATTGATCAATCAAAATCAATCATTTTGTTTGCTTCTCATTAATTTGTACTAGTATAACCATTTGCAGAGTTTGCTGAAGGCTTCGGTAAATACTTATAGTCTTCGGTAAATACTTAGTCTTCTGTAGAGTCTGCTAAAAGCTTTGGTAGATGCTAGTAGAGTCTGCTAAGGATCAGGTAATACTATTAGAGCCTTCAGCAGTCTGGTAGATACTAGAAGAGTCTGCTAAAGGCTTTGGTAGATACTAGTAGAGCCTTCAGTAGAGTCCGCAAAAGGCTTTGGTTGATGCTAGTAGAGCCTTCAGTAGAGTCCGCAAAAGGCTTTGGTTGATACTAGTAGAGCCTTCAGTAGAGTAAGGCTTTGGTAGATGCTAGTAGAGCCGTCAGTAGTCTTGTAAATGGTTTGGTAGATACTAGTTGAGCCTACAGTAGTCTGCTAAAGGCTTTGGTAGATACTAGTAGAGCCGTCAGTAGTCTTGTAAAGGGTATGGTAGATACTAGTAGAGCCAGAGTAGAGTCTGCTAAAGGCTCTAGTAGATACTAGTAGAGCCTTCAGTAGAGTCTGCTAAGGATCTGGTAAACTAGTAGAGCCTTCAGCAGTCTGGAAGATACTATTAGAGTCTGCTAAAGGCTCTGGTAGATACCAGTAGAGCCTTCAGTAGAGTCCGCAAAAGGCTTTGGTTGATACTAGTAGAGCCTTCAGTAGAGTCTGCTAAAGGCTTTTGTAGATGCTAGTAGAGCCGTCAGTAGTCTTGTAAAGGGTTTGGTAGATACTGGTAGAGCCTTCAGTAGAGTCTGCTAAAGGCTTTGGTAGATACTAGTAGAGCCGTCAGTAGTCTTGTAAAGGGTTTGGTAGATACTAGTAGAGCCTTTAGTAGTCTGCTAAAGGCTCTAGTAGATACTAGTAGTGCCTTCAGTATAGTCTGCTAAAGGCACTGGTAGATACTAGTAGTGCCTTCAGTATAGTCTGCTAAAGGCACTGGTAGATACTAGTAGAGCCTTTAGTAGAGTCTGCTAAAGGGTTTAGTAGACACTAGTAGAGCCTACAGTAGAGTCTGCTAAAGGCTCTTGTAGATACTAGTAGAGCATTCAGTATAGTCTGCTAAAGGCTCTGGTAGATACTAGTAGAGCCTTCAGTAGAGTCTGCAAAAGGCTCTGGTAGATACTAGTAGTGTTTTTTAATTTAAGTTTGTAATTTTTTTTTAAGTATAAAAAGTATTCCTTTATGTATAACACATTCCTTAATGTCTTATTTTTATCCTGGATCAACGCAAGCCAAGCATTCCGTGTACAACCGTGGCAAACTGTGTACTATTATTTATTCTGTGCTCGTGTCTTTGTTTTTAGCGTTCTGTACCTCACAAGGTACCAACGGAACTATTATAGGACCACTCTCGTGACGACTGTCTGTCCGTCTGTCACAGTCTATTTTCTCCGAAACTACTGTATGAAAAGAGTTGAAATTTGGTTCATGTAGGTATAGTGTTAGTTGAACTAATCACGGACGTATAGCGTCAATAAATAAATTCTTTAAACAAATGATTGAAACGAACCAATTTTGGGCGACATAATGTCAAGGTACTGCTCTACTGAAGGTAATGAAGGGTAAAGATCAATTATTTACCACCATAAGACTCCTCATCCAGTCTCAACGGAAGGCTCTACGAAAACTTTAGCAGACTCAATTTTTATTTAATTTTTATTTGTTTTATTTTTACTCTACTGAAGGCTCTACTAGTATCTACTAAAGTCTTAAGCAGATTCTACTGAAGGCTCTACTAGTATCTACTAAAGTCTTAAGCAGACTCTACTGAAGGCTCTACTAGTATCTACAAAACCCTTTAGCAGACTCTACTGCAGGCTCTACCTGTATCTACCAAACCCTTTAGCATACTACTGAAGGCTCTACTAGTATCTGCCAAACCCTTTAGCAGACTACCGAAGGCTCTACTAGTATCTACTAAACCCTTTAGCAGACTCTACTAAAGGCTCCACTAGTATCTACCAGTGCCTTTAGCAGACTATACTGAAGGCACTACTAGTATCTACCAGAGCCTTTAGCAGACTATACTGAAGGCACTACTAGTATCTACCAGAGCCTTTAGCAGACTATACTGAAGGCACTACTAGTATCTACCAGAGCCTTTAGCAGACTCTACTGAAGGCTCTACCTGTATCTACCAAACCCTTTAGCAGACTCTACCGAAGGCTCTACTAGTATCTACTTAACCCTTTAGCAGACTCTACTAAAGGCTCTACTATTATCTACCAGTGCCTTTAGCAGACTATACTGAACACTACTAGTATCTACCAGAGCCTTTTGCAGACTCTACTGAAGGCTCTACTAGTATCAACCAAAGCCTTTTGCGGACTCTACTGAAGGCTCTACTGGTATCTACCAGAGCCTTCAGCAGTCTGGAAGATACTATTAGAGTCTGCTAAAGGCTCTGGTAGATACCAGTAGAGCCTTCAGTAGAGTCCGCAAAAGGCTTTGGTTGATACTAGTAGAGCCTTCAGTAGAGTCTGCTAAAGGCTTTTGTAGATGCTAGTAGAGCCGTCAGTAGTCTTGTAAAGGGTTTGGTAGATACTGGTAGAGCCTTCAGTAGAGTCTGCTAAAGGCTTTGGTAGATACTAGTAGAGCCGTCAGTAGTCTTGTAAAGGGTTTGGTAGATACTAGTAGAGCCTTTAGTAGTCTGCTAAAGGCTCTAGTAGATACTAGTAGTGCCTTCAGTATAGTCTGCTAAAGGCACTGGTAGATACTAGTAGAGCCTTTAGTAGAGTCTGCTAAAGGGTTTAGTAGACACTAGTAGAGCCTACAGTAGAGTCTGCTAAAGGCTCTTGTAGATACTAGTAGAGCATTCAGTATAGTCTGCTAAAGGCTCTGGTAGATACTAGTAGAGCCTTCAGTAGAGTCTGCAAAAGGCTCTGGTAGATACTAGTAGTGTTCAGTATAGTCTGCTAAGGGCACTGGTAGATAATAGTAGAGCCTTTAGTAGAGTCTGCTAAAGGGTTAAGTAGATACTAGTAGAGCCTTCGGTAGAGTCTGCTAAAGGGTTTGGTAGATACAGGTAGAGCCTTCAGTAGAGTCTGCTAAAGGCTCTGGTAGATACTAGTAGTGCCTTCAGTATAGTCTGCTAAAGGCTCTGGTAGATACTAGTAGTGCCTTCAGTATAGTCTGCTAAAGGCTCTGGTAGATACTAGTAGTGCCTTCAGTATAGTCTGCTAAAGACACTGGTAGATACTAGTGGAGCCTTTAGTAGAGTCTGCTAAAGGGTTTAGTAGATACTAGTAGAGCCTTCGGTAGTCTGCTAAAGGGTTTGGCAGATACTAGTAGAGCCTTCAGTAGAGTCTGCTAAAGGGTTTTGTAGATACTAGTAGAGCCTTCAGTAGAGTCTGCTTAAGACTTTAGTAGATACTAGTAGAGCCTTCAGTAGAATCTGCTTAAGACTTTAGTAGATACTAGTAGAGCCTTCAGTAGAGTAAAAATAAAACAAATAAAAATTAAATAAAAATTGAGTCTGCTAAAGTTTTCGTAGAGCCTTCCGTTGAGACTGGATGAGGAGTCTTATGGTGGTAAATAATTGATCTTTACCCTTCATTACCTTCAGTAGAGCAGTACCTTGACATTATGTCGCCCAAAATTGGTTCGTTTCAATCATTTGTTTAAAGAATTTATTTATTGACGCTATACGTCCGTGATTAGTTCAACTAACACTATACCTACATGAACCAAATTTCAACTCTTTTCATACAGTAGTTTCGGAGAAAATAGACTGTGACAGACGGACAGACAGTCGTCACGAGAGTGGTCCTATAATAGTTCCGTTGGTACCTTGTGAGGTACAGAACGCTAAAAACAAAGACACGAGCACAGAATAAATAATAGTACACAGTTTGCCACGGTTGTACACGGAATGCTTGGCTTGCGTTGATCCAGGATAAAAATAAGACATTAAGGAATGTGTTATACATAAAGGAATACTTTTTATACTTAAAAAAAAATTACGATCTTAGGTTGTGTTTCAGGGTAACCAATGCTTAACAAGGACAGTGCCCCCGAACTAGCCGTTGGCTATGTACTTTAAATTAAGACATCGATATTTTGAGTTATGAGATGAGCGTGAATGGGACAGTGGTAAGGGGAAGACCTCGACGAACGTATTCAGACCAGATCGGAGACGTTCTGGAAAAAGGTCAGGTCAAGAGTACCCGTAACCGACGACCATGTATGAAGAATGTGATGACAGTGAATGAAGCAAAAGAGGTGTGTCAGGATCTTAGCAAGTGGAAATCCGTGGTCTCTGCCTATCCCTCCGGGAAACTGAGGAGTTATGAGTATATGAGTGAGTTATGAGTAAGTATGAGAGTGAGTGAGTGAGTTAGTTAGTGAGTTAGAGTAAGTTAAGAGAGTGAGTGAGTTATGAGTGAGTTATGAGTGAGTGAGTATGAGTAGAGTGAGTTATGTATGTATGTATGTAATGTACTTCATAAAAGGAGTCAAACTAGTTCGAGTAAGCCTTTGAGGCCCCGACGGGAAAGTATTACTTATTTAGAGTGGGGACTATGAGAACAACGGTCGGTTCCCTTCGTAAATATCTTTTATTTTCCGCTTCTCCAACGTTTGACGGCTAATCCGCTTCAAGCCGTTTTATACCTTTATCTCGTACGTCAAAGACGACTAAGTAGCTATAATTACGAAAATATCTGGAACATTTGGAGAGAAACAAGTTGGGAGTTGGGACCCACTTACGGCGATCTAAGAATTACTCAGATAACTTCCTAATGGAAGGGAACGAAGGACAGCGTAGCGAGTCTCGAAGTTTGTAATGAACACATGCTATCTAGGCCGTTACCAACCAACCTTCCATAATTTCGCGAACTATTTCCTAGGACATTTTTCGCTTGGACCAGCCAAGTGGAGCGTAGTGCAGTAAATACCGTACTATATTAATTCAGTTCATTACAGTTAAACCCTTTATTCCCTTTTGTCGCATACTGTCTAACACGCAAATCGTCCAAATAATGCGTTCAGCCCAAAACGCAAATTATCCAAAACGCAATATGTCCAAAACTTAATCTGTCCAAAACGCAATATTTCCAAAACGCAATATGTCCAAAACGCATTATATCCAATACGCAATCTGTCCATAACGCAATCTGTTCAAAACGCCAAGCTCGAAAATATATCGCTAACAATTTTGCACATTTTGTTCGTTCAAGGTGATCAGAGGGTTGCTTCGAGACGGTTAATTTGTAAAGCGGTTAGTGAATATTGTCTCACAAAGGAGGGTTTTGTGTGCTCAGTTTGGGCATTCAGGGAGCCACTGTAGACGTTATTTGGGACGGCCCGGTGACGCGGACGGTGGAGCACTGACGTGACGTCACGTCGCGTGACGTCAAGCGACCGAGACTGACATGTGAAGTTAGTTTATAATAATAGTTTATGAAACTGTGTAGTGTGTGAAGGCGTGTGTTTGTATGAATGTATGTATAATGCTTAGAATCTCTATATTCTAAGGTATAACGTTGCCTTGATGGCTACGTTCTAGACTAGTTCATTTTACACCATCTAAATAACGAAATAGTATGCACTTGTGTTAATAGATTTTCTATAGGTAATTATCTACCGATTAATTTAAATTCTTGCATTGTTTGTTTGTTTTAAAACTATACTGATGTTTATAAAAGCAAGCCGTATAATATAGATGGTGAAACCTTTTGATGTTACCTGAAGTTAAACTAAGTAAGATAGCAAAGGCTCAATTTCAAAAAAACAAGTTAGGTAAAGGTACCTATTATATTCCCACCCACTTACGTTGGGTCTACCGTACCCTATTAGTATATTTCCATAAGTACCAATTTATATTTAAGAGCTCCTTCAAGATTCGGGGACCAATAACAGATAAAATACTATTCCTAGCGCAAACTTCTCAATAACTATTGAGATATCTGGATCCACAGATACTTTTCCCAATTTACAGTTATATTCACCTATATATTCCACAAGTTTACGAATTTTAATTTTAAGACGCCTTGCACTTACTCATCGTCTAATATGGCACTAATTAGATTTTACAGCAATTAAACGTGTAGTCGAAAAGATATACAAATAAGTTACATAAAAAATAAATAAAAATAATTATAAATAAGATATAATAATATATTCGGAAGATAAATATCAGAAATTGTATAATATAAATTAGTTATTGTTATTTTCATTATAGAATGGATTCGCGCACGGTTTTATTGAGTTACTAGCAGCACCCCGCGGTTTCACCCGCGTAATTCTCGATCCCGTGGGAATATTGGGATAAAAATGTGCGTATGTGTTATTCCGGGAGTCCAGTTATCACCATTCCAAATTTCATGCAAATCCGTCAAGCCGTTTCAGCGTGAAGAAGTAACAAACACACACACAAACATTCGCATTTATAATATTAGTAGGGCCATAGTGTGGGCCATATTTTGTTTAAGGTACTAATTTAATAAACTTTAAAATAATATATCGTATACTTACTAATATACTATATGCCCAGTTAGTATGATTTTTGTCCGATTTTTATGGCCGCGGCCCGACTCACCACGGTCCGACTCACTCGGCTCGGATTCATTAAAAAAATACCTAACGGAAAGGCCCGACTGGCCAGGCATCCTTTTTTTGGACTGTTATAGCGAAAAATTATTCGCCACCAATTGTATAAACGAGCAACTCTAAAATCTGGTGTTTTGTGTTTACGTAAAAGTATGTTTGATTATTATTTTTTATAATTTATATAGAGTTGTCATCAAAACAAAAATTCGCTATAAATTAAAAGACATACCAGGCATGTTATAGTCACTGAGAAAATGGCCCTGAAAAAAGTTATATTTTCAATTTTTACTGCAAGGCACCCTTAAGCTTGTTATGAAAATGTTAGGTAACTATTGTGCCCACACCTGTACGTATATGTAGATGCCCAAATCGTATAAAGTATTGTCCTCTCTTGCGTATGGATTGAGCACAATAACATAAATATGTAGATAGTCCCCAATCGACCGTATTATTTTCTTTGGCTTCGTTGGATATCTTATTGTCTCAGCTCTATATAGGCTAAGGTATTATTAATCATGCGAGAAATCTAAGATTTTAAGCGCCTAATTTAACATCATAAATATAACACTTACACTGTTGAATAGGTGTAAAAAAAAATAGAAAAATCTATTTTATTGACACACAGTAACTCATTCTCCCGTACCCATATTTTACTGAAAAACAAAAACAACTAAACTTCAGAGTCCTGGAGTATGGAGTATATTTGTAATACTGGTTATTACTGGAAGAAAGCGTAGCCTGAGTCAGTCGTGGGAGGCAATGGCGGCGTTGAGCTCACCACTTGTAACGTCTATTTCCCACGATGGTGCAACCCACATTGAAAAGAGGCCCATTTGAAGGTCTGCCTACCGTTTCTGGGAAAAAGGCGTGTGTCTATGTACGAATGTTGTAATGCATTTGTATTACCTTTACTAAAAGTCATCAAATTTACTGATTAAAACTATAACTCAGATATACGAGTATATCCTCGTTGACACATAATATACTAGAATATCGATTATTAATCACGTTAAGCTTTGATCAGAAAGACGTTAAGAAATAAAATATAAAGAGCATATGATGTGTAATATCTGACTAGAGCATGCAATACCGTTATATCGTAACCGCAATTTCGCGAATTTCGCGCTGTTCTTACGTCACGAACCAGAGAAAATCAACTTGCAGTCTCGACATCATCTTTTCTATATCTGAAAGATGAACTTAATAATAAGCTGGTCAGAATTTACGACTCCACACAGAAACATCAATTTCCAATCCTAAGTTAGATTTGATACTGAAAAAGGAGATGGCTTCATATTAAAACTGGAGTCCGAACAAGAGGTAAATATCTGGAGACTGTATAAATATATAATAAAATTAGAAGTTCTTTAAATGATGATACAATTGATATTTTATGCTTTTTACGTAAACATTTAAAAATAAAATATAAACATCAAATAACGTTGTGTGTGATTAATTATAACTCGTGGTAGTTTTATTATACCCCCTATTTAACGATTTATATCACGATTATAATTTCGCAATATCGCAAATTTTGCGGTATTACATGTCCGATACCGCAATATCGCGGTATTAAACATATACTGCGGTATTGCATGCTCTATATCTGACATCTCACCTCCTTGATAATAAGCAACATGGCTGAGATTACCAACGAATCGGAAAAATGCGCGCTTTCTGACATCTCACCTCCTTGGTAATAAGCAGTATGGCTACCAACCTCTCGGAAAAAAGCTCGCTTCCTGTTACACTTCCGTCCCTTTTCACGAAATCAATCCCACAGATTGCAGGAAAGCGAGAGGAAAGATGTTACACATCAAAAACGTTTGCCTATTTCCATGAATTATACCGGCAGTTTACCCATAGATTTAGTATATGTACTAGATCTACAATCAGAGATCGAAGATGGAACCAAAAAAAATATGTGCACGTGTTGGTGAAAGTCTATGTCCGAGTTAAAAATAGTGTTGTCCTCGACCAACACTTTTACATTGTCGATATAATTCATCATCCGTCCGTGATGTGTATGGTAGATAAATACATCTTAATGCAGATTAAGTCTTTCATGAATAACACAGTTTGGCAGATTTGACGTCATAAAGAGAATTTTGAATACAGTTAATAAATAAACCTTTATTATTTATTGACCCCTAAATATTACAGTTTTATTTATAGGTGGGATCTTAGAGTTTCCCTTTTAAATTTAAACTTAAAATGTTTGCTGCATATACCTAGTGGAGTTCTTATTTGAGTCCATCCCACTCTTCTTATAACCGATAACCATTTTTCTCGTAGCAAAGGATTACGTGGAAATCTGAAAGCACAAAAACATTTTATATCAGCCGTGCTACGCCCATATAATTTTTCACTCTGTTACTTTATCTATAGACAATTTGTTACCCCAAAGTTTATTATTTTTCAAGTGTAAACCACGCTTTATGTATAACATTAAATTTAAATGTAACCCAAAAATTCCGTTCCAGTGGGACTCGAACCCGCACCCTCGCCTGTCATCGGCGATGCCTTAAACAATTTAGCCATAGATCGAGCTATGACGCTGGAGACGAAATTTGTGGGCACTATCAACTCGGCTATAGCGCCAAGTTGATAGTGCTGTATCTACAGGTGTTTCATTGGAAACCTTCTGTTCAAAGTTCGAAAGTAAAGGCATCGCTGATCACAGGCGAGGGTGCAGGTTCGAGTCCCGCTGGAACGGAATTTCTGGGGTATATTTAAATTTAATTTGTTACCTATTATTTTATTAAGCAGAAATAAACAATATTTATTTATAAAAAATAAAAAATAAATATACCCTTTCGGGAAAAAGGCGTGTGTACAACAACGTAAATATTTACTCCAAAATATCTACTACACAAACTGCAATAAAACACCCGTGGTGCTTTAAAGTTACCTTTTCAATAGTCAATACAAAAACACACACCTCAATGTCCACCTGGTTATTATAGATTTTTTTAAAAACGGTAAAATGTTAACAGAGCACACATATTTACTCCAAACAAAGTAAACCTCCATTCTAGGATGGACAAAAATTTAATTTATAGTTAGGTATAGTGCGCTTCATGTAAAAAGTAGTAAACTAGGTAGGCACTCATTGAATGCATAGGTATACATCTCTTAAATAAGTAGAAAAGTAAGTAATCTCTTAAAACGAACGCTGGAACGCCTGAAGAAGCTTGACCGCCAGCGTTCTTTTTACATGATGCGCATTATACTACGATATAGACTGCAACAGGACTATCGATATTTCTGACGTCATCACTTGGTCAAGCCCTATCGTAATCAAACATTTTTATATTTTACATAAAATATTGTTTATTTCTAGGTGCAGCAACGAAATATTATTAAAAAATATAAGGGAAAGTCCTAATCTACGAATGAAACTGGTTTTTAGGCCATTTACTAAAGCAGAATTGATAAAATAAGTAATACAATCGAACTACCAATAATCTCTTATTTACCTGTGAAACGTGTATTTTCCCGGATAATTACGTCTTGTATATTCACAGTCACAAACTGAACATGACACCATTGTCATACAAAGTAATATTTGTTATTTAATAGTAAGATTACTAAAAAAATTACGAAATTAGTTAAGCTGCACATGAGACCGTCCGGTATGGGCATGTACTCAAGCAAAACATGTCAAATTCAATACATTGTTGCTGTCACTTTTCTTCTTGCACGGGGTACATTTAAAAATGACTTCTCTCTCCCACGCTTCGTTTGTCTATTTAGCGTAGCGAAAAAATTCTACGTCTATGAGTTTACCACGATTTATTTTGATGAATAAACCGAAATTTCAAACAAAATATTATATCAAAATAAAGTTAGGAAATGAATATAATTCTGATTTATTAGTGATAATCCTTTTATTCAATTATTCACAAAAAATGCTTAGCATTGCTCTGAATTACAATAAATTGCGATAAGAAGCGCGTCTCAGTCAGAAACTGACAGAAATATAAACTGGCTCTTTATGGTGTGAGATGGATATGAGAGCACACAGACAGATTAATAAAGCAGCTAATGTATTTAATTGTGCAAATACCTATGGCCATATAAGTGCCAGCATGAGGTAGATAGGCATGGATCCAATAAAAACGTACTTATTCAAGAAAGTAGAGTTACATTTTCCTTGAGTGTTTGAAAATAATTAACCTACACATAATGGAATTTGGTCCAAAACAGACAAAGCCAGTCCCAATCCCCACATGAAATCTAATTATCGCTCACAATTACTGAGTCCTCGTAAAAATAAGATACAATTCTCTATATTCCATTGGGAATCTTTTCAAGGCCACTCTCTCTCAATCTGGTCACCGGTCTAACCAAGAAATAACCAGTGACACAGCGAATGAACAACAACTTTGTCTGTACCTTACTCAGGGCATTTTTGAGGATGGTTTAGTATAAAAAGCTACCTATGTAATTAAGTATACCAACCCGGACAGAAAAACCGTGAACGAACGATATTTGTGAAAGAAGTCGGCAGAACAACGATATATTCAACGCGGTCAGAACCTGGATGGAAGACCGCTTTTTGAAATAAATAAGTTTTTTGTGAAACATATATTTTTAAATACAAGCTTTAATAAAATTAGTGATCGTTACCGTGGCGTGTGCTGATCAAAATGAGCCTGCACACGGCACGGCCGGTCTACTATTATCCATCGAGGAGTTCCGTTGTCCACGTCCACCTTCCTTCTCCATGATCAGATCAGCTGGCTGTCACCATAATATTGTATTGTCATCGGAACTTGACAGGTATGCCAAATTTCAGCTGAATCGGTTGAGGATAACTGTTTTAAAATTCAGTTGCAAGATTCCACCCAGACAAACACACATACATTACAAGTTAAACAAAAGCTTGTAAAAATAAGTTATATCGGGTACGCTAGCAAAAGCAACTAGAGTACAGACGGAGCAGACATCGAAGTGAGTACCTAAATTAATATCGATCTCACGTAAACATGCCATAAAACAATGAATAATAACATCTATTTTCGTCTGAAGAGCAGCAAAACAGACAACCGGAACATAGGCCGGAATAATGGAACAGATATAAGGAGAGTAAACATCACATGGTCGACATCAGACGAGTGAACGCCCACCCTTATCAACTTGAACTAGGCCAGCATCACTTCAAACATTATGAGCCTTACGGAAGTGATTTAGACTCGGTATGAATAGGATGAGAGTAATTTCAACAACTCGCTGTCGTAGATAGATGTAACTTGCGCCCTAATCATATGCACCATATTGAAAACAAAACGAATATAATAAAATAAAATAAAAATGTTTAGTATTATCTTTTTTCTTGTAGCCTGTTTTGAAAAATTTCAGCCTTTGAAATTAGGAATGTAATTTCCAGTAACATATTTTAATTTATTGCTTAGTTACTACCTACAACTTCTTTTTTTTTTCTTTGTTCACTCTAGACCAGGGTCAAAGCCTATAAAAATGGTAAAAAATGAAAAAAAATTACAGTAGGATGAAACCCATTAGAAAAGCAGGGGAATATGATCAAAATGAGAGGAAAAATAAATTACGGTCGATCCGAGTTCGGGAAGTGGGAGGGGGTGAGTTTTTAAGGGTCAAAAATGGTTTATCTTGATTTCCGGCAAAACTACAAGTCCTATGGAAAAAAGTTAAATGGCAAAGTTGTAGGCAATAAAAAGATCTACAACTTTTGTATTTGCAGATTTTTCACATAACCTCAAAATTTAGGTGAAAATTTCAAAAAAAACAAGTTTTTGGTTTTTTATTTATACCTTTTTCAAAAAAAAAAACTACGAAATTTGGTAAAAACTTACCTTATTATGTCCCAAATACACTGTAATTTATTTGATTAAAAATATTTATTTTTTCGCTTCATTTTAACTTAATATCAAAAAAGCACCCTAATTTTCAATCGAAAATTCTGACGTCAAAATATCAGATTTTTTCAAAAAGTTTGGGGGATTTTTGTTCGTTGAAATATCTACTTTCTGATGGTGTAAAAAAAAATATATATATTATAGGAAATATTCTTAGAAAATGCAAAAAATTGAAAAAACCTCAAATTAGTTTTTTTTTTAATCATTATGTACAATTTTGAGGTATTTATTAAAATTTACACTTTAATTACTCAAAAAACGTAAGATTTCATGTTTTATTGATAAACGAAAAAATTACAAATTAAAATATACTTCTATAATTAACATACAAATAAGTTAATAAAGTTAATATTTAATAAGACATCTACAATATTTTGAAAAAGTTGTAGAATCTTCTTTAAATAATATTTGTAGATGCCTATTTATTGCTGTTTTAAGATAATTTATATACCTGAGTGACCTTCGGTGAATTTAAGCCCATTGTAAGTTATTTCATTGAGAAGTGGGGACGGACCTAGGAGGGTCTGGGCCTTACTACATACCTGCTATTTCGTAGCAGCTGTAAAAACCGTTAGCCAGTATTCGAGATACAGAGTAGTGTAACAACATCGTTTTTAAAAATACACGTTCAGGCTGAGTTACTCTAAGTGATTTGTGAGAAATTTACTTTATTCAAAGAATCGTTTGGAATCTACATAGCAAGGTAAATACTATCTGTATTTTAATCTATATTAATCAGCTTGAAAATAAAAATATTAATATTTTCTTTTATATTCTTTTCTTTTTTTAATAAATTTTATAACTTTCTTTTATAATATAAAAATGCACTATAAGCAATCTGTAACAAAAGAAACATGAGCGAATCAGCCTACAAAATATGTGTAACCTGAGAAACTTAACCGATCTAGCGGTTATAAAAGAAAATATTACTATTTTTATTTTGAAGCTGATTAATATAGATTAAAATACAGATAGTATTTACCTTGCTATGTAGATACAAAACGATTCTTTGAATAAAGTAAATTTATCACAAATCACTTAAAGTAACTCAGCCTGCACGTGTATTTTTAAAAACGATGTTGTACACTACTCTGTATCTCGAATACTGGCTAACGGTTTTTACAGCTGCTACGAAATAGCAGGTATGTAGTAAGGCCCAGACCCTCCTAGGTCCATCCCCACTTCTCAATGAAATAACTTACAATGGGCTTAAATTCACCGAAGGTCACTCAGGTATATAAATTATCTTAAAACAGCAATAAATAGGCATCTACAAATATTATTTAAAGAAGATTCTACAACTTTTTCAAAATATTTTAGATGTCTTATTAAATATTAACTTTATTAACTTATTTGTTTGTTAATTATAGAAGTATATTTTAATTTGTAATTTTTTCGTTTATCAATAAAACATGAAATCTTACGTTTTTTGAGTAATTAAAGTGTAAATTTTATAAATACCTCAAAATTGTACATAATGATTAAAAAAAAATCGAATTTGAGGTTTTTTAAATTTTTTGCATTTTCTAAGAATATTTCCTATAGTAATGTATTTTTTTTTTACACCATCAGAAAGTAGATATTTCATCGAACAAAAAGCCCCCAAACTTTTTGAAAAAATCTGATATTTTGACGTCAGAATTTTCGATTGAAAATTAGGGTGCTTTTTTGATATTAAGTTAAAATGAAGCGAAAAAATAAATATTTTTAATCAAATAAATTACAGTGTATTTGGGACATAATAAGGTAAGTTTTCACCAAATTTCGTAGTTTTTTTTTTTTTTGAAAAAGATATAAATAAAAAACCAAAAACTTGTTTTTTAGAATTTTTCACCTAAATTTTGAGGTTATGTGAAAAATCTGCACATACAAAAGTTGTAGATCTTTTTATTGCCTACAACTTTGCCATTTAACTTTTTTCCATAGGACTTGTAGTTTTGCCGGAAATCAAGATAAACCATTTTTTACCCTTAAAAACTCACTCCCTCCCACTTCCCGAACTCGGATCGACCGTAATTTATTTTTCCTTTCATTTTGATCATATTCCCCTCCTTTTCTAATGGGTTTCATCCTACTGTAATTTTTTTTGGTTTCAAAAATTATCTACCCTGGTCTACTCTGATACAATTTATCCACAGGCTGACTCAGAAAGATCCAACTATTTTAAGCAATAGATAATATAAAAAAACTTGTTTAAATATTTATTTGTTGAACCAAAATGTACGCAGTGAACGCAATTTAACTTTATGGTTTTTAATTGGTTAAATGAGGCCCGATTTTTGGTGACACTCTTCTAAACTCCTCAGGACATTGTCGAAGACTTTGCGAAGTTGTTAGGTAATCAACCTTATCTTTTCTTCAGTATTATCTGCTAAATTTAGTGGATTTTCTCGTAAACAATAGTTAAGATAACAAGAAAAAAACAAGCAGGGTTCAATCACGCCTCCGCTTCAATCCGCGCAATCTCCGCGGGTTAGTCAATATCACCTCTTCGTGAAATTTTAGTAATATTAAAGTAGTCTCTCATGGTGGTAACCATAATAGAGGTGTTCGTAATGCTCACATTCTAGAAGTTCGTAGTTACGTTTTTTTCCCTCGCGCACATGCTACAGTTTCATACATAGTACCCGTATGTAGAGACGCAAAGTGATATTCTGTTCGTCGGTGCTATTATTTCTTCTGTGCACTTAAACACATGTCCAGTGTGACGTAGATTGTGACCCAATAAAGTAACCGGCTGAAACGCACGTATTATTATAACACGATGCGGGGGAACTAAGCCCTAAGAACAAAGGCCAAACAGAATCCAGATTTTGCTAACACTTGTGGCAGAAAGCTTCTTTGATCGCAAATTATAAACGTTCGGATAAATATATTTAAAAGAATAAGTTTGATTCATGGAATTTGTTTAAGAGTCTGTTGGACGATGATTTAGTTAGACTTCAACGCACGCGGTAAAATCTCGTTCGCCATATCGGGCGACATACACAAAAACTCTGTTTTTTTTTCTTACGGTGAAAATAAATAATGTTTAAAAAAAACTTTGTTTCTAGTTAAATTGTCCTGCAAAGCCTCAAGTAAGTATTAATTGAATACAGTTATTAATTGATTGCGGTTTATTCTAATATCGTAAGGCAACTTTGTAGTTTTTAGCTATTGAGAAAAAATTATGGAATCGTGTTATAACATAATGCTTAGCATTTGTCCTCCATTTTACCTTATATTTATTACAAAGTTAATGCTGCAGTATTGTTGATGTAACCTTCGACCAGAGTAAAAAGTAGATGTAACAGTGGATCCTGCTAAGCAATGTGAGGTACTATAGACTCTTATAAGTTAGTATCGGATATTTAAAGTTCGCGAGGTAGCCGTTTGACTCGGGTTCAAACTTGATGGCCAGTCAAAGACTTTTAGACTTCGGTAATCTACTTTCTTTTAAAACTAGGTAAGTTTTCATCGAGGTAGTTACCTCTAGTTCTTCGAGTAGTTACCTCAGTACTAGTAATTTTCAGAAGTATATTGTCAGTGCAGCCCGTTTTTTAGAGAACCTGGCTGCTGGTTTTGTTTGTAATTGATTTGGCAAACTAGATGGGCAACATAATTCCAAATACTAAGAAAAATAGCATTGTGCCAAATGCCAAATACATTGTTCCGACAACATTTAGAACCTCAGAGATCTTGAGATCTAGGGATATACTCCATGGGGATTCAAGTCTTCATAAGTATGCTTGTTTGCTTGTAAAGACGGCTGATGACTTATTAATAATGAAATGTATGAATCAACAAGTCATCTTTAGTTAAATTGTTATTTTTGTAAATACCTATAAGTAATACTTCTCATTTAGCCAGAAAGTATTCAATAGACAACCTTTATTTATCAGCAAAATAACAAACAAACATATAGGTACAAATATAGGTATTTACAAATAAAAGATTTTAATCATAATCATAATCATTTATTCACAAGAATTTAGGTATAATAGATGTTATATACTTAATGTAAAAAAATAGAAATGTTCCTTTACATTCTGCCTCATAAAGGCTTGCAATATTAAAAACGAATGTCACTATTGTAGCTTATCTAATAAATGAAATAAATCACAATGTCAAATCTTAACAGCTACGAGATAATAAAAATGGGTGTAGTAGTAGGTATAAATAAATAAATAATGCTGGACACAGTTCACACAACATTATCAAGCCCCAAGGTAAGCAGAGCTTGTGTTATGGGTACTAGATAACTGATATACTTAATACAATATATTACATAGATAGATATATTTTATTATACATATAAAAATACCCAGAACACCTTGAACAAATATCTGCGATCGCACAAATATTTGTTCCGAGGCAGGAATCGAACCCGCAACCACCTGCGACGCAGGCTAACCGTCGCCCGCCGCGCCACAGAGGTCGTCCATAAGACCTCCGTAGATGTATAAGTAATATGTATAGGATATATATATATATATATATGTATAGGTTTTATATAAAAAGTAAGTTACAGGCACATGTAGAAACTACAGGCACATGAGACTTATCATCTTTATGTCTCAGGGTGGCCGGGCGCAGTTTTATAGACCTTTGTTTGACCACGATCTCACGTGTTGGTAAGTGACGATGTGGCCGAAGATGAAGCACAAAGGTCTAGAAGGCACCTATTCAAACTAGCCTTGAAGAGACCCAGATTATAGTTTTCAGGAAAGACAGATGACGGTAGGGTATTCCACTCCTTAGCAGTTCGCATTATAAAGGTAGAACTGAATCGTTTAGTACGAATAGTGGGTATACTAATGAGGTAAGGATGGTACCGCGCCTTGCGTCTGCTCGTCCTATGATTAAAAGGAGGTGGTGGGATCAGATCGTGAAGTTCCTGGCAGCATTCCCCGAAATGTATATACCTATAGAAGATCGAAAGGCATGCGACTTTACGGCGGTGCTCGAGACTCTGGATCTTAGTCAATGCCACATATGGTGGACGTGACCTGTGTCGTAATGCATTATTAATGGCAGAGATCACCGCTAAATATCAGGTGGGCCATCTGCTAGTTCCGTCATTGACGTAGTTAAAAAATAAAATAAATAAATTGGGTCTTATAAAAAACCTGGTCATAAGACAATAAAATCGTTAGTTTCACTTTATTATTGCTATGAATATTTCTATGAAGACGCTAGTTTATTTATTCTACATAAACTTGAGCGGGAAAACTTTATCTATGTAAGTATGTATTTTTTTTTTTATTGTTTTTTTTATTGAAAGCTCTGTATTTAATATTAAAAAAGCATCAGGTTTAGACACTATATTATGTCTCCATGACGATTGAATACGGTGTACACTGTTGTAGTGTAGGTAGTGTATTTATCGAGGAAAGTGTTGGTATGCAAAACATGTGTGTAAGTAACATACTCCCACGCGAGCAGAGCCAAGGGCTAATAATAGTCTCTACGCTATATAACATTAATGAGTCTAGTCTCAAGTGAATTCTTATCACAAGAAGGTATCACAAAGTTCAAAGATCTCTATTTAAATTCACAGTACGCTATCCAATCCACTTTACGATTCAACTACAAGCTCAGTAATTTTAAACTAGAGTTTACGTCATAATACTGATATCAATTCTTCATCGGTAACATAAACAGACTCTATCTTCATCAAAGGCAGGTCTACAAGTCAAATTATCAAATGCCTACAGCTTTTGATAATTTGAGCCCCAAGCTAAGAAGAGCTTGTGTTATGGGTAGTAGATAACTGATAAACTTAATACAATATATTACATAGATAGATATTTTTTATTATGCATTGAAAAATACCCAGAACACCCTGAACAAATATCTGCAGGTCGTACAAATATTTGTTCCGATGCGGGAATCGAACGCAGGCGAACCTTCTTCATTATGATACCTATACCTATAATAAATAAATAAATAAATAATAAATAATGCTGGACAGTTCACACAACATTATCAAGCCCCAAGCTAAGCAGAGCTTGTGTTATGGGTACTAGATAACTGATATACTTAATACAATATATTACATGGATATATAACATTTGTAATAATTATAGTGTGAGGAATAAATGCCCTTTTATTTTTTATTTTGTTTTTAAAAGCGCATCTGAATTTACTAGCGCATATTGAGAAATATGCGCATAAAAAATACATTTTCTATTTGTACACCGTGAAATTGATAAGGACTAAAGGTCTTCAGGATAACTAGAACTCGGTAACTGGAACCCAACGATACAACCATTCCCTTTGCAGTTCAATAATTTCATACGACACGCTCTGTAACTTGATCCAGGAGGCCTATTATCATATTTATTTTAAAATCACTCTGAAAGTTGATCGAATCGAGACTGGTCTGTGAATTGACTGAAAATTAGTATTCTGCTCTCTCATCATAACAATTTGGTCTACTTCCGATTCATGGCGACAGTCGATTATAATAGGATAGTGTTATACAGAATGTTCGGCACACCGTGTGCCATAAAATGTTGGTGGTCCAATTAAATCATTCCAGAATCACAGCATTTTTTTTCTTATGATGATATGTTACCTTCAATCTACCAATTTTTTTTAAATAAGGTTTTGCTTTTTTTTTAATTGTTGCCTGTAAAATAAATTCAATATAAGTCAAAGTTTGAGGAATAAAAACTGATCAACTTAACCTCAACATTTTCTTTATTTTTTTCTCGAAAACTTGTGTTTCTGCGTCCTCGTAGGGGAAGTGGGGAAGTGTCCCACCCCCCCTCCCCATTTCCCCTCCCTCCAGCCTTATACTAAATTTAGATATTGGAAAGTCCTTCCTTGCTAGGAGCTAACAAACTATCAAGAAGTAAAAAAAACAATAGTTCAACTATGAATTTAATTTAGATACTATTGAAATTCAGCCAAAACTCTTCCGAGAATTTAAAGGGATTGATAATTGATTTGAAAGCGATCAAGTTTCTGTCACTGTTCAATATACTTTTCTGTGTTGTATTGTCAGTTGAGTAGAATACCATTTTTGACATTAATGTAATGACATCGACACTAGATCGAAACATGATTCAAGCTTTATTTAAACTATGTTTTATTACGAGAATTGGGCTTCAGGCTATAAATGTAAGCTCACCAACATAACCAACGGCTGACAATTTGCGTTAATCTCCGGTCAGACCGCAGCCAGTCCCTCCAAACCGGCTTTAAATGGTAATTAGCTTTATTGCTTTGGCTTTGGGTTCAATATGGCTTTTTACCAGACGAAAAATTGAGAGATTTTACTTTTAGAAATGAACCAGAATGAAATTATCAGTCAAACATATGACTAAGTACGGCGTGTATTTTTTTTACATATCTTCCCATTGCCATAATAAACGGATTACGCTGAGACGGTTTTAGCTGTACAAGCGGTGAAGGAAACAAGTCTGTACATTTCCACTGAAACAAAATGAACCATAATATATAACCTCTACACCAGCAGTCTACGCTGTGATATTTATTATTCATTGACACAAAGGTTGTTCTTTTCTTGGCCAAATCGAGGAAATACGAGTTTTTAACTAATAATAACAGAAATATCGTAGCAATGTAGCACTGTACTCCCTCGTAGTTGTTCTACGAGAATTTCGTAGCAAAAGCATTTAGACCAAGAACGTGATAGAAAACCGTGTTTTCTCAAATGCTTGGATCTTCATATTTTTTTTATGAATAATCTATATTGATATTTAATATAAAAATCCATATAAGTCGAGTTATCACAAAGGGAATTTTACTAGGATAATTTTGTTTCCTAGGAAATTCATGTTTAATAGTCTGACCACACAAAATGTTTAAAAAATATATATATAAAAGCCTTGGCTGCAACTAGGCAATGATGTTCTACGTTCGACCAGCATCGCATGACTTGACGGCCGCGGCAATAACGTACAATTGTTTCTATTGTAGTTTGTATTTGAAGACAATAATAAAATCAAATTATTTATCTAAGAGAATGATACACTTTGCCTGACAAATATAAAAAACAAGTTTTCAGTTAAAAAACCGGGACCACCGGGACTAATGGGACCACGCGACCGAAGCCGCGAGCAGACCGCTAGTCATGTATAATATGGCCTGACTAAATAATTAGTCAAGACTTAATTACTTTGCTGGCAACTAGCCTTGATTAGGCATCTAATCAGTATTCACAGCTAAATCTAATAAACCTGTAACGCGAATCATCTTGATTGAACTACTAAGTATACTCGCGTGTATACAAGAACGAACCTACGATTACTAATGTTTTAAATTACTTACTAAGATGCCGAGGTGAAGGTTGCTGTTACATAATTTACCTACCTATGCCTACAGTTACATCTGCCAGCGTGCGATGGAGCGCAGTACCCTGGGTGTGAAGCTCATGGATGGGATTCGAAATACTGCGTTGCGCTCACAAACCCAAATTGTGGATGTAGCTTCGATAGCTGCTAAGCTGAAGTGGGATTGCGCTGTTCACGTCTGCCGCATGCCAAGCGAGCTGTGGGCGAAGGTAGCCACTGAGTGGCGTCCTGACCCAGCGAGAAGGCGACGCGGCACCAAAACGGAGATGGCGAGACGAAATTGATAAGTTTCTGGCTGACTGGGCAAACATAGCTCAGGATCGCGATGTCTGGAAGGAGTGGGGGAAGGCCATTGCCCAGTATTGGGACACAAAGGGCTAGAAAAAGAAAAATAGAATACCTACATCTATATATATATATATATATATAAAACAAAGTCGTGTTAGTTACACCACTTATAACTCAAGAACGGGTGACCCGATTTGGCTGAAAATTGGTGGGGAGGTAGCTTAGAACCAGGAGATTGACATACGGGGGAGGTGTATGAGGGGGGGGGGGGGTCACCGGGGGCTACCCGTGCGAAGCCGGGGCGAGTCACTAATATATATATATATATAAAAGAAAGTCGTGTTAGTTACACCACAGATAAAATAATACTATACTAGTACAGATACCTCATGCCATACAACGAAACGCGACCGCCATAACTCGGGCTATTGTGCGGGCTATTTTGGTTGCCTTAACCTGGGCGCTAGATGCCGCTAGCACTACAACTGATAGCTAGAGCCACCTAGCACCTGCAACTGTAATTACCGCGTAAAACGCGCACACACTCAACAGATGCCGTTGTTTAAAAAACTTAGGCCCGTCGCACATGGAGCTACTCAAAAAGAACTAGTTACAAACTCAAATACTAACGAGATCAAATGGCCCACCTGATGTTAAGCGGTAACCTCTGCCTTTAACAATGCCTCTGCCTCATTATGATTCCATTGCCACGGTAATGCTGCATGTGGTGTAATAAAATAGTTTGCCTAATAATCTCTGAGATTATAAGCTGAAGCTGAAGATAGTAAAGAAGTGACTGAAACTTTACAACATGAGCATCTATATAGCGTCGTGTCTTCGTATGCGAGGTACAGTTTCTAAGTGGTTTGTAATTGTAATTACTGATTAGTTCCGTCATATTTGAGTAGCTCCATGTGCGACGAGCCTTTATGACGATTACGGTTTTTTTAACTCAACATCTTTATTAAGACTACGTCAACCCCAGGCACAAATCTTCATAAACAAAAAAACGCCTCCCGCCCGCCGCTCGAAAAAGCGGTTTTTATTGAATATCTTGTAAATTTAGATAATTTTACAAAACTTCTACAGTGAACCCTCGGCGTTGTTGAATTGATTTTATCTAACTAATTTTTTAACCAATAATATGTACCATTTTGATAAACAATCGAATCTAGGCAAAAAATAGATGTAACTTTGGATTTTTTATATCGAGAAAATATTGTCCTATCGTGTTTCTGGTACAGTGTCCCTTCGGAATTACAATTTAGTACCCTTCCATATTTTTAATTTAAATACTGTACTTGATTTAGGCTCTTATACATCAAATCTAAGATTAGGAATTTTGCGGTACCCCACATTAACCACCTAGATTTGGCACGCGACTTCATCCGCGCCTAGTCCGAAAACTTTCCCGGCGTGCAGATGACAACTAACCACGCCGCGACACGACCTTTTAAACGAACGAACACTCAAGTTTTACAATTTAGGAGTCCATTCCAGAAAATATTTGAATCCCAACAACTACCTCTATCGTGAAATTATATTCTACAACGTCGAAATTACGCTGAAATAATGGCTAAATCGTAAAGTGTATTTTTTTACAAACACAACGTTCCCGTGCCAATATTCATATATTGCTGAAACATATGTTTGTTAATTTTATTTGAGGAAACTACCTATGAACCAGTTACGAAATCCCGGTTTCCTTGACGGCCGAAGCGGAAATTTCAAGTAGGTAGATACCTACTTGAAATTTCCGCTTCGGCCGGCATAAACATGTCTGTGATTCTGCCAACACTTTCCGAAATACACAGCATTTTTGTTTTTACGTGAGCACCTCATTTTGAAACCCTTAGCATACGAATTTTTCATTTTCCTTTCTAAGTAGACCTTTACACCCTAAAAGGAATAGGCACACCCTCTAAATTTCAAGTCTCAAAGACCAGTGGTTTAGGCTGTGCTTTGTCACTCGGTCAGACAGTCAGTCAGGACATTGCCTTTTATATATAACTAGTTCGTCTTTGGTTATAATGATATGTATAAAGGTCTGACATTTTATTTGAAAATTTTAGATTTGAACCGAAATACTAGTTTTCTCTTTCATTTCGGGCATGACGATATTGGCGAGTCATCTGTTTTTTTTTTTAATAACGCCATCTATCAAGTTACTACTACCTGTGGTACTACAAACAATCTGTGTGAAACCTCAATCTAGTTCAAATGATTACCACTAGGAAAACGACATCATTCGATTTTTCTAAAAAATAATTAATCTTTATTGAAGAGGCATTTATTTAATTTGCCCGTGTTTTGGGTATTTTTTGATATCATAAAATATTTTTTTCAGGTCCTAAAATTCATTTTTCACATACTACAATAACAAATCTATACCTGTTACGCCATCTATTGAATTTCAATAGAACAATATATTTTTTCTATGGGATGAGACCCCGTGGTTACACTATTTATAACTCAAGAACGGCTGAACCGATTTGGCTGAAAATTAGTGGGGAGGTAGCTTAGAACCAGGAGATGGACATGCGGAGGAAGGTGGGGGAGGTGGGTGTTTTTCATCCTGAAACTACCCGTGCGAAGCCGGGGCGAGTCGCTAGTTATTTATATTATCAAGTTCGCGCATAATATTCATAGTACCAAACGAGTGCTACGCGCGTAGCACGCGGACACGAGTTGACACGACATAGTGAATAAGAAATAATTAAAAGAAGATACTCGTAAAACCAATTTTTAATTGAAAATATCGACGAGACAAATCAAAGGGCGCGAAGGCAATTAGAGGCTGCTTATTGACCAATCAATTCGCTTGGAAATTGGGGAGCCTCCTCACCCCGGCTATAGGGAAAAATTTAATTGAAAACGGTAACTATATGAACAAGAAAATTCGTTTCGTTTTTTCTTAAATAATTACTTATTTATTCAAATTACTACGATTCATAATGTCACACAAATTCACTAATTAAGGTGGGGTATGCTGCAAAGTTACTAATCGTATATTTGATTGTTAACTAACTAAATACGTAGGTACAATATGCAAATTATAAATATGCATGTATACTACATTATAATTCCGAGGGAGCACTGTACCAGAAACACGACAGGACAATATATTCTCGATAGAAAAATAACCCAAAGTTACGTTTGGCTAGATAAAATTAAAGGAGCTTAGCGCAGAAAAACAACAAACTGTAAATACTTAAAAAAACCTACTACAACAAATAAATTGTAAACTTGTAATTTTTTTGTTCAAAGTTGGGTATGAGAGTGTCATTTAAATATTGTTGACGCCGATCACCATAGAATAATCTTATATCGTTTTTGAGGCATATCCACTGAAGCACAGGCAAGGTCGTTGTAACAATTCCTTGGATGATCCGAGTTTATTAGCAGTTTTCAAACGACTTTCAGCTTGGAGTGACCTCCATAGTTAACTTCGTCGGATGTTTGATCTATGAGCACTGTTTAACGAAATTTTGTTCGAAGTTTGAGCGAATTTGATGAAGCTCCCTTCGGTGTGCTGAGGAAACACCTTAACATTATAGCTGCTCGTGAAACAAAACCGTCAAAGGCACAAAGCCTTTTCAAAGCGTTGCAGTGACAAAGGAGACACAGCGGCTATCGCCTACAAGATGGAAATAACAACTTTACTGCGCAAAGCTATCGACATAAACGCCGATACGGCCAATCCACCTTAACAGGCAGAGTTGCCGGGCATGTGATGTGCCTAAGTATTTACTGCAGAACTTTGGCTCCTAAGTCCTTTCACCACAGAAGACATAACAATATCTACCAACTTGCATATAAGTTTTACTCTGACGACGACACGGCCCGTATGACTGAACTCACCAGTCTCGTTTCAGATCGAGCTATACATCAAAATATATATAGACACACGCCTTTTTCCCCAAAAGGGTAGACAGAGCCTCAAATGAGCCTCTTTTCACTGTGGGTTGCACCATCGTGGGAAATAGACGTGACAAGTGGTGTGGCATCGTATCTCCGGAACGGGTACTCGATTTCAATGCTGTTTTTTTATAAAAGATGGTGTTTACGAGATCGGTCTTAGCTAATGTTTGGTGGAAATTGGTGCAGCTACCCATTGTGAAAAGAGGCCCATTGAGGCTCTGCCTGCCCCTTCAGGGAAAGAGGCGTGTGTCTATGATATAATGTATGTATCTTGTTTATAATATTACTTTTCTGACACCTAGTTCGCCTGGTGATCGCATATGGAACGCTTACTGCGTGCTTCATTCAACCTACCTACTGTGAATACGGTACGGCTAAACTATAAAGCCGTGACACGCACGCGAGCGATATCGAAACTGCGAATTCAACGCGAGACAGCTCAATAACAAGACAAAGAGCGGGAAAGTCAACTTTTCAGAATTTGAATATTTCGCATTTGGGAAATATCATCGTATAGGTAGTATAGGTACTTATATAAAGCTCATATCACACTGATAACTACTGGTCTAGCGCTCCCTGAGGTATGGGAGCGGTACGGGAGGGGTGTTTTCGTTACGTCAAAATGAAGCGTGGCTTCATTATGTCAAATGTATGTATGTTTTGAGTAGTAGTAGAGCTTTTTTGTGAAAGAGTTCGTCCGGGGAAGTACTACCACCATGCCTATTTCTGCCGTTAAGCGCAGTTAAACGCTAGACCTGTAATTTGGAGTGACACAGGCCTGCTTTGACTCGTAATCGAACCTACGACTGTTGGATTTCAGTTCGCGGAAAGGTAATCCGATTGTACAGAACTTTTGCTTTATCTTGAATGTGTAAGTTGCTTGAACAGAACTCACTTATTGGGTGCTTAAACCTAATAGGTTTGGTTGGAGAATCTAATTCTCACTACTTATTACAGAATTTCTACTGCAAATGACCTTCTTCTAGAACTAGATAAACAACATTATACGATATATATAAAATCGTTGCGTGACTGACTGACTGACTGACTGACTATCAACGCACAGCCTACACCGTAAGAGACCTGAAATTTGGAGGGTACGTTCCTTTTGCGGTTTAGGGGTGCACTAAGAAAGGAATTCCAGGATCAGTGGGTGCAGCGGGGTGTTTGTATGGAAAGTTACACGCGGGCGAAGTCGCGGGCATTCCACTAGTCCAGTATAAAGGGTAATAGTATACAGGATGAGTACTGATGCAGTGATACTACTGGAGTGGACTACTGGAGCTACTTGTATTGCTTACTTAAAGCGATATAGTTACCAGAACACAAACTTTAAAAAAAAATAACTCTATGAATTGTTGTGTTTACTTCAATATTTAAGTTGAAACTCCAAATAGGTATCCATATAAACCACAACAACATCCATATAAACCACACATCCATAGAAACTCCAAATAGGTATCATATATGTAAGCTGTTGGTTCTCCTTTAAATAAAATAAATAAATAAATAAATAAATATAAACCACAACCTTACAAAGATAAAAAAAATATAGTTGACAAGGCAGTAAGTGGAATATAAAAGGCAGTAAATGTATTTATTTTGTGACGATATTTCAATTTTCAAATGTAATTTGGGCGCCACCCGAGGCGCGACCCAGAAGGCAAAATCGCCCGAGTAAATATGATTTAAATTGCTTGTAACAGAGTAGGTAAGTATATATGAAAATTCAATTTCGTGGAGCACTAGTCACACCATAGATTTATTTACAAAAAAAAAGCTACTTTCCCATTATGACTACTTTCCTATTATGACTAACTTTCCCATTGTGACACTTTCCTAGAAAAACTAATTTCCAGATTTAATTTTTAGGTCAGTAAGTAAAACCTTAACATTAAATACCTACTTTCAATGGCAGACAACAGGTTGATGGGTCAAATGTTACAGCTCGTTCACCGTAAGAAATACTCCATGGCAGGTGCCAACTTACGGTGAACGGTCTGTATGTTCAACAATAGTCAAGATGAAAGATGACATCAAAACTTACTTACGAACTTACGTCATTTTAGGAAATTGAACGTTTTAGTAATTTGAACGTTTCGGTAAAGTGGACACTTCGGTAAAGTGGACGCTTCGGAAAAAGAGCACGCTTCGGAAAAAGAGCACGCTTCGGAAAAGAGGACGCTTCGGAAAATAGTCAATTTTAACTTTGAATGTTTGTAATAATGGGGTATAAAAGAGAAATTAAAAAAATGCACATATATCAAATAAAAGCTCTATAAAGCACACCATCAAAAATGAATAAGTCGTTACTATGTGCAACTTTTACTTAACACAATTTATATAAAGTACACATTAAAATCGATGTCTCTTCTTTATTGTGTTTAAATAGCAACGATTATTGTTTCAGGATCTTGGAAATCAACCTGTATTGTAGGTACTTACTAGTAGGTATTGTAGATTATATTGTAAAGGATGGCTATCATATTTCTGTTAATACAAAGGCTTACTGAAGAGAGTTAATTAACGGCCCTATGGCAAATACGTCGTATCACGGAATAAATTGGGCGAGAAATAGGCCGGACGTGTCTAAAATCCCTGTCCGGAACAGCAATTTGTAAATATTTATGTCGTTAAACTTTCACACCTGGACGGCGCTCTCGGCTCATTCCATTCCACGAGATTGCTGAATAGTCATACCAGTGAACAATGGATTCAAAGGAGGAATAATTGAACGGCCTTGCCAGATGATCAGCTTCGAGGCCAGCTTGTTTCACAGACGGACTTGACTAAGCTAGAAAATAGTTGCAGCATTTTATAATTAACTAGAAAGGCCTGGGAGATCTCCGCTCACTGAAAGTGCAATAAAGCTTTATTAATCTAATAAAAGTGAGGAAAAGAGTCCAGTCGGCTGTTGCCGATCGTTGAAATGTAGCCTATATTTAACAAGCTTTTATTTAACTTTCCTTCCTGCCTGTGACAAATCTTACAACTAAATTTTAAACCAGTTTCACCAAACCGATTGAACTGAAATTTGCCATACATGTCAAGTTCCGATGAAAATACAATATTATGATGACAGCGATCTGGTCTGATGATGTAGACGGAAGGTGGAAAACGGACCTCCTCGATAATTGTGCCTGGCAGTGTTTGGGCTCATTTTGATCGCCCAAACCCTGTCAGGCTACTAATAATCATTAAGGAGTTACGTTGTCTTCATTCATCAGCCGAGCGATTAGCTATCTCCTGTTTATATCAGCATTGCGCTGTTTCAATGCTGTTTCTATTGAAAATGACGTTTTAGCGATCATGCAACTCACCCTGTTGCTAACAAAGCTTGATTGCAACAAAAAGCCTTTTGACATGTAGTGTTTCTATCGATAGTATGAAGTAGCGATTATGTACCGCTGTTTCAATGAATAATGGCAGCATTTGATCGCAACACAACCTATTGCAATAGAAACAAGTAAATGGTTGTTTCAAACCATATAAATCTAAAAGGTAAGCCATAAAAGTGTTTTTTTTTATTGTTTGAACATGGTTTTAATTACATTCCAAATCAAATAAAAACATTCAGTACGTACAAAACACTTTTACTACAATTTAGCGGTATTGCGCTATTTTGTTAAAAATATTAAATTGGAGTCGAACGAATCAACACAACTTGGGTCTATAGGTATATATACATTTCACTTCAATGTGGTTACTTACTTTCCTTCCAACCAAATTTGATAATTCGTATATTTGTTAAAATATAAACAAACTTTTCTCACAAGGATTGACTAATAGGATACTACGCATCGCACAAGTTACACAGCACAGAGTAAAAATATGTTTCTATCATAGACAAAGCATAAAAGAGTCGTATAAACGGTTGATTAAAAATGGTTAGTTCGTTGATACACGGTTCATAGCGTAATCATACTTTGTAAAGTGGTCGGGTTATCCACAATTCGTTCAAACTTCAGATTGTAACACATCGATACAAGTCCATAGAAATCGGAGCAAGAAAAGATAGCTGATCGGAAAACATCCATAGAAATATTATTTTGTTAGCATCAAGCGGACGATAGAAATCGTTTGCAACATATTTAGCTGATCGCACCACAGATCAACTCGCTGTCAACATAGTATTTGTAAGTGTCCAGTTCGATACCGAAACTAGACAGGCAGCTATCCGGCAGCTATCCGGCTTTCCGGCATACCTATGCCAAATTTCAGCTCAATCGGATGCCAGCAAGTGCTTGAAAATGTTGAAAAGAAAAGTTATCTACCCAAAATAATAATGAACTAACAAGCAACTAAAGCAATATAATAATTGAGTAGTGTTAGAAGGTATAATTACCTCTACACACCAAGGTTATGCACATGACAGCTTTGATGAGGGCTGGAACTAAACTTTAGAGAGAAATGACTCAACCCAGCACTATCGGTAGAGTTTGCTAGTTAGCATAGTGTGGCGCAGAAACAGGTTGAACAAAGGAGCTAACTCAAAACTGTGCCAAGTTTGTTTTTCATTTTCCAAAAACAACCTTCAAAGTTTTGTTTCTAGAAAATTCATCGTAAATTGTGTTTGTTGAGGCCGCTTCAGAACAAAAACAACTCTGAGTAGGTAAGACCTTCAATTCTATAAATATTTAAGGGATTTCCAGAAAGTATTGTTATCAGAAAAAACAAAGCAATGCTCAAATAAAAGATCTCGAAGCAGAATGTATTTTATTTTAGCTATTGTATTGTTGAAATTGGTTTAAATAGACAATTATGCATATTTACTGAAGATTGGCTTTTGTCAGCGCAACCGATGCAATTCCCTTTTTATTTCCTGCTCTAATTTGGCATCAATGCACGTATTTTCGCAAGACATTATCATAGATGAAATACAATTTTATCATCTTTAAATTATGCCCCAAAACAGGAAAATCTACGTCAAGAACAGTTTCCCAGCAAGAAAGTGTAATTGAGAACATTCTAATTAAGTCTCGACATGCCAACTTCAGTCGTGCGAAAAATTTAACATGCCAGAGGGAGGGTAGTTTGCATACAGTTTGGAGAAACGTGAAAATTTACTGCATCTTTTGTGGCGTCAGCAACAACACCTTATCCCACACTACGCGCCATCAATCATGTAAAGCTAAGGCCAAACCAACACGTTCAGCCTGCGTCCTCAGTGGCGTGCACGGTGGCGATCAATGGTAAGACAATGGATGGCCACCGTGCACGCCACCGCGGACGCGAGCTGAACGCGTTGGTTAGGCCTTAACTTAAAAGATACATAGACACACGGCTTTTTCCCCGAAATAGTAGGCAGAGCCTCAAAAGGCCCCTTTCACGGGTTTATAAATATAGCCCTGATATTACAATACCATTTTGAAGGAAACTTCAAGGTGATTTATATTTTTTTTTTTCAAAATGACCCCATTTATATTTGAGTTTACTTTTACTTAAAATACAGATATATTTGAAACCTCCTTTCATATGAATCTCTTAATTTGGATACCCATGTTGATACCTTATTTTTTGTAGTCAGTTATTTTTGTAGGTATTTAGTATGGGAGAAGGAGGTAGCTTAGGCAAAACCGTCGACTTTTTTTTGGCAGAAAATTCATTTTTGGTACGGCAACATTACTACTACAAACCATCACATGTCATTCGCCACGCTGTCAGCTATCAATTTTTCTTATTAGCATGTCAGTATTTCGGTGGCTGGTGTAAATTTTTCATCTGGACTACGTACCTAAGTGTTTATTTGCTCATTATAGCATAAATTATATATTTTTTATAGTTTCTGTTAAGTTTGGGTGTCTATGTATGGATAGAGCTAAAAGTATTAGTTTCAAAATAAATAAAATATGTTTTATGACACAAAGTTTTTTAAATGTCGCCTTGGGGTAGGTTAGGACACACAAGGTTTGGGGCACTTTAGGACATGTCTTGTCTATGTAAGTGTCCTAACCTACCCCAGAGCGCCATTTAAAAAACTTTGAGTCAATTTAGGACATGTCATAATGTGCCCCTTTGGTAATATTAAAAGTTTTCATTTATTTAAGTTGCCAAACACAAAAATAAAAAAGTTTTTATTACTATTATGGCCTTTTAAATCACAAATCCTAAACTGCCCCAGTAGCGTCCCAAACTACACCCCAAGTGGGGCAGAATGGGACATCGTCAATGGCTTACTAAAATTAAAACTTTACCTATTCTACTCAATAAATATGTTTATTTTACTATTGCATTCTAAAGGTAAAATACAAATATAGGTTTTACTGCATTAAAATGCACAAAAAACTTAAAAACAAAAAAAAACTAGGACCTATTATGTAAAAAGTGTCCTAATATCCCTCCTCCCCTATTCACTATAATTGATTTTTCAACAATTATAGTATCCTATAGTACTGTCCGCGTCAAGAGGATTCAAGACATACCAGGGCTGACCTGTCAGTCAGCCGGGAAAAAGTGGAGACTTCATTAAGTATTTGCTGTTTATTTTTCGGCCGTTAGTCTGTAACATTTTTTCAATATAATTTGTTATCATCTGGAATGTCCTACAGAATGAGACCCTGCCGCCGCGCGCCGGCGCCGGTAATGAACATATCACTCAAAGGGAAATAACATGAATAGGCATGGTTATGAAACTGCCACTAATGTTTTTGTATTTGAAATGAAAGGAATTGAATAAATAGGAAATGATAGGATCTCCTGTTTGCTATCTACTTAGAGAAGTAGGTCAGTTTTGATTGCTTTACCAAACTACTGTACTTACTCGGTATGTAATTTTAGGTTTAAAATATTCTGTACAATTACGTAAGTACTAGTGTCCGCACGTGGCTTAATCCCGTTTTTTTTTTTTGAAGACCTACTTCATGGTTTATTAACCTTGGCGTTCTAGACCGCCATCGTTAGTATGACAACCCATAAATGGCGTGAATTACAAACAAACACAATGAAAATCATCAAACTCTAGGGTAAGTTTCGAAGCTAAGTGTTTGAGGAAAATTATATACAACAAGGCGATAATGTTACATTCTCACGTACGACCATCATCGCCTGACTTGCAGGCCTCGTAAGTAATGTACCTACCTAAGTACCTATCTACAGCAAAATCAAACAAGATAATGCTCACAATAAAGAAAACCTTTTTTTTGTCAAGAAACTTTTAACTGACTGTCAGAGAATGGAGTAGATACGCGCCCAAATTAAAGCTAATAAGACAAAATGGTGTTTGTTACTCGTCTGTTTTCATTTTCGCTTCGTGTCGGAACCTTCGTGGAACTGCGACGCTGAACATTTTATGGAAAATTACAAACTTGGGTTGATGGGATGGAACACTATGAAATTATTTTATTTATTTTATTTTATTGAGGTAATCCAACAGCGTTACAATATATATAGTCCAAATAACAAAATACACAACAATAAGGCCAAAAAAGGGTTACACAAATATTACGAAAATTATGGAAAATGCTTATGCTAATTTCAAAGAAAGGAAAAATATGACTAAGTGAAAGTAAATAATAAAAATATAAGAATATAAATATAAATTTCGCTTGCATTGCTTTGATGAGGTTAATAAGTGGGTGTGCGGGGTGTGTGGGTGAGTGAGTGAGTGAGCGAGCACTCCTGCTACCACCAGTCTCTTAAGAGTCTGGGTATCACAGGAGTTACCTTCACACGTATGGGTGTGTGAATGTGTAAGTGTGTGTGTGTGCGTGTGTGTGTGTGTGTGCGTGTGTGTGTATATGTTTGTTTATACTTACATAAAATTATAATTCAAAATATTGATTTTGCGTTTTAGGTCAATTTTAGTGCAATTAAATAAATCTAAATCAGAATAGTATATATATCAACAGTATATAGTATATATGTGTTTTATATCAACGTCTGCTTGAATATTGCATTTGTTTTCTAAGTGATGCCGTGGTGTGTCCAGCCTAAGAATAGACGCCTCTATCTCCTCCCGTGGATGTCGTAAAAGCCGACTAAGGGATTACCCGGACTTGTTGGTAAGATTCGTTGGTATAAGATTTGTCCTGGCTGCTAGCTTATTATGGAATGGGAAGAAAGCGTTAGCAGAGTCAGTCATGGGGAGCAATGGCATTGGAATATTGGCAACTGGGAATAAATGTATTCACTAAAACCGACTTTATACAAACACTAGCGACTCGCCCCGGCTTCGCACGGGTAGCCCCTGTTGAAAAACAGCCCCCCCGATATTTTATTAGGTACTTATTCTGCTATTCGGAGCGGAGAAGAATCCACCAAAAAAGAGATAACTAACATCGGTCCAGCCGACCTTGAGTTAAAGGTAAGTGGTGTAACTAACACTACTTTGTGTTATATATATAGAAGATATAAAACTTCCCTTGTTTTATAACTTCCATCTACGCTATCATGCAATAATAATTAACACAGTAGATAGATAGATAACAATTTATTGCACACCACAATAAAAAACACATTAAAAACAATGAGTAAATTAAGTATGGAAGCACAATGGGCGGTCTTATCGCTGAGAGCAATCTCTTCCAGACAACCTTGGGATGGACTGGAATTGACGAGAACGATAAAGGACGGTGGTGTATTAGATACAATACACTAAGCTTCTCATTTTATTCTGACGTATTATATACAAACCTTTTTTATAAAGGTATTCACAATGAGCGTTCCCGACTTTATATACAAACATAAAACTTCCCTTTAACTTCCATCCACGCTATCTTGCAATAATAATTTTAAACTTCATAAAGACATTATTACATTCATAAAATACCAGATGATCACGATTATTATAAGGTTTGAAGCCAACTGGCAAATACTTTTTTAGCACGATTATTTATGGGGCAAAACTTAGCTTAAATAGGGTAGGTAGGTACTTCTAATTATATCATAAGTGCCAAGTAACGATGTTTGGATGTTTGTATGTTTGTTACTGAATTACGCCGAAACGGCTGAATTTATTTCGATGAGATTTGGTACACAGATAGACTATGATCTGGGTTGAGCTATAGAATACTTTTATCCTTGTAAAAAGCGAGCGAAGCCGCGCGCAGACACTAGCTGTTCATAATTGAGGACCAAATTGAATACTAAAACTCGCACATCCTCCCACGCCTCCTATTTTTCTTCTCATTAAATTCCTCGCGGGTTTCAAGACAATTTAGCTTTCCCTCGGGACGCACGGATCTCATTGCTCAGTGTCGTGGAGTAGTGTGTGCCTTTCAAGATACACCCTCGAACCACAATATATATAGTACTGGAACACTGTGACTAAAACTGGTAGCCACTTTGCAAGGCCGTACGTTCTCATAGAACGAGTATACTGAGGCCCTAGTCGGAGTTTTGCAAACACCATCGTAACGATGAACGTAACGACACGATCGTACGTGTATATAACATAATAACTAGCTATTAATCTGTGCCAAAAACGTCACAGATTAACGGCAAGTTACTACGCAATACACGTACGCTCGTCGTCGTTACGATCAACGTTACGATGGTGTGTGTAAACTCGGACTTGCCTCTCTGGTCAGTTACTCTTTATGGTCGACGTGGAATAGGATTGTCATTTGCAGCGGACGAAGGCTCGCTAAGTGGGCCCCTCCCGATTTGAACTAAAATCTTTTAGGTTCGTCCAATTCAAAGTTTGAAAGAGAGGCACTGTGAAAAATGAGAGCCAGTGCCAGATCCCTTGGTTGGAATTCGGAAAATTCCGCTAGTTACTTGCGAAACTGCAATAAATCTGCAAAATATTCATAAAACTTGTTCCAAGACGTACGTGTTTTTGAGAAAGCCTCACTAGTTTTTGACAAAAATGTTTGTCATTCAAAATTTACATAACATGGGCGAGGTCCTTCGGACGTCTTTTTTTACATTTACAGTTTGTAAGTAATTTTTATTTTTTATGTATTGTCTCGACAAACTGGCATACGGCCCGCCTGATGGTAAGCGGTTACCGTCATCTATTGACATCTGCAACACCAGGGGCATTGCGAATACGTTGCCTGCCCTGAAGGACTCTTTACATTTACATTATGAACATCCAAAGTTAAATTGTGCAAATAAGCTGTTTTTTTAAGGCTTTAGGTACTGAATTTAGTGGTAAAAAATTAAATGTTGTTTTTCCATTAACCTAGATACATTCTACTAGATACATATTTGTACAAAACGTCTAACGAAGAAATTGTTACGACTTCATAATCACGTACGAGCTGAGCACGAGCGTTTGTATGGAAAGTATTTCGGGTTGGCCGCTCTTAAGCTTCAATATTAATAATCACTAGAACATCTACCGCTACCCTCATATCATTTCGTTTCGCTACTCGCGCAGGCCAACAATAGCGCTCATCCACCCCTGAAGCGGCTTTTCTATTCTCGTCGGAGTTGTCATTGACCCAGTTCCGTGGCCCAGACAGACGTTGAGCTGCAACTCGGTTCTATAATGTTAAATTAGGTCTAATAAAGGTAAATGGCTATGCAAGGCAGTGCCAGCCATTATTGCGCTGCACATTCCCGCGCTCTTCAGTTTTATCATATTAGATATATACCTAATCTACTGCTATCTGTAGGTGGGAGCTGACATTGTTCGTGGCTCTGTGAATCCACAGTCAATTTCAATTGATGAATATTGCAATGACGTAGAGCTTTACTAGAGTTTTCCTTTAGCTGATTGACCAATTAATGTCCCATTTTCACGAGAGACCTGTCGGTTCTGTACCACATAAAATATCTAATGACGTTTATGATCGGGGCAGGGACTTTCGCAATAAAATATAATCACAAGATTAGATAAAGTTGTATCAAAGATACCCTTCCCTTTCAGTGGGGTTAGGTTTGTATCAGTGATCTCAGGGAGGGTTTCTTTTCAGCAACACTTTGTGGCCTTTCAAAAGATTGAGACGCTTTTAAACTTTTACAATATTAAAATATCGTTAGGCACTTGACTACCTCTTTCGGTCTTCATTATTTATCTTCATTTAACGGCACCGAGCAAATTTCAAAAGTTAATTTAATTTTTGATGTGGTTTTGCTAGTCCATTAACAAACTTGATATCGTCGTCTTTGTGAAAACGGACAAAAGGACAAAGCGCTTTTTTAACTTTCATTTTAGCTTCTTTTGTCTTTCGTCAAATGGTTTTTTTTAATAAAAGAATAACTTTGACAAAATACTAATCTATCAACAATATTTAAGTGGCAGTTATGGTAAATGATCCACTAAAGCTAACTGCCCGCTATTTCAACATACATGATGAAAACTCTCGTGTTATGTTGGTTTTCCATAATATTTTGGCTTTTCTTTTTCGTTAGTGGATCGTATTTCGTAACAAATTCCCTCTAGAACATAAAAAAATGATACGACGTAGGTTAAAACACTACATAGCCATTTAAAGCCATAAGAAGAAGGTAGTATATCTAGGCCCTAGGGGCTTCTGGCAAACATGGCGGGAGAGGAGTGGGTTTAGTGGGTATTCTGCCTTTTTCAGGGCAGCGAGTCCCACATAATTCCCAGTTTATTCGTAAACGAATTCCCACTCCAAAATAAAATAAAAAAAGGCCCTACAATGTTAAAATTATTCTCCATGTAAACGCTTCAATCAATTGCATTTGAGTAATAGTAAAAAACACAGTACATACATTTCGCTATTATTTGCTACATAATATTAAAT
Organism: Operophtera brumata; assembly: GCA_932527175.1. Classification (NCBI taxonomy): domain Eukaryota; kingdom Metazoa; phylum Arthropoda; class Insecta; order Lepidoptera; family Geometridae; genus Operophtera; species Operophtera brumata. The sequence goes on along the minus strand of OW052237.1, from coordinate 8,410,225 downwards.
ACATAGCATTTTATAATAAATAAATAAAAAAAATAATGGTGGATAGTTCACGCAACATTATCTAGCCCCAAGCTAAGCAGAGCTTGTGTTATGGGTCCTAGATAACTGATATACTTAAAATACCCAGAACACCCTGAACAAATATCTGCAGATCGCACAAATATTTGTTCCGAGGCAGGAATCGAACCCGCAACATCCTGCGTCGCAAGCGAACATACGCTCGCCGCGCCACAGAGGTCGTCAAAAACCCTCAAAGGGTTTAAAAAATCAATGTCGGTGAGCAGAGCTAGCCACTAAAACGATACCTGCTTTTCAATACTTAAATTGGCGAGCATAGCGAGCGCGAAAAATTTAGCGTTTACGGCCCTGATCTTGTGAACTGTGAGATAATAACTTTTTTTTTAAAAAAACGGGCAAATTCTTGACTCCTGGACAATACGGTGTGAATACAACTTGACATGGAACAATAATCCGTTATAAATAAATAAACTATAAACTATACAAGACCTGTCCCTTATATACGGAACGTATGGCAACCCTACGTATAAAATAAGTAGTATTCATCCCAGAAAGCGTTTATAGAGCAGTTCCTATTGATAGCTCGACTATAGATCGTGGATTACATTACATAAAATATGAAGTCTGATGTAGCGAAGACCTACGCTACATCAGACTGTACTATAGACGTCCATTTAATTAACTTACACCTAAAATGGAGTCTGAAAAATGTATGCTTCATTTTAGATTTTTCAAAACTGGAGCTAAAGCTAGTTATAATTAGAGAGAAGTAGATAGGCACCTACCGAACCAAATTATTAACACATCTACGGAACGATACCCGTATAGTTGAACCAAATTAAACAACTTTTAGTTGTTCGCTTTCCATTATCTCCCGAAATGCAATTTTCATGTCATGCCAACTCGCAACCGCTACCTAACAAGCAGTGAGTAGCTAGCAGGAGGCTACATAATAACTACGATATAACCTACAACTAGGTACATGCATGCACAGCAAATATGATCTGTGTGCCTATACATAATGTCAATCTAGATTCTAGATTCATAGCCACGAAAAAAATGTAGCAGTTCCCTTAGCGATTTATAGAGTTGCTATTGTATGCCGGCGAAAATAGCTTCGTGTGACCGAAAACGCGCTAATAATTGCTGACCGAAAACAAGTAATTAATTTTGTAAAAATTAAAAAAACCCTCAACCCAATGAAACGGCTGAACCGATTTTGATCTTACATAGCTAAGAACACTCCCAAAAATTCACCTTTCAAACAAAAAAAAAACTAAATAGGTTCATTCTTTCGGGAGCTACGAGGCGACAGACAGACAGATACACACACACACACAAGACACGTCAAACTTATAACACCCCGTCGTTTTTGCGTCGGGGGTTAAAAAACGCCGCTATCAAATTGAGCATGTGTTTTTTTTTCGCTTGCTAAAAATAGCCACATTTGACAAGACACTAGCTAAAGTTAGCGCTGTAGCCATTCTTTCATCACGTACGACCTTAGAGCATTGTTCCGTACCGCGTACGACAGGCAACATTTCGACTAGGTACACGGCATCAATCGAATGAGATTTTTAGCTGCTACAAATAGCATTTGAAATCAACAGTAGGCATACTATACGGTCACACGGTTCCGCCGATTTATAGCTGATGATCGTAACCGCCAGCGAAAAATAGTCGCTATAAATCGACTAGCGTTTTTTTTTTTATATTACTTTTTATGACGTATCAATCAGATGGCCCACCTGATGTTAAGCGGTACCCTCTGCCTATGAACAGTGCATTATCACATAGGTCACATCCACTTAGGACGTGCCCTATGCGGCATTGCACCGCGCCCACCACCCTGAGACATTAAGATGAAAAGTGTCATGTGCCTGTAATTTCACCGGCAACCATACCCTTCAAACCGGAACACAGCAATGCGAGCACTACTGCTTTGCGGCAGAAATAGGTATGGTGGTAGTACTTCACCGGACGAACTCTTTCACAAAAAAGCTCTACTACTACATGTGACCGTGTGATCGTTGACCGAAAAATAGCTGTTAAAAAACTGGACATGGTAAATTTTTTCGCTTGCGGAAAATAGCCGCGCGATAAAAAGCTACTTTGACAGGACACTAGCTAAAGCTAGCGCGAGTAGCCATCCCTTCAACACGTACGACAGACGATATTTCGACTACACGTCACGAATAGAATGAAATTTTTAGCTGCTAAAAATAGCATAAAGTCGACATTAGGCGAAGACGGTCACACTGTAACGCCGATTTATATGATGTGATGATCGTAAACAGCTTCTGTAAATCGCTTCGTGTGACTGAGGCTTAACCTATCACAAATCAGAATCGTCTAGCAAGGATCAAATCGGGAACCAATCTCGACGATAAAAAGTATTTTCTAGTTCAAATCAAACGAGAAAGTAATTCTGTTATAAAGGTTCAATTACATTTAAGGACTCGAGTTGGCAGGGTACATTATTCTGGGTTATATCTATTCCGTGTCAGGGGCGCGGTTTATAGAAATAACAATTCACTTTCCGAAAGGCGTGGAGGCCTGATGAGCCTACAAACCCGCCATGGGAGTTTAGTTTACTTAACTAAGCCTATAGATAGGTAAGTACCTACTTTTTATGGATAAGTTACAATTTTATCACTCACTTGTACTAGTACACAGGTTTAGTTTTTAAACTTTTATTTTATTTACTTACACACTTTTTAGTTGAGGTGAACTATCAGTTTTTATTTAAAAAAAAAGTTTTTTAAACTCGGGTTACACCAAGCACGATGGGGAGTGGTGTGGTCAGGATGACCAAAGTGATTTTATAACCGACTTTAAAAAAAAAGGAGGAGTTTCTCAATTCGTGTGTATATTTTATGTCTGTAACCTCATATCTTGTTACCTCATATATCATTTCTGAACCGATTTGTATTTTTTCTTTTAGTTGACTCCGTAAAATTACCAATGATGTGGACCGGAATGGATGAGGAAGGCGAGGGAAAGGGACCTGTGGAGGGATTTAGGGGAGGCCTACGCCGCTGAGGCGACTACTATAGATTAAGCAAATTAGATTTAAGTAAAATCATTGAGTATAATAATAAAACAAAATAATTAATTAATGTTTTAGAAAGTAGTAGAAATAAAGGCTTTTTATTTTTTATTTTATTTACTCCAAGCACCCGCCCCGACACCCTCAGGGAAAAGCTTGCTCATACTCCTCATTTCTATTTGATTCCCCTCGCCTATTGTCAAAAACTGTAACAAACTCATTATATTTTTAATTAATTCTTTTTCGACGTTGGAAAATTACGTTTAATTTCCGCCATATTGAATTTGTGTGACGTCATAGGTCAAGTAAGTAAAATCATTGAGTATAAATAATAAAACAAAATAATTAATTAATATTTTAGAAAGTAGTAGAAATAAAGGCTTTTTTATTTTTATTTACTCCAAGCACCCGCCCCGACACCTTCAGGGAAAAGCTTGCTCAGACTCCGCATTTCTATTTGATTCCCCTCGCGGAACGTCAAGACACTTCATATCATAGATCTAGAATGTATAGCGAGAATTCTATGTCTATGCTTCATATGACCACAGAATAAATAAAAGTTGACAAATAGAGTATAGCAAACTGACGCCAGTTTTATATGCTTGTGTGTGTTTTAAAGAGATAACACACAAACACACCCTACACTAACATAGCTATACAAAATAAGGAGTGTCTGTTTGTGTGCGTGTGTGCGTGTAGTAGGTTTTTTACTTGAATGACGGAACAAGCTGATGGCCCACCTGATGTTAAGCGGTAATCTCTGCGGTACGTGTACTATTCGTTAATTGTTTCTGAGCGTAGTTTTCAGCTTCACTTGTTTCGTACGCCGTGATCTGTTTGACTTTCTCTATGAGATGATACCTCATTTATCAAAATCGAACGAGTAGTTTCGGAGATAAGAGATGAACAAACTTACATACATACATAAACTTTTAATATCATATCCCACCTTTTGCCGGAGTCGGATAAAAATACGACACATAAATGACTTGACTTGTTAGTAATATTCGTTGGCATAAGATTTGTCCTGGCTGCTATGTGTTATTGCTGAAAGAAAGTGTTAGCCGAGTCAGTCGTGGGAAGCAGTGGCGGCGGTGAGCTCACCACAATGTGTGTCACATCTATGCTGGTGGTGCAAGCCCCGGTGAAAAAATAAAATGTCTAGTATAAATGGCATGGTAAGTTCAATTCAATGATCCCCGCGCGCTACGAACGTAGCAAACGAACCGAACTTGTACTATTATTTATTCTGTGACCGAACAGAAAAAGTCAAATGCATAAAGCGTTCCGGCAGATAATCGCAATGTTGAGTCTGATCACGCTCTCCGTGGAATCCTCACACAGCGAGGCTGGCTGTTTCTTGTTAGATATTAAATAACTTTTATCGACCCACCCCAGCGCGCTAGTCCTCGCTACGAGCTCCAACCGACGAACTTACTACGCGAACAGCCACAAACAGCAAGTACCAAGAGAAAATTGAATCACGACATGATCAAATAACAAAAATATCTATGGCAAAAATATCTCGCACTCGACATTGATAACTTCGTTGTAAGAACTACACTATATTGAAGTTTAAGGCGTATCAGCAGCTGATTGGTCTTATTTGGAGGCTTTCTCCTCAGAGAGGAGTCAATGATATGTGCTGAAAAAAGATGTAATTCGTTGTCCTTCTATCTGTAAACTGCACGTACAAAAATGTAGTACCTGGTTCATTAACCATTACATGTGAAAAAAAAGCAGCAGTGCAGCTGTTTGCGACTGAAAATTTGATTCAACTTCTAAACGACTTAGTATTTTGTACTTTTAATTTCACCTGAATGTCGGCAAAAACATTATCTTCAAGTTGAACGTATGATTCTGTGATGTGACGGTTTTTCACGTGGCAAATAATTGTTTTTCGTGATTTCCACTTACTTTTCGTTCCGCGAGCGCGTTCTGTATCACTTTCTAACTAACCTGAAAGTGACGGAATTTGGCTCTGGTATATGCTCCTTAATTTCACTTTGCAAGCAGAATAGTAAATTACTGCCGCAGCCGGCAAGTTAGGCGTAGATGGACGAACGTACCTACATTAACCTAATTAAGGCACAGGCTTGTACCTAAATATTTTTTCTCAAACATACAGCTCTTGGGCCTGCTGGTCCTGCTACTTGCTTTATTCTTGCCACTGATTTTCATAGTGAAATCACAGTGAAAATCCCTTGGCATACACGACAGATATAGATTTTTAATAGGCTTGCGTTTGGCTACATCTCATCTGATGGGAAGCGACAATGAGGCCTATTTAAGCACGCCTTCCTAGAAGATGCTTATTCACACTTCATATGAAGATGCCCGAGTTTTATGATCAAGGGAATAAAGAAGCCGGAAGAGGGCTTTTGCTGTCCGCATGATGAAAGAGCTCGAGAAACGGTTTGTACGCGACGGTGGTATGTCGACAACAAAAGGGTGAAACGACTCTCCACGTCTGGTCGTCAGGTGGCGGAATGGAGTCGAGGGGACCTGAGCACACTCACCGAAATGCATGCGGTAGAAGATAAAGACGCAACTTTTCGACGGCTCTATTGAGTCCAAAGCAGCAAGCTGTTATTTTTCTGAACCATCCCATAGGTGGCTGCAGTATTCCATGCACGACCTCACTTGAGCTTGGTACAGTGCAAGAGGTGCTTGAAAAATGATGGCTTGGATCATATGGATATTAGGGAAAAAAGAGTTTAATTAGAGAAATATTATTGTATAAAACATCATACCTGCTTAACATTTTGTCGGGTTCTGAACTTGAAGCCCAAACAAACAATTTTATGTTTGTTTTTGTGGTATGTGAACAAGAATAGGTATTCTGTAACCGCCTGGAGCGTTCCGTCAAACTTTGAGGGGAATCTGATTGCATGATTGGATTATTGTTTTTTTTTATAAAGCCTATGTGATCTTACGTCGAAAGACAGAATCATAGTTCTGACCACGTAATGTGAATGTGTATAGTAGCTGCAAGTTATGTAGGTACCTTATTCGTGAAAATATTTTTATTACTTCGCCTGGAGGCCTGTTCATTACGGAATAGTTGCACGACCATCGTCCAAAAACGACATACAATTAGGAAGTCTACCTTAACCACATAGCTTCAATTTGAGCCTGGCTTTAATTAGACCTGCAGAACCAATTTAGGATTCCTTATCTAAAAAAAAGCGGATCCCTTTGTTGTCCGTCTGTCAGTCAAAACCCTAGCAGGTTAAAGTTAAGAGTTGAAATTTATACCAACTACTAAGGGTTAGGGTAACTGTTGTGAACTTTTTTAACCGACTTAAAAAAAGAGAAGGTTCTCTATTCTTTTCTTTTTATTAATATTGGTCCCATTTTCATCAAAATCTGGTTCTGATGATGGGATCCATGGGGAATGGAGGGAACTCCTCAAATATTATAGGCAAACTTTTTTTTTATGCTACTTGAATGAAGGAACAAGCAGATGGTCCACCTGATGTTAAGCAGTAACCTCTGCCTATGAACAGTGCATTACCTCATAGGTCACGTCCACCTAAGACGCACCCTATGTGGCATTGCACTGCGCCCGCCACCCTGAGACATAAAGATGAAAAGTCTCATGTGCCTGTAATTTCACCGGCACCCTTATCCTTCAAACCGGAACACAGCAATGCGAGCACTACTGCTTTGCGGCAGAAATAGGTATGGTGGTAGTACTTCCCCGGAAGAACTGTTTCACAAAAAAGTTCTACTACTAACAACATTAGCGATTTCGGTATTTTCAGCAACAAGTCAAGCATGTGCATTCACAAAACGCCATTTGATGAAGTGGTACTGATGAAGAAGACCAGAGATGAATATTGGAACTACTCAATGATAAGTATTTCACGGGTGGCGATAAGAGTAAATTTCCTATATCCGATTTAGCTGAAATTTGGCATACCTGTCTAGTTCCGATGACAATACAGTATGATGGTGACAGCGAGCTGAGCTGATCTGATGATGAGGACAACGGAACTCCTCGATGGATAATAGTAGTCTGGCCGTGTTTAGGCGCATTGTGATCGCACAAAGTTCCGATCACTAATATTATAAAATCTTGTAATGGGGATAAATTCATAGATACGAAATCGTTTTTTTTTTCGAAAAGTATTATTGTGGAAACGTTTCTACAAAATTCTAAAATTAGACAAGGTAGGGAGTAAGTTATCCCTGACAAAATAACGATATGGAAGCCTTAAGACGCAATTGCTACTAGCACGGTTCAGAATTAATTTATATCAAGATAAGTTCCACGATGGTGCAACCCACTGTGAAAAGAGGCCCATTCAGGCTCTGCCTACCCCTTCGGGGATAAAGGCGTGTGTCTATGTATTTATGTAAGTTTTTCGAATCGAGTTTCTATCTTTGGTCCCTTTAAAAATTACATGTCTCACTCAAAAAAATAAAACATCTTGAAATCTGATTTGATTGCAGATTTTTTATTCATCCAGCCAGTCTAAATATTTTACTGAATCAAGCACACTGGATTGACTAGATTGAACTGATGAGTCACTAAAACATGAAATATGTACACCTACTTATCGAATAAATAGGTGACCCATAAAATAGGGGGTATTCTTAGCACGTTAGTAATATAATTGAAAGTTGTTTACCGGGACGCTCACGTTACATCGATTTGTTAGCTGCGATATAAGCTGCTTTTACTCATAGTTACGTATATCCGTATCGATCGAAAGCTAAACGGATAAATGATGAAAGTAATGCAGAGGGTTGTTTGTGCCACGTAGTGGGTTTATTGGTCGTCAATATGCGAACGAGAGGGATACTATTATGAGCTCTGTGGTGCTGGGGTGAAAGGGCATTCGGCGACAGGCGGTCTGCGAACCCCCATCCACTACATACATCACTTATAGCCGGTTGACACAAGGATAGTAAACCTAGCTAGTATCTACGCCAGGATAAGCTAGTAGAGATCATCTAGATGTGACCCGTCTGACACCATCGACCTTGGAGGATTTGCGTCGAGAATTTGGCTATTGCCTGGGTTACACGAAGCTGGCAAACAACGCAACGATACTAAAATGTGTGAAAAAAGGAAGGACCATAACAAAAACATGACCTGTTCCATGATCAAATAAAGCGGCCAAGTGCGAGCAGGACTCGCCCATGAAGGGTTCCGTAGCAGCAAGTAACATAATATAAAAGTTCTTGGATGGATTAAGATTTATGACGTATTAAAAAAAACTACTTACTAGATCTCGTTCAAACCAATTTTGAGTGAAAGTTTGCATGGTAATGTACATCATATATTTTTTTTTGATTTATCATTCTCTTATTTTAGAAGTTACGGGTGGGGGACACAATTTTTACCACTTTGGAAGTTTCCCACGCGCAAACTATTGAGTTAAGAAAAATAAAATCTTAGAAACCTCAATATCACTTTTAAAGACCTATCCATAGACACCCCACACGTATGGGTATGATGAAAAAAAGTTTTTTGAGTTTCAGTTCTAAGTATGGGGAACCCCAACAATTTATTGTTTTTTTTTCTATTTTTGTTTGAAAATCTTTTTGCGGTTCACATAGTACATCTACTTACTTTTTCAAGTTTCAACAGCATAGCTCTTATAGTTTCGGATAAAAGTGGCTGTGACATACTCGGACAGACAGACAGACATGACGAATCCATAAGGGTTCCGTATTTTTTTTACGGAACCCTAAGAAGGTCTGCTACTCGTGACTAACACCAGATGACGTCACTATCCAGTTAACACTTTATGGCAACAATTATGGAATTATTGAAAAGAAATGAGAAATTTTTGTAAAAAAATTTTTTAGATTGACACTCACATTTTGTTTGTCTTATCAAATAAAACAATCAAGTTGGAGATTGAATGTAATTTTTTTTGTAATAATCGTTTTGTTTAATTGGATCGGACAGGTCATTTAAGGGGATCAGGGAGTTCGATTTCAATATACGGGTAGCTCAGAGATGAGCTGTCTCAATTCTCATTGGCTGGTGTTTCCCACGTGAACTTCGTTTCTCGGAATAGCATACCAGGCGATGTATATATCGTTATAAATATGGTGCCCGTACGACTAAAACTGGAGCTGGGGAGGCTCGGGCCATATATGTTCCTGTAGCTTACTCTTTATACCAGCCTAGTGCAACTTCAGCATATCGGATGATCTATACTTTCCATATTTATAGCTTAGGTACAATCCTGGCTATCTTTACTAGCCTCGTGCCAAAGGCTCTTATCCCTATAACCTTGAAGCAATGGCATGGTCTAGCTGGCTTGATTCTCAACGCTGTCGATAGCATTTCAGAACTGAATATTCTTATTGTATACATTATTCTTGATGTTATATATACGTAGAACTTACATAACTATAAACTCTGCGCCACGTGTTAGTAAGACGCAAAAGAAAAACACTCCTGAATATTATTCTCGCAGTCATAACTCCACCTAAGCTGGATTTACGAAGGTTTTTGTAAGATCTCCACAACGATAGTGAGGTTGAATATATTTAGGTGTATTTTTATTACCAACATAGGTTCTACAAATTCCGTTATTCTTATTAGATTCAACTTACTAGGTTTCCGAAGTTTGCCAAATTTGCTGAAATTCAAGTAAAATTGGTCACATAAAAGTGTCTATTTTCCTTAAAACCCCTCTAGTATCGTCCGTTTTCATCTTCCTAGTGGGGACTCCGTTTCGCATTTCCCTTTAAAATTGTAATGGCCTCACGGCGAATCCGTTTACTGCCACAATTTACACAATTTATTTTTCGTTTGCCTTTTGTAATTGCTGCCAATTTATATGGTAAATAGGTCTTAGTTTTTCCATTAGCGTACCTAAACTACAATTAAGGAAATATTTTTGCGTCAGTTGTATTTTCACAGTGTATAAACACCTAAGCTAACGACTCTCGTCATGGAAGGGGTAGCATGACTGAGGAGTCTTTATGTCTGAAGATAAGGCACGCACGGCCGCTACAGTGAATTTCATCACGACCCTCTCTGTTTTGCGTCTTTATTTACATTGCTGCAAAGAATAAAAGGAAATTTACGACTCATTTTAGCCTTATATCTCCCCCGAGAAATTTCACTGGGCTATTTTATTTCAATACTAATTTAATTGCAATCTGCTTTGAACTGTAATTAATAAACGAATAAACGGTAATTAATTCTAATGTAAATCATTTGTTCTGCTTCCGACTGATGAGCTTGAGGTTAATAATTTGATAATGGGACTTAAAAACAGGTGTGCAGTAGGTGTTGATCAGATATCTGGCACTATCATTAAGAGATACACACACTTCCTAACTAAGCCTATAACGCATATTTGTAATCTCGCGTTCTCTAGCGGAGAATTTCCAAATGCATTCAAGATTGCACTCATCAAACCTATTCATAAAGGAGGTGAGAGAGACCGAGTCGAAAACTTTAGGCCAATATCTTTTTTGCCAACACTGTCTAAGATCTTGGAAAAACTATTGAACAGTCGCTTGATAAACTATCTTGAATCCAACAACCTTTTGTCGGCTTCTCAATTTGGTTTCCGTTCTAAAAAGTCTACTAACGACGCCATCCAGGAGTTAACTCACTCCGTAATAACGGCTCTTGATGGAAAAAGAAAGTGCATGGTTGTATTCCTGGACCTGGCAAAGGTCGACACGGTCTCAATCCCTATTCTTCTTGAGAAACTTGATGCTATAGGAGTGAGAGGGCTCCCACTAAAACATTTCAAAGACTACTTAACCAACAGGAAACAAAGAGTCAAAATTGATCAATTTACCAGCGAAGATCAGGCCGTTACCTATAAGGTTCCCCAAGGAAGTATCCTTGGGCCTTCATTGTTCCTCGTCTACGTCAACAGACTCTGCGATATGAATCTTTTAAATGGCAAAATACTTACTTTTGCAGATGATACAGCGCTCTTCTTTACCGGAAACAACTGGGAGGAGACTTTTGCTAGTGCTCAGAATGGTGTAACAAAGGTTTGCTCATGGCTAAGGAAAAACGTGCTTACACTTAATGTTACCAAAACCAACTTTATGGTGTTTGCTCTAAGGTCAAATAGTCTCCCTCCGCTGACGTTTACAATCACTGCACACAACTGTTTTGCAGCGCTGCCCACCTGTTCTTGCTCAACTATACAACGGACTGATAGCACAAAATACTTAGGCGTAGTAATAGACCAGACACTGTCATTTAAACATCACATTGACACGCTTGTTTCTAGGTTGCGCAAATTGATTTACATCTTCAAAGAATTAAAGCATGTGGCTGACCGCAATACTATCAAAATGGTCTAACTGGCTCTGTGTCAAGCTATATTCGGCTACTACATCACCTCTCGGGGTGGTGCAGCTAAAACACACCTCTTGGAACTGGAAAGAGCCCAGAGAGCAATCTTAAAGGTAAGCGCAGGGCTTCCCTGGCTTTTTCCAACTACAAAGCTTTACCGAGAATGAGATGTTCTGACTGTCCGACAGTATTTTATTCTCCAAATCATCCTTCTACAACACTCCCAACTAACTTATGACCACAATCTATTAAAAATAAACGCAGGAAAGGTTCTGTTTGCCCAACCAAATCATTTTTCACAAGTCGTTCGCACAATTTTAGCTGTTTTTTGGGCCCCTATATTTAGAATAAGGTAAATAGTGCCCTATCTATCTATCCTTTACCTAAATATCAATGTAAGGCAGAAACAACTAAATGGCTAAAATCCTTGGATTACCAAGGAACGGAAAATATACTTTCCTCCCAGAAATAGATAATGCGCCTATAACTACTAAAATTTAACTGCCCAGATGGTTTTCAAACACACTATATAAATATATATATATATACACACAAACAAATTCACAACACAAACACACACGCACACAAACACACATACACACATCACTAATCACATACATGCTTTCGCACCCATCCCACTCTCACACTCTCAACACTCTTGTTACCGTCCACCTTCCTCCCGCCCCACCTCTGCATAACTTAACTCATCGCCTGTAAACGTGGAAATTAACATTAATATTAATTTTAATATTTACCTACCTACTTATTTTATTTTATATTTTTCTTTATTGATTGGGTTTTTTTTTGTACACTGTCATGTTCAATCCGTGGCGCGAGAGCACTGGTGACCTGTAATACAGGTTTTTCAAACCTACGTCAGGCACCAGTCTCTCACAAAATAGGTTAACAATTGCTGTAACATAATTTTAAGTCAAAAATAATGTATCATGAAACCTTTGTGAGAGAAATAAATGCTTTATATTATATTATATTATATTTTAGTAGTTGGATTAAGACTTGTATGGACTCCGTATTCAGCGATTTGATTAGCTAGCGACGCAGAAGCCGCTCTACAAAGAGAAGAGATTTACCTAAAGTATTTCTTTAGACGTTACCATGTTATGCTACCTACATAATTCACTCTTGAAGACGCTAGAAAGTTAAGAGAGTGGTCTGTGAAAATGACACATCGAGTTTTGACACTATTCCATTACCTGTGACCTCCACCTTGCGGTGGGATTTGGAACTAATTAGGTAAACAAACCTCTCAACCGTACAATTGTGTAGAAAACACATTACTTGTTTTGTCAATTACTTCATTGAATTTTTGTTCTGTACGTAATCAGATAAATGTGAAAATAAAATCAATGTATACCACCTATACAATCGTTGCGTGACTGACTGACTCAGTCACTGACTATCAACGCGAAGTCTAAACCCTAGGTCATAGGACCTGAAATTCACATAGGTACATTTCTTTTGAGGTATAGCGGTGCACTAAGAAAGGAATTTCCTAAATACACACCCTAAAGTGGTGCAGCGGGATGTTGAAGTTTGTATAGCAAAAACTGCACGCGGGCGAAGTCCCAGGCGTTCCACTACTGGATACTTGAGAAATCTCTGTGCACATGTTGTGTTTTACATATTATGCTGTGTGCTTCAGGTTTCGTTATATTTTATAACAGTTTTATTCGTTTTATTTTACCCCAAATAGACAAAGTGGTCAACAACTTCAATAACTGTACCAATATGGGTGCAAAGTTAGTATATAAAAACCATCATAACCGAATCGCAAATGAACATGGGCAAGAAATGAACAAACCCACAAAAATAACCAAAAAATACAGGACCAAAAAAAACAAAATTAAATCAAAAACGCCCTAAAAACTCTCACAACCTAAGAAGCCCTACAAACCTTTAAAAAAACCCTTCCAACTCCTAAAAACAGAGGGTTTAGCCTACCCTACCTCCCTAGAGTTCATACAAGTTTAACTTAAAGTTTAAACTTTAAGAATCAATTAAAACCTCGTACAAACCCATACAACCCAATTTAAACCGGTATTGAACGACGGACCTTGCTCAGAAAAATATCTTGGGAATCAGGATTTTTCCCAGCAGGGCCCAAATTAGATCATTTTCTCCGCCTCAAAACTCACTATTCTGCCAAACTTCCTGCTGATGTTTTTTTTTCCATTAACTTTCATCCACTAATATACCTACCTTGTTTGTTTATATTAATTTGAATGTGTATGTGCGCCTACTTTTTGGCGATTGTACCTAGTCAACCTTTGGAGGTTTTTAAGGTACAATATTATACCTAATTAAATGTGTAAAATATATTGTGTATGAAATAAATAAAAACAAAAAAAACCTACACGTGTAGGGCTGTTTAAAAAAACGCTCATACAGTGATTTTATTATTTAAAACTATTAATTTAATCCTATTTCGTCAAAATAGTAACAGTTTTTCGAGTTATTTTGTACAGAAAGACGGATAAAGAAACAAATAAATTATATAGGTACCTACAAACTATGAGTAGTTCCTGTTTGATCTATTGAGATTGATCCATTGTCCTGTTTGATCCATTATGCCTATAATTTGGTTCCTGACTGATCCATTGTCCAATGGATCAATTTAAAATGATTATTTTATTTAGTTTTTTATTCCTGAATGATCCATTAATGATTTTTCAAAGAACTTTGGTACAGTCAAGCAACAAATATCTACTTGTATACAGTTGTATTATTAAGTATTTAAACAAAACAAACATTGATTCATTAATTTCGAATGAAAAATCTCAAATGAATACCACTCGAATTAAAAATCTCGAATGACTGATTGCGAACCAAAAATCTCGACTAAAAAATTTCGAATGAAAAATCGCGAACGAAAACTCTCGAATAAAAAATAACAAACGAAAAACTCGAAAGAAAAATCTCGTATGACAAATCTCACATGAAAAATATCTAATGAAAAATCTCTAATTAATGAAAAATCTCGAACGATATATATCGAATGAAAAATCTCAAACAAAAAACCTCAATAAAAATCTTAAATGAAAAATTTCAAATGAATACAACTCGAATTAAAAATCGAGATGAAGCGAGATGAAGTGTGAAATCAGGAGATTCGCAGACGGTTCAAAGTCACGGACATTGGGAAACGCATCCCACAGTTAAAGTGGCAATGGGCAGGACACCTCATGCGCTGCACGGATAATAGATGGAGCCGCAGGATAACTGAGTGGAGACCTTGGGTAGGAGACCGAAGACCAGGCAGGCCGAAGGCACGATGGACCGATGTCATCAAAAACGTAGCTGGCCGCCAGTGTAGTCGTGATACTGGGAACAGAGCCGACTGGAAGAAATTAGGGGAGGCATATATACAATATTGGACGGAAAGATGCTGATAAATGATGACGATGATGATGAATAATATCTCTAACTAGGGAAGTAACATTTTCGGTCCATCTAGAGAGATTATTAGGTAGTAGACATGCGTCGGTTCGGGCATTTGCAATACCAAAACTATCAGATTACAGAAGTCCACTGCTGGACTTCCCCCACAGAATGCCACGACGAATGGGTTTAAGTCGCCTCACACATCATCATCACACATGCCTCATCCACAGTCTTCCTGCGACGTCTATAATGTCTTTGGCCCCATTGCAAGGGGGCAAAAGAGGAATCTCTTTTGCGTCGTCTGGTTTGTGGTCGCCACTCGAGAACCTTTTTCCCTAACGGTTATCAGTACTGCAAGCTATAATGCGTGCCCATTCAAATTAATGCGTGCTCATGCGTGAATTCAAATTTCTTGAGGGCTATGTCAGTGCTCTTGGTATAAATAACATGTAATATTGTAGATAGGTAGGTACTTAGTTTGCTACATATATGTGTACACATTTTCAGTGCAATATTAGTACAAGGGCGTATGAATATAATGAGATGAGATAATGGAGGTTGCATAAGGTGAAAGCAAGGCTGATAGATATGCGACAATTTTGTTATCTCACTTTACCAATTTAACTTGAGCCGTGATTTAAGGGCTGAATTTAAATAATGCATTACACACTGCTATTTACCAATTAAATTGGATTCGGTCTGTTTTACACTTAATTTTTTGTTGTTTTCCCCACACCAGTGTAGAAAAGTACGATATTATGAGAGTCTTTGGGTCTTCCATTTTGCTTATCGATATAATACGCAGACATACAGTACTGTTTCAGTACGAGCGAGAGTTGATATCTATTGGTCCTAAAAAACTGATCAGTTGTGGACTTGTGGAGTAGGATTGCCCTTATTACTTCTACTGGGATGCTTTCGCTATGGGAGACATTATTGAGGTACCTGAGCATTGTGCAAAAGTTTTCCAGTGATTTATTGTAATACCATTGATGTTGTTGCCATATCCATTGCAGTTCAAAAGTTACCGCGAACGAAGCCGCAGACACTAGCCAATTTTAAATTAACTTTGTAGCCACTAATTTGCAGTAGAAAGAGCCGTTATAAACAGGACCCACCACTTTCTTGGAATTGTGAATCTATTTGCGGCGCAATGGCACAAAGTATATATCGCAGAAGGTCGGTTCTGGCCGAATTTGCTTATATGATACCTAACCAACACAATATTAGGGTTATTACTGTTGGGACTTACTTTGAGTGACTGACTTTGTTTTGTTTACAAAGATTTAACGTGTTTAGTCATAAGGAGTTTTAAAGATACTACTTGGTAGAGTTGATATGGACCTGAAATATCGATAAATAATACGTCCAAAGTAAAAATAAGCTAATATAGATGATTGTAAAAAATAATGTAGATGCTAATATGATACATAACCAACACAATATTAGGGTTGTTACTGTTGGGTTACTTTGAGTGACTGATTTTGTTTTGTTTTCAAAGATTTAACGTGTTTAGTCATAAGGAGTTTTAAAGATACTACTTGGTAGAGTTGATTGGGACCTGAAATATCGATAAATAATACATGTCCATAATAAAAATATGCAAATATAGATGTTTAAAGATAATGTAGATGCTAATATGATACATAACCAACACAATATTAGGGTTATTACTGTTGGGACTTACTTTGAGTGACTGACTTTGTTTTGTTTTCAAAGATTTAACGTGTTTAGTCATAAGTAGTTTTAAAGATACGGGTTATAAGAGTTGATTGAGACCTGAAATATCAATAAATATCTTATCTTATGGACATAAATATTGTACAACCTGTGATTTAATGAGTGAGAGTAGTTACGTTATTTAGGTATTTAATTACAGTATTATATGTTGATTTTGACCAGGTATACATAATATATGGTGAATATTTTTAGATTTATAATGGGTCTATCCCACTTGATCACGCGCAACCGATCTCTTCCCGTCTGATGACGCTAAAATGTCCAACTTGGCCCCAATTGCGCTAATTTTGTACGATAATACTAAAACAAAACAACAACCAAATTTGTTACGTTGTGCACATTTTTGAATCGCGCTCATATTTTTTATTGGTAAACGATTTTTTATTCGAGATATATCATTCGAGATTTTTCGTTGGAGATTTTCCGTTCGAGATTTTCTTTCGAGATTTTTCATTCGAGATTTTTTGTTCGGCATTTTTCATTAAAGATTAATCGTTCGAGATTTTTCATTCGATATTTTTCGTCCGACATTTTTCACTCTAGATTTTTCATTTAAGATTTTTCGTTCGAGATTTTTAATTCGAGATTTTTCGTTCAACGTTATTCATTCTAGATTTTTCATTCTAGATTTTTCGTTCAAGATTTTTCATTCGAGATTAATCGTTCGACATTTTTCATTAAAGATTTTTCAATCGAAATATTAAATTCGAGATTTTTCAATCGAGAGTTTTCGTTCTTGAATTTTTGCTCGCGATTTTTCATCAAAACAATTTCATCAAAGTTTTTATTGGCCTACCTATAGATATTTATTATTTTTACGCCGACTGTACTTCACTAACAAAATCGACAAGGGATTCAACAGGAATTTGAAAACTGACTACAAATGTTAATGGATCAAACAGGACGATCAAGCTCCAATGGATCAATCTCAATGGATCATACAGGAACTACTCCAAACTATGTTGGAAGAAATTCACGTAATTGAAACATACTGACCACAAATTGGCATAAAAAAACGGCGCGGCGAGGACGTTGCATTTGACATGACTAGTAAGACATTTTCATACATTTATCGGCTTCTAAATTCTAATTTCCATGTACAACCACAGAATAAATAATAGTACCTACTTCTTGAAACATGCCATGAATTGGTTTGGCGTCTTTATGAAAGGATTATAGGAAATTCAAACCCTAAAATCAATTGTGTTGAAGACCTCTGTAGTGCGGCGGGCGAAGGTTGGCCTGCGACGCAGGAGGTTGCGGGTTCGATTCCCGCCTCGGAACAAATATTTGTGCGATCGCAGATATTTGTTCAGGTGTTCTGGGTATTTTCTGTGTATAATAAAAAATATCTATCTATGTATTATATTGTATTAAGTATATCAATTATCTAGTACCCATAACACAAGCTCTGCTTAGCTTGGGGCTAGATAATGAAATGTCCAACATTATTATTATTATTTATTATTAATTAGGGTCATAAAGTTTGGACGTATTGTTTGTTATTCTATTAATATTAAAAATTAAAGCGGGCCCCCATACAAAAAAAGTGATTTTGACAAACGCTGTATCTCTTGATCCGCAATAGCTAGACACAACAAAAAATAAAAAAAGTGAGTTATAAGTAGGTATGTACCTACCTAGGGGAAAACAAACATGTTTATATTTACTTGCCTTATTTTTATTAATTATCATCATCCGCCCAGCTGGAAATATAACATTTCCATAGAATGCCACGACGACTGGTCTTGAGCCGCCTCCGTCCACAGACTTCCCGCGACCTTTATAAAGTTTGGTACATTGGAAGTTCCCCTCCCACACTGCGTCGTCCGGTTGTTGGTCGCCACTCGAGGACTTTATTTCAGTCATCTTAATAAGTGCGTGTTGCCAGAGATGACTTACGTGACTGAGACGTGATCGCTAACTATCACACACACAAAAGCTCAAAGTATCACAGCGGGCTATGCATGGAGAGAGCTATGCTATTACCATCAGTGTACAAATACGTAGTCTGCGACAACCGTAACTACAAGAAATATTGTTACGAGATATTCGCGCCTAAAGTTTTTTATCTTATATTAGTGATCAATGTCTTTGTAAATATTTATCTGTTATGATTTTGATCTGTACGATCGCTACGATCATTCCCTTTAAAACTTTGTTTATTATATCGTGATAACATTAATGCTTTTTTATTATTTAGTAAATAATACTTGTTTAGTGTAACATTATTTTAGAACGTGCTTTACCTAAGCATGTGCGCCGTATGTAA
Source organism: Operophtera brumata (assembly GCA_932527175.1). Classification (NCBI taxonomy): domain Eukaryota; kingdom Metazoa; phylum Arthropoda; class Insecta; order Lepidoptera; family Geometridae; genus Operophtera; species Operophtera brumata. Next base: position 8,391,445 of record OW052237.1, on the reverse strand, counting down.
CATAGTTACTGTTCGCATGTCTAGGGATTTTGTTATGGTGTTCAACAAACGGAATATGCTCAAGATTTACTAATCTTATGTGCGGTAACATAACTACTAACTCAGTTATACACTTTATTGAGCTAGGAGAAAAAAAAAACTGTAAGTAAGACCACAGAATAAATAATAGCAAGAACAAAAGGCTCACATCGTGAAAAAAAAATAACGAACCTTGCTGGGACGCAACAAAGTGCATTTCAGTTCGCATAAGTGCTTAGTGCCTGGCGCCAAAACCACCTTAACACCCTAAACACCCACCACCTTTATTCACCTAAACATTGGCGCTCTCTTGTAAATGTTTGAATCTTTTTATTTGTGTATTATATTTTTGTTTAGTACTCAATTTATAATTTTACTAGCTGTAACCTGCGACTTCGTCTGCGCAGGATTATTAAGTAGCGGAGTATTATAAAGCTAGTATTATTAGACTTACGCTGGTGAAGTAAGTTTCACCCGCGTAAGTCTCGATCCCGTGGGAATATCGGGATAAAAATGTGCCTGTGTTATTCCGCGAGTCTAGTTATCTTTATTCCAAATTTCATCCAAATCCATCCCGTAGTTTTTACGTGAAAGAGTAATTAGGATAGGATATTCGGTTACCAAATTACTCCTGCATTCTGCTGCTCGCCTGGTACATTGAAAAGAAAGAAATAAAGAAAGAAAAACATTTATTTGTGTCACCAACATGGATGTAGTAGTAACAGTCAACAAACAATATTCCACACAAAAATACACACACACACACACACACAGAAACAAAGATAAATAAAACATTGGATGAAAAGTATTCGCATTGCTGCTGCGCCCTGCGGTGTTTTCCGCATAGGTCTCGATTCCGTGGGAATATCGGGATAAATATGTGCCTATATGTTATTCCGGGAGTCCAGTTATCTCCGTTCCAAGATTCATCCAAATCCATCAAGCAATTTTTACGTGAAAGAGTAACAAAGATACATCCATCCATCCATCCATCCATCCTTCCATCCATCCATACTTACAAACTTTCACGTTTATAATATTAGTAAGATACCTTTTAACATTCTTTGTATTTTTGAATTTAAACACAAATAAAATTTAAATTAAATGACTATTCCAAGTATATTCGGTACAAATTTAATCTGCGTAGTGTTTTTTTTTCGAATGGAATTAAAAAGATTTAAACTTTTGTTTTCTTGACAAAATCCGAATAAATTTATGGATATAATACTTGTTTTTGACTTTGTACGATGACACGTGACGCGTAGAAATAATAACTTGGTAGCTTTCCATGGCGCATGCACTACTAAATTGTTTTGACCAAATGTTCCCATTTTTAGGGTTCCATACTCAAAGACAAGGAACCCTTATGGATTCCCTTTGGATTTTCATATTGTGTCCTACTAATATTTATACCATCAATTTGTACATATGTTTAAGCAAATAAATTATCTTTATCTTTATCTTTATCTTTTATTTTTCGTCATGTCTGTCTGTCTGTCTGTCTGTCCGTGTATGTTACAGCCTTTTTTTCCGAAACTATAAGAGCTATACTGTTGAAACTTGGTAGGTAGATGTATTCAGTGAACCGCATTTAGAATTTTACACAAAAATTTAAAAAAAAACAATTATTTTTGGGGTTCCCCATACTTAGAACTGAAACTCAAATTTATTTTTTCATCAATGTGGGTTATCTGTGGATAGGTCTTCAAAAATGATGTTGAGGTTTCTAATATAATTTTTTTCTAAACTGAATAGTTTGCGCGAGAGACACTTCCAAAGTGGTAAAAAGTGTGCCCCCCCCCCCCCCCCCCCCCCATAACTTCTAAAATAAGAGAATTATAAAACTAAAGAAAATATATGATGTACATTACCATGTAAACATTCACTCAAAATTGGTTTAAATGAGATCTAGTAAGTAGTTTTTTTTGAATACGTCATTAATCGTAATCCATCCAAGAACTTTTATATTATGTTACTTGCTGCTACGGAACCCTTCATGGGCGAGTCCGACTCGCACTTGGCCGCTTTTTTTATGGTTATTTTTGGAAATTGTTATTTTGTACCTTTTTTTTGCATAGAGTCAATCTTTATAGAATACTGACTATCCATGTTTTTTTTGTTGTATTTGGAATAGTGGTGTATACCTTATTTTATAGCAGTCAGTTAAATCATCCTAACGATGAAGTTATACGTTGGTAAATATTGCTACAAGTATCTCCTATTTTTTTTTTTTTTTTTTAACTAATGAATGACGGAACAAGCAGATGGCCCACCTGATGTTAAGCGGTAACCTCTGCCTATGAACAGTGCATTACCTCATAGGACACGTTCACCTAGGACGCACCCTATGTGGCATTGCAATGCGCCCGCCACCCTGCGACATAAAGATGAAAAGTCTCATGTGCCTGTAATTTCACCGGCACCTTCAAACCGGAACACAGCAATGCGAGCACTACTACTTTGCGGCAGAAATAGGTATGGTGGTAGTACTTCCCCGGACTAACTCTTTCACAAAAAAGCTCTACTACTACTACTTTCTGGTATAAATAGCACTAATTATGATTTCTTCTTTTATTTCTGCAGTTATACATCTTGCCATAACTTTTGGTACGGCTTCTAGAAAACAATGTTTGTGTTAAAAAAAACTAGTTAATATATTGTGATTTTAACTCAACACCGTGACTAGTTTATATTTTGGGGTTCAATCCCATCTACTTTTACAGCAAAATCTCTCTCAGGTACGTTTGATGTAAAAAAACTGGAGCATGTGTGTGATTCGTGATCTCGATAATTATAAAAATCCCATGTTTCCAGAACCTTTACACAGGTATTGTTTGAATTGACACAATTTATAAAATCCTGAAAATCATAGATTTGATTTGCTGATTTTGTTATCTTGTAGGCAACCAGTCCTTTTTTTCAGAATCCCCTTCAGTCTTGTTAGGCCAGTCACCGTAGACACAAAAATCGTGTAAGATCGCAAAAAGTTGCAAGGTTCTGTTTTTTTGGGATGTTGTTAGGATAAATACCAATTGTGTAAAACCAAGTTTGCAACTTCGATAGAGCTGTGCGAACTTTGCAATTTTTTACGACCTGGAATGTTTAAGATGACTGGCCTATGTGTCGTTTGTAGGTTAACAGCTAATATTTGTAAGGAAAAAGGTTATACACACCTCAGTTTGTTCAAAATTACTAGGTATAACTAAGTAGTTGGAAGAAACTTTTCTTTTGGGTACTTATTTACTTTGTTTTAGCCATTTTGCATTTTCTAGAGCGTTCACATGCGTACTTTTCGTCGCGAGTATCGCCTTTGCATAACTCGCCACACACGACCTACCCACTTTTCAGCTTTGGTGAGTCACTGTTTGTTGAGCTCCCACTGACTGACTGGCACCAATCCCCCACTTTTTATCTTCGTGAATGACGTGGAACAATCAGATGGCCCACCTGATCATGAGCGGTAACGTCTGCCTTTAATAATCCATTACCTCATATGTCACGTCCACCCCTTGTGGCATTGCACTGCATTCACCGGCAACTATACCTTTCATACTAAAACACAGTAATACAAGCACTAGTGCTTTGCGGCAGAAATACTACTGGTAGTAGTTGTGGTTGGTAGTAAATTCCTGAACGAACTCTTTCACAAAAAAAAACTCTACTACTACTAAACTACGATATAATGCGATTGTAATGTCTAGGATTACTTTTTCGTACAGTTTTCGTTTACTAAGCAAGACGATGACACAGAATAAATAATAGTACAAGCACGACGATAAGAAGCGACGATGATAAGATTCGATTCCTTTGTTTTCAGAAGTAGTTAAGTGCAATAAAGAATATCAACACTAGTCTTAAGCACCGTATATGTAATGTATGATGTTACTATTCATATGTGTAGTATTTAGTACCACATAATAAAAAAAAAATTGTTCAGATATCCACCGTATAATATGTTACGGTGATTATATTTAGGATACATTTTTGTTACATGATCAAGCTCATACAAACACGTCAACCTCATACCTCATACCTAACTTACAATAAAATTAATATTGATCAACTGGATTATCTATGAGGAACTAGTATGTCACAGATAACCCAGTTATTATAGTTGTACCTACTACAAATAATATAACGCGTCCAAATTAAGTCGCGGGTGACAGTAGGTACCTATACCTAGCTTGTATTTTATATTATAAATTTCGTCCAAAATTAGTAGGTACCCAAAATCTGAATTCGTTTATTTTTAACCCCTGACGAAAAACGAAGAGGGTGTTATAAGTTTGGCGTGTCTGTGTGTCTGTCCCATCGTAGCTCCCGAAAGGATCAACCGTTTTTTTTTTTTTTTATTGTTTTTGTGGGGAGTTTTCTTAGCTTTGTTTGATCAAAATCAGTCCAGCCGTTCAACGTTGGAGGTTATTTAAATTTTTACAAAATTAATTACTTTGTGCTATACGTTTTTAAATTCCGACGGGAAACGAAAATATGTACAAAATGTGTGGCTACGTTTCACCGAGGACTTATCGAGGACTATACTAAGTTCCATTGGTCTAGTTGTTACTATGTTGACAGAGTTATTTATATGGTAGCATACTTGTACGGAGCACTCTACACGCGAGTCCGACTCGCACTTGACCAGTTTATTCATCTTCCGCCTCCAATAAAGCATGGACTTTAATGGAGATTTTTTGAATAGCAGCATTGTATCAGCAAAGTATCTATCTATGTAATATATTGTATTTAGTATATCAGTTATCTAGTACCCATAACACAAGCTCTGCTTAGCTTGGGGCTAGATAATGTTGTGCGAACTGTCCAGCATTATTTATTTATTTATTGTTTCGATATCAAAATTTGAAGTACCAGTATTATTATTAGTAACAAACAGTCAAACATAGATAAAAATTGAATGATAGTATAAATAAAAAAAAAAAAAACATATCGTTTCTCACTAGTAAGTCGGGAAATAAGCAAGTACATTTTTGTAAAAAAACGATAATCACTTAGTATAAAGAGCTAGGCATATTCTAAGGAAAATCGCTAAGCGAAACTCTTTTGGTCACAATATAAACTCCTTCGTGAGTATGCTACCGTAGAATTGCATCGAGCGACTACGGAGGCCTGCAATGTTATAAGTATAGATCCACCAACTTATCTCTAGAACCATTTACCTACATTTTTCTATCAGCTACATACATTTCATTCTGCAGATAAGTTGGTGGATCTCTAGAATTGGTTTGTGTTCACGACTGTATGATTAAACTGTCAAACCATGTCAGTCCGGTAAATTTTCACAAACCTCAAATAAATAAGAATTTGCATTGGTTTCTTATTACCCGAATTACAATTATAACAACGAAAACCAACAATTTTCAGTAAAATAATACAAGTTTTTGTAATGATATATCGAAGTAACCGGTTGTCCGTTTTCACCTGTGAATAAAAAAGTGAACGAGGGCCTTCCTTCCAGCGCCGTGGATAACCACGGAATGACAGAAAATGGCGTAGAAATCGTGTAGATACGGCGAATTGAAAATGTTTTCGTGTTTTTACACATCTTTTATATGAAAAGATTAAAAACCCCAACATACTTTTAAAACTATGTGTATAGACATGATACTAAAGTGTTTTATTTCTCAGAAATAGCTGTAATTCCGTAGATTTAGGCTCATATGTAGATGCTCTATTTTGATCAATTTCGTGAAAATGGGTAGGTAGTTTTTCAATTTACACAAAATCTAGAAATAACTTTAGAAAACCCCAACGTATTTTTATTCAGCCTGAAGTGTTCTTTCTTCTGATCTAAATATTGTTAAGAATAAAGCTAAATTTGGAAAGTTCTAGGCTTTTCAAAACACCACTTTTCAAGGGTTTTCACAGACTAGCCCCTTAAGGAAATATAACGTCTTTTAGATGAAAATCTATCGACCTTCCAGAGAATCCTCTAACCAAACTCAGGGTATCGTGACGTTAGCCGTCGTCAAGGGGATTTATTTAAGTCCTATTACCGAGCCCTCTCCTTCCTACACGTCGATCGTGCCAATGCGAAACTTTAGCCGAAGTTGCGGATGAATATGTAGGAAACGAAAGAGACTTCAAAGGCTTATCTGTGTGAGGTATTAAATCCGTAGTTATGTAAATGAAAATACAGGAGAGAAAAATACGAAATATTGAGGATCGGATGATGTTAATCTGCAAACAGTTACTTTTATCCTTTAAATGGAATTAATGAAACCTGTAAAACGCTGTAAAAAGGATAATAGGACGTTAATGCGTTGGCCGTTGAGAGCTTCTAAAGAGCAGATTACGTTGAGAAAGAAGGATCTTTATAAGATGAATACGAAATATGTAAGCACTCAAAAGCCATCTTTGAAAAGTTAAATTCGAGTTAAATGGGTCTAAATTCACAATATTTAACCGTAACATATCCTAGAGAAGATTCAAACACTTATGAAGAAATTCTACTTGCTCTACTAAATGAAGCGTGATCTAATTCTAAATGAGCTGCTTACTTAGTCATAGTTCTTAGAGATTTGCACTTAAATATTAATTTACCTAGTTGATGAAGAGGCGCAGCGCCTGGTATAAACCGACGCTTCGTGTAGCAACGCACATAACATACGAAGGCAGGAAAGGAGCTAGGGTTGTTATTCGAGGTTCCATGAGCTTTTTAAACGACGAAATGTTCCCTTTTCAATTCGGTATTTTTTTAATGCATGTTTTACGGCAATGTTAGAAAATTTGCCTTTTAACTAAGGGAAAGGAAGGTGTTGTATTAAAAACCAGTAGGTATCTCGTTATTTACAGTTTTCAGGTCCTTGTTGATTGATAAAGTTTGAGGGTGATCCCGCATCTCCCTGGCTACATCCGGACCTTCCACGAAGGAAGATATCAAACGTGAGGGCGGAGGTGCGCAACCGTTACAAATGAAATAAAGCAATAAATCACGGCACCTCTACGGAATACCCTGAACGATTCCGTGATTCGCGTATACGACAATATTGTGATGTGAACGACAAATACCTTCATAAAAAGGGTTCTGGGTCTAGATTCTTACGTGAATATGAAGGATACGATTATTGGATGGCGGCAATTTTGTCACATTCTGCCCCCGATATTTTTCCCGCATCTAAACTATTTGTCTGCGGATAAAGAGAATTGCTTCGAAGACACAATATGTCAACACTTGGGTCAACTTTAGTATAAACGCGGAATATCTTTCGAATAAGTTCACCATGTTTTGTCTCCTTCGATCGAATTTGAGACTACTTGTCAATGCAAAAGACACAACACTGTGTTAACTATTCCAAGGATAATCCACGTTTTATATTAACACGGTAATGTTTTGATTAATAAACAAACAGTGAATGAATAGACGATTTTTTCGTGTGCTTAATGAGGTTCGTATTTTAGTTTGCGAAGTTGAATTTAAACAAAAAAAAAACAGGATTCCATCGATAGAAAGCGATAATAAACGTAATTTTTATAATTTGTTAAAAGTCATAATTCAAAAAACGCGATCTACTTAGCTTATCTATTAAGTAAGTAGGTACTTAATTTTTTTTTATAATTTTCATTGAGATTGTTATGTGTTTTCATAATAATAACTAACGTAATAGGTAAGTACTACATACGAGCTTTATATTACGTTACTTTTGATATGTAACGACATTTTGATGCTATGCAATATTCCATCCGATACGTTCAGTATTTATTGCCGCAGCGCAAAATCCATCGAGCCAAAACGGATTTCAACCGAATTTAAGAGGAATAAAAAAGCTGCTAAAGCATTGGCATCGAAACAAGGGATGAATAATTCAAACACGAAATCTGTTGGTACGGAGTGCGGATCCAGCAGTTACTGTGTTCTGCCGCCGACCGCGCCACCAGCGAGGCTTTGGCGAGCTCGGTACGTCCGATCTCTTCGGTGGTTATTCATACAAAGCTATTCAAATTGCCAACACGTACAGATCTTTCAATTTTCATTATTACCTTTTATTACCGTACATTCCGAAAATATTCCAGCTCGACTTGCTTTTTTATATTACTAGGGTCCACCCGCGGCGCCGCTCGCTTTTTACTAGCCTATAGCTCAATCCAGGTCTATATGTGTAGGTAAATTCATAGAAAATGGTTCAGCCGTTTCCGCGTGATTGAGTAACATTGACATAGGTAATTTATGATAGGTATTAGTAGGATACACCATTCTATTTCGCATCTTTAAGAGCGGCCAACCCCAATACTTTCCATACAAACGCTCGTGCTCAGCTCGTACGTGATTATGAAGTCGTAACAATTTATTCGCTAGATGTTTTGTACAAATATGTATCTTGAAGAATTAACTAGGTTCGTGGAGTTTTTTTTTTTTTTTCCTCTAAATTTAGTCAAAATTCAGCTTATTTGCACAATTTTAACCTGAACTTTAGATGTTCATAATGTACTTATAAACTGTAAAAGTAAAAAAAGACGTCCGAGGGACCTCACTCATGTAATCATTTTATGTAGAGTCTAAATGACAAACATTTGTGTCACATACTTAAGGCTTTCTCAATAACACGTACGTCCTGGAACAAGTTTTATGAATATTTTGCGCATTTATTGCCGTTTCGCAAGTAAGTAGCGGAATTTTCCGAATTCCAAACAAGGTATCTGGCACTGGCTCTCATTTTTCACAGTGCTCTTTCAAACATTGAATTGGACGAACCTAAATGATTTTAATTCAAATCGGGAAGGGTCCCCTTAACTCCGAAATAGCTAAAGTATCATATCCGGTGGCCTATAGTGTTTTTATTTTCGACGTGACGTGGGTAGTTGTAAACTTTAGTAGGTAGTCTAATTAATATTTGAAAGCAGCCTATCTATTCCGTAGCGTGTAATAAATCAGCGAAGGATTGCGTGTAACCGGAGACTCGGTGTCCGGTGGCGACCAACCTCCCGCCCTACGACTCGACTGTATATTTCAAATGGCAGAATAACTACACAATATTGAATGACGAAGAAATCTAGGTAGTAACTGTATCAAATTATATAGTTCAAAAAATTACTGCATAGAAACCAAATCTACTTAGTTGTAAAAAACAACGTGGTCAGTTATTTGTACGCAAGTTTTGAGATGAGCTGTTGGTTTTATTGTCACAGTTAGGTAAGGATTATCAAGAAAGGTTTTAGTTCTAGATATAATATACGATAGCAAAATTTAGGGGAATATGGTGCTTGCTAGTATATATATACCTATGTATATAAGAGCACAGAATACATAAAGAGCTGAATTAACCTAACTGACTTATTGATTCATCATCGCCGAGCCAAAACGGCTGGACCTAAAATGCTGACATATGAAGGGTTGGTTCCTATTATAGCAAAACCATCCACTAAGAAGGGGTTTTAGTAAATTTAACCCCGAATTTCAAATTTTGAAATGGGGTGAAAAACATTGCATGGAAAATCGTATTCGTTGAACCTGCAAACGTGAAACTATTGCCCCCCCCCCCCCCCCCCCAAAAGAGGATGCAATTCAATTCAATTCAATATGTTTATTTCAGACAACAATACATTATAATAAAAATAAGTTAGTGTCCATATTTCGAGTAAAATCATAATTAAAAATAAAATTCACAATCAATTCAAAATCAAAAATAATAGCTAGGTATGGGAACTTTTTACCGCGCGGTTCGTTTTGCAAGAAACTTGGTATGGGTACTTGGAATACAGAAGACTTAATTATATAAATATTTCTGGATTTTTTTAAATTAACCCTCGAAAAGGGGTAAAGAGGAGTGTCTAAGTATTTGGGCTTCATCGTAGCAAAGCACGGCTGTTCGGCTAGTTATGTATATAGCCAAGCCAGAGTTTCTGCCCGCTGCAGTATCTAGCCTAATCGAGATAGGCCGCTGATCTTAGCTGGAATCTTGTTAAGAAATTTGCATTTATATTGGCCCGGATGCGTCCTACAATACCGTATATCATGCTGTTATCTAACTGATAATTTGATGTCATATAGTGTGTATAACATATCACGCGAACGAGGTCGCGAGCGTTCCATATTTCCATGGCTATCTTAATGGTAAAACTAGATAGTGACCGGCGATAAAATGTAAAATCATTCATTATCATTAATCGAAGTGTCACTTCAAAGCCAAATGGGCAAAATACAAATCCTATAAGCTTTTGAAGCGGGACGGGTACAGGTTTAAGTTGTGCGCTAGTCTCGTGGTACGCGCGCCGGGTTTAACTTGATTGTCTTCTTACTTATTATAAATTAAACTAAAAACTAAGAAAAACATGGGATAAAAAGCTGTCCTACCCTTATACGCCACCATGAAACAAAGATGAAAAGTCTCATGTGCCTGTAATTTCACCGGCATCTATAGGAACCCTACAAACCGGAACACAGCAACTCGAGCACCACTGATTTGCGGCAAAAATAAATTTAAACTTCAACCGCGAATTTGTTTAAGCAGTGAGTATATATTTTGATAATTCTCTCGGCATACATTTATTCATTTTTATCGTAACCGTATAAAAACGCAAAACTCGCTACTGCAACCTATAAAATAACCTGAATTGCTGTAGGCTGTAAATGTTACCTACTGGTGGAGGGTGGTCGTGACGTCACAAACACACACATTGAACGCGGAACATTCATTGCCCGTTATCACGTGGCATGGCTTTCTCACGTTTTGCCTACAATTTGCGCACATTTTTATCAAAAGCTTTTTATTTTTGCGATGACTGCAAAATGTTCGTAATGAATTGCTGTAATAAAGCAATGCAAAAACAGTTGAAAGTTGTTTCAACTTTTAAAATTTTGATAAGCTCGCGTTTTATTCAAATTACTTTGAATGGAAGATCGGTATAAAGGGTGTCTGGTAATGAGTGGGTTAAATTAATTTAAAAAAAAACAAAATGGTGGTTATTTGCCGCCAAAACGTTTGTTCCCCGAAAAAAATTGTTTTAGATACCTAATCATATCATGTATGGTATCAAACAAAAGGTCTTGATGAACACATTCTAAGTATAATGTGTCTAACATATTATACAATATTTTTGATTGCTTAGCAATAGCAAAACAAGCGTTTTCATGCTTTTCAGTAAAGATTTTCAGTAGTCGGGTTTTCCTTTTTTATACTTTTCTTCGTGTAGTCAGTTTCTTTGCGGTTCGTATGGGGGTGATTCGGATTTGCCATGGGGTCCCCCATCCCCTCCTGCTATAGGTTATAACACACGTTACTGGACACCCGATAATATATTGAGTAGGTAGGTACAGTTTTATTTATTTATTTATAACATATGGCACACAAAACAGAATACAACCGAAAACTATTATAAAAGTACATTACAGATATTTGTAACTAGGTTATATTCCAAAACATGTGTACACTTCACGATTATATAAAAACAAACAGTAAAGAAGATCATAATCTAACAAACATTTTACATAAAACTAAATTAACAGAAGGTGTAGAAAACTCATTCTTTTGCAAGAGCGGATAAAGTAGCTTTTTTAAATTTATATAAATTATTATTTGAAACATCAATCGAGCTGCTATTGCCGATTAACAAATCGTTGAATAGGCGACAGATTCTAACTAGCGGATTAAAGAAAGATGTGTTGTTCGTACAGACGTTGAGGGCGAAGGTATTCGAGAATGGATTACGAGATCTAATTTTAATATTAAAGTTGATAAAAGAGAGTAGAGTAGCTGAGTCAATGTGAGAATGTATAATTTTAAAGCCAGTAAGTGGAGTTTACGTCTTGATTCAAGGGGTTGAATTTGGAATTTTGCGAGCCTCTTCGAGTAAGACGGTAGTTCTCTATTCCAACCGTGCCTATAACACAAGATAGTTCAAAAAAATTGTATACGTCTATACGGTCGGTATGAACATGATAGTATGGAGACCAAATGATTGAGTTATATTCCAAGACGCTGCGGACTAGAGAAAAGAAAAGGTAAATCAGACTTCGCGGGTTTTTAAATTCCTTAGTTGTTCTAGAGATGAAACCAAGTAATTGAGAACCTCTAGATATAATACTGTCAAAGTGAGCATGAAAGGTAAGTTTCTCGTCGAATAACACTCCAAGGTTATGCTACATGTTTTCTATCCAATAATTGCCCCTGTAACCGATAGTCATACATAATTTTATTAATTTTACTTGTAAATGATTTAACAAAGCATTTGCTGACATTCAGAAACATATGGTTGTCGTCACACCATCTGTGTACGACGTCCAGGTCAGATTTGAGAAGCGTGGCATCATTTTCATCATTGATGGCACAGTAAACCTTAAGATCATCTGCATATAATAGACATTGACAAGATAATTTATCAATCAAATCGTTTATAAAGGCAACAAAGAACAAGGGGCCTAAATGTGAGCCTTGGGGTACACCAGAAGTAATTGATGCTGGTGATGATATAAAACCCTTTATAACAACTAGTTGACTTCTCCTATTTAGTTAGGACTCAATCCACCGGAGAAGATTACCATGGAAACCATATGACATAATTTTCACTAGAAACGGGATATTTACCATGATTTTTGAGTTTTATATGTTCCCGATATTTCGGCACAGTTGCATGCGCCATGATCACGGGAGAACTGACTAAAGTCTTTGCGAGTAGATGTTATTGGCAGATATATCGATCTACCCTCTTTCTCACTCTTTTATTACGAACGATACCACTACCATCGGTTTCATTGTCACAATTCACACCAACTCGACACACAACACTAACGGTGTCCGGACGCGTAGCAGGTACCACACTTTTTTGATTCTTACACATTCTTACCACAGGCTTCCATACTCCAGATAATTGAAAACCATCTTCTCTATTGAAGTTTCTGTACTTAGTAATCTCAATTGCCTCTTGTACCATTCTCGGTATGTAATGTCGCTCTGTCGAGATTACCTGCGGACTGTGTAGCTCGATCCAATGATTTGAGCCAGATTCCAAAAGGTGTTCTGCTATGGCTGACTTATGTATGTCCCTGTTCTTGACCGCTCGTATGTGCTCCTTAACCCGACACGCTATCGTACGTTTCGTTTGGCCAATGTACGAACTCCCACAGCTACAATCAATTTTATACACCCCTGGCTTTTCTAGTGGAAAACTGTCTTTTGGTGAACGCAAGTAGTGCGATATCTTCTTTAAGGGAGTGAAGATGGTCTTTACGGAAAACTTTTGCAGGACTTTCGCAATTTTGTCCGTCACCCCCTTAACATATGGCATATGGATATACCCTTAAATATCGGGAACATATAAAACTCAAAAATCATGGTAAATATCCCGTTTCTAGTGAAAATTATGTACATAACCATGATAGTTTCAAAAGTCATATGACATAAGTTTGGAACATAAGATGGAGTGATTTACCTTGTCGAAGGCTTTTGAAAAGTCAGTATAAACACTGTCTGACTTGAATCTTTTTGGCAAAAACACAACATAAAAAGTACACTACATATCTATTTATATGAACCGTTTTATGAGAATAAATTGATTATGACCTGTCTTTGTCATTGTAGTATATGGTTAGACCTCAAAAGACTATTGTCTAACTAAGTAATGAACTGTTTGCATTTCGTCAATATTGTGATAGCTGCCCCTCTCCATAATGTCTCCTTTATAATCATTATAAATGGAATAGGAATCATTCATAAAATGACACATAGGCATAGTCAGCTTGTTGGGTAAACAACTTGATAGATTGATAGTGGGTTACCGAGGTACGATTGAATAACTACATTAGGGTAGCAAATCAAATATTTTTATGATGTGAAATTCGTATAGGTACTTACCTACCTACATCGCGTAAAATCTCGAATGGAAAATACCGAATAAAAAATATCAAATAAAAAAACACGAATAAGTCTTCGAATGAGTCCATGAAATAGTGTGATACAATGACCGAAAACGTTTTTTTTTTTTTTGTAAAGAGTTTTCCTGTATGAATGACTGCTGAGATGCAAGAGGTGCGGGTTCGGTCCCACTGCGGGACAAATGTTTGTAAGTAGGTACACGTAGTTCCTGATACCCCACGACACAGGGGATCCTAGTGTGGGATCAAGCTGCAGGATTTATGAGCATATGTGGCTGTAGAATGTTAAAAATTAAAAAACTGCCTGAAAAACTCTGCAATGTAATTTCCTTGCTGGTGTAGGTACAAAAGAGGTATTATGGGTAAAATATTCCAGCCAAGTTGCATAAACGAGGCTGCATAAATTAGAATGAGCGTTGTTCAGTACTCCATTCATTCAGGTTGATAATAATCACACGCAGTTTACCAGAGTAGGGTAAAAATTGATTTTTTTCTTTTGCGTTGAACACAATAGGCACAATAGTCCACAGCAGGAATTTTAGTAGCCCTTTGAAACCAGTAAACGTACCCTTACATACGGTATACACACATGGATACCACTAATCCTTTATTTAGTGGATTTGCTTCTTATTTTTTACACCCAACAGTCACATACGTAGTCCTGATCCCACACTAGGATGCCCAGTGTGGTGGGTATCAGGAACTACGAGCACCATGGTACCACATTACCCAGACCCGGCACGAATATTTGCAGATCGAATAAGCATTAATCCCGCAGCGGGAACCGAACCAGCAACCTTGCATCCCAGCCGGCTACACACCCGCCGCGCCTCAGAGGTCGTCAAATTGAAATTGGTTCAATAGGAAATACAATGATTTTAACTTTTAAAAGTGTAAATATGTAGGTACATAATGAATACTTAACCAATAAAATGCATGATTGACTGAATGGAAAACTTACACGTAACCATCCACCTAATCTAAATAAATATGCAAGTGTAGACAGAATCATTATTTTATCTGTGACTGAATGAAGATTTTCATGAAGCATAAACTATTGACGTTTCACGGCATTTTTGAGAAATATATTTTACCAATTAGTATGTAATTAGAACCGTGTGCTGATCAAAATGAGTTCAAATACGGCCAGTCTACTATTAACCATCGAGGAGTTCCGTTGTCCACCGTCTCCATCATCGGATCAGCTCGCTGTCACCATAATATTGTATTGTCGTCGGAACTTGACAGGTATGCCAAATTTCAGCTCAATCGAAGACCGGGAAGAGGTCGAAAATTCGATTACCAGATTTGTCCTACACTTACTTTCATACTAAGTAAATATACGGACTGTCTAATATTAACCTTCGAGGAGTTCCGTTGTCCACCTTCCGTATCCATCATCAGATCATTTCGCTATCACCATAATATTGTATTGTCGTCGGAACTTGACAGGTATGCCTAATTTCAGCTCAATCCAACACCGGGAAGAGGTAAAAAATTCGATTGCCAGATTTGTCCCACACTTACTTTCATACTAAGTAACTAAACAAGTCAAGTTAAATAAAAGCTTGTAATAAAAAAGAAGGTAGGTATCGCACATGATATTATTTCACCATATCGCTTCTGCAATCAACGAGAAGGGTACATTTAGTACCCTTCTCAGAAGGGTCAGAATTTTGACGCTGAGAGGTCATTGACACGGGGCATTCAAGATTTTCGTACATTTGACGAAGGGTTTGCGCTCGTACAAACTTTCATTAGTCGGTAATAGGGTTCTGTATTACATCTAGCTACCTCCTACACATTTTCCACGCCTTATTTGTATGAAGGAGGAATATTATCCCCTCCTTAGTCATATCACTCATGCTGCGGAAAACATATTATATTAGTTTAAAGCAGAAAAGCAGCATTTTTTATTTTCCGAATTTCCGAAAAAGCCTGAAAAGTATAATGTACGTCATGTAAAAAGCACGCTGGCGGTCATACTTCTTCATACGTTCCAGCGTTCTTTTTACATGTCGCGTACTCTACGTGATATAATGTTCGAGCTAAGTTCGGACGTATCTTACAAGAACGTAGGCAGTAAAGTTAGGCAACAAGAACTAGACAAACACAAGAAGATATAATAAGATAAGCGTAGATATGGGTACAACACGCTAAGGGGTTAGGACTTATGAGGTACGAGAGATGTAATATTTAAACAGTACATTCAGGGAAGTGTTAGGAAAACAAACTAAATCAGTAGGTACCTGGTATTATTAATCTTTAGAAAAAGGTATATTTTATCATGAAAGATTTTTGAAATAACAGCAACCGGTTAGATAGATACCTCGAAGTACCCACAGCCTGATTCAAATGGGAGTTCTCGAACTTACCGCAAGCGCTTTCATACAAATTAGCTTATTGACCGGAGTCCCACCAATTTGAAGCGATCCCGAACACAACGCATTACACGAATAGCAAAGTAGTCCACGAATCCGCGATCAATAATATTCGTTCACTGCAAAGTGAGCGCTGCACAAGGCGCGCCATCCATCCGACGCTTGTACCGCACACTATTCTCAAGTTATTAATTTACACGCACGTCCACTCATGAGAAAAGCAACTTGAGACGACCACAGTGTTCGAAACCTTAATACTTCCCTTCGCTGCAAATATTAGATGACAGAATCGAAGGCGTAGCCAATCGAGAAGCGATAATTTTGCACAACTTCTCAAACGATACAACTCCATTTCACAACTTGTCAATTCAGTCTTACAATTTTCACTTATTCGGAAACTTTCTGAGAACTTTTAAAACTTCACAGAGCTACGAAAAATTCGCGGTGCGTCTGCCGAATACCAAAATAATATGAACAATATGGGGGACAGAAACCCAAGTCGCGTAATAATAAGAGTGGTTGCGTGGGGATGGTATGAAGGGTGCATTGTGCACCGGCGAAATTTTGGAAGGGCCCGCACCGAAAGCCCTTGTTTGTTCCCCCTGTACTTGCGCAAGATGCGGACTAGTTTTGATTTTGTGGATCAGCCTTGGAGTCAGCTTGTTCACAAGGGGTCTGCCATCCCGCCGCGCGAACCGGAGACCATTGGCATTGCTCGTGTGCTGTTAACTATACAAAAGTACCACGTAATCCCTTATTCATATTGAGATCTTATCCAAAAATACAGCTTTCTCACGTAGGTTTCGGGTTCATTCGCAACAGGGTTAAAGGAACTTCGACTTAAGTTCAATACGATCATTTTGGTTGTGTGAGCAAACAAAACTTGTTTTTTAAGCGTTAAAATTCCCTAGAGCTGTCTTCATCATTGTTATTGATTGATTGACGACATCTGTGGCGCGGCTGGCGATGGTTCGCCTGCGACGCAGGAGGTTGCGGGTTCGATTCCCGCCAGGGAACAAATATTTGTGCGATCTGCAGATATTAGTTCAGGGTGTTCTGGGTGTTTTCTATGTATAATAAAAAATATCTATCTATGTAATGTATTGCATTAAGTATATCAGTTAACTAGTACCCATAACACAAGCTCTGCTTAGCTTGGGGCTAGATAATGTTGTGTGAACTGGTCCAGCTTTATTTATTTATTTATATCATAAGTTATTCAATAAATATTTATACTAATAGATGTTTTGCTGGTTTGTCAAAACCCTAACATTTATGTTTCCTCATTTGCTTTGAAGAGATTTTACTATTCGCAAAAGTTACTATTTTAAGAACACAGTATGCATTCAAATTCTCCCGAACCACAGATAAAATAATACTATACTAGTAAACTTTGCTACCCCGTTGCACCACTATTTATTTATTTATTTATTTAGAATCCCCCCTAGTCATAGAATCCTATCCTACTGTCTGTCCTTTTTATATCCTACTATGTCAAAGTTGGATATTTGCGACTAAGCCGATTTCGATATAATCTCAGTCTAGTTTTATAAATCCTTCATTACTTGTTTTTAGTATTTGTACCGATATTGGTATCGCCTCAGACAAGCACATCATTCAAAAATGACACCCTCAGTTTGTTAAATTTGATTGCCGTGTTCACCCCCAAAGGGATTGACTTTTAGAAATTTATAAATGACGTGTTTAGTCGATCCTGTGTTTTCTTAATTCTTTTTGCAAGGTTTCAAGTTTCGTGTAGAGACCTACACGATGTGTTTTCATCTTTTCATACATACATTCATACATAGTCACACATCTTTTTACCCGAGAGGGTAGGCAGAGCCTCAATGGGCCTCTTTTCACCATGGATTGCATCATCGTGGGAATATAGACGTGACAAGTGGTGAGCTCATCGCCACCATTACGCGGACGACCGCTGTAGCGCGGGAGGCGTATAGGTTCGCCTGCGACGCAAGAGGTTGCGGGTTCTATTCCCGCCTCGGAACAAATATTTGTGCAATTTGCAGATATTTGTTCAGGGTGTTCTGTGTATTTGCCAAGTATAATAAAAAATATTATATTATTATTATTATTATATTAAGTATATCAGTTATCTAGTACCCATAACACAAGCTCTGCTTAGCTTGGGGCTAGTTAATGTTGTGTGAACTGTCCAGCATTATTTATTAATTTATTTATTACTTCCCACGACTGACTCGGCTAACGCTTTCTTTCATTAATAACACATTCCGTAATAAGCTAGCAGCCAGGACAAATCTTATACAAACTAATCTTACCAACAATTCCGGGTAATCATTTAGTCGGCTTTTACGGCATCCACGGGTGGAGACGGTCGGTCTATTCTTAGGCCAGACACCATTTGTTTTCGCCTTATAAAATGTACCCCTTATTTACGGGCATAGACAATAGACATATCTAGTTTTTAGGTTGGAGCATAATCTTACACACAGTGTAAGATTATATATTATATATTATAAGTTCAATATTTATTGCGTGTTGTCAAAACAAAGAGACAGGCAATAATTATAAAAGTGAACGATTCCTTTTTAACCCCCGATGCAAAAACGACGGGGTGTTATAAGTTTCACGTGTCTGTGTTTGTGTGTCTGCGTTTGTGTGTATGTGTGTGTGTGTGTGTAGGTGTGTGTGTGTGTGTGTGTGTGTGTAGGTGTCTGTGTGTGTGTGTGTGAGAGAGAGTGTGTGTGTGTCTGTGTGTCTGTGTGTGTGTGAGAGAGAGTGTGTGTGTGTGTGTGTGTCTGTGTGTCTGTGGGCGTGTGCCTGTGGGTGTGTGTCTGTGTGTGTGTCTGTCTGTGGCATCGTAGCTCCCGAGAGGATGAACCGTTTTTTTTTTGTTTTATTAGAAAGGTGAATTAGTCGGGAGTTTTCTTAGCTATGTTTGATCAAAATCGGTTCAGCCGTTTCACTGCTTGAGGGATTTTGAAAATTTTACAATATTAATTACTTGTTTTATTATATTTTTAAAACGGCTCAATTTCTCGAAATATTTCACAGACTCGTCGTTTGATTAGATGTTTGTCTTTCTGTGGTTTTTTTGAACACTATTCACTCCGTTATTCTAGTCGTTCGGTTACTTCAAACTTCCTGATGATGGGATGAGGAATCAAATATCAGGTACATACCGTTCACCGTAAGATGGCACCTGCCTTTGTTGGCACGCCATACAAGGCAGGTGACATCTTACGGTGAACGTGCTATAAAGGTACGCCTTCAGTTTTCCTTAACAGAATCAATAGTGAAAAAGTTTGTTATCATGATGTTAAAAATAAAGGAACAACGATGGTCAAGTTATAGTAGGTACCTGGCGTATTTGGGTAGCGTCATTGGATGTACTTAGTACCTACCTACCCAATATAAGCCGGCCATACCAACCAGAAAATAACTTTGTTTTTTCGTTTTAATCACAAGACTCCTTTTTAGGGTTCCATATCCAATGGATTCGTCATGTCTGTCTGTCTGTCCGTCTGTATGTCACAGCCACTTTTTTCCGAAACATAAGAGCTATGCTGTTGAAACTTGGTAAGTAGATGTGTTCTGTGAACCGCATTAAGATTTTCACACAAAAATAGAAAAAAAAACAATAAATTTTTGGGGTTCCCCATACTTAGAACTATATCAGTTTTTTTTGCATCAATCCCATACGTGGATAGTTCTTCAAAAATGATATTGAGTTTTTAATATATTTTTTTTCTAAACTGAATAGTTTGCGCGAGAGACACTTCCAAAGTGGTAAAATGTGTGATGCCCCCCCCCCCCCCCCCCCCCCCCTGTAACTTCTAAAATAAGAGAATGATAAAACTAAAAAAAGAATATGATATACTTTACATACGAAAATTGGTTTGAACGAGATCTAGTAAGTATTTTTTTTAATACGTCATAAATCGTAAACCATCCAAGAACTTACTTACTACTTACATATTACTATATTATTATTATGTTATTATTTATTATTATTCATATTTACTTTTACTTTACTATTTTATGTTACTTGCTGCTACGGAACCCTTCATGGGCGAGTCCATCTCGCACTCGGCCGCTTATTATAAGTCTTAATCTTGAATCCTAATTTCATAAGAGTAATTATTTTAACGCTGAATCCAATGATATCCTAGACAACTTAGGTAGCCCTTTTTATTTCATTACAATATACCTAAACCAGCCAGCCCTCAATTACCTTACACTAATTTAATGAATTTTAAGCTAAGATCGACGCTAAACATCATTCTTATAAAGTTTATTGATATACATTATCCATCAATCAGGTATGTTTTTCAACTTAGCAAAATTCATTACTCAGATATATTGGTACCTAAGCTATAATGAATTTACGGAATGAAACTTACTAGCAGTTAAGTAATTAAGTATTGTGGGTATTAGGTTTTTTTTTTGATAAAAACCTAACAATACAATAAGCGTACCTACTCTGCAAGCGATTAAAATTAGGTCAGTATTACAAATTAAATTCCCGCCCGAGTTAACAGATTGTGTTGTAGAGAACAAAAAACAGATGGCAGCGTTGAAAATTTCTATGGATTCGCCTTGGAGTAGCGCTGCGCAGTTTTATCGATTGGGTGAACACCCGTCGGTATTTACACGAGCAAAAAATATCTCGCAGAGTTATATTAAAATTTAAGAAATCAAGCCACCTAATTGTGTTTTTCTTTAATAAATTGACTCAATAATTCAGTGCGCAACTACCAGTAGTTCATTTACTTCAATTACTAAGCGTTTCTGCAATTTGTAAAGGAATATTTACCCGTTCGCTACTCTGGCAACACACTAATGTCTATGAATTTGACCCCGAAGCTCGTGTCCGGAGCAGAAGGAGAGTGTGGTGCAGGGCTAGGCCCTTCGTTTTTAATCTTCATCCTATTGAATATTGTGTAAAATGATGGGCACATAATCGGTAAATAAGTTATTTTTACGCTCTCATCTATTATTATATTGTTGTAAACGTAAAATGGGCTCAAACGCTGTCATTCAAAATACATCGCGAGCCATTCGTTCGAGTGCTAATGCCAAGAATATCGTCAAAAGTCGCGCAATAGTCATTTTATTACTATACAATTTAATACAGTGTTATTTTTAACATACGTTTGTGACTTTATGAGTAAAGTTTTGCGGATGCCCTAAATAAGATTCTACACATTTGTGAAATTAAATGGAACATGATGTCCTCGGGATTTCGGTGAATGTGCTGAGACAATGGTGTATCGATTATTTTGCGCAAACTAAATGTCATCCCAGTGTCGTAGTGTTAATATTAGAAGTCTGTTTGTGACCACGATTACTATTGTCTAGGCATCACGCGTTTTATAATAAGCATGCAGAACTTTAATTTAGTTTGAGTGACCGAAATAGTGTCGCCGAGACTCTTTCGTGTGAATCTCGTCCGCTCTTTGACAATATCTATTTTCTGATCATTTCGTGTGAAGATAGGAATAGTTTGAATATAAAGATTTCTATTTTTCTATTTTCGTGATATGTTAATTTGTAAAAATATTGATTAATCACGTTCAAAATAAAATTATTTACCCCATAATCATGCGATAGGTAATCCCAACAATAAACATACCTACCTAACTTAAAAAAACATTATTTAATTTACCTACACCTAAGGATCTACCTACTTACACGTAAATATCAGTAAAAATAGTAAAATGTTGATGCGTCAAACCCAGCTTTTAGCGACTAATTAATTTAATGGAGTGAGAGTTCTTTCTTACTCAGAATCTGTTAATAAAATAGAGTAAAATCCAGGTTGCCTTAAAATTATGTTTTGGAAAACTTACCTAGAATCTTATGGAATACTTTATTACTTTCGTCTTTAATTATTTAACTCGCTCTGCCTAGTCCTAGTAATTGTTTTTAATTGACTTGAGTAGGTTGTGAACTAGTAACGTCATTAAATTAATGGATATTTATTTTTTGTTACAGTTTCCCGTCTTAAGTGAAGTTCTGTGCTCAAACTCAAGGCAGTAAATTTTTCTTCTCAAAACTTCCAAGTAAGTACCTGTCCAAAATGTCTAATAATCCAAACCGTGAAAGTGTCAGTACTCGGTTTTCGGACAATTACGACTTGAAGGAGGAACTAGGAAAAGGTGCATTTTCAATTGTTAGAAGAGCGGTTCAAAAGTCTACCGGTTATGAATTTGCTGCCAAAATAATCAATACTAAGAAGCTTTCGGCTAGAGATTTCCAAAAGTTGGAAAGAGAAGCTCGAATTTGTCGGAAACTCCAGCACCCCAACATTGTTAGGCTACATGATTCCATTCAAGAAGAACATTTTCACTACCTCGTGTTCGATTTGGTAACTGGCGGTGAATTATTTGAAGACATCGTAGCTCGAGAATTTTATTCTGAAGCAGACGCATCTCACTGTATACAACAAATTCTGGAATCCGTTCACCACTGTCACCATAATGGTGTTGTACATAGAGATTTGAAGCCAGAAAATCTTCTGTTAGCCAGCAAGGCCAAGGGCGCCGCTGTTAAACTAGCAGATTTTGGATTAGCTATTGAAGTTCAAGGAGAGCAACAAGCGTGGTTTGGATTTGCTGGAACTCCAGGCTACCTATCACCTGAAGTACTTAAAAAAGAACCATACGGAAAACCAGTTGATATCTGGGCGTGCGGAGTGATCCTATATATTCTACTCGTTGGATATCCACCTTTCTGGGATGAAGACCAACACCGACTGTACGGTCAAATTAAAGCTGGTGCTTATGACTATCCTTCACCTGAATGGGATACAGTTACACCGGAAGCTAAGAGCCTCATCAACCAAATGCTTACGGTTAACCCAAGCAAGAGGATCACCGCCTCGGAGGCTTTGAAGCACCCATGGATCTGCCACCGCGAACGTGTGGCTTCTGTCATGCACAGACAAGAAACAGTAGATTGCTTGAAGAAATTCAACGCTCGTCGCAAGCTCAAAGGCGCTATTTTGACAACAATGCTTGCTACGCGCAACTTCTCTGGCAAGTCGATGGCGAACAAGAAAGGCGAGGGGTCACAAGTAAAAGAGTCGACAGATAGCAGTACTACGTTGGAAGATGATGATATCGAAAAAGATAAGAAGGGGGTGGATCGGTCATGCACCGTCATCTCTAAGGATCATGATGATGAAGCGCTCACAAAAGCAGATTCTTTTGGAAAAGCTCGCGGTGACAGCAACGCCTCTTTGCGACGAGCTGAAGTGATTAAAGTTACTGAAGTCCTTATTGATGCCATTTACAATGGCGACTTCGAGACTTATTCCAAATTATGCGATCCCAATGTAACTGCTTTTGATCCGGAAGCTTTAGGCAATCTAGTTGAGGGAGTAGAATTTCATAAATTCTTTATTGATAATACTCCGTCTCAGCTAAAAACCAATACGACGATTTTGAATCCCCGAGTGCACCTTCTCGGAGACGACGTCGCTGTAATAGCATACGTTTGCGTAACACAAAGTGTGGACGCCGAGGGAAGACGAGCTACAAACCAGTCACAGGAAACGCGTATTTGGCACAAACGCCACAACAAGTGGACAGCAATACATTTCCATCGCTCCTAACTAGGATCTTCTAATGTCCAAATTCCAACGTCAGAGGATGGTGATCTTAAGAAGCAAGTCGTACCCTGTGAAAATGCTTAGATATGATTGAGATCACTCTAAACCTCAACGCTGTTACGAAGAAATTTACTAACTAATTCTGCTAAAATTACGAATTATATTAGAATTCTTTGTAATCCAAAAAATTTAGTTAAATACTTATTAGGTAAATGTTATCTACACCAGTATAAGCAATTTGAAATTCATTCTTGTCCGTTTTACATTCGATAACTTTTTAAATTAAAGAGCATTATACGTGGCTAAAATGTGATACAGTTGAATTCTATGCTTTGCGCTAGTTTTAGTAGAGTGTACAAAATTCTGATCTCGGCCACAATCGAAGATTGTCAACGAATTCGAAGCACATTGTTGCTGATCATAAAAAATCTCAGAATCAGATCTGATCTTCTCAGTAAGTAAATCAGCTAATATTTTCAAGATTTAGAATTATTAGCACATTTCTCAATAAGTCTCTCTACATTTTTAACTATGAATGTTTTGTCGTGCTTAAAATGGTGTTCTATTTGTTATCAAATACCTAGCTAGTAAGGTTTAAGTAACTAAATTATGCAGTTATTGGCACTACGCATCTAGAAGTAGGTATCGAAGAACGAGAGCTGTTCTAGTACCTAGTTTATTACAAGTTGTTTGATCTGTGTATAGAAGTACTTATTGAGTTAGTTCCTTCTCTACATTATTGTCTCTAAGTATCTAACTTAGTGCAGTTTTTCCTAACATTATAATTTAAGTGAATTATATCAATTTTGTCAATTTTAGATTTTAACTGTTAATATTATTGTATTGTACGCGTTGCTTTTCCTGAGATTCTTCATACATTTCAAAATATGTACTACTTATTTTATATTATTTATTATCACGCTGCTATCAAACTTTCAAAGATTGGGTTTTAGGTACCTAAATGTTTAAATGTGGAAATTAAACGTTAACAGTTATTAATTTAAAAGTGAAAACTGTGCACGGGGGTGTGGTATGTTAGTTGGTACTCGAATTGTCGAGAGGAGCTTCGTCAACCGTGATATTAAGTATTGTATAAAGTAGTGTTTGTAGCACAGTTTCACTTTTGAAATGTGCTTAACTTGTCGATCTACACAATTAAATGGGTGTGCAATCATTTCAGTATTTTCTATAAATATTTTTATATATAAAATGAATGACCTTTTACTGATTTTTATACTATTTTGTAACATAATGTTAATGCATATAAAGTAGTTAGCAAGAGTTACTTTTACTTGAACACCGTTATGTCCTTAACATAAAAATTGCTACCAACTTAGGAAATCTTATATTTAACGGTAGTATTTTACTGTATCCAAAGTACATAGAGTTGTGCCATTATAATTGACTTTAGTGCCAATAACTGTAAAACTAAAAATGTATTCTAGTCTTTATTGTTACCTACGCATATTTAGTGTTTAATCGTCATTAAAACATAATTTTGAGAAATTTATGTACCTATATAAATAGTAACATACATTGTGTACTTACATAGATATTGGTTTTGCACATTGTATGATATGTCTTTATACCTTCATAAAGTTCTTTGCTAATAAGGAAGTTTAACAAGTACTTACCTAGATAATTTTGAAATAATTTTGTTTAGTAACTGGCTTTCTAATGTTGTAGTTTAGAGCTGCGTTCATTGGACACAGTAGGTGATAGGATAGTACTGTGTGCATAACAGTAAGAGAATCATAGTCATCTAACGCCCAACACCTGCAAAGCTCTCGTTTAGAACAGCCTATATTTACCACATAGATCTAGTTTGTTCTTTATTTAATATTCTGAGTTATAATTTACAATACAGTATCCCCCAATAACGATTGTTCTGTGACGCCCAAGAGTCTCCTATTATTTATTGTTTAAGTAGGTTCCAGCAAATAGGTAATCAAAAAGACATGCCAACCAATACCTATAGAAAACAATATGTAGGTACCTAGGTATCCTTAATCTTCCAGATCTCTTCACTAAGTTCACAAAAAACAGTAATATTTTAAGAATCAGTTGTCTCGTCTTCCTTGCAAAGATCTCGTACGTCATCACTTGAGACATCTTTATCATCGTTAATTTGAATTTCTCTATTTCAAAATTATTCTGCTCTCCACTAATTGTGAATAGTGCACCTTTAACAGTTTGCATGCATTTATCTCACAGGCTTTTTAAGGGGAGCTTTTTAAATAATATTTCGTCATTTTTCAATTGGCTGCTATTTTATTACTATCGTAACAATAAATATAACAAATCAGATTCCTAGTTAGTCATTCATGTTATTACGTACTTAATTAATCATCTACTGCCATGTAACCATTTGTATCTTAAAATGGTTGTTCAAAACAAACTAAGCTCAAGGGATGACTATTAAGTGGAACGTGGTTTAACACTGCTATCCTTTATATGTACTTATTTCCAGATGGTTCCATGGTGTTAAGATTTTGAATAACGGTGCAGTGCAATATGTAAAGTCTTGAAGTTAGAATAATGTTCTGTTGTTTGTGTCTCATTCTTACTAATGTTTATGGCATGTACTTTTAACTAATAGGTATGCTGGTAATTTTCATAGTATTAAAACCTTTTATCTAGTAAATAATTGCTTTTTAACAAATTTTCAAAGCAAATATACTTGTCTTAATGTTGCAAATGTTATTTTTTAAGTCAATATCAGATTATATTAAAGTCACTAGGGTGTATTTACATTGGATATGAAACTATGTAGCAAAATCAAGAATTAATTGCACCCTTCCTTGGGTATGTGTACCTATATATTTTGTTGTATGTGGTTGAGATTATTTTGTAAGTAATGTTTTGTAGTAAGAGTTTATTACCTACCAAAGTATTTTGTAATGCACCAACAATCATTCAGAGTTTTCTCTACATTAATGAACTAAGTTTGTTCTTATTTCCATACCTATTATGTGGTAGTATAGATGAGTTGTCAGTATAATTGTATATGACATTATTTCTTGAACCTCTGCATTGCCGATTATCATGTAAATTTCTCTAAAAATAAAGTTCTTTTGATCTATTAATAAAAAATATTTATTTTTACCTCATAATAAGCGGATCATTAGACCTATGAATAATCAGCTTATAACAGTAACCTTTGCATAATATACTACCTACTAAATACAAATCTACTTACATAATAGATATTTGTCACAACCAGCTAATTTATCTACATAGGTACATAATTATCATAACATATACATACTAAGTAATTAATTATAATCTAATTTACAGTGGGTATCTACTTAAATAGGCTGAAACTATTACCTTAATTAGGAGATGCCCAATAGCTTCATTTTAGTGTGAACTCCTTTGCAGCCATCAACGGTGACGTCAAAATATTTCAATATCTTTCTCAGTTCCTCAGCAGTGATTTTTCTATGTCCTAATTCAGCTTCAATACATTTTTGAATATGCTCTTCAGTGAGTGTTCCAAATCGAATCACCCTTTTATGAGCCTTGATTTGTTTAAAATTATCCATTATTCTATTAGGAAACGATTCATCACAATGTTTATTAAAATCTTTGGTAGGATTACAATTATATATTAGTAGGATAATCACACCTTTGTCTAAATTCTCGCTCTTTGTTATGAGATTCCCGATGTGAACTTTGACATCCAAATCATCGGGACTCAGGTCATCAACAATGATAAAGGAGTGCTGACATACAGTGAGGCCAACCATAAAATCTGTAGTAAAAGTGCTCATAAAACTAGGCATTGTGTAGTGATAAACATTGGAGTAGCGTCCCACGAGTTCCAATAATGTTGAGGCTGCAAAAGTCTTCCCCACACCAGTACTTCCATAGAGAATCAATATTTTTCTTCTTTCATTCACACTAAGTCCCTGAATCAATGCATCAATTGCCTTCGTCTGGCCATACAACTTAGAGGACATACTCTTCCTCAACTTATCCACATTGATGTTGTCACTGCACTGGATGTTCAATACTTGGTAAGCCATTATTGAAAGAAACAACACTAATGCAGCGCAAACAACTAATTTAACTTTAATTGTGCTATCAGTACTCGCTGGCTCCCTCCGCATTTTGATGTGGAACTTTTTTATGTTAGTTTTGCAGGGAGGTGTACGGTTGCCAGGTGATAATGTTTCAGTAGCCTCAGCCTTACATTGAACAGGAGACTTGATGCTATCGTTAATTTTCCTTATGAACTCACTGATTTCATTGTTGGACTCATTTAAAGATATGTCCATGTCATTGCTGGAATGAGCACTTAGATCTATGTCCATTGGCTCGAAACTTAAGTTATGTTGGTCCATGTTGTAGTAAGCAGATATGTTGGTATACAACCAAGATAAAAATAAAATCTATTTCAGTGGTTCACCACACCCCCTGCATAGGATTAGTTGATCGTCTGCCTCTTCAAGATGTTAGATAGAAAATTAAGCCCTGCAAAAGAGAAATACGGAGTAGAGTAATCGAAAATAAATAGAAAGTACAGCGAATGAGAGATAACACCTACCTATAATCAAAATTACCTGCTGAGGCTGAGTCCTGCTGAAATATTTCGAATTTTCCTATCAAATTCAAAAGTTCAAAACAAACAAACTGAACGAAAACGAAAAAAAAGAACTACGTCCCCCTTCCCCATGCGGTAATGCCAACTTTTAGAAACTACACGTCGATTTCAGGTTATGTCAGATGTCAAGTCTAAATCAAAAATAAGTCGTTCACCAAACAAAGATAAGTCTTTTTTTTTATCTGTATCTGCACTTTTCAAACACTAGTAGTGAAGTAATGGAGGACTTTCCGACAGCCGAAAAAAACTTACTTATTGACCAAACATGACATGGCGTTAGCAAACAATGAAGCAAGAATATGATATTATACTACTACTGGATATTGCGTGTGCGTCAAGCTAGCGACCCCCACATCGAATTCAGGGTTTTCTTCCCGGCCCATAAATAGTGCATAAAATGTGCCAAATAGTGCCTTTAGTTAAATAATTAGTGCCTCAATACTTTAGAAGTTATAACATAAAGAATGGGGAGTCGCTAGCTTGACGTCACGATAGCGACCCCCACCTGTAACTCTGCAACCACAGCACTAACTAGGACCTTTACTGTTAGCATGTAATGCAATGACTCATTTTTTTTAACAAAGCGTCTTAAATTGGAAATCCCATAATTATAATAAATCTTCATTCTAGAATTAATACGTTTTCCTATGCATGCTGTCAAACACTGCAAGAACTTTTACAATTTTAACAGCATATTACGGGTATGGGGCATCCATTCTGCGGTATGGTGTTTTTTTCTGGGAAAACTTGACAGCATTGAAAGGCATAGGAAAACGTATTAATTCTAGACGAAGATTTTCTATTCAAATCCCCAACTCACCAAACAAATAGCCAGGACACCAAAGAAGTTTGGAATACCCAGTTTTCCGGCTATATCTGCCAAACTATGGGTTTCTCAAAAAATGGTGCCAATCCTTTTTTGGTTCTATGGCTGCCGTGGTTTACATCAAATAAAAATAAAACCTCTAGCCCACCAAACAAAGAACCAGGATACCAAACGAAGAACATTACAAAAAAAAACAATGAATCTGTATGAATGTTTATATTAGGTAGGTTGAAGACCTGAACGTTAACTATATAAGGTTTAAGACGCTATGTTAAAATTTTGGAGTCGTTGCGATAATTGCTCACTCAGTAAAAGTAAACTTGATGTTAATACAATAATTACAGTTTTACCCAAAATATAAGTCTGATCGACTGTTTTCGTTTCCGCAGAAAAACTGATATACGACAGTAGCCGAACGAAATGTATAGCTCTGTCCCGCTGTACACCTCTGTCCCGCTCACATCTAAGAGTCGACTGATGAACAAGATGGCGCACGACCGGCCACGATTTTGATGAACCAATAACAGCGCAAGGTTTTAGCGCGCGATTGATATTGGTAGGAAGAAGGTTCCCGCGCTATAGAAATTGGTCTTCGGCGCAGGTACATCGGGTCGACTTATATTTTGGGTAAAACTGTACTTGATGATGCAATCTAAATAAATCATAGACTAGAAAAACCGCTCTAGCCATCGCTCGACGCTCTGCTCTACGCACCGCTCTAGCCGCCACACGAAGCTCCGCTCTACAAATCGCTCTAGCTGCCGCTCTCCGCTCTAATCTACGCACCGCTCTAGCCACCGCTCGACTCTCCGTTCTACGCACCGCTCTAGCAGCCACTCGACGCTCCGCTCTAGCCATCGCTTGACGCTCCACTCTAGCCACCGCATGACGCTCCACTCTAGCCACCACTCGACGCTCCGCTCTAGCAACCACTTGACGCTCCACTCTAGCCACCACACGATGCTCCGCTCTACGCACCGCTCTAGCCACCGCAAGACGCTCTGATCTACAAACCGCTCCAGCCGCCGCTCGACGCTCGATGCCATACAAAATTCACTGTTGCTTATTAAAGCAGTCTTATGTAAAGGACAGCAAAGTTTACGGTTTTGACACTGGCTTTTAAATTAATCATATTTAGGTTGCTCCTTACAAACTAGACCACTTCAAATATATAAACACAGGGCAGAGTTAACATACTACTAAAGTAAAAAACTAGACTAGTAAAAAATAGTTTGCAATAGACCGACAAGGTCTGCTTTAGCTTGCAGGTAGACCTAACGTATTTCTTCTGTGCCTTAAATACAATTTCCTTATCAGTAGAGTTACCCAGAACAAAACACCATACCGCAGAAGGGATGCCACATACCCGTGATATGCCGTTAAAATTGTAAAAGTGCTTGCAGTCTTTGACAGCATGTAAGGCATAAGGAAAACGTATTAATTCTAGAATGAAGATTTTTCTTTAAGGGATTTCCAATAGACGCCATGTTAAAAAAATTGAGCCGTTGCGTTACATGCTCACTCAGTAATAGTAAAGGTTACAAACTTGACGCTAGTATAATAAGTACTTGAGAATGTCTAAATAAATGACACGCATGGTAATAACACGCATGGTAAAACTTTTCACGATAGCTTTATAGATATCTATCTGATTCTAGCTATATAGCTATCTTTTTTTGGTATTTTTTTATTACAAATATTTTATGCGTAATTCCAGTAATAAAATACCAAAAATGATTAAGATCGGTCAAGTAGTAGTAGAGCTTTTTTGTGAAAGAGTTCGTCCAGGGAAGTACTACCACCATACCTATTTCTGCCGCAAAGCAGTAGTGCTCGCATTGCTGTGTTCCGGTTTGAAGGGTAAGGTGCCGGTGAAATTACAGGCACATGAGACTTTTCATCTTTATGTCTCAGGGTGGCGGGCGCAGTGCAATGCCACATAGGTTGCGTCGTAGGTGGACGTGATCTATGAGATAATGCACTGTTCATAGGCAGAGGTTACCGCTTAACATCAGGTGGGCCTCTTGCTTGATCCGTCATCCAAGTAGTATAAAAAAAAAAAAGAAAAAAAAAAAGTAGTTTGAGCGTGATGATTTTTCAAGGATACATACATACAAGGATAGATAGATTCATACAGACAGACAGAAAAAAAAACTATTTTAGGTTCCTCAATTTAAATTAAAATTTCTGGTGGATGGAGGCGGGCCAAGACTGTTCGTTGTGGCATCGTATGGGGGGAAGCCTTTATCATAACATAACATAACACCCAACAGTTACATACATGTCTAGCAGTGAACTTCTGCAGGCTGATAATGTTGATGATGACTGTTGTATTAGTGTAAACGAGCCTTTATTTTCTGTTCACCTGCCAACCAATGAAATGCTTCGCGGAATGAAGAAGAAATGAATGTTGTCATGTCAGTTACCGTATTGCCGTGGCAGTCAGGGAAGTGAAAACCGATGCGATGAAGCCAATAGTATCAGATAGAATATCAAATATCTTCTGTTCTGTTGCAGCCTCGTAGCTGAGGTTTTGCAGGTCTTAGGTACTAATTAGGCACTATTTTTTGAGCTTTAGAAAAGCGTCGGAATTAAAGAAATTAATGTTGTCAGTTGCCGTATTGGCGCGGCAGTGAGGGCAGCGAAGACCGACGCTATGAAGCCAATAGTTTCGGAAAGAATATCAAATATCTTCTATTCTGTTGCAGCCTCGTAGCTGAGATTTTGCAGGCTAAGTATAAAGCTAAGTCGTACGTGCTGTGGTTGCTGAGTTACAGGTGGGGGTCGCTATCGTGACGTCAAGCTAGCGACCCCCCATTTTTAGGTTATAACTAACTATATAAGTATTGAGGCACTAATTATTTAACTAAAGGCACTATTTGGCACAATTTATGCACTATTTATTGGCCGTGAAGAAAACCCTGAATTCGATGTGGGGGTCGCTAGCATGCATGACGCACACCGATATTGCCACTAGAAGAAACAATTGAAGCAGAGTTTATTCACCTTTACGTATGTTTTCAATCTCACTCAAACTCACTTAAACGGTAACAATGATGGCAATGGCATACTGTCAAATAAGAAAGCTAGGAAAGTGATGCAAGTCTTATATGATTTATGTTACGGTAATTTTTTAGTGCCTAACTTTTTCATTTCATGGCAATATCCAGTAGGGTATATAATATTCTTGCAATGAAGTGATAACAACCGAGTTATCAATCAATCAGTCAGTCAGTCACTGTCGCCATGCTCTTTGACTGTTACAGAATACTATCAGAGGGGCAAGTCCGAGTTTACACACACCATCGTAACGATGATCGTAACGGCGAGTGTACGTGTATTGCGTAGTAACTAGCCATTAATCTGTGACGTTTTTGGCACAGATTAATAGCTAGTTATTATGTTATACACGTACGATCGTGTTACGTTCACCGTTACGATGGTGTTTGCAAAACTCAGACTCACCCCTCAGTAGGAATTCGATAGTACAATCACAGACCTAGTCTAGTGTTCATTTGACTAATATTTTTTAGTTTTGATCTTTATTTTGACTGTGACCATGATGTCTAATGTAGCTTAAATTTATTGTAAACGTCACCCACGTCAAACTCGTCAAAGTGATAGGTACTGAATAGCTTAAATGAAATAATAATATTTTATAATACGTATTTATTTCAAAAAAAGGATTTAAATTTTTAAATTTTTCACATGCTCGAAAGGTAGCACTGACTTATTGTCATTGGTTGGCAACGCCATCTATTAGAATATTTTGGTAAAGTTTTCATTTTATTTTTTGAGCTGTTGGAATATCCCCCATTTTATAACGCTAGGAACACTAAATTTCAGTAGCAAAATTGTAATAGTGTATATTTTTTAAGTATCACATAAATTACAACGCCAATAGTAAAAGCTTTTTAAAATTTTGCCTAGGTATGAAAAATGTAACGATAACAAATGATAGAATTGAAACTATCGTGGTTGGGAATCATTTCAATAATTTT
Organism: Operophtera brumata; assembly: GCA_932527175.1. Classification (NCBI taxonomy): domain Eukaryota; kingdom Metazoa; phylum Arthropoda; class Insecta; order Lepidoptera; family Geometridae; genus Operophtera; species Operophtera brumata. The sequence continues at coordinate 8,358,197 of OW052237.1, read as the reverse complement.
TGGGGGTCGCGGGCGGTGCTCTTGTTGAAGAGGCTTCAGAATTCAGTCTCGAAACGTCAGCAAAGCGACGAAATACAGTGGTAATAAGCCGTTATTTATTTAAAATGATAACCAATGAGTTCGATTTACTGCTGGTTCACACTCTATTCTTCCAAATGTGTTGAATAATCATGCAGCAATGGATGAATAAAAATTGTCAGAATTGTTTCTTTTTCTTTTAATTCGGAATCTTTTTGATCGCTGACCCGAAGTTCATTTACTTTGAGGTCAGGGCTATACAAAATATTTCGGGCTACAGACATGCACCCAAATGTAAAGAACATTATCAGCGCCATCTATGAGACTATTAATTAACGTCAGCTAAAAAGTTCAATAAAGGTTTATTAATGATAATGGACATAAATGTCTTTGTGAGTATAAATGTTATATGAGGCTTGCGTGCGAATGCTCTTCATTTATAGCAAAATTTACGAAAACAGAAAAAACATCTTTGTTTGTAACTTGGCCATGAGACAAGACGACAATTTCTTCTAAAGTTACAAAACATAGTTCGCATGGAGTGCCGAAAGGCACTTTACGAAGTTTTCATGCGACATTGTAAAGCCAAGTATGGACTAGCCTTTACATAAAATATCATAGATCGTTCCTTAAAAGAATGTGGTTGTAGTGTGGACTCATAGCCTTCCACCGATCTTTTACTTTTTTTTCTTTTTAATTTGCTCCTACTTGAATGTCTTTGACATGGATGGGTGGCGTAGTGTGTAACTAAGGTTACCAGCTGATAAAATCTACTCACTTTTAGAGAATGACGGCTTTTCATTTTCGAATAAATAAATAAAAAGTACTTCTATTTGACTTGATAGATGGCGCTGACTCAACTGTGGTTGTCAAAATTAACAAATGCATTGTCTGTGCTTTTGTGTGATAGTAACAAAATACCACGAAATTTTGCACACAGCCATTGCGAAATCTATTCCTAATTTGAATAATTTAATTTATTCTATAATCAGTCAATCATGTCCTAAGAATCCTAGTAAAAACCTTAAGGTGGTTGCATTCGCTTGTGGTGCGAAATTCAATGATATATATTTGATACTATAAATTAAAACTTGTGTGTTATGTCATATAATCACCGTCAAATTAGTTTTCGCAATCTGAAGAAGTGTTGATGAGCAGTGTTGAGCAAAAATACGAAAAAAAAACATGCCGCAAGCGAAAGCAATACCTTAACTACCGTAGTGGAATAAAAATAAATTGCCCGAAAAATAAGAAAATGGAGCGGTAAAATCTTTTTTAACGAGCTGGCAAGTTTCGGCTACGTCACGCACGTCACGAGTCACGTCACTCACGCGCGCGTTTAGCCTTTGTTTGAAAGCTTCGAAAATCATCGTTATTTTCGAATGGGATTCTAATAAATAATGGGCGACAAAAAAGATAGCCCAAAATGTATCAATAAAATTACGCCTCCTCCATCACTCAGAAAAATTCGTAACCCATTTGACAAAGCGCTAATTGATAAGCTCCACAAGCCAATATGCAGGTATGTCGGAATACGGAGGATAATGTTCATATTTTTGTTTTCATTTTAGGCCTCCCTCTGCGCTTGCTAGTGAGAGTGGAATTTGGAATATAATTAATTCTTTAGAATACTTTTATTTTGGGCAGTCCGGGAATGTGCAAAATTTACAAGAAGAAAAGCACTGGTGCGTTCCGATGGGACATAGACCAGCATTGCACATTGGTCCCTGCAGACATCGTCGCTTGCAATAGCCAGTTCGAGCCGTCACCTGATCCTGCGCTGGAGAAAATAGCTGAAGAAGCCACAGAGAAGTAAACAATCACTAATATATTAACCTGTTCACATCCATCTTAGACCTATTTAGACCACCTCCGAGTTTGACAATATGATTACAATTTAAACTTTAATCTCTCAAGTCTATTTATATAGTCAATTTTGCCAATTTTGAATTGGCCTTGTTACGTTATGGGTGGGTCAAACATGAGTAGAGTTATTAGGTAATTATGTACACAATGAGACTACATAATGAGGAATTTGGACTCACAAAAATTTAAAGGAAATCATCTATCAAATTAATATTTTTCCTTACTACTTTAATGACACCCAGCTATTCCAAGCTGGAATTTATAAAATAATTTATTTTGACTTTAATTATGTCTTCAAATCACTTATACTCTGTGTTTAGTAATCTGTCACCACCTATCCTGTAAGATAGCTGACATGTTTTTCCAGATTTTTCTCTCAAGAGATGGTAATGCCAAGTCCCATGGAGTCGTCAAAGAAGGTGAAACCACTGCTGTACACATCCTGTGATGCGAGCATACAGATCGACTGTTTCAAAGAATCTTTAGTTACTAGAGATGGTAAGTGTGTCATTGTTTAAGTGGACTACTTTCGTTATGGGTATGTGGGGCTTAAAAACAGCAAGACTAGCATGTTTGCTTCCTTTTTCTGAGGCATTGTGATCTGTTCAGAGTCTTCCAGAATGTTTGTATCCTTAAATGAATTACCAGGTTACTGGCACCTTCATGCTTTCCCACAATGGTGTAACCCACAATGAATAGAGGCCCATTTGAGGCCCCATTTGAGGCTCTAACTACCCTTTCGGGGAGAAAGGCGTGTGTCTATGTATGTATGTAGTTTGTAACATACAACCAAGTTCGAAAGAAAATCTTGTGGTCTCAAACATGCAATCAGGATATTCATTTGATGGCCTTCCTATAAACCGAGATAAATCTGCTTGCTGGTCTAAGCTAACATATTTATTATAAAATCCATGTATGTTGTGAAAAAGTTGCAGTGGTGGCAGAAAGAAGGCATACTTATTGAGGTAGGTTCTGTAAAAGCCTTAGCGGTAACTACTGTTTCATTTTTTAAGTACAAATGACCTCAAATTTAGTAAAGAGTCTATACTGCGCACTTGCCCATACAAAAAGAGAAAACATTATTCCACCCCTAAATATTACATGTTCAATGTTTTTTTTTGTTATTATCGCAATAAAGATTTGGGCTTACAGGTTTTCCTTATTTCAATGTTAGTAATTGATTTGTCGTGGTGACTACATCAAACAAGGAAAATGCTAAGAAAGAGAAACCTATAATCCAAGATTATAATCTAACATACACCCCCGGCTATTCTTCCAATCTTATAAATTTCTCTCTATCTAAAGGTTGTTTGGAAGAAATCTCTTCTAAGCGATAAGACCGCACATTGTACTTATAATTACGTAGTTAAGTTTTGTTTCTTTTTTATTTATTAAGGTGTACAGTAAAGTATTTTATATTCTATTCTGCTTAAGCGATTGACACCAAAACTTTAAAGGTGTTTGTTAGGATTGTGCAATTAGTTTTCTCCCTGAATGAGAATGTTATCCAAAAATTTACATAATTTATTTCTCAATCTGCAACTGCTCTAGGCAAAATACTAAATAACGTTAATTACTAATAAAATGGGTATAATTTTATAGCAATAATATACATAACATAACATCACCAACATCACCCAACAGTCACATACATAGTCCTGATCCTACACTAAGATCCCCTGTGTTGTGGGACATAGATTTCCTAAATACCTATTTCACAATAGAATTTTTCAAGATTATGGAGGTATACCATCCTTATATGTTATTATGTATGACCAGCTATATTGACCTAATGCAGAGTTACCAAGAAAAAGCCCGTGCCACGATGTGACGCTATCCTATTAAAAATGTTCAAAATTTAGTTTCAGCACAAACTATGCTAACTCTGCCGCCTGAATTGCCACCAGAAATTGAAAAGCTGCTGCAACCATTCTGCACTTATACACAGGTGACTCAAAACTGACAGACAGTTAACCATAATCTTTATATAATACTGGTGTCTACCCGCAACATTGCAAAGTGCCGGGATAAAAAGTAGCCTATGTATCCATGCAGGTCATAATCAATCTCTACCAAATTTCATCCTTCACTGTCCTTACAGGACAAACAAACAAACAAAAATATTTGTGCGATCTTCAGATATTTGTTCAGGATGTTCTGGGTATAATAAAAATATCTATCTATGTAATGTATTGTATTAAGTATATCAGTTATCTAGTACCCATAACACAAGTTCTGCTTAGTTTGGGGCTAGATAATGTTGTGTGAACTGTTCAGCATTGTTTATTTATTTATTTACAAGCAAAGGATTTATATTATCCGAAGGACAGTGGGTTATTGATTGCTGACCATTATCCAGCTAGCCACTTAAATATACAAAAAATAAATGATCCTGGACACAGTTCACACAACATTATCTAGCCCCAACCTAAGCAGAGCTTGTGTTATGGGTACTAGATAACTGATATACTTAATACAATACATTACATAGATAGATATTTTTATTATACCCAGAACACCCTGAACAAATATCTGCATATCGTACAAATATTTGTTCCGAGGCGGGAATCGAACCCGCAACCTCCTACGTCGCAGGCGAACCTTTGCTCGCCGCGCCACAGAGGTCATCCCTTGTCTCGTTAGTTACAGTTCTAGGACCTAGGCGAGTCTTATGTGGAAATCAGCCAATGACTTGTCACAACACTGTTCTTACACAATTGGTCACTAGGCCATTAACTTCTATCATGCATGCTTCTATTTTTAGTAGTAGTAGAGCTTTTTTGTGAAAGAGTTCGTCCAGGAAAGTACTATCACCATACCTATTTCTGCAGCAAAGCAGTAGTGCTCGCATTGCTGTGTTCCGGTTTGAAGGGTGCCAGTGAAATTACAGGCACATGAGACTTTTCATCTCTATGTCTCAGGGTGGCGGGCGCAGTGCAATGCCACATAGGGGGTGCATGCGTCCTAGATGAACATGACCTATGAGGTAATGCCCTGTTCATAGGCAGAGGTTACCGCTTAACATCAGATGGGCCATCTGCTTGTTCCGTCATTCAAGTAGTATACAAAAATAATAAAAAATGCTCCCAGCCCCTGGGAGCCCCTTCATACACACAGGCTCTTTTCATGAACACAGAAGTACCCTTCATGCACACAGAGGCACCCCTCATGTACTAAATCTTGTGATTTGACAGACTTCATCACCCCATTTCAGAACCAGGATGTTTCTGGCGACTATGAGATCACAGCCAATGGGTCTCTCAGGCGGAAGCTCTACTTCGATGAGCACAGCGATATGGAGCATTACGACTCTGAACAGACTGATGAAGAGATCACGGAGCCGCGACCAACTTCCAGCTTCGAAGCTCACATGCCCATTGTGTTCAGTCCGGACTTGGTAAGAGCCATTCCATAACTACAACATACACTAAATTTAAATATAACCCATAAATTTCGTTCCAGCGGGACTCGAACCCGCAACCTTGCCTGTGATCGGCAATGCCTCTACCAATTCGGCCATAGAACGAGCTATGACGCTGAAGACGCTGAAACGAAATTTTTGGGTTATATTTAAATTTAATGTTCTCCATAAAGTGTGGTTTACACTTGAAAAATAATAAACTACAACATACACGCTTACAATACGTCTTTGATAGCTTACATTTTGTCAAGAAACAGAAGACCAATTTTTTTTAATTTTAAATATAAGTAAATCATTGAAAAAAAAACTGCCCAGCTCAAGTAGGATTGAGTCGGCCACGTCAGCCGCATGTCGGAAGATCTATGGGCAAAATCCTCTACTGATTGGGTTCCTAACGCAAGACTCCCGCGCGTCAGACCACCATGGAGATGGCGTGACGAGTTGGATATGCACCTACCAGACTAGCCCACTGCAGCAAGGGACAGAGAGAACTGGAAAAAGGGAGGGAGGCCTTTTGCCCTGCAGTGGGACAATATGGGCTGAAAATAATAAATAATAATAATAATTCTACGTACCTTATGCTGGAAGACCTTGGCACAATGCTCAAAGACCTCAATAAAGTTTCTAAACAGGTGGACCTTAAATATAATTTGGCAAGACGCTCATCATGATATAGAAATGGTTGACCACTATGTCTATTTGGGCTAACTATTCAACAAGGTAGATCCAACTTAGAGGCCAGTTACGAATCTTACTCGGATGGGCATCGTTCGGAAAACTACCCCATAATGTTCTCTTCACAGATACCGTAGGTCGAGCCTCAAGACGAACGTCTATGTATACGTAATGTATATTATGTATGTATGTGTCTCTGTATCTATTAAAAAGCGGCCAAGTGCGTGTCGGACTCGCCCATGAAGGGTTCCGTAGCAGCAAGTAACATAATATAAAAGTTCATGGATGGATTACGATTAATGACGTATTAAAAAAAAACTACTCACTAGATCTCGTTCAAACCAATTTTGAGTGAAAGTTTACATGGTAATGTACATTATATATTTTTTTTAGTTTTATCATTCTCTTATTTTAGAAGTTATAGTACGGTCCCCAATAGACATAAAATTAAATTCCGTGGGACTCAGCTCCGCCATACGGACTACTGGTATGTACTTGGTATTATTTGGTATGTTATCCTGAATTCAAAAAGTGCAGTAGTCACTTCCTAGGGGTGTGGGGAGGGGGGCTGTGACGTAGCAAAGATGGCGGGCCGGCCCATTCTATTAAGCGGTATATCTAGATAACTACTAAACCGATTTACTTAAATAAGGTGTCGAATGAAAGACCATGAAATGCCCATTATTTGATTTCATACATACGTTCATGTAAAGCTAATATCAAATTAAATAATTTAAAATAAACAACATTTTGTAAAAAAAAAAAAAAAAATGTAAATAGCTCGGTAACCGTTAGGATTGTGGAAATTAAGCTTATAATCAAATATATTGCTATTGTTATCAGCTTTCAAATAAACCTTAAAATATTACAATCGAGTCATAAACAGTGAAGCTGCAATTGTTTTTGTGAGCGGAGTCCTGGTACGAAGAATCCCAAATTGATGTAACTGGACTGGTTTTCTACGAAATTACTAGTAAAAAGTATGACAATTATACGCATATGAAATTGTACTTATTAAGAATTTAGGTAAGTACCTACCTAGTACATAATATGAGAATATTATTTAATTTTTTTTTAAACTGTGATAGACCTTTGTTTGACCTCCATCTCACCTGTTGGTAAGTGACGATATTTTTTTTTATCAACAGGATCGCAAGCTACAATAACATCTAAATAAAAACAGGTAACTGCAAAACAAATATAACTAAAAATATTTAATTTTTCTGATCAGCGTCTTCATTCTCATCAATATCGTCTACATGATTAAACTGGTTATACCATCCAACGAAGACCAAAAAAGTCCCGATAGAGGAAATAATCCGTGTATAAGCAAATTTTGCCATAGCTGTTGGAAATGGTGGGTGGGGGGGGGTGAGCTTTCGGGTGGAGCTATCTTGTAAAGGTCACTTTTTTTTAGTTTTTCACAAATATCTCGTAAACAGTGGTCCATAGCAAAAAATGCTCTTCTATTTTAGTAATTTACATAAAAATTTCTATTATCGAGATTCTACACGCTTTTTCGCTAGGATCAATATTTAATGAGCATGGAGGGAAGAACATGGTCAAATAAAAAAAAACTTACATTTGTTTAGTATAACACGTATTTATTCATAATAATCTTCTAAATCTAAAATATCATCATTACGATCATCATCGTCGACGGTGTTTTCGATGGAGGCTCCGTTAGGGCACGAGCCGGAGCATACACCGCAGACACTAGAGCAGGAAATTCCTGCTTTCCGGCAGCCGCATCACGCTCCACACCCAGTCGTGCATTGGCAAAATATGGTGTTGAGAATGGAGTCAGATGCCACTGGGTCGTTGGTTGTCACCGGCTTTGGGATGCCATCGTCATTATTTACCTGTTATTGTAGTTTGCGGTCCTGTAGATAAAAAAATATATCGTCACTTACCAACAGGTGAGATGGAGGTCAAACAAAGATCTATAATAGTTTAAAAAAAAATGTTAATACTATACTCATATTATGTACTAGGTAGGTACTTACCTAAATTCTTAATAAGTACAATTTCATATGCGTATAATTGTCATACATTTTACTAGTAATTTCGTAGAAAACAAGTCCAGTTACATAAATTTGGGATTCTTCGTAGCAGGACTCCGCTCACAAAAACAATTGTAGCTTCATTGTTTATGACTCGATTGTAATAGTTTAAGGTTTATTTGAAAGCTGATAACAATAGCAATATATTTTATTATAAGCTTAATTTCCACAATCCTAACGGTTACCGAGCTATATACATAATAAAAAAATCTTTTTTTACAAAATGTTGTTTATTTTAAATTATTTTATTTGATATTAGCTTTACATGAACGCATGTATGAAATCAAATAATGTGCATTTCATGGTCTTTCATTCGACACCTTATTTAAGTAAATCTGTTCAGTAGTTATCTTTGCTACGTCACAGCTCCCCTCCCCACACCCCTAGGAAGTGACTACCGCAGTTTTTGTATTCAGGATAACATACCAAACAAGTACATACCAGTAGTCTGTATGGCGGAGCTGAGTCCCACGAAAATCGTTATTTGAAGACTTTTTTACAAATGGGGCTTGTACTATTATGGGGGGGGGGGGGGTGGGGACACTTTTTACCACTTTGGAAGTGTCTCTCGCGCAAACTATTCAGTTTAGAAAAAAAAAATATTAGAAACCTCAACATCATTTTTGAAAACCTATCCATAGATACCATAGATATATCGTCCCTACTGTATAGCAGTACTAGATAGGTCTAGTACTGGTACTGCTATACAGTAGGGACGATTTATGGAAATATCCAGAATAGAAAAACAAGCCAATCCCATCTCTTTTATGGATCTCTTTTATTCTGAGTTGTTTTTTGTATTAGTGTGCACTGTAGTAGACTTCAATGTAAGTAATGTGTTTAATGTAAGTAACTAATTATGTACGGTACTAGCAGATGATCCTCTAAGTGGTTCCTCTGCCTATTACAGATGCATTACCTCGTAGGCAAAGACTTTTTACTAACTCTACGATGAACTTAGCAACATAATGATAGTGTATGGAACGCCAAAATAAGACACCTTTAAAAATTCGAACGATGACAAATGAGTTCATACACTGCCGTTTCGTACTCTAGTCCTTCAAATGTGTTCAATCATCAAGCAGCAATGGATGGATAAAACTTGACAGAATATATTTCGGTCAGTGCTTGTAGGTTATATTCACAAAGGACGCCCGTCACCCTGAGGCATATAGTTGTAAAGCCTCGTGTACCTGTAATTTCACCAGCAACCACCGCAATACTGCTTGACTAACTTTAGTAGTGTAATGTAATGGTGGCCTATGGCTACCTTGAACGGAAGCTTACCTTTGATCATTAGAGCAGCTTCATACATGCTGTTGGTTGGACGATTGACTAATGACATTGTAGGAAGGACATAGGAAGTCGGTGGACGGCGGCGACTCAAGAACATTCGTTGTAGCATTATAGGGGGAGACTGGCTGTTGATGATGATACGTGGCCTAGAATAGAGCATATCGTATTAGCAAAACGAAGGTTGAATTTTATCAGCAGGCAGGAAGGACAATCCAGTTTTCTCATGATATTTTCCTGGTAGATATGATGTACGTATGGTCATATGTATAGAAATATAATTATTAAGGCCCGTAACATCATTAGCTGTTTAATAACCACGTCTAACTTAGGATATAGCTAAAACTGCTATTGATATTACGGGCCTTAAAGATGGAAATCAACTCTGAAAAAGATCTTGAGTCCACCAAAAATTACATTTTACGATGGGATTTTTAAATTGGAACACATTATTTAAAAGTTCGTTCCTAAGACTTAATTTCGGAGTTACGAAAAATATCAGCATCATGTCTGACTTAACTCAAGATACCAAGAAGAAAGTTTAATAAAGTGCTTTACCTGGGTCCGAGAAAGGCTCAGTAAGAACGCTGTTACAGTAACCTATTTCCCTAACCATTACAGCAGTTTATCTCATGATTCGAAGTTTATTTCTGTCAATTGACGGAAATGGTTTAAATTGACAATTACAGATTAAACTGCTATTGATATTACGGGCCTTCTGGAACTATTCTGGAACTATCATCGCGTAATTCTATGAACAAGTTTCACACTGCCACTGCTGTCGTCCACCTTTCGTCTCTATCATCAGATCAGCTCGCTATCTGATGTTAGCAATATTGTACTATCTTGGGAATTTGGCAGGTATACGAAATTTCAACTCAATCGGATGCCAGATCAGTTTTTTAAAAATAGATTACAAATATTGAACATGAAAGACAGAGGGAACAAAGCGCGACGAAGCAACTTAGATAACATACATACATACATACATAGACTCATGCCTTTTCCCCCGATGGTGTAAGTAGTCTCAATGGACCTCTTTTCACAGTGGGTCGCACCATCGTGGAATATATTCGTGACGAGTGGTGAGCTCATCGCCGCCGTTGCTTCCCACGACTAACTCTGCTAACGCTTTCATCCAGTAATAACACATTCCATAATAAGCTAGCAGCCAGGACAAATCTTATACCAAAGAATCGTATCAACAGGTCCGGGTAATCCCTTAGTCGGCATTACGACATCCACGGGAGGAGACGGAGGGGTCTATTCTTAGGCCGGACACACCACAGTAATCTTATCCCATGGGTTTAACTTATTAACGGTCCTCCCACAGATGTTTTAAATTAACATGCCTACCTGCCTCATCATTTTGCACTTTCCGCGTAATGTTTTTGTATCTATGTATTTATTTTTACATACCAACCATATACTAACATAGTTATTTATTGCTATTCCCTCATCCGTAGTTTATTGACATTCGTGAATAAATCTTTTTTGGCATCACTTACCTAGGCCCTGTCTGAAAACCAGCGCTGCACTAAACCTAGGTTTGGTGCGCTTAAACATTTTCTTTCTTTCTTTTCTGTCTTTCTTATAAAAACTGTTTCGTTTCCCAGAGTCAAAACTACGCCACAAAAGGAATGAAGCGTACTTTCGGCACTCCGCTCAAGAAGTGTCCATCAGCCGGCGGCAAGCTCCGGAACAAAATCCTCGACGTGGTGGATCTGGGCGAGCCTTGCTTCAGTCCCATCGACTTCCGCACGCCGACTCAGAACTCCAACTCTGCCACGTCGTCGTCTCTCGCGTCCGGTTCCATCTCACCCGTCACTAAACCCGTCTCTTCTAGTGATGACGAAGTATGCATTACATTACCTAGTTAATTAAAAAGATCAGTTGATAAGTTGCGCAGACTGGTTTTGGACCGGTAAAATTGAAATCACTGAAACAGATAACAATTTTGTGATTCTCACTTTGTACAAGCTTTTATTTAACTTGCAATGTATATATGTTTGCCCAGGTGGAATCTTGAGAATGTTTGTCCAGGTGGAATCTTGCAACTGAATTTTAAAGCAGTTATCCTCAACTGATTGAGCTGAAATTTGGCATACCTGTCAAGTTACGATGACAATACAATATTATGGTGATCTAATGATGGAGACGGAAGGTGGACAACGGAACTCCTCGATGGATAGCAGTAGATTGGCCGTGTTTAGGCTCATTTTGATCAGCACACGATTACGATCACTAATATTATAAAAACTTGTATTGAAAAATATATTTTTCACACAATACTTATTTCTGATAATTTTGAACCACAAAATGTTCTTACCCGTTACTACGCAAGTTTATGACCAGCAGTGGGTTACTTTACTATGAGCTCCCATACGATGATAACGATTGAAAAATAGACTTGACAAACATTTAAAATGCACTGATAAGGACTACGATATACACACATCAGCTCCAAGAGCTGCTTGTGTATTATAAATAAATAAATATCATTGGAACACTGGGAGCACTTTGTTGTTGGCCTCGTCCTGCAGTGCACGTCTAAAGGCTGTTGACGATGATTATGATGATGGTAGGCCGACCACTTCAAGACGCTCTTGGCATAGTACTCTGAAATATCTTTAACAGTATATTTATTAAAAGATAAACGGCTAATTACCACTAATTTCGTCACTCATGCTCATGATGAAGAGGCTTCTGAATTCAGTCTCGAAACGTCAGCAAAGTGACGAAATTAGTGGTAATTAGCCGTTTATCTTTTAATATGATTCCCAACCACGATAGTTTCAATTCTAGTATATTTATTTCCAGAAAAACAACTTCACGTCACCCGAATCAGAGGCCATGGCTATTTGTTTGAACTGTGTAACGTCTTGTGGGAAAAAAGACATGGGTCAATGTTTCTGCAAAATCACCCCGGACCAAATAATCCTCAAACGGAGCGCTTCGCTCAAGGACTCTCCCAGGAGTAGAAAGAGCTCCATATCTGAAAAGCGCAGCTTGAGCATGTCTAGTCTACATCGCAGTAAGTCTGTCCAGAAGCTCGACTTTAGTATGGACATGAGCATCGATGGATCATTCTTAGACCACTCCAGAGGTATGTTTATATTTAGTTATTTTTCACACAATTTTTGTAAAAAAAAAAATTGGGGAAATTGAGTATTGTAAAAACTTGTACTTTCCGGGTCCTTCAATTAATTAGTTAATTTTGCGGAAATTCCATTAATATTATAAATGTCAAAGTTACGATGTTTGTATGTTTGTTACTACCGTTAGAACGGGTGAACCGATTTGATGAAATTTGGTAGGTACACAGATTAGGACCTAGATTGAGCTATAGGTTATGTCCTGGTAAAACGCGAGCGAAGCCGCGAGTGGTCACTAGTTTAAAATATTGAATAGTCTAATAAATATTTAGCAACAATCCACAATCCACTCCCAACCGAAAACTCACTAAGAATTCGATACGTGTTTCGGCTCTTCACGAAGAATCCTCTGGTAAAACTTGACTTGCTGCGCGCTAGAGAACAACCAGTACCTCAAAAACTCGGCAGACATGTTGCTTCGCCGAGCGCTGAACAGAACTCAAAACAACATCATTTCCTTTTTCGCCCGTGGTCCCGGTCCCTTAGTCCCTGGAAGGGACCACGAGTATTTTTTTTGCCCGTGGTTCCTTCAAGAAATATATACTGCCGAATTAAATCGACTTAGATATTTGAAAGGCAGTCATTGACATTTAAGAATTAAAAAAAAAATAAAAAAAATGTATATGTATAGATGTGTGTGCCTGATATGACTGATATTCTTAGCGTATTTGAACGGTTGTGCAAAGTTCTAGCTCAGTTTTCGGTTGAGAGTGATGGAGTTGTTACTAAACATTTATTTGACTATTCAACATTAGTAAAAATCTGTGGGCTTCGCAAGAAAAACACCTCGTTGGCCCTTCTGTGCTCACACAAACTACACAATTCGTTGTTCTTGATAAACTGTTGACCTAAAATCGAGTTTTGCCAGTATGATATTTGGTAAATTTATTACATAAAACCATCAGTCGCCTCTGACTAACCCTAAAGTAGGATTATTCCCTATTTCTGCCGCAAAGCAGTAGTGCTCGCATTGCTGTGTTCCGGTTTGAATGGTATGGCTGCCGGTGAAATTACAGGCATACGAGACTTTCATCTTTATGTCTCAGGGTGGCGGGCGCAGTGCAATGCCACACAGGATGAGTCCTAGGTGGACGTGACCTATGAGGTAATGCACTGTTCATAGGCAGAGGGTACCGCTTAACATCAGGTGGTCCATCTGCTTGATCCGTAAGTCTAAGTAGCAACTTTATAACAAGACAAGTAATTAATTTTGAAAAAATTAGAAAAAACCTCAACGCAATGAAACGGCTGAACCGATTTTGATCAAACATAGTTCCCCATATCAAAGCTAGCTTACACTCCCGACAAATTCACCTTTCAAACAAAAAAGTATTAAAGTTACTGAAGTCCTTATTGATGCCATTTACAATGGCGACGTCGAGACTTATTCCAAATTATGCGATCCCAATGTAACTGCTTTTGATCCGGAAGCTTTAGGCAATCTAGTTGAGGGAGTAGAATTTCATAAATTCTTTATTGATAATACTCCGTCTCAGCTAAAAACCAATACGACGATTTTGAATCCCCGAGTGCACCTTCTCGGAGACGACGTCGCTGTAATAGCATACGTTTGCGTAACACAAAGTGTGGACGCCGAGGGAAGACGAGCTACAAACCAGTCACAGGAAACGCGTATTTGGCACAAACGCCACAACAAGTGGACAGCAATACATTTCCATCGCTCCTAACTAGAATCTTCTAATGTCCAAATTCCAACGTCAGAGGATGGTGATCTTAAGAAGCAAGTCGTACCCTGTGAAAATGCTTAGATATGATTGAGATCACTCTAAACCTCAACGCTGTTACGAAGAAATTTACTAACTAATTCTGCTAAAATTACGAATTATATTAGAATTCTTTGTAATCCAAAAAATTTAGTTAAATACTTATTAGGTAAATGTTATCTACACCAGTATAAGCAATTTAAAATTCATTCTTGTCCGTTTTACATTCGATAACTTTTTAAATTAAAGAGCATTATACGTGGCTAAAATGTGATACAGTTGAATTCTATGCTTTGCGCTAGTTTTAGTAGAGTGTACAAAATTCTGATCTCGGCCACAATCGAAGATTGTCAACGAATTCGAAGCACATTGTTGCTGATCATAAAAAATCTCAGAATCAGATCTGATCTTCTCAGTAAGTAAATCAGCTAATATTTTCAAGATTTAGAATTATTAGCACATTTCTCAATAAGTCTCTCTACATTTTTAACTATGAATGTTTTGTCGTGCTTAAAATGGTGTTCTATTTGTTATCAAATACCTAGCTAGTAAGGTTTAAGTAACTAAATTATGCAGTTATTGGCACTACGCATCTAGAAGTAGGTATCGAAGAACGAGAGCTGTTCTAGTACCTAGTTTATTACAAGTTGTTTGATCTGTGTATAGAAGTACTTATTGAGTTAGTTCCTTCTCTACATTATTGTCTCTAAGTATCTAACTTAGTGCAGTTTTTCCTAACATTATAATTTAAGTGAATTATATCAATTTTGTCAATTTTAGATTTTAACTGTTAATATTATTGTATTGTACGCGTTGCTTTTCCTGAGATTCTTCATACATTTCAAAATATGTACTACTTATTTTATATTATTTATTATCACGCTGCTATCAAACTTTCAAAGATTGGGTTTTAGGTACCTAAATGTTTAAATGTGGAAATTAAACGTTAACAGTTATTAATTTAAAAGTGAAAACTGTGCACGGGGGTGTGGTATGTTAGTTGGTACTCGAATTGTCGAGAGGAGCTTCGTCAACCGTGATATTAAGTATTGTATAAAGTAGTGTTTGTAGCACAGTTTCACTTTTGAAATGTGCTTAACTTGTCGATCTACACAATTAAATGGGTGTGCAATCATTTCAGTATTTTCTATAAATATTTTTATATATAAAATGAATGACCTTTTACTGATTTTTATACTATTTTGTAACATAATGTTAATGCATATAAAGTAGTTAGCAAGAGTTACTTTTACTTGAACACCGTTATGTCCTTAACATAAAAATTGCTACCAACTTAGGAAATCTTATATTTAACGGTAGTATTTTACTGTATCCAAAGTACATAGAGTTGTGCCATTATAATTGACTTTAGTGCCAATAACTGTAAAACTAAAAATGTATTCTAGTCTTTATTGTTACCTACGCATATTTAGTGTTTAATCGTCATTAAAACATAATTTTGAGAAATTTATGTACCTATATAAATAGTAACATACATTGTGTACTTACATAGATATTGGTTTTGCACATTGTATGATATGTCTTTATACCTTCATAAAGTTCTTTGCTAATAAGGAAGTTTAACAAGTACTTACCTAGATAATTTTGAAATAATTTTGTTTAGTAACTGGCTTTCTAATGTTGTAGTTTAGAGATCCGTTCATTGGACACAGTAGGTGATAGGATAGTACTGTGTGCATAACAGTAAGAGAATCATAGTCATCTAACGCCCAACACCTGCAAAGCTCTCGTTTAGAACAGCCTATATTTACCACATAGATCTAGTTTGTTCTTTATTTAATATTCTGAGTTATAATTTACAATACAGTATCCCCCAATAACGATTGTTCTGTGACGCCCAAGAGTCTCCTATTATTTATTGTTTAAGTAGGTTCCAGCAAATAGGTAATCAAAAAGACATGCCAACCAATACCTATAGAAAACAATATGTAGGTACCTAGGTATCCTTAATCTTCCAGATCTCTTCACTAAGTTCACAAAAAACAGTAATATTTTAAGAATCAGTTGTCTCGTCTTCCTTGCAAAGATCTCGTACGTCATCACTTGAGACATCTTTATCATCGTTAATTTGAATTTCTCTATTTCAAAATTATTCTGCTCTCCACTAATTGTGAATAGTGCACCTTTAACAGTTTGCATGCATTTATCTCACAGGCTTTTTAAGGGGAGCTTTTTAAATAATATTTCGTCATTTTTCAATTGGCTGCTATTTTATTACTATCGTAACAATAAATATAACAAATCAGATTCCTAGTTAGTCATTCATGTTATTACGTACTTAATTAATCATCTACTGCCATGTAACCATTTGTATCTTAAAATGGTTGTTCAAAACAAACTAAGCTCAAGGGATGACTATTAAGTGGAACGTGGTTTAACACTGCTATCCTTTATATGTACTTATTTCCAGATGGTTCCATGGTGTTAAGATTTTGAATAACGGTGCAGTGCAATATGTAAAGTCTTGAAGTTAGAATAATGTTCTGTTGTTTGTGTCTCATTCTTACTAATGTTTATGGCATGTACTTTTAACTAATAGGTATGCTGGTAATTTTCATAGTATTAAAACCTTTTATCTAGTAAATAATTGCTTTTTAACAAATTTTCAAAGCAAATATACTTGTCTTAATGTTGCAAATGTTATTTTTTAAGTCAATATCAGATTATATTAAAGTCACTAGGGTGTATTTACATTGGATATGAAACTATGTAGCAAAATCAAGAATTAATTGCACCCTTCCTTGGGTATGTGTACCTATATATTTTGTTGTATGTGGTTGAGATTATTTTGTAAGTAATGTTTTGTAGTAAGAGTTTATTAAAAAAAATTAAAAAAACTAAACTAACCGCTCAAACTCTTGTCATAAAAAGCAGTATGAGCGATCATTACTCGGTGTTATTAGGGCTTAAATCTAACAACAATAATAAAATAGTAAAACAGAAAATAATAACAAAAGTGGACTATAAAGCGATCAAAATAGAGCTAGACTCAACGGACTTTTCATGCGTTTTAAATGCAACCTATTGCAATCTCGCTACTGATCTTTTTATTAATATCTTAATGAATATTATTAAAAAACATACACATGAAGTAAAAATTTCACGACGGAAATCTCCTATAAAACCGTGGATCACACCGGGACTTATTAGGTGTATACAACATCGTGACAACCTACACATTAAAGTACGCAAAGCAGCCGATAACGAGAATCTAAAAGTAATTTACAAAAGGTACCGGAATTTCTGTAACTCTCTCCTAAATAAGTTAAAGAAAGCGTATGAGAAAGAGCAATTTCAAAAAGCAGGTAACAATGTTAAAAAACCTGGGAAGTAATAAATACTCTAACCAACTACAAACCTAATAAGTCATTACCTCAAAACCTGTTACGTGAAAACGACCCTATCAAAGTAATAAACTCGGCAAATGAATTCTTTGCAAATGTGGGTAGAAAATTGGCGGAAAAAATATGCACAGGAAACATGAATATGCATCCAAATCTAAATAACACAAATAAACAGCCACTAAACTCTTTTGGGCTCATAGACATTGACCAATCAGAAGTGTTAATGCTAATAAATAGTCTTAAAACTGATTGTTCTATTGGCTGGGACAATGTCTCTAGCAGCATGATAAAATATAATAAAGATTCAATTGTTGCACCCATTACCCATATATGTCACCTATGTTTTCAAACTTCCGTCTTCCCGAGGGCTTTTAAGAAAGCTATTATACTACCCATTCATAAAACTGGAGATAAACTCATTATAACTAACTACAGGCCCATATCCATCTTGCCATCTCTGTCTAAAATTTTAGAAAGAGCAATAAATAACAGGCTTATCAAATACCTTGAAACTTCTAACCTCATATCTGAAAATCAATTTGGTTTTCGAAAAGGCAAATCTACAGCAGACGCCGTATCGGAGCTTAACAACTACATTGTAGGATGTCTAGAAAAAGGATCGAAATGCATGGCTATCTTCCTAGATTTGGCTAAAGCATTCGATACGGTGTCAACTTGCCTACTTCTGGATAAACTAGAATGCCTAGGTATACGTGGAGACCAACTAAAACTACTTCAAAGTTACTTAAGTGGAAGAATCCAGTGCGTGAAGATTGGTGAATACGTTAGTTCCGAACTATCAGTCACTTATGGTATACCTCAGGGTTCTATTTTGGGCCCAACTCTTTTCCTAGCTTATATGAATCAGATATGTGACCTCAAATTGCAAAATGGCAAGCTTCTTGCTTTTGCGGACGACACAGTGTTGCTATTCCAGGGAAGGAGCTGGGATGAAGTCTATAGACATGCCCAAACAAACTTTGACTTGGTCTCTATGTGTCTCTATCAAAATATTCTCACCCTTAACGCTGCAAAAACTATATATTTAGCATTCTCTCTTCGCAAACCCGGTCTACCAAATTCTGCAATATACTCTATAAAAGCTCACACTTTACACTGCCTACAGTCATCTACCAGTCGTTTGGCATGCGATTGTCCGTTAGTCGGAAGCTGTAACACGATCAAATACCTTGGTATCACTCTTGACCCGCACTTGACCTATGAATCCCACATCGACTTGCTGACTTCCAGAACACGAAAGCTAATTGCAGTATTTAAAAATATAAAACACGCAGCAAGTATTGACCAGCTCAAAAACACCTACTACGCGTTATGTCAATCTCTGCTGGTGTACTGCTTGACGTCGTGGGGTGGTGCAGCTTTAACACATTTGCTTCCGCTAGAAAGGGCTCAGAGAGCAGTCCTAAAAGTAGCCTATTCTCGACCGTTCAGGTACCCAACGAAACGGCTTTACAATGACTGTGAAGTTCTATCCGTTAGACAACTTTTCATACAACAAATTATTTTAAAACAGCACAAAATAAAGCCAGACTTAAATATAACCAACAAAAGACGACAGCATAAAATATACAACACAATAAAATGTAGAACCGCATTTGCACACAAACATTTAAACTTCCTAGCAACATACCTTTACAACAAAATAAACAAAATAACAACAATTCATAAAACAACACAAGTTGAGTGCAAAAACAAACTTAAACTGTTCTTACTCAGCTTAGACTATCGGCAGACAGAGGATCTGCTATTAATCCAATCCTGATTAAATTCTAAGATTATACATCTTATTATATTTTCCCAACACGCATACACAACACACACATACACACACTAGTCATAAATACACATCACACCATTCACACTTTCCACACATACACTATTTACACAATACACTAATCTACAATACAACACACTGCTATACTTCTGTAAGTATCTCAGTACCTACTTTAAATTAAAGATAAATGGGCTTTTTATAACCTCTAAAATATGAAACTAGATTAGTTAATATCTATCTGACCAAGCCGAAGCAGAGATCTCTTGCGTCTAAACACAAGTTTTACTTAGTTAGAGCAAGGTGTCAATGTTTTTCACTGGCTGTACATTAAAATGCCAAGGTCTTAAATATAGATTTAAACATTGTAAACCTTTTTAGAAATAAATACTCTTTATTACCTACCAAAGTATTTTGTAATGCACCAACAATCATTCAGAGTTTTCTCTACATTAATGAACTAAGTTTGTTCTTATTTCCATACCTATTATGTGGTAGTATAGATGAGTTGTCAGTATAATTGTATATGACATTATTTCTTGAACCTCTGCATTGCCGATTATCATGTAAATTTCTATAAAAATAAAGTTCTTTTGATCTATTAATAAAAAATATTTATTTTTACCTCATAATAAGCGGATCATTAGACCTATGAATAATCAGCTTATAACAGTAACCTTTGCATAATATAATAATAATAATAATATAATAATAATATAGCCTTTTTATTTCCTTAACTAACTATTTACATAAATGTTTATATTACAATTAGTAGACATTTTTTGAATATAGCTAAGGCCCCTTTCGGGTATAGGCCTCCTCCAATTTTTTCCAAGTTATTCTGTCTCCAGCTTTCTCTACCCAATTCTGTCCTGCGACTTTTCTTATTTCGTCGGCCCAGCGTTCTTGCGGGCGTCCTCTTGCTCTCTTTCCAGTTGGTCCAGACCATGTGGTAACTCTACGTGTCCAACATTTATCTTGTAAGCGCGCTACATGGCCTGCCCATTTCCATTTGAGACTCTGTGTGTACGTCAGAGCATCTGTGACATTGGTTTTCTTTCGTATTGCCTCACTTCTTTGTTTGTTTTTCAACTTGATATTTAATAGACTTCTTTCCATTGAGCGCTGTGTTGATTGTATTTTTTGCCTCGTGTTATCGTTAAAAATCCATGTTTGAGAGCCATACGATAGACAGGGCAGCAAACTAGAGTCCATTACAATCTTTTTAAATTTTAAAGGTAATTTTGATTTTAATATTTATTTTTGGCTCCAGAATTTTTTCCATGTCATATTTATTCTTCTCTCAATCTCATCTTTATGCCTAGATTTACTAAAAGATACTTGTTTGCCGAGGTATAAGTAACTCTCTACATATTCAAGCGGCATCTGATTAACAAATATAGGATTTCGAATACTATTTGTTGTTACTTTTGTTTTTGATGCGTTCAGTTTCAAACCTATGCTTTCGCTGACATCGCATAACTCTGTTATCATTTCTTCAAGCTCTTTTGATGTTTTAGAGAAGAGTACAATGTCATCTGCAAATCTTAGATTGCTCAAGAATTTCCCATTTATATATACGCCTTTTTTCTCCCAGTCAAGATTTTCCATTTGATGTTGCAGGACGGCTATAAAAATCTTTGGCGAAAGTGGATCCCCCTGTTTTGCACCTCTACATATTTTGATCACTGGACCTAGTCTGTCCAGTTTCACTCGGCTTTCGCTATTGCAATATATATGTTTTATGATGTCTATGTAGGGCTTTGGAATACTTTGACTGTCTAGTGCTTCCCATATGCTTTCGTGTGAAATAGAGTCGAATGCCTTTGCGTAATCTATAAAACCAAGATACAGTGGTTGTTGGAGTTCTTGGTGTTTCTCTATAATTTGGTCCAGGGTGTGTATATGGTCGATAGTACTGTAACCTTTCCGAAATCCCGCCTGCTCTACCGGTTGGTGATTTTCTATATGTGGCTCTATCCTCTTGCTCAAGCACGCTGCGAAAAGTTTGTAAACAGTTGGAAGTAGGCTGATTGGTCGGTAGTTGTTGACATCGGTTGGATCTCCTTTCTTATATAAAAGTGTTATTCTTGAGTTTGCCCATTTCTTAGGTGCTTTTTGTTCTTGTAGTATCTTATTAAAAAGTGTGGTTAGAGGTCTAAGAAGAATGGGCTCTCCTATCTTGAGAGCTTCGTTAGGTATACCATCTGGTCCAGGGCTCTTTTCAGGCTTCAGTTTCGCTATCTGTTTCTGGATTTCTGTTTCATTGAAGGGATTTACGAACATCTTCGTTGAGCAAATTTGAACTGTTTCAATTTGTTATTGTGTTGTAGATCCTCTGTTTTGGTAGCTGTACAGATCTCTATAAAAATCCGTTGCAGCTTTAACTATATCAAGTCGCGTTTCCGCATTTTTTGATGATGTTTGTGATTTCAACTCTGGTATCCAAACTTTGTTTGTGTTAAGAAATAAACGCTCTTTTTTGACTTCTGCTCTTTCGTAAGTTCTGTTCTATTATATCCATTCTGTGTTTTTCATAATCTTTTTTTAGGAGTTTATTTGTAGATTTGTACAGATAGGAGAGTTCTTTTTTCTCTTCCTTATTTCTGGGTTGTTTTTGCTGTAACTCTGCGCGCCTTTTTATCATTTCCTTTGTTTTTTCTGATATTATGCTTTCTACTTTTCCTGTATTTCTCGAAGTTTTTATACTTTGTTTTAAAGCAGACTCTACCCTGTCGTAGTAGGTCTCTATGTCGTCAGATGTCTCCCAAGTTAGTCCCGGCGCCTTTTGTTTTAGTGTTTAAAGGTACTCCTGCTGGTTTTCCTCGTTTGATAGTGCGGTCCATTTGTTGCAAAATATAGCTCTACTTTTTATTGGTTTGCCCAGGTTGTATGTACTTCTAACTAGTCTGTGGTCGCTCGAGAATGTCTTGATATCAATGATTTCTATATTTGTGAATTTTCTTGGAGTTTCGCTTAGGATAATGTCGATTTGGTTTTTCGTGGTTTGCATAATATACTACCTACTAAATACAAATCTACTTACATAATAGATATTTGTCACAACCAGCTAATTTATCTACATAGGTACATAACTAGTGGTTCGGTGGTGCGCGAGCTGCAAGCAGCTCGCGTGACCGTTTTGTTGCTCTAGTTGTTTCATTGAAAATGGTTTTCGGGATGTTTTGGAAATTACCCTAAAAATGGGGAAATTTTATTAAACCAGGCAACACTAAATGTTCAATCACACGTTCGACCCATTTAGTCATCCTGCTAAGGAGTTGCCAACAACTAATACGATACAATTAATACGATAAATACGTCGCCCCTTCGTTAAACTCAGTCACTCGACCATCACTCCACTCAGGGGGTCAGTGGCTCGCTTCGCTCGCCACTTCCCCCCTTCGTGTCACGATGGTCTCGATAACCTACAGCAAACTTAATTTGAAGATAGAAAACTAACGTAACATTCGTAATCAGTACACTCAAACTAATTAATACGATTAATACGTCGCCTCTTCGTTAAACTCAGTCACTCGACCATCATTCCACTCAGGGGGTCAGTGGCTCGCTTCGCTCGCCACTTCCACCCTTCGTGTCACGATGGTCTCGATAGCTCGATAACCCGCAGCAAAGTTAGTGTGGAAATAGAAAACTAACGTAACATTCGTAATCAGTACACTCAAACTAATTAATACGATAAATACGTCGCCTCTTCGTTAAACTCAGTCGCTCGACCATCATTCCACTCAGGGGGTCAGTGGCTCGCTTCGCTCGCCACTTCCCCCCTTCGTGTCACGATGGTCTCGATAGCTCGATGACCCGCAGCAAAGTTAGTTTGGAAATAGAAAACTAACGTAACATTCGAAATCAGTACACTCAAACTAATTAATACGATAAATACGTCACCTCTTCGTTAAACTCAGTCGCTCGACCATCATTCCACTCAGGGGGTCAGTGGCTCGCTTCGCTCGCCACTTCCCCCCTTCGTGTCGCGATGGTCTCGATAGCTCGATGACCCGCAGCAAAGTTAGTTTGGGAATAGAAAACTAACGCATCATTCGTAATCAGTACACTCAAACTAATTAATACGATAAATACGTCGCCTCTTCGTTAATCTCAGTCACTCGACCATCATACCACTCAGGGGGTCAGTGGCTCGCTTCGCTCGCCACTTCCCCCCTTCGTGTCACGATGGTCTCGATAGCTCGATAACCCGCAGCAAAGTTAATATGAAGATAGAAAACTAAAGTAACATGCGTAATCAGTACACTCAAACTAATTAATACGATAAATACGTCGCCTCTTCATTAAACTCAGTCGCTCGACCATCATTCCACTCAGGGGGTCAGTGGCTCGCTTCGCTCGCCACTTCCCCCCTTCGTGTCACGATGGTCTCGATAGCTCGATGACCCGCAGTAAAGTTAATTTGAAGATAGAAAACTAACGTAACATTCGTAATCAGTACACTCAAACTAATTAATGCGATAAATACGTCGCCTCTTCGTTAAACTCAGTCGCTCGACCATCATTCCACTCAGGGGGTCAGTGGCTCGCTTCGCTCGCCACTTCCCCCCTTCGTGTCACGATGGTCTCGATAGCTCGATGACCCGCAGCAAAGTTAGTTTGGAAATAGAAAACTAACGTAACATTCGAAATCAGTACACTCAAACTAATTAATACGATAAATACGTCGCCTCTTCGTTAAACTCAGTCGCTCGACCATCATTCCACTCAGGGGGTCAGTGGCTCGCTTCGCTCGCCACTTCCCCCCTTCGTGTCACGATGGTCTCGATAACCTACAGCAAAGTTAATTTGAAGATAGAAAACTAACGTAACATTCGTAATCAGTACACTCAAACTAATTAATACGATTAATACGTCGCCTCTTCGTTAAACTCAGACACTCGACCATCATTCCACTCAGGGGGTCAGTGGCTCGCTTCGCTCGCCACTTCCACCCTTCGTGTCACGATGGTCTCGATAGCTCGATGACCCGCAGCAAAGTTAGTTTGGAAATAGAAAACTAACGTAACATTCGAAATCAGTACACTCAAACTAATTAATACGATAAATACGTCGCCTCTTCGTTAAACTCAGTCGCTCGTCCATCATTCCACTCAGGGGGTCAGTGGCTCGCTTCGCTCGCCACTTCCCCCCTTCGTGTCACGATGGTCTCGATAGCTCGATGACCCGCAGCAAAGTTAGTTTGGAAATAGAAAACTAACGTAACATTCGAAATCAGTACACTCAAACTAATTAATACGATAAATACGTCGCCTCTTCGTTAAACTCAGTCGCTCGACCATCATTCCACTCAGGGGGTCAGTGGCTCGCTTCGCTCGCCACTTCCCCCCTTCGTGTCACGATGGTCTCGATAGCTCGATGACCCGCAGCAAAGTTAATTTGAAAATAGAAAACTAACGTAACATTCGTAATCAGTACACTCAAACTAATTAATACGATAAATACGTCGCCCCTTCGTTAAACTCATTCACTCGACCATCACTCCACTCAGGGGGTCAGTGGCTCGCTTCGCTCGCCACTTCCCCCCTTCGTGTCACGATGGTCTCGATAACCTACAGCAAACTTAATTTGAAGATAGAAAACTAACGTAACATTTTACGTACATTTTCGGGTTCGATTCCCGCACTCGGAACAAATATTTGTGCGATCGCAGATATTTGTTCAGGGTGTTCTGGGTATTTTCTATGTATAATAAAAAAAAATATCTATCTATGTAATATATTGTATTAAGTATATCAGTTATCTAGTACCCATAACACAAGCTCTGCTTAGCTTGGGGCTAGATAATGTTGTGTGAATTGTCCAGCATTATTTATTTATTTATTTATTTATTTATTTATTCGTAATC
Source organism: Operophtera brumata (assembly GCA_932527175.1). Taxonomy (NCBI): domain Eukaryota; kingdom Metazoa; phylum Arthropoda; class Insecta; order Lepidoptera; family Geometridae; genus Operophtera; species Operophtera brumata. The sequence goes on along the minus strand of OW052237.1, from coordinate 8,332,950 downwards.
AGTACACTCAAACTAATTAATACGATTAATACGTCGCCTCTTCGTTAAACTCAGTCACTCGACCATCATTCCACTCAGGGGGTCAGTGGCTCGCTTCGCTCGCCACTTCCACCCTTCGTGTCACGATGGTCTCGATAGCTCGATGACCCGCAGCAAAGTTAGTTTGGAAATAGAAAACTAACGTAACATTCGAAATCAGTACACTCAAACTAATTAATACGATAAATACGTCGCCTCTTCGTTAAACTCAGTCGCTCGACCATCATTCCACTCAGGGGGTCAGTGGCTCGCTTCGCTCGCCACTTCCCCCCTTCGTGTCACGATGGTCTCGATAGCTCGATGACCCGCAGCAAAGTTAGTTTGGAAATAGAAAACTAACGTAACATTCGAAATCAGTACACTCAAACTAATTAATACGATAAATACGTCGCCTCTTCGTTAAACTCAGTCGCTCGACCATCATTCCACTCAGGGGGTCAGTGGCTCGCTTCGCTCGCCACTTCCCCCCTTCGTGTCACGATGGTCTCGATAGCTCGATAACCCGCAACAAAGTTAATATGAAGATAGAAAACTAACGTAACATTCGTAATCAGTACACTCAAACTAATTAATACGATAAATACGTCGCCTCTTCGTTAAACTCAGACGCTCGACCATCATTCCACTCAGGGGGTCAGTGGCTCGCTTCGCTCGCCACTTCCCCCCTTCGTGTCACGATGGTCTCGATAGCTCGATGACCCGCAGCAAAGTTAATTTGAAGATAGAAAACTAACGTAACATTCGTAATCGGTACACTCAAACTAATTAATACTATTAAAACGTCGGCCCTTCGTTTATCTCAGTCACTCGTCTCGACATTGAATAGTCAGTCTCGTTAGCTCGGTAAGCTACAACAAAGCTAATTTTAAGAGAGAAAACACACTGAACACTGACACTGACACTGACACTGACACTGACACTGACTTTGACTGCGACTTCGACTTTGGTTGAGCCGAGTGACCGACCCGACCCGACCATACAACCGAAAAACTGACGTAATATTCGTACTCAGCACCTCCATATTACTCGAAAACGACACCAATATTACAAACTGTCGAAAAAGTGGGTAAATTACCCTAATAATGGGGAGATTTTATTTCACATGATGTACTTCAGGATACTGGTACATAATATTCGTACTCAGCACCTCCATATTACTCGAAAACGACTCCAATATTACAAACTATCAAAAAAGTGGGAGAATTACCCTAATAATGGGGAGATTATATTTCACATGCAATACTGTAGGATATTGGCAACAAGTCTGTGAAAACAGATTTTCCATCTGTCAACTTTGGTGGAAGAAAGTCGTTCGACAAAGTAGAGTCTAACCCTAAAATTCAAACTCCGCCCTCAGTCAGGGTTGCCAGCTAACAGAAACCAAAATGGTCAAATGTCATTAGAATGGAGCATTCCCACAATACCTCATCAAAATTTGATCCAAAATGTCTCTATTTCTATTTTTCAGGTTTTTGGGGAAAAATCTTGGAAATTTCCCATGAAATGGGGAAAAATTATTTCCCCAGGCAACACCTTAGGATACTGGCAATATTTTATATTCCCACAAAAATTTCGTCCGACAACTTTGGTAGAAGAAAGTGTTTCGTCAAAATATAGAGTCAAAATCCAATTATACAAGCACCGATTTCCCCCAGGGTTGCCAGCTTAAAAACTCCAAAATGGTCAAATGTCATTAAAATGGAGCATTCCTACAATACCTCATCAAAATTTGATCCAAAATGTCTCTATTTCTATTTTTCAGGTTTTGGGGAAAAATCTTGGAAATTTCCCATGAAATGGGGAAAATTTATTTCTTCAGGCAACACCTTAGGACACTGGCAATCTTTTCTATTCTGACAAAATTTTCGTCCGACAACTTTGGTAGAAGAAAGTTTTTCGTCAAAATATAAAGTCAAAATCCAAAAATACAAGCAACGATTCCTCCCGGGGTTGCCAGCTTAAAAACTCCAAAATGGCCAAATGTCATTAGAATGGAGCATTTCTACAATACCTCATCAAAATTTGATTCAAAATTTAATAATTTAAATTTTTCATATTTTTGGGGAAAACTTTGCAAATTACCCTATACATGGGGAAATTTTATTACACCAGGCAACACCAATTGTCCTATCACACGACCGACCCATACAAGTTATCCGGCTTAGGAGTTGCCAACAAGCATTTTTTTCACACTGAAAATTGGCAAAATTCCACGATTTTACAAAATGGCCGCCAAAACGTCCGCCATCTTGAATTTCAAAAAACGAATAATTTTCCCATGTTAACAAGAATACTGGCAACATTTCAGCATAAAAAGAAATGTCATGTGACAAGTTTGGTAGAAGACTTCTAGAGCTCAAAAATCAGTCGTCAAAAGTGCAAAAATTAAAGAAGCCATTTTGGATCCGCCATCTTGTTTTTTTTTTTTTTTATTACTTTTTTTGTAAATCCCACAGTAAAAGCAATAGGATGCGCCGTTTAAACGGATTCGATCGGACCAACTTTCGAAAAATGGTTTATGTCACCGCCGCCATCTTGGATTTTTCAAAATGTCAATCCCTAATTCCTGGTCGAATCGACGACATTAACACATTTCTAGAACATGTCCCATCACTAAAACGGCTCCTTCTGGGAGAACAACCATGTCAATCAGTGAGTCAGTCAGTCAGTCACCGTTGTCTAGCTTTATATATTATAGAATAGAATAGAATAGAATATAGATTATCATAACATATACATACTAAGTAATTAATTATAATCTAATTTACAGTGGGTATCTACTTAAATAGGCTGAAACTATTACCTTAATTAGGAGATGCCCAATAGCTTCATTTTAGTGTGAACTCCTTTGCAGCCATCAACGGTGACGTCAAAATATTTCAATATCTTTCTCAGTTCCTCAGCAGTGATTTTTCTATGTCCTAATTCAGCTTCAATACATTTTTGAATATGCTCTTCAGTGAGTGTTCCAAATCGAATCACCCTTTTATGAGCCTTGATTTGTTTAAAATTATCCATTATTCTATTAGGAAACGATTCATCACAATGTTTATTAAAATCTTTGGTAGGATTACAATTATATATTAGTAGGATAATCACACCTTTGTCTAAATTCTCGCTCTTTGTTATGAGATTCCCGATGTGAACTTTGACATCCAAATCATCGGGACTCAGGTCATCAACAATGATAAAGGAGTGCTGACATACAGTGAGGCCAACCATAAAATCTGTAGTAAAAGTGCTCATAAAACTAGGCATTGTGTAGTGATAAACATTGGAGTAGCGTCCCACGAGTTCCAATAATGTTGAGGCTGCAAAAGTCTTCCCCACACCAGTACTTCCATAGAGAATCAATATTTTTCTTCTTTCATTCACACTAAGTCCCTGAATCAATGCATCAATTGCCTTCGTCTGGCCATACAACTTAGAGGACATACTCTTCCTCAACTTATCCACATTGATGTTGTCACTGCACTGGATGTTCAATACTTGGTAAGCCATTATTGAAAGAAACAACACTAATGCAGCGCAAACAACTAATTTAACTTTAATTGTGCTATCAGTACTCGCTGGCTCCCTCCGCATTTTGATGTGGAACTTTTTTATGTTAGTTTTGCAGGGAGGTGTACGGTTGCCAGGTGATAATGTTTCAGTAGCCTCAGCCTTACATTGAACAGGAGACTTGATGCTATCGTTAATTTTCCTTATGAACTCACTGATTTCATTGTTGGACTCATTTAAAGATATGTCCATGTCATTGCTGGAATGAGCACTTAGATCTATGTCCATTGGCTCGAAACTTAAGTTATGTTGGTCCATGTTGTAGTAAGCAGATATGTTGGTATACAACCAAGATAAAAATAAAATCTATTTCAGTGGTTCACCACACCCCCTGCATAGGATTAGTTGATCGTCTGCCTCTTCAAGATGTTAGATAGAAAATTAAGCCCTGCAAAAAAGAAATACGGAGTAGAGTAATCGAAAATAAATAGAAAGTACAGCGAATGAGAGATAACACCTACCTATAATCAAAATTACCTGCTGAGGCTGAGTCCTGGTGAAATATTTCGAATTTTCCTATCAAATTCAAAAGTTCAAAACAAACAAACAGAGGGCCTACCACAGGTTTGTAATTTGTTGCAACTCGGAATAACGAAAACAGAATTGCGACTCGAAATGTGGTAATTTGTATGGAGTCACCGATGAGCGCCCCTAGCGGATAAGTTGCGGAAGTTATTTGCTAGTATGGGTTTCTTTGGTTATACCGACTACCGAAAAAGGAGTCGGAAATCCACTCACTGCGATCATTTCGTGAGACCAACTCACGATTACAACGGTTTTTCTGCAAAATGCGATGCTGAGTTCCCAAATTGACAGTACTATGATCGAAATCACTCGAAATACGATAATCGTTTCGTGTTTCACTCTCACTTGTGTTTTGCACAGTGAGAAGCTTGTTTTCGATAAGTTGAGATCAAATCTTTTGGAGTTTTTTAGAACGATTTTATCTTCTTTAGTTAATTGTTAGTAGGTATGTCTACAAGATATTTTCTAGCATGGAGATGGATGGAAGAACGACGGTCTCGTCAGCTAGTACGAGAAATGCAGGCTAGACATCGGGAATCTTTCGAGCCCATCAAAGATCTCCCAGAGCCAGAATTTAGGAGGTGGTATCGGCTGTCCTATGATGCCTTCTTGTTCCTGTGTGAAGAGTTACGGCAGAAACCCGACCACAAGTCTACTCAGCGTGTGAGCCTTGAATTAAAGGTGAGTCCGAGTAGTTACTTAGAACTATTAGACAGTGGCCCCCACACACACCCATAACAATGAAAATGTAATTTCGCTTGTAAGTATTATTTTTTTCTAAGAAAGAACCAGTAACTTTAAGCTCTTGGTAAATACAGAATTCAGTGGGCCTCACAGGTATATCTACTCGTTTCATGCACATGTCTTCCAGTTATTTATTAAAATCTGTCCCATAGAACTCTTTTCTAGGGATTTTGCACATTTTTTAGATAATTATCAATTGTGTTCCTTTCAGGTTCTCACTGCACTCCTATTTTATGCCACTGGGTCTACCAGCGGCCGGTAGGTGTGGCCCAAAATGTATCCCAAGAATTGTGCAGCAGGTTTGTATCATATATTTTATGTTCATCTAGAGAAGAACACTCTTACTACACATAAGTCACTAAAAAAAGCTAACTTACGTATCATCTTTATACAGGTATCTAGAAGAGGTTACAAAGCCACTAATCCATCCGGAGATGTTGTCTAAATACATTGTATTTCCACAAACACCTGTGTATAGGAATGTCAGTCAAAAGTAAGTTCAAATTGTGTTAACTAAATTAATGCATTTTCAGACCAATCACCGCCCATATAGGTACTTACTATAATTACCAACAAGAGCTCCATTGTCCACTTTCTGACTTCATTATCTCAGAATATTTACTCAAGTGTTTTATTATAAAATGGAAAAAAGTATGTACAATGTATGTATGTAGACGTTTCAAGATTATTTTTTTATTTCAGATTCTACACTAAATATGAATTCCCAGGCATCATTGGATGCATTGACTGCACCCATGTTAAAATTGTGAAACCAGCGGCTCAAGAAGAGCATCTATACTTCTGCAGGAAAAACTATCACTCGATATGATATATGAGTTATATCAGATATGATAGCGAGTACAGGATTTTGAATGTTAACCCCAAATATGGTGGAGCAAATCATGATGCTTTCATTTGAGAGAACAGCTTGGTGAACACATATATGCAAAATTTGCACCAAAACGGTGAAATGGTGTGGCTTCTGGGTAACAACCATTATTTAATTTCTTAGCTCAATTATGTTATAATAAGCATGACTGTATCATTTATTGACTTATGTAATATATATATTATTATTTTATGCTTGTGTACCTAAATCTAATAATTATGATTTCAGGCGATTCCGGATACCCACAGCGCCCATGGCTAATGACACCATATTTAAATGTTGCTGCGGACTCTGTAGAAGGTAGCTACAACAAGAAGCAGATTACGACCTGTGTTACCATAGAGAACACATTTGGGAGGCTTAAAAATCGCTGGAGATGCCTGTGCAAAGACAGGGTCTTACATTATAAACCAGCAAAGTGTGCCCAAATCATCGAGGCTTGTTGTGTACTCCACAATATAGCTCTTAATTTCGGAGTTCCAGAACCTGAGGATGACTTAGGTATCAGTTTTGAACTAACTTTTGTCCCCAGACTTGGCTTGCATGTTACTCGGTAGCAAACAATGATAATTTAATATTTTAAATAAAACCAGTACCTCACCTATGAATATGAGGATCGATAGATAAGCATATTACAATAAAATGTGTAATAAGCTGTTATGTAAAAAAAGCAAAACTTTTGAAAAAAAAAGTAAAAAATATAACTTTGCAAACAAAACTTTATAATCATGGTACTTACTGAAAAGTATGATGGGTTATCATCATCAAATGGCTGGATGTGAAATATCTTATCATAAGATATTAATTATCCAGTCCTACTCGGTTCTTACTGATAGTGTAGGTTCATAGCTGTTTATCACTCTGTGTTGTTGTTTGTGTGTTGCTCTCTGTATCGTAACTCACTTACCAATTTCTATTGACATGCCTGTTTAAGGTCAGAATACTGAAGATGCAGGAGTTGAGGTGCCAGTGGATCCGAGAGCGGGAGGCACGGACCTTATTAGAGGGAGGGCGATCAGAGACCATCTAGCCAGAAGAATTTATCCAGAACAAGTGTAATTCCTAGCTAGTAAGTTTAAATGCCAGTGCTCTTGCCACCTTGCCCTATGACCCAAATTTATTGTGTACTTAGCTTCTTTCTTTTCTGTTTTATATTTAAGTATTGTTTGTGTTTTTAGTTACCGCCTAATTTAAGTGTTTTATATTCAAATTATATTAGATTAGCATATTACAATGTGTAATATGCTGTTATGTAAATACAAATTAAAAATCACTGTTTTCAAAATGTTATTTATTAAAAATCTTAAGTATAAAATGGTATTACATAAATACATATGTACTTATGTAATACCATTTTATACATTCGGTAAATACATAGGTATAGTAATAATATGGCTACTATCAATATATTTTACACTATCCCCCTTGGTTAACAGGATTTTAACTATGAATCTAAAAAATATAAAATAAATCCTATATAACTAATCAGAAGCATTCTTTCTCAGGTAACATTTTGAAACAACGTCAGCTCGCGGTGCTAGCATACTTAAATAGCTTAGTTTTGATGGACATGGACTATCACCTCCCATGTGACGGATTAAATCGTTTTTATATTAACATTAAAGGTTCTTACGGCGAAAAGCTTTAGGTAACAAGTAATTAATTTTGTAAAAATTTAAAAAAACCCCAACGCAATGAAACGGCTGTACCGATTTTGATCAAACATAGCTAAGAACACTCCCGACAAATTAACATTTCAAACAAACAAACAAAAAAACGATATCGGTTCATCCGTTCAGGAGCTACGTTGGGACTAGAGAATCCAATCCCGCACTGAAATATGAATCCCGCAGATATGCGGGACTGATGTCAACAATCCCGCGGATCCGCGGGATTTGCGGGATTTCAAAATAAAAACTTTACTTCTTTTAGACTACTATAAAGTAAGACGAATTATTTGTATTTAAAATAAAACCTTAACTTTTCAAATAATATAATATTTATTAGTAGCAAAACAAGCGATTTAACATTAAAATTTCTAGTAATTTCAACACCACATCAATTATTATGAATTAGCCTTTTTTGAAAATATTTACGCAGAAAACTCAATGTATTCATAGTTTCATCATTTAAGTTAGATCTTATTTTATTACACAGGTATCCTGCTGCAGAAAATGCGCGCCCTGCCTCGACACTCGTTGGTGTATTTGATTTTAAAAACTTATAAGCAGCTTCCAAATTTTTACCCCTGTTGCCACCGCATTCATACAGTGTCATTTCACGTTTTAATATAAGATCTAATGAATTTGATACAGCTGGTATAGGTATTGATGAAGATGTCACCCAGTCAGTGCGAAGAATACGTTCTATATAATCCAATTAGAGCTCTTAAACTCTTTGTAAACTACACTCACACTCATTTTACTGTTTTTTTTTAATAGAAATACAGGTCACTATTTAATAAACACTGCAAACAAGAAAGTTCCAATGAAATTTTGTAATATTCGTGCGTATTTATTTCTCAAACAATAATTCTTTCTTCTACTTGACTCAATGATGTTTTGATTACTAGGGAATTCCCCTGTTATGGATTGACGGTGCTCTCATTTGGATACACAGACGTAGATATTTCTAGTGTTTGGATACGAGTTCGTAAATATTTAAAAAAATCGGATATTTTTTCAGTCCCGCTAATCCCGCGGATCCCGCAAGTATAGTCCCGCATAAGCAATCCCGCAAAATACATGCGGGATCCAGCTTTTGCGGGATCCCGCATTTGCGGGATTGGATTCCCTAGTTGGGACAGACAGACACACACACACACACAGACACGTCAAACTTATAACTCCCCTTCGTTTTTGCGTCGGGGGTTAAAAAGGCTTTTATTGAAGATTCAACCAGAAACACATCCATTCTATCCACCCGCATTTCTATTTTAAACTTAACTCAAGGTAAAATTTAAGGAGAAATATATCTACAAAAACGAAACACAATGGTTACCAAATTCAAACTAAATATACATATACTACAATATTTATCATAAACAGATCCGATACCTTCACAGTTTGAACCCAAATAACCGTGTCTCCGTGTTCCCTAACGGTGAAGGTAAACATCGTGAGGAAACCGCCATGTCCATGTCATACTACATACTTATCATCATAATTAAGATCACAGAATCAACTTTAGGTGGTAGGCATCTAAAACTACAAACAAATTAAATTTTTGGATTTTTACTTTAAAAAATACCGGATTGGCTTGCGGCCTGCGCCGATTGACTGACTGCCTACGATGTAAGCGGTGCATACGAGGTGAGAGGTGCCGACGACGAGCGGTTCCCCTCTGCGGCGAGACTTCCAATTGCTGGCGCGCAGAAGACCCCGGGGATATCGCTGGAGGTGAGCGGCGACGACCACGAGCGGCTCCCCTCTGTGGCGAGACTTCCAATTGCTGGCGCGCAGAAGTCCCCGGGGATATCGCTGGAGGTGAGCGGCGACGACCACGAGCGGTTCCCCTCTGTGGCGAGACTTCCAATTGCTGGCGCGCAGAAGACCCCGGGGATATCGCTGGAGGTGAGCGGCGACGACCACGAGCGGTTCCCCTCTGTGGCGAGACTTCCAATTGCTGGCGCGCAGAAGTCCCCGGGGATATCGCTGGAGGTGAGCGGTGACGACCACGAGCGGTTCCCTTCTGTGGCGAGACTTCCAATAGCTGGCGCGCAGAAGATCCTGGTGAATTAGCTGAAAAATATTGAATGACGTTTGTTTAACTTTAACTTAAAAGTCACGACGTATCTACAAAACGTTACCCCTATTTTGGTAATAATGATACATAATAGGAGCAGCATTGCGACGTTCCTCGAGTCTGCGTCACCACCAATTAAATCCATAGTCCACAGACGGCAATAAAGTAATCTATAATATCCATAGATAACTGTTTATTATGAATGCGAAAGTTTGTGAGAGTGTGTATATATGTATTTTTGTACGTTTGCAACTGATGAAATTTGGTTTGTAGATAGGTGGACCCTGGAATAACACAATGGCTACTTTTTATCCCGATATTCGATACTTATGGGGGTGAAACCACGGGGCGCTCCTAGTAAGTACATAAATATTTATTTGCATTGCTGTGTTCCGGTTTAAAGGGTGCCGGTGAAATTACAGGCAAATGAGAATTTTTACTTTTGTCTCAGGGTGGCGGGCGCAGTGCAATGCCACATAGAGCGCGTCCTAGGGGGACGTGCCTTGTGAAGTAATGCATTGTTATAGGTAGAGAGTACCGCTTAACACCAAGTGGCACATCTGATTTTCCGTAACTTACCACACCAGAATTCTCGTGGGTATCTGGATTTATGAGTACCATGGTAACACTATATCCAAACTCAGAATAAAATATATAAGCAGCTCATACAATTATTTTTCTGGTGGACATATTTTCTGATGATAAGTTCAATAGTACCTAGCAGGACAAATGTTGCTCCCTATCTTGAGGAGAATAAGCCCGTTTCGGGATAACATACATACATAACACCTAACAGCCACACATATAGTCCTGACCCCACACTAGGATCCCGTGTCGTGGGTATCAAAAACTACGAGTACCATGCTACCATAATCTAATATACCTACTCTGAAAGTTATTGTACTAGTGTACAGACTACTACTACACAGGTAGCTAGTAGCAGGTAGTATTAGGTAGCTACTATCTACTTATTAAGGCTACTTTAGAGAAAGCAATAATGATACTTACCGGAAGCGATGGAGGTCCAAGGACGGCAGGGGTTCGACGGAGGAAGGAGTTCTCGACGGCGGCGGGGCGTTAGACACGAGGGTGACTGAGGAGTCGCACTCGTTCTCACCGTATATGCGTCATGGTCATTGATCGCTGGAAAAATAAAATCATATTTTTCGAAGGTTTTTTTTATATGAAGTACCTACTTTATTGTTTTTACTTTTTGGGCACACTTTTTTGGTTTACACTTTGGTTTATAAATGTATCCTTAAAACCTTCAAAATCTCAAATTCGATTAGGTACAAATATTTTTAAATTTTAAAATAAACAAACGAAACCCTTTTATAAAAACATAAGTTTCATATAAGTGGATTAACCTGAATGGAACACCATAGTTTGATTACCCCCTCTTGTTCTCCAATATCACAACGACAATATCAATATCTTGACGACCTCTGTTGTGGCACGGAGGAAGTTGCGGGTTCGATTCCCGCCTCGGAACAAATATTTTTACGATTTGCAAATATTTGTTCGGGGTGTTCTGGGTATTTTCTATGTATAATAAAAACAAGCCAAGTGCGAGTCGGACTCGCGCATGAGGTGTTCCGTACCATTTTCTATAAAAAAGGAAAAAAAAACACTTTTGTTGTATGGGAGCCCCCTTAAATATTTATTTTATTCTGTTTTTTTGTATTTGTTGTTCTAGCGGCAACAGAAATACATCATCTGTGAAAATTTCGACTGTCTATCTATCACACCCTGGTGACAGACCGACAGCGGAGCCTTAGTAGTAGGGTCCCGTTTTACCCTTTGGGTACGGGACCCTAACAAATATATATCTATGTATTGTATTAAGTATATCAGTAAGTAGTACCCATAACACAAGCTCTGCTTAGCTTGGGGCCAGATAATGTTGTGTGAACTGTCCAACATTATTATTATTATTATATTATTAATATCTCTACAATCACCCAAGAGATTAAGCTCGCTATATCACTTTCAAATTGTGTAAGTACTGCCTTGATTATGAATATGATAAATTAATTTAGCCCTATTTGCCCAAATTTTAGAATGTACAGTGACACTCACCATTGCCACCGTCGCCTTGGGATGTGGACGCCAATGGAGGCCACTCCAGGAACCATCATCAATTACTGTAACAAATTAAATAATAAACAAATGAATAATAATGAAGTAAACTGACATTTTTACTTTTAAAACTGTCTCAAATATTAAAACATATCAATAAAACACATTTCTAAGGAGTATATATTTATTTGATGTTGGATATTTGCATTGTGCCTATATTTGAGTTTTATTTAAAATCAGATGTTCTATAAAATTAGTAGATAAAATATAGGTCACTCAAGCATGTTACCCTCATAATTAAAATGAGTGGGTGGCTCCATAATACACAAACATTTGATACTCACCTACTTCCACCATTTGTGATGATACAGACAGATGGTCCAGACTAGAAAATGGAAGTTGTGGCTCAGATGCTACTACTGCTATCTACAATGAAATATATATATAATTTAAGTTGGGTTACACGAGAGATGTCCTTCCTTATTTCCTGAGGTAATCGCTTTCAACGATTTCGCGGTATTATTGGGCCGAGTGCATTCACTTCTTTTCAAGAGAAGAAGTAATGCAATGTAAGATTGTATGTAATTCAAAGTAATGACCAGTCTGTTAGGGAATAATGGGTGGGCCACATCTCTATTAATTTAAACAGGTAGTAAATTAATTTACTAGCTAAACTAATACACATCATCATCAGCTGCCAGAAGTATACTGCTGAACATAGGCCTCCGCCACTGCTGTGGCGCACCAAACACACACATGTGACTGTAACACTGAATATAGGCCACACTGTGTGTGACTGTAACACTGCCCAGTTCTCGACTGAATCAAAGGCTTTTTCGTAGTCCACAAATGCTAGACATAGTGGCTGATTATACATCTACTGTATAACCTGCTGGAGGATGTGGATATGGTATGGTAGTTAAGTCTTTTCGGAACTTAGGGAGAATAGACATAATATGCAAGTACATTCAAAATATTCAGTTTATAATCATCATTATCACCCTGAGGAAGTTCACTGCTGGACATAGACCATAAAGACCATAAAACATCTTGAGTTACTTCCATCTATGGTCTTCTATCGATTCTACCACATGGTGAAACTGCAGTCATGGCTTTCTCCATAACATAACATGCAATCATTCAATCAAAATGTCTAAAACATGCAAGAAATACTAACCTGGGGCAAGCCAGCTTCAACTACATTGGTGATGCCAGTTGCGGCTTGTAAGCCAATTATTTGCAACACCCGTTGCTCGGTTGGAGTGAGCATTATGTTTACTGCTGGGCCACCACCAGTCCCAGTCTGGGCTTGGTTGATTTTCTCAGTTTTTTTTTACATTTCATTTATAATCACTCCATACCTAAAAAAGAGGAACATATTTTAACAACCCGTTAGCATTCATCTTACAATACATATAAATAATTTTGAGGCATATAAAAACAATGCATCACTCCTATAGTTCAAATGATCACCACAATGCTCACAGCAAGACATCAAAATGTAGAGGTACTTTGGCATTCATACACTTTTGGACCAATCTCATAGACATATTATTTAACGGTCTACCAAGAGTGGAATTTTACAATACAATTTAAGGTAGAATTGAAACTATCGTGGTTGGGAATCATAGTTCATCATCAGTTCTTGCGAAAGAGAAGTTTTTTGTTCCTCGCAAGATACGGGAAGCAATTGAGATTAGCCGACATCCAAATTTCAATCGCGATCGGGGATGGGGTATTTCGCCGGCATGGCAACCTATACTCCACTCCGCCACTACTGTTTGTAGTACTGTAATCGGTCTGGAGAGTGCAGTGTGTACGCAGCCTTATACCGACGACGTAGGTAGTGCTAGTGACGTAGATGAACTAATTCTCGACGCGCGCGCAACGAACCTACCGCCGCCGCCGCCGCCGTCGCTGTCCCAGCGAGCTGAGCGCGCGGTTGCACGCAGTATTCGCTGGTCCACCGTCGAACGCGGTCGCGGGCGGTGCTCATGATGAAGAGGCTTCTGAACTCAGTCTCGAAACGTCAGCAAAGTGACGAATAATAGTGGTAATTAGCCGTTTATCTTTTAATACAATTTAAGGTGTTATGAGTAAAATACATTAACTTTTCTCAAACCATAGTCCTAAAATTGGAATGTTTATACCTTCTTCCAAGATTTAATGTCTGGCCTCGGATAGCCAGTGGGGTCGGCGTTCAGCTGAATTCAGAGTTCCACCCACTGTGTCCTTTGCCTAGTTCTTCCCATTGCAGACCCCGTCGGCTTAGACAGGTCACCATTTCTAAAATACAAGTTTTATGCATTTTAACAATCTGTGACAGTTGAATCGTCTAATCCAGATAGGAAACCAAAATAACATGTGGGGTGTAGATAAGGGAAGGGGGTAATAACTTTATCGAAATCAGCAATCTTTAAATAGAATATATATTTACTCACAACTCCATAAACTCTATCATTATTTCCTCGTCCGCATCTTGTAGCTTCAAAAGAATTTCGGTACCTATTGAAATTTTAGTTTTGATTCTAAACCCCGTATATATAAAGGTACTTTGTGTTCTAAACCAATAGCCAAACAAACATTAGAGAATTGAGTTCTTCTTCTTCTTAGCTTCGGTAATGGCTTCTGTGCATTATTTGCAACAATTTAGCCAATGTCAAGTGATTTATTTATTATAGTTTTATAGTCAAGTCGTCAAGAGTAACCGTCAAGTCCTAACCCAGTTTAAACGGTGGCAGAAAAACTGAGTTTTTACAGGAAAAAATCCACCATTTCGAAAAGACTCGTAATACACTTAAATTTCACTACATCACACATGTGCCATTTATCCAAGTTAAACCGGTTAAAATGCCACTAAAATTACACGAAATAACTCGAAAAAACACATTAAAATGAAATAAAATAAAAATGACGACGTTTCTTTCAAAAATGGCAGATATCAAACATTGAATTGAGTTTTGAAAATAATTAAATATCACAATAAAAATCAAATGACACTACACTGACAGCTTCAAAAGTCAAATTCCATAGAGATTTGTTAGCATTTCACGTTTTAAATCCAATGCGCCATTTTGCTAAAACCAACAAGTTACGAGTATCTCGGAAGTTATCGTTTTTGGGTGCGCGCTCGATCGACCGATTTACGAGTACGCCGAACACTCAGGGTAAGGTGAAAGATGTATCGATTGAAATGACTTCATTCGGTAACGAGTGCTCGCTACTCGGAAGTCGGAAGTCGGTCGAATTTCTTTGCAAAACCTAGCATAAGCCCTCTGAACGAAAACGAAAAAAAAGAACTACGTCCCCCTTCCCCATGCGGTAATGACAACTTTTAGAACCTACACGTCGATTTCAGGTTATGTCAGATGTCAAGTCTAAATCAAAAATAAGTCGTTCACCAAACAAAGATAAGTCTTTTTTTTTATCTGTATCTGCACTTTTCAAACACTAGTAGTGAAGTAATGGAGGACTTTCCGACAGCCGAAAAAAACTTACTTATTGACCAAACATGACATGGCGTTAGCAAACAATGAAGCAAGAATATGATATTATACTACTACTGGATATTGCGTGTGCGTCAAGCTAGCGACCCCCACATCGAATTCAGGGTTTTCTTCCCGGCCCATAAATAGTGCATAAAATGTGCCAAATAGTGCCTTTAGTTAAATAATTAGTGCCTCAATACTTTAGAAGTTATAACATAAAGAATGGGGAGTCGCTAGCTTGACGTCACGATAGCGACCCCCACCTGTAACTCTGCAACCACAGCACTAACTAGGACCTTTACTGTTAGCATGTAATGCAATGACTCATTTTTTTAACAAAGCGTCTTAAATTGGAAATCCCATAATTATAATAAATCTTCATTCTAGAATTAATACGTTTTCCTATGCATGCTGTCAAACACTGCAAGTACTTTTACAATTTTAACAGCATATTACGGGTATGGGGCATCCATTCTGCAGTATGGTGTTTTTTTCCGGGAAAACTTGACAGCATTGAAAGGCATAGGAAAACGTATTAATTCTAGACGAAGATTTTCTATTCAAATCCCCAACTCACCAAACAAATAGCCAGGACACCAAAGAAGTTTGGAATACCCAGTTTTCCGGCTATATCTGCCAAACTATGGGTTTCTCAAAAAATGGTGCCAATCCTTTTTTGGTTCTATGGCTGCCGTGGTTTACATCAAATAAAAATAAAACCTCTAGCCCACCAAACAAAGAACCAGGATACCAAACGAAGAACATTACAAAAAAAAACAATGAATCTGTATGAATGTTTATATTAGGTAGGTTGAAGACCTGAACGTTAACTATATAAGGTTTAAGACGCTATGTTAAAATTTTGGAGTCGTTGCGATAATTGCTCACTCAGTAAAAGTAAACTTGATGTTAATACAATAATTACAGTTTTACCCAAAATATAAGTCTGATCGACTGTTTTCGTTTCCGCAGAAAAACTGATATACGACAGTAGCCGAACGAAAAGTATAGCTCTGTCCCGCTGTACACCTCTGTCCCGCTCACATCTAAGAGTCGACTGATGAACAAAATGGCGCACGACCGGCCACGATTTTGATGAACCAATAACAGCGCAAGGTTTTAGCGCGCGATTGATATTGGTAGGAAGAAGGTTCCCGCGCTATAGAAATTGGTCTTCGGCGCAGGTACATCGGGGCGACTTATATTTTGGGTAAAACTGTACTTGATGATGCAATCTAAATAAATCATAGACTAGAAACACCGCTCTAGCCATCGCTCGACGCTCTGCTCTACGCACCGCTCTAGCCGCCACACGAAGCTCCGCTCTACAAATCGCTCTAGCTGCCGCTCTCCGCTCTAATCTACGCACCGCTCTAGCCACCACTCGACTCTCCGTTCTACGCACCGCTCTAGCAGCCACTCGACGCTCCGCTCTAGCCACCGCTTGACGCTCCACTCTAGCCACCGCATGACGCTCCACTCTAGCCACCACTCGACGCTCCGCTCTAGCAACCACTTGACGCTCCACTCTAGCCACCACTCGACGCTCCGCTCTACGCACCGCTCTAGCCACCGCAAGACGCTCTGATCTACAAACCGCTCCAGCCGCCGCTCGACGCTCGATGCCATACAAAATTCACTGTTGCTTATTAAAGCAGTCTTATGTAAAGGACAGCAAAGTTTACGGTTTTGACACTGGCTTTTAAATTAATCATATTTAGGTTGCTCCTTACAAACTAGACCACTTCAAATATATAAACACAGGGCAGAGTTAACATACTTGGACTAGTAAAAAATAGTTTGCAATAGACCGACAAGGTCTGCTTTAGCTTGCAGGTAGACCTAACGTATTTCTTCTGTGCCTTAAATACAATTTCCTTATCAGTAGAGTTACCCAGAACAAAACACCATACCGCAGAAGGGATGCCACATACCCGTGATATGCCGTTAAAATTGTAAAAGTGCTTGCAGTCTTTGACAGCATGTAAGGCATAAGGAAAACGTATTAATTCTAGAATGAAGATTTTTCTTTAAGGGATTTCCAATAGACGCCATGTTAAAAAAATTGAGCCGTTGCGTTACATGCTCACTCAGTAATAGTAAAGGTTACAAACTTGACGCTAGTATAATAAGTACTTGAGAATGTCTAAATAAATGACACGCATGGTAATAACACGCATGGTAAAACTTTTCACGATAGCTTTATAGATATCTATCTGATTCTAGCTATATAGCTATCTTTTTTTGGTATTTTTTTATTACAAATATTTTATGCGTAATTCCAGTAATAAAATACCAAAAATTATTAAGATCGGTCAAGTAGTAGTAGAGCTTTTTTGTGAAAGAGTTCGACCAGGGAAGTACTACCACCATACCTATTTCTGCCGCAAAGCAGTAGTGCTCGCATTGCTGTGTTCCGGTTTGAAGGGTAAGGTGCCGGTGAAATTACAGGCACATGAGACTTTTCATCTTTATGTCTCAGGGTGGCGGGCGCAGTGCAATGCCACATAGGTTGCGTCGTAGGTGGACGTGATCTATGAGATAATGCACTGTTCATAGGCAGAGGTTACCGCTTAACATCAGGTGGGCCTCTTGCTTGATCCGTCATCCAAGTAGTATAAAAAAAAAAAAGAAAAAAAAAAGTAGTTTGAGCGTGATGATTTTTCAAGGATAGATACATACAAGGATAGATAGATTCATACAGACAGACAGAAAAAAAAACTATTTTAGGTTCCTCAATTTAAATTAAAATTTCTGGTGGATGGAGGCGGGCCAAGACTGTTCGTTGTGGCATCGTATGGGGGGAAGCCTTTATCATAACATAACATAACACCCAACAGTTACATACATGTCTAGCAGTGAACTTCTGCAGGCTGATAATGTTGATGATGACTGTTGTATTAGTGTAAACGAGCCTTTATTTTCTGTTCACCTGCCAACCAATGAAATGCTTCGCGGAATGAAGAAGAAATGAATGTTGTCATGTCAGTTACCGTATTGCCGTGGCAGTGAGGGAAGCGAAAACCGATGCGATGAAGCCAATAGTATCAGATAGAATATCAAATATCTTCTGTTCTGTTGCAGCCTCGTAGCTGAGGTTTTGCAGGTCTTAGGTACTAATTAGGCACTATTTTTTGAGCTTTAGAAAAGCGTCGGAATTAAAGAAATTAATGTTGTCAGTTGCCGTATTGGCGCGGCAGTGAGGGCAGCGAAGACCGACGCTATGAAGCCAATAGTTTCGGAAAGAATATCAAATATCTTCTATTCTGTTGCAGCCTCGTAGCTGAGATTTTGCAGGCTAAGTATAAAGCTAAGTCGTACGTGCTGTGGTTGCTGAGTTACAGGTGGGGGTCGCTATCGTGACGTCAAGCTAGCGACCCCCCATTTTTAGGTTATAACTAACTATATAAGTATTGAGGCACTAATTATTTAACTAAAGGCACTATTTGGCACAATTTATTAATTTATTATTTTTATTTTAATTTATTGGCCGTGAAGAAAACCCTGAATTCGATGTGGGGGTCGCTAGCATGCATGACGCACACCGATATTGCCACTAGAAGAAACAATTGAAGCAGAGTTTATTCACCTTTACGTATGTTTTCAATCTCACTCAAACTCACTTAAACGGTAACAATGATGGCAATGGCATACTGTCAAATAAGAAAGCTAGGAAAGTGATGCAAGTCTTATATGATTTATGTTACGGTAATTTTTTAGTGCCTAACTTTTTCATTTCATGGCAATATCCAGTAGGGTATATAATATTCTTGCAATGAAGTGATAACAACCGAGTTATCAATCAATCAGTCAGTCAGTCACTGTCGCCATGCTCTTTGACTGTTACAGAATACTATCAGAGGGGCAAGTCCGAGTTTACACACACCATCGTAACGATGATCGTAACGGCGAGTGTACGTGTATTGCGTAGTAACTAGCCATTAATCTGTGACGTTTTTGGCACAGATTAATAGCTAGTTATTATGTTATACACGTACGATCGTGTTACGTTCACCGTTACGATGGTGTTTGCAAAACTCAGACTCACCCCTCAGTAGGAATTCGATAGTACAATCACAGACCTAGTCTAGTGTTCATTTGACTAATATTTTTTAGTTTTGATCTTTATTTTGACTGTGACCATGATGTCTAATGTAGCTTAAATTTATTGTAAACGTCACCCACGTCAAACTCGTCAAAGTGATAGGTACTGAATAGCTTAAATGAAATAATAATATTTTATAATACGTATTTATTTCAAAAAAAGGATTTAAATTTTTAAATTTTTCACATGCTCGAAAGGTAGCACTGACTTATTGTCATTGGTTGGCAACGCCATCTATTAGAATATTTTGGTAAAGTTTTCATTTTATTTTTTGAGCTGTTGGAATATCCCCCATTTTATAACGCTAGGAACACTAAATTTCAGTAGCAAAATTGTAATAGTGTATATTTTTTAAGTATCACATAAATTACAACGCCAATAGTAAAAGCTTTTTAAAATTTTGCCTAGGTATGAAAAATGTAACGATAACAAATGATAGAATTGAAACTATCGTGGTTGGGAATCATTTCAATAATTTTTGGGGGTCGCGGGCGGTGCTCTTGTTGAAGAGGCTTCAGAATTCAGTCTCGAAACGTCAGCAAAGCGACGAAATACAGTGGTAATAAGCCGTTATTTATTTAAAATGATAACCAATGAGTTCGATTTACTGCTGGTTCACACTCTATTCTTCCAAATGTGTTGAATAATCATGCAGCAATGGATGAATAAAAATTGTCAGAATTGTTTCTTTTTCTTTTAATTCGGAATCTTTTTGATCGCTGACCCGAAGTTCATTTACTTTGAGGTCAGGGCTATACAAAATATTTCGGGCTACAGACATGCACCCAAATGTAAAGAACATTATCAGCGCCATCTATGAGACTATTAATTAACGTCAGCTAAAAAGTTCAATAAAGGTTTATTAATGATAATGGACATAAATGTCTTTGTGAGTATAAATGTTATATGAGGCTTGCGTGCGAATGCTCTTCATTTATAGCAAAATTTACGAAAACAGAAAAAACATCTTTGTTTGTAACTTGGCCATGAGACAAGACGACAATTTCTTCTAAAGTTACAAAACATAGTTCGCATGGAGTGCCGAAAGGCACTTTACGAAGTTTTCATGCGACATTGTAAAGCCAAGTATGGACTAGCCTTTACATAAAATATCATAGATCGTTCCTTAAAAGAATGTGGTTGTAGTGTGGACTCATAGCCTTCCACCGATCTTTTACTTTTTTTTCTTTTTAATTTGCTCCTACTTGAATGTCTTTGACATGGATGGGTGGCGTAGTGTGTAACTAAGGTTACCAGCTGATAAAATCTACTCACTTTTAGAGAATGACGGCTTTTCATTTTCGAATAAATAAATAAAAAGTACTTCTATTTGACTTGATAGATGGCGCTGACTCAACTGTGGTTGTCAAAATTAACAAATGCATTGTCTGTGCTTTTGTGTGATAGTAACAAAATACCACGAAATTTTGCACACAGCCATTGCGAAATCTATTCCTAATTTGAATAATTTAATTTATTCTATAATCAGTCAATCATGTCCTAAGAATCCTAGTAAAAACCTTAAGGTGGTTGCATTCGCTTGTGGTGCGAAATTCAATGATATATATTTGATACTATAAATTAAAACTTGTGTGTTATGTCATATAATCACCGTCAAATTAGTTTTCGCAATCTGAAGAAGTGTTGATGAGCAGTGTTGAGCAAAAATACGAAAAAAAAACATGCCGCAAGCGAAAGCAATACCTTAACTACCGTAGTGGAATAAAAATAAATTGCCCGAAAAATAAGAAAATGGAGCGGTAAAATCTTTTTTAACGAGCTGGCAAGTTTCGGCTACGTCACGCACGTCACGAGTCACGTCACTCACGCGCGCGTTTAGCCTTTGTTTGAAAGCTTCGAAAATCATCGTTATTTTCGAATGGGATTCTAATAAATAATGGGCGACAAAAAAGATAGCCCAAAATGTATCAATAAAATTACGCCTCCTCCATCACTCAGAAAAATTCGTAACCCATTTGACAAAGCGCTAATTGATAAGCTCCACAAGCCAATATGCAGGTATGTCGGAATACGGAGGATAATGTTCATATTTTTGTTTTCATTTTAGGCCTCCCTCTGCGCTTGCTAGTGAGAGTGGAATTTGGAATATAATTAATTCTTTAGAATACTTTTATTTTGGGCAGTCCGGGAATGTGCAAAATTTACAAGAAGAAAAGCACTGGTGCGTTCCGATGGGACATAGACCAGCATTGCACATTGGTCCCTGCAGACATCGTCGCTTGCAATAGCCAGTTCGAGCCGTCACCTGATCCTGCGCTGGAGAAAATAGCTGAAGAAGCCACAGAGAAGTAAACAATCACTAATATATTAACCTGTTCACATCCATCTTAGACCTATTTAGACCACCTCCGAGTTTGACAATATGATTACAATTTAAACTTTAATCTCTCAAGTCTATTTATATAGTCAATTTTGCCAATTTTGAATTGGCCTTGTTACGTTATGGGTGGGTCAAACATGAGTAGAGTTATTAGGTAATTATGTACACAATGAGACTACATAATGAGGAATTTGGACTCACAAAAATTTAAAGGAAATCATCTATCAAATTAATATTTTTCCTTACTACTTTAATGACACCCAGCTATTCCAAGCTGGAATTTATAAAATAATTTATTTTGACTTTAATTATGTCTTCAAATCACTTATACTCTGTGTTTAGTAATCTGTCACCACCTATCCTGTAAGATAGCTGACATGTTTTTCCAGATTTTTCTCTCAAGAGATGGTAATGCCAAGTCCCATGGAGTCGTCAAAGAAGGTGAAACCACTGCTGTACACATCCTGTGATGCGAGCATACAGATCGACTGTTTCAAAGAATCTTTAGTTACTAGAGATGGTAAGTGTGTCATTGTTTAAGTGGACTACTTTCGTTATGGGTATGTGGGGCTTAAAAACAGCAAGACTAGCATGTTTGCTTCCTTTTTCTGAGGCATTGTGATCTGTTCAGAGTCTTCCAGAATGTTTGTATCCTTAAATGAATTACCAGGTTACTGGCACCTTCATGCTTTCCCACAATGGTGTAACCCACAATGAATAGAGGCCCATTTGAGGCCCCATTTGAGGCTCTAACTACCCTTTCGGGGAGAAAGGCGTGTGTCTATGTATGTATGTAGTTTGTAACATACAACCAAGTTCGAAAGAAAATCTTGTGGTCTCAAACATGCAATCAGGATATTCATTTGATGGCCTTCCTATAAACCGAGATAAATCTGCTTGCTGGTCTAAGCTAACATATTTATTATAAAATCCATGTATGTTGTGAAAAAGTTGCAGTGGTGGCAGAAAGAAGGCATACTTATTGAGGTAGGTTCTGTAAAAGCCTTAGCGGTAACTACTGTTTCATTTTTTAAGTACAAATGACCTCAAATTTAGTAAAGAGTCTATACTGCGCACTTGCCCATACAAAAAGAGAAAACATTATTCCACCCCTAAATATTACATGTTCAATGTTTTTTTTTGTTATTATCGCAATAAAGATTTGGGCTTACAGGTTTTCCTTATTTCAATGTTAGTAATTGATTTGTCGTGGTGACTACATCAAACAAGGAAAATGCTAAGAAAGCGAAACCTATAATCCAAGATTATAATCTAACATACACCCCCGGCTATTCTTCCAATCTTATAAATTTCTCTCTATCTAAAGGTTGTTTGGAAGAAATCTCTTCTAAGCGATAAGACCGCACATTGTACTTATAATTACGTAGTTAAGTTTTGTTTCTTTTTTATTTATTAAGGTGTACAGTAAAGTATTTTATATTCTATTCTGCTTAAGCGATTGACACCAAAACTTTAAAGGTGTTTGTTAGGATTGTGCAATTAGTTTTCTCCCTGAATGAGAATGTTATCCAAAAATTTACATAATTTATTTCTCAATCTGCAACTGCTCTAGGCAAAATACTAAATAACGTTAATTACTAATAAAATGGGTATAATTTTATAGCAATAATATACATAACATAACATCACCAACATCACCCAACAGTCACATACATAGTCCTGATCCTACACTAAGATCCCCTGTGTTGTGGGACATAGATTTCCTAAATACCTATTTCACAATAGAATTTTTCAAGATTATGGAGGTATACCATCCTTATATGTTATTATGTATGACCAGCTATATTGACCTAATGCAGAGTTACCAAGAAAAAGCCCGTGCCACGATGTGACGCTATCCTATTAAAAATGTTCAAAATTTAGTTTCAGCACAAACTATGCTAACTCTGCCGCCTGAATTGCCACCAGAAATTGAAAAGCTGCTGCAACCATTCTGCACTTATACACAGGTGACTCAAAACTGACAGACAGTTAACCATAATCTTTATATAATACTGGTGTCTACCCGCAACATTGCAAAGTGCCGGGATAAAAAGTAGCCTATGTATCCATGCAGGTCATAATCAATCTCTACCAAATTTCATCCTTCACTGTCCTTACAGGACAAACAAACAAACAAAAATATTTGTGCGATCTTCAGATATTTGTTCAGGATGTTCTGGGTATAATAAAAATATCTATCTATGTAATGTATTGTATTAAGTATATCAGTTATCTAGTACCCATAACACAAGTTCTGCTTAGTTTGGGGCTAGATAATGTTGTGTGAACTGTTCAGCATTGTTTATTTATTTATTTACAAGCAAAGGATTTATATTATCCGAAGGACAGTGGGTTATTGATTGCTGACCATTATCCAGCTAGCCACTTAAATATACAAAAAATAAATGATCCTGGACACAGTTCACACAACATTATCTAGCCCCAACCTAAGCAGAGCTTGTGTTATGGGTACTAGATAACTGATATACTTAATACAATACATTACATAGATAGATATTTTTATTATACCCAGAACACCCTGAACAAATATCTGCATATCGTACAAATATTTGTTCCGAGGCGGGAATCGAACCCGCAACCTCCTACGTCGCAGGCGAACCTTTGCTCGCCGCGCCACAGAGGTCATCCCTTGTCTCGTTAGTTACAGTTCTAGGACCTAGGCGAGTCTTATGTGGAAATCAGCCAATGACTTGTCACAACACTGTTCTTACACAATTGGTCACTAGGCCATTAACTTCTATCATGCATGCTTCTATTTTTAGTAGTAGTAGAGCTTTTTTGTGAAAGAGTTCGTCCAGGAAAGTACTATCACCATACCTATTTCTGCAGCAAAGCAGTAGTGCTCGCATTGCTGTGTTCCGGTTTGAAGGGTGCCAGTGAAATTACAGGCACATGAGACTTTTCATCTCTATGTCTCAGGGTGGCGGGCGCAGTGCAATGCCACATAGGGGGTGCATGCGTCCTAGATGAACATGACCTATGAGGTAATGCCCTGTTCATAGGCAGAGGTTACCGCTTAACATCAGATGGGCCATCTGCTTGTTCCGTCATTCAAGTAGTATACAAAAATAATAAAAAATGCTCCCAGCCCCTGGGAGCCCCTTCATACACACAGGCTCTTTTCATGAACACAGAAGTACCCTTCATGCACACAGAGGCACCCCTCATGTACTAAATCTTGTGATTTGACAGACTTCATCACCCCATTTCAGAACCAGGATGTTTCTGGCGACTATGAGATCACAGCCAATGGGTCTCTCAGGCGGAAGCTCTACTTCGATGAGCACAGCGATATGGAGCATTACGACTCTGAACAGACTGATGAAGAGATCACGGAGCCGCGACCAACTTCCAGCTTCGAAGCTCACATGCCCATTGTGTTCAGTCCGGACTTGGTAAGAGCCATTCCATAACTACAACATACACTAAATTTAAATATAACCCATAAATTTCGTTCCAGCGGGACTCGAACCCGCAACCTTGCCTGTGATCGGCAATGCCTCTACCAATTCGGCCATAGAACGAGCTATGACGCTGAAGACGCTGAAACGAAATTTTTGGGTTATATTTAAATTTAATGTTCTCCATAAAGTGTGGTTTACACTTGAAAAATAATAAACTACAACATACACGCTTACAATACGTCTTTGATAGCTTACATTTTGTCAAGAAACAGAAGACCAATTTTTTTTAATTTTAAATATAAGTAAATCATTGAAAAAAAAACTGCCCAGCTCAAGTAGGATTGAGTCGGCCACGTCAGCCGCATGTCGGAAGATCTATGGGCAAAATCCTCTACTGATTGGGTTCCTAACGCAAGACTCCCGCGCGTCAGACCACCATGGAGATGGCGTGACGAGTTGGATATGCACCTACCAGACTAGCCCACTGCAGCAAGGGACAGAGAGAACTGGAAAAAGGGAGGGAGGCCTTTTGCCCTGCAGTGGGACAATATGGGCTGAAAATAATAAATAATAATAATAATTCTACGTACCTTATGCTGGAAGACCTTGGCACAATGCTCAAAGACCTCAATAAAGTTTCTAAACAGGTGGACCTTAAATATAATTTGGCAAGACGCTCATCATGATATAGAAATGGTTGACCACTATGTCTATTTGGGCTAACTATTCAACAAGGTAGATCCAACTTAGAGGCCAGTTACGAATCTTACTCGGATGGGCATCGTTCGGAAAACTACCCCATAATGTTCTCTTCACAGATACCGTAGGTCGAGCCTCAAGACGAACGTCTATGTATACGTAATGTATATTATGTATGTATGTGTCTCTGTATCTATTAAAAAGCGGCCAAGTGCGTGTCGGACTCGCCCATGAAGGGTTCCGTAGCAGCAAGTAACATAATATAAAAGTTCATGGATGGATTACGATTAATGACGTATTAAAAAAAAACTACTCACTAGATCTCGTTCAAACCAATTTTGAGTGAAAGTTTACATGGTAATGTACATTATATATTTTTTTTAGTTTTATCATTCTCTTATTTTAGAAGTTATAGTACGGTCCCCAATAGACATAAAATTAAATTCCGTGGGACTCAGCTCCGCCATACGGACTACTGGTATGTACTTGGTATTATTTGGTATGTTATCCTGAATTCAAAAAGTGCAGTAGTCACTTCCTAGGGGTGTGGGGAGGGGGGCTGTGACGTAGCAAAGATGGCGGGCCGGCCCATTCTATTAAGCGGTATATCTAGATAACTACTAAACCGATTTACTTAAATAAGGTGTCGAATGAAAGACCATGAAATGCCCATTATTTGATTTCATACATACGTTCATGTAAAGCTAATATCAAATTAAATAATTTAAAATAAACAACATTTTGTAAAAAAAAAAAAAAAAATGTAAATAGCTCGGTAACCGTTAGGATTGTGGAAATTAAGCTTATAATCAAATATATTGCTATTGTTATCAGCTTTCAAATAAACCTTAAAATATTACAATCGAGTCATAAACAGTGAAGCTGCAATTGTTTTTGTGAGCGGAGTCCTGGTACGAAGAATCCCAAATTGATGTAACTGGACTGGTTTTCTACGAAATTACTAGTAAAAAGTATGACAATTATACGCATATGAAATTGTACTTATTAAGAATTTAGGTAAGTACCTACCTAGTACATAATATGAGAATATTATTTAATTTTTTTTAAAACTGTGATAGACCTTTGTTTGACCTCCATCTCACCTGTTGGTAAGTGACGATATTTTTTTTTATCAACAGGATCGCAAGCTACAATAACATCTAAATAAAAACAGGTAACTGCAAAACAAATATAACTGAAAATATTTAATTTTTCTGATCAGCGTCTTCATTCTCATCAATATCGTCTACATGATTAAACTGGTTATACCATCCAACGAAGACCAAAAAAGTCCCGATAGAGGAAATAATCCGTGTATAAGCAAATTTTGCCATAGCTGTTGGAAATGGTGGGTGGGGGGGGGTGAGCTTTCGGGTGGAGCTATCTTGTAAAGGTCACTTTTTTTTAGTTTTTCACAAATATCTCGTAAACAGTGGTCCATAGCAAAAAATGCTCTTCTATTTTAGTAATTTACATAAAAATTTCTATTATCGAGATTCTACACGCTTTTTCGCTAGGATCAATATTTAATGAGCATGGAGGGAAGAACATGGTCAAATAAAAAAAAACTTACATTTGTTTAGTATAACACGTATTTATTCATAATAATCTTCTAAATCTAAAATATCATCATTACGATCATCATCGTCGACGGTGTTTTCGATGGAGGCTCCGTTAGGGCACGAGCCGGAGCATACACCGCAGACACTAGAGCAGGAAATTCCTGCTTTCCGGCAGCCGCATCACGCTCCACACCCAGTCGTGCATTGGCAAAATATGGTGTTGAGAATGGAGTCAGATGCCACTGGGTCGTTGGTTGTCACCGGCTTTGGGATGCCATCGTCATTATTTACCTGTTATTGTAGTTTGCGGTCCTGTAGATAAAAAAATATATCGTCACTTACCAACAGGTGAGATGGAGGTCAAACAAAGATCTATAATAGTTTAAAAAAAAATGTTAATACTATACTCATATTATGTACTAGGTAGGTACTTACCTAAATTCTTAATAAGTACAATTTCATATGCGTATAATTGTCATACATTTTACTAGTAATTTCGTAGAAAACAAGTCCAGTTACATAAATTTGGGATTCTTCGTAGCAGGACTCCGCTCACAAAAACAATTGTAGCTTCATTGTTTATGACTCGATTGTAATAGTTTAAGGTTTATTTGAAAGCTGATAACAATAGCAATATATTTTATTATAAGCTTAATTTCCACAATCCTAACGGTTACCGAGCTATATACATAATAAAAAAATCTTTTTTTACAAAATGTTGTTTATTTTAAATTATTTTATTTGATATTAGCTTTACATGAACGCATGTATGAAATCAAATAATGTGCATTTCATGGTCTTTCATTCGACACCTTATTTAAGTAAATCTGTTCAGTAGTTATCTTTGCTACGTCACAGCTCCCCTCCCCACACCCCTAGGAAGTGACTACCGCAGTTTTTGTATTCAGGATAACATACCAAACAAGTACATACCAGTAGTCTGTATGGCGGAGCTGAGTCCCACGAAAATCGTTATTTGAAGACTTTTTTACAAATGGGGCTTGTACTATTATGGGGGGGGGGGGGGGTGGGGACACTTTTTACCACTTTGGAAGTGTCTCTCGCGCAAACTATTCAGTTTAGAAAAAAAAAATATTAGAAACCTCAACATCATTTTTGAAAACCTATCCATAGATACCATAGATATATCGTCCCTACTGTATAGCAGTACTAGATAGGTCTAGTACTGGTACTGCTATACAGTAGGGACGATTTATGGAAATATCCAGAATAGAAAAACAAGCCAATCCCATCTCTTTTATGGATCTCTTTTATTCTGAGTTGTTTTTTGTATTAGTGTGCACTGTAGTAGACTTCAATGTAAGTAATGTGTTTAATGTAAGTAACTAATTATGTACGGTACTAGCAGATGATCCTCTAAGTGGTTCCTCTGCCTATTACAGATGCATTACCTCGTAGGCAAAGACTTTTTACTAACTCTACGATGAACTTAGCAACATAATGATAGTGTATGGAACGCCAAAATAAGACACCTTTAAAAATTCGAACGATGACAAATGAGTTCATACACTGCCGTTTCGTACTCTAGTCCTTCAAATGTGTTCAATCATCAAGCAGCAATGGATGGATAAAACTTGACAGAATATATTTCGGTCAGTGCTTGTAGGTTATATTCACAAAGGACGCCCGTCACCCTGAGGCATATAGTTGTAAAGCCTCGTGTACCTGTAATTTCACCAGCAACCACCGCAATACTGCTTGACTAACTTTAGTAGTGTAATGTAATGGTGGCCTATGGCTACCTTGAACGGAAGCTTACCTTTGATCATTAGAGCAGCTTCATACATGCTGTTGGTTGGACGATTGACTAATGACATTGTAGGAAGGACATAGGAAGTCGGTGGACGGCGGCGACTCAAGAACATTCGTTGTAGCATTATAGGGGGAGACTGGCTGTTGATGATGATACGTGGCCTAGAATAGAGCATATCGTATTAGCAAAACGAAGGTTGAATTTTATCAGCAGGCAGGAAGGACAATCCAGTTTTCTCATGATATTTTCCTGGTAGATATGATGTACGTATGGTCATATGTATAGAAATATAATTATTAAGGCCCGTAACATCATTAGCTGTTTAATAACCACGTCTAACTTAGGATATAGCTAAAACTGCTATTGATATTACGGGCCTTAAAGATGGAAATCAACTCTGAAAAAGATCTTGAGTCCACCAAAAATTACATTTTACGATGGGATTTTTAAATTGGAACACATTATTTAAAAGTTCGTTCCTAAGACTTAATTTCGGAGTTACGAAAAATATCAGCATCATGTCTGACTTAACTCAAGATACCAAGAAGAAAGTTTAATAAAGTGCTTTACCTGGGTCCGAGAAAGGCTCAGTAAGAACGCTGTTACAGTAACCTATTTCCCTAACCATTACAGCAGTTTATCTCATGATTCGAAGTTTATTTCTGTCAATTGACGGAAATGGTTTAAATTGACAATTACAGATTAAACTGCTATTGATATTACGGGCCTTCTGGAACTATTCTGGAACTATCATCGCGTAATTCTATGAACAAGTTTCACACTGCCACTGCTGTCGTCCACCTTTCGTCTCTATCATCAGATCAGCTCGCTATCTGATGTTAGCAATATTGTACTATCTTGGGAATTTGGCAGGTATACGAAATTTCAACTCAATCGGATGCCAGATCAGTTTTTTAAAAATAGATTACAAATATTGAACATGAAAGACAGAGGGAACAAAGCGCGACGAAGCAACTTAGATAACATACATACATACATACATAGACTCATGCCTTTTCCCCCGATGGTGTAAGTAGTCTCAATGGACCTCTTTTCACAGTGGGTCGCACCATCGTGGAATATATTCGTGACGAGTGGTGAGCTCATCGCCGCCGTTGCTTCCCACGACTAACTCTGCTAACGCTTTCATCCAGTAATAACACATTCCATAATAAGCTAGCAGCCAGGACAAATCTTATACCAAAGAATCGTATCAACAGGTCCGGGTAATCCCTTAGTCGGCATTACGACATCCACGGGAGGAGACGGAGGGGTCTATTCTTAGGCCGGACACACCACAGTAATCTTATCCCATGGGTTTAACTTATTAACGGTCCTCCCACAGATGTTTTAAATTAACATGCCTACCTGCCTCATCATTTTGCACTTTCCGCGTAATGTTTTTGTATCTATGTATTTATTTTTACATACCAACCATATACTAACATAGTTATTTATTGCTATTCCCTCATCCGTAGTTTATTGACATTCGTGAATAAATCTTTTTTGGCATCACTTACCTAGGCCCTGTCTGAAAACCAGCGCTGCACTAAACCTAGGTTTGGTGCGCTTAAACATTTTCTTTCTTTCTTTTCTGTCTTTCTTATAAAAACTGTTTCGTTTCCCAGAGTCAAAACTACGCCACAAAAGGAATGAAGCGTACTTTCGGCACTCCGCTCAAGAAGTGTCCATCAGCCGGCGGCAAGCTCCGGAACAAAATCCTCGACGTGGTGGATCTGGGCGAGCCTTGCTTCAGTCCCATCGACTTCCGCACGCCGACTCGGAACTCCAACTCTGCCACGTCGTCGTCTCTCGCGTCCGGTTCCATCTCACCCGTCACTAAACCCGTCTCTTCTAGTGATGACGAAGTATGCATTACATTACCTAGTTAATTAAAAAGATCAGTTGATAAGTTGCGCAGACTGGTTTTGGACCGGTAAAATTGAAATCACTGAAACAGATAACAATTTTGTGATTCTCACTTTGTACAAGCTTTTATTTAACTTGCAATGTATATATGTTTGCCCAGGTGGAATCTTGAGAATGTTTGTCCAGGTGGAATCTTGCAACTGAATTTTAAAGCAGTTATCCTCAACTGATTGAGCTGAAATTTGGCATACCTGTCAAGTTACGATGACAATACAATATTATGGTGATCTAATGATGGAGACGGAAGGTGGACAACGGAACTCCTCGATGGATAGCAGTAGACTGGCCGTGTTTAGGCTCATTTTGATCAGCACACGATTACGATCACTATTATTATAAAAGCTTGTATTGAAAAATATATTTTTCACACAATACTTATTTCTGATAATTTTGAACCACAAAATGTTCTTACCCGTTACTACGCAAGTTTATGACCAGCAGTGGGTTACTTTACTATGAGCTCCCATACGATGATAACGATTGAAAAATAGACTTGACAAACATTTAAAATGCACTGATAAGGACTACGATATACACACATCAGCTCCAAGAGCTGCTTGTGTATTATAAATAAATAAATATCATTGGAACACTGGGAGTACTTTGTTGTTGGCCTCGTCCTGCAGTGCACGTCTAAAGGCTGTTGACGATGATTATGATGATGGTAGGCCGACCACTTCAAGACGCTCTTGGCATAGTACTCTGAAATATCTTTAACAGTATATTTATTAAAAGATAAACGGCTAATTACCACTAATTTCGTCACTCATGCTCATGATGAAGAGGCTTCTGAATTCAGTCTCGAAACGTCAGCAAAGTGACGAAATTAGTGGTAATTAGCCGTTTATCTTTTAATATGATTCCCAACCACGATAGTTTCAATTCTAGTATATTTATTTCCAGAAAAACAACTTCACGTCACCCGAATCAGAGGCCATGGCTATTTGTTTGAACTGTGTAACGTCTTGTGGGAAAAAAGACATGGGTCAATGTTTCTGCAAAATCACCCCGGACAAAATAATCCTCAAACGGAGCGCTTCGCTCAAGGACTCTCCCAGGAGTAGAAAGAGCTCCATATCTGAAAAGCGCAGCTTGAGCATGTCTAGTCTACATCGCAGTAAGTCTGTCCAGAAGCTCGACTTTAGTATGGACATGAGCATCGATGGATCATTCTTAGACCACTCCAGAGGTATGTTTATATTTAGTTATTTTTCACACAATTTTTGTAAAAAAAAAAATTGGGGAAATTGAGTATTGTAAAAACTTGTACTTTCCGGGTCCTTCAATTAATTAGTTAATTTTGCGGAAATTCCATTAATATTATAAATGTCAAAGTTACGATGTTTGTATGTTTGTTACTACCGTTAGAACGGGTGAACCGATTTGATGAAATTTGGTAGGTACACAGATTAGGACCTAGATTGAGCTATAGGTTATGTCCTGGTAAAACGCGAGCGAAGCCGCGAGTGGTCACTAGTTTAAAATATTGAATAGTCTAATAAATATTTAGCAACAATCCACAATCCACTCCCAACCGAAAACTCACTAAGAATTCGATACGTGTTTCGGCTCTTCACGAAGAATCCTCTGGTAAAACTTGACTTGCTGCGCGCTAGAGAACAACCAGTACCTCAAAAACTCGGCAGACATGTTGCTTCGCCGAGCGCTGAACAGAACTCAAAACAACATCATTTCCTTTTTCGCCCGTGGTCCCGGTCCCTTAGTCCCTGGAAGGGACCACGAGTATTTTTTTTGCCCGTGGTTCCTTCAAGAAATATATACTGCCGAATTAAATCGACTTAGATATTTGAAAGGCAGTCATTGACATTTAAGAATTAAAAAAAAAAAAAAAAAAATGTATATGTATAGATGTGTGTGCCTGATATGACTGATATTCTTAGCGTATTTGAACGGTTGTGCAAAGTTCTAGCTCAGTTTTCGGTTGAGAGTGATGGAGTTGTTACTAAACATTTATTTGACTATTCAACATTAGTAAAAATCTGTGGGCTTCGCAAGAAAAACACCTCGTTGGCCCTTCTGTGCTCACACAAACTACACAATTCGTTGTTCTTGATAAACTGTTGACCTAAAATCGAGTTTTGCCAGTATGATATTTGGTAAATTTATTACATAAAACTATCAGTCGCTTCTGACTAACCCTAAAGTAGGATTATTCCCTATTTCTGCCGCAAAGCAGTAGTGCTCGCATTGCTGTGTTCCGGTTTGAATGGTATGGCTGCCGGTGAAATTACAGGCATACGAGACTTTCATCTTTATGTCTCAGGGTGGCGGGCGCAGTGCAATGCCACACAGGATGAGTCCTAGGTGGACGTGACCTATGAGGTAATGCACTGTTCATAGGCAGAGGGTACCGCTTAACATCAGGTGGTCCATCTGCTTGATCCGTAAGTCTAAGTAGCAACTTTATAACAAGACAAGTAATTAATTTTGAAAAAATTAGAAAAAACCTCAACTCAATGAAACGGCTGAACCGATTTTGATCAAACATAGTTCCCCATATCAAAGCTAGCTTACACTCCCGACAAATTCACCTTTCAAACAAAAAAGTATCGAAATCGGTTCATCCGTTCGGGAGCTACGATGCCACAGGCAGACAGACACATACACACACATACAGACACGTCAAACTTATAAAACCCCGTCGTTTTTGCGTCGGGGGTTAGGATTTCCTCATATGTCTGACTTGGATTTGAGGATTTTCTCTTGATATAGGGGACTGCATCATGAGCTTATGTATGTCTGTAACCTATCTTTTGCTATAGGCAGGTGTGAAAACATTGTCCCTTATTGTTTCAGCTGATTCAGAATTAAACCTCGTCGAAGACAAACAGGCGGATTGGTCTGTTATAGAGGAATCAACCATCCAACATTTGGTAAAATCTGAATCATTCACGACACAGTTGAACGAAATACAATCATCAACCAAGTTACATAGCGTCAATTTGAATATGCTCGATGACACACGGAACAAGGGAATCAGGAAAAACAAGATTTGCCAAGAAATTAGCAAAATCCACGTCGCTCCGACGCTTAGTCCACTACACATGTCCTTGGACAGTAGTCTAATAGACCTATCTGATAACCCACTGAGTTTGGAAGATAAGAAGATAGATTTTAACAATGTAGATCTCAATTTCTTGACTGAAAACGTATCTCAATTCAACTACACCGCCAGCAATACGACTAAAGCTGGCGATGAAGCTTCTACTAGTTTTAAAAGGGTCGATAGCGGGTTTAATGAAAATACATTCTATGCTAACGCGTCTAGTTATTACGAAAGTGCCATAAAACCGTCTGAACTGACTGTGACGAATATATCGAACAATAAGACTGCATTGAAAGAAATATCTAATGTTAACTGGATGAGGGTCGATAGTGGATTCAAAGATGAGAATTCCGCAGATAGTATGCATTTTTATAACGCCAGTGAAAATGTGTCTAAGAAACTCCCAAGTTACCACTTCTCAGAGGTCAAGCTGGATTGTAAGGAGAACTCTGAAGACTTTGATAGGTTCCTAGTGCAATCCAACAAAAACGAGGCTATGTCAATGTCTGAAATTTTCTCTGATGAGTTGACATTTAATTGCAACTTTTCTTCGACCCCTTCCAAGAAGAAAACGCGCAAAGTTAACTCGTAACGTTAACTCTTAGTTCTAAGCTATTCTGATAATTATGAATTTTATAATGCATTTATTATGTTAATTAGCCAATATAGATTCATTTTGATGTAACTCCATTATTTTTTGATAGTTTTATATGAGGGTTTTGTAACTGAGTAGAATAATTTTGCATGAATTGATTATTTGTTACTTTTGATTGACAGTTTTACTAGAGTCTAGTAGAAATTAATAAAATTTCAAGACTGAAATTCCTGTGGCAGTTTATTATTACGTAATTTAAAATTCGCTTCTGTATTAACCGTCTCACAAGTAAATTATTTACTTTTCTGTAACTTACTTAAATTGTTGTTAATTACTTTTTTTGTTAGTAGTAGAGCTTTATTGTGAAAGAGTTTGTCCGGGGAAGTACTACAGGTACACCATACCTATTTCTGCCGCAAAGCAGTAGTGCTCGCATTGCTGTGTTCCGGTTTGAAGGGCCAATAAAAAGCCAATAATAAATGTTTTTGCCGGTGAAATTACAGGCACATGAGAAGTCTTTTCATCTTTATGCCTGAGGGTGGCGGGCGTAGTGCAATGCCACATAGGGTGCGTCCTAAGTGGACGTGACCTATGTGGTATTGCATTTTTAAAGGCAGAGGTTACCGCTGGGCCATCTGCTTGTTCCGCCAATTACAAGTAAAAAAACGACCTTTTCTTAAGGCTATAAATCTATATACATGTCATAATCTGACCCGGTAGTTTTAATATTTTGTTTTTGTGCTTATTGTTTGCTTGAGGTCAAACTTAACAGTTATTTATAAGCTAGTAGTCATCAGATCTTTGAACTTCAGCACATAATATATACCTATACATGAATTTTATGAGATATCTTCTAAATACAAAAATACAAATACAAAAGTTTTTTATGTGTTTACAAGTTATACAATGATTCGGGCTATTCCCAGTAGTTTTACCGAGTAGTCTTACCAGTTGAACTACTGGTAATTTTCTTCCCAACACACTTACTGATAGTAAGACTTCGAATCGGGTTGGGATTTTGGTAAGTTGCAATAACCTGTGTTAGAAGAGTCCCCTCTTTTCTACGGTTGGTAAGGAACACTAGTAGTAAAATATTTTAAAAAGACGAGAAGACCCTATAGCGTTTTATAATTAACTTTATTTAATATTATTTATAAAATTTAAGTTAAAAATAAAATTATTTATTTTAAAATAATTATGTAATTATATCAGCATGCATGTCTAACTATTAAATAAGTTTTAAAACTTTTGAAACTATCATGGTTATGTACATAATTTTCACTAGAAACGGGATATTTACCATCATTTTTGAGTTTTATATGTTCCCGATATTTCCGCACAGTTGCATGCGCCATGATCACGGGAGAACTGACTAAAGTCTTTGCGAGTAGATGTTATTGGCAGATATATCGATCTACCCTCTTTCTCACTCTTTTATTACGAACGATACCACTACCATCGGTTTCATTGTCACAATTCACACCAACTCGACACACAACACTAACGGTGTCCGGACGCGTAGCAGGTACCACACTTTTTTGATTCTTACACATTCTTACCACAGGCTTCCATACTCCAGATAATTGAAAACCATCTTCTCTATTGAAGTTTCTGTACTTAGTAATCTCAATTGCCTCTTGTACCATTCTCGGTATGTAATGTCGCTCTGTCGAGATTACCTGCGGACTGTGTAGCTCGATCCAATGATTTGAGCCAGATTCCAAAAGGTGTTCTGCTATGGCTGACTTATGTATGTCCCTGTTCTTGACCGCTCGTATGTGCTCCTTAACCCGACACGCTATCGTACGTTTCGTTTGGCCAATGTACGAACTCCCACAGCTACAATCAATTTTATACACCCCTGGCTTTTCAAGTGGAAAACTGTCTTTTGGTGAACGCAAGTAGTGCGATATCTTCTTTAAGGGAGTGAAGATGGTCTTTACGGAAAACTTTTGCAGGACTTTCGCAATTACGATAGCGTGTCGGGTTAAGGAGCACATACGAGCGGTCAAGAACAGGGACATACATGTCAGCCATAGCAGAACACCTTTTGGAATCTGGCTCAAATCATTGGATCGAGCTACACAGTCCGCAGGTAATCTCGACAGAGCGACATTACATACCGAGAATGGTACAAGAGGCAATTGAGATTACTAAGTACAGAAACTTCAATAGAGAAGATGGTTTTCAATTATCTGGAGTATGGAAGCCTGTGGTAAGAATGTGTAAGAATCAAAAAAGTGTGGTACCTGCTACGCGTCCGGAAACCGTTAGTGTTGTGTGTCGAGTTGGTGTGAATTGTGACAATGAAACCGATGGTAGTGGTATCGTTCGTAATAAAAGAGTGAGAAAGAGGGTAGATCGATATATCTGCCAATAACATCTACTCGCAAAGACTTTAGTCAGTTCTCCCGTGATCATGGCGCATGCAACTGTGCGGAAATATCGGGAACATATAAAACTCAAAAATCATGGTAAATATCCCGTTTCTAGTGAAAATTAAGTTTTAAAACATTGTTAAGAGCTGATTATCCTGGAAACAGCCCCAATTTCCACCAAAGTAACAGCAATAAGAACTTACAAGACGCAGTTTGTGAATATGGCCAACTATAATTCTCATGTGTCTGAATCGGTATGGACGCGGCTAGTAAATAGTTTATTTATTAAGTACTGAAACAGTAATTTGAGAATGAAACGTAATAGTTCCGTCAATGCAATTCTATTTGTCTTTTGACCCCGTTAATTGATTGAGAACTGGGTACATCTATCACGGTATCGCGACTATTAATAACAGCAATAAATTGACTAAATAAGTTCAAATTGATAATACCTTCGAGTACTTATGTGGTCTATATTCGTGGTTGTAGTTCCGTATCCTGATTACTATAGGAATAGATCTGATATTGGGATATTTTCGCTTCTCCTAAACGCAGACAGAAATCCTGAAGACCAAGCTACCATTAATTTATAAAAAAAAAAACACTGATTGGGTAATTGACACTAAAAATAATTAGGTAAATATAAAAACAAAATCCTAACTTTATAAATAATTTGGTTCATACGGCAAGGTGCCAAGGTCACTGGCTGCATTCCCACGTTGAATGGCCAAATAAATTACTTGTGCTAGGAAAGAGCCAGTTCTCTTGACACCAGCGTAATAGGTCTTTGTACTAGGTCTTCATGGCCCTAAAGTCTCTACTTCAATGGCGCAAAAATGTAGACATCGGAGAGCGTTTTCAGCTGCATCTGCCACGGCTCCAGCCTCGGTGATTTCTCCACTGAGGTGAAAGGGGGCCAATGTGTTAACATAAATGGCGTCCCAGACAAGGGCTGTTATTTGCTATGACCATAGGAGATAGATAGATAGATAGAAAACACTTTATTGTACTACACAGAAAATAAGCTATTTTAAAATTAATACATAAACTAAACACGGAAGTACAATGGGTGGCCTTATCGCTATAAGCGATCTCTGCCAAACAACCTTGGGATGGACTGGAATTATTTGTATGACATAGAACGGTGGCTTATTATTTGGATAAGTAATATACAATCTCTTAATTTTTAAAAAATAATTATAACAATTTCTTCATAAATTTAAACTACTGCTACACCTACTTATATACCTAAGTATTTATACAACTTAGGTATATTGAAAAATAAACTATATAAAAAAAAAAACTTGTTAAACTATAATATATATAAATGTATACATGTATATACACAATATACCTAAAAAAAAAAAAAAAGAGATACTTGGGAGATTACTTGACAATAATCAATAACGTGTGACGTCGCACTGAACGATGATTCCACGCAGCAATCGTTACGAGCCCGCGTTATGTCTCGTTTGGTCATAGCGAATAAGGGGAAGGGTTCGCCCGCGCCCCCGGGTTCCTTCAAAGATTATACCGTCATACTACCTATACGATTTATGAAAGTTATTTCAGTTTGTTCAATGATGTCCCTATAAGACAAATTTCAGGTTTTCCTTAAAGCAACAATCTTGTATTTGAGGTTGTAAGATTGAAATACAGCTATCTTAACTCTCGGGCAATTAATATTGTTTACTTATAAAGATACCTAATTGGAGACTACTATCGGAAACGAGTCGCTTCAAAGTCCACTTTTGCTCACATCTTTGTTTTAATCTTGTTTTGTCATATTTCTGATTCAGGAAAACATTTTTTTGATTGTTTTGTGTAAAATTTTTGACTCTTGTATAAGTTTCGTTGTAAGTACCTATACCCTAACAAGGTTGTAGCATATATGTACAGACCTCTTCGTAGGTCGGTCATCATCACATGATTTGCGTATGGAAGAAGATTTTGTACAAAAATGTATAGCTTAGTGCTTAACTTTGTTTACTTATATGGCAGAATTTTAAAATAACCTACTTATACGCAACCGCCGCAATCTGTATGTACCTACGCACGCATATTTCGAAGATTCTAATTCGTTGGCATTTTTTATAAAAGCTTAGGTTGTCAATTATGCATAGACAAACACACACGCTTACTGTACCTACTAAGTAATTATATTGATTGTGTAATTAAATTGACAATCGGTGTGACTACGTGCGTCAATCGTTTTTTTAACAAATAACTGTCTGTGATAACGTTGTAAACTTGTAACCTCTGTTATCTGTATCCCGGAACGTCTGCGGACTTGGAGCACAGTATAGGTGCAATACAGTACAGCTTCAATGTAGTATAGCTTCAGTACAGTATAACTTCAATACAGTATAGCTTGAATACGGTATAGCTTGAATACAGTACAGCTTCAATGTAGTATAGCTTCAGTACAGTATAACTTCAATACAGTATAGCTTGAATACGGTATAGCTTGAATACAGTAAAATGATATAGTTTTAATACAGTGTAGTTTCAGTACAGTATTGTTTAGTACAGTATAGCTGCAACAGTATATCTTGAATACAGTAAAGTGGTATAGTTTTAATACAGTATAGCTTCAGTACAGTATTGTTTAGTACAGTATAGCTTGAATACAGTAAAGTTGTATAGTTTTAATACAGTATAGCTTCAGTACAGTATTGTTTAGTACTGTATAGCTTGAATACAGTAAAGTGGTAAAGTTTAAATACAGTATAGCTTCAGTACAGTATTGTTTAGTACAGTATAGCTTCAATACAGTAAAGCAACAGTATACATTATAGCTTCAATACGGTATTGAATCACGGTAGGTAAAAAGTGCCAAAATCGTAAACGGCTTTCCTAACGTAGCGATGCGACGAGTTGATATTTTTCTAGCTCGAGTTGAATCGACTCGGTGTTCGTGTAGCGATGAGTCGTTGAGTTGAGTTGTGTTGAAGAATGAACGAGTCAAATTGAGTTCCTTTCTAACGCACATTAAAATAAGCATGAACTTTCTCTCTTTCGCAACTTGGTATTCGGCTGTCGAACGGAAGAGCCCGAATCAGCCCGATCGCCCGTCTTCGAGTCCGATTTGTTTGGTCGGCCGGCCAAACTGGGACGGGGTGGACTGAGTTAACTTGAATTGCAAGAAACTGGACTCGAGTCTTCGATAAAGGAGTATAATTTATCGAAGACTCGAGTTGATTCGTTTACAATTTGTCTCGAGTGACTCGAGTTAAACAACTCAACTCGCGCATCGCTATCCTAACGGGCTACGCTGACGGGTATCCCGCGGAGCGCGCTGCGCCTAATGTGGCACTATGCCGTGTCGTGCAACCGTCAAAATAACCCCACACCGGGCATTAAGCCGAGACAGGACAATTTACGCCAGTTGCACATTTTGCTGTCTCGGCTCGGCTGTCTTTAGACTAACGTGGCGTTCAGCGTGCCAATTTATTCAAAGGCTTATTAGGCATATTAAATACCTGCTGGTCTAGCTCAGCTATTGGCCTAGGTTTGTAAAAAAAGGGATCATCTATTCTTAGGCTGGACAGACCTCTGAAAACGGTACCTTATCTACTGTAATATTTTAAACTACTGTGCTGGTAGCATAGAGGATCTGTTAAGTAATGGAGGTAGAATAGTGCATTCCGGTCAGTCTATATAAAGCTTCAAGCGACGTACACACATTCAATTTTGCTTATCACCATCGAGTCGACTGTTGTTCGACTTTTGCGTTTCTCTGAATCGAAAATACGCGGACGAACGCACGTGCGCGTTTTTACCGGTTAAAGTTTTGTCATTGATTAAAGAACCTTGTCTTTTATAGTCTTTAAGTTCACTGTATTTCTACGGGTTTGGTGTAAGTTAAAAAAATGTATAATAAAACAAGTGCAACGCTGATGCTGCAAACCATTATGGTTTTAATGGACAAGCAGAACTCTACACATGTTACGAATTTTCCTGGTGGATATACCGGTTAGTACCTACCTACCTATTTTCTTTCTTTAGACCAACATTGGCAAACTTTAATCAGTATTTTTGGTTTCCCTAATGTCTTAAGACAACTTATGAGTTTACTTTAAACAGATTATGCTGTCCTGGCAACTATTTTTATCATTAGAATCACATCACATCAATCAAATAAAATAATTTTGTACCATTAGAATCACATCAAACAATTCAAATAAATTGTTATCATTAGAATCACATCAAACAATTCAAATACTTTTTTATCATTAGAATCAAATCAACTAATTCAAATAAATTTGTATCATTAGAATCACATAAAACAATCCAAATATTTTGTTATCATTAGAGTCATTGAAATTCTCCACGTCATCATGTAAGTAGGTATCTATATAGGTTTCTGAAATTCCTACCTACTTTTTAATATGAAATCACGAGTCTATATTAACAATAACACGCCATAAAACTATTGTTTCAAACAATAAGACCTGCAAAAATTACTTATCAAATTACACTGATAAGTTTGTCCGGAATTGAGCTTCATGAATAGAGGCTTACTAAATTGAACGATGACTGTATTGAAATAAAGTCTAATTTCTCTATTTCAGATGATTTTGAGCTGGAACGATGTTATCCTCCATACGGTTGTTTCTCGAAGGCCTATCCTTGGACGGAACACAGGCCCGATAACTACTTCCCCGCGTCCCCGGAGGCGATGGCAGTGCAGTAAGATCTATCTTTCAACATTCCCCATATAAACTATATGTTCATCATTAGCCCACACTAGTCCAATGCTGTGTCCAGCATACAATAATTTGGCCTCTCCCAATACGCGCCACTGAGCTCGGTGTTCGTCTCTTCTAATCCACTTCCCGCCGCCTTTCGTAAGTCATCGCTCCACCTAGCCAGAGGGCGCCCCATGCTACGTTTGCCAAAACGCGGTCTCCACTCCGGGGTTATCCGAAAGATAACCAAAATTCTAGATATAGCCCAGAGGATTAGCAAGCTGAAGTGACAGTGGGCCGTTCATGTCTGCAGAAGAACCAATAACCGGTGGAGTAAACGAGTTCTTGACTGGAGACCGCGTCTTGGCAAACGTAGTGACGTAGTGACGCGTCTGGCTAGATGGAGCGACGACTTGCGCAGGGTGGCTGGAAGAAACTGGATAAGGACAGCCGAAGACCGAGCTCAGTGACGTGCCATGGGAGAGATCTATGTCCAGCAGTGGACTGCAGTATGTTGATGATGATGATGATGGTCTCCACTCAAGAACTCGCTTACACCAACGGTTGTCGGTTCTTCGGCATATATGACCCGCCCATTGCCACTTCAGCTTGGTTTACTTGGTGATATTATTTTACCAATAAATAATCTGCATAGACCCATTGCCCAGAAAATATCAACAGTTCCACGGTAAAGAAAAGAAAGAAAGAAAATATATTATATTTATTTGTATACATGAGCTACACAGAAACACGTATTAAACTAAGAAGAAGCAAATATGAAGGTACGAGGTGTAACTCAAGTAACAAAATGCTAAAAACTATACACATACACATATATACATATATAACTATACGATAAAAACTAGGCTTTACAGATGTGGGCGTGGTGCTATTAAACATTTCAGTTGGTGTCATTTAAAGATATGTTTAGATAACCGAACCTCTGATAACGACAACTCTTCCTCTTATCGGGGAAAGGGGGCGTGTGTCAACATGCATAGCAACACTAACTAATACTAGCTGGCTTCGTTCATAATTTACACCTCAAAACCTACAGGAGAAAACCTCCTACCCGGTAGTGAAAACTGCATTGAAATTCTTACAGTATTTTAGAACAAATAGACTCGAAAGGGCAGTGCTTTATTCTGACTCATAGATAATGTTATATTATATTAGATCTTGCAGTAAGTACAGACCGTTCACCGTAAGTTGGCACCTGCCATGGAGTATTTACAGGTGCCATCTTACGGTGAACGAGCTGTAACTATACTCATTATGCATAGGTATAGATATATTTTATAGATAATATTATTATACTTACTTTATTTATTTGACCTTTTCTTTCTACCCAGCACCCTATTCATCTTTTTTTTACTGTTAGTAATTTCTATATACCTACTTAGGTATTTATTTAAGTTATAAGTATGTGTGTTAGGTACGTATTTATTTTATTTATTAAGGAAAACGAACCACTACATTACCACTAAATTTATGTATTAGCACTGATTGTACCTATAATATATAAATACATAAAGGTACAATCAGTGTTAATACATAAATTTGTTAATAATGTAGTCCCGCTACGTTAGCCACATGTTAGTTTTATACATAATTCCAAAAAGATGCAGCTAGAGGGTCTGTCAGATAATTTATATAAATTTCAGCAGGTAAATAAATAGACTAGTCAAAAATTCTAAAAAACGGCTAAGTTTTCGTTTCAACGGCATTTTGTGAGCCATTTTGGCAACATGACTTTTCCGATGTAAAAAAGCCTGCTGAATTCGGTTCTGAATGTTGCCAAGCCGAATTTTGGCTCCCCTCCCCCCTATCCCCCTTTTTTCCTCGAAATATGTCTCTAACCGCGGTTTTTACGATTTTAACCAAAAAGTATTGCTGTTAGAAAAAAAGTGTCAAGAACAGAAAGAAACCCTGCCTGGAAACCTAGCCTGGGTCGAAGCAAGAAACGGTAAAACCTCGGATGCACGGATTAAGAAGAAAGCCTTTAACAAAGCCGCCAAGTCTTGCAAGAAGGTGATACGGAAGGCTCGCTTCGATCGGATTGGCCGTCTGGGGGCTAAGCTTGCCGCATACCCTGCGGGAAGTAAAGCTTTCTGGTCTCTGGCTAAGTCGGTGGAAGCGAACTTCAGCCGCCCTTCACTCCCTCCACTACTGAAACCGGACGGGTCCCTAGCTCAAGCTGCGGTTGAGAAAGCAAATTTATTTGCTACTCAATTTGC
Organism: Operophtera brumata; assembly: GCA_932527175.1. Lineage (NCBI taxonomy): Eukaryota > Metazoa > Arthropoda > Insecta > Lepidoptera > Geometridae > Operophtera > Operophtera brumata. Next base: position 8,289,075 of record OW052237.1, on the reverse strand, counting down.
GGAGGCTTCGCGTCTTGACACCTCTGGCGAAACTCCACCCAGCCTTCCTCGGTGCGAAGCTTCAATGCAGGAAATTCGCATCCAGCAAAAGGAAGTGCTCAGAACGCTACGTAGTCTCGACGTGAATAAAGCTAGCGGTCCGGATGGTATCTCGGCCATAGTGTTGAAAACCTGTGCCCCTGAGTTGTCTCCAGTATTAACGCGTCTTTTCCGCCTCTCTTTGAAAACTGGTGAAGTCCCTAAATCTTGGAAGCTCGCTAACGTGCAGCCTGTACCCAAGAAAGGCAGTCGTGCTGACCCTTCAAACTATCGCCCTATTTCAGTCACCTCCCTACTTTGTAAATGTATGGAGCGTGTACTGAATAGGAAGCTCCTTGCATACCTCGAAGGTAACGACCTCCTCAGTGATCGCCAATACGGGTTTCGCCAAAACCGGTCTACTGGGGACCTTCTTGTGTATGCCACGCACATTTGGAGCGAGGCCATCGAGAAATATGGTGAAGCACTGGCTGTTTCATTAGACGTCTCGAAGGCTTTTGATAGGGTTTGGCACGCTAGCCTTATTGGCAAGCTTCCTGCCTACGGACTGCCAGTTCAATTCTGCTCCTGGCTCGCAGACTTTCTGAGGGAAAGATCCATTCGAGTAGTTATTGACGGCTGCTCGTCGGATCAATTGGCTATTAACGCCGGGGTACCTCAGGGGTCAGTGCTATCTGCCACACTGTTTCTGCTGCACATTAATGATCTGCTAATGCCCGGTATCATTGGGTATGCAGACGACAGCACAGTTGTGGAGAGATATGTTTCCACTGCGCGAGCTAGGCAGAATGAAATTCAGGAGTTAAGAGATGAGATGCTGCAGCGTCTGAATTTGACTCTCAAGGCTGTATCCGACTGGGGCGATGCCAATTTAGTCATGTTCAACGCCTCTAAAACGCAGGCTTGTCTCTTCTCGGCGAAAAAAAGTCCGTTTCTCCAAGTTCCTGTATTCCGAGATGTACCTGTTGCTATAGGAGATCACCTCGAGCTCTTAGGTGTTTCGCTCACGCCTACTCTCAACTTTGGCTCCTACATCGAGTCTAAGGCAAAAACAGCTGCCATGAAGCTAGGCATCCTGAATAAGGTAAAGCGTTACTTCACACCAGGACAGCTTCTCAGTTTATATAAAGCACAAGTCCGGGCTGGTATGGAGTACTGCTGCCATGTTTGGGATGGCTCGGCCAAACACCAGCTTGCTGCCTTGGACTCGATCGAACGTAGAGCTTTCAGGCTTATAGGTGAGCAACATATGGCGGAGACTAAGATCCAGAGTCTCGAGCACCGCCGTAAGGTTGCATGCCTTGCGATCTTCTATAGGTTACATTTCGGTGAATGCTCCCAGGAACTGCACGATCTGATCCCACCATCTCCTTTTCATCATAGGACGAGCAGGCGTACGGCTCAGTACCATCCTTACCTCATTGGTATACCTTCTATTCGCACAAAACGTTTCAGTTCTACCTTTATAATGCGAACTGCTAAGGAGTGGAATACACTACCGTCGTCTGTCTTTCCTGAAAACTATAATCTGGGTCTCTTCAAGTCAAGAGTGAATAGGTGCCTTCTAGACCTTTGTGCTTCATCTTCGGCCACATCGTCACTTACCAACAGGTGAGATCGTGGTCAAACAAAGGTCTATCAATGTTAAAAAAAAAAAAAAAAAAAAAAAAGAATCTCTATAAAATTTTGTATAACATGGTGCATAAACTTTTTTGGTAGGGCTTATGGTTTGTGAGAAATATCTTCCGGAACTTCATATTTTTTATTATAACTTTCATAAACAAAATCATTTTCAAATTCAACGGCATTTTGTGGGCCATTTTGGCAACGTGACTTTTCCGATGTAAAAAAGTCTGCTTAATTCGATTCTGAATGTTGACAATCCCAATTTTGGCTCCTTTGCTCAAAATTCAAGAAAGCGGCCAAAATGGAACCCTTGCTTTAAAGCCATATTATAACTCGATTCTAGTCGTGTGAGGTAGTCTGGAATAGGCTTTGGGGATCTCTGAACTCAATTTTGATAACCGGAAGTCCGTCCGGGTACCGGAAGTGGACAAAAACAAGATTGCGGCAATTTAGTAAATATAAATAATTTTCTTTTACGACTGAAATCCATGGAGTCGTGTCAACTCCAGTCGACACCGGAAGTACCTTTTGTAATTAGTTTAGAGCACTCCAACCATTATGTTTCATCCTCCATGGATGACTGGCAGGAAATGCTGCGTAGTGCGTAGCAATTAGCATTGAGTCCTCCGTTTGTACAAAGTCAAAGTCAAAAGTATTTTATTCATTGAAATCACAAAAATCATTTTGAATCGTCTTAAAAAATAAATTTACATTTACTCCTGTTCCAACGCAACCAGACCTAGAAGAATCAGGCAACAAACACGGTCTGTTTTTTTTTTGATGATCCTTCTTACTACCATTTGGGGAGCGCCTGTGTGGTGCCTCGAGACAACAACAACTTCCTTGTGATTTTTTTGTGCAATAAAGAATAAAATAAAGTAAAATAAGTATTGAGGTCGATGACCCAGCACTGCCACATGACGAGCTCCATCAGCACGCCTCGTTTTTACTATTATTTATTCTGTGGCCTCGTAGAGCGGCACGCGCATCACCTCGGTGCTATATTTTCAAACAAAGCTTTTATAACATTTGTGGCGGTGAACTGATCAAAATGAGCCTAAACACTGCCAGGCTTCTATACCTACTCATCGAGGAGTTCCGTTTTCCACTTTCCATCACCATCATCAGATCAGTTCGCTGTCACCATAATTTTGTATTGTCATCGGAACTTTGCAGGTATGCACAATTTCAGCTCAATCGGTTTGGCTGACTGCGCCAACACCAGGCAGTAATCTTCATACCTACAAAAAAAACATCACGCGCCGCTCGTAAAAACGCTTTTTATTGAATAGGTATCTCTTAAAACAAAGATAATTTTACAAAACCTCTACAGTAAACCCTCGGCTTTGTTGTATTGATTTTATGTAACTAATTTTTTAACCAAAAATATACACCATTTTAATAAACATTAAAATGGCAAAAAATAGACGTTACTTGTTTTTTTTTCTATAGACAAAATATAGACCTATCTTGTTTCTGGTACAGTGATCCCCCACAGACCGAAAGACAGAAAGTAAAAAGTAGGGTCAACTGAATGCATAGATTTAGCGAAAAAATTCTACGTCTATGACTGAATGCTACATAGTAGGAGGTATCTGAACAAAGTTTACCCCTTCACAATCTTAAAATGTAGCAAATGAGATTATTGTCCTTAATGTGAGTGTCGCTAAGTTCAAAATAGTAAACAACCTATCCTACCACTAATTGCAAGATCCGCTTCATATCATTAAATAAATACATCCGTAGGTATGTATAAAGTATGTAGATAAAGCTAGGGGCTCGTCCATGACATCAATCAATCTCGAGTGGAGACAAAACATAATGTTTACGTCTTACCCGTTGCACTGCCACTGTGACGTCGGTGGCGATAAACGTTGCAGCGGTTATCTAAGGGTTTATTTGGGGAATGGACTTCGGCCAGACTTGCTTAACTTGTTGTTTACCAGACAATCAAATGTGCCCCTATTAAAGTTGTCGTGACTGCTGATAAAAGGTTGCTCAAGCTCTAAATCGGGATGTACAGTCGCCGCCAAGAGACGTGAGCGAGCATGGAATAGCGAAGGTTCGCATGCGACGTAGGAGGTTGTGGCTTGCGGGTTCGATTCCCGGCTCGGAACAAATATTTGTGCGATCTGGAGATATTTGTTCAGGGTGTTCTGGGTATTTTCCATGTATAATAAAAAATATCTATATATGTAATGTTTTGTATTAAGTATATCCGTTATCATAACACAAGCTCTGCTTAGCTTGTGGCTAGATAATGTTGTGTGAACTGTCCAGCATTATCTATTCAAGCTCTGTATAGGCCAACGCTGAAGGCGATATGTTAAAATATCGAATGGGCGGTGTCGGGCAAGAAAACAATAGCTTCAAGAAAGTGATAGCGTTATTACTCACTCGAACTCGGGAAGAGATAAGGTATAGATTTGTGCCGCAACTGAAATAAGCGACAAATAATAAAACATCGTTTTGCTTTAAAAGTAGCAAATATAAAAATAAATCCTTTTCTATTAATCTAAATTACTATGATTACCTACTGAATAGTATACAAATTAACCATATTTTTTTTCTCTATTCGTTGGAGGGACCTGAAGCGGGATTAAAGAGGGCCGATTTCAAAAATAAATCTGTTATGAAAAGTTTCACCAATCGTGTTTCTGCTTTTGATTTATTAAGATAACATTACAAATCTAAATAAATCTAAATAGATTAAAAATAATAAAATAAGTTTCTTGTTGAAAAATATAATTTTAAATAAAAGCTTTTATAAAATTAGTAATCGGAACCGTGTGCTGATAAAAATGAGCCTAAACACGGCCAGTCTACCATCCATCGAGGAGTTCCGTTGTCCACCTTCCGTCCCCATCGACAGATCAGCTCGCTGTCACCATAATATTGCATTGTCATCGGAACTTGACTGGTATGCAAAATTTTAGCTCAATCGGATATCAAGAAGTGGTTCTAATTTGTTGCAAGATTTGACATAAACCACAGAATATATAATATTACAAGCCTAAACAAACAATCTACAGGTCTAGCGCTTAACTGAGTCAGTCCCTGAGGTATGGGAGCGGTACGGGAGGGGTGTTTTCGTTACGTCAAAATGATGCGTGGCTTCATGTCATCTGATAATTTGAGAGACGAAAACACCCCTCCCGTACCGCTCCCATACCTCAGGGACTGACTCAGTTATGCGCTAGACCTGTAACATACAACCTACCATCAATACTTAGTCACTATTTAGGTTGCTAGGTTTTTTATCTAGGGCGCTGGTTCAAAACAGATTTTCGATACGATGTCTGACACTGCTCATGTCTCGTGGCGCAAACTGTACCTACAGCCTCCACAAACTTATCTGGCCCGGTGGCTGAACTGAAACTAACCTCGCCCTTTTTAAATAAGATTCATAATCGAACAACAGCGACGCCATCACCGGACTAGATAAGTTTGTGGCTCTGTACATAAATGATGGATGCCAATATGAAGGGTATCTATAACAAAATGTATTTATATCTTTGAAAGTTATTTATAATCTAGTGGTCGTAGTTTCGTTCGGTACATTTGATACGGATGGATGCTTGTATACCTCCCTACATTATATCTAGACATATATGGAGTGTGTCAGCCAAGTCGCAAAGCAAAATGGCGACACACAGGCCGTGGGCCAACACGAACCGTGTCGGGCCACTTTCGACGAGGGACTTAAAATCTACTTGCAATTTTGCGTGTCAGTAAGACCCTCTTCTAATTACCAAATCTAACATTTAAATAAAATCCCTGGAAATTTGTTTCAAGAAAATTTGTTAAATAGGTATGTTCTTTGCTTGTCGTACTTGCCAAATTGCATATTGAGTTGCAACGAACATAAAAATGTTTTCTTTTAAAGCGACTGGAGAACGTTAGGTATACAGACAGAAGCTATGAGTTAAAGAACTTCGAAAGGACTTAGTATCCAGTTAGATCTCACTTTTTATATTAGCGAAGCCGTTGTCAGAGTGGTCTACTTAACTTGCCAGTTTTTAGTAGTGAATATTTCCTCGACGACCTCTGCAGCGCGTCGGGCGACTAGCCGGCTGAGATGCGAAAGGTTGCGGGTTCGATTCCCGCTGTGGGTCCAATGTTTGTATGATCTGCAAATATTTGTTCCGGGCTGGGTGTAAAGGTACCATGCTACTCGTAGTTTCTGATAACCACGACACAGGGAATCCTAGTATGGGATCAGGACTATGTATGTGACTGTTGTATGTTATGTTATTTACATTCTTTTGTATATTTTTTATTCAATTTTTTGTCTAGATTTTTTTAAGTTGTAAAGAGTTTATCTATCTTTATTTGTTCCAGATACGCGACATTTACCAGAAGAAACCGGAGAATACCAGTACTGTTACTCGCGAATAATGTAGAAAAGATAGGGAACGCGAACCTTGATCCTTCGGGACCATTCTACTTCATATCTCACGGATTTCTAGAGGGCGGGCACAAAGCATGGGTATGTTTTCATTATTTATAAACAATATTAAAAACAGAACTACCAGAAGGTAAGGTTTGAGCTAATGATGCACCCAGAGCGAAAACCTTGATCCTACTGCTCCATTCTACTTCATATCTCACGGATTTCTAGAGGGCGGGCACAAAGCATGGGTATGTTTTCATTATTTATAAACAATATTTAAAACAGAACTACCAGAAGGTAAGGTTCGAGCTAATGAAGCACCCAGAGCGAAAACCTTGATCCTACTGCTCCATTCTACTTCATATCTCACGGATTTCTAGAGGGCGGGCACAAAGCATGGGTATGTTTTCCTTATTTGTAAACAATATTAAAAACAGGACCGAACCAGAAGGTAAGGTTTGAGCTAATGATGCACCCAGAGCGAAAACCTTGATCCTACTGCTCCATTCTTCTACTTCATATCTCACGGATTTCTAGAGGGCGGGCACAAAGCATGGGTATGTTTTCCTTATTTTTGTAAACTATATTTAAAACACAACGGAACCAGACGGTAATGTTCGAGCTAATTATGCACCCAGAGCGAAAACCTTGATCCTACTGGACTATTGTACTATCTCACGGATTTCAAGAGGGCGGGCACATAGCATGGGTATGTTTTCCTTATTCCTGTAAACAATATTTAAAACACAACGGAACCAGACGGTAATGTTCAAGCTAATGATGCACCCTGAATGAAAACCTTGATCCTACTATCTCACAGATTTCTAGAGGGCGGGCACATAGCATGGGTATGTTTTCCTTATTTGTAAACAATATTTAAAACAGGACCGAACCAGGCGTTAATGTTCGAGCTAATGATGCATCCAGAACGAAAACCTTGATCCTACTGGACCATTCTACTATCTCACGGATTTCTAGAGGCGTGCACAAAGCATAGGTATGTTTTCATTATTTTTGTAAACAATATTTAAAACACAACGGAACCAGACGGTAATGTTCGACCTAATGATGCACCCTGAACGAAAACCTTGATCCTACTGCTCCATTCTACTATCTCACGGATTTCTAGTGGGCGGGCACAAAGTGGTATGTTTTCCTTATTTATTTCATAAATAAAACTTGAAAGTACCAGTACCTACCTACTGTTCATGCTAATAATGTAGAAAAGATACGGACCGCGAACCTTGATCCTCTGGACCTTCCTACTTTATGTCTCATTAATTTCTAGAGAACTGATAAAGCCTGGGTTTTCTTTATTTACTTATGCCCGTTTGCACTAAACACAAGTTAGGCTTGTCCTAGTTATGATACACTTAAGCGAAGGAACAGCCTAGCTAAAAAAATTGTTTGCACTAACAGACTTCTCATAACTACGTCGTAACTTGGGCATTGCCTAGCTAAGAGAATGATTGAATGAATGTAACGATTGTTTTTTTAAACCGGCCAAGTAATGTAGACCACAGAAGATTTTTTATCATTATCTTCACATTAGTTTAGTGATAAGTTAAAAGGAGACAAAAGATATGGCGTTGGTTTAATTTTGTTTGGTTAGGTAATTAAAGGAAAATCAGTGTCAAATACATGACAATTCATTTTAAAAAACTCAGATTGTGATTGTAAACAAACAAATACTCGGAGTATTGTTCTCACATCTGGAATGGTGCACCGAAGTACCTACCAACTGCAACCTCTGGACTCTCTACAACGCAGAGCTGTTAGGATTGTCGTCGCACCCAAAGTTACCAGGGATCTAGAACCGTTGAGCGTACGCCGAGATATTGGCGTGCTTAGCGTCTTTTATAAGATTTTTAACGGGGAATGCTCAGAGGAGATGTTTGAACGAATCCCAGCTTTGCACTTTTATAACCGCACATCCCGCCAACGTGAGCGAGCTCACCCGCACATTTTGTATGCGTGGAGGTCTCGCACAGTGCGTTTCACGCGATCGTTTCTCCCGCGCACCTGCAAGGCGTGGAATGAGCTCCCGTTGGATGTCTTCCCACAGGGCTACAATATGGGTAAATTCAAGAGAAATATCAATAGGGCTCTTAATGGTAGGCAGCGCGTTTGCAATACCGTGGGCAATGCAATACAAATGTCCATAGGCGGCGGTGACTGCTCTACATCAGGCGGGCCGTCTGCTTGTTTGTCACCTTATAACATTTTAAAAAAAAACTTTTATTCTTATCGTATAATCTACGAGTATTAATTTGTCTGTTATAAGTTAACATGGAAAATAAGCTAAAACGAAAGAGAAACTTTACGGCGGAGGAGAAATTGAGGTTTTTTAACAATTTAAATTTAATAGAATACATAATCACTACGTTTATTGACAAACAAATGATCCAAAGATTACAAAAAATACAATTTAGGTATTGCCTACGCTCTAGTCGCTTCATAATCGGGCTCATAAAGTTAAGAATCTCCTAAGTGGACTAAGGAAAGGCTTAGGGTTAGTGCAAACAAATTTATCGTTAGGAGTAGACTAAAAAAGTTAGGAAAGAACTTAGGCGATTCTTATGTTTAGTGCAAACGGGTGTTAGAGTTTTACCTACATTGCTTTACCTTATCTATAAATAGTGACACTCGTATATTTCTTAGGCTTATTCGGCCTCATTGGGATGACTGGTCCCAGCGTGGGACAATGTGGCAAAATTATTGCCAGTTTCCCCCATTGGAGCTGAAAGGGAATGATATTGTCGCATTGTGGGTGGTGGGGGGGCACCTGAAATATAGTAATTTTATTGATGAACCGATATCATTGAGGTCACAACACAACTTGTCAATAAGGGCAATTTGGGAAAAAAAAAACCCACGCTATAGGATTTATACAGACCTCAGGGCTTATGCATAACGTGTGGTTTGAACTCGAAGGCCTGTGGAAAGTGGCGATAAAATCAAGGGATAGGCGCTGACTAGTCACCAAAAAGGCGAAAATGCATGTGGTGACTATCACACATCTCATCATCTCTTTTAAAACTGTTCTCTTTGTTTTATAATATTTGTTCCTTTTCAATCCATGTCCATCGATCAAAAATTCAAGGCTTTAGTGACGTGCCAACAAACTTTTCTGAAGTGATGGATGCTGCAAAACTACTGAAACTAGTGATGAGGTTTGGCCTTGGACACTGATCGAGAGCTTTTGCGTAGTAGGTAGGTACATACGCTGTTGTAGTGGTATCTAACAAACACATGATAAGCGATAATAACGAATGGATGAATTTCCTCTGATACAAGTTCAATGTTTTTTCACACATCTACTTGTAAAATTTACTGTTTTCTGGTATACCTACTTAGGTTGTGTAAAACTTTATTGCGAACTGCAATAAGTCACGAGTACGTCGCAGTAGCTAGGGAACATTCCTTTTTCCGTAACTATGTTTAGAGTACAGAGGCATGGCGCGACCTTGCTTTTGTCTTTTACTATTATATATTCTGTACTTTTGAGGAGTGTACCGGCCCTTATACACACGAACGAACTTTGCTTTTATTTTGGTTATTATCTCGTCAACATTGACACAGGTACACCTTATATCTAGACCCGTGGGGCGTCAGTTTATTATCAATGAGTTTAACTTTATTTTATGATTTCGTAACCACATAATTTTGACAGAAACTAACGCACCATGGCTCTAGATATAAGAGTACCTACTAACCATGTTACACAATTGCATGGAGTTTGATGAGATAATAGCCAAAATAGGAGAAAACTTCGTTCGCGTGCTAAAGGGCGGAAGTGCCCTAACGGTACATTCTTCTTTAAAATCTGTATGTATATGGATTGTTACAATTTTGGAGTCGTTGCGTTACATGCTCACTCAGTAACAGTAAAGGTTACAAACTTGATGTTAATTCAGTAATTACTTGAAGATGTAATCTAAATAAATCATAGACAAGAAACACAATTGGTGAAATTTTTCTCGATGGCTTTATTTTTGGAAATTGGCCCTCCTAAAACCCGTGTTAGGTCCCTCCTTCGATTAGAGAAAATATTAAGCGTACATTTTAATACTGTTCAGCAGGTAATCACATTACTTAGATTAATATAAGATAATTTATTTTTATATTTGCTACTTTAGAAGCAAAACTTTTTTAAATTGGCTCACCGTCCACTCTCCATACACCGGATTAACCTTCGTGCAAAAGCTGAACTTGTTAACCCCCGATGCAAAAACGACGGGGTGTTATAAGTTTGACTTGTCTGTGTGTGTGTATGTGTGTGTGTGTGTGTGTGTGTGTGTGTGTGTGCTGTCTGTCGCCTCGTAGCTCCCGAACGGATGAAACGATTTAGATTTTTTTTTGTTTGAAAAGTGAATTTGTCGGGATTATTCTTAGCTATTTCGTAGCTGTATCATCTTTCAAATTTATAAAAATTATAGAGAGTCCGAAGCGAGTCACTATGACCCCTCAGTGGAGACCTAGTGTGGGGAATAGAGCTTAAATTGGTACAAACTTAATTTTTGTTAGTAACGCTGTATGAATTAATGTAAAGCTACTTAATTAAGCTATTTGTATTTGTGTTTATGTTAACCTTACTAATGTACCGCCAACTATAAGAGAAAATAAACATTACTTTACTTTACTTACTTTATGTTTGATCAAAATCGGTTCAGCCGTTTCGTTGCGTTGAGGGTTTTTATTTTTAACAATATTAATTACTTTTTTTAAAACGTGACATTGGCGAAATTGTGGTCTATTCCGCAAGGGCCACTTGTTCAAGAACTGAACTGAACTGAAGTTTTATCATTTGCCGATTACGTCAGTTACTTCCGAGCTGAATAAATCTATACATCATCTCTTCCCGGGTTCAAGTGAGCAATAGCGCTGTCACTTTCTTGCAGCTATTGTTTCCTTGCTAGATTCCGCCCATTCGGTATTTTAACATATCGCCTTAATATTAACGCACACATTGTAAATAGTAAGATATAATAAAATGCCAAAAAACTGCGCATTGACATGTCTAGTGGAAGCTCGCGGGTTCGATCCACGCCCAGTCAGTAATTTTTGGGATACCTACTATACATTTTTTGTGAGTATGTTTTTATTTTTCCAGATCCAGCATATGTCCGATGCCCTTCTAAACCTGGAAGGCAACGAAGGAGCGACCGTGGTCATAGTGGACTGGCGCGGTGGGTCCCAGCCGCCTTACGGCCAGGCTGTGGCGAATATACGCCTCGTAGGAGCCATGACGGCGCATCTTATAAATCATATCTATGTACGTATACATCACCATCATAGTAACATTTTAGGGTTCCCTAGCCAAATGGCAAAAACGGAACCCTTATGGATTCGTCATGTCTGTCTGTCTGCCTGTCCGTCCGTATGTCACAGCCTCTTTTTGCCGAAACTATAAGACTGTAGTTTCAACTATGCTGTTGAAACTTGGTAAGTAGATGTATTCTGTGAACCGCATTAAGATTTTCACACAAAAAAACAATAAATTTTGGGGGTTACCCAAACTTAGAACTGAAACTCATTTTTTTCCCATCAAACCCATAGGTGTGGGTTTTCTATGGATAGGTTTTTAAAAAATAATATTGAGTAATAATTATATTAATAATATTTTTTTTTGTTTCCAATTTTTTTTTTTCTAAACTGAATAGTTTGCGCGAGAGACACTTACAAAGTGGTAAAATGCTGCAAGATAAAAGCTCTACTACCACAGAATATATACTACTAACAATTTAATTAAAATAATTATGAAAGTTTTTTGCAAAAGTAAGTAACAAGTTCACTCGGCGTTGTGTTATTTAATTTATTTATATTATTTATTGGGAAACCAACAGCGATACAGTATCTTAATACTACGCTTATGTTATGTAAAGTTCGGCAAATAACAGGCTTCCAATAAGATAAAGAAAATAGAAATGTAAAGTTACTGCCGTGCCGTGCTATATAAACCATCCGTGGAAAAAATATCTACCTGATGGTGAAAATCGCATCAAAATCTGTTGCGTGGTTTAGGAGGAGTTAGCTGAAATACAGACAGACGCAGAAAGCGACTTTGTTTTATACCATGTATCACAAAGGTCTTTTTTTCTTCTCCTTATTACGTTTTTTGTGCACTACCTACATAAATGTATCCACAATACACAAAGGTTAGCTGGTAGAGAATGCTTCATAGCATTAAGTTCGCCAATGTACATTGTTAGTTTTGTGCAATAAAGAATATTCTATTCTATTCTATGTATTGATGATGATTTTCTGTTATTTTTCAGAGTGTGCTTGGGTTGTCGAGTTTAGATAATTTCCACTTCATCGGTCACTCGCTCGGCGCTCATCTAGGAGGCTACTGTGGACACGCTTTGCAAAAGGTAGGGCTTCCATTGAGGCCTCGGAGCCAAGGAGGTAAATGCTTTATTAATAAACACACACAGGCCGGACACACCACGGATTTAAATCCGTGGTGTGTGGTGTGATAAAAAAAACACGTTCGTTGGTATGGGAGCCGCCTTAAATATTTATTTTATTCTGTTTTTAGTATTTGTTGTTATAGCGGCAACAGAAATACATCATCTGTGAAAATTTCAACTGTCTAACTATCACAGTTTATGAGATACAGCCTGTGTGTTGTGTGTCTTTTCGAAATGGTGGATTTTTCCCTGTACTTGTAAAAACTCAGCTTTTCTGCCACTATTTAAACTGGGTTATGACTTGACCGAGACTCTTGTCGACTTGACTATAAAAATATAATAATTATATCACTTGATATTGGCTAAATTGTTGCAAATAACCCTGAGAATAGACCCCTCCGTCTCCTCCCGTGGATGTAGTAAAAGCCGACTAAGGGATTACCCGGACTTGTTGATAACATTCGTTGGTATAAGATTTGTCCTGGCTGCTAGCTTATTATGGAATGTGTTATTACGGGAAGAAAGCGTTAGCAGAGTCGTGGGAAGCAACCCATTTGAGGCTCTGCCTACTCTTTCAGGGAAAAAGGCGTATGTCTATGTATGTAATAGTAGTGTAGTAGTACTATATTTTAGTAGTAGTAGAGCTTTTTTGTGAAAGGGGTCATCCGGGGAAGTACTACCACTATACCTATTTCTGCCGCAAAGCAGTAGTGCTCGCATTGCTGGGTGCCGGTGAAATTACAGGCACATGAGACTTTTCACCTTTATGTCTCAGGGTGGCGGGCGCAGTGCAATGCCACATAGGGCGCGTCCTAGGTGGACGTGACCTATGAGGTAATGCACTGTTCATAGGCAGAGGTTACCGCTTAACATCAGGTGGGCCATCTGCTTGTTCCATCATTCAAGTAGTATAACAAAAAAAGTATGTATGTAAATACAAGCTTGGCCGCGACTTGGTTCGCGGTACATTCATCTTCTGAACCCGGCAAGCTATAAAACACACACACGCCGCCATTGCTTCCCACGGCTGACTCTGCTAACGCTTTCTTCCAGTCATAACACATTCCTTAAATAAGCTAGCAGCCAGGACAAATCTTATACCAAATTAATATTAAAATATTTTTGTTTGTGACAGAAATTCAATCTGAAACTGGGAAGAATCACAGGACTCGACCCGGCCGCGCCGTACTTCAGCAAGACCGTCACTATAGTGCGTCTGGACCGGTCCGACGCGAACTATGTCGACATCATCCACAGCAACGCCTTACCGCTGTATAGGTCAGGTAATGATGACAAATATTTACTTTTCACATCTACAACACATTTTCCATAATCAACACGCTTGGCAGACGGATTGGTGATCGCAGTAGTGTTTAGAAATGAAATGAAATGAAAATCATTTATTTTGCACGCAAATAAAAATAAAAAAAACGGCCAAGTGCGAGTCGGACCGCCCATGAAGGGTTCCGTAGCAGCAAGTAACATAATATAAAAGTTCTTGGATGGATTACGATTAATGACGTATAAAAAAAAAACTACTTACTAGATCTCGTTCAAACCAATTTTGAGTGAAAGTTTACATGGTAATGTAAACTTTCCAACAGAATACAAGGAATACAGTATGACAGAAGCAGAAAATAAAATAAAAAATAACAACAAAAACATAAGAACTGATACAAAAACACAATAAAAACACTTAGGTTATAAATAAAATACATTCAAAAATAGCTAGCTAGGTTTAGCTAGCACTGGACCAAGATGCATTCAGTTACGGCCAATTACACGTATTACTGAGTGCATTTTGCCCTACCGGTTAGAATAAAAATTAAACAGTGTCTAGTTAGTTTATTATAGTTTATTATTTTTCAAGTGTAAACCACACTTTATGTCCGTGTTGTTTTTTTGTCCCGCTGGAACGGAATTTTTGTTTTACATTTAAATTGAGTGTCTAGTTGTAGGTACTAACAATATTTTCATAAGTGCTGTGTTACTAACCAAACTATGTTTTATTTTTATTTTACGACATCCACGGCATACAATTCGTTTTAGGTTTCGGTATCTCCGAGTCGATCGGGCACGTGGATTTCTACCCCAACGGCGGCTCGACGCAGCCGGGCTGCAAGGACTCGTCGGGCGCGGCCGGCGACAAGCAGGTCTACCAGAACGTGGTGAAGCTGGTGGGATGCAACCACGAGCGCAGCTACCTCTACTTCATAGAGAGCATCAACCCCTCGTGCCCCTTCATGGCGGTGCAGTGCGAGAGCTACGATGTTAGTATATACATACACACATACAGAACGTGGTGAAGCTGTGGGCTGCAACCACGAGCGCAGCTACCTCTACTTCATAGAGAGCATCAACCCCTCGTGCCCCTTCATGGCGGTGCAGTGCGAGAGCTACGATGTTAGTATATACATACACACATACAGAACGTGGTGAAGCTGTGGGCTGCAACCACGAGCGCAGCTACCTCTACTTCATAGAGAGCATCAACCCCTCGTGCCCCTTCATGGCGGTGCAGTGCGAGAGCTACGATGTTAGTATATACATACACACATACAGAACGTGGTGAAGCTGTGGGCTGCAACCACGAGCGCAGCTACCTCTACTTCATAGAGAGCATCAACCCCTCGTGCCCCTTCATGGCGGTGCAGTGCGAGAGCTACGATGTTAGTATATACATACACACATACAGAACGTGGTGAAGCTGTGGGCTGCAACCACGAGCGCAGCTACCTCTACTTCATAGAGAGCATCAACCCCTCGTGCCCCTTCATGGCGGTGCAGTGCGAGAGCTACGATGTTAGTATATACATACACACATACAGAACGTGGTGAAGCTGTGGGCTGCAACCACGAGCGCAGCTACCTCTACTTCATAGAGAGCATCAACCCCTCGTGCCCCTTCATGGCGGTGCAGTGCGAGAGCTACGATGTTAGTATATACATACACACATACAGAACGTGGTGAAGCTGTGGGCTGCAACCACGAGCGCAGCTACCTCTACTTCATAGAGAGCATCAACCCCTCGTGCCCCTTCATGGCGGTGCAGCAATGGACGGTTATAGTAGTAGAGCTTTTTTGTGAAAGAGTTCGTCCGGGGAAGTTCTACCACCATACCTATTTCTGCCGCAAAGCAGTAGTGCTCGCATTGCTGTGTTCCGGTTTGAAGGGTAAGGGTGCCGGTGAAATTACAGGCACATGAGACTTTTCATCTTTATGTCTCAGGGTGGCGGGCGCAGTGCAATGCCACATAGGGTGCGTCCTAGGTGGACGTGACCTATGAGGTAATGCACTGTTCATAGGCAGAGGTTACCGCTTAACATCAGGTGGGCCTCTTGCTTATTCCGTCACCCAAGTAGTATAAAATAAAAATATTTTTTTTTTTTTTTTTTACATCTTGCATGACGCTACAAGCAGTTGGCACAGATGGTTAAGCGGTAACCTCTGCCTTTAACACTGCATTACCTCATAGGTTACGTCCACCTAAGACGCGCCCTATGTGGCATTGCACTGCGCCCGCCACCCTAAGATATACAGATGAAAAGTCTCATGTGTCTGTTATTTCACCGGCACTCTTACCCTTCAAACCGGAATACAGCAATGCGAACACTACTGCTTTGCAGCAGAAATATTAATTCCCCGGACGAACTCTCACAAAAAAGCTCTACTACTTCCTACTAAAATATTATTGGTTTTTTGGTATTATTACTGAAATAAAAATTGAGGGCGAAATTACAGGGACATGAGTCTTTTCATCTTTATGTCTCAGGGTGGCGGGCGCAGTGCAATGCCACATAGGGTGCGTCCTAGGTGGACGTGACCTATGTGGTAATGCGTTGTTAAAGGCAGAAGTTACCGCTTAGCATCAGGCGGGCCGCAAAAAAAAACTTCTGTGGTGTTGGGCTGGTTTTGTGATGTGGTTCGTCAGGTCTCAACTTGATTGTCTGTAAACCTGAATAAGTGTTGATGATAGATGTAGCTGTTTTCAATAATTGATGGCACATTTTATTTCCCAGTCCTTCCTTGCCGGGAACTGCATCACCTGCGACAACAAACACTACTGCATCCCTATGGGCTACCACTCTTACAGCAGCTACAAACGGCTGCATATGGCGGGGCTCGTTGACACGAACTCGAACATCGCTCTGTATTCTCTTACGGGCAGCTCTAAACCTTTCTGCAGTGAGTATAAAGTTTACTTTGTTATGCTCCTCGCAAATCCATTCAATTTTTCACTACTCGTCACTATATCGGGAATGATTTCAAGGTTTATCAGTCGGTTAGAAAGGTAAAGAAAGTATGTGATCAACATCGTTTGCTTTCGCGAAGTCTCAGTTCGGAGCGAACCATAGTATGTTTCTCATCTGTATACAGGATGTGGCAAGATAATGGGACTCTCAGTGCAAGTACCATTTCTGCTGAAAAGGTAATGACCAATGTAAAAGTGAACAACAGTCATTTCAGTGTAAAATTATACTCTTTTCGCCCATATTTGGTAAAATACGTTAGTATGAAAAAGCAACCACCATAAGATTATTTATTCTGTGGTTTAAGGTAGGAGACTGTCCACGTACAAGAAAGAAATAAATAAATAAAATATAAATAAATAATGCTGGACAGTTCACACAACAGTATCTAGCCCCAAACTAAGCAGAGCTTGAGTTATGGGTACTAGATAACTGATATACTTAAATACAATACATTACATAGATAGATATTTTTTATTATAGTACATAGGAAATACCCTGAACACCCTGAACAAATATCTGCGATTGCACAAACATTTGTTCCGAGCCGAGAGTTGAACCCGCAACCTCCTGCTTCGCAGGCCAACCTTCGCCCGACGCGCCACAGAGGTCGCCAAAATGTATGGGCACGTCGAAGACACGGCTCGTACTAGAACAGCTTACGAGTGTTTGTATGTAAAACAAGATGGCTGGTCGTAAAACTCTCATGATGTGTTTTCAGGGGTCCATTACGAGGTTGTCCTCCAAGTGTCGAATTCGTCCGAGAGCCGAGTGCACGGCGCAGAGCCGGGCAAAGTGTCTATCACGCTTCTGGACAGGAACAACAACAGGAGCAACCACAACTACTTGGACGATGAACAGTAAATATACTTATCAACACACTTGCTCATCAAGTGGCTCTAATTTCACCGCAATTAGACACATTATGACACCTGTAATCAAACTGTGACTTTTTCATTGCTATTATTCACGAGTGAGTTATAGAGACAGTTGAAAATTTACACAGAGTGTGTTTTCTGTTTTACACCTGTAATCAAACTATGACTTTTTCATTGCTATTATTCACAAGTGAGTTATAGAGACAGTTGAACATTTACACAGAGTGTGTAAGTATTTCTGTTTTACACCTGTAATCAAACTGTGACTTTTTCTTTGCTATTTTTCACGAGTGAGTCAGTCGTGGGAAGCAATGGCGGCGATGAGCTCACCACTCATCACGTCTATATCCCACGATGGTGCAACCCACTGTGAAAAGAGGCCCATTGAGGCTCTGCCTACCCCTTCGGGGAAAGAGGCGTGTGTCTGTGTATGTATGTATGAGTTATAGAGACAGTTGAACATTTACACAGTATGTATTTCTGTTTTATTATTATTTTCTTCACAAGTTTGTTGAAAAACGTCGTATGATACACGTGTGTATTGATGGTTACCGTCCTCGGCTCTCTTAAGACCCTCATCTAACGGCTCGGGTCTCAATGGCGCCTCAGCGGTAATCACCGACATTACAAACTTGTACCATAATGTACTCTTCTTCATTTCATGGCTTCTGAGGAATACTCCAAACAATGTCGCCAATGTCAAGTAATATTTTTTTATTTAAATTAGTCAGGTCGTCAAGTGTCCGTCAAGTCATAACCCAGTTTAGATGGTCTACTTGGACGATGAACAGTAAATATACTTTCTTCTTTTCTTTTAATGGCTTCTGAGAAATACTCCAAACAATTTCGCCAATGTCAAGTAATATAATTGTAATAAAATTAGTCAAGTCGTCTAGAGTCTCCGTCAAGTCATAACCCAGTTTAGATGGTGGCAGGAAAACCAAGTTTTTCGAGGATAAAATCCAGCTTTCCGAAAAGACTCACAAAACACTTATCACTTATCTACACCACACATGTGCTCTTTATCCAAGATACAACGTTTAAAATGCCACAAAAATTACACGAAATAACTCAAAAAAGTAACTGGGTATCTAGAAATGACGACGTTTCTTTAAAAATGGCGGATTGAGTGCTATCCGCAGACAGAGAGTTGTATACGGTCCACTTTGTAAAATGTAGCTTAACACCTGTGACAGCTGTCACCGAAATCACCTCTATCAAGTTCCGTATTTTGTGATGGTAAAATATACAATGTCATACTTTATTGGTGGTACTTACCTATTTTTTTTATACTTCTCTGAATGACGGAACAACCAGATTGCCCACCTGATATTAAGCGGCACCCTCTGCCTATGAACAGTGCATTACCTCACAGGTCACTCACGTCCACCTAGGACGCGCCCTATGCGGCATTGCAGCAATGCAAGCATTACTGCTTTGGTACAGAATCCCGAATGGTGTTAGTACTTACCCCGACGAACTCTGTCACAAAAAAGCCCTCAAAATGATGAACGATGATGGATCATTGTAATCATTTCTGAATTTGGCAATTTGAAATGTCATTTTCCTACCGACATTGGGGAGCAGCCCCAGAACAAATATTTACAGTAACTACTGAGCTTAGCTCGCGACAGAAGGGAAATAGGACAATGATTTAATTAGACCATGTAGTGTTAGGTATTGTTTGAATTTCACCATGATTGAACAAAAGTTATACAAAATTCGTTGTGATAATGAAGAGTAAACATCAACAACAAGACTAGATATCAGTCAATACGTAAAAGACCCGGAACTCTGGTTTGTTTGATATTTTTTCTGATGACCCATTTAATGTGATAAACTTCTGTATGATACAAAACGATGACCTTACTGAAATATTAAACAATGATGCGATAGTGACGCACGAAAATAATTACATATAACAAACAATTTTATTGCTTTTATATTATTCGTAAAAACATTATATTTTACGTCTGAGATAATATAGGTCAATCGGTACCGACCTGGAGCGTATAAACAATGTAGGTATTTGACACTGGAAATATCTAGATTCTAATAGTACGCATCGCAGAAATTCCGTACAAAAATTAGGTTTTGCTTCAAACCGTACTCCGGGACTCTCCGCCATGTTCATCTTTTAGATAATTTATTCTGGAAGGTTCTAATGAAACGCTCCCGACTTCGTCCGCGTGCAGTTTTTTCATACTGACCTTAGTGAATTTCGGAAATTACTTTCTAGTAACATCCTAGTAGTTTGTGGACCACAATATTAATTTGTAGGTACTCGTTTCAGGGTCTCTAGGATTTACTGATCAGTCAGTGAGTCAGTCAGTCAGTCACGCAACGATAGTATAAATATTGAATATGTAATCGAATTTGCCCGCAGCTTGACATGCGCGGTGTTAGGATAAAAACAGCACCCTCGCTCGCGCGTCGCGCCTCTGATTTTGTCCTCTTTAATTACATACTTATCAAAGCTCTAATTTCCACAGCATTTATTCTAATTTTTTTCAATTTAAAAACTCTTAGGAACATATTTTAAAGAAAACAACTTTTTTTTTGTAGAAAGTTCTATAAACCCGGTGACGTGGAGAAGAAGCTAGTCGCTGCGAAGGACACCGGCCACCCTCCCATCTCCGTCGTGGTGGAGTGGAAGTACGAGACGAATCTGTTCAACCCGATGACGTGGCGCCTGCTCAAGTCACCCAGCATCTACATTGACTATCTCAAACTGTCCTCTGTCGAGTACAACACCGAGTAAGTATGCATGCTAAGGAGTGGAGTACACTGCCTTCGTCTGTGTTTCCTGAAAACTATAATCTGGGTCTCTTCAAGACTAGAGTGAATAGGTGCCTTCTACACCTTTGTGCTCCATCTTCGGCCACATCGTCACTTACCAACAGGTGAGATCGTGGCGAAACAAAGGTCTATCAAAGTTAAAAAAAAAAAAAAAACTACTGTTGTCCTGTGTTCGGCCAACTAAAAATAAAGTTATTTCAGTCTTATTGAGAATTGCACTAAACCTTAGCAATAAGCCCATAGCAACATAAATACCTTAGAAAGTAACATACATATAAAACACACTTTATTTATAACTTAATCTGACACGTGTGATCGCCGACGCGTTCGGCCCCCCGGGATCACGTGACAGGCGGCCCTTGAATCGCCGGAACTTCACCCCTTTCGGCCAGAAGTCAGGGCTCAAGTAGGTCTAACACAACACACCCACAGTCACATAGTCCTGACCCCAGACATGTGTCGTAGCTATCAGAAACTACGAGTAAGTAACATTAGTAATAGGTATGAGTAGTACTTACGACTTAGGAGTCGTAGTAGTAGAGCTTTTTTGTGAAAGAGTTCGTCCGGGGAAGTACTACCACCATACCTATTTCTGCCGCAAAGCACTAGTGCTCGCGTTGCTGTGTTCCGGTTTGAAGGGTGTCGGGTGAAATTACAGGCATATTAGACTTTTCATCTTTATGTCTCAGGGTGGCGGACGCAGTGCGATGCCACATAGGGTGCTTCCTACGTGGACGTGACCTATGTGATAATGCACTGTTCATAGGCAGAGGGTACCGCTTATCATCAGGTGGGCCATCTGCCAGTCCCAGAACAATTATTTGCAGATCATACAAACATTTGTCCCGCAGCAAAAACTCAAGGCACAGCATGCAGTTTGTAAACTCGTGGTTACTGATACCCACAACACAAGGAATCCTAGTGATCATGTGGAGATCATGCGAAATTTGATGATTACAGGCATATGTGACTTTTCATAACTCGCTAAATTAAAATAAATAATGCTGGACAGTTCACACAACATTATCTAGCCACAAGCTAAGCAGAGCTTGGGTTATGGGTACTAGATAACTGATGTACTTAAAAAATACCCAGAACACCCTGAACAATTATCTGAAGATCGTACAAATATTTATTCGGAATCTGGGAATTGAAACCGCAACCTCCTGCGTCGCAGGCGAACCTTCGCCCGCTGCGCCACAGAGGTCGTCAAAATATGCCTTTCTCTAAGACACTGTCACCCCTTTTAAAGGTTTTTTTTTGGAAAATTTGATATCACGTTTTTCATTATTCGTACCTAAGAGATTATTTATACCAAGTTTCAAGTTTATACTCATGGAATATGTTTTTTTATACAAACTTGAATGCCTCTTTTTTACCCTCTTAGGGGTTGATTTTTGAAAAATACTTTCTTATCAGACCATCACGCCCTAAAAGGAACATACCATTGTTGTTCCTTGCTGTTATTTTCTTTTCCCTTTGTGTACAGTTTGTGGTAAATTGTACATATCAGAATTTATTGTTGTCCTAGTAATTTTTTTTAATGTGTGATATGTATGATGTGTGTGTTTTTTAGATAAATAAATATAAATATACCCTCCAAATTTCAAGGCTCTGGGACCAGCGGTTCAGGCTGCTCTTGCTTGTCTGTCAGTTAGCTCAAGCTCCTAAGATTATGATATAATTATTACCTAACCTAATATTTTGTTTTGTTACAGTATCACAGTGTGTCCGAAACTGAAAAAGCCAGTCGTCGCTAACTTGCCTACTGTTTTGAAGACAAAGTACTGTCGGCTTAGAAAGTAAGAAGAATATCGTGATTTTGTCACTTGTAACATTATTATTTTGACGTATTATTCTGGTCAAATAAATGAAAGGGCAATGCAATGTATCTTCTGAAAGTATTTTTGAATAGTATTCGAATTATGTTATAGTTGTAAGTATTTCTACTTTTTGAAAGAAGAAAGTTATTGTAAAAACTTAGGAAAAGTAATGTATATTACATTAGATGTGCCACATTGTAATGTGTAAATAATAAATGTAGAACGTATTTTAAATTTAAGTTATTGCAAATAAAATGTATATGCTTGAAGTAATTTAATTAGCTTTTATTGTTACGACAAACTCTATTTGGGTGGGCGAGTAGCAGGCTGAGATGCGAGAGGTTGCGGGGTCTTTCCCGCTGCGGAACAAATGCATAGGTACAGTGTGATCTGCAAATATTTCGCTCGCCACCTACCCCCTTCGCTCCTCTCGGCCTCGCGGGCTTACTCCACTGGTACTTCCCACGTGAGCTACTAGCTCCGCGGTTTTATATACACTCTAGGGGCATGACGCACAATACCATGTGCAGTCGTCGGGGTTCTTTCTGCCACTCATTTTGAACCTAACATACTCGTATCGAGGTGGCCTGCGTCGATTCTGTAAATGAAATCGAATTGAATGTCACTTAACGAGACTGCCTGCACAATGTTTGTCTCATTCTTACATATATGACAAACCTTCATGACAGAAAGAGTAAAACATTACGAGCCTTCAAAACGTTTAACTCTAGTATTGCGTTGCGTTCCCTAAACATAATTTTTTCCTTTTCGATTATCTTGCGACATATGAATTTTCGGCATAAAAAGCAAAAAACTTTTTTGAAAAAGGGTGTGTTTTGGCGATGTTGGCACTCAAGTGTACGAAATGACACTAATCCAATACCGATCGATCGGCCCCATGCTGGAATGGAAGTTTTAGCTTCCAGCGATGAAGCTATAGGGTAGGGGGCTGTTAAACTCGCAGCTGAAGAAAGAGCTGCTGATCAGCCGCCTTTTATTCCTGCAATAATCATGGTGTTCCTCGGAGGAATAATATAGTAAATTTAAAAGCGGAATTTTACGCTTTGTTTAATACTGTAGTTTAATAGTAGCACTGATTGAAAGCGATTGATTGACAAACTTTATCTCACTCAGCTTGCTTGCTGGACCGCTTTTAAAGCAATGCGGCCTCCGTTTGCGTGTTGCTCAATGGGTCACGTCAATAACTGAACACGTCAGTTCAAGCCCAATTCTCTTATTTATTTTATAACCACACTGCAAGTTGACCGAAACGAGATTGTATTGTAAGTTGACTGAGAAATTGGTATTCTGCTCCCTCATAATAACAATATAATCTACTTTCGGTTATTGCGACCATATATTAGAGTAGGATAGTGCTATATAATAATTCTAGAGTGAAAGAGAGAATTCCCAGAACTTGGAACCATTCAAGTTACAGTCACATTTCGATATAATCACATTACGCGTTGTATTGTCAGGTGTGCAGAATACCATTCTTGACGTTTGTGACATCGACACTAGATCGTAACATGATCCGAACTTTAATTTGACTATTTTTTATTACGAGAATTGGGCTTCAGTTCTTGACCAAGTGGCCTTTGCGTAGACTTCTTCTTCTTCTTCTTCTTCATATAATGGCTTTTGAGGAGTGCTCCAAACAATTTAGCTAATGTCAAGTGATATAATTAATTATATTTTTATAGTCAAGTCGTCAAGAGTCTCCGTCAAGTCATAACCCAGTTAAAATAGTGGCAGAAAAACTGAGTTTTACAGGGAAAACTCCATCATTTCGAAAAGACACGCAAAACACTTAATTTTCAGTACATGAGATCTTTATCCAAGTTACACCGGTTAAAATGCCACTAAAATTACACGAAAAACCACATTAAACTGTAATTTAAACAAAATGACGACGTTTCTTTCAAAAATGGCAGATTGAATCCCCCTTTGCGGAGGCAAAATTGTCTGGATGATTGACGTAGACACTGGCAGAGTCGTTATAAAAGCAAGTGCGGCGCCATAAAACGAATTTGTAGTTGTATTCCTCAGGAGCCATTTTATGAAGAGAAGAAGAAGACAAGATGACACATCATCTCTCAAATAGGCATGACATGACCAATATCTTATGGTTATAATCCGACATTTTTGAAAGAAACTTCTTATTTTTTTCATCTCATTTAATTTTATTGTGGTTTTTAATGTGTTGTTAGGTATATTGTGTAACTTTGGTGGTTTTTTTACCGGTCTAACGTAAATAAAGAGCACATGTGTGATGTGGATAGTATCTTTTCGGAATGGTGGATTTTGACTTGATTTTTCTGCCACCATTTTAACCTGGGTTATGACTTGATGGAGACTATTGACGACTTGACTATAAAAAAATATAATTTTATCACTTGTCATTGTTTGTGCATTCCTCAGAAGCCATTATAAGAAGAAGAAGGTGGGGTAATATGACCAGTATGACCATTGGTCTGTGGACATGACAGTCATGATGACACTCATGACAGTTGACACTTGACAGACAGCGGGAGCGAATGTGGCGTTAATTATTTTGTGTGGTTGTATAGTGTGTTGTTGAAAATACATAATTCAATGCAATACGTAACACCTTGATTATTCTGTTATATCATACCGCGCTCTGCTATCCCAGTATATTCTAAGGGATCAATATTTCATCCACAATGGGAGACAATCGTAAGAAGAAGAAGTTCTACTTTCGTAAACGAAGAAACAAGTTTTTCCTAGAACCCGGCTTCAAAGGATTTTTCTGCACGTGTAACTTCAGGGAAAAGGATTGCGTGAAGGAGGTGTACAATTTGCTGAACGAATACGCCGGGAAGCTGTACCCTGAGCTAGGAGAGGAGAAACCACCCGTCGCACCTGACCCCCTCGCGCCGCCGGAAGACGGCTCCGAGAGTGAGTCGGAGGAAGACGAAGACATTGGGGACATTCTAAAGCGCGAAGTAGATTCCATTAAAAAGTGTTCACAAAAATCTCTCAGGCACAAACGGTTTCAAGTAGTGGAAACCGGAGCGTCAAACTGCATTTTCGTGAAAACAAACCTTCCTAGTCCAGAAGAGCTGACGTCGGAGATCATGAAAGACTTACACACTACGAGGCTACAGAAAACGCGGCATGTACTCCGTCTTTTACCCATCATGGTAACCTGTAAAGCAAACCTACCAGACATAATGGAAGCTGCAGGAAGGCTGTTCGACAAATATTTCCTGAAGGAATCTTCCACATTTGCTGTAATCTTCAACAAAAGGTTCAACAACAGCGTGTCCCGAGAACTGGTGATCAAAGAACTTGCTGAACTAGTTGTTCTGAAAAACAGTGGTAACAAGGCTGATTTAAAGAATCCAAAGCTATGCATAATTGTTGAAATTATAAAGGGGATGTGTCTGCTAACTATAGTGGACAACTACTATATGTATAAGAAATATAATTTAAACGAAATATGTAAGGAGACACCACCGATCACTAATGACTGTGATGAGACACAAGCCAAAAAGTTCAAAACTACTGAAAAGGAGCCTGTCGAGGAACAAAATGATATTCAAAAATAGCTTTTAATCTCATATTTTTACTGTTTTATCTACAATCCGTAGTTTTTCTACTCTTAGTAAATGAGGTGCATTGCACCGCTATCTATACCAACTCTTACACCAAAATTTTTGTCTACTTGTAAGTCTTGTAACTATTCATAAGTTATATTCCTACATTAAATGTTATTCTATTTGAAGCAAAACTAATGTAGAGTTTACATTTTGATCATCCTTTGTTCTTAGGTCATAGCAACCATATTATAAGGGAAAACTGCAAGATGGATCAATAAAAATGGGTTATGCAACAATCACAATCGTCCATTGTTGATGTAGTTATGCAAGATATTTTATGTAACTTCAACTGTCTGTGTAGCACAACTTAGTAGGTAAGTACATACCTACAAGAGTTATGTAAAACAAGGGGCTCTATGCTCTGAGACGCGCGCTAATGGATGGAATACGTCATTAAAATACTAATAGGTAACATAAGAACACAAATGGTGGTCTGTAATTTTTCTGTTGAATTTCGAATAAACCTAACCTGGGACACTGAATAAATAATTGTAATAACCTAGTTACAATCTTTGGTATATTTACCTCTGCCAATGTAACTAATGCCGTGTGTAACTAAATGTATCTATTCAGATAATGAAAAACTCCTTAAGTTTTTCGCCCGTTTTAATGGTTCGCTCAAAAGTTAGTAGATAGTAATTTCCAATAGGGGCGTTAGCAGCTCCGCCATCTGTTGGCAGTGTAACAAATTATTATGCATGCTACTACAGCTCGTTCACCGTAAGATGGCACCGTAAGATGGCACCGTAAGGTGCATCTTACGGTGAACAAGCTGTACTAGACTCGGTTCTAGCGGGCATTTAGCTAGTTCCTTGTCCCTTCCACCCACTCCTGCCACAATGCTACTCGTGAGTCGTGACCACCGAGGTTTTTTTTTCCTTTCTCACGCCTTGTGCATTTGCCATTTTCAAGTATAGATAATTTATTATTTTATTTTCAATATAATTTGCATCGTTACAATCCTTCCAAATCGTCAAAGTCATGTTTTAGTAAAACGGTGGCCGTTTTAGAAAAACTTTGGAAATTGACCACCGAGGTATAGTATTATTTGATCTGTGACCGAGGTTTCTACTCGGTGTCGTGTAATAGTCGTAGAGCATTACGGCCTTCACTTCAAATTAAGGTTGTCTAGTTTACGTTTTTCCTCAATGCTTATATCTCCGTTACATAGATGGCGTTGCCTGCACATACATAGGTCGCGATATTATGGTGGTCCCAAAACTTGAAAGAACCTTGCGATGAAAGGACCAGTGTGGAGAAGGGCCTCACAGATGCTCTTTTAATGCAGAATTTTTAGTGCTAGGAGTTGCCCGTTTTCTCAAGATGTTTTCCTCCACCGTATGAGAGTAGGTACCAGTATAACTTGGCGTATCCTTGTAGCACTGTATGTGTGTTTATCCGACGATAACTGCAAAACTGTTGATCCAATATTGATGAAACTTAGTAAGTAGGTAGGTAGGTTATGTGATTACATGAGGTTGATCGGGACGGCCCTTTTGCGACCGGTGCGCGTTCCGTAGGAGATCCCGGAGCCCATCGACATGCGCAGAGGATGGCCACCGGGTTTGTTTTAGTGAGTCCTCGAGACCCAGAAACCTCACATAGGTAGGTACTTAATCGTATTACACCCTCAATGAAATACGGTATCTGTTAACAGATTTCCTAATCATCACCAAAAAAAAAGAAGGGGTTTTTGAGCTACGGGGTTCACGCGAGGCCACGTTCGGGCGAACAAGGTAGGACTTATAGATAGATCAGTTGAAATCGAGCATCGCAACAGTCAATTAAAAGTTTCCAAGGACAGCCATAGCCCGTTTGGAATAATGCCAATACACTTCAACAACAAATTGTACCTAGTCGTATCTACTTTGGGATAGCATTACGTTGACATAAATAAGGCGCCAACTCACCAACAGTTTGACTGAAACTGAAATGGAATTTGGTAAAATGGCCCGGTTACCTAATTATTCTAGAGGCTGATGTTACCTTTCTTGCTCTATACACAAAATAAACGCGCTGCCTACCACTTTGTGCCATAACCATCACAATATAAGATTGGCAGGCGGATTGATGATCGCAGTAGGTACCTACTTAGGTACTCAGCTGGATGCTGCAGCGCGTCCCCTGGTGTACCTAATCCCTCAGTCGGCTATTACGACATCCACTTGAGGACGGAGGGGTCCGAATCTTTGGAGGGTTTTATTTTCTCATTATTTATCCATCCAGCGTCTTCAGCTATCCTGTGACGAATTTTTCATTCGCTTTGTAAAAACGGTTACTCTGTAAAAGGAAATTCGCTGACTGAATCACTCAAGGGAAAAAATAAAACGAGAAACCGGCCCTAACGACCGTCAAGGGATGTCATTAGCTGATGTCCACTGCTGCATGATTCGAATTAGATTCATCTACGGAGGACTGCGTAGGTACCTACCACTATATTTAAAATAAAAAATATCTATCTATGTAATATATTGTATTAAGTATATCAGTTGTCTAGTACCCATAACACAAGCTCTGCTTAGCTTGGGGCTAGATAATGTTGTGCGAACTGAACTGTCCAGCAACTATCTACCTAGCGCTAGCCAAGTTTCCATGAAATAGGCTCAGATGAAGAAACTACAACACATGCTGTCTTATAAGGAAAATAATAAAAGGAGACATACACACAGACATACCTAATGTTGAAAAGGAAAAACCAAATACACAATTTTAACACAAGAAACTCTAATAATGTTGTATTGACACAACCTAGAACAAAATATGGGGAAAAAAACGGGTGCAGCCGTATTGATCCCATGGATTCATCCCACGAATATTTTTTTCCGGATTCATACCAAAATGTAGGCCGTATTCATCCCAAAAATAATAAAATTAAATTGTTGTCCGTTTTAATCCCAAAATGTAGTCCGGATTCATACCACGGCCTATAAAAATGGATATTGGTACGATCAGACAGAAAAATGCAAGATCCTTACTATCATTTTCATATCTTTTTGTTGGATGCAAATTATTTATAATTGACGTTTGTATGTATGTATGTTTGTCCGAGGATAACTTGCAAACTGTTGATATATTCTTTATAAAACTAGTATTCTTTATAAAAATTTGGTAGATGGGTATATAGTATTAGTACAATTTGTGTAAGGTTATGAGCTAAATTTGTTCGGGGGTTAAAGGGTATAAAATGAAACAATCATAGACGTTTCAAAAATAGTTTTAACTTTATTTTAGACTGTGTGACTTTTGGGATATAAGCAAAGAAGTAAAAATAAATAACCTCTAGAGTTCTTCCAGTAATCAACTATTATCCATCAAGGAGTTCAGATGTCCACCTTCCGTCTCCATCATCAGATCAGCTCGATGTAAAATTAGTGATCGGAACCGTATGCTGATCAAAATGAGCATAAACACGGCCAGTCTACTATTATCCGTCAAGGAGTTCCGTTGTCCATCTTCCGTCTCCATCATCAGATCAGCTCGATGTAAAATTAGTGATCGGAACCGTATGCTGATCAAAAAGAGCATAAACACGGCCAGTCTACTATTATCCGTCAAGGAGTTCAGTTGTCCACCTTCCGTCTCCATCATCAGATCAGCTCGATGTAAAATTAGTGATCGGAACCGTATGCTGATCAAAATGAGCATAAACACGGCCAGTCTACTATTATCCGTCAAGGAGTTCCGTTGTCCACCTTCCGTCTCCATCATCAGATCAGTTCGCTGTCACCATCATAAATAAATATTTAATAAATAAATAATGCTGGACAGTTCATACAACATTATATAGCCCCAAGCTAAGCAGAGCTTGTGTTATGGGTACTAGATAACTGATATACTTTGATACAATACATTTCACAGATAGATATTTTTTATTTTACATACTTACTAGAAAATACCCAGAACATCCTGAACAAATATCTGCAGATAGTATAAATATTTATTCCGAGGCAGGAATCGAACCCGTAACCTCCTGCGTCGCAGGCGAACTTTCGTCCGCCGCGCCACAGAGGTCGTCAAATGATGTTGACTCAGTCAGTCAGTCAGTCAGTCAGTCAGTCTGTCTGGATATTTTCTATGTATAATAAAAAAAATATATCTATTATTATATTGTATTAAGTATATCAGTTATCTAGTACCCATAACACAAGCTCTGCTTAGCTTGGTGCTAGATGTGCTGTGTAAACTGTCCAGTTTTTTTTTTTTATTACCATCTCTGAGGCCAATCAGTTGGACGTAAAAACTTGATACTTGCAGGGTTTATTCTTTTTAGGGTTTAGGGACGCACTAAGAAAGGAATTTGAAAAAATCGTCCTCTAAATGGTCCAAAAAGGGCTTTTACACGCTAGCTGCGGCAAAAAAATCACAAACTTTCATCTGGTGCGGTGGCGGTCAAAATGCGCATCCATCTATCTACCTTAACGACAGTGCGTTGCAGTCCTTTTTGACCTGCCACGACAAGGAAAGATTAATGCACTATAACTTTGCGAATACATCGTTTACACTGCTTTTCCTATACTGTTAAAATGAACCCTAATCCTATTTCTTTTAGTTCGTTTCGCCCCTGGATCTGCCTAACAGGAAATCAGCAGGTCCAACAGGTGAGATCGTGGTCAAACAAAGGTCTATCAATGTTAAAAAAAAAAAGAAGATAAATCTACCAAGGAACATGCCAGGCCGATAACGACCACTACCGCACTAGAAAGTACTTTTTTTATAGTGTTGGGAGAGACAAAAATAAAGGGTTATCTATAATAAATCTAAATGATTACAAAATAAATAAAAAAGTGTGTGTTACTGTATGTGTTTGTGTATGTAACTTGTTTTCCAAGATAGAAACCTTGCTGGTCAAGGGCATTTGTTTTTTTTACAGGTGGATCCAAATCATCATCACTAGTATCATAGTTCAGCGTTAGTTTCCACTTGCATTTACGTTGCACCATACTTAAATACTTGTCGATAAAATAACGACACTCACACGTACTGTCATGAAGAGAGTACAACACTACTGGCGGCTCGACGCTTGCGTGCGTACTCAGCGCGGCAACAGGTCGGCATCGGCCATATGCTACAACAAGCCCGCCACAGCAGGGAGTAGGTGTTTTTCACCGTCAGTGCGATGGCAGTCAATAAGTGCCCGCCGAAATATTTGAATGCCAAATACTTACAATTGTAACCACGAGCCGAAATCTATATTTGTCTCTCTCGAACTCCTACATATACCGAAGATAATCGTTCCACACCAGCGGGAAAGATATAGTTCTCACCGTTCGCACCAGTGGTAAGCAACTTGGCGTGCTGATTTTGGGTGATCCGCAGTGAACGTGTTAAAGTAAAACGAAATAGCTCTGTATCTCGTAAACTGTAAGTAGCAGACACTTGAAGTTTTACAAGCAGATTCCTCAAATAAAAAAAACAAAACTTGTTTTAACATTTCCTGAAATTTTGCTGAAAAAAGGCACAGGGATGTTTTAACTGGGTTTTTAACGTAAAACAACATAGCTCTGTATTTCGGAAACCCTTGGTATTAGACAATTGAAATTAGATATGTAGTTTCCTCAAACAAAATTAACAAAACAAGTTTTAGAATTTCCAGAAATTTTCCTGAAATAAGGCACAGGAAACAATTTAGACTGGTAACTCATATTCAAATTTACAAGTTCAACGGCATTTTGTGAGCCATTATGGCAACATGACTTTACCGATGTAAAAAACCCTGCTTAATTCGATTCTTAATATTGACAATCCCAATTTTGTCTCCTTTGCTCAAAATTCAAGATGGCGACCAAAATGAAACCCTTGTTTAAAAGCCACTCGATTCTAGTCGTGTAAGGTGTCCTGGAATAGGCTTTGGGGGTAGCTGAACTCAATTTTGACAACCGGAAGTCTGTCCGGGTACCGGAAGTGGACAAAAACAAGATGACGGCAATTTAGGAAATTTAAATAATTTTCTTTTACGACTGAATTCTATGGAGTCGTGTCAACTGCAATCGACACCATTTTATAGAGATCCTTGCGGTTATTAACACTTTTTTTCTAACAGCAATACTTTCGGGTTAAAATCGTAAAAACCACGGTTAGAGACATATTTCGAGGGGAAAAGGGGGGGAGCCAAAAATCGGCTAGGCAACATTCAGAACCGCATTCAGCAGACTTTTTTACATCGGAAAAGTCATGTTGCCGAAATGGCTCATAAAATGCCGTTGAATAGAAAACGAAGCCGATTTTTAGAATTTTTGACTAGTCGGTAGTAGATACTTGAAATTGTACAAGTAGATTTCTGAAATAAACATAACAAAACACGTTTCAGCATTTCCTGAAATGTTACTGAAAAAAACCACAGGAATGTTTTGATTTTCAAAACTACCGAGCTAAAACCGCCGGACCCAGAGACTTGAAATGTGGAGGAACTGCCGAGGAATATAAAACTATTCAATATTCTGTGACTGACATAGATAAGCGAATTTTTAATCTTAAAAAACAATCATTCGCGTTTTCGTAGAGATGAGACCTAACCAGATTTTTCACCCCCAATAAATAAACTTTCATCAAAATCGTTAGAGCCGTTTTTGAGAACGTGATTACAAGTATTTAATATACGAATCTTTGCTCGTTGTATATGATATTGATGTTATCTAAAAGCTGATGTTATAAATAATTGTAAAATTCTGATTCTCTGAAACGATTTCTACACTAATCCGTGATTTTCCGGAAAAAAAAAACAAAAATGTCTTCCACTTTTTTTGAATTTTGTAAACATATATTTGTTTTGTTGTTTTTTTGTTTGTTTACTGTCATTAGACAGTAAACCGCAGATATCGTTTTTTAAAGTAATCGATACAGTAACAAAAAAAACTGCTATTATTAAAAATAATTTAAATTTAGTGTTTGTTAGGTAACAAGCATTAATAAGACTAGAATAAAAAGGTTAATTAATAAGTCTGAAATAATGCAACCAATGTGATTTTTCGAGTTTAATTCCATAGTTTATATTATACGATTACTTTGTTGATTATTTTATACCGTCAATTTTATGAAATAAGTAGATGTTCCTTAATAACATATTTTTTTGCTGACGTTACTTCCTCTCGTTTTAGATGTAAGTACTTCTAGGTGGGATTAATACGGACTCTCAAAATGAAATGAATATGAATGGTATGAATCCGGAATAATTATTATTACTTTTAGCTCGTGGGATGAATTTCTGGGATCAAAACGGATGCACCCAAAAAAACATAACTTTTGAAGGAGCACAACTATGTAACAAATTACCTAATAGTGTTAAAGAAGCCACAGGTTACTTTATATTTTAAAAGACTATGTATTAAAACATATTAACATTAGATAATATTTAATTTTATCAAAGCACTGTACTGTAGCTGTTGTATCACTGGACTTAACCAGTACATTATTGTTATGTACTATATAATATTTCTCTATAAGTGAACTCTGTTCTTTGAGAATAAATAACTATAACCACAAACTAGGTACCTACTGAGAAGTTGTAGAGGTAGGTTATATTGATTCTTTCGAATACTTAGGTACATAAGCTCTTTCCTAGAAACCTTGCAGAAGTTGACTTCCGCAAGTAGTTCCTACAGTATAAAAAATAAATTGTGGGAATTTATTTCTAGTCTAAGCTGCGCTTTACACGCCACACACTCACACAAGCCTACGATCGGGCTATCGTGAATGACTGAACAAGCAGATGACGCACCTTATATTGAGGGGTAACCTCTGCCTTTAACAATGCATTACCACATAGGTTACGTCCACCTATAGGACGCATTGCACTGCGCCCGCCACATTGAGCCATAAAGATGAAAAGTCTCATGTGGCACTCATAACCCTTCAAACTGGAACACAGCAATGCGAGCACTATTGCTTTGCGGCAAAAATAGGTAGTACTTCCCCGGACGAACTGTTTTACAAAAAAGCTCTACTACTACTAAAGCCAAGCTTAGGAAGATATTCTTTACATGCACTTATAAAAATATTCTCCAAATAAAATGTATTCCTTCCCTGAAAACATTCCTGCCTTCACATAACAGAGCCTAAAGACATTAAACCTTAATTGGATTTTCCCTTCAGTGGCTATTCATTATAGGGATAGAAGTAAAACCGATTTTCCAACAGATTCTGAACCATTTGTGACACCTACTTATAGTTACCTAAGTTCCTATACTCGTACCCACATAAGTTCCTACTTATCTTTCTACGAAGTCAACAGCAAAAATGCAAGGAACTTGGCCGAGCTGAATTTTAATTATATCTATTTTATGAATTTAATTAGTGTTGTAGGTATACATTCGGTACACTCTATTGTTAGATGCTAAGTGGCTAACTTCAGCTCCACGCCAAAGTATTTTTTTTTAGATTTCAGGTTTTCAGTCGCACGTCCCAATACGAGCATTGCGTGCAGTGGTGTGTCCTAAGAATAGAACCATCCGTCCCCTACCTTGGATGTCGTAAAAGCCGACGAAAGGATTACCTACACCTGGGGATGGGATACAGCAGTTGATGGTATCCACCTGAGTACTCAACTCAACACCAATACTGCGATCACCAATCCGCCTGCTATAAGAGTGATGATAATGGCAAATCCCACCATTGCATTCTATGAGGCCTCGTCCAACCGTGGAGTCTAGCGGCTGCTAATGATGCTCATGATGATGATGATGATGATGATGATGATGATGATGATGATGATGATAGGAGTATTTCTCATGATTGTATGGATTCAATTTACCTACATCGTTCAGGGTTTCGAGCGTGTGAGCCACACTTAAGCTGTAGGTACTCGGTCCGTTGGAATAACAAGCACAAAACGGACACCGGCAAATCCAACCCAAGTCCCGGATTTGTAACAAAGTGCGGCTTTGCGCTCACTTCTACATAATATGGTCGAAACAGCGCAGATGCTTGCTGCAGATTTTCAATGTGGTTTCAATTTCTTGTTGGTTTCTTTTCATGGATTTCGAGCGTAAGAGGAATATGGTGAGGTGTTTATTCAGTCAGAAAAAGGGATTATGGATTTAGTTCGTCATCGGAGAATTTTTAGGTACTATTTGATTTGTCGGCATCATCATCATCGGCCTATATAAGTCCACTGCTATAGGCCTCCCCTATAGAATGCCACGACGATTGTTCTTGAGCCGCCTCCATCCATCGACTTATTTGGTGCATCGAGAGCTATACCTTCCTACGTCGTCCGATACGTGGTCTCCCCTCGAGTACATTTATTCCTCAACTGTTGTCAGTTCTGCGAGCTGTATGGGCTGCCCATTGCCACTTCAACTTGCCTAAGTCGGTGATGCTTATTTCGGATTATATCACGTAGAAACTCCAAGCATAGCGTTGATGCGTCGTAGTAGGTAAGCATTTTTATCCGGTTTTTGTCTTTTCGATGAGAAAGCCTAGAATTGGCTCTACATACATTTTTAGTAGTAGTATAGTTTTTTGTGAGAGTTCGACGGACAAGTACCTTCTGCCACCATACTTATTTCTGCCGCAAAGCAGTAGTGCTCGCATTGCTGTGTCCCGGTTTGAAGGGTATGGTTGCCGTTGAAATTACAGACACATGAGACTTTTCTTCTCTGTCTCAGAGTGGCGGGCGCAGTGTTATGCCCATAGATCTATTCAGCGTAGCGAAAATTATATGTCTATGGTTATGCCACTTAGGGTGCGTCGTAGGTGGACGTGGCCTATGAGGTAATGCATTGTCAAAGGCAGAGGTTACCGCTTAACATCAGATGGGCCACCTACTTGATCATTTATTAACAAAATTAAAAAAAAATGCAAATGTCGCGAGCCACGCGTGCCGGGGTGTGTTCGGCCAGAGTACCCCTCCGACTCTTCCCGCGAATGTCATAAAAACCTACTAAGGGAATACAGTCGGAGAGGCAGAAGCATCCCTGAGTTTATGGAAAATCCCCCCCATTGTATTGTATGGGGGAGGCCTCGTCCATCAGTGGACGTCGCACGGCTGATAATGATGAATACCTACACAACTTGGGTACCTGGAACACTGATTGACAGCTCAATACTTTTAGTTTGCTAAAAAACAGAAGATTTTAGGCAAATTATAAAATTCACTATATCGAACTATTCTTCTTCGAACCTATCGCTGATTCTGTATGGTAGTACCACCCAGCGATTCAGCAACAAAATTTCACCAAAGATCATCCGTTATACAGTTCACTGCAATTTTTCACTATAAACGTTATTTAACCCAATTCGAAGCTTTGCATCGCGACAGCCGCGCTAATTACTGGCCGGCAATTTGTAGCTTGACACGCAGACAGACGCAGACATGACACCATGCTAGGGATGGAACCGAAATTCTACTGGAACCTGGAATCGAAATTAAGATAGAGTCTGTTCAAACAGAGAAGCGTTGTGGCCAAATTGAGAACTAACGTTATATTTAGTTTTTTTAACTATTTCTTTAGCCTAGGATTCAAACTGTCTGTATTTTTAATCATAAACTAAAGAAATAGTTACTGTTGTAAAGGAACAAAACGGCACAGACACGCTATTGTATTGCCCGCTAAACAAATAAGGTAAGCACCTTCAAATCCCACGACGCTTATCTTTTTGAACAGACTCTAAGGCAAGTTATGTAATATATTGCTAAAGGTATAATAACAAGGTAACAAGAATCATCACAAATGAACGCCATCTCAATCAACCAATTATGATTTCATTGTCTGCTGTAGGAGCAGAAAGCACACGAATTGTCTAAATTTTCTCCACTAGGCCCATCTGTCAAAATCACATTGAAAGAGCGACCTGTATTTAGCCCAATTCACAATAGACAAACTGATTTTTAACCCACGACTAAAAAGAGGGGTGTTGTTTTGAGGCTTTAGTGTATATGTCTCTCTGTATGTTCTATCTGTCTGATTTCAATGCGTTTTTTGTGTGAAAGCTGGTGTTTGCGAGATGGTTCTTACTCTTAGCTATGTTCGGTGGAAATTGGTGAAGCCGTTACCGGGATCATCAGCTGGCAACAATGTTTTTCAAGGGAACACAGTTATTTTTGCAACTTGATCCTTCAGTTTCGCTCAAATTGTTTTTTTTACGATATCGGTCTCTATTGTTTGCTAATGACCAGCACATGATAAATAGGATCTAGGATGCAATGCTGTTTTATTGGTATGAAAACTGGTGTAAGAACACTGAAAACAGTCAGTGATTTTTATTTTTTTATAAAATCATCTTGTTTGTTTGCTTCATAGACCGATTACTATACCTAATGGCTTGATGCGAATTTGTCCAGATGATGATAAGTTGATGCCGAGACTATTTGCCTCTTAGACTACCTGATACTAACCCTTACCTACTATTTTCAAAGCTTGGCAAATACCTACGATAAAATCACGTTATATTGGAATGTACAACGATTTGAGTCTCTCCACTCTTCGATGAATTTGGAATATACCTACCTACCAACACGTTTTGCAGCTATGAATTTCGTAACCGGTGTCGGAGATGCAATTTCAATCGGATGTTGCGACCTCTCGGAGCTCAAGCTTTGTTGGGGTCAGCTGAACCATGCCCCTACATCCCTACACCATCCCACACTACGCTCCCCGCATGACACCCTATTCGACCTCGTTTTATCCTAGATTTTTAATAAGTGCCACGCTGTTGATTGGTAATTGATCTTTGGTATACCGTTGTTAGTCCAGTAACTTTATACATCACAGTATGCGCCAAATCCGGTAGTTCTGATTTTTTGCAGACTTTTTTATGATTTTGGCCTTATGAATAATCCAAGTTTTTGACATCGAGCGCCGAACGCAACCTTGTCAAAAATCGAAAAAAACTTTTTTTCAAGTTTTGGCGATTATAACCCTAAATGACTAGTTTTTGAGAAAACTTTCTTAAAACGTTTTTAAAGAAGACTAAATTTGCTACAATATGATACTAGAACTGTATCTGTAGACCCAATAGTTTCTGAGATTAAGCCTTTCAAAATTTATCATTTTTTTCGAACTTCGCAATTTTTTTGACAAGGTTGCTTTCAGCGCTCGAGGTCAAAAACTTGGATTAGGCCAACATCATAAACAAGTCTGTAAAAAATCAGAACTACCGGATTTGACGCATACTACCCCATACTTTCAGACGACAAAGTTACTGGACTATGTAGGCTTTATATACTTAGAGCTCACGCAACCGACAACCGTTGAGAAATAAAGATTCTAGAGTGGCGACCACGAACCGGGAAAGCCTCGATGTACTGATGACTTCGGTGAATGGGGGCGGATTATGACCGTTCGTCAAGATAGACACCGCAAACACGGAAATTTGTATGAAACCCAGCGTGCTGTTTTATTTTGTATACCTACTATGCTACGAAATATCTCCATTCGCACGGCTAGCTGATTTAGATTAATTTTTACAGTTCACAATGGCGCATTTAGGCATTTTGCACCTATTTCGGACAGGCAAAGGGACACTCAAGGTTAGGTGAACTTGCGTTATCTAGTGTATATGTCTAGAATGTAATGACCATAAAATGATGATGACCATAGACCTGTATAAACTAGATAACGCAAGTTCACCTAACATTGAGTGTCCATATCTTATAGGTAGATCACCTTTGGATGTCCAGCTGGATGGAAGCTTTCTTTTTCGGTATTAAAAAGTACAAATGTTGAGTTGATCCTCTACTTAAATAAACGTTACACACATAGGTATATTTGTACCTACTTACTTTATGTTATGTAGGTTCTTGATTTTGAATTAGGCTACGGTTGCAATACGAGTATAAAGTTCCATTAAATCTTAAAATATTGCAAGTGTGCATGGTTCGTCGCAGCCTAATGCCTCCTGATTATAAAGTTCCTCTCAGGGTTTCCCTCGTCTAAATACTTGGCAAGATTTCGAATGAAAAATTCAAACTCCTATTAACTACTTGTTCTTGAAACTCGCAAGAGTCTAACAAGTCACAACAAAAGTTACGTTAACTTTCGGGAAAAATTAATACCCACTTCTACTTTACTCTGAGTAAGTTCACGAAGTAGGCAAATGATACCTACTAATGAATATAGATAATCGTTTGTTTTTTGGGCGTTTTTCCAAGATTTTTATTAAACACCTATTTTGCAGGTAGGTTTACAATAGTACCTAAACTTACGAGTTGGTACACAATACTTCTAGAAACTGTGAAATTGCGTTTTTCTAACGGTCTGTTTTGCGTAAGCACCTTGATGTATTCCCATCCAGATGCTATAGTACCGGCCGATTATAGGCAGAGGTACCTACAGGCCATGATCAGCTTTATAGCATGCAAAGTTAGATTGTAAAATAATAATATAATAATAATAATATAATAAGTACATGCATATTAGCATATAGCATGCAAAGTTAGATTGTAAAATGTTTTTTAACGGTCTGTTTTGCGTAAGCACCTTGATGTATTCCCATCCAGATGCTATAGTACCGGCCGATTATAGACAGAGGTACCTACAGTCCATGATCAGCTTTACAGTATACAAAGTTAGATTGTAAAATGTTTTTTAACGGTCTGTTTTGCGTAAGCACCTTGATGTATTCCCACCCAGATGCTACAGTACCGGCCGATTATAGACAGAGGTACCTACAGTCCATGATCAGCTTTAAAGCATGCAAAGTTAGATTTTAAAATGTTTTTTAACGGTCTGTTTTGCGTAAGCACCTTGATGTATTCCCATCCAGATGCTATAGTACCGGCCGATTATAGACAGAGGTACCTACAGTCCATGATCAGCTTTACAGCATGCAAAGTTAGATTGAAAGCGGGTCACTTGGTACGCACAGAAGTGACAGGTGGTCTCGAAAAACAACCCTATGGAAGAGCCCAAATGGCAAGAGGTAAGGAGGGATTGGCAACTTTTGCAGGAGGCCTATACCCGCTAAAGGTGTCCTTAACTAGCTTTTAGGTTATATACATACTGTCGTATCGTACACCACAATGTAAGTAAGTAATACCTGGTTCCTCGTAAGCGGCTCATAGTATATCATCACTCTTATCACCACGTTTACAGAGCAGACCGTCTCGCGCCATAAATCCCGGCTCCACAGACTATCGTCTCTCCTCTTCACCGTCTTACCCGGAAATAGGCATCTGACGGCGTTATATTCCACCGCCAGCTTACATTGATGATAGGTACATACACTACAACCCCTTCCTTATCAAAATATTTTATAAGTATGAATTAGTTATTCTTATTACCTACATTTCCAACAAGGAGGGTTAGTGAAGGTCTGTTCAGACTGCAGCTCTCGAACAGCTACTCAACCTTTGCTCATCAACTTGGCTACCATCCACCTGCACGTGGTGTAGACTTTATTTATGTTGTGTCGTTGAGTAACCTAACGTAGAGATCTCAGTAACCAATCCCTTTAGAGACAAACCAACTATATTATAGGATATGGAATTCTAGACTAGACTCAATCGTTACTCAACCCGATCGTCTGATGCCCGATAGCAGGGCGCAGAGAGTGAACTATGCATAACATCACAATAGAACCCAAAGTTAAACTTTAGCACTATGCCGGAAGCCTGAATGACAATCCGAATAATTGGTATTTTTCTGAACTCAATATAATCTTCTGTTGACCATCATAACTTCATTGTGACATACATAATTCATATTTATTGTATTTAGTTATGGAATATTATATGGTTTTTGTCTTTTATTATTTATTTTAACTTTGAAATTTTCATGGCCTGTACCTTTGTCTATATTTATATTTATTTGAAGGAAAACCAAAGGCTTAAAATTAACAGACTTACAAATTAATAAATATCAGGAAGGTTATTGAAGGTTTTCACGGATAGGACCTCACGGATATTACCTCATCTTATAAATAAATAAATAAAATAAATAATGCTGGACAGTTCACACAATATTATCTAGCCCCAAGCTAAGCAGAGCTTGTGTTGTGGGTACTAGATAACTAATATACTTAATACAATATATGCACAACCTCATACGAAACGACGACAATACAATATATTGCATAGACAAATATTTTTTATCATGCTTAGAAAATACCCAGAACACCCTGAACAAATATCTGCGATCGCACAAATATTTGATCCGAGGCGGGAATCGAACCCGCAACCTCCTGCGTCTCAGGCCAACCTTCGCCCGCCGCGCCACAGAGGTCGTCAAATGTACCAATCATCTTATGTACCAATGTTTCGCAAAATAAATGATTAGTTGATTGATTGTATGTTATAAGCTAAACAATAGTTATCAGTATAGATAGGTATCGTCGCCGGTATTATTGGTCGGTATTCCGTGTGATATATCGCACCAGGGTGGAGAGCCTATGCTCATTGGATCTGTTACGTAATAGGCACTGTGGTTAAAGGAAAGGTCTTAGTAAAAACGGGATAATCGCGCCCTCGGGAAGCCATCATTCGACCTTTCAGTACAGTTTATGGTAGTTCGTGCTTTTTTTACCTTGTGTTTTCCTCATTCTGACATAAATCAGGTATTTTAAAATCAGTATGTGTAAGGAAAGCCTTCTTTTCTTTTCTTACGTAATACGGTCACTGGTATTATAAGGGCCCCATTAGAGGCACTAAAAATTCTTAAGCTCGATTTATCCAATTAATTACGGTAGATAGTACCTATACGCTTAAGAGATAGGTATTTACGCGTGTCAAAACTGACAGTTTTTCATAGAAACTTTTCCATGCCTTGTGTCCCGTATGCGTGCCCGTATGTTAAGTGATTTTTATACCAGGATAAAAAATAGCCCCATCCCAATATAGTTCAATCCAAGTCATAATCTATCTGTGTATCAAATTTCATGGAAATTGGTTTAGCCGTACCGTATTGGTGTGATTGAGTAACAAACAAACAAACATGCATTTATGATGTAAATGGGATTGATGGGTGAAAACGGTCGTAAATGTCTCAAATCCTCGTGCAG
The DNA here is from genome assembly GCA_932527175.1 of Operophtera brumata. Lineage (NCBI taxonomy): Eukaryota > Metazoa > Arthropoda > Insecta > Lepidoptera > Geometridae > Operophtera > Operophtera brumata. The sequence goes on along the minus strand of OW052237.1, from coordinate 8,247,297 downwards.
CTTGGCCACCAATAAGTCAAAATTAGATAATTAAAATAAAATAAATAAATAAATAATGCTGGACAAGTTTACACAACATTATCTAGCCCCAAGCTAAGCAGAGCTTGTGTTATGGGTACTAGATAACTGATATACTTAATACAATACATTACATAAATAGATATTTTTTATTATTAGAAAACACCCAGAACACCCTGCACGAATATCTGCAGATCGCACAAATATTTGTTCCGAGGCGGGAATCGAACCCGCAACCTCCTGCGTCGCAGACGAACCATCGCCAGCCGCGCCACAGAGGTCGTCGAATTAAAATATAGTGACGAAAAAGTACTTTTGGAACATAGCAAAGATAATGTTTTCCACCTAAAGAGACGGAGGGTTATATTCTTAGACCGGACACGCCAACGTCAAATCCTTATAGAAAGAGATTTTTCCTCTGAAAGAAAGAAGAAAAAACATTTATTTATTAAAACAAAGATTAACAGAAAATACCAAACTTGTAAAAACTCTGTTTGTGTAGGTAGTTACATTGTACTCAATTATGCTGCGTATTATTAAAATGAGAATATATATGATATTAATATTTGTTTACTGGAAGTTGTGATCACACAAGTGGAGCGCTGGTCGACGGGCGGTCTCCCTGACTCCCTCATCAATATCCGTTTTGCCCGGGGTTTATTTTGACGTGACCTTTGTCGAGGCGCCTTAGAATTACATATGAGTCAACTGCAGGAGGTTAGACGAGATAAGAATTTATGGAACTTCTGATAGTCCAAGTTATGCTTCAAAGACATCAAAGTCAACCTTTCTTGTCAGAGTTCTCGGAAAAGGTGAATATTTTACCTGTTATTTTGACGGCGGCTAACATGTAAACTGTGAAGCTTATCCTCACGATGATGTTTTCAGACTTTTTATGGCATTTATTGGAAGTGAAGACAAATACATTTTTGCTTGACTGACACGAAGGAGGACACGGAGGTATTTCGAATGTAAGCGTGAATGATTGATCAAAAGGCAATTGCAAGATTACCTATATACCGGTGTTGGAGACTAAATTGTTAATTTACTCACTAAAGTGGTACGTGTTTTACTAAAAGTGCTTAGGTCAAGGTAAACTATGCCGTATGCTTCGATTGATTCATTTCATAGATATGTCGCAGCCAACTGGTTGAATCAGCCGTTTAATTGGATGGCTAGCCATTTAATTGAATTATTTTAAAATTATATATAAAATCATATGTTTTTATGTAGCATTGGATAATAAAATAGTAAAAAAGATACCTAACAAACTTTATGGGGACTACAATCTCACGATGATAATATTATAGGTACCTACCTAATTTAGCGGTGCTAAAATAAAGTCTTGCTTAGTTTTGCATGCACAGACTCGGCGTTATTACAAAAAAGTTAAATTGTCTTGGTTTAAACCCGAACTACGTAGTCTAGGTTTGTCACGGTATTAGAGTTATAATACCGTACAGGCAGTGATATAGCAGGTGGTTTGTTTTCCGAAGTCAACTCACGAGAGATAGTCCGATGTTATATCAAAAATATCAAAGCTCTTCTTATTTTAACAATGGTCTGCAAATTGACAGTTGATTGCTTGTTGGAGGATAGGAGTTCGTCATCTCGATAGTGATGTTTCACTCTCATACAAGATATGTTACTTTGACACGTCGGGAATATGTGTACATTACAGAAAATAAGCCTTCTGCTTTTATATTAAAGGTACATATAACTTTCATATAACATGACGTGACATACTTAGACTACGTAGTTCATCAGGACTAATTTAGTTTTTTATAAAAAGGCCGCAAAGGATTATTATCACTCCATGCGCGTCAATCTCTCAGATTTATACTACCCTGACCGTGTTTAACTGCATAGAAGACAAGACGGAGTAGGCACGTAAGTACCTAGTTTGTGGTGGGTAAGACAAACCTCTTGTGGTGAGTGTGGGAAACTTTGAGTTGTATGTAGGCCGTAAACATGACTGCTAGGACGCACCCACATTTCGTAAATAAAGGGCGAGGTAATGGTAATAAAAAGACCTAAGTAAGTATGTGTAATGTAAGGATAGTGAACTATATTCCCGGTTAATTATTAGAATTTTACTAATAGGTATATAGATTATGATAAAAAGAGAGAATAGCAAATAGCTCCTGCCCAAAGATAATGGGGTGCCCAAAAGTGCACTAGAGAAAATTATGATAATGTTCTTTCTTATAAATGAATTGCTCGTTAGTCTCGCTAAAACTTAGAAACGGCTCGACTGATTTGGATTTTTTTATTGAGTGTATTTGAGTCGGTCCTTGGATAGTTTAGATTTACAACTGGAGCCGGTAGGTGGCGCTGCAGTATGGTCACCAATTCGATTCAAGTCTGGTCACCGGGACCACGCGAACGAAGTCGAGAGTAGGCCGCTACGATACAATAAAATATCTTGTTTTTTGGGGCATTGAAAAGTAAATACCTAAGAGACATGAGACAATGACAGATGAGAGATGTCATGATGACAATATTTATTCAGTAAGCAACTGTTTTATACCCCATTTTTTTAAAATGAATATATTAAAATTAACATCAGTTAACTTTATAATAAGGCTAACAAATCGTTGGAGATATATCACCTGTCCACGAGTAAGTGCAAAATGGCTATAACAGACTGGCTTAAAATTACACATATTATAAATGATACTGAAAAACATCACTGTCATTAAATAGCTCTTTTCACAGCACTCCGTACCGAAACACATTTACCCAAACTTGGGACATTAACACATACATATCCTCAAATAATATATATTTTTTTATAGTTGTTTATTCGGCATGTATATTAAGATTTATATATATATCTGGATTTAACAATATATTAATATATAAAATATGACTTATAAAATATTTCTAAATAATATTATAAGATGTATACATAATACATACACATCCACATACCCTGACACACACTTGCAACAAAATTAACACCACAAAAATGTATGCTTTTACAATTTCTATAGTTGTGCATGACTCCATGCTTTATTTTAATAACAAGCAGAATAACAATGTGTATCATTCAAAAAAAAAGTAATGCGGGACAGTTTACACAACATTATCTAGCCCCAAGCTAAGCAGAGCTTGTATTATGGGTACTAGATAACACATTTATTTACAGAAAGAATAATACAAGGTATGTACAAAATACATATGAAACAGTTGTGCTACCGGAAGACCGCTGCAAGCGATCTAAAGGTAGCTCAACTGATCCAAATCACTACCAGACGGAATCATCCCTAAGATGCTGGCTGCATTGCCACGCTGAATGGCAATACTAATGCGTTGAGCCAGATAAGAGCCAGCTCTCGGGTCACGCGTCGCTACGACCAGATGCCCTGAAAGAATTTTGAAAACGCGAAGGGCCCCGGTACCCGACGGACCCAGAGTCTCGACCCCGAAAGGCTCAAATAAGTAAGTTCTGTCGAGACTTGCATATTTGCGTCTTTTGAGGTCCTCAGAGGAATCTAGATAACTGATTCTGTACCATTTGAAACCAGATGCTTTGTTTATGCTGTAATAAATGGTTTTTTTTTTCATATCTTCTCGAGTGAAACCGTATGAGGAACCTAGTTTTACCATATAAAATTAAATCATGTCCGCAGCGTCACGATAAAGTGTTATTAAGCGACAGCTTCAGCTCGGAGCAATAATTTGAAACTCGATTTCATAATGCGGAAGTTACCATCTGACGTAAGGTTGCCAGTTTGTTGGAAGAGTCGAAAAGTCATAGTTTTCATTAGCCATTTTCCGGAGACCCTTATAACGTGTTTGGTCCATTCAAACGCCTTCCCTTTTTTTGTCTCTTCCTACTTTGCGTCGTCTGGCCTACTTTCTATCTCGCGACAGGCGTAAATTGTGCGATCATTGCTGTCAATGCTGTCAAACGTCACTTTTGACACACGTATCTGCGACAAGTACCTAAGCAATATGTAGGCGTTTTGACGTTTAGCGGCTGATCGCTGTCGCGCTGCTGTCGCGCTGCTGTCGCGCTGCTGTCGCGCTGCTGTTGCTATCGCGGTTGCTGTTTTTAGGGAATAGGCAGGCAGGTTTGTATTTGCCACTCGAGAATCTTTATTCCCCAACGATTATCAGTTCTGCGAGCTATATGGCCTGCCCATTGTCACTTCAACTTGCTAATTCTGAGAGCTATTTCGGTGTTCTTGGTTCTTCTACGGATCTCCACATTTCGGATTATGTAACGTAGTGAAACTCTGAGCATAGCTTTCTCCCACTTTTGCCCAATGCAAAACTTTTCTATGCAGCTAATTTCTTAGCGGCCAAGTCTCAGCAGTCATCAATGGCAACATGCATTGATGACTTTCATCTTGAGGCTCTGCGGTATCTGTGACGAGTAATTTTGTAATAAAGATGTGCAAGCTTATTTATTGGTTATGTTTGTCGTTTATTTGTTTTTTGCAATCCCAAAAAACTTTACGGAATTCAATTACAAACAAAACAAAAATCGGACGAGCCAAGTCGGAGTATTGTAGCAAAAAAGCCACCGAGACGATCCAGAAATCGAATCGTAACTTGCCAATTAACTATTAGTTAACCTGTGCTGTTTAAACCTCAAAATAATTAACTAGTCACTCTGCCCCCCTCCTCCCCCACCCCCCCCCAAGGGTCTAAGAAAAGCCTAACAATATCCGGATAAATTGAGACGTGACGCAACCCTAGCTGGCTGTAAGTTTAACGAGGCATCCTTTCAACGGATCCGGTGTTTATGACCGCCATGAGACCGCAACAATTAAACTCCAACATGAAGTTACATGTGATGTGACGTAATTTTGATATTTGTAGGAACAACTATTCAAAATCAAAGTTAGTTGTTGGGCAAAATCAATGGGATGACTTCCTCAAGCGCAAACCAGATACTCGTAACAAAAAAAAGTACCTAAATTCCTTTTTACAAGCTTTTTATAATTTTTTAACTTGAAATGTATGTAGGTATGTTTGTCTGTGTAGAATCCGGGTGGAATATTGATGAGCTGAAATTTTGCATACCTGTCAAGTTCCGATGACAATACAATATGATGGTGACAGCGAGCTGATATGATGATGCATAACGGAACTCTTTGATGGGTAATAGTAGACTGGCCGAGTTTAGGCTCATTTTGATCAGCACACGTGACACGACTAAAAGCACTAATTTTATAAAATCTTGTATTGAAAAATATATTTTTAACAAAAAACTTATTACCCCTAAGGAACGCAGCGGATATATACTCCTTGGTGAGTGCAAGAAAGGTTATCTGTGAAAAAAAAAAAAGTTTTAATTTATCTCTAAAATGGTTTGACCGATTAAGATAGGGTTTTCTTTATACGAAAGATGGTTTTCTCGAGATAGTTCTTAGCTATTGGAATTAGCTATTAGCGGGTGGAAATTGGTACAACCGTTTCCATTCCAGGATCATAGTATAATAATGCATTTGGGAAAAGCTGATAGCACGTTCTATTTTAACCCGACTACGGCGAAGCAAAAAGAAGGGTTATAATTTTTACTGGTATGTGTGTATGTATGTTCATCTGTTCTTTAATAACTTCTAAACTACTTACCTTATTTGACAAATGAGGTATCGTTGGAAGCGTGTTGATCGCCGCTTGCTTTAATTGATTAATAAAGCTTGATTTAATAAATCCCACTAGGTAATATCATAAATGTCAAAATTACGATGTTTAAATGTTGGAATGTTTGTTACTCAATCACGTCGAAACGGCTAAATCGATTTCGATGAAATTTGGTGCCCAGATACATTATGACCTGGATTAAGCTATAAGCTACTTTTTAAACTGGTAACACGAGAGCGAAGCTGCGGACGGACACTAGTTGATAATAAATTTTAGCATGCAAGAGACAGCGCTGAATCTGAATTTTGTAAATAAATTAATAAAATCATGAGCTTTTGATTGAACAACAAACTCGTCAGGTATTATTGATAAACGTGCATGATGAGATTTTAACTGCTGCTCTGAAGGTAGGTACGAGAATTATCTTTGAAGAGATGATTAGGTAGATACTAATCCAATTAATGAGACAGATCAAAGGCGTAATTATCATCAGAGTGTTTAGCGAAGCAATGTGCTTTCTATTTCATAATGTATTTAGTATTCTGCCTCATTACGTATGAGATACTTACACTGACAGTCTTCTTGCCTAATTACTCTAACATAGACATGGGTTAAATGGATTCAATTCAGTACCAATGTAATGTAATGTATACTAATTAGATTTTGTCTTTTATGTGCGCATTGATCACTCGCATATACGAGTATAGTATAGCGAGCAGGCAAGTTCTACTTACTTGTATTCTGTATGGGAGTAATAATTTATTTACAGAAATAATAATACAATAAATACAAGTAGGTATGTACAAAATTAAAAACAAATAACATATGGAACAGCTGTGCTACCTGAAGACCGCTGCTAACGCTCTAAAGGTAGCTCAACTGATCCAAATCACTACCAGACAGAAGCGCCCCTAAGATGCTGGCTGCATTGCCACGCTGAATGGCAATACCACAGAATAAATAATAGTACAAGTGCAATACTAATGCGATGTGCCAGATAAGAGCCAGTTCTCTGGTCACGCGTCGCTTCGCCCGGACGCATGAAATAATTTTGAAAACGCGAGGGGCCCCTGTACCCCACGGACCCAGAGTATCGACCCCGAAAGGCTCAAATAAGTAAGCTCTGTCGAGACTTGCTTAATTGCCTCTTTTGAGGTCCTCAGCGGAATCTGCCGGTTCGGTTCGGTTGCTAACTGATGTCCCGGACAGATGAGATGGCGCAAGGGTATCATCGCATGTAGCGTCTCGCACCAAAGGCCTACCCTTCTCCCACGGAACAAGAGTACTTGTAGAACATCCTTCAAGAGAAATATCAATAGGGCTCCTAATGGTAGGCAGCGCGTTTGCAATACCGTGGGTGTTGCAGATGTCCATAGGCGGCGGTGACTGCTTTACATGCCGTCTGCTTGTATGTCAACTTATTACATTTTGCCAAAAAAAAAAAAAAAAAAACATTCGAATGCAAGACCACCCTCAAGAGATTTTTTCTCGTGTGTCTTTTTATCATGCACATGCAATTCCGTGTCTCCCATTCCGTCAGCTTTGGTCGATACTGGCCTTGAGTAGGCACCAACAGTACACGGAAAAAAATGACACTCCATATTTACTTCAACCAACAATACCATTATTCTTAAAAATATTGTTTAAAAGTGAGACAATATTATCTTAACTTTAAACATTATTCTTAATCAAAGAAATACACAATTATTACATTAAGTATATTTTTTTCTCATTATATATTCTAAAACCAAGAATCAGATGCTTGATTCAAAACTTTGTAGTATTAGTTCAAGAAACTACAAAGGTATTAATCCAAGAAATTAATGTGTTTTCGTTTTAAAAATAAATACTCTTCCTTTAAGAAAATTAGATACTAGATGAAAAATAATAAAAAAATATAACGAGAGAGACAATATTATTCTTAATTTAAAAATAATTGATAAATGTATACTTACATTAAGAATTATATACTTGAAGTGAACAAGATTATAAAGATTCTTTCATGAAGCAAATGTTTCTACATTCAAGAATATATAGATACTCATTCCTAGCATAACATTCTTAAAATTAACATAACAAAAACATTCAAGTTAAGCATATTTAAAGTCTTCCAAGAAGAATCAGTATGATTAAAATAAGATGTTTAACGTCTTGCTTTTGAAATCTCAAAATTTCTCATCCTGAAACTATCAAATTATCACATAAAGATGACAATTCTTCGTTGAAGAATTTAATTGAATTTGATATTGATGAAAAAATATTCCCGTTAAGAATGTGAAAGTCTAGTATGGAGAACGATTATTCTCGTGATAAAACAATATTTTACTTGGCTGAACCGCTAAATTCTCTAAAAGGAAGATAATGTGTTTAAATTCGAGAATATTCCTCGTGTTTCAGACTAAGATAATGTTTCGTCAGTCAAGAATATATAGATACTCATTCATAGAATTACATTCTTGAAATGAACATAACAGAAACATTCAAGTTAAGCATATTTAAAGTCTTCCGAGAAGAATCAGTATGATTAAAATAAGATGTTTAACGTCTTGCTTTTAAAATGACAAAATTTCTCATACTGAAACTATCAAATTATCAAGTAAAGATGACAATTCTTCATTGAAGAACTGAATAGAATTTGGTATTGATAAAAAAATATTCCCATTAAGAATGTGAAAGTCTAGTATGGAGAACGATTATTCTCGTTATTAAACAATATTTTACTTGGCTGAACCGCTAAATTCTCCAAAACGAAGATAATGTGTTTTAATTCGAGAATATTCCTCGTGTTTCAGACTAAGATAATTTTTCGTTAGTCAAGAATATTTAGAGATTCACTCAAAGCATTACATTCTTGCAATAAAAAGAACACAAAACATTCAAGTTAACAATATTTAAAGTCTTCCGAGATGAATCAGTATGATTAAAATAAGATGTTTAAAGTCTTACATTAAAAATCTTAAAGATTTCACACTAAAATTATCAAATGAAGATTCTTCGTGTACCTATATGCATGCAGGATATATATATACCTGTTAACTTACCTATAGTAGAAACGTGGCCTGATCGGCCCATACCTAAGATTTGGTTTAGATTTGTTTGGTAGCACAACCATTTAAAGATTAGGCATAGGTAGCGCTTATACTCTGAACATAACTAGAATAACCGTATATTTTTTGGACAGAATCATCCGTAGAAAGAGTATACCTTTACCTACTATGTAGATTGGGCTTGTATATAAATAATAAGGTAGCTTGTTAGGTACCTACGCAAAACAAGACAGAAACTGGAAAATCTCGCTGATGCTAGTGATCAGAATCAGAGAAGAAAATAAGGGGATGTTTAAATTTGAGCTGAAATATTTGTCTGTTTCTTTGTTCATTGCCCACCTGATGTTAAGCTGTAACCTATGCCTATGAACAGTGCATTACCTCATAGGTCACGTCCACCTAGGACGCGCCCTATGTGGCATTGCACTGCGCCCGCCACCCAGAGACATAAAGGTGAAAAGTCTCATGTGCCTGTAATTTCACCGGCACCCTTACCCTTCAAACCGGAACACAGCAATGCGAGCACTACTGCTTGTCGGCAGAAATAAGTATGATGGTAGTACTTCCCCGGATGACCTCTTTCACAAAAAAGCTCTACCACTAGGCACTGATTGTGTTTGCAAGACACAAAGACATCATTGAGGTTGCAGGAAGGCGGTGGATGAAGGCTGCTCAAGAGCGTTCGTAATGTTATTCTAAGAGGGAGGCCTAGGACTCGGATTTCTGTAGGCTGATGATGATGATGATGATGACGTTAAGTAGCTACGTGTAGTATTTAAGTACGTAATGTACCTACTCACACGTTTCTACAAAACCACCTTATCTGAACTAATTACATTCATAATCTATGCGAGTATTCTAGCGCAGTAGGTATTGGAAATTTCTCTATGATTTATGTTATAACATAAATCACATCATATCATAACATAACATAATCATATTTTTTGCAGCTAACTGTACCTATTCCAGGTCAATGAGTTAACAGCAAAACAAATTGTTAAGGTTCCGTACCTCAAAAGTTATCAGTGAAACCATTGTAGGTAGGTACGATGACTCTCGTGGCTGCATGTCTGTCTCTCTGGACAAAAAAACTTTATTTTTTTGTAAATTATACAGTTAGGTGATCCATCACGGAAAAATAGCGTAAGTAAATACTAATTGCGTTTAATGGTATAGCTATACCATTAAACGGAATTTGTATTTACTTATTTGTATTATTATTGTTAGGTATAGTTTCGCCATGTCTGTCCGTCTGTCTGTCTGTCCGCGACTTAGTTCAGAGACTCTTAGTACTAAAAACAAGTTGTTTTTGTTTGGATAACGCAAAAGAGGACCAAAGACATTAAGTACAGAGGTCGCAGGAAGGAGGTGGATGGAGGTGGCTCAAGATCGTTCGTTGTGGCATTCTATAGGGGAAGCCTAATTATGTTCAGCAGTGGACTTCCTTCTGTAGGCTTATGATGATGATGATGAAATTTACTTGATGAAGTTGTTAGTTGTGTCAATCAGGAAAGCACCTTCTTATTCCGCAAAACCATACAATGCGCGTGGCCCAACACGAACTTTGACATTTTTATTGCATTTAAAAAGCTCTGGTTTATGAGTCCGGCCTGACTGTGATAAATTACTGTAAAGATAATATAGGTATTAACATTCTACTGCACCTAGCCAGGTATCAACATCATCAGCAGCAGCCTTCCACTGCTGAACGAGTCTTCTTCCATAGAATGCAATGGAGGATTTTTCATAATAAGTAGGTAGGTACCTACCTACCTAACTACAATTGGCAGGCGGATTGGTGATCGCGGTATTATTGCAGTGTAAAAATCTACTTATACTCAGACTGTGGTAAGTATTATAAATGTTGAGAACTCAGGTGGATGTTGCTGTCCAACACCAGGGCTTGGGCAGTGGCGAACCGCTGGTGTAGTTTTAGACAGTGCTTAGGTACAACATCCACGCGACGAGAACGATTAGGTATTATTTGGCTGGATACATATCTACCTACCACGGCTTATTACTGGTTACCTATAAGTACATACGAAACCAATAATTTAAAATTTGCTGTGGTAGGTATGTCCGGCTAAAAAATAGACCCCTCCCTCCATCTCCTCCCGTGGAGCCATACTGGGCCCGAGTTAAAACTTTCCTCGAACAACTAACAAGTAAAATTATTATTATTTGATTCTGTAAGTATTCAAGAATTGAATTCTTGAATGCCTGTAGTGAGAAAGGCAACGATAATGTTGCCCCCTTAAAAATATATATTTTTAGTTTTGTAACATTTTTGATTGCATTATGAACTCTTCACGTAGGTAACGGTTAATTCCTTGTTATCTTACCTATAGGTACCTATTTTCATTTTCAAATACATATTATGTACTACCTACGAATTACGTAATTACCGTATGTTATTATCAATATTGTTACTATGTAGAAATAAAGTAGGTAAGTATTTAGGTAGGTACCTACTATTATTTAGGGTGTAATTTTGAGCTATTCCAAATAAAATATTTATTCTGTGACGTAAGTAGGTAGATCGGTTCTTGTACGGTATGACCGCCGGCGCCGTGGTGTATCTAACCTAAGAAAAAACCCCTCCATCTCCTCCCGTGGATGTCGAAAAAGCCAACTAAGGGATTACCCGGACTTGTTGATAAGATTCGTTGATGTAATATTTGTCCTGGCTGCTAGCTTATTATGGAATGTGTTATTACTGGAAGAAAGCGTTAGCCGAGTCAGTCGTGGGAAGCAATGGCGGCGACGAGATCACCACTCGTAACGTCCTTTTTTTTTAATACTATTAGAATGACGGAACTAGCAGATGGCCCACCTGATGTTAAGCAGTAACCTCTGCCTATGAACAGTAAATTACCTCATAGGTCACGTCTACCTAGGACGCGCCCTATGTGGCATTGCACTGCGCCCGCCACCCTGAGACATAAAGGTGATATGTCTCATGTGCCTGTAATTTCACCGGCACCCTTACCCTTCAAACCGGAACACAGCAATGCAAGCACTACTGCTTTGCGGCAGAAATAGGTATGGTGGTAGTACTTCCCCGGACGAACTCTTACACAAAAAAGCTCTACTACTACTAAAACTACTACTACCATATTCCACGATGGTGCAACCCACTGTGAAAAGAGGCCTTTTCAGGCTCTGCCTACCCCTTCGGGGACAAAGGCGTGTGTCTATGTATGCATGTATGTAAGTATGTATGTGGAGCCAATATATGAAATATGAAATATATTTATTGGCACCTTAACACCCTAACATTTTATACAATCTAAAGGACATAGTACATTTACACAGGGTTAAAGGTAACTACAGTTACAGGGGGATAGAACACTCTTTCCCCCCCCTCTATCTTAATTAGAAAGTGGTAATCTATAATATAGATTTACCACTTTCTCATTCTCTCTCTCAGGGTGTGCATTATTTATATTATAATGGTAGGATTTTGTAAACTGAGTCAAGAATCATAATACTTTTGCCTGGATTTTTTTTTCTTTGCAAAGGTACCTTTGAAATCATAACGTTAAATTATTGACATTCGAACGTCAGATATGACGTATCTATTTACAAAAATGTTTAGACAAAAATGTTACTCTTTCATGCGTAACTTTCGTCCAATCTCATTTGGACTGCAGCAAAAAAAGCTCGTAGCTGGCAATGCCTGGGTAGCGAGCGTCGTATTGTAGTTATTGCATCCATCCTCCCTCCCTCATTTGCGAGCGTCGTTGGCGGCTGGCGGACGCAATCCTAGTAGTCTGTGGGCGGACGCTTTTGTGCTAAGCGAATTGCTAATTTTTATTCAATTTGTATGAGATTCTTGTCGTTTGGTGTGTTAAATCATTAAATCAACCGTATTCAAATTAAAATAATTTTACCTACGTGCGTGTAAATTAAAGATTCAAAAGAAATATTTCTTCCAGCCTGTGTGTTTCAAATCAAAATAGATGAACTATTAATGAATTGTGACTTACCATTGGAACTCATACAGAAAAAAACTGGTAAGTAGGTTTATTCCCATGTTGTAATGATTGTGTATAAAGCGAAAGGAACGTTTTCTATGTTCTATGTTATTAAAATAAATCTATACATAGCTGTGTCGGTCGAAGAATTCGATTCTTGGTTTCAGCTCTTCGATCACAGATTTTCAGGTGATCAGTTGTAAGGAGTACCTACCTATAATATGTAGGTATGTTTGTGATGATGTTTGCATTCATCGCTGAGCTCATGATAAGTTAAATAGGTATCTATCAGCACAAGTTTTTGATGCATACGCTAATAAGATTTTTAGATCGAATAATTTTTATCTATTACTAGCTGACCCGCTCGCGACTTCATACCGCGCGTAGATTAGGTAGTACCTAACTACTCGTACTATGCATTCTGTAAATAGTTGCTGGTACAAATATCTGCCTGTAGGTAAGTCCACTGCTGGCCATAGGCCATCCCTATGGAATGCCACAATGAACGTTTTGAGCCGCCTCCTGCAACGACTTCCTGCTACTTTTAACATGTCGTCGGCCCATCGAGGAAGCTTTCTACACGTCCGGTTCAAGGTTGCACTCGAGAGCAATTATTCAATTATTAATGTTGGTTTTGTTTCAGATAATTGTATAACAACTGACCAATTAAAAGATGCATACAAGGAGATCTTCTGAAAAAATTATGCATACGCGGTGTACGTATAAAAATTAAGAACAAAATAGATGAAAACCTCACTTACTCACGATCATACCGAATACAATGGTATGTACATTAGTTATTATTTTATTCGCCTCAGGTACTTAGATGTACTGTGCTGTGTCTGGCCTTAGAATAGGTAGACCCCTCCGTCTCTTCCAGTGGATGACGAAAAAGCGGACTAAGGGATTACACCAGCAGTGGTACCTGGTAGGCAGTTGGTACCTGAGTACCCAACATAATACTGCGATCACCAATCTGCCTGCCAAGCGTGGTGATTATGGCCAATCCCCCATTGCATTCTTTCGGGGAGGCCTCGTCCAGTGGTGGATGTCTAAAGGCCACTGATAAAGATGACGACTCAGGTAGCTAAGTGATGTTTTAGCATTCATTGCTGAGCCTATGATAAGATCTATATCCTAGAACAGGACAAATATGTTTGTTTATTTTTCATCAATATCAATTCTTCCACGAAGAGTTGACATCTTAATTTGATAATTTGATAGTTTCAGTTTGAGGATTTTTTAAAAGCAAGACGTCTTATTTCTTCCTTAACATCATCCTAAACTTCATCTTTAAACATCTTATTTTAATCATACTGATTAATCTCGGAAGACTTTAAATATTCTTAACTTGAATGTTTCTGTTCTTTTTATTTCAAGAATGTAATGTTTTGAGTGAATCTCTAAATATTCTTGACTGACGAAACATTGTCTTAGTCTGACTCAGTGATCAGTGCCCCCTCAGTGAATTCTTTCAAAAATGGACTTGACATACATTGACTGGACAAACACTGACAAGGACTAAGATATACACGCATCAGCTACGAGAGCTGCCTATAAATAAATAAATAAATTAATAAAATTTATCAAAAATAATGAATGATAGCAACGGTGGACTGATAAAAATGAGACCAAGCACTGCTAGGATACTTAGAAAGAAATCTGTTCGCAGATCAGTTTCGGGCAATGCGATATTGAAAAGATACAGACGGTCTCTGTTTTTTTAAAATCCATCCATTATAATGGTGCTTTCTTTTTCAGACTGAGACTGTAACCACGTGTGACGAAGTCAGATCAGATGCAATTGACATTGACAGCATAAGCATTACTGAACTATATGTGCCGAAACTATATGAGTGTAATAGAATTAAAAAAGGCCTCTATCAAAGACGAAAGTATATTAAATGATTTGGAAGAACTAAAGCTGGAGATTGAAAATGGTATGTGGAACAAACACCAAGACTAATTTACTTATTTTGTCAATACCTTCTCTGTATAACATTAGATGTCACGTTCATTCCCAGTATCTTTTTGGGACCTATCACAGGACAGAATGAAAAATTATTCTCAATATCCAGTGGAAACCCATCATCATCATCATCATCATCATCATCATTATCGGCCTACATCTCTATCCCCTGATGAACTTTTCAAATTGTGTTGTTTATACAATTATCCTGGCTAATATTATTTGCTAGATTTCAGGCCTTGACAGTAATTTTCTATTATGGTTTCAGATAAGAAGGCAATCAAACAAATCATGCTGCTTTGCCGGTTCATACCGCCGCAAGGCAGTTTAAATAGAAAAATAAAGTTTTCTACCATTGAATGCATAGAAGGCATTGAACGTTGCGGTAAGTGTTAAGTTGTATAATAGTAAGTAGTAAGTGCGGCAAGTAGTAGTAGAGCTTTTTTTGTGAATGAGTTCGTCCGGGGAAGTACTACCACCACACCTATTTCTGCTGCAAAGCAGTAGTGCTTGCATAAATGTGTTCCGGTTTGAAGGGTATGGGTGCCGGTGAAATTACAGGCACATGAGACTTCATCCTAATGTCTCAGGGTGGCGGGTGTAGTGCAATGCCACATTGGGCGCGTCCTAGGTGGACGTGACCTATGAGGTAATGCACTGTTCGTAGGCAATGTTCAAGTCTTTAAAAAAAAATACGAGCGAAGCAAGTTATATGAGTCAATTTAAAAGAATCGATCTTCATGATTGGGGGGGAGGGGGTAGATAGTATTGGACTGCTTACAATTGGTAGGTAAGAAGATAAGGTTATGAGCTGGGGGGTTGTTGAGATGTTGAGGTCTAGGACAGGGTAAATTGATTACCTTCTAACTATAGGTTCTAAATTATTAGAACCTTTGAATACGTCTAAACAACGCTGTGTTAATACTAAATGGGACGTCAACAATGGATGTAACACTGGTTAATGTTTTATAGAGAACAAGTTTCGAAGTTCTTAAATTATAGACTTTTCCCAGTATTTGTGTCATAAAAGCTACAAGCATACCAAATTTCAGTTTTTTGGGATAAGTGGAAGTACCCTAGAGGATTAGTTTTTTTACATTTTCCTTTATTAACCTTATATCCATATTTAACCTATTATCTCAGAAACTACATAACACTAACAAACAATATTAAAAATAATTTTGAAATGTAATGACTAAGGACTAAGGGACTTTCAAACGACACTCTACTTTATCTGATTATCTCACTTTTATATCACTATTTATTCCCCTCTTGGACTCCATTTTCTCAACAAACCACCGACCTATTTTTTTATTTTACAACTCTGTATGACGGCTCTAGCAGATGGCCCACCTGATGTTAAGTGGTAACCTCTGCCCATGAACAATGCATTACCGCATAGGTCACGTGCACTTAGGACGCGCCCTGTGCGGCATTGTACTGCGCCCGCCACCCTGAGACAAAAAGATGAAAAGTTTCATGTACCTGTAATTTCACCGGCACCCATACCCTTCAAACCGGAACACAGCAATGCGAGCAATACTGCTTTGCGCTTATAACCTTATCAAAAAATTACCCCCCAACTAAATTTCATGAAGATCGGATTAACGGTTCGGAAGTTATGCTCGAACAAAAATACACACATACATACATACATTAATACAAATGCCAATTCTTCCAACTTAACTCAGAGAACTCGCTTCGCTCGTTCAATTAGTTAAGTCAGTGCAGTACAGATAACCAAACAACATTATTATTTTTAAAACAAGTATTCTTTGATACTTCTATGCCTTGTTAAAAAACTGGTTATTATAACATTGAAAATCTTTTCAGAAACCTGGTGATATACAGTCGACTCTATTGAAGATATTGCAAAACAGGCAAAGAAGAATAAAACAACATTCCAGCCGTACATCGTGACGTGAATTAGAGACAGCTGCTGCATCATTTTATCTGGTGATCGACACGATTAAATATAATTTTACATAAGCAACCAAAGCGCTTGACACTCTATTTAAGTGCTGTCACACACTACATGCCTCTTACTTCAAGATATTTGATCATATTATTATCTATTTGTTAATACAGAGATGTGTATATGGTATAAAAACTAAATATGATAACGTTGTGTCATATATAACAGATATATTGGCTTTACTAGGTAGGTATCTTTATAAGAGTTAGTTCCTAAGTCCTCTTCAGATGGTATCCCATTTGAAGCGGAAATAATATTCATGTACTGTGCGAATGAGATATCATTGTTTGCCATATTTAATCCATGGTTTGTTATTCTGTACGGCTCGTACCATAATTGGAAGACAACTATGTATTTGAAAGACTGATCAAATTGTAATTTAGATAAAATGGTAATGATTTCCGCTTCAAAGGAGATATCCGAAGGGGATTTGGGAACTTACCTATACTTTAAAATGTTATTGTATTACCTAGCCTAGTTTATCTAGTTACATATATTTGTAAGTAGTTTCTATAGTTGGTACTATTTTTGTAACTCTTCACAACGATACAATATTGCAAAGGTGTGTGAGTATAAATAAATCATGACATTTACTTTAAATATGACTTTTATTTATTTAAATTAACCCGGTCAGATGAGAATGTAATTTATTGAATTGTTAACTGTTATTGAATTGTTTTTGTTGTAAATTATTTGTATTATTTTTATTTTCAGACAAGGTATTCTATTAAGAATAGATATTGGGCATATTACTTTGAAACACGTACGTAATAGGTTAAATTGAAAATATTGTTTGTTGAAGGTTTAACTATATTTTTTTACCATTAATTTGTCTTGTTTACACCTTATTTCTAGCTCTTGCAGACAATACTTTGCATAGTTGGCCGTTTCCATAACAGAAAATGTGACACATTTTGCATTGCATTGGCGTCGTTCTTACTGTCAGTTAGTTATCTGTCATAGAAACGCCACAGTATGCAAGAAGTATTCTGCAGGAGCTAGAAATTAGGCCTAAATAGGATAATTTGATGCTCAACTGAAGAAAAAATATTGTATTCAATTCAAGAAACTATATTTTCAATTGAACCTAGTACGTGTTTTAAAGTAATATGCACAATATCTTGCATTGAGAATATTTTGTTTTAAATCGAGCATTTGATACCATCCAATGAAGACACTACGATCTTTAACACAAGAAATTACATTCTCAGTACAAAAACACAAGGTCTTCGAAGAACAATCAATAATGATTCAAATTAAAACTATGTTTTTTGGATGAAGACAAACATTTATTTATTACAAGAAATTGAGTTCTCAAATTAAAACAAATATTTACTACAAATAAGAATAATCCTGATTCACCAAATGTTAAGGTATACTTGGAATGAAACTAAGTTTTATTGAATGAAGACGCAAGTTCTCTTTTAGGAAGAAAATACTGTTTCAATTGAAAAATATGATATACTTCAATCAATAATCAATTCTATTTAACATGAGAATATGATATACTTCAATCAATAATCAATTCTATCTAATCGGCGAATATCATATACTTCACTCAATAATCAATTCTTTTAATCTGAGAATACGATATGCTTCAATCAATAATCAATTCTATTTAATCGGAGAATATCATATACTTCACTCAATAATCAATTCTTTTAATCTGAGAATACGATATGTTTCAATCAATAATCAATTATATTTAATTGGAGAATATCATAAACTTCACTCAATAATCAATTCTTTTAATCTGAGAGTATGATATGCTTCAATCAATAATCAATTCTATTTAATCTGAGAATATGATTACTACAAATAAAAATTGCTTTTATTGAATAAAGACAGATTTAGTATAATTACAAGAAACTGAAGTATTAAGGCAAAAATTACTTGACTTTGTTTAAGAATAAATTGTTTTAATTGAAAAATATGAATTATTTCGTTTTAAAATAAGTTTCTTCGATGGAAACATATTGATTCTTAATACAATAATTGTATTCTCAAATTAAAATACTACATGTCTTTAAATAATAATATATTCGAGTTCCTTAAGAATATGATACTTGAAATAAAACTAGCTTTTATTGAATTAAGACAAGTGATCATTAGTACAAGTAAATGCTGTATTGTTCTAAGAATACCATATGCTTAAATGTTGGTAAATTTATAATTAATGCAACATTGGGTTAGTTTAATACTAAGAATACTGATATTCTTGGGATAGAATCAAAAATCTTATACTCAGATTGAAACAGTACATTTGAAACAATAATATGCTAAAGTGAAGAATACATTGTTTAGGCCATATATAAATCATTATTATTCTTGACCAATAGATATTCTCTTCGTTGAAGAATAGTTTTTTTTCCGTGTAAGAACCTACGCATAATAAATGCAGTAGGTTATTGACAATACATTCAATCGGATCACGCTTAATTGTTTTTTGAAAACAAAACCAATATTCAATTTATGTTCGTTTTGCTTACCTAAATCAATCAATCATAGGCCTTTTGCATCTTTAAAAGATGATTATCCTGTATCGAGGTGCGGAACTCACGTAGCTGATACGGGAGTGACAGATACTACCGTATTATTGACAGACAAATTTAGTTCCTGAGGGGCTAGTCTGCAAATGTAGCAAGTAACTACATGGGCGTGTGGTGTACACCTTCGACGAAAGGTGTTCACTACTTTACATGGATTTTAGTATGAAACTTGGGGTTCCTAACCGTCCGCTAGGGGCACTTTTCGGTTATGCCATACTAAAATCCGCGTAGGTAGTCATAGAGAAATTTGTTATTAGGTAGTGTACACCACACGCCCGTGTAGTTGCTTGTGGAATTTGCAGGGGCTTTCAAGGCCAAGTTCTTTTCTTTTTGCTTTCCTAATCTAAGAAAACTAGGATTTGTCCTTAGATTAAAAAATAAATAAAAAAAAACAACGTTTAATTCTGATCAGAAAATCTTGAAAATGGGTTTAATGATTTGTACCTATGTAGTTTAATGATGTTTTAGGATGAAAAAACAAGCTAGCTACTGTAGGATTTTTCCCTTCTAATATGCCCCAAGTATAATATTATTTCAGCATTCATACAATTTTGTAATCTACTTTATGTAATTTTATTCAGACGGTTTCTACTCATTTCTATGTAACATAATTAATTTAGTTGAGGCGAAAGGTTTGTGTAGTGTTGGTTGGGGATGAGTACTCTACCTGTTTTGATTGTAAAGCTAGAATAGTGGAAATGTTTTTAGAGATCTTTGTTTTGGCAACACAATATAGCCCTAGGGTTTGGATGTTTTGTTGTTTAGCTTAAAAAGTACCTGTTTGAGGGACAGTTTGAGGTATTAAACACTTTCGTCATAAACTATTTTACAAGTTTTATTCAACTTCACCTGTTAGTTAGTTATTATGTTTGAGACAAATCGACCAACTGAATTTTGTACGATTTTCTCCAAACCAATTTTACTGAAATTTTGCATACCTACACTTATAGTTCTGGTGACAATACAATATTATGGTGACAGTAAGCTGATATGTTGATGGAGACGGAAGGTGTATAACGTAACTCCTCGATAGATAGTAGTTTTTGATCAACACACTGTTCATATCACTAGTATAATAACAGCTTTTTTGTAAAATATATTTTTCAACAAAAACCTCGAATCAGCAGTTCCAGCTATTCAAGCTGGGATAGTTAATTTGCCATAGGAACTGCATCACACTTTAAAATATGGCTGCATAAATGTAGGTAGGTAACATGTAAATAAACTTATAAACCAAAAATAAAGAAAACTGGCCAAGCCAGCCCTAAGGCAATAAGTAACGTTTATTTCCACTTTTATTACCTGAACTTATTTGGTATTTTTTTATCTCGCTTCGTTATTACCATCATCCTTTCCATCTAAAGGCTATACGTAATTTACAACAGAATTTTACTCTATCTCCATAAGGTTTTTTCGAGATAAGGATAAAATTTTATGCTCCCAGCTAAAGTATTCATAATCTTTGTCCTTGTTTATGGTGGGGCAGACACGTAAAAGTTGATCGGTGGAGATTGACCGTAGAGCCTGTAGATCACGGTAACTACCTACTTACTCCTTCTAATCTACAAGAATGGATGCCACTCCTATTTATATGAAATACAAATGATAAACTTTTCGCAGATTAAGTAATAATTACGTCGCTAAAGGAAAGGCTTCCGTTATATGACATCCGTGTAATGTTAGAAAAAAGAATCAATTTATAACCACCTTAAAAAAAAGGAGGAAGTTTTTTTTTTTTTTAACGCTGATAGTCCTTTGTTTGACCACGATCTCACCTGTTGGTAAGTGACGATGTGGCCGAAGATGGAGCACAAAGGTCTAGAAGGCACGTATTCACTCTAGCCTTGAAGACACCCAGATTATAGTTTTCAGGAAAGACAGACGACGGTAGTGTATTCCACTCCTTAGCAGTTCGCATTATAAAGGTAGAACTGAAACGTTTTATGCGAATAGAAGGTATACTAATGAAATAATGAGGTAAGGATGGTACTGAGCCGTACACCTGCTCGTCCTATGATGAAAAGGAGATGGTGGGATAAGATTGTGCAGTTCCTGGGAGCAAGTTATTTTTTATTTGAATGATACTGCCAGATTGGGCGCATTTTCATCAAAATATGATACTGATGATGGAATCCATGAGGAATTTAGGTAATTCCTCAAATAACCTCATAACTTCTAAGTTGTTTTGAAGACCAGGCAAAAGGACTGTGATAGTACGTTACCCAATCTACATAAAACTAAACTAATTTCTACGAGTAGGTATGCTAATCTGACGGGAAGCGATAAATAAGGTCCGTACACAGGGACGTCGAAACTTACAGCCCCCTTCCCTTTGTTATAACTTTTATGCTTTGTTATAATTGAGCGGGACGGAGCTTTGAAAGCATAGTAAATTGAGATAAGTAGGAAATCGCAGTGTAAACAGAATTTGGGTTGGTTGGTGTGGCATGTACTTACATGCAGTACGTAAACACTTACACAGCTACGGTGCTACAACGGTGCTACAATGGCTCTGCTACGGTGCTGCTACGGTGCTGCTACGATACTGCCGCGTCACGTCTTTGGCACCGCTACCTGTACATACTTTTATGAAACTTTTTGGTTATCTACCATATTGACTAGCTAGATCCTTTGCAGATAAAGTTCTAGTAAAGTAGGTAGGGGCGCCAATGTTGTGGAAAATGTATTGAGTCGTCAGTGAAGTGGGTTATTTTGACCATGTTTCTTACTAAACAATATAGAATAGAAGAATAGAAATAGTTTATTTTGAACAGCAAATACACAGCATGGGAACACAATACAATAATAGACAGACAGAACACGTTTTTTGCTGTGTGTATAGTGCCGTCAAATATTATGTGTATAGTGTGAGTTTTAATCGGTTCTAAAACATGATTTAGTACAGAAAAACTGACTTTTTTCTTAACATCAAAAAATCAACATAAACAAGCATTAATGTTGATTTTACTTAAAAAATTAACTTTGCTTAGTTCATATAAGACACAGTATTGTTTGTAATCAAATTATTGGTCCAAATCAGTGTTATGTAGCAATTATCACTACATCCTATAATGGAATTTTTGGCAGTACCAAACTACATGTTGAGCACCAATCAAGCGGTTGGCCATGAGACGCCGGCCTGCTCAACCGTTGAACCAAAAAGCACAGGGTAATATTTTTGCCCTTTCTTACTGGAGCAAGGTTAAGCACGTATTAAATTACCTAAAATCTACGTCAAAACACATTATTTGCTACCAAATTTGATTAATCGGATTACATGTGTGGGGGGGTCCAGTTATTACGGTAGTTTTGTTGGTAAAATTTGAAACTGTGTTCCCCATCACAACCTATCACATAGATTATTTAATTTTATTACCATATCCTACTAGGTTTATGTTCTTTGCTGTGTGACCAAAGTTTTTTTTATCGAATGCCTGAATGAAATAAAACTTTTACTATGGATGTTACATGAATAATAAATTTACGTCTCAGCGTAACTTGATATGTTGGCTAGCTATCTAATCCGGAAATAGAAATAAGTAATACTTAACACAGCTTACTTAGTTATAATGTTTTCAGACCATATTTTTGCACTCAAATGAGGTAAAATTCCTAGAGTAATAATGCTGCAATTGTATTAAACTCAACTCAAAAGTCCGCAATTTAATTAATTTAATTTAAGTCCGGTTTAAGTTTTGTCTTGCTGCTCGCTTATTTAGAAATGTCTAATTCACTGTAGAAAGCTTTAGTCGAGTTAGTCATGGGATATCAATGGCGGCGAAGAGCTCACCATTGGCCTTGTTCCTACGATTGTGCGACTATTTGGGCAAGCTTACATCTTCTGAGAAGACGGCATGTGCCTATAAAATGAACCTAATTAATTCCATACAGAAATCTCAACATCTCAGCTATGGAACACCAAATCCATCCAATTAAGTCGCACAGCTCAACGGTGTAGCTTTATAATGAGGTGCCTACGAACTATTAGACGTTGTAAGAGCAGTGTAGAGGGGCCGGTGACTGCCGAAGAGGGCGTGATCGAACGCCGAGCACAAGAGACTGAGATGTCGATAGAACAGGCGCCCCTCGAAAGCGAAACCCTTAGCGATGCTTCTGACAAACCCTCGTTCGAGCCACGCAGCAAAAACAGGAACTTCACACACCCACTAGTTTTTACATTAGCACGAAAAATATTTGCATAATAATGCTCCACTTTTTATCATGGAAAGTTACCTCGGGCGCACATATCAGTGCAGGCGCGAAGCTTTTGCTCTTTTTTAAAATAGGTATCCGTTACGTATGAATTGCCGGAGCCCCGTAAGCGCTTTAACTTTTTTCCTAACTTTCATTCTACGTGAATTTATACAAAAGCCAGACAGTGATAATGTCTTCCATTTGTTAAGAGACGAGAATTACAACCGCCGCCGCTGCTGACGACGGAAAAGAATAAAAGGGTTGTCTTTGTTGGTGCGGAGGAATACATTTTATGCAGCCGCTTGAGCGGCGCACGTACTTTTCTATCGTATAATCACGCTATTGTGTGGCCCTTGTTGCTCAGTATTTCTTGCGAACTTATTTTAAAAGAAGTATTTTGGTTTTTATAGCTATTCACTTGGCTTAAGAGCTTTTCGTGCAATATTGAAAATGGGTTCTCTATGAGTGTCTTTAGATCGATAACCACTTTGTCTAAGTCGGTTTGCGTTTGTAAAGTACCATTAAGTTTGTGTTACCAAAACAATACTAAATATACTAAGTACCTACGTGCTATAAAGAGATGAAATACAATTAAATATTGTTTCCAGAATTTAGGGAAATATCGTCCGAAATGGGAGCTTTATCCACAAAGGTGTCCAAATGAAAACACCCCGAAGCGGCCGGATATTGTGCCTAAGCCCTTTCTGCGGAAAATCTCGATACGACCCATCTTTCACATAATTAATATTTAATACCAAGCATCCAGTCCTATAAACGTACCTTTTGTTATTCAAATACCTTTGTTTAATCTGTCCGTTTACCAATCAATCTATAGATGAAAGCTGAGTTCACATTATTTCATGTGAAACTTAACATAACTTGAGTACTTAACATGTATTGTTCATTAAGGTGGGGTGGGGTATAACGCAAAATTACCAACCTTAGATCTGATTTTTAACTGACTTAATCAAATACAATATTCATATTATAAATATGCATGGATACAACATTATAATTCCGAGGGATCACTCTACCAGAAACGCGAAAGGACAATATTTTTTCGATAGAAAAAAAATCTAAAGTTACATCTATTTTTTGCCTTTATTCGATTGTTTATTAAAATCGTGCATATTATTGGGTAAAAATTTAGACAAATAAAGTCAATACAACAAAGCCGAGGGTTTACTTTAGGGGTTTTGTAAAATTATAGATATTTTACGAGATATTCAATTAAAACCGCTTTTTTCGTGCTCCGCCAGACGTTTTTTTGTATGAAGACATCTGCATAGTTTTGGCGCAGTCTTAAAAAAAAACTTACTGATTTTATTGATTGTTTTTTTTTTTTTTTTTTTTTAATAATATAAAAATGCCACAAATGTATGAATGTAATGTAATTAGGTTTTTTTTAATTTGATTTGAGTTGTGGAGTACTCAACCTCCTTCATAAGGTACCACCTAAGACGCGCCCTGTGCGGCATTGCGCTGCGCCTGCCACCCTGAGACATAAAGATGAAAATTCTCATGTGCATGTGTGCTTTGCGCCAGAAATAGGTACGGTCGTAGTCCCTCCCTGGACGAAATCTTTTCCAAAATAGCTCTACATACCTACCTACCTACTACGACTAAAACGAATACTAACTTACCCTAAATTTCAGCAAAACGCAAATAAATACGCCCTTGCGTTCTGCTTAAACTACATAAGTTCTTGAATCAATTTAAATAATCTTTGTACTTGAGATTAAGCACTTGACAGATTACTGAAAGTAATATATTTATATGTTCAAAGTACATACTTTACACAACGTTTCTTTTGGTTGTATCGTTATGTCATTGTCAAATCAATATCTTGTCAGCCATAGGGTGTGTTTTAGAACGAAGAGAATTGTACATGTTTCCGAACGAAATGCCTTGTACCTATAATTTACATTGTATTTAGCTTAGCAATTAGAAATAAAGCTTATTTAGCATTACATTATAAGCAGTATATTATTATATGATAAATAATAGCTTGTCAAACAGTTAAACACTTTATTTTGCAATTTTGAGTTGGATAGTTGCATAATGTAGTGTTGCTGGACTTGGAAGTAGGTACACAACTTTCTGTTTTGTTTAGGTGTTGTTATGTACTGTTTTATGATAAGAATGAGATTGATTGATAACAAAATTTGTATAATTCATCAAGTAAGTTTTAAAAAGGATCTGTAAAACTAGATTTTGTTATAATAACCAATGTACAAATATACCTTACCGATCTCTGTGATTGGTCGATCCCATTTTAATGAATATTGGCCTAAATAACACAATTTAGTAATATTAAAGGGTTCTAACAATCACTAAGTAGGTATATTTCAAAAGAGTTTTATCGCATTATATGCCATGGATATTTCTGTTCTGCGAATATATTTGGGCTAAATATTTCCTGTGCTGTGATTGGTCAAGGATGACTTGACCATTAATGTTTTTGTGAAGGTATAAAAGTTGATGACGATGTTCTGAGAGGACAGTGAGGATTGTAAAGTTCTGCTATCAAGAGGTATGAAGTAGTTTTATTACTAACTGTGTATCTTGCTATATGTACCTACCTGTGTTGATATTATCCGGTTCGATATGTAAGTAAGATGTTGAAATACCACCGCAAGCCCAAAGACAAGTTAATACGTAAGTCATACCGGCTAAAATCAATATGTGTATATACCTACCTTTTGTCTAAATGAGTTTATTGTGCACCTGATCATGTGTTAAAAAATAAATATGTAGTAAGTGGATTTTCATAACTTTATTTTATAAACCGAATAAAGAGGGTATTACAATTGATGGTAGTTACACTTATTTCTTGCTTAATTAATAGGTACCTATCAATATAATCAATTCTATTACATTCTCTTAGCACATTCAGAAACGATACTGTGCTGCTAGTAGGTAGGTACTAAGTACACAGTTATAAGAAAGTATCACATGTAAATTACATCCAACCCAGACTAGTTTGGTTAGTTAGACTGATTTGCCTTAGAAGACGATAATTTATTAGCATAGCTAACATGTATTACATACACCTAATATGTCACATAGGTCACACATACTAGTTACTATTACTACTTCGTGTCACAGGCTCTATTTTGATTACCCCACGTTATGTAAGTGATCAGGATGGACTAAATATCATGTGTTATACACATTCATATTTAGGGCTATCTCGACTAAATCTGACACACTCATGAACAATGAATAAATCATATAATAACTTAATTTTCATATTCTTTCACTTAAGAGTATTATTTTATCGTTCGTGGTATCGTTGAGTAGAATCAGATGGCATATTTATTCAGTAACACAAATATCGTGCAAATGGCCGTTAACTGCGGTTAAATGGAATCTCAAATGAATAATTTTACAGCAGCAGAAATATAATTAATTTTTGTGGCAACATATTAAAATATTTACCATACGCATTGACCTAAAAGTAAATGGAATTCGGGTCAGCGCTCAGAAAGTGTCCAAACCAAAAGAGAGACAAAAGTTCTGACAAATTCATTGCTGCTTGATTTGTGAACAGATTTTATTGTGTTTTTTTTATTTGAAAGCAGGTTTCCTAGCGATGGTTCTTAGAA
This sequence comes from Operophtera brumata, assembly GCA_932527175.1. Classification (NCBI taxonomy): domain Eukaryota; kingdom Metazoa; phylum Arthropoda; class Insecta; order Lepidoptera; family Geometridae; genus Operophtera; species Operophtera brumata. The sequence goes on along the minus strand of OW052237.1, from coordinate 8,220,359 downwards.
ATGTTTTATCAAAATTTGGGTCAGCCGTATCAATGTAAAGGGGGTAATTTAAATTTATAAATTTCTTCTTGTAACTTTTGTCGTTCATATGAAATGCTAAGTCTATCGTAGAGTTATTCAAAAGTCTTTGACCATAGGTTTTAACAGCACCTATATAAGTACTAACCATATTTCCACTGACTTATCATTAATTATTTTTATCCTCCTAATTGAATTCTACACAAGTAAAGAAAAATTCAGTAATCCCCCATTGCGTTCTATGCATCAGTGGATTTATAAAGGCTGCTGATATTGAGTAAGTACATAAATCCCACTATTATAAATGCGAAAGTATGTGTGTGTGTGTGTGTGTGTGAGTGTGTTTGTTACTTCTTCACGCTGAAACGGCTGGGCGGATTTGCATGAAACTTGGAATGGAGATAACTGGACTCCCGGAATAACACATAGGCAAATTTTTATCCCGATAATCCCACGGGATCGAGACTTACGCGGGTGAAACCGCGGGGCGCTGCTAGTAAGTAAATAAAACGCACTTGGCCATCGTTTTATATTATTTCAATTAATTAAAGCAGCAAGATGAATTCTCCAATAGTAAATTAGAACCTCAGCCCTCATTAAAGTTCATTACATTGAATCGGAAGTCTATCAAAAGGATTTAATTCAAATGAGATTTCATTTCTATGCCATAGCCGCCCGAGAGGTCCTCGACGGATTATACGTATTTGATATTACTTAACAGATTCTAGTTGAATGAAATGAAAGCTTCGTTAGAATTAGGCAACCCAATTTCATCTCGCCGAGATGCCGAAATACCGAGATCTCGGGCTAATTTCGCGGGATCAATCTTGGATCGTATTTCAACCGAAATCTCGCGATTCTAACTTATCGCAACCATTTAGGGTTCTATACCCAACCGGGTGCCACCGAGACCCTATTACAAAGCCTACACTAACCGTCCATCCGGTCGTCCATAATAAAATAAAATAAAAAATAAAAAAGCGGCCAAGTGCGAGTCGGACTCGCTCATGAAGGGTTCCGTAGCAGCAAGTAACATAATATAAAATTTCTTGGATGGTTTACGATTTATGACGTTTTAAAAAAAACTACTTACTAGATCTCCTTCAAACCAATTTTTGGTGGAAGTTTACATGCATTAGGATTAGTTTCGTACATCATATATTTTTTTTAGTTTTAATATTCTCTTATTTTAGAAGTTACGGGAGGGGGGCACACATTTGACCACTTTGGAAGTGTCTCTCGCGCAAACTATTCAGTTTAGGAAAAAATTATATTAGAAACCTCAATATCATTTTTGAAGACCTATCCATAGATACACCAAACGCATAGGTTCGATGAAATTTTTTTTTCAGAGTTTCAGTTCAATTATGGGTACCCCAACAATTTATTGTTTATTTTTTATTTTTAGTGAAAATCTTAATGCTGTTTACAGAATACATCTACTTACCAAGTGTGACATACACGGACAGACAGACAGACATGACGAATGTTGAGTGGAGGAAAGTTGGATGAATTTTGTTGTGACATGAACCAAATAATTAATAATAAAAAATAAAAGTTGTATCCATGGACTTAGTATCTTATCTTATCTTATCTTGTATCAGACACAGAAGAAGTACTACTACATTCATGGTGCCAAGGGAACAGCCTGAAACTGTATGCTTGTATGTCCCGAATGCAACATTATATTGCTTTCGGGCGCAAAATGGTGGATTACAGAGAAAATTACTGGCTGATAATAAAACATATAATAAAGCATCCAAATGAATATACACGCTCCACAGATACCAAAAAGGCTCTAGATTTAAAACCCTCATTCATGTTTGTTTCAAACCTGTCCCTGTGTAAGCTTTATTCTTGGCTTCAATCAAAAAACCGGTACTTTTTTTAAATAAAAAAATACTCGGAGCTTAATGCGTAAACAATCTATTACCGGAAGCCGACAACCTGATACCACTCAAATTAGAATTTGCTGAACTTTCTTCTCTAATTACCTTTTGTGTCCACTTTGGAACATCAAAACGAAACGCAGATCTGTTTTATTACAGTTGTTCAGTAAATTTAATTAAGTAAAGGGACTCTTGACTTTTTTTCAATCTGTAGGCCAATTATAAAGTTGGCGAGACTTGTAGCGACAACCAGTGAAGAGTGGCTACTTGAACCTTCACCGACATTAGCAATATTAACTGGAGTGGTATTAGCTGACGTTGCTCTCGTACCTATACAACTTGTATATTTCTGCAGTCTGAGAGCTCTCTACAATACTTAGAATAAAACATAGAGAGCCTTAAACTCAATAACTACTTAACTACTTAGTCGTAATTTGACGAACTGTACTGGCTGAGAAACCAGAGGTTGCGGGTTCCATTCCCGCTTTATGTATGATCTGCAAATGCCTGCTCTGGGTGTTGTGGTATTCGTAGCTCCTGATACCCACGACATATGGCATCCTAGTGTGGGATCAGAGGCCGTAGACAAAGTAACAATCGAATAGCGATGTCGCTAGTAGAAAAGCCAAAAATGTATGAGATTGACGTACGCTATCGAGATGTCACGTAGTCTTTTGTATTGAATTACGACTGTAAAGATGGAATCGCTTCGAAGCGAATGCCACTTGGCTAGGCCGGCAGGACTATTTACGTGACTTTTGGATGTTATGTTGTTATGTATGTATGTACTTCAGAACTAGTATAGTATTATTTTATCTGTGCTTCAGAGTAGTATTTAGATTAATATTTGCATGCCGCCAAAACCACTATTTATCTTTCTCTGTTCTAAAATTAAATACCAACTGCTTGTAGTTGTAACTATATAAACGGCACAATAACATTGAGTGATGTTGTATGTAGGTAAGCGTCTCGGTGCCCGATGGAGCAGATATACAGAGTGTTCTAATGAATTCGTCCATGGACTAATGTCAGGCTTTAGATAATTTGAAACGAGGTGGGCAACCACTGACCCAGGTCAAAACAAATGAACGAGGGCCCCTTCATGGAAGTAATTAGTACGGTTCTAAATGTTGTTTTTGTCCAATTTTTCTATAGAAGTTGGGAAGCATAATTTGTATTTCTAAATAATTAGATAAATCAACTCATTGCATTGGCTTGAAACAAAACGCAACAAGCTTTATTACTTTTCCGCAACTTCTACGCAATAAATTAAATTAGCTGTTTTAAATATCTTAACATATATTATCAGTAACTAAAAGTATCTCAACTGCACGTTACGTTAGTCAAAAAAGTTGGGTCAAACAATGTATAGGGAGTTAGTTGTTTTTACGCCATTGAACAAGAATTATCTGTACACGGTGTTTTGTCTTTTGCATACCAAGCAGTTTCTAATTTGATCGAAAGAGACAGAACACGGTGTAACTATTCGTAGGATAATCCGCGTTTAATAAAAACACGGCTGTTTCTTTCAAGCCAATATAGCTATTAAATATAGTTATTATTATTAATTTAAGCTAGATAGCGTTTATAGCTAAAAAAACAGTAAATACCGATTAAAATAAAATTAAATAGGGATTATAAGCATGCCTGAATATATTTTTATTTCAGGGATTAAAAACTGTTAAATAAAATACAGGCAAGCTAAGACCGAAATAGTTTTTAGTAGTAGTTTTACTAGCTTTTTTGTGTAAGAGTTCATGTGGGGAAGTACTACCTCCAACCCTATTTCTTCCGCAAAGCAGTAGTGCTCGCATTGCTGTATTTTTCGTTTGAAGGGTATGGGTGCCGGTGAAATTACAGACACATGAGACTCTTCATCTTTATGCCTCAGGGTGGCGGGCGCAGTGCAATGTCATATAGGGTGCGTCCTAGGTGGGCGTGACCTATGAGGTTATGCATTGTTACATGCAGAGGTTACAGCTTAACATCAGGTGGGCCATCTGCTTGTTCCGTCATTAACGCAGGTAAAAAAAAGAAACAAGTTAGTTACGCAAAAGATCTCTCCTGACTGCTGCTCTGCTCACATCACCCACCGAGTTTTATTCAACGCTCCAATCAGGTTATTCATGTAAATAGATAGAATGGAAACCTTAGAGCTCCGGGGAAAGCTTGACTTAAAATGTTTATAGAATCCTATCCACTAATGTTAAGGCGATATTTTAAAAATTTGCAGTCGTTGCGTTACACGCTCACTCAATAAAGGTAAATGTTACAAACTTGATGTTAACACAGTAATTAGTTGAGGATGTAATCTAAATAAATCAAGAACAGAAACACGACTGGTAAACCATTCCTGGGTACTTTTATTTTTTAAATTGGCCCTCCTTAAACCCGTTTTACGTACCTCCTTCGAATAGAGAAAATATTTAGCGTAAATTTGTATACTATTCAGTAGGTACCTAAGCACATTACGTAAATTAAAGTAGAAGGATTTATTTTTAAAATTTGCTACTTTAGAAGCAAAACGATGTTTTTTCATTTGTCGCTAACGGCATAAATCTATACATAATCTCTTCCCGGGTTCAAGTGAATAGGGCTGTCACTTTCTTGCAGCTATTGTTTTCTTGTTTTCTCCGCCCATTCGATAGTTTAACATATCGCCTTAAGCTTCGTTTGAAAACTCTTGAATTGTAAAGTAATTCAAGCGCGCTCAGAGGTATGTATGAGGTGTTTTACATTAGGTACATCGTACGTAGGTATTGTCGTTAAAAACGGTTCCCTGTTCCTTATACATAAGTGGTTTATTTTATGACTTTCAAATACAAGTTTTTAACTTCGTTTAAGGCTAAGGAGCCCATTTCTGTTTTTAAAATGTACAACCTGTACAACCTTTGTTTTTCTTATTTACCTACAAATTTTTGTTGATCAAAAAATTTAACGCAAAGCTAATCGATTACGCCCCAGTGTGTTTAGAGATTGAAGTAGAAATTAAATGATTAATATTTTCTGTTTTTTATATCACAAGTATAGCTCAGCTAGCGAAACGTCATTTAAAAAAGAAAAAGCATTGAAATTGATTGAAACCGATAGCAACAGAGTTCCGTAACCGCGCCGCTGAACTATATTTATTTGAAATTAAAAATATATGAAAATTATAAAATAAAAAATTATGTACTTGTCAAGTGGGCAGTAATAACTATTATTTAATCTGTGACGCGGAAGTACTCAATTCTCTTTGCCGTTTGTACTTGCAAAATGCATTTTATCCCGACTTCATTGCTTATCCTTTGCATAGTTAGATGCGGTACTGGTGTGTGCATTCATTAAGTTTTCTCATATTGGTTGGCTGCGGCCTCATCGATCTGGCAAAAAACATTTTCGGCTCGAGTATTTCCGCTGTCTAAGCACAAAAGATCTCATATTTTTACTAAATAAGAAGCTGACGATAGAAATCTATAGTACATATTATTGGAAGTCCAACGAGATATTGCATAAACAAGTCCATTTAGCGAACTGCCATCAACAATATCAATGGCGTCGTGAAAAGCGGCGGAAACAAATCCAAGTGTACAACTTTGTTATCTATTTACGTTACGATAATATGCCTGATAGGTACTATGTAAATAGGTAGAACCTGGTTTTTTACCAAGTTGATTGTTTTGGTAGAATTATAAAGGTTTAGTGATAAGTGTTGTAATAATTATATTAGTGTTATTACGCCAACAGATCGGCGTATTTTTTGCATTAATGTTTGTTTTGCTCATGAACACATTTTGAGATAGTGAAACATGATTTTGCGAAAATAATAAGAACTAACACATGTTTTGATTGATAGTGTCTGAAATATTATTAGTTTAGCTATGACTGTCATTCAATGTTATTTATATTGTCTTTTTTTGTTCATTGAATAATGATATTTATGAGACACCTTCAATTAAAATATACGTGTTAGGTCTCCTAATTTCCGCAAAATTAGTTGTAGCTATATCTAAAAATGTGTTGATGAGCTGTGTTTAGCAAAAAACACATTGTAATTTGAATTTCGCGCGTCACCCAACCAGCACATCTCTATCTTAAAAATGTCTATAAAACATCTAATAGAATGTATATTGGATTGTCTATCTTAAGAGTTAAAGATCCCTCGAGATATCTCTAAGAATGTTTGTAGATACAGTTTAGTAAAAAAGGGCACAACTTTAAGAGTAGGTCACAAGATTGACTTAAGAAAACGTCTGTAGGTAGTATTACGAGTAAACTTTTATCATATTTCTTAAGAAAGCTATCTAGATAACTACAAGACAATTTCCAGATTAGTATTTCGTCTTCTAGATAGTTTTTAGACTATGATAAGACCATGATAGCTGTAAATGATGATGAAATTTTAAAACCAAAGTTACTAAAGCGTTACAATTATAAGAAAATATTATTTAAAGGAATATGGTATTAAGTATGATGGCGTACAATTGATATACTATCAATAATTATTACAACATGGCGAAATAATATTAAATATTCCTCTTTTTAACGCGGTGTTTTATCGTGCATGTAGTGCAAATACATGTGCGGTTTTATATACATCGTAATAAATGTCATATTATCAATCTTAAAACAAATGCGCTCGCTCTATTTAAATGTTGAAGTATAAATTATGAGGCATAAAATATTATTTAGTATGTTCGGAGCCTAAGTTTTTTTTTGTTTTACTGCAATGAGAATGAAAACTCATAAAATAAATCGTTACAAAACATTCTAGATTTTCATCTCATATTTATGGTTTTTAAAACGTGAGAAATATTCCAGGACAACAGCACAACAATTAAATAAAATTAAAAATGGCGATAAGTGTAAAAGGAATTAATTACAACATCCATTAGATCAATCATTCTATAGCATAATTTTTAGACAAGCTATAGAATATGTTAAGATTAATTTTATTTCCTATAGACAAATTGCGTTTGTAGCAGAGCATTGAGTCTAAAGAGACTCTTAAAGTTGTCTATAAATTGCAATGTTTGTAAACAATTTTTTCTTTTCATAGTCTCTCTAGATCCTATGTAGGTTTGTGTGGATAGTTTTATGCAACAAAATTAGAAAAAGTCGGGAAAAAGGTGACTGTCAAATTATTATTTTCTTTTCGTTTGGTTGTGATGCAAGCCAACAATTTTTATTATATTATGCATAAATCTGTTACCTACGTGCTTTGTACCTGGAACTGTTCTCGATTATTTTTGAAGTAGAGCTGAACTCTTCGACGATATGCACCAGAACTTTTGATATTTTTTACTTTTTCCATATTGCATAATATTTTTCCGACACATTAATAGTTTTAAAGACTTATAATACTTAAAATGTATTTTTCAATACCAAATTCACTGAAAGCGCACTATAAAAGTTAACCGATAAGATAGAACACTATAAATTATCTATTGAAGGAGTTTCTTCAAGAATAGACTTGTGATCGCTGTTTTATAGAGTATTTATAGACAATATTAAATATGTATAGAACAATTTAACTTAAAATAATCAACAGATCTAAAGAAGCTTTTAAAAAAAGGACTTTAGATTTTTTACACTTTATTAAGATTAATGGTCTTATGGAGGTTTTAAAACTTTGACTTGAGGTAATTTACCCTATTAGATTTTATTTTCTTTTCTAAACCCATTTATAGAGAGTAATTATCTTAACATATACCACGATAAGAATGTCTATAGATTTAATGGATTTATGACTTCTAATGAGTGCTACTTGGGCAAGCGAAACGTTCCAACTTAATGAGATTAACACATAGTTACTAAGTGGCTCACGAGTGTAGAACTGGATCAAAAAACAGCAAAATGATATATTCAGACAGTGAATTGCTAGTTTGACCCATGTCCCGGTCAACATTGTCAAGGTGCCTCACAAAATGGCAGGACTGCGGTTGACTCACGCCCTCATTGAGGTAATCTTGTGGGAAATCAAGACAGCCACAACTGAGCAATCTGTTATTTCTCGCCACGCCATCATAACGAGATCTCTTTAGACCTTGTCATGTTCAGAACGCACCAACTTAACAAGGGTCTCGCTAATATGGTCATAATATTGATGTACATTATACATTACGAGCGGAAATCTAGACAGAGACTAAGCATTGAGTTTGTTGGATAGGAATGAAAATATTAAATTATTAAATTAACTTACTGCGTACAAGAACTTTAAAATAAAGGGATTTTTGTTTTTAGTTCGTTGAGTTTATTTATTTATTGCTAATCAACAGCGTTTACCTTATAATCTAGGCAAAAACATGTGTGAAATCATAAGGCCATTAACACAATTTTTTATATAATGCAGTAAGTTGTGGAGGTAAGGAATTTAAGGTGGTAATTTTTAAAAAGGCAGATTGGTATCCTTGTTTCTAATAAACACAGAACATCCTTTGAATAGTTACATAGTGTTTTGTCTCTTTCGATCGAATTTGAATCTGCCTGTCAATGCAAAAGACAAAACACAGTGTAAGTATTCCAAGGATAATTCGAATTTAATAGTAGCACAGTTAAATTGCATCCAAAAAGACCAGACCCAGCGTGTGGAACTAAGGAACTGACATTCAACATTTGCTATTCCTTATGGAAAGCTTATGAAAATCCATCGCTTTATACCTACTAATCTATCACCACAAGAAGACCCTCGCAAAGGAGCGCCTTTTGATGCCCTGTAGAACGCAACTCTATATAAACATTCCAACACGAAGCACCTAAGAATCTGATTGATTTGGAATTCAATTTAAATGTGGCCCAACATTATCGAACCAATGATGCGTTGCTAATTTCGCTATACCTAATTAGAGATGACTCTGGTGACGTACATTTTGGGCACACATCGGCTAAGCACCGATACTGTGATTTTATTCGGAAACCTGACCATTGGACAGTGTCCAATATTAGTTTGTGATACCAAGATTTAACCGAACTATAGCAAAGCCTTTTTGACCCCCGACGAAAAAAGAAGGGGTGTTATAAGTTTGACGTGTCTGTGTGTGTGTGTGTCTGTCTGTCTGTCCCATCGTAGCTCCCGAAAGGATGAACCGATTTCGTTTTATTTTTTGTTTGAATGTGTATTTGTCGGGAGTGTTCTTAGCTTTGTTTGATTAAATTCGGTTCAGCCGTTCAGCGACGGGGGTTTTTTAAATTTTTACAAAATTAATTAATTGTTCTCTATACAGAGCTTTAGACCCAGACAATATATCATTCTGTTAAGTGTATATAAGTGGAAGTGTAAGTGGAAAATTATATTTTGACATATTTTTTAATTTTAATTTTAATTTTCTTTTGTCATCAATACCTGATAATAATAAAATAACCGTAAAGGAATATTTGCACGCTTTATAAGCAAAAGTATGAGCACACTGAATTTTGTACTACCTACCCATAACTTTACCATACTTTAGTAAATAAAGATACTTGATTTGATTTGAAGTAATTGAAATCAAATTAAGAATACGCTAATTACTGAGCTATAAAAATACGAGCGTGAAGCATCAAAATATGACCAGCTTGTTAATTGCGAATCCTCTTCAAACATTCGCATTTTCATTCGCGTGGTGCCTATCGGGACCATTTATAAAATATCTGCATGTACTGCAATCATGGCAGACTATGTTATTATATGAATATTTTATTTGAACGACCAATTGGCTGTCGCGCGTATATTTGATATTCACTGCGGGTCCGAAAGGTTTGCTTATTAATTGGATTGTCGTGGCACGGACGACGAAATCGGCCGATGTGAATTGCTCTTAATTTGCTGCCGGCCCCCTATAAAATATATGAAGCTTTCAGACTCGACCGCGCTGAAAACGGGTTGCGAATAGCAAACACAATATTAATCTGCAGATTAATTGGAAACCGAAGGATTATAATCTTTCGTTAATTATGTCATTGATTTATTTATGTTTGCAATTAAATTTTAATCAAGTAGAATATATAAATAAACTGCAATTAAGTGATTTTTACTTGAATTAGTTGAAGTGACAATGGGCCTGCCCTTTACATAGTTTTTTTTTGTGGTTTATTGTCGCCTCTAGAGAACCTATAATATCCAGCGGTTGCCCTGATCTACAACCGCTGGAGATTAAAGGTTCTCTAGAGGCGACCATAAACCGACGCAGTTTAGGACAGCCCCACTCGATGTATCGATACGACGACCTCAGACAAATAAATAAAGGTAAGACGGAACATATGCTATAGCAAACTGACGCTAGTTTTCTATGCAAGTGTGCGTGTCGTGACGTTCTGTCAGTTCACAGGAAGATGAGGCGCCTCAAGACCTTTCGTCGTGGCATCCTAAGATTTCAATTTCGACAGCTCGACCGATAGTGAACGCGTACCTTCATCGGTGATCGTACGCGCGTCACTCGGTCAGCGTCGCACTAAAGCTAAGGCCAAACCAACGCGTTCAGCTCACGTCCTCAGTGGCGTGCACGGTGGCGATCAATGGTAAGACAATGGATCGCCACCGTGCACGCTACCGCGGACGCGGGCTGAACGCGTTGGTTTGGCCTTATTTTTATTTTATTTATTTTTATTTATAGGTTAAACGTGTGTATATATCGCAATAGCGTGTCAGTCGACAGCCGAACTGTACCGACGGTTCTCGTCAGCGTGACGTAGCTCTACGCGCGTAGCAATTTATCAGCGCTACACTATTACTATATACTACTGTATGTTTTCATCGATATTGCTACGCTCGACCGACGGTGTGCTGACGTCGGTCGAGCACTAAAACGAACCTATGAGGAGGCTTAAACCTAACAGTGGATGCGAACCAGATGATGATGATGATATACTAGAACTTTACATAGTTTATAAATATGATTGAACAAATTACATACCTATAATAACTATAAAGCATTTTGCTGCTACCGAGCATAATCCTGTTAGCTGTGTTGCTCATACATGTTGATGTACTATTGTGGATAACGTAGCTTTATCGTGAGAAGTGGATCAAGGGATTGGAAATTTAAAATGTTATAATGCATGTCGTGAGAGATGGAATTACGACAGCATAGTCACGACCCACTAATATCATAAATGACAGAGTTACGATGTTTGGATGTTTGTATCCGTTTGTTACGCACGCCGAAACGGGTGAACTGTTTTGATGAAAGATAGATTATAACCTGGATTGAGCTACGTTATACGATACGTTTTACTTTATACGATATAACGTTATACGTTATACGAGATATAGGCTACGTTTTATCCTGGTAAAACGCGAGCGAAGCCGAGGGCAGACATAAGTTTATCATAGTCCTGAAGAAAAAAACACCACTTTGTGGTAGGTACCCGATATGAATCACAGTCTTATCATCTTATCAAACTTGCTCAAGTTATTCAAAATGATGGTAATTAACAGAACAAAGTTGTGATTGCAAACAGAGAATTACAGAGATTCTCGATAATATAGGTCAATGAGAAAGAAACAATCAAAGTCTCACGATAAGTCATTAAATCTGATGTCAATCTGTTAGAAAAACCACAGAAGAAATAATAGGAACTAAAGCAAAGAAGTTTCACTCCAATGACGACTAAACCGACCTATGTATGAATCTGTGGCAAGTACGAAATAAACACACGATACTTAAAGTTTTAATTATTGCGTAATTTCGGATTGCACGAACGGATTACTATAGTCATATATTGAGAAAACAAAATTTATTTATAATTTACCGATAATGCTATTGCAGTACATCATTATCATCAGCCTACATCAGTCCACATCAGCACACCCTGGATACCTGAAGCACGGCTACCTCGGGGTCGGCCGAGAAAGCGTTGGCGGGACGATCTTGTTAATTTTGAGGAGTGGTGGGAGACAGCCAAGGACAGAGACAAGTGGAAGAATTTGGGGGAGACATTTGCCCAGCAGTGGGACAAAATAGGTTAAGAAAAAAAAGAAAAAAGGAAAAGACTAGTTACTTGAGTCGAAGCAGACTTAAAATAACTCCTTTATTCCTTTTACAATGTAAGCCGATTCGAAGTGGCACAGACCTCAGAATACGTGAGAAGCTCCCGGGAAACTCATAAAAGTTTTAATGACAACCCGCGGCTTCTAAATCCTTCAATTTATAATCCGTAGAAACAATGGGTATCTGAGTAACTAAATTCGTGGTATCTCTGGAAATATTGAAATTGATGGACGAGAAAATTGAAATAATAATTGCGATGCGGACAAAATATTTACAAAGCTGATGGCGCGGAGATTTAATTATTACAGTATTACAGAATTGAAATACCAAATGAGTCCAACCAATAAACTGCATTTTTTACAGTAGATTTCTTATTATAACAATGAATAAAGAAAGAAAGAAAGAAATAAAATTTATTTACTTTTCCCCAAGAGGACACAACACACACGCACACACACATAAACATAACACAAGAAAACAAAAAACATAAAATAAAATAAAAATAAAAACCGGCATTAAAAAGTAGATTGGCATCGATGTGTGTTGTGTGGGGTCAAATAGGTCCCTGTCTCAGGATAAGCTGCACCAAACCTAGGTTTAGTGCAGTGCTGGTTTTCAGACAGGGCCTAGGTAAGTGATGCCACGAACATCAATAAACTATGGAGGGGGGGGGGGGGGGGGGGGAATAGCAATAAATAACTAGTATGTAAAAATAAATACATACACACAAAAACATTATATGGAAAGTGCAAAATGATGAGGCAGATCGCTAAGTTAATTTAAAACGTCTGTGGGAGTAAGTATTCCTCCATGCTATAGACCCATGACATGATGACCAACACTGGCAGCATTGTGACAACTAGCATGCAACAATCCAACAATACCTACAGTCATACCGTAGGTATCACATACTCAAACAAAAAAGAAGAAGAAGAAATCAGACTGAAAAAGATCTGAATAAAGGCCAAACAGAAATTGTTAGTGATTGTAACAAGCTTTTTAGCTTGCTTTAACTATTACTGCATAATGTATCTTATCAACATATTCTATTTCACGAGATCTGTTCGGCTGTTTGTCATAGTACATGCCCATACACATTGTTTAGTGTGAGTAAGCTCAGGAACAATTATTAGTCTCGACTGTGACGCGGTCCGAGTCACTACTGGCCGTTCACCATAAGTTGGCACCTGCTATGGAGTATTTACAGTTGCCATCTTACGGTGAACGAGCCGGATGGACCGTTCACCGTAAGTTGGCATCTGCCATGGATTATTTACAGGTGCCATCTTAAGGTGAACGCATGGACTTAGTATACAAACAAGACTGAGCGCTCGCAGCTGTAAAACGAGCCCAGAAAGATATGAACTACAGAGTGAGTGTGTCTACTTATAATACGGTGATCATAAAATAAAGTCATATCCAGGAGACTTTTTCCATAGACACTTATGAACGTTTTTTTTTACATTGATAGGCCTTTGACCACGATCTCACCTGTTGGTAAGTGACGATGTGGCCGAAGATGGAGCACAAAGGTCTAGAAGGCACCTATTCACCCTAGACTTGAAGAGACCCAGATTATAGTTTTTAGGAGAGACAGACGACGGTAGTGTATTCCACTCCTTAGCAGTTCGCATTATAAAGGTAGAACCAAAACGTGGAGTGGAACAAATATTATTTAAATAAAATTATTTATCAAAGTTATTTATGCAGCCAGATTCATACTGGAGGCTTGGTAAGTGATCAGTATCACGAATAAATAACACTTTTTGTTAATTTCGTAAAATAAAATGTTGACCTCCCATAGTAGATGACTCGGGACTGGGCTTGCGATTGCAGGAAACACTTTTTTTTTCGAATATTACAAAAAGTGTTATCGAACCTTTTTACTGATTACTTATCGAGTGTTCAGTGTCGGCAAGCGGCATGATGCAGCCATGCCGTGATGTTTCTCGTCTGACGGGCCGGGGGTCCCGCGACGGCCAACTTTTAGATTTGTAGTAAAGATGACCTCTTAGTATTTACCTATACAATGGTCTTGGTCACCCTTGCTATCATAAAGCTATCATTTCAAGTGTTAGAAAGGGACATACTAACTCTATTCTACCTATCTCTCTTGGCTCGTTTTTACTCTATCTATGACAGTAATCTAAATTGACTCTTAACCTAATGGAATAAGGTCTTGTTTCGGTATAATAATTTTTTAAAGCGCTCAGTCCTGTTTGTGTACTAAGTCCATGGGTGAACGAGCCGGACCGTTCACCGTAAGTTGGCACCTGCCATGGAGTATTTACAGGCGGCATCTTACGGTGAACGTGCTGTGGTGCTTGTGTTCACGTCAGATTTTGGCAGCGCCTATACCTAGGAAGATGGACTAAAGGCATACATTCATAGCCTATACCGTCAGCATGGCAACTCAAACAAAGTAAAAAATAAATAAAAATGAGCGTACTTCGTGAGATAGCACAACTGTAACAATACCGTTGAACAAGCGCCGTATTATAGTCAGTTCAAATTCATATTTTCTGTAATATGGCTTGTTATTCTAGCAAATCCATGTTAGCATAAAATTCCTCGCTACACTCGCTGCCCTCGCTACAACAATTTACAATATAATATTCAGGCTCGCTGCACTCGACGTTGGCTCGCGTTACTACTTTTTATTACTATTACTAAGCCTCCACTGTCCGTCCGTCCGTCCTTCTGTCTGTCAGCAGGCTGTAACCTCATGAACCGTAATAGGTAGACAGCTGTTTTTTTACAAAGTATTTATTTCTATTGACGCTATTTATAACAACATAATAAAATAAAATTACAAATTGAAGCATTATGTATCGGGGAGCAGAATTTATCACAAGTTACCTACATTTTAGTAGTAGTAGAGCTTTTTTGTGTAAGAGTTCGTTCGGGGAAGTACTACCACCATACCTATTTCTGCCGCCAAGCAGTAGTGCTCGCACTGCTGTGTTCCGGTTTGAAGGGTAAGGGAACCGGTGAAATTACAGGCACATGAGACTTTTCATCTTTATGTCTCAGGGTGGCGGGCGCAGTGCAATGCCACATAGGGTGCGTCCTAGGTGGACGTGACCTATGAAGTAATGCACTGTTCATCGGCAGAGGTAACCGCTTAACATCAGGTGGGCCATCTGCTTATTCCGTCATTCAAGTAGTATAAATAAAAAAAAACATACTATTGCAATCTTCGACCAAAGTAAAATTTTACGTCGATGATTGCAATGACCAAAACTCACAGCATATAATACTCCTACCTATGTTTCCATCATAGAACCAGAAGACACGTTACCACGTGTACCCCGTGCCCGAATGGATGAAGCGAAAAACGGTACAAAAGCACAAAATACGTAGGCGGCGAGCCGTGTACCGCTCTTCGACCAAAGTAAAATAAATTTATTAATCATTTTATTTACGTCGATGGTACCGCTAGCCCGCTCCATACAAAACGATGTTTCATTTTCATCAAATCAATGAAATTTTGTTTAGGTAACATACAAATCGCTCTTGCTTCTCGCTGGCCTTTAGGTGGCTCGTTCGTTGGGTTACTGTTTATTTCTTGGTAAGATTAGATTCTGCGCTAAGTCAGTGACCAGTTGAGATATGAGGTAGCATCCAAGCCATATTAAATCAAAAATCAATTCTATAAAGCTCATTTTAGATTGAATAAAAGGCCTATAAACCCCAGTGGGGTGTTCAGATCTTCACAGCCACTTGTTAATGAAATGCAATCTAGTCACACCTATTTACCTTTTCCTACCTTGGTATCGATAATGGTAGATTTAGTCGCCAAATTCGAGCAACCGGGGTTTAAGCCAGGCATTCTAATATAGTGGTGACATCGTTTTCAAAATATCCAACGTCAATTTACTGAAAATAAATTTGGATGTTTGAATGTTTGTTACTCAATCACGTCGAAACGGTTGAACAGATTTAGGTACATTTTGGTACACGACTTCCGAACCGTTAATCCGATCTTCATGAAATTTGATTGGGGGGTAGATAGAATTGGTATAATTTGGTGGTAAGGTTATGAACTATATCAGTCGGGGGGGTAGTTGAGGTACAGGAGTCCAAGAGGGGGTAAAAAAAAAAAGGAAGAATATCAGATCAAATGGGGTGTCATGTGAAAGCCCCTTGCTTCGAAATTTCAAAACTATTTTTTATAATTTTTTAACTCGTGTAGTTTTTCAGATATTAGGTTAAATCGAAAATTTAAAAACAAAAACCTCTATAGGGTACTTCCTCTAATCATACAATGCTGAAATTTTGTATATTTGTAGCTTTTTTGACATTTATACTGGGAAAAGTCTAAACTTTAAGAATTTTTAAACTTGTAAACTAAAAAACAATTACCAGTATATTATCCATTGTTGACCTCCCGTTTCCAGGAATTTGAACTACGTTGTAGGTCAAACTTTTCAAACCACAGGTACGTATATTTTTTCGTAATAAATAATGTAACCTACCTAAATCGCGTGTATTCGCGAGGTCTCAGTTCGAGGCGAACCACTAGTATATATAACATGACAACACCCCAACAGTCACACACATAGTCCTGATCACACTAGGATTCCCTGTGTCGTGGGTATCAGAAACTACGAGTACCATAGTACCATACCACCCAGACCCGGAACAAATATTTGCAGATCATACAAACATTTGTCCCGCAGCACACCAACGTATTACCGGTAAATGATGTCAGTCACGGTGACGCTATCTTATGAATCTTGTTATATTCATGGGTTATCGATAATGGTTAAATTTATCCGCAAATTCGAGCAATCTGAAAGTTTAGAGCGCGGCCATAGGGAAGGGTCGGGTAACGATGGTTCAAAGTTTTAATTAAACAGCAACATCTGCGTGCGCCTCGTTACTGACACGGCCATTATTGATATTAACACACGACATTTTCAGTTTAGTAACACATAACTTTGTACCGGCCATTGACTATTGACCGCATAGAAAAGCTCAAAGTTACACAGCGTGCTATGCTCGTGTGATATAATCCAAAATGAGGAGATGCGTAGAAAATCCACGATAAGAAATAGCATGTTAAAGTGGCAATAGGCAAGCCATATAGCTCGCAGAACTGTCAACCGTTGGGGAATAAATAAATAAATAAAGCTGGACAGTTCACACAACATTATCTAGCCCCAAGCTAAGCAGAGGTTGGGTTATGGGTACTAGATAACTGATATTAATACACTACATTACATAGATAGATATTTTTTATTATACATAGAAAATACCCAATATCTGCAGATCGTACAAATATTTGTTCCAAGGCGGGAATCGAACCCGCAACCTCCTGCGTCGCAGACGAACCTTTGCCCGCCGCGCCACAGAGGTTGGCTAATAAGTCTCGAATGGCAAACACGTACAAATCCAACGACGCGAAAAAGGAAGGCTCTCCTCTCGATGGACCAAAGACATTATAAAGGTCGCAGGAAAACGGTGGATGGAGGCGGCTCAAGACCGTCATGGCATTCTTTGGAAGCATATATCCGGCAGTGGACATCTGTAGGCTGGTGATAATTAATATAGTATAATAATAAATAAATAAATAATGCTGGACAGTCCACACAACATTATCTAGCACCAAGCTAAGCAGAGCTTGTGTTATGGGTGTTAGATAACTGATATACTTAATACACTACATTATATTAATAGTTTTTTTTCTTCTTCTTAACCTATATTGTCCCACAGCTGGGCAAAGGTCTCCCTCAAATTCCTGCACTTGTCCCTGTCCCTGGCAGTCTCCCATCACTCCTTTTCAAAACCAACAAGATCGTCCCGCCAACGCTCTCTCGGCCGACCCCGAAGTCGCCGTCCTTCAGGTATCCTTCAGGTATTTTTAATTATACATAGAAAATACCCAACATCTGCAGATCGTACAAATATTTGTTCCATCGCCCGCCGCACCCGAGGTTGGCTAATAATAAGTCTCGAATGGCAAACAGTACAATCCCAATGACGCGAAAAAGGAAGGCTCTCGTCTCGATGGACCAAAGACAGTTGGTATTAAGGTCGCAGGTTGTTTAAGGGTCGCAGAAAAACGGTGGATGGAGGCGGCTCAAGCCCATCATGGCATTCTTTGGAGGCATATATCCGGCAGTGGACATCTGTAGGCAGGTGATAATTAACATATAACGCGATTTTAGTTCGCGATTCATGTTTGTGACAATTTCAAGGGTTGGAATAATAAACTCGCAGTTAATTTACTGCGCAGCTACTGTTTACTGAGTTATAGTACAGGCAAATTAGGTGATTTTTAGCAAAAGTGTGGAAGTAATTAGATGTAGTCACAAAACCTTTTCTAATTGTTTTGTTTGGCTACTTAATGGGGAAAATAGATGTAGTCGGTGCAATTTGGCATACACTTAAGACCGTTATGATCTACATTTGCACCAAGTATTTTTTTAATCCGACTTACGGAACATACGAAAAAAAAACATTTCTTAAAAAATCTTTTTTTCTGTATTGCGGCTCGGGGGAAATTGAAGTAGTCGGTGCAAATTGACAGAATTACCCGAAAAATGGGCCAAATAAATTACCAGGTTTGCATCTGGGTACCTCACACGGAAGTCACTTTTTCCATGTTTTATTGTCGCTCTACTTCGGGGAAATTTCAGGCAATTCTGGAATTTCACTTAAACTTATTCATTTGATTAGTACTACATTCGCCAGCCATTTAATACTGGAATTTATACACGGAACATGAATTTTTCATGTATTATATATGTAAGTTCAGTGCGGTGCTAAGAAACTAATATATATACTGTGGCGCTACACTGCTAACACTGTCCCCCGACCGCGGGGTGCATCCGTATTGATCCCAGAAAATCATCCCACGAGCTGAAAGTAATAATAATTATTCTGGATTCATACAATTCATATTCATTTAATTTTTAGAGTCCGTATTTATCCCACCTAGAAATACCTACATCTAAAGCGAGTGAAAGTAACGTCAGCAAAAAAATATGTTATTATGGAACATCTATTTATTTCATAAAATTGTTGGTATAAAATAATCAACAAAGTAATCATATATACAGTGTGTCCCAAAAAGTAGTGTCAAGCCGAAGTCCAAAGAAAAGTTACCCCCAGAGATACCCGAATCACCCCCATTTCGCGATTTTTAGTAGTTTTCGAGTTATGTGTTTTTAAGACAATCGGAGCTCTTACACTTTTTTAGCCATTGGGACTCGATTCGTTGAGGTAGAGGCCTGTTTTTTTGTTGTAAATAAGCTAAATACTAGGGCTACCTTGTCTGATAGCATTAACATCAATAGCACCTACTATTGCATTAAAATAAAAATAATAATATGAAGATATATTTTTTTTTGCCTCAACTCTTACTTTCAATGAACGTTTAAAAAAAAAGTCACATAATCTTTTTCATCCAAACATATCTTAAAAACATGGCTGATGTGACAGATATTAGTCATGTAACCTTGTTCCAGATTCTTGCACAGGATCATAAAAACACTCAATTTAATAAAAGTTAGTTCGATTTAAGAAAATGTTCTGCAAGCCGGAATTAAAAAGAAATGTGACAGTCTGAAGATTGTATTGCACATAAGCAATAGTAAAACAACCCATCTTTGTTGTTCAAGGACATTATTTTCTACATACGAGGCAGAAACCTGCGACAGATGGTGGGCCCATTCCAACTGCCAGATCGCCTAACTGGCGAGTCATACTTGAACTTTTTAAGAGAAGGTTTAAATGGATAATCCACAGACATCATTTTACTAACACGCCGAAACATGACTTTTTAAAACGACGGCGCACCATGTCACTTTGCGTCAAAAGTTAGACAATATCTTAATGACAGGTTTTTTTTAATACTACTAAGAATGACTGAACAAGCAGATGGTCCAACTGATGATAAGCGGTACTCTCTTCCTATGAACAGTGCATTATCACATAGGTCACGCCCTCCTAGGACGCGCCCTATGTGACATTGCATTGCGCCCGCCACCCTGAGACATAAAGATGAAAAGTCTCATGTGACTGTAACTTCACCGGCACGCACCCATACCCTTCAAACCGGAACACAGCAATGCGAGCACTACTGCTTTGCGGCAGAAATAGGTATGGTGGTAGTACTTTCCCGGACGAAGTATTTTACAAAAAAGCTCTACTACTACTAACAAAATGCGATACTTGGTGATAAATGGATTGGCCGAGGCGGGCATATCGCATGGCCCCCACGATCTCTCGACTTAAACCCCATTGAATTTTTTGTTTAGGGATATAATACAGAGATTGTTTACTCTCGAGAGTGCCAAAATGTGGAAGAATTGCGAAAAAGGTTGACCCAGGCAGAAACAACAATTCAAAAGCAACAGAATCGCTTTTCTACGCTTTAAAGATAATTTTTTTAGACGATGCTGATTATGTATTGAGCAAGAAGGTTGCCATTTCGAAAATTTACTGTGATGATTCACTGAATACATGCAATGCTGAAAGTTATTATTAAGTTTTATTTAAGATTTCACTTAATCTTAAAAACCAGAATTTCACATTCAACTGTTTAAATTGAATATCATGGATGATCCCGTAAAAGAATCTCAATCAAATTTACATGATAAATAGCTGACATAATGACCAAGTTTTTAAGATAGGTTTTGGAAGAAAAGGTTTATGTGACTTTACTTTTAAAATGTTCTTAGAATGTTCAATGCAATGGTTCGTGCTGTGGATGTAAATGTTTTTTTTGTTACTGTTTCGATTACTTTAAAAACCGATATCTGAGGTTTACTGTCATCACAAACAAAAATAAGTATAAAACATTTCAAAAAAAGTGGAAGCTATTTTTAAATTATTTTTTCAGGAAAATCACGGACTAGTGTAGAAATCGTTTCAGAGAATCAGAATTATACAATTATTTATAACATAAGCTTTTAGATAACATCAATATCCTATACAACGAGCAAAGATTCGTATATTATATAAATATTTGTAATGGCACGAGAGGCAACTGAGATTACTTTATACAGAAATTTCAATAGAGAAGATGGTTTTCAATTATCTGGAGTATGGAAGCCTGTGGTGAGAATGTGTAAAAATCAAAAAAGTGTGGTACCTGCTACGCGACCGGATACCGATAGTGTTGTGTGTCGAGTTGGGGTGAAGTGTGACAATGAAACCGATGGTAGTGGTATCGTTCATAATAAAAGAGTGAGAAAGAGGGTAGATTGATATATCTGCCAGTAACATCTACTCGCAAAGACATTAGTTAGTTCTCCCGTGATCAGATACGATTAGAATATGATATAAAAAAAAAAATGCACTTAATCCAACCTAATACCCAAATTTGTGCAATTTATAAATAAAATGTGCAATTTCTAAATAAATAACGAAATTCCGATATTAATATCGGAATGCCAATATTGAGATTTAATATCGGAAATCAGTATAGGAATTGAAAACCTTCCGATATTACATGCCCTAAACGTGACATACAAGCAGACGGCCCGCCTGATGTAAAACAGTCACCGCCGCCTATGGACAACATCCCACGGTATTGCAAACGCGCTGCCTACCATTAAGAGCCCTATTGATATTTCTCTTGAATTTACCCATATTGTATAATTTATAAATATTTGTACTATCTGCAGATATTTGTTCAGGATGTTATTAATGTTATGTTATATGTTTTCGTTGGTTATTTTCTATGTATAATAAAAAATATCTATCTATGTAATGTATTGTATTAAAGTATATCATTTATCTAGAACCTATAACACAAGCTCTGCTTAGCTTGGGGCTAGATAATGTTGTGTGAACTGTCCAGCCTTATTTATTTATTAAATATTTATTTATAATGGTGACAGCGAGCTGATCTGATGATGGAGATGGAAGGTGGACAACGGAACTCCTCGATGGATGATAGTAGATTACTGGAAAAACTGTAGAGGTTATTTATTTTTACTTCTTTGCTTATATCCCAAAAGTTACACAGTCTAAAATAAAATTAAAACTAGTTTTGAAACGTCTATGATTGTTTCACTTTTTTACCCTTTCTTTGGCCCCAATATCTTCTACAACCCCCGAACCAATTTAGCTCATAACCTTACACAAATTGTACTAATACTATATACCCATCTACCAAATTGTATAAAGAATACTAGTTTTATAAAGAATATATCAACAGTTCGCAAGTTATCTTCAGACAAACATACAAACATACAAACATACGAATGCCAATTATTAATAATTTGCATCCAACAAAAATATATGAAAATGATAGTAAGGCATTTTTCTGTCTGACCGTACTAATTATCCATTATTAAAGGTCTTGGCTTGGTATGAATCCGGAGTACATTTATCGATTAATATGGACAAATATACAATTTTATTATTCGTGGGATGAATACGGGCTACATTTTGGTATGAATCTGCACCCCACCCACGCCGTTGATTTCTTATTAAGATATATTATTAAGAAGTACTTCCGGTACGAAATTTGTGTTTTTTTTTACGTTCGAATGTGGTAAACTGATAGTATATACCATAATAAAATTTGCACGACTACATAAGTTTCCCCCGAAGTACTATTTACAAAAAAAGAAAAAAAACTATGTTCCGTAAATCGCTGAGGTGTGCAAAACTAATATAGTGTTTATAATACTTATAGAAACCTTATGTAAGTTTGCACCGAGTACATAAATTTCCCCCGAGCCGCAAACTAAAAAAAACAAATTCACAGTGTTTCCCACTATGCACGTAGTTTTAATTAAAATCCATAACGCACTAAGACTGTCTCTATAAGTAATTGAACTTGCACTTAACACTTTTTTGTTTTTTCAAAAGTTACAATTTTTCAAAGTTTGTACCTAATATTTAAAAGCCTTCCGTATGCGCCAGAAACGGTGCAAACATGGGATAAGCTTCTTTTCGTGTCATCTATCGATTCCATAAGAATCCACGACTACTCGACTTAGGGCAACACTTTTTGCTAATTTGCCTGTACTATTAGGTACCTACGTAAAACCTAGGGTTCAAAATTTAATTCCGGGCTGGTAAGACGCAAGTCCTTACTGCCTTAGCTAGACTAGGGGCATAGCTAACTTAGCGTAAATTTTACATTTCCGTGATAGAAGTATTTTTTGTTGGTAAATATTTTGTCCAGATAAATTTTACTTGCCGCGATGAAGCGGAATACCTCGCTTAAAATTCCGCCATGAAAGTTCAGGTAGGCCTTATATTATGTCAATGTTTCTTTCCTGGCCACACTTCCGTTATAGTGGCCCTGAAAATATAAGGTGATCGTCAGCAGAATGACCTAGTGTAGTGAAAGGGTTCCGAATGATTTCTTCAATTTCAGATTAATTTCATGGCGTTTCAAAGCAATTTAAATAAAAAGTGTACTTTCAGTTCTGAAGGCGGTGTTGATCCCTCGAGATCACCTTATTTATATGTTACGGTTAGTTATAACATACCTAGATTACTATACTGGAGATACTATATTTCTGGGAGTTCTAGAAATAGGTATGCCACCATCCCGAAAGGGGCACTCCACAGAAAAAGTAGGACAGCTTTTGTTTGGATTTCTATCGAGATTATCTGTACCTAGTAATATTATATCGTGACAATCAAAGAATTTACTGTTTCACTAACTTAAAAGTACAAGTACATTATCTTAATATTAAGGTATATGTATGAAAGGAGACTCTGCAAGGCACACTACAATCCATTCACCACACTGGTTCTATGACCGTTGGTCAAGCTGGTCACTGGCTTGCACAGGGTGACCAAGAAAGAACCGGTGACACGGAATAGAAGTAGTAGTCGGTACACAACTTCAAGAATATTGGTTTGGCAGAATTAATTTACTTTGAAATGATAAAAAGTTGCAAGATTCCACCCGGATTCCACCCAGACAAAAATAAATTACAAGTTAAATAAAAGCTTGTAATAATAAAAAAGAAAGCAATAAAAGCCTGCATGTCAAACATATTTTTTTAAACTTACCCAATAAAAACCTATTGAAAAGTTAGAGAGTTAAAAATAATTGGCTGGATATAAAATCAAAGATGTAAACGTTGGCTTTTGTTTCAGTTTTGATAGCATTGGCACCACTAATTATTCCCCCGTGCCTTCTTTTGTTTCTAGCATATCATTGAAATGTTCTCATAACAAGCCCGTGCGCGCTAGTTTTAGTTTGTGTGTGAAATTATGCAATAAGCCTGCGGGGGCAATGCATGCAAACTTTGACCTATTTAGCGTGCCCACAACATGACATGGGCAAAAAATCTTTCAATATCGAATGCATGAACAATGACGGTGCCGGCGAACTCGGGGCCAGGCGAGCGAATAGATTCGCCTGGCGGCATTCACGCAGGATGCAGGTTGCCGGTTCGAATCTGCATACTGTTTCAGGTGTATGTATGTAATTATAATCACCTAAATCGTTCTAGAACGCACTATCTACGGGTTCTACGAGTCAAATTGGTGCTGTAAGAATGAAAATACGAAATAAAAACCTCGATAAAAATTATATATGAAAAATCCTTGATTCGCACACGTTTTGAATGATATATAGGGAACCCTCCGATATTTCTAAATAAATTTTACTACAACAAGTAGGTAATAACTATTTCTTAAAACTCTAAAGAAAGTTTTTTTTATAAGTTGTATAGTTTTCTTATAATAAGCAATTGTTTAATTTTTCGTTACGCGAGCGTTACGCGCGCTATTCTTTCACTTTTTTACATATGCTGAGTGACATATAGTGATGGAAGTTGGCGGCTAGTTGCCTCTAAAGTTCATAGGAGCCGCTTATATAGTGATACATAAGACTACATCGGTCGCGTTGCGTGTCAAGTACGTACACAGTAGATACAGTTCAGCTAAAATGCGTTAGTATTCCATTAGCATTAGTATAAATCCGAATGCCAATGTAGATACTTACCTACTTAAAATTGCTAACTTCATGATATTGTAAAAATTTGTATTTATTATTATTTATTATTTAAAATTATAGACGAGCAGCTTTCGCTGATGTGCCTATTTCAGAGTGTTGAAATGTCTTAGTTTCACTTGCTGCACTGATTACACTTTAATGTCTTTAATTGTTAACAGTTTGTTCGTTCGCAACCAGTTATCTAATTTGTTCTTGAAAGCGTTTATTGATGTGGCAGTAACAACATCTTCAGGTAAACCATTCCAATTATGGACCACTCTGTTACTAAGGAAGTGCTGTGCAGTGTTTGTGAAAAATAAACTGTACTTTAGCACAGATAAAATAATACTATACTAGACTTTAGTAAGTATAAGTTAGTTTTAAGGTTATATATAACATATAGACTGATACACAAACAACTGCACAAGCAGCAGAGCTTTGAGAAACCCGAAATCGTTGTACGTACCGCGCGTTAATACTAACTATAGGCAGAACGCATTTATTATAAGAGCAAGTAATTCATTTAATTCATTGGCAAAAGAATACGTCGATATAGATATCTTTAATACATCAGTGTATAAGTTAAAGCGTATTCTTAATGGTAAATTCTTTTTGGACAGCGACTAAACTAAGATTAATCTATGGGTTATATTTTTCTAAGAAGCCTATTACGTGTGTATTGGATAGATTGTTTGTTTTAGTGACCTTTTTCTAAATTTAATAAAAATTTTTTGTGTATTTATCTTTTTGTGTGTAGGTATTTCCTTATTCGTCGTCTATTGATTTATACCTAAGTTTTTTTAGTAAATATATGTGGGAACTTTTAATTAGCCGTCAGTACCATATCATGTATGTATCATGCATGCTATGTTAAGCAAAGACCTTTATGTAAATTCATAGCTGTAAGTTTTCCTAAAATTTGTAAAATAAATAAAATAAATAAATAAATAAATATTACTATGGCCACTGTCTAGGTAAAATTTACATTATTCATTATAGCCTAAAATAAATAATATATAATCGTTTAATAATAATAATTATTGAACGAGCGAAGCGAGTTCTCTGACTCAACTTGGACGAACCGGCGTTTGATGTATATAATGTTTGTATGTGTGTTTGTCCGACGATAACTGCAGTAAACTGCAGAACCGTTGATCCGATCTTAATGAAACTTGCTATATAGGTATAGGTTAAGTAAATATAATTTTTAGGTTAGATTATGAGTTTGATCGGTGTAGGGGTTTTTGAGCTACGGGGGTCATAGAGACCACGTTCGGGTTGAACAACTAGTTACTTAAATACAGATAGAAGACATAATATAGAACAGACATAAGATAGACAGAAGATAGAAGATAGAAAATACTTTATTGTACACCTTAATAGCTACAGATACTAACTGTCGGCAACCTGGTTTCTAGGTGAATCTGCCCCTAGTTCTCCCTCCAGTCGCTTTACATAGCCGCGCTGTGTGAATCGCAACAATTAAATACAGATACTAACTGTCGGCAACCTGGTTTCTAGGTGAATCTGCCCCTAGTTCTCCCTCCAGTCGCTTTACATAGCCGCGCTGTGTGAATCGCAACAATTAAATACAGATACTAACTGTCGGCAACCTGGTTTCTAGGTGAATCTGCCCCTAGTTCTCCCTCCAGTCGCTTTACATAGCCGCGCTGTGTGAATCGCAACAATTTTCCGGAACATTTCCGAGCAGCTAACGAACGGAAACGCAGGGGACGCGGCCAATTGCCGGATAAATGCACCTCAATTACTATATTGCGGCAACATTTTTCCTCCTAATGTCCATTTGGCTTTGGCTGCCGAAAGTCTATATTTATTTCGCGAAGATGTAGATTTTTGTTCCTAAATTGGCCGTATTAAAACGGAGGTTACTTTTCCTGAGATCCTGAACGTTGTACGCTTATTTCAATCCAATAAACAAGTCGGGTCTTTTTCGGATTATTTAAATCAACGTTTTTTTAACTTAAGACACATTATGACTATGCCTGACACTACGTAGCCCTTATTGCTCGTTTTTGCAAAGTGTAGACAAGGGTCAAGCAGCTTGAGGGGTTACTGAAGTTCCTTGTAACCCCTCAAGCTGCTTGCGGGGTCAGCTCGCCGTTGCCGCGCCGTAGCCACGCTTACGGCCCGCCGCCGTCACCGCCCGCGAAACGCCAGTGACCCTGCTCTCTCCAAATGTCTCAAAAAGCCACCAGCGAGCTGTGGCCACGCCGTCAGCGCCCTGTCACCCAGCCGTAGCCGCGTTGATGCTTCGGTGATTCTGAGCTTACATTGACAGCTGGATGACGGCGCGGCGATGAGGCGAGGCGGTGCCGATCCGATGCAGGGTTGATATATGTGTGCGACAACCTTAAACAGTAAACCTATAATCTCGAGCAATGCTTCAAGCTGAACATTTTGGTGGTCTGGACACAGGGTTCACTTTGTCTTTAATATTTAGATAAACTACCCGTAAACTGAGCCATTCCCTAGAAAACGTTTCACGGTAGTTTTATTTGAAAAATACGAGGTATTTGCGCATTAGGTTGGCTCGTTACTTCGGCACTGGGTTCGAGTCCCGGCTTGTAGTGACTAATAGGTGCGGTTCGGTAAAATATGTCCCACCTAAGTGCACGACATAACATGTACCTAACAGGCAATTCGTACCTTAATGCGTCTGACTTCAAGAGCTCGAAGAGTGATGCTTTTATTTTGGAAAATATATCGTTGGGTGTGCAGACAATACTAAAATATATAGCTCAGTAAAATGAAAGTGGATGGTTATGAGGTGTGTGGGTGGTTAAAGTATTTACACAATAGTAGATATATTCACAGTAGGTACTTACAGACATGCAATAGTAGAGCGTAGAGACACGTGCTAAAGTTAATTCACTATAACAAAGGTCAAAAATCCCTGGGCCTATGAGCCAGGGATCTTATAAACCCGATTGTTCATAATTGTTAGAAGTTTGAAAAAATTAAAAGCTCGTCGCGTATAGAAATCCTTCTTTATTTGAAACCTCCCCTAACAATTAGATATACCTACCACCAGTGATATTGAAGCAGGAAACGATCTTTCATTTACTTTATTCCGGTGTTTCCTTTGAGGAAGGAAATAAAAAATCCAAATTATGCCTAATATTCCTATAGAAGAATTCGGAGACAAATAAGTTGAAATAATCTCCGTGAGGTAACACAGGTCGCGTTCGTGGTCTCGACTCAGTATTCTTTCGCCGGCGCGCTCTAAGTGACTTCATTGTCGTTCCACTTCCTTCCCTTCGGAGGAAATAATTTCAATTTAAGTCTCTCATTGAAAAAAATACCCTCATATTTTGCTCTTTACGGCACCAAGTTTAAATAAACGCGCGATTAAGCTACACACACACACGAATAGGTGTTTATCTTGTCGTTCCATTATTGTGCTTATAACAATAAAAGTATAAGCACTGGAATCGTACAATGGGTATAGTGCAAGCAAAGTTTGGTAGAATCGGGGACGCGCGAGATATTTATGACTTCCTCTCGCCTCCCGAGGCTCTAGAGGTTTAAAAGCTAATAAAACGATGACACAAAATAGAAAATTTTACTGAAATCTTGGATAAGCGTCGACTTCACGTTTACGATACCCTGAAAAATGTGGAAAGCTTTTATATTTTCCGATGCCTCCGTCAAAGTTTAAAACGAATTTTACAACAAAGAGGAGCTGACATTGTAATTTTGAAAGTAACAGAACAAATCAAAATAATTTGGAAGGAACGAAACAGTTTTTTATAGACCAAGAGGTCACTGTAAGTAGCCATACCTCATCGTGTTCCAGAATGTGAAATCATGGGGTGAAAGAGGACATACAAGATATGATAAGATATAGTTTTTTTTTTCAGTAAATTGGTTCCTTGGCTGCCAGACTGTGCCCAGGCAACCCCTTGTTTTATTCAGGACATCGTGACGCTGTTCAAGGAGACGGATCCTAACGACGTGCCCGATTTCGCTGCGAAGGAGCTGCATAAGCTCCCACCAGTGGGATTCGATCACGTCGACGTCACCAGGCTGCTGAGGGACATCACGTTCTTGAAGACAAGCCTGGCTGCAGTGCAGGCTAAGTTGGAGGCGTCTGATGATGCTATCTCCGATTTGCGTGCTGAGTTGGTGACTGATTTACGTGACATTAATTTAGTAAGTAGGTCGTCCGCCTCTAACGAGGTCAACGTACAGCAAGGTGCAAAGTGTACTGTGTCGTTGTCGGAATGTGTCACCTTGGACACATTCGGAGTTCATCGCCGCAATTACACCGAACGCATGCGCTCGGGCCGCCGCCTGTTTCTCTCGCACCACAGAGAAGCCGACACCGGTCACACTGGTTCCTCCCCGACAAAGTGACTACGCTTCTGTAGCGGCTAGCAACTCTGCTGCCTCTCAGAAAAAGGGGAAGAAGCGGAGCTGTGAACCTGTTTGCAGCGCTGCAACCGCTAGGGCTCCAAGGAAGGAGCCCTGTGATGCAGAGGGCTTTATCGAGGTGATAAGGAAGAAACGGAAGCCCTCTAGCCGGAACCAGTGTGGTACTCACCATCTATCCAGTGAGCAACACTTCCGAGCGGAGGTACCCACTACGCAGATCTACGTGTCCCGCGTCTACTTCGACGTGAAGGCCGCAGAGGTGGTGGAGTACATCAGGAAGAAAGCCGGAGTGGAATTGAGGGTCATGAAGTTGGACTCTCGTCATAATGTGTGCTTTAGCTCATTTATGGTGAGGGTCCCTACGGAGAATCTGAAGATCTACTTGAGCCCTGATATCTGGCCGAAAGGGGTGAAGTTCCGGCGGTTCAAGGGCCGTCTGTTACGTGATCCCCTGGGCCGCGACGCGTCGGCGATCACACGTGTGTTAGATTAAGCTATAAATATCTTTATATGTATGTTAGTTGTAAGGTAAATATTACTATGAGCCTATTGCCTTTTTTTTTGTCTAGGTACAATGTACATTTTTCAATGTAGCCTGAAATAAATGAATTGAATTGAATTACGTTATTTCAAATATTAGCTATCCAAGTGACTCCAAGTCACATGTCACATATATGTCGGTTCTTTTTGGGTCACCTTGCCCAAGGTCAAAGACCAGTTTGAGGTGAGGTGGTTATGAAAAGGGTCTATAATGACCAATGGCGAAGAACCAGTATGGTTAAAGGATTCAGACTCGTTACATGCACATGTCGCATTTCATAGAATTGTTGGTTCGAGTACATGCCGATTTACTCACGATGATTATCTTAAACAGTTGCAGAGCCCGTTAAAATGCACGCATATTTTTTCTTGTGGAGTACATAATCCATTGGTTCACGACCAGGATATATGACCTCACGATCGGAAGATCTTACATACTGGTACTCGATGAGGTATGGCTACCCATTGTGCCCCTCGATCTATTATCAATTGGAAGCCCACACTCGTTTCGCTCGCCTCAGCGGCTGCCAATAACAAAGAGACGTATTTTTCCAATCGAGTAGGTTAATGAATTATTGGCGTTGTCACTGTTGAATAATTCGAGTACGATCGACGTCGTGTGCCGACTGCCGGGGATGGCTGGTAGCATAGCATCCGAGCCGATATGAATTTCATACTAAACGCGAATATTACGTAGGTACAATGGGCCCTGAGACGACGCGATTGTCGGTTACATTTCTTATCTCGTGGCACGTATTGGCGCTCTTACCGCTCTCCGCGGCTGAATGTAAAACGTTATTGAGCCTTCAAGAGCGTTGATATTGGACTTCGAATGTTGATATTCGTGCCCGGGGTGTCCGGAAAGATGCTACTAATTTAATATTCATATCGGGTCCTAATATCGGGTGGTTTGATAACGGTTTTACGATTCTGTGGAGTCGACGTAAGTATTCATTTCCAGATTTTATTTTGTTTTCATATTTTGCTTTCGATATGAAATATATGGCAGTGTGAGTTACGTTTTAAAATTCTTATGAGTAGCTTGGAAAAAGATGTTGAAAGCATTATCAAAATAAAAACCAGCTTCATAAAATAAAAAAGTAAAAGTAAAGTAAAGTAAATTAATAATTTTCACTAGAAACGGGATATTTACCATGATTTTTGTGTTTTATATGTACATAACCATGATAGTTTCAAAAGTTAAGTAAATTAATGTTTATTAATGTTTAAATAGTTGGCGGTATATTACTAAGGTTTACTTATACAGATAGCTTAAAATTAAGTAGCTTTACGTTTAATAAAGAGGAATGAAAACTGAAACAAACTTCTCTTTGTTCAAGAAAACAGTTTATAGAGCTGTTTTTTTTAACTTATGGATAAACATCAGTGTCTCACACGCATAATGTAGGGTCCCCAAGCTAATTACTCTATTCACGACTAGATGTCGCCATAACAACAGAACGCGCTATCAGCTGTCATTTCTTGCAATTGTCTTCCAAAGGGATTTTTGCGAGCAGATGATCCTGGAATTTAAATGGCTGCACATATTTCACCAAACATAGCCAAGAACCATCTCGCAAACTCCATCTTTCATATAAAGAAAACGGTATCGATATCGGCCAACCCGTTTTGGGGATAAATGGAAACATTCGTTTGCACAATCACACAACCATTCCCCTAAACGCATACTACTTCTCCGTTCCATCGTGGATAAAAACTTGCCGCAAGCATAGTTCAAAAATGGTAAAAGCAGGCTAGACAAAAAAAAAATAGTTTAAATTACTACCATAATTATACCTGTTTATATCACAACAGCATGGACAAATGCCAGCATGGACAGACACTACCACGGCCCATAGTGGACCGTGAAAGCACCTGGTAGTTTCAGTTACATCTCTTGCCTGGAAGAAATCGCTTTCAGCGATAAGGCGGCCCATTGTACTATGATTTGATTTAGTTAATCCTTGTATTATTGTGTTTTTTATTATTATTTTTTGGTGTACAATAAAGTGTTAATCTATCTATCTATCTCTTCTTCTCAGTCATTGCACTCTTGACAGAGCGATCGTGGTCGTTATGTTGTACTGTTATTAGGGGCTGATGTTGCTCGCCGCATGATATCTCGCCATTTATCCCTATTCTTGGACATACTAGTGCATTAATACAGGTTGCCACACACTGCAGATTTGATCAGGTCAGTCCAACGCATAGGCGATCTTCCGCGCGGTCTACTGCCTTCTAGTCGTCCTTGCATGACAAGATAAGACATCAGTTACATGTATATCAGACAAAATAGACCGAAAACAAGCGGTGACCACGTGAAGGATGTCCACCAGACTTGCCCTGGGGACCAGTGACTTGCGCTCCTCCCAAGACCATTCGCCTCCTTGCCAAGACAAAGGCCTGCGTTTATCCAATACCGGAGTTAGGGTTAAACCCAGACCTACCCATGGATAAATGGTTGCTTTGACTATTCAATTAAGCTTGCGGCCAGTTACTTACAATAATACGAACGTTCTATTTACCTGAGTGAAAAGATGTAAAAACTGTTTGAAAATAGCATTTGGGAGTGTGAAATCGGCGTGAATGCATGCACGGGTTATCTAAACGAGGTGTCGCCGAGGGTTTGCGGCCCCACTTCCCGTAGATACGCTATACGCATTTTAAGGTTTGTGAAAAACAAACCTATTTGCATGTTTAGTAAGTCGCTGAAAAAGTCTGGAAATATTCAGAGGTAATCTAGTTTGATGTCTTGAATAGCCCATTCTATTTAGGTTTCTAAATCTAGACCTATGAGGTAATGCACTGTTCATAAGCAGAGGTTAACGCTTAACAACAGGTGGGCCATCTGCTTGTACCGTCATTCAAGTTGTATAGAAGATTGTATGCCAATCAACGTGTGTTCATTTATATTGGCATAAAATACTAATTTCTAGGAACAAACGACCTCTGTGGCGCGGCTGGCGAAGGTATGCCTGCGACGCAGGAGGTTGCGGGTTCAATTCCCGCCTCGGAACAAATATTTGTGCGATCGCAGATATTTGTTCAGGGTGTTCTGGTATTTTCTATGTATAATAAAACATATCTATCTATGTAATATATTGTATTAAGTATATCAGTTATCTAGTACCCATAACACAAGCTCTGCTTAGTTTGGGGCTAGATAATGTTGTGTGAACTGTCCAGCATTTTTTTTTTTTACTTAAACCTTTATTTTTTGGCTTGGCACGACCCAATGTGACCGACTATGAACCGTCTATGAACACAAAATATGTAAATAAAATACTTTGAAGCGTCATTTTATGTCATTCCCGCGGGCTTAGAGAGGTGTGGGCTGAGTTGACCAATTAATAATTTTATCATGACTCCGTGAATTTGGCAAAAGTGAGACTAAAATGTTCACTTAAATATTGATTCCGAAGCCTAAGATAAAATAAAATGAAAGCCGAACACAATCCCATCCACATTGGCCCGAGAATTAAGGGGTTTAGGCCAATCGGCAGACGACAGAGCTAGTTTTTTTATGAAAAATTAAAGTAATATATAAAATAATTCACTGGAACTCTTCTAACCTCGAAACCAAAAGCTAATCGGATTAACTTTACCCGAAACTTTATAATTAATGATCCGCTAATCTCTTAAGACTGACATGAGGGTGGAAGTTTCTGCATTTGTTGAAACTGACTTAAATCTTACAAACCAATCTCGTTTTCAACTGCTTTTTTAAGGAGCTCCTAACAAACCTTGTCCCAAATAACCATTAGTTAGCAGTATAGTTTTTTTTAAAGAGTTAGTCAATGAATGTAGACCTTATCTATATCTGTCTCAAAGCAGTAGTGCTCGCATTGCTGTGTTCCGGTTTGATGAGTATAACAGAAATTACTGGCACATGAGACTTTCATCTTTATGTCTCAGAGTGGCGGGTGCCTTCGACCAAAATAAAAAAGTATGGACGGGCCTTACCCATACAAAACGTCCGTGAAAAATAAGTCAGAATTACAACACACGTACGTTACGGCGGAGGGCATAGGTATGCCATCTCACAGGATTTTTCCTAGTTTGGATACCTATGTTGTCCCACCCATTCTTAGAACACTGAATCTGATGTACACTATAATGAATTTGTGACGTTTGTTATTGAATAAATTACCATTACTATTACTATTACGTCACAAGACTGAAGCGAACTCACTCACTTTATAAGCTTCAAAATTATCGTTCCATACTTTTTTATTTTGGTCGAAGGCGGACGCAGTGCAATGTCGCATAGTGCGCATCCTAGGTCGAGAAATGTATAAGGTAATGCATAGTTATTGGCACAGGTTACCACACAACTCCAGGTGGATCTTCTTGTTCAGACAACATCCGCTAAGTTGTTGGGTATCGCAGAAAGATGCGTTCGCTAGGCTGAATGAATATATCACAAGTGATTGGCCGTGTGTGAGTGACGAACGATGCTGGTGTGTGCGTGTGCCTGCCATTGCAGATGGACTATACGGTCTTGTTCATCTGCTTGTTCCTTCTTTGAAAAGGAAAACAGTGGAGCAGAATCAGTTAGGTAGAGGGCCGCATGGCCCCCAAAAATTATGGTACTGTTTTGTACGCCTTTTTTGACAAAGCTTTAAGTATAGGCATCATCCGCAACGGACGTCTAAATAGGCTGCTGATGATGATCATGGTAAGGGAAGTATATATTTTTTATCCGTTGAAGTAGCATAATCAAATGAATAAGATCAATAGCCAAAGAAACGAAAAAGCTTTCAAAAATAGAGAAAATATTCAGAATTTTTGTATGGCTTACGTAATAGATAGTCTGTCTGCAGAGAAAAGTTCTTGATTTAAGAAGATTACTCTACGTGCCTACTGCTATCATTGTATTAAAGTTAAGTTGGTTTTGGGGCAGTTCGATAAAATCTGAAATTCGTTCCCGCTGTAGATTTGATTTCTGAAAGCCGCATGGTACAATTGTTTTTATGCCTCGTGCATTCAAAACGCCAAAAGTTGCAATCTCGTGAAAGACTGAATGTTGCATGCGGCACTTGTATGCTACCTTTCAAACAGTGTTTATATGTCACGCCTCTTACTTTCCCCAAGCGACAGAGTGCAGTTCCAAGTGCTTAAGATAACAACTGCGAGGAGACAAGGACCCTTGCAACCCGCTCGCAACTTTACCCGCAAATGTCTGACCTATGTTGTCTTTGGGAAAGCAGTCTTGGCGTAGGTATGTGAATTATAGATAATGTTGTGTAAACTGTCCAGCATTATTTATTTATTTATTATGTAAGATTTGCTGCTTTAAAGTTTTCAGATATCATATTTCTGATTTTTAAGTCTAATTTAATTACTCAGAGTAACTTTTATCTAAGTGTAATAAAAAGCGGCAAAGTGCGAGTCGGACTCGGCCATAAAGGGCAGCAAGCAACATTGAATGAAAGGTAAATTGCGGTATACGATTTATGACGTATTAAAAAAAACTACTTACTAGATCTCGTTCAAACCAATTTTCGGTGGAAGTTTACATGGTAGATATTTTTTTTAGTTTAATGATTCTGTTATTTTTAGAAATTACAGGGGGGGGGGGGGGGGCACACACATTTGACCACTTTGGAAGTGTCTCTCGCACAAGCTATTCAGTTTAGAAAAATAATATATTAGAAACCTCAATATAATTTTTGAAGACCTGTCCACAAATACCCAACACGTATGGGTTTTTTTTTTGAGTTTCAGTTCTATGTATGGGAAACCCCCAAAGTTTATTGTTTTTTTTCTAGTTTTTTGAGAAAAACTTAATGCGGTCACAGATAAAAGAATACTATACTAGTAATGCGGTTTACAGAATACATCTACTTACCAAGTGTCAACAGCATAACATAAATCACATAGTTTGACAAAAAAAAAAAGTAGCTGCGACATACGGACGGACAGACAGACAGACATGACGAATCCATAAGGGTTCCGTTCTTTGCCATTTGGCTACGGAACCCTAAAAACGAGAATAATTTAGGTAAATAGTCGCATCTTCAATAGTATAACAAAAATGTGTTTTTACCAAATTAATAAATATATTTTACGAATGAGTAATTGCCCTAAATTCAAAGAAATGAAGTACGCGTTGTAGTATTAAGGTTTTTTTTTTTATCAAGAACTGAATCATCTGAATTATCATGAATAAAAAATCCAGTAAAATAAGTTCACACGTCTAATAGTACAGGCAAATTAGGTGATTTTTAGCAAAAGTGTGGAAGTAATTAGATGTAGTCACAAAACCTTTTCTAATTGTTTTGTTTGGCTTGAAAATCACCTCTAATATAACTTTCAGCAAATTCACCCCCCCGGAACAGGGTGAAATAGGGGGAAAACGTTATAATACCCGTAACTTAATGGGGAAAATAGATGTAGTCAGTGCAATTTGGCATACACATAAGACCGTTATGATCTACATTTGCACCAAGTATTTTTTTAATCCGACTTACGGAACATACGAAAAAAAAACATTTCTAAAAAAATATTTTTTTGTGTATTGCGGCTCAGGGGAAATTGATGTAGTCGGTGCAAATTGACAGAATTACCAGAAAAATGGGCCAAATAAATTACCAGGTTTACACCTGGGTACCTCACACGGAAGTCACTTTTTCCATATTTTATTGTCGCTCTACTTCGGGTAAATTTCAGGCAATTCTGGAATTCTAGAATTTATAAGGGAAGTTGATGAAATGTAAGTTTGGATCTTCTTTGGATAGACCAACTGTTCCAATAGTATTTTATGAAAAATTGTACATACGACTATGTGTTTACTGTATTGTTTTCTCTGTAAATAAATGGCATGCCTTTTATTCCAAAACTATTATTTTGAAAAGCTGTTTAATTAAATTAAATTAAAAACGTAGCTGGCCGCCAGTGGAGTCGTATTACGCGGAACAGAGCCAACTGGAAGAAATTAAAACTAATTAATTAATTGAAGCTAATTATGTCCAATATTTAGACGACCTCTGTGACGCGCCGGGCGAAAGTTCGCCTGCGACGCAGGAGGTTGCGGGTTCGATTCCCGCCTCGGAAAAAAGATTTGTACGATCTGCAGATAATTTGTTCAGGGTTTTCTGGGTATTTTCTATGTATAATAAAAAATGCTATATATATATATATATATATGTATACCTATGTAATGTATTATATCTTAGGGAGGCTTCCGTCTGGTAGTGATTTGGATCAGTTGAGCTACCTTTAGATCGTTAGCAGCGGTCTTCAGGTAGAACAACTGTTTAATAATTTTTTTTTAAAATGTTGTACTTGTTTCTTGTATTAGTTGTATTATTCTTTCTGTAAATAAATTTATTTATTTATTTTAACATTTTTAGATAAGCTAACAGCTAAGCACAAACTATGTAAACTATGTATGATAAATGTTTTATTAAGTATATAAGTAGTACCCATAACACAAGCTCGGCTTAGCTTGGGGCTAGATAAAGTTGTATGAACTGTCCAGCATTATTTATTAATATTGGACGGAAAGATGCCGATAAATGATGATGATGGTGATGTTTAAGAAAAGGCCAACTAACAATCATTATGACAGATTGCACTGTGAACGACAACATTGTCCGCACAACCTAGCCCACCAATAATAAGTTTGGCTCACAAGTTTAGAAATCTCTGAGAGTTCGCCCGCGATAGTTACAGCACTCGACTGTGGAGCACGTATTCTGAAGCAGTGTAGTTTTGAAGTCGAGATAACAGCTGCAAGGCTCCAAGAGGCTGCAAGCGGTACGCTGCCACTCGAGCCACGGAACAACTAATAGTTACTTCTACGCCCTCGCTGCACCGTCTCTACTTCAATTATCTGGGGCCTATTCGAAGAAAAACTAGATAGTCAATTTTGGTAAATTTTGGGATTTTTATTTGTATTTCTCGTGCCTTTGAAATATTTTTTTCTCTTATTTTGATGTACAAGCTGTGCCCGCGACTTGGTTCTCGCTATACATTATCTTCTGAACCCTGCACGATATCGAAATACAAGTTAAAATCAAACAATCAAGTAAACATCCAAATTTAAGTTAAAATTCCTGATTACCCTAAAATTCTCATTGAAATCCATTTTTTTGGCCATTTATGGTTAGGTATCGTGTAAATAGCAGTTTTCACTTACATTTTGGCATCATCATTTATTTTGAAATCACCGATAGATTTTATTATATCGGTACCTAGGTAACTTTTACGGAATATGTCGGGAATTTCCAAGAAATATCTGATACTTTGTGACGATTTTTCTGTTTCGAACTCCGAGGTTGCCAAACGTCATTCATCGCTCTCGCTGAGAAAATTCATTTTACATAATTTTGTTCAAAATTCTTGGTTCATTCCTCCGCCAAATAAAGAAACTTTATTTATTTGTCTCAGTTAAATTTCTTTGGTAAAGTGGTTCTTTTTTCTTTTTTGTAACTGTTTTCTATGATTTTGGTAGATAATTACAAGAAACTGTGCATATCATAAAAAAACGAAAAAATGCTAAATATAAAACGGGGCTGTGAATGCAGTCTTGTGGAATCTTTCTTCGAACTTCCTCCATAATTTCCTTGCTGAAATAAAACAACATACAGATTAAATCTGAGGTTGTATTCCTGTGAACGCAGATTAATTTATTTTAACGAACTATGGCCCAGCTACCGAAACTTTATAGGTCATGCGAAACAACTTACAAACTTAGAAGTAGATAGGTAACTATATTGCAGAAAGAATATTCACCTATCCCCCCTACTAGAAGATTATATTCCCTTGATCGTATTCATCTTGTTCTGGTCGTCATCAGATCCTGGAGTCTGCGGGGAAAGACATATCAGAAGTTTGAGCTCTAACATGTAGATTCAGCTTCAGTAGTACCTTAGATCCTGTCCTGTCCTAGATCCCGATCGCCATCAGACCTTGGAGCATGATGCCGTTGAAAAATAACAATTTGAATTCAAATTGAAGGAGGTAGAAACATTAGTACCATTTAAAAAAAAAACGAGTTGATTATCCTGGTAACAGGTGCACCAATTTCCACTCTCTATACTCTCGCTCGATCAAGTCACCTTTTAAACATCTTTTTAGTAGTAGTAGAGGTTTTTTGTGAAAGAGTTCGTCCGGGGAAGTACTACCACCATACCTATTTCTGCCGCAAAGCAGTAGTGCTCGCATTGCTGTGTTCCGGTTTGAAGGGTAAGGGTGCTGGTGAAATTACAGTCACATGAGACTTTTTATCTTTATGTCTCAGGGTGGCGGGCGCAGTGCAATGCCACATAGGGTGCGTCCTAGGTGGACGTGACCTAGTGAGTTAATGCACTTTTCATAGGCAGAGGTTACCGCTTAACACACTAGGTGGGCCAACTGCTTGTTCTTGGGATCTACGATGCCACAGACGGGACACACAGTTACACGCATGAAGTTAATCTATGACTTCATAGA
This sequence comes from Operophtera brumata, assembly GCA_932527175.1. Lineage (NCBI taxonomy): Eukaryota > Metazoa > Arthropoda > Insecta > Lepidoptera > Geometridae > Operophtera > Operophtera brumata. The sequence continues at coordinate 8,181,207 of OW052237.1, read as the reverse complement.
TGGATATGTCGATCCGCACTGTTGGCCACAAAGTACCTTTATATGTTGGCTGCGACAGATACACGTCAAACTCTAATAAGATCCGTTTTTTTGCGTTGGTGGTTAAAAAATAAAGAAAAAGTCTCTTTTAGTATACTAGTCTACGAAATAGTTTTTCTTGAAAGATTGAACCGTAGATAGTTTACCCAACGCGAACTCGTCCCTCAAATATTTATTCTACTTTAATCAAAACAGCTGAGTAATATGTTAAGCGAGCAATGTGTTATTATAGAATAGTTTTTGTTTGAACAAATGGCAATGGAAATCCTTTGTATGGCCCTCGTTAGCTCTCCACTTCAAAGCAAAGGGCACTCAGGTACCTCCACTATGAACCCTTTATTGTTCTTTATATCTTCAAACTGGAGTCGGGTATAATGTACCTAGGACAAATTTAAATTCTACCTTTGACCAAAGAGTTGATGGGAATGTAAAATACACATTGAAATAAAATTAATTTGAAAAGGACTCTACTACGTGTTACTTACAACATAACCAACCATATAATTGCGATACCATAGTAACTCACGCAAAACACAGCGTTTTGTCTTGTGTTTTATTCGTAAATCATAAGAGTTTAAATTTTGAAGAAAAAAAAACAATTCGCTCTCTTTGATGTTAAGCAAGTAATTAATTTTGTAAAAATAAAAAAAACCCTCAACGCAATGAAACGGCTGAACCGATTTTGATCAAACATAGCTAAAAACTCTTCCGAAAAATTCATCTTTCAAACAAAACAAATAAAACGAAATCGGTTTATCCGTTCGGGAGCTACGATGCCACAGACAGACACACACACACACACCCACACACACACACAGACACGTAAAACTTCTAACACCCCGTAATTTTTGCGTCGGGGGTTAAAAAAACAGCATATTAATACACAATACTAACACTAACACTTTGTTGCAGTAAGTAATAACGCACACTAATATACTCCTACGATGGTGCGTGCGACCCACATTGAAAAGAGCCCCATTGAAGGTCGGCCTATCCGTTCGGGAAAAAGACGTGTGTCCCGATTTTCACCGTCGATTTGGTGTATAATTTAAAGACATAGAAAAAGGGAAAAAAAATGTATTTATTGAACGAGCGAAGCGAGTTCTCTGAACTTGGAAGAATCGGCGTTTGTATGTATGTATGTATGTATGTATGTATATATGTATGTATGTATGTATGTTTGTCCGAGCATAACTTCCGAACCGTTAATCCGATCTTCATGAAATTTTATTGGGGAGTAGATTGTATTGGTACAATTTGTGGTAAGGTTATGAGCTATATCGGTCTGGGGGTTGTTGATATATCGGGGACCAAGAGGGGGTAAAAAAAAAAGTGAGAATATCAGATCAAATGTGGTGTCATATGAAAGCCCGTCGCTTCGACATTTCAAAACTAGTTTTTAGATTTTTTTAACATAAATAGTTTTTGTAAGTAGTTATTGCAGTTATTATAAATAGTTATTGTAGTCGCAGTAAGTGTCTTTCTTATGACATAAGAAAGACACATTGATTTGATCCCCATTTGATCTGATATTCTCACTTTTATTTTTTTTACCCCCTCTTGGACCCCAATATCTCAACAACTACCTTATAAAATCTTAAATTTTAGACTTTTCCCAGTATTGGTGTCATAAAAGCTAAAGTATGTTTGTAGCATATAAGACAGAAATACTGGGAAAAGTCTAAAATTGAAGAATTTCGAAACATGTACTCCATAAAACAATAACCAATTTTGTTGACCTCCCGTTTCTAGGAATTTGAACGACGTTGTAGGTGTAACTTTTTGACCCGATAAGAACGTTCATTTTATGTGGATGTACTCACGTACATAGATATTTTATCGAAATAAATAAGGTAACCTACCTAAATCGCGTGTACTCGCGAGGTCTCAGTTCGGGGCGAACCACTAGTTATGTATAGTTAGACACGGTTTCTCGCATACCTATAATAAGTCCTTTGAAAAATTATACATAAGAGTATAAAGTAGAGCAACTTTAACGAATAGAATGAACATAAAAGGTTCTCTCAAATAAAAATAAATGGTGCACCTGCCACACTGAGTAATGAAGTTCCGTCATTAAAAGTTGTACGAGTGAATCTCTTTAAAAATTCATCTCTGGCATAAAAAACTAGTGAACTAGGTAAGTGAGTACTTAACTTGCAAAACTGAACAACTAGGTATTAGTTGGTCGGTTTTGCAAGTTAAGTTATGTTAAGCAAAATAATCGTAATACAAAATTATTATTTGGTGAGCAGGATTGTAGAGGAATATAGGTGGAGTAAAGAATCGAAACAGGGAACTCAGACATGAGTAGGTTAAAAATGAGTGGAAATCCAACATGGAACAGTTCAATCGTTTTAGTAGTAGTAAAGGTTTTTTGTGAAAGAGTTCGTCCGGGGAAGTACTACCACCATACCTATTTCTGCCGCAAAGCAGTAGTGCTCGCATTGCTGTGTTCCGGTTTAAAGGGTAAGGGTGCCGGTGAAATTACAGGCACATGAGACTTTTCATCTATGTCTCAGGGTGGCGGGCGCAGTGCAATGCCACATAGGGTGCGTCCTAGGCGGACGTGACCTATGAGACAATGCACTGTTCATAGGCAGAGGTTACCGCTTAACATCAGGTGGGCCTCTTCCTTGTTCCGACATCCAAGTAGTATACAAAAAAAAATAGTCAACTAGAGAAAAGTGATCACCACGTGAGCTGCGTGCGAGCGGATAGTGGACGGTGTACAAAGCAAATATTGATAAAAAACAGCAAATCGATGTAAGGATAGCCGTTTGGTACACCAGTACTGTAGGTTAAAATAATCATTTTGAGCGGTAGTTCTTAAAAATATTCCCATAGGGAGGGCCGTAATGACGTTATCATGTTTTTTCATCCCATCTATTCGAAAAGGACGACTGGGTTCGCCTTTAAGTGCACCCAACGGTGGTATTTTCTATGAGAAACTTTTAGCGGGCAGTAATGAGTTTTCCGGCGCACTTATTAAGTTCCTAATTCAAAAAGTGCGCGGCAAAGATAATTGCGGCGCACTTATTGAATTTGGAACCAGCGCCACGCAAATATTGTTTGAATAAATACTGGCTGCTACGACGGCCCAAAACCCAAATCAAAAAAACACACAAAAAACACAAAACACAAAAAAAAACAGAAAATCACAAAAAACACAAAACACAAAAAAACAAAAAAACACAAAAAACACAAAACACAAAAAAAAACACTAAAACACAAAAAAAAACACAAAAAATACAAAACGCACAAAAAACACAACACACAAAAAAAAACACAAAAACACAAAAAAAGCACAAAAAACATAAAACACAAAAAAAAACACAAAAAATACATAACACACAAAAAAACACAAAACACTAAAAAAACACAAAAAACACCAAAAAACACAAAACACAAAAAAAAACACAAAAACAAAAAAACACAAAAAATACAAAAAACACAAAAAACACAAAACACAAAAAAAAACACAAAAACAAAAAAACACAAAAAATACAAAAAACACAAAAAACACAAAACACAAAAAAAACACAAAAATACCGCAAAAAACATAAAACACAAAAAAAAACACAAAACAAAAAAAACACAAAAACACAAAAAAAACACAAAAATTACAAAAAACACAAAACACAAAAAAAAACACAAAAAACACAAAAATACCACAAAAAACATAAAACACAAAAAAAAAACACAAAAAATACATAACACACAAAAAACACAAAACACAAAAAAAAACGCAAAAAACAAAAAAAAAAAAACAAAAAAAAACACAAAACACACAAAACACAAAAAAAAACACAAAAAAGCACAAAACACAAAAAACACAAAAAACACAAAACACAAAAAAACACCCAAAAAAACACAAAAACACAAACACAACAAAAAAAACACAAAAAAACAACCAATTTGTTTTATTAAATAATAATATTACAATAACATATGAGGCGCCTTTTATTTTCTCATAGTGGGTGATGAAAAGCAGAGTGTATCACACGGGCGCAACATATATTTTTGGCTCGGGCGACGTACTTTGAATCCCTCGCTACGTTCAGGATTCTACTAAAGAATCCCTCGCTACGCTCGGGATTCTACTCTAGAATCCCTCACTTCGCTCTGGATTCAAAAAAGCGCCCTCGCCGTAAAAATATTATGTTGCTCCCTTATGATACAATCTACTATTGTACGAGAATTGTTACTTTTTTTTCAGAAACCTATCGTGTGTAATGTCAAATGAATGGGCTTCATAGCCGGTTCTAAAAATATACTACACCATTATTGTGTCAAATGTTTTATAAAATCCAAGACATATTTTCAAATCATACCAAGTTTGGGATCACATGTCTTGCCGATAAATTTAGTTATATTTGTCGACCACTAGGATCAGCTTAATTCATTTTGTTTGCTGACAAAATACTGTAGCTGACCAAAACCTCTTTAATTAGCTGATCGTTTAAATTATAGACATTTAATATCCCAGCTTATTTTGGTTTCAGTATACTATATTTTGATAATTCCCTTTAGAAACAAGAGCAAAATATGAAACTGTATAGGTATGTTTTCGGAATACCTAAAGTTAAGTGGAAATATTCAGGTATTCTGACTAAAATTCTCAGGTAATTAGGTACTGTAAACCGTCAATGTCACAAACGATTCCGCCCGCATAGGCACGACTACAAAGCTCCAAAATCACTTTAACAAGACCCGGGTTAATTGTGAAAGGCAAAGAACGAACATCGGGAGCAGACAACTGCTAATCAAAACTAGGCCAGGCCATATTCACGGAGAAAGCCGGGTGTGGCGTATGTACCCGCATCATTTAAGCTGATATACAGAGACACATTTAAGTTTAAGCTCTTGCCAAAGTTTTTAATTATTGACAAAGTACTACTACTATTACTAATTTGTGTAACTGGTTTTTTCTCGGTTATCTGGCATTAGGTCAAACCGGCATCCGGGATTATAAAGATTTTTGTTGAAAAATATATTGTTCAAACAAAGTTTTTATGAAATTAGATATCGGAACGGTGTGCTAATCAAAATGAGCCCAAATACGGCCTGTTTACCACGGTACCGTTAACGGCCCAAATCAATCGAGGAGTGACGTTGTCACCATCAGATCAGCTCGCTGTCATCATCATATTGTATTGTCATCGGAACTAGACAGGTATGCCAAATTTCAGTTCAATCGGATATCGGAAAGTCACCGTTATCGCCACCCGTAAAATACATATCATTGAGTAGTTCCATATGGCCATCTCTGGTCTTCGAGGCCCCCCCATAGAGCGTAGTGAAGGGATTTATCATGATCACCATTGCACGGTTGGCATGCGGATTGGTGAACGCAGTATTCGTGTTGAGTAATCAGGTTGATGCTGCCGCTGCTTATCCCTGCTTATCCCTGCTTATCTTTGTGTCCCTCAGTCGGCTTTTACGAGATCCACAGGAAGAGACGGAGGGATATACATTCCTAGGCCAACACACCACAGCAGAACCTGAATTTACAGACGTTTATAACGTCAAAATATAGCTCTCTGAATTTCAGCGGTCTTACCGGTTTGAACTCGGGTAGTTGATGTTGATCGTCGTTATCTGATTTCTACGTAAATTCGGATCAACGCAAATCCAAGAATCGCACTAATATCGGTTTGTAATAAATCAAGTTTATCAGCCGAGGCGTTTGAATCAGCGTTTGTTGATGAATATTGAACGATTTCGCGCAGAGTGCCTCCACTTTGGGAACGCAGAACGAGCTCCGCAGAAGTATCTATTATTTCCAAGGCAATTATGTTCAGAGCCCCGTTTTACTTACAGATATGTTTGGAGTATCAGCGTGTGCGTTGAATAGGGGACCGAATAATTAATTTGCTTAGTAATTACCTGTCCTCCAACGACGACAAATAGTTTGTTTTGAAAAACAGACTGAAGACTTCGGAAAAACAAAAATGTTTCATCACGTTTCGCTCGAGGCGCGAATTTTGTTTTGTTTTTATTTTTTGTTCATCACAGCTTATCAACAGTGTTTTTTTTTGTTCATTGACGTTTGTAGCAAAATTAATGATAATTATGAGATATTTTCAAACAAAATAAATAAATAACTACTTATTTTTATAAATTTGTAATTATTATTTAATAAATTACTTATACCTATTATCTAACTTCTCTATTCTGTTAACATTCTCTATCTGGATCTATTTTGTTGACATGCCCTAATTTGTAGGTATACCTACATAATCCGTGTACAACGGTGCTGTCTTCATTTTTAGAATTACGTACTAGATTTAAGATTATACTGTTATAATAGTGTTGGTGTTTGTTGTACCAAATAAATAAAATGAAATAGGTAATAAAATATGCGTGTTAGGTCTGCTAGTTTTCGCAAAATCAGGTTTTGCTATCTCAAAATGTGTTGATGAGCTGTGATGAGCAAAAAACACAATACAACTTTAATTTCGCGCCACAAGCGAAACGTTGCAAAAAGATAGTTTATTCAAGTTTTAAAGTTGAAATAGTCACGGTTAATATGTCTCTGATCGCATTGTAGTTTGATTTAGTTAATAAACAATCCTTTGTTACTGGCCTCTGACCAAAGATTACCGTTAATTTTGCTTCCATATATCCCCGAAATGAAGCATGTGTAGGTAATCAAGTTGTAGCCGGATTTGATACCGCCACCGGCCTCTACTATCTCTGTGTCCAGGAAAATAAGGTGTAAGAGAGAAAGCTATAGCCCTGCTATTCAGCTTGTGTGAAGGAGAGAACCGATAACGTAATCCCACCGCCAACCTAAGGAAATGAAAGCCAACCAAACCCAAATTCATTAGTGTTATCGTGTTTGCCATCCTAACACTTGCACGGGGAATGGGAATCTAATTGAAGTTTAAATGCGAATTTCGATATTCTTCAAGCGGTTTCAGAAAGGTTTCAGATTTATGTTGAAGTAGAGCTGCTTTGTAATCGTTAGATGAGTGGGAGCCTCAATGTAAAGTGCTTTTACTTTCATAAAAATATTTCACTAGATATTTTGATGATATCGACATTTCAAATACCTAACAGCTGCCCTTTGGGAAACACCTACGTCAATATTGTGATATTTTTCAAGCGGTGTTCCAAGATAATGTTGAAATCGTGTATCAATTTCAAATTATGATTTCACAAGTTTGTGTTCTCAATCCTTCGACGAAAGTTTCATTTTACTTTAGTCTCAATCCATGAAATTTTTAGTTTGCTTTACAACATCCATAGCAATATTAATCATGCAATAAAACGAAATTTAGTGTATGTACAACCACAGATAAAATAATACTATACGTACAACGTAAGTACTTAAGACATGATACTCAATTGGTAACCGTATATCCGTGATTTACTCTGGGCGTCAACGGAAGATCAGCACTGGGTTGCCAACGCGGCCTAGCAAACGCTGAGTTGGGGACCCTTTCGTCACAGTATTATATCTTCTTTGCTATCGTGCATACGTCGGGCATACAATTGATATAAATTGACATAGTTATGTATCTGTGTACTAAGTTATTATCAAATTCTTATCTTGCTTGCTGTTTTGTTGGAATATTCCACTAGTCCCTACCAACGTATCACCCCTGGTGGGGAAGAGTGGTTTTTAATTCCACCTATATCTACAGGTAGTGATTCTATGATGCGTGTTTTTTTTTTTTTTTTTTTTTGTACTACTGAATTGCGGAACAAGCGGATGGCCCACCTGATGTTAAGCGGTACCCTCTGCCTATGAACAGTGCATTACCTCATAGGACACGTCCACCTAGGACGCACCCTATGTGGCATTGCAATGCGCCCGCCACCCTGAGACATAAAGCAGAAATAGGTATGGTGGTAGTACTTCCCCGGACGAACTCTTTCACAAAAAAGCTCTACTACTGCTAAAACTGCTACTACTGCTGCTGTGTGTTTTTTCTTTCATCTTTCTTTCTAAATACTTACCAACATTGTACACTGAACAGCTCTTTGGCAGATCACCTGTAATCGCTATCTCAAACAATCAAATTAGGCATCTGTCCAACAACAAATACCTACTTAATTTAGTGCTATTGATAATAACTACATTTATAGATAATGTAATGTACCAAGGACCTAAAGGTAATTTGCTAATGGCCAAAGCGATTCTACCTGTGACGTCGAAATCGGTTTATTAGTGTGTGAATTGGTGACATAGGTTCCCTTCATCGTAGTACAGATTCAACAAAGTATCAATATACATAGTTGCTCGAAAAGTGTAGGTACTTACAAGGCCAGTAAACATTGAAAGTAAATTTTACCACTAGTGCGATTTCATTTAATTTTTTTCTTTGTTCCAGTCCAATAAAAAGTTTTAAGAAAGAGTTTAAACAAATGAGAATAAAATGAAACAACTACAAATGAAAAAAACTACATTAAAAATATCTAAAAACTGGCCCGTTTTATGGAGATGGATATGAAGTGATTTACAATATCACAGTGCAATTATAATATCACTATTGAACCCTGCGAAATATATACAAAACATTTGTAGTAAATACACGTATATAATTTTACTGTGAGGGGATATCCACATTTTTAGTTGAACGGATAATGTAAAACTGTTATCCAATAAAGTTTCCGTTTTATAGAACATGGAGAGATACGTTCAACCCTCGTCTGGTCCGTGAGTGCTACACGCGTTATTATATACTACACAAACCTACCCATGCAGTTTTATACTAGAGAAGAACGGAAAGAAGCTTAATACTAAGCAGAATTAGAAATGCGATAAAATATTTAAAACTATTTTTAATTAGACTTGAGGTTTGTCAGTTTCTTATAAAATTATGTGGTTTTTAAATCACACCTACTTATAACTTTTATAAATCTTTTCACCGATACTTGTTTGATTCACCTCTGACGACCTCTGTGGCGAGGCTGGCGATGATGTTTCGCCTGCGGTGCAGGAGGTTGCGGGTTCGATTCCCGCCTCGGAACAAATATTTGTGCGATCTGCAGATATTTGTTCAGGGTTTTCTGGGTATTTTCTATGAAAATGTCTATCTATGTAATGTATTGTATTAAGTATATCAGTTATCTAGTACTCATAACACGCAAGCTCTGCTTATCTTGGGGATTAGATAATGTTGTGTGAACTGTCTAGCATTATTTATTTATTTTATTTATTTATGGGAAACTTGTAATACAGAGTTAGTTAGTTTTATGTCAGTCTCTAGATTGTGTCTATAAAATGTAATTGACTTGAATTAATTAACATTTAAATGAGGAGAAAACTATGTATGGATTGGGAAAGACATACAGTTCTTTAAAGTGTTTTCAAGGTTCTATACCCAAAGGGTAAAACGGGACCCTATTACTAAGACTCCGCTGTCCGTCCGTCTGTCCGTCTGTCACCAGGCTGTATCTCATGAACCGTGATAGTTAGACAGTTGAAATGTTCACAGATGATGTATTTCTGTTGCCGCTATAACTACAAATACTAAAAAACAGAATAAAATATATATTTAAGGGCTCCCATACAACAGACATGATTTTTTTGCAGTTTTTATAGATAATGGTACGGAACCCTTCGTGCACGAGTCCGACTCGCACTTGGCCGGTTTTTTATACAAATAGAGTTTCTGTTACCAACTTGTAGTTTTTTTTGAAATACCGTATTATATATGGAGACGGGCTTACGGTTAGTAATAGCACAGATAAGATAATACTATACTAGCTATTAAAAAAGGCGGGATGGGCTTGTAGCCTGTCAAGAATGTTAATGTGTTGAATAAATTGTTTGAGCTTGCCTCTTACCTTCCCCCAAGAGGATGTCATCGATGGGAATATGGATTAGAGAATTGAAAAAATTGTCTGGCGCTATCAAAGGAATATGGTCTTCAAACATTTTCTCGAGGTTTTCTCTAGCTATTTTTAATTAATATTAGTTAATAATTATCTTTAATATCTCTTGAGAAATATCTATTCAGAAGTCTCTTAATTAGTCAATAAGCCTATTCAATAAGTCAATAAGTATAATTTTTGTATAAGCTCCAGAAAAAAAAACCAGCCTTTATAAGTAAATTACCAACAAAATAGATGGACCAGAATAGTGAACGAATTTCCAAGAACCGGAGAAGAAGAAACACCGTGTGCTAAGTTCTCAATTATGAAAGTTACAAAAAATATTTACTTAATTACCTTCAGGCGTCTTATTAACATCGATGGTTCTTAATTAAACCATCAATAGATTTCATCAGATAACTAAAATGAGATGGAATATAAACATTCAACACTTATATATCATCTTGGTTTTCAAGAACCAAACTCAATAAAGATGCATATCGAATAATGCAAAGTAACTTTTCAATATAGATACAATGTAACCGTGTTACCATAAAATTAGAATTATCTTGGAAATAGTTGCACAAGCATTTTCAAATTCGATCGAAAGAACACACACGGCATAACTACGCGAAGGATATTCTGCATTAGTAGTAGCACGATAGGAGTGAAGACTCCGTTCAGAAATGAGATCTAATACACTTTAGGGCGCATTTACATAGACACGAGCTTCGACCAAAATAAAAAGTATGGACGGGCCTTACGCATACAAAACGTCCGTGAAAAATAAGTCACAATTACCTCCAACACACGTAGTAGTAGTAGAGCTTTTTTGTGAAAGAGTTCGTCCGGGGAAGTACTACCACCATACCTATTTCTGCCGCAAAGCAGAAGTGCTTGCATTGCTGTGTTTCGGTTTGAAGGGTAAGGGTGCGGGTGAAATTACAGGCACATGAGACTTTTCATCTTTATGTCACAGGGTGGAGGGCGCAGTGCAATGCCGCATAGGGCGCGTCATAGGTGGACGAGACCTATGAGGTAATGCACTGTTCATAGGCATACTTAGCATCAAGCGGGCCATATGCTGGACCACACATTCGAAGTAGTATAACAAAAAAAATTTACTACTGAAGCGAAGTGCACTCACTTTATAAGCTTCAAAACTATCGTTCCCTAAATACTTTTTTATTTTGGTCGAAGGATACGATACGAGTAGTATTTACCGAGGCTTACGAGACACAGAAACATAGAAGAAGTGCTATTATATTTACTTTATACTATGTTAATTTAAATAATTTGTTTGAAAGATTGCCATTCAGCATAATGCAGCCAACATCTTAGGTACGCATCCGTCTGGTAGTGATTTGGATCAGTTGAGCTACCTTTAGATCGTTAGCAGCCGACTTCACGTAGCACAACTGTTTTGTCTGTTTTTATTGTTTTACATACCTACTTGTATTAGTGTATTATTCTGAAAGTTAGTGTAAATATTTAACTATCTTTAGGTTTCTCTTTTTACTATATTAACATCAATGGTTCTTAATTGAACCATCATCAGATTTCATCAAATTACTGAATCTAGAATACCTATACTTATATCTCCTTCGTTTTTAAGAAAGTCAATAAAGATGCATGTCGAATCATGTTAAGTTACTTTTCAATATAGATATAATGTAGGTGTGAAGACTCCGTTCAGAAACGAGATCTAATAGACCTTAGGTCACATTTACATAGATTGCGTGGGTTACCGGCACACAAGAACATAGGACAGAACAAGAACAGGTGAGATAGTGGTAAAAAAAGAAGGACAATAACAGGATTAATTAGCTTGAATATAGGTTTTTTTTTTCTTACCTAACTCTCAGAATTAGCACGTTGAAGTGGCAATGGGCAAGTTATATAGCTCGCAGAACAGATAACCACAAATATTGGGGGAAATGTTGAGGAATATAGGTTTTCGTGTGGCAACCACAAACGAAACAGAAAAGGAAGGCTCTCGATGGACCAATAACATTATAGAGGTCGCAGGAAGTCATTGGGGGGCAGCGGCTCAAGACCGTTCATCGTTCATTCGTTGGCATTTTATTGGGGCCTATATCCAGCAGTGGACTTTCCTAGGCTGATGATGATGAAGATGGACTTACTTTCTATGGTGTTAAAGTTTAATATTCCTTGTCCAGATAAACTCTACATGGACAAGGGCCAAATATCTCTACATTGTAGAGAATCCTATTATATAACTGTTTGGGTGAGTGAAGTCCTCTGTAGCGCGTCGGGTGAGTAGCCAGCTGAGATGCTAGAGATTGCGGGATCGATTCCCACAGCAGGACAAAGGTTTGTATGATCTCAAATATTTGGGCCACCAATACCCAGTATTGGTTGGAATCCTAGTGGGGATCTGTACTACGTATTTACCCTACAGAGGGTGTTATGTTATGTGTCGGTAAATGCCGGTAACAGTCACAGGTAACCAGGTTTCTATGTAAATGCGGTCTAAGGTAAGTAAGTTTACATCCGTCGACGATAAAGGATGCAGGGCGAGTAAATTGAAAACGGTATTTTGTGTCTATACGTACGGTATTGTCTTCAGCGCTGCGATTCAGGAGCCGTATCGCAGAGGCTTTAAATGCACAGTAAAAGGAGAGCGTCTTTACTTATATTCTACAGATTTTGTTAGATCAAGTACAGTGAGCCGAGGTGCTGTGTTATCAGGTAGATATTTTGGTATATTTGATCCAATTCTATAATAGCTTTACTCATAAAAGTTTTTTGTGAAAACATATTTTTCAATACAAGCTTTTATAAAGTTAGTGATCGTAACCGTGTGCTGATCAAAATGAGCCTAAACACGGCCAGTTTACTTTTATCCATCGAGGACTTTCGTTGTCCACCTTCCGTCTCCATCATCAGATCAGCTCGCTGTCACGATCATATTGTATTGTCATCTAAACTTGACAGGTATGCCAAATTTCAGCTCAATCAGTTGAGAATACCTAACTGCTCTAAAATTCAATTGCAAGATTCCAACTAGATTTCACCCAAACAAACATACTTACATAAATTGAAAGTTTAATAAAAGTGTTGTAATAAAAACAGAACTATCCTACTAATATCTAACAAAAATCTGACCAACTTAAAAAAAAGGTAAATGTCAAAGTCACGATGTTTGTATCTTTGGATGTTTTGATGTTTGGATGTTTGTATGTTTGTTACTCAATCACGCTGAAATTCATGAACCGATTTCTATGAAATTTGGTACACGGCTAGATTATGACCTGTATTGAGCTATACACTCCTTTTTATCCGGGTAAAACGCGAGCGAAGCTGCGGGCGGACACTAGTGTTGTATATAATCTTAATACATGTCTACTTACTGCCACTTACATGTTTCGGTAACCTAAGCATACACAAATATCAGCGCCTCAACCGATTTAAAGTTCGTTTTGCCTCACCCAATAATCGGTAACCGCATGTCGGTGTAGTGTCGGATAAATATACAGCTCGTTCACCGTAAGATGGCACCTGCCTTGTATGGCGTGCCAACCAAGGCAGGTGCCAACTTACGGTGAATATTCTGTAGGTATTGCTTCCATTTCAGGTATTCATGTTGCCAGTCCTATTTATCCTGTGCCTCGACCGTATTTATTTACAAGTTCTGTTGAATTTTTAACCTCATTGCGTAATTTCAGTTCAAAGCGAAGCGTTTAAAACCACCATCAGATTGAATGTTGGTAAAAGTTTAAAACCTAATTTTTAAATTTGTAAGTAGGCAGTATCTTAGTCGCGCTTCCGTCTGGTAGTGATCTGGACCAGTTGAGCTATCTTTAGATCATTTGCAACGGTCTTGAGATATCTCAACTGTACTAATTTTACTTTTGAACTGTTATATATACCTTGTATTAGTTGTATTATTAAGCGATGGTAGCCTAACGGTTCAATAGTGCAACTCGGAATCCAACGATTCCGGGTTCGATCCTAGGCTCCGCACCAATGACTTTTCTAAGTTATGTGCGGATTTCCATCGCTCTGTGCTTCGGAGGACACGTTAAGCTGTCGGTCCCGTCTGTTATTGATTAATAGCAGTCGATAAGCCATGTCAGAGGGCCTCGGGCGGCTTGACAAACTCCGACACCAGAGGCCAGCACTACCTCATACGAAACAAACAAACAAAAAAGTTGTACTATTATTTATGTAAATAAAGATGTTTATTAAATACTATTACTTTATCAATTACTTCGCATATCATTTAAAGAATTGCATTTATTTACAAAAATAATAATATAATTAGCTTTTATACAAAAGAGTTCCTCCGAGGAAATGCAACAACCATTGAATATCGATTTCTGCCGCAAAGCAGTAGTGCTGTATTTCAGTTTGAAGGGTATATGGATGCCAGTGAAGTTAAGAACACATGAGACTTTCATCTTTATGTCTCAGGACGGCGAGCACATTGCAATGCCACATAGGGCGCGTCCTAGGAGGACGTGACCTGTTAGGCCAGATGCTTGTTCCGTCAAACATTCCAATAAAAAAAGTACCTATATACAAAATAAAAATAACAAATGAAAATGCAAATGATCTAAAAGTAGCATCACTGATCTGAATCAATGCCAGACGGAAGCACCCCTTGGGAAGTATTAAACTAACAATTATATGAACGCATACATTTGATGTTCACGGTTGAACCAATTTTAGATATTTAGAACCTTAGAGATATCGATTATGACCGTTTGACACAAAGATCAAATAGAATACATAGGCTTGTATATTACATAGTACATTTACAGTAATAATAATCTATTCCAAGTTTATTTTTGATGCTAGGACCAAACATCACGGTGCTAATCATGAACCACATTTGTGTAGCAGCTCTATGAAGCAAGCCCTTAGAAGCTTGTTTTCTAACTAGTTCAATCACCTACACACAAAACACATTATAATAGAAACAGGCATTGTCGTGCCAAATTAACATTACGTTACCCGAGCTTATGTACAAATGTGTGGACAATGTAACACCAGAATAAAACTGAATCAACATCTGCACTTATATAAAAAGGGAATGTTGCCCACGGTACGCAGCCCATAGACAACGCGTCCCATTCTTCATGATTTTCGTTGACGACGTGGCCCACGACATTGGGCCAGGATATTAATAGCTAAAAATAGCTGCGGCAGATTTTATACTTTGAACGCGCCCTGAACGTATTTACCAATATTTACCGTAGTTACCTCAAACTGCGCCTGGGATTGGTCAAGCTGATAAACTTGACCAATCCAGCCGCAGTAAATTTCGAACGTTCAACGTTTAAACTTTGGTAAATACCTTCGTTCAGAATTAGAGCGATTGGGGCCCTGGTAGAATCTCCCGCCCTCACAGTAGCAGACGTACTACAATATTTTTTACGACTACTTACAGTTACGTTAATTAATCCAATTTGAAGCAAAGAGCAGCGAGCTTAAATCGGACTATTACTGATACTTCGTGCCACTTGTTTTTTCTTGGTCACCCTGCGTGGGATCAGAGATCAGTTTGAGGTACGATAGCCCTGAAAAAGGGCCTAGTGTCCAATGGTAAATGAACCATGAAAGGATTTACAAAGAGGCTCTTTTCATCCACATTGTCACACTTCGAATTATTTATAAAAATAAAGATAAGTTTATTTCACTTAGAATGGGTACAACAACTCATAATTAACATTTGCATTAATTTCAAAGATGTTCGTAAGTATATGAAATAAAAGAAGTTTGCCTCCCGTGTTAGTTAAAAAACTACGTGTTACGCTACGTGTGTTACGGCAAGGTAACGCTTCTTGAATCAAAAAAACAATTCAAAATAATGCTAAATTTGCATCTGATTTGGTTCTAGGACATGCTGGTTTCCTCACGATCATATGACGAGGCTGAATATTATAATTTGTTTTGAAGTGCGCGCTGATTTTCGGCTACAAAATAATATAATGGGCGTTAGCAGCCCTGAAGCTCGTTTTATAAAGAGCTCCAAACAACCTTATAACGCGACGTACAAAATTATGAATGTTGGCAATAATCCACGTTTCCTCGCTTGCGCTTGCTTTGGGGTGTAATCTTGTAACAGGGTTGGGGGGGGGGCTACAATTTAATAAGAATTTTGTTGCATTTGTTAGTTCTAAATTTTCCATCAAACCAAAGTTCAAATATAAAATGAGTCCTTCAGGACAGGCCCCTGGTGTTGTAATCAAATGTTAACAGGCGATGGTGACCGCTGACCATGAGGCGGGCCGCAAGCCTGTTAGTCGAGCCATAACATTAAAAAAAAACGCTTCATCCAAATAAGGAAGGAACTAGTGAACAAAGTAAATAAATAAATAAATAATGCTGGACAGTTCATACAACATTATCTAGCCCCAAGCTAAGCAGTGCTTGTGTTATGGGTACTAGATAACTGATATACTTAATACAATATATAATATAGATAGATATTTTGTATTATGCATAGAAAATACCCAAAATACCCTGAAAAAATATCTATGATCACACAAATATTTGTTCCGAGGCGGGAATCGAACCCGCAACCTCCTGCATCACAGGCCAACCTTCGCCCGCCGCGCCACAGAAGTCGTCAACCTACTTATTAGCATCATACATAAGCTTCAGCTTTGCGTCCGTACAACTAAATTATTATACTAGTCTCCGTCCGCGGCTTCGTTTACGTTTTATACGAGGATAAAAAAGTAGTCTATAGCTCAATCCAGATCATAATCTCTTTGTGTACCAAATTTCATCCAAATCAGTCTTGCCGTTTCGGCGAGATTGAGTAACAAACATCCAAACATCGTATCTTTGACTTTTATGATATTACAGACCGTTCACCGTAAGATGTCCCCCTGCCTTGAGAATAGTGTTAACCCGGGGGACATCTTACGGTGAACGGTCTATAGTAGGATCGGATTTCATCAGCCAATCATCAGCTTTTGATACAAATTGGACAAATCTGGAAGTGTATCCTTTCAAATAAACAAGTAATTAATTTTGTAAAAATTCAAAAAACCCTCAACGCAATGAAACGGCTGAACCGATTTTGATCAAACATAGGTAAGAACACTCCCAACAAATTCACCTTTCAAACAAACAAAAAATCGAAATCGTTTCATCCGTTAGGGAGCTACGATGGGACACACACACGCACACACACACACAGGCACGTCAAACTTATAACACCCCTTCGTTTTTGCGTCGGGGGTTAAAAATTGGACAAATCTGGTATCCTTTCAAATAAAAAAAATATTTCCAAATCGTATCATAAATATATATTAAAAGATAAACGGCTAATTACCACTATTATTCGTCACTTTGCTGACGTATCGAGACTGAAATCAGAAGCCTCTTCATCATGAGCACCGCCCGCGACCGCGTTCGACGGTGGACCAGCGAATACCGACGGCTTTATTTTTGCGTATCATAAATGACGGAGATATGAGGTAACAAACATTAACAAAAATACACATGAATTGAGATCCTCCTTTTTTTGAAGTAGTAGTTGATACCTATTTCTGCCGCAAAGCATTAGTGCTCGCATTGCTGTGTTCCGGTTTGAAGGGTAAGGGAGCCGGTGAAATTATAGGCACATGAGGCTTTTCATCTTTATGTCTCAGGGTGGCATGGCAGGCGCAGCGCAATGCCACATAGGGTGCGTCCTAGATGAATGTGACCTATGAGGTAATGCACTGTTCATAGGCAGAGGGTACCACTTAACACAAGGTGGGCCATCTGCTTGATCCGTCATTCCAAGTAGTATACAAAAAAAGAAGACCACAAAAGGAACGTCCTCTCCAAATTTCAGGTCTCTAGGACGTACGGTTTAAGCTGAGCGTTGATACTCACTCAGTCAGTCAGTCAGTCAGTCACGCAACGATTTTATATATTGATGATTATGAAAAGAAAAAAAACAACGAATCACTTTATTCTTCTTTCTAATTTGGATCCTATCAAGCTACGGGTCTTTCAGAGAGGGGTAACTGCGATTTATTATTAGGTAGGTACCTACTTCGCAACTTTTAACTCCATAATTCTCGCAAACTCTACAGTGGCTTCCAGGAAACTTAATTTGAGTTAACATTTACCTGTTTTCCCTCCAAGGATAATTTTTTAAAGCTGTAATTATAACATTCTTATTCAATTAAATTCTGGCAAAGGAAAATCAACATTGGATTTCCTCAGCAATCAATTTAATCGAGAGAGTTTGCATTTGTACCATCTTCCAGCGGGTCTTTGAAATGGATAGGTGTACGTACAAATTGAACGAGCAAACGGGAACCAAGGCTTGAGCTGTCTCTTGGATTTCATTTAGAGACTATCGAAATAGGTGTATTGTTTTTCAATGCTCTACAAGCGGGTCTTCTGACACTTATTGAAACAACGGTATAGGAGACAATATAGGCGAACTTTATTGATAGTGATATATTCTTCCGTATAAAAACAAAAATCTCTTAATTATTGCGCTTTTCTGAGTAGATTTATATAAGTATCATTCTTAGTTTCTATGTTGTAATCTCATTTGTCCTATCATTAATTTACATGCTTGAAATTTTTTTTAATAAAAAAAACACTATATGTGGGGTTTAGTCGTTTTTCTTTGTATTTATTTATCTACTGAGTTTTGTATAAATTATCGGACAGACCCTCTAAAGTCGTGTCCGCTTCGCCATGTTTTGAACAGAAAATAGTTCAAAAACATAAAATGGGGGCTTGGCCTAAGTGTATTTGCTCGACAAAACATTTATGCCACGCCCCTATTTTATGTTTTCGATTAATGTTCTGTTCAAAACATGGCGCCGCGGACACTGCTTTAGATGCAGCTTTTTGGAACTAACATGTGGATAACGTTGTGGACTACATTTTTGCAAGTCTTACATAGTACAATTTATGTATTAACCCCTTGTAACTAATTTATATAATAATAGTGTCCACCGTGACTTCGCTCGCGTTTTATCGGGATAAAAAGTAGGCTATAGCTCAATCCAGGTCATAATCTATGTGTATAACCTACCAAATTTCAAGCTAATCTGCCATTAAGGCACCAAGCTTACCTTAATGATATCATTCGCTAGGCCTTTACCAGCCTCAAAGTTCCTGGCATTATGGAGCCAAATGGTCCGCTACGTGACGTTGGCAAGCGGCCTGACGGAATGACTCTTTCTGTGGGGTAGAGTAGGCCTTTGGTGAGAGACGCTAAATGCGTTGATACCTTGCGCGTTCTCATTATTGCCTATCCTTCCCCCAATGTGGTTTATTGATGTTCGTGGCATCATTTAATTAGGCCCTGTCTGAAAACCAGCGCTGCACTAAACCTAGGTCTGGTGCAGCATATTCTGAGACAGGGACCTGTTTGACCCCACATAACACACACAACCTATCATCTTACCAATCAGGTTATAACAGTTTTTATTTATCTTGATCTTGTAATACCTATACTTAGTAGATTTTTGTTTTTGTCTTCTTGTTTTATGTGTGTGTTGTGCGTGTGGTAAAATAAATAAATTTTCTTTCTTTCTTTCTTTCTTTCATCTATCCGGGACATCAGTTACGGTACGGTCAACAGAACTTACTTATTTGAGCCTTTCGGAGTCGAGACTCTGGGCCAGTGTGGTACGGGGGCCCTTCGCGTTTGCGAAATTATTTCAGGGCGTCTGGTCGAAGCGAGGTTGGCTCTTATCTGGCTCAACGCATTAGTATTGCCATTCAGCTTGGCAATGCAGCCAGCATCGTAGGAACGCTTCCGTCTGATAGTGATTTGAATCGGTTGAGCTACCTTAAGATAGTTTGCTATGGTACCTACTCTGGTAGCTCAACAATTTAATATTTTTTTAAAATTTTGTTCAGTATTTTGTCCAGTTTGTTGTTGTAATAGTTGTATTATTTCTGTAAATATTTTTTTTCTTTAAATACTTACTTTTAGATTAACAGGTTATCTATAAAGATTTGCCTTTCTTTCCAGTTATATGGCGGTGAATGACGTCACTATGAAAAATTACAGTTATTGTTGTTAATTAGGGTAGTAGGTCCATGGTTGTTAACAACAAAATATCACTTACGGCCGCCATGTGATGATAAGCCAATAACAAGATAGAACCAATAAGAAGTAGTAGTAGAGCTTTTTTGTGAAAGAGTTCGTCCGGGGAAGTACTACCGCCATACCTATTTCTGCCGCAAAGCAGTAGTGCTCGCATTGCTGAGTTCCGGTTTGAAGGGTAAGGGTGCCGGTGAAATTACAGGCACATGAGACTTTTCATTTTTATGTCTCAGGGTGGCGGGGGCAGTGCAATGCCACATAGGGTGCGTCCTAGGTGGACGTGACCTATGTGATAATGCACTGTTCATAGGCAGAGGGTACCACTTAACATCAGGTGGGCCATCTGCTTGATCCGTTTTTCAAAGTAGTATAATAAAAAAGATATAAAACAGGGATTTCCTTTATTTCAAGTTTTAGGTTGAATTAACAATTACGTACATTTTTTCGTGAAGCAAAACATCACTATCTTAAAATCTCTATCATTAAAACTATTTTATATACAAGTATAAAATTCACTACATTCTCTGATAAAACTCCTTCACCTGCATAGTTTATTTTCAATCACTAAAACCTTTGCCTAACACTGACATTAGATGAGAAAATTATCACCTCGTCCTATGGAAAATATTATTTACTCTCCCGATCATCGTATTGACCTGCGAAATAAAATACATAGTTAATAGAAATATTTTTCTTCTTACCGATAAACAATCCAAAATATATATTCCATAAAGAGGTTTGCTATGAGTGCTATGATTGCTATGAACTTTTAAGGTTGTTGTTTTTACTATTAATTAGCCATTAAACATAAAAAAACCTGGAATCACACGAAAACGGCTATAAATGGCCCATAAAATCTGACAATTGGCCCGTGATATTGTAATATTGACAATGCTTTTATAATATAACTAGAGAAATTACTATAAAACTTATTTTATAATATCCCTTCGACATAAACAAACAACACAGATGACTGTAATAACGTTACAGCCAAGGTGATGAGATAAAATAACATGTTTTTTTACAAAATATGAACAAAATTTACAATATACAGGCCCCTCGCAAAGCCCACTCATAATTTCATGGTTCAGTAAAGCCATCATTCATCAATCAATCATCACTTTGGCGGTAAAATTGACAATGCGTAGGCTCTACGAGGAGTGTTCGTGAGAACAAACCAATAAATTTGTTTAAGGAACTATCTACAAATGCTGCTCAAGATATAGCTTACCAATGTGTATGTCCTATACAATTTGTGTAAGGAACTATCTACAAATGTTGCTCAAGATATAGCTTACCAATGTGTATGTCCTATACAATTTGTGTAAGGAACTATCTACAAATGTTGCTCAAGATATAGCTTACCAATGTGTATGTCCTATACAATTTGTGTAAGGAACTATCTACAAATGTTGCTCAAGATATAGCTTACCAATGTGTATGTCCTATACAATTTGTGTAAGGAACTATCTACAAATGTTGCTCAAGATATAGCTTACCAATGTGTATATCCTATACAATTTGTGTAAGGAACTATCTACAAATGTTGCTCAAGATATAGCTTACCAATGTGTATGTCCTATACAATTTGTGTAAGGAACTATCTACAAATGTTGCTCAAGATATAGCTTACCAATGTGTATGTCCTATACAATTTGTGTAAGGAACTATCTACAAATGTTGCTTAGATATAGCTTACCAATGTTTATATCCTATACAATTTGTGTAAGGAACTATCTACAAATGTTGCTCAAGATATAGCTTACCAATGTGTATGTCCTATACAATTTGTGTAAGGAACTATCTACAAATGTTGCTCAAGATATAGCTTACCAATGTGTATGTCCTATACAATTTGTGTAAGGAACTATTTACAAATGCTGCTCAGGATATAGCTTACCAATGTGTATGTGCTACACAATTTGTGTAAGGAACTATCTACAAATGCTGCTCAGGATATAGCTTACCAATGTGTATATGCTATACAATTTGTGTAAGGAACTATCTACAAATGCTGCTCAGGATATAGCTTACCAATGTGTATGTGCTATACAATTTGTGTAAGGAACTATCTACAAATGCTGCTCAAGATATAGCTTACCAATGTGTATGTGCTATACAATTTGTCTAAGTAACTATCTACAAATGTTGCTCAAAATATAGCTTACCAATGTGTATGTGCTATACAATTGATGAGCAGCACGACGCCGATGTGTGACGTGGAACGCCTCAGTCCTGCAACAATAGCATGTTATCAAGTACTCGTAATCAAATATCGGAAGCCGGCAGAGACTTTATAATGTACGCTGGATTGACAGCATTTATACAGAAAATAGGCAACCCGCGCTCTTTATTTATGAGACTGCCGTATTCAATTATCTACTTATATAGTTTACACTAGTATCCGCCCGCGGCTTTGCTCGCGTTTTACCAAGGTAAAAAGTAGTCTATATCAATGTCAAAGTCTCAATCCAGGTTATAATCTATCTGGGTACCAAATTACATCGAAATCGGTTCAGCCGTTTCGGTGTGATTGAGTAACAAACATCCAAACATCTGAACATCCAAACATCGTAACTTTGACATTTATTATATTAGTGGGATTGTAGGTTCCTTTCTTTTTTAAATATAAATAGTTCCAGCAGCAATATTAAAGTAGTTGCTTTTTCACACTGATGTATTTGCACAAATATGGGCAAACAGATTATAATGTTACACTGAAATTATTGTTGTTGGCTTTTATACATTGGTCATTATATGCAGAAAATCATATTTGGTTGAAGAAAACAGTGGATTCACAGTGTCATTTTCACTAGTAATCCAGTGTTTTCTGCAACCAAATATGATTTGCTGCAAATAAAACCATAAAAAGCCAACAACAGTAATTTCAGTGTAAAATTATACTCTGTTAGCCCATATTTGGTGAAATTACATAAGTATGGAAAAGCAACCACCGTAAATACGGGTGATATTAACGGGCGGGTCACTTCTTGCCTTGTCTTTCAGTTGTATTGGGAAGAGCCCATCAGCAGTTCCATTTACATTAAACAAGGGCAAAACGTTGTAAATATACTACAAGCTACTAGTATAGTATTATTTTATCTGTGCTACAAGCTAAATTTGCGCGCCCATTTCATTACGTCAAAATAAAATTATGCCTTATACGCCGTGTCACAAGGATTATTTTCAAGCGTCAAATTGTGTCAGTAAACGCGTAATTTAAGGTTTTCCCCACAGACCACTGATTAAAGTAGACGCAACAAGTGTTCGTACTTCGCGTGTCTTTTATCGGTGCCAGGCACCGAACACCGCTCAGTCGCGGTCATACCATCATGTGCTCTACTCATGCAACACTAGAAAATGCCTCATTGCGCCATAAATAATTATTAAAATTCCACAAAAACAGTAAATCGAGTAAATTGTGACGTTTATACCATTCCCTCTCTAAAAAGCTTAATCACTGTTTTAGAGTTGGAATTTAGAACACACCAATATACTCGACCTCCATCTCAATGCAACACCCTCCAATAACAACTCCTATACAACCTCAATGCGCAAAAAATACTCGATACAAAATCCTTGTGCAACTTTTGTGTAAATAATACTCGACATACAAACTTCTTGTGCAAATAACTCCTCGAGATTTGATTGATTGACATTTTCGACAAGAAATTAGAATAAAAACTGTTTTGTATTCTTTGCTGTGATTAGTAAATTGGTGCTATTTTGATACCGTAAGTTGTAGAACACAAAGTTTTGAGGTAATTAATAATAAATCGATGGATAATGCATTCAACTGATGAAGAGGTCTATTTTCGCTTAAATATTTATTTTTCTCGTAGTCATGGTATAAAGTATAGTATGCAACTCTTGAATAAAACGGATTTATATCGAGGGCCATGATCACTCACGTCGATCTGGATTCTAAAACTCGCTACGCTCGTGATTCAATCATCATGAAGTCGTTAGAATCCTTCACTTGCTCGTGATTCATCTATGGTCCTCGCTTTAAATCAGTCCTTTATTCACTAATTACATAATATACTATTCCTTCCATTGGTCAGTAATTTTGTTATTAAAATTCACCTAATTTAATTTACAATTAATTATTTTCAATTTGGAGGGGTGTCGTGTCGTTTCTGCTAATATAATCGAAAACATTGTGAATTTCCCAAGGACGTCCTCCATTGCGGCTTCTACTTTACGTAATACTTAAGAGGAATACTTAAAAAAAAAACTATTGCTGTCGCGCAGACCTCAAACCTGATAGAGACAACTGCAGCTTGGATCGACAATACCTATTAAAAGTACATAAAGTCAACGATTCGTAGTCCCCAGATTCCTTCTCCAAAACTTAAAAAATTTAACTATTTTTTTTATTAAAAATAAAAGAAAGTTTTAGCCGTGTTCCTATGATTTCACTTTTTTATATAATCTAGTCAAATTTGTTTTCAGGATGTTTGAACACAGCGGAAAATCTGACCATTTTTTAGGGTTCCGTAACAAAAATTACGGAACCCTTATGGATTCGTCATGTCTGTTTGTCTGTCTGTCTGTCTGTCTGTGTATGACACAGCCACTTTTTTCCGAAACTATAAGAGCTATGCTGTTAAAACTTGGTAAGTAGATTTATTCTGTGAACCGCAATAAGATTTTCAAACAAAAATAGAAAAAAAACAATAAACTTTTTTTCATCATACCCATACGTGTGGGGTCTTAAAAAATTATATTAAGGTTTCTAATATATTTTTTTTCTAAACTGAATAGTTTGCGCGAAGGACACTTCCAAAGTGGTAAAAACTGTGTCCCCCCCCCGTAACTTCTAAAATAAGAGAATGATAAAACTAAAAAAAAAATATGATGTGCATTACCATGTAAACTTTCACTGAAAATTGGTTTAAACGAGATCTAGTAAGTAGTTTTTTATTTTTGGGGTTCCCCATACTTAGAACTGAAACTCAAAAAAAAAAACCCATACATGTGGGGTATCTATGGATGGGTCTTCTAAAATGATATTGAGGTTTCTAATATCATTTTTTTATAAACTGAATAGTTTGCGCGAGAGACACTTCCAAAGTGGTAAAAAGTGTGTTCCCCATAACTTCTAGAATAAGAGAATGATAAAACTAAAAAAAAAAAATGTACATTACCATGTAAACTTCCAACGAAAATTGGTTTGAACGAGATCTAGTAAGTAGTTTTTTTTAATACGTCATAAATCGTAATCCATCCAAGAACTTTTATATTATGTTACTTGCTGCTACGGAACCCTTCATGGGCGAGTCCGACTCGCACTTGGCCGCTTTTTTAGCTATTTTGAATGTTCATATCTCTTTTAGTAATTAATTTGTAAAAAAAAGAAAAACAGGGACACGCCATGGTGGCCATAGATTTTTTGAAAAAAACATTGCTCTACTGGCATTATCCAGGGAGAAAACAGGGGACTACGTTTGTAAGGGAAAACGGCCCTTGTGTTTCCTCTTAAGGCACCGATAAAATAATACTATACCAGTACTTAAGGCATCTTAAGCCCGTAACGGATAGTGAAGCAAACGATAATTTCGTATACATTCAAGTTGCATGGTACAGCCGGAACTATGACAAAATCTACACGCTTGGTTTTCACATATGAGGGTGCTTGTTGCGTCGTGGTTTTCCCTGTAGGTATCACATCGTTGAACTTGACACAGCACAGAGATCAGGCACATGAGACTTTTCATCCTTATGTCTCAGGGTGGCGGGCGCAGTGCAATGCCACATAGGGCGCGTCCTAGGTGGATAGATAGATAGATAGAAAATTCTTTATTGCACAAGACAAAAAGCAGTACATAGGCGAACTTAATGCTAATTAGCATTTTCTTCCAGCTAACCTTTGTGTAATGTAGAGTGGGTGGTAGTGCTATTAAAATTAATTATAGGTTGAGATTAAATGATAAACATAACTAAATACCTACGCTAAATAACTAGCTACATAAATACCTAACATAATATAATATGTATAAATAATTCAATAAATAACATAAGCTCAATTTTGTGGACGTGACCTATGAGGTAATGCACTGTTCATAGGCAGAGGTTACCGATTAACATCAGGTGGGCCATCTGCTTGTTCCGTCATTCAGTAGTATAAAAAAAAAAACTTTTCGGTTGAATTACGCTTTAAATCTCGTAAAAAAATACTTTTTCATTGTATTACCAGGTCTGGTTAATTCCATACATTTTAGAATTAGTTCACACAAAATATCGATAGATGGCAGTACTGGTATCGCTAGGAATATTGAACACATTAATTAGATTATTTTTTCACTTTTTTTGACGGCATTGCGTAAATAGTACCTCTAGAAGACTTTTTATGTGATTTTAACTAATAAAATAACAAAAATCGTTAAAATAGTTATTTTTTTCAATGTTTTTACTGACATCTAGCAATTTCTAACCGAAACATTTTGATTGGGTTCTAAGGTTCTAAGTTTGGTCAAGAAACACATAGATGGCGTTGAAATAAAACCATGTTTCGGAGCAGTGTATTATTCGATAATATTTCGATAGTTACTCCACAGAGTAGTAAGAATACTAACGTGTTACTCTATGATATGATGTGATGAAATACGCTTGATTTCTCAAGTATCATCTAGTGCGCTGTAAAGAAGGCAAGAGAGAAGCGCCATCTAGTACGCTGTTAAGAAAACAAGTAAGAATGCATATTAGTACGTTAGTACCGAGCGCGCGCCACGGGCGCTGCTCTTGCGCGACTTATCGTGGCAACGATCGTAGTACTAAGATTGTCTCTCTGTTGTACGTTAGTATTATTCCTTACTCTGTGGTATTACTAACGTTATATATATATCGAAATATATCTTTAAAAAATATAAAGCTATTACATGAATTTTTAAATTAAAAGGAAACTAAAGCCTGTCAGAAGAAAAATAAGTAGTATCTAATGATTTTTTTAAAAAGTAGTTAATTGTATAATACTTACAAGTATCTTTAACGAATAACCAGAAAAAAATAAGAATGGAAGCTAAATTCAGCCGTAAAATTTGAATCTAGTGTTAGAGCAACACGGCCTCTGTTGCTCTGTCTCTAGTAGCAATAACAGTTGTTGGCGGGTTTCTACTAATAGGAAGGCGCCGGTAATGTGTTTTCTACGTGAATGTGGACTATCGATTAATGCAAAATGGATGACGTGCACGTTTTCTGTTCGCATTCATTGTTCTATCTCATATGCAAGTTAGACAATGTTAGCTGAAGGATTAACCAGCATGTTTCTATTAGCTTGACTACTTATTCGGTAGCTTTAGAAGACACATCAGAATAGCTGTAAGTGCAAAGCACTTTTCCATACCTAGTTTCACAATCAATAAATATTTCATTTCATTGCATAATTTTTATCAAAAATGCTTATCAAAACATAGGATGTGTATTGCTTATATTTTCTAAATATAAAAACACTCAATAATCTTGAAACAATTTTGTTTCATTATAATTCCTTTTCCTTATATTATTGAGCCCTGGTGTGTCTGGCCTAAGAATAGACCTCTCCTCCGGTGGATGTCGTAAAAGCCGAGTAGGGGATTACCCGGACTTGTTGATAAGACTCGTTGGTAGGGTATAAGATTTGTCCTGGCTGCTAGCTTATTATGGAATGTGTTATTACTGGAAGAAAGCGTTAGCCGAGTCAGTCGTGGGAGGCAATGGCGGCGATGAGCTCACCACTTGTCACTTCTATATATTCCACGATGGTGCAACCCACTGTGAAGAGGCCCATTGAGGTACTGGCTGCCCCTCCGGGGAGGAAGGTGTGTGTCTATGTATGTATGTAATTCCTACGCAAAACATGACTTATCAAGACACACGCACTCTAAATTCATGTAAATTATTTGGGAATAGCTTCTTTGGAACCATAGGGTAATAGGTACTCAGGGTGTCATCGACCAAGCAGCACTAAATGCGCTGCTAAATAGCCTGCAGCTAAAAAACCCCGCTCAGCGTCGCAAAAAGCGCTCTGCAAAGCACAAATCAACACGAATGAAACTCGCGCAGACTTGAAATCTCGACCAATAGCGTCAAGATCTCGAACAAGATTTCAAGAACGATAGTCTTCCCACAAGTTTGAATCTCGAAAAATGGCACGAGATATCATCGAGCATCGAGGTTGCTTTGCCTATGTACAATGTTTGGCACACAATCAAAACATAGATCTGCTATCATAGCTTTATTAGCACGCCTATTGCGTTACGGACGCAATGGACGCACCATAACTGCATTATCAATGGAAAGTGATAATATGATAAACATACGCAAAGCATATTCAACGCATTTCGAATGCCCTCAATATGCGGTTTAAGTTTATCCCATTTTGTTGAACAAAACTATTTTAAACAAGATTTTAAGAAATTAATGATCGGAACCGTGATATCAAAAACGGCTAGGCCAATTTATCGTCGAGGAGTTCCGCTGTGCACCTTACATCTCAATAATCAGATCAGTTCGCTCGTCTAGGTCTGTCACGTAGTGAAACTCCTAGCATAGCTCTCTCCATAGCCCGCTGCATAACTTTGAAAACAATTTATATCGGGGTAAACGAAAACCGAACATAGACTATGGAATTACCCGGACTTGTTGATAAGATTCGTTGGTATAAGATTTGTCCTGGCTGCTAGCTTATTATGGAATGTGTTATATTACTGGAAGAAAGCGTTATTAGCTGAGTCAGTCGTGGGAAGCAATGGCGGCGATGAGATTACCACATGTCACGTCTATATTCCACGATAGTGCAACCCACTGTGAAAAGAGGTCCATTGAGGCTCTGCCTACCCCTTAGGGAAAAAGGCGTGTGTCTATGTATATGTTTTTATTTTTATTTTTTTATAACTTTACATGTCGGAACAAGCGGATGGCCCACCTGATGTCAAATGGTACCCTCTGCCCATGAACAGTGCATTATCACATAGGTCACGTCCACCAAGTACGCGCCCTATGTGGCATTGCACTGCGCCCGCCACCCTGAGACATAGAGATGGAAAGTCTCATGCGCCTGTAATTTCACCGGCACCCTTACCCTTCGTACCGGAACACAGTAATGCGAGCACTACTGCTTTGCGGCAGATATAGGTATTGGGGTAGCCCGGACGAACTCTTTCACAAAAAAGCTCGCTACTAACAAAATGTATGTATAAATAGACTATCGAATTGTGTACTCTGTACACCGACCGGCACGTTTGCACGCAGTGTGACGGGAGCTGAGAGTTCGATATGCACTTATCCGAAATGTGCCAACTCGCTTATATACCACGCGTCCCAGATCCCGATGGAAATTGGATACCGTTGTCGGTGCCACTAACAGACGCGGCTAACGCTGTGATAATAATACCCAACCTATTGAGCTCAAAATTGCAGAACTTTCCTGGGCCCGCAAACGTTCGAACTTTACCTACGTCTGATTGGTCAATTTTGGCGGCGTCGCTACAGATTAAATAATTGTTACTTCTGTAACGGGTTGGCTTTGGTAAATACGTTAAATACATCGAGCAACACGGAATGGAGACGCCATCAAAGGCATTCCCCGCTGTAGTTCCCCTCTAAATTTAATGCCCTCGAGGGCATACAGCTTATAAAAAACTAGCTGTCGCCGATCGCTCTGTCAGACTGAATCGACTCGCGTGGGAGATAGTGCTCTAAGAAAAATGCCGAATTGTTCAGTTTTATGCTGTAAAAAAATGATTGGATCATCAAATTTACAAAAAGATAGTGTTTCCTTTCACATGTACCTGAATTTCAATTAAATTATTATAACTTATTGCATGAAAATTGACCAAGTAAAATTAAGCCGTATAAAAACAAAAGTGGCCATCTCAGATTCTGTAATTTTTGAGTTCGTGTTCGGGTTAAAATAATAAAACTGAACGGTTTAACAAAACAAACCGTGAATATTTTATTCAATAACACTGGTTCACTCTTCACTGCGACTGCACTTCAGTACACTGGTCATTCATTACTCTAAAATCACTGCCAAGTTACGTGATTTATTCGCAATGAAAGCCAATTCCCTTACGACTGCCCTGCTCGCTCTTCAATCGAGCTCCACTTAATCGTGTGACACAGGGGCGACATAAAAGTGACCAAAAGCGTAGATATAAATGTGTATAATACATCAATGTGCATTTCAGTATTTATTCTGCTGACGTAAACATGTATATAACGTGTAATGTCAGTAAGCCAAGATGTGGATGATTACTTAATATCCTTGATTACTAAATACTATTCATTAAACACGTTCGACATCATGTGACATGTGGAATAACGTGTATTTGTATTTGATGGCTATGTAACCACTAACTAACCGGTAACTACTAACTACTACTACTTCGTGTTACTGGCTCTTTCTTGGTTCACTGACCAGCTTGAGATATAGTGTCCCTGAAAGGGGCCTAGTGACCAATGGTGAAAGAACCAGTATGGTAAAAGGATTAATTGTGCCTCGCAGAGGTGTATGATGATATGTCAACGTAAATGTCATGTGCAACTATATTTAAAGAATTAGAATTAAATCACACTACTATTAACAACAAGTGTAACATGAAAAAGTTTGTAAATTTGGGAACTTTGATTACAAGAGATGGCAAGCATGAAGATGATATTTAAATGAGAGTAAATTCTGGAAACCAGGTGAACTTAACGCCTTATTATCAGCCGGAACGTATCCAAAAAGGCACGACTGGATGTGCATAGAGGAGTATGGATGTATGGTGGTAGCGAAAGTTGCTAAGGCAGAATAAACATGAAAGTAAAATAAATGCACTGAAGATGAGAGGTTTGAGAAGTATGTATGGTGGACTTTGAGAGATAGAATATGAAACTGTATGTTAAGAAAGCATTGTAAAATGAAAGAGCACGTGTATAGTGACAAGGATTGAGAAAGATATGCTTGGATGGTTTGGGTTATTGGTTAAAGGATGAATGATAGTAGATTGACGAAACTAGTTCATAAGATGAGCATGAATGGGACAATTGGAAGGGGGAGACCTCGGTAAAGGTATTCAGACTAGATCAGGGTCGATCTGGAGCATGGCCAGGCCAAGAGCGCCCTTAACCGATGAGCATATATGAAGAATGTGATGTGAGTGAATCAAGCAAAACAGGTATGCCAGGATCGTAGCAAGTGGAAATACATGGTCTTTGCCTACTTCTCTGGGAAACAGGCGTGAGTTTACGTATGTGTGTATGTATGTAATATTATAAATGCAAAATTTTCTAAGGGTTGGATGAAATTTAAGAACGGCGATAGCTGGACCACTGGAATAGTTTTAAATTTTATTTAGATGTTCCCACAGGATCAAGACTTATGCGAGTAAAACCGCGGGTTGCTTCTAGTTTATAATAAGAATAAAACTGCGTGGTTAATTTGATCAAAATCGGTTATATTGATCATACTTAAATAACTTTACTCTTTTCAGTTAAAAGTAAATATAAGATGCTTTAAAAAAATCGTTGATCGCCAATTGTTAGGTTACTGTACAATCTTCGCACGTTGTGTTTGCCTATAATGAGGGGTTTTCACGGCCATATCAAATCATCTATAAACCCTTGAAAATAGATGTCGCTGCTGTGTACTTAACTGTATAAATAAAGTGACATGTAAAAGTCAACAACGTAGTGATATATTTTTGTGGTATTTTGTTACTATCACACAAAATAACATACGATGCATTTGTTAATTTTAACAACCACAGTTGAGTCAGGGCCATCAATTGACCCAAATCAAACTACATTTTTTTTATTTGAAAATGAAAGGCCCTTATTGGTTTCTCCTGTAGCTAAAGATAGGTATTTAGTTTGTACCTCATATATACATGAGTAGACTGTTGGTAACCATAATAAAAAATAATTAAATAAGCAACTGCTAACAATAACAATAACGTTAGCTGAGTCAGTCGTGGGAAGCAATGGCAGGGATGAGCTCACTATTTGTCATGTCTATCTCCCACGATGGTGCAACCCACTGTGAAAACAGGCCCATTAAGGCTCTGCCTACCCCTTCGGGGAAAGAGGCGTGTGTCTATGTATGTATGTATGTAACAATAACAGCCTCAATGCACACTGAAATTGCTTTGAGCTCATTTAACAGTTTTTTTTTTATTTCTCAAAAAATCCTGAAAGTAAGTTGCCCGTGTTTTCTTATATACTACTAAATTAGTGTTGTGCCTCAATAATAAAGTAGATTTTTTATCGATAAAATAAATGCTCGTTTATTATGTTTTACAAACTATTGAAATTTGATTTATATTATTCGGGAGACGCCATAGCCTAACCTAACCTAACTTTCTAACCGTTAATCCAATCACCATGAAGGTATTGGTATGTAACAAGGTAGGTAACTGTTATGATTTTAATTTGAAATTACTCATTTTATGCCATAAATTGACGCCCTATGTGGCGCGGTGGACGAAGGTTCGCCTGTAACGCAGGAGGTTGCGGGTTTGATTCCCGCCCCAGAACAAATATTTGTACGATCTGCAGATATTTGTTCAGGGTGTTCTGGATATTTTCTATGTTAATACAAAATAAATATCTATGTAATGTACTGTATTAGGGATATCAGTTATCTAGTCCATAACACAAGCTCTGCTTGGCTTGGGGCTAGATAATAATGTGTAAACTGTGTCCAACATCAAAAAATAAAATAAAAATAAATATATATTATTGAGAACTGGTGAAAACCAAGGTGAAAAGAAGCCCATTTAAGGCTCTGTCTACCCTTTCGGGGAAAAAGGCGTGTGTCTATGTATGTATGTATGTAAATATATATATATATATATATATATACATAATGAAATCCACTTAGGTACAATGTGAAAGAAAGCACCATCTTTTCGTAAATTCGATGTTCCAGACCTTGATTTACAGCAGAAAATGTAACGATTCGGCATTTTAGTATTTGTAGCACTGTCACACTTTTTACTCTATGCGTCACACGATCGATTCAGTCTGACAGAGCAATTGGCCCATCATGATACAATTTTATTACTAGCAAAAGCAAAACATGCTTGGTGAGGGCTAGCAAGCCTATTTTCCTTGATTTTTTATATTTAAACACAGACATGAATTTAAATTACGATGTTAAATTACAACGGATAGTTTTTAAAACAGTTTTACTAACGCGTATGCCCAAATGAAATTGTGCATACCCAGAGGGGAACGCCTTTACTTGATGTCGCCCCCCGCCGCGACCTCCTCGTGTCTCTCTCGTGTGACCTCCAGCGGCGGCCGTGTTGCTCCAAGATATTACTAGCTAGGCTTGCAAGGGCTTCCAAGTTATTTTTACTACTTTTTTCATGTGTGAACTTATCTAGACATGAATTTAAATTACTATGTGATATTACAAATCTAGAGGTGTGATAGTTTTTCGTAAAAAGTTGCATGCCTACCTAGGTTGTGGGATACGTTATCACGATAAATTAACAAAAGCATTTCCCAGTTTGAACTCGTTTACTCCTTTTCAAGAAAAGTCGTGTCATGAGTGTCCGTCCTGTGTCGTGGGATTTTCCTATTCAAATCCTATTTGATTGACAAAAGAATGAAAAAAAAATATATAGCTAGGTATAATTTTTTCAACGCGATATTCTGTTCACTATATATAGCGCTAAGTATTACTTTACCTACCATCGTTTAGCATCAACATAACTTAACACACCCAAGACATACCTACATAGTTCTGATCCCACACTAGGATCCCCTGTGTCGTGGGATAATGATACATGAAATAAAAAAAAAACTATTTATAAATTTTAATGACTAATCTAGTTTTTTGGCACTTGGGATCATGATTTTTGGTTTTTGACAATAACAGTGAATGACAGATATATATAATACATTGTATATTTCGAGGCCAGAACCGTCATGGATTATGTAGGTTAGTAGGAAGACGGGAGCTAAGTAAAGCGTTTTTTCCTTTTCTTTCCTTTCGTCTCTTTTGACTTGCCAGCCCATAGTTTTATGAAATTATTGTAAGCTTTGAACAAAATTCTAATTCAATTTTCCCAAGAACTAATCATCTCATGAGTTGTTGTAAAGTAAGGTTGTACCTGGGGTACTCAAAATTTTCTTGATTTTTCTCTATACTCTAAGTTTCCGCGTTTACCCCCTCTCTCTCCAGCCTACTACTACCTTTTACTAATCTAAAATATCATAGTTATCCACAAAATGATCTCTATGCTATCCTCGAAAAGTGGGGCGGTTCCGCAACTCCCCCTTCACAGAGAGCGTTCAACCCCTCCCCTCATCCCTAGCCGCCCTTAAATCATTTAAATGGCCCTTGGTGGTAGGCAAAGTAAGTTCTTACCAAAAAGTTATCGATACTATTCATTTATCGACTTGAGTGCTGGAAGTCCCTAGAACGGATGTTACTGTCAATTTTGTGACATAACATGATGTTTGTACACAGAAAGCATCTATGTGTGTATAAAGATTTTTGATGTGTTGCTGTTTATAGATGTGTGCGTTTATAGCGATAGAACGACTGGTTACAAAAGTGTGCATTAAATTGTAAGTGAGTGCGTGAAGCCCCCCCCAAATATTTCTGAATAAATATGTATCGGTTGACAGCTCTATGGCGTCTCCCCTCCGGTACGGAGGCCTGCGTTGCTCGATGGTTAAATATTCGCGATTGAGGCCCAGGTAATTGTAATCTCACTTTTTTTTTACTACTTGAATGACGGAACATGCAGATAGGTAGGATAGATTAATAGATACATGTAGGTAGGAGATATTATGAAAATGTAAGGCAATGTTTTCTTCGCTATTCAATATAATTAAAGACACAGGAAGAAAAGACTACGCTCAAAAATGAGGAAATTTCTTGGTTTGTTTATTATCTTCCCAAATCTATATTTCTCAATCAAAGTAAGAATTTTTGGTTATTGAGTTTATTTAAATATTCTATTACGTATAAGGTAACAGTAAATAAGTTTATTAATAATAAGTGTATTTTGAGTCCCTATTTTATTTCGTTACAGGACGGAAAACATTGCCACAACAATAGGGTTCTGATTAGACCCGTTATGTTCAGTACCTTAAAAAGTAATAAATTTAACATTGTTCCGGTTGAAGCGATTTTGTTTTGATCTAGAGCCTGTACGGGTTTCTGAGCCTTTACTTTTCATTTTACACTCTGTACAGGTTTGGAAATTATAAAAAGTTAATGAGGCCCGTGATTAATTGAACCTTTTTTATATCGAGTTTCTTCATAACATTTCTAATGTATTACAAAATTATTAAATTCCAGCTATACAACAGGTCTTAATGAATAACCCGAGTTTTAGTAGTGATAATAGGGTATACCTTGATTTAATGAAACAAATGAGTTCAGGGGTTTTTATAGCCCTAAACATGGCAGCATTATTTAGGCATAAGCATTTTTATTTGCTATCTCTCTATATGAGTCTCGGTATTTAAGTCACGAATCTACTATTTATTTTATATTGTAAGGTCATACAATTTACTCGAACAGGAATCGTCACCGTATCAACCGTTCAGTATTATTTGTATGAAACTCCCTACTGCAACGCACATTAGTCAGAATCGTAACGCCTGTCACGTGATCCCCCGGGCCGAGACGCGTCGGCGATCACACGTATGTATGTTTTTATATGTATGTTAGTTTCTAAGGTATTTATACTGTTATGGGCTTATTATTTAGGTTTAGTGCAATTCTCAATAAGCCTGAAATAAAGATTTGAATTCAATTGAATTGTAATCGTCTCGCCTCAGGACAAGCTCAAAAACCGCGGTGCGGTGCGAGGTCATCTTGCAGTTCCCGCGCTTACGGCTCGTCGTCCCCGCGCTTACGGCTCGTCGTCCCCGTGCTTACGGCTCGTCGTCCCCGCGCTTACGGCTCGTCGTCCCCGCGCTTACATCTCTCCGTAGCCGAGCTTACGTCTCTTCGTCCACGCTTGCCCCTCTCACTACTACCGCGGTCGGCAAGCCGTAAGCGCGGCGTCGCCTAGCCGTAACCGAGTCGACGTACCGGAGCTGCTGATCCGCTTTGGTTACGTGCTTTGTTAGGTTTACGCCTTGTTGACGCCGAGGCGAAAAGCGATACGATGACGATCGATAAGTTGATATGTGCCTACCTTTGTACCTTGTATTTTTAATATGTCTGTTCTCACTCACCTGAGTTTGAGTCTCGGCTCCCCATGACGGGAGCTATTTGCGGCCGCTCCTCGTCCAGAAGAAGTATACCGCTGTTCGTCCACACTGACAGCACGCGAGCCACGCAGGTTACATTCAGCCGACCCTGTGTATTATAACGGATGTCCCATTAAATAGTGTCAAAGCTGAATTCAAGAGGTAGAACAGCCAAACAGAAAAAAGGAAAACCAACTAAAAGCCTCAGGTAGGTAGTCAAAGTAAGATGCTAGAGAGAATCAGTAAAAGTTCATAAGACAGCACTCTCTACGCTTGATATAGGTACTCATAAATAACACATCAATAATAAATTGTATGTAGGTACAGACATTGCAAATTGACAAATTAGGTGTCGAGGGGCAGAGCGACATCAGGCCAAGCGGCTTTATCACTAACATAGTCATGTAGAGTGTAATACGGTTTCCTAATTAGATTATTCTTTATCTAGGATTTAAATTGCTGTACATTTTAGTTGTTCTACCGGCTGCTGCCATCTCTACAGGTCTAGCGGTTAAGGTGGTTGCTTTCGCTGGTGGCGCGAAATTCAAATTTGTTCGTGTTTTTGGCTCATCACAGCTCATCAACACTTCTTCAGATAGCGAAAACTGATTTGCCGGTAATTATATGACCAATAATATGAAAATATGAATAATATGTAATTATGAATTTTATGACAAGTTTTAATTTATAGTATCACATAAATATCATTAGTTTGGCTATGAATGTGCTTGAAACAAAAAAACACTGTAAAAACCATTGAAGCACAATCGTAGCTAAAGTAATGATATTTATGTGATACTATACATTAAAACTTATGTGGGTAAAGCCAAAATTTTATCACTAGTAACATAAAAGTAACAGAATAGTAACGTTAATACTTTTACGTTACCGTAACGTAAAAGTAACGTAAAAGTGTTGTAAGGCTGTATGCACAATGAGAATAAATAAAGTGTTGTAAACGGTAGCCCGTTTACAACACTTTATTTATTTTAGAAATAAACGAGCGTAGCTTACAAAAATGTATGTAATTTGACGTTTTGATGACCTCACTATACAGCAGCGCCTCTAGCGGCGAATTCACACGCGTTAACCCTCATTAATGTGATTACGCAAATGGCAGGCTATTGTTATTAGTTAAAATAAAACTAAATAGAATGTATAATTCAGAGGTTTAATGAAATTAACTTATACTTATATTTACTATCCCAAATAAACTGGATGTTAAATAAGCTGAAGGAAATTAGTTAATTTCTTTAACATTCTCCTCATTTGGGAAGGTAACATACCCATTACAATTTGCATCTGCGTAAGGTAAGAACATCACAACATCTTCTTTAGAAATAATGGATATATCATTTTCTACTAATTTAAACTTTTTTTTGTCTCTTTTCAATGATTTAAAGCCTTGCATTTTTTTTAAATTTGCCAACTTCTTGGATTAAGCATACGTATCGGTAAGTACGTTTTCCTTTTTTAGTATAAAAATTCGCCAAGATATACTTCCCTACTTCTTCAACACAATCTTCTAACAATTTGCCATCATTCTAATAAATCATCTAGCAATAATGCACTGTAACAGAGTCAGCGTCGCGGCGTTACTGACGCAGCGACACCTACACCGACGCTGACTCTTGGAGCGAAAGTTCACCATTCAAAGTATACACCTACCTTTATAATGCTTTTGCGTTACGTAACATAAACTTCTAAAAGGGGTAACGTAAGAGTAACAGAAAAGTAACAGAAAAGCAACGGAAAAGTAACAGAAAAAGCTTCTGTCTACAGCCTTACAATAATTTATAAGAAAATGGCGAGGAATTGTTAGCTGCGGCTGTGTTCGCACAAATCTTACGTTCTCAAACGTTAATCTTACATAAACAAGTAGAAAAATAACTTGAACTTACTTTGTAAATCGCAGGTAAAAGTTCAATAGTTTTTTATCACGAAAACACGCCGCCGATTCACTTGTTCTATGACAAACAAAAAAAATGGTTGACGGCTAGAATTCTGACAGCGACAGATGTATAAGTGTTGCTAGTGTAAAAAAAATTATAACTACTACGATTCGTTAAGAAATTTTATAGAAATTTAGTAACGTAAATAGGGTAACGTAAAAGCGCGAGAATCAAAGACAACACAATAAAACCTAAAAAAATGCTCATTTACTTTGAATCTTAAAGTTTATTTAATAAAATCGACATTCCAGTAACCTCACACTAAATTATGAATGAGAAAAATAAGTATAAATGCTATAGAAATTTCACTAGGGTACTCGACATATTTGGGTAGCAAAAAAGGACATTTCTTTTTGTATGAAATTTTTTGTTGTTGTTAATTTGTCTTTAAATTTTTATAAACAAAATAAACGTATACGTTTGAAATTGATATTTACATAACTAGTAAATACATGAATGTTACAATCGGAAACAAAAACTCGTCATATTACTCAATATGTTTCTTTATTTATCATTAGACGCAAATAAAAATCTAAAAGTGTAATACAATTTTGGCTTTACCCATGTGTTAGGTCATATAATTACCGGCAAATCAGTTTTCGCTATCTGAAGAAGTGTTGATGAGCTGTGATGAGCAAAAAACACGAACAAATTTGAATTTCGCGCTACAAGCGACAGCAACCACCTTAAATGAGTCAGTCCCTGAGGTATGGGAGCGGTACGGGAGGGGTGTTTTCGTCTCTCAAATTATCAGATGTCATGAAGCCACGCTTCATTTTGACGTTACGAAAACACCCCTCCCGTACCTTTCCCATACCTCAGGAAATGACTCAGTTAAGTCCTAGACCTGTAGTAGATTGAGCCCTACTGCCTACTTTGAACCAATTGAAATACACCGTACGTAACCGAGCTACCGTACCTATATAGTTACCTACTACTTACGGCTAGTTTTGTGTGTGTATTTCACACGCTGCAGTTATGTTAATTGCTTTTTTACGCACTGCAGGTTGATAGTCAATTTCGATTCCCGCTTCCGACTAATCAAATACCGAAAATTGATTCTACCAATCGAATATCTGAACTGACTGTAAAAGACATGGATTATTCAGGGTTAATAATGGAGCATGGTTTACAAGCGAAGCAGCGTGGTTAAGGATTTCATAGTGCATTAAAATCACTTCACCCAAAGATATCGTATATTATATTGTAACATTTGGTATAATTTTGTGTATCGTTGAATATCCTTTCACTGCACTCTGTTCCACGCAGGTTGTTTCACATTGTTCACTAGGCTCTTTTAACATCCAACGCACCAAAAGGGCGATAGGTAACACAAAATTAGTAGGCTAATTTATTTTTTCGTTTTGAAAGAAACATAGACCTTAATGGTGTAGATTTAAAGACCAATCCAGTTTGAATTTCAGTGTGGCACTCACGACAAAGGCACAGGGCCATTTCTGATTTTTATTGGTTTTGGATATTTTTTCGCTTGTAAGTAACAAAAAATAAAATGTGGCACTTGGTTCACTAGTGCTAGGTGCCAATTATATTATTTTGGGTATTTTTTAATATAAGGTATTATTTACGTATTATCTCGCGTGACCCGAGAGCTGGCTCTTATCTGGCTCAACGCATTAGTATTGCCATTCAGCGTGGCAATGCAGCCAGCATCTTAGGGACGCTTCCGTCTGGTAGTGATTTGGATCAGTTGAGCTACCTTTAGATCGCTTGCAGCGGTCTTCAGGTGGCACAACTGTTTCATATGTATTTTGTACATACCTTGTATTATTCTTTCTGTAAATAAATGTAATTTAGGTATTATTTAAATAAAATCTGTATTGCACCACAAAATTACCCGTTTTAGTTTTTTCGATCTAGCGAAATAATACGAGTCGTGTTTAATATCCTGAACTTCTATGTTATTTATTTTCAGTTTTTGTTCTTATTCACTTTTTCTTACTGGTACGTGCTGGCTTCGACCAAAGATTTTATTTACGTCGATGCGTGCTGGTATTGGTATACCTATTGCTTTCAAAATCGATATATGGTATCAGAGAACAAGAATTGAAAAAACTGGCCGCTATTTTGAACTTTTTGGAACTAACTTTTGAAACTATCATGGTTATGTACATAATTTTTTTTTTTTTTATTTTTTTTTTTTTTTGGAACTGTTGTAAAAATCTCAAAAAAGGCATGTTTTGGAGTTTTTTTTTTTGTTTTTTTTTCTCATTTGTTTTTTTTTTAATTTACTTTTTTCCAAGTAACCTATTTAAAAATAGTGTGTATTTACCTAATTTTGTGGTTCACAGTATAGTTTATACTGCTATCATCGATATAATGTACTAGTATATTATATCGATGACTGCTATAGGTAACTGTTTTTAGTCAAGCTATATTTTTTTACCTTTCCCTTTTCTAACGTTGGGTGAGCAAAAAGAACAGTGACACAAATTATAAGTATTATTCTTGGTGAATTCGAGTATCCTTGTGTTGCAAAGCAACCTACTTCATAAAATCCTTCAATACGAGTATCACGTTTGGAGCGGGGAGTTTCCAGAAATTCATGGTCCAGGAATGCCTGCATTCGAATAGTGCTCAAAGCGTACTAATAAGGCATTCGTTTGCAACTAGAAATGGGTCACGAATAAAGGCATATTCTTTCCAAAAAATATTTCAATCCTTAATCCAGTTTAAACTATGTTCATTATCCCAGCCCACTTGCATTTATTGCGGCAATAATAGCATGGTTGTCGCAATAACCGGGATACGAACGATTTGCGGTGTGTCCGGCCTTTGAATATAATCCTTCGTATCCTCCCGTTGATGTCGTAAAAGCTGTCCAAGCAAGCCTAATATTGCAATCAACAATCCGCCTACCAAGCGTGGTGATTATGGAAAATCCCCCCCTCGCCCGTTGTATTCTATGGGGGAGGCCTCGTCTAACGGCTGATGATGATAATGATTGAATTATTGATTTGAGATTAGAGAGGACATTACCAATGATAATGTAATCATAGATTATGGTGCGTTTCAGTACAAAGCGGGCACCAGCTTACCGGTTCGTGTCTACAGATATTTGTTTATATTTGAATGAAGTATCGCACGCGAGGTCGACTCACATCTACCAACACGTAATGTGGCAGACATGGCACAGACATACATTTTCGTCTCACTCACAGCAGATACTGTCATACAAACTACATAAAAACTGTAAAAAAAGTTTTTTTTATTTTAAATATAATTTTATTGTAAATTGATATAATTTGCAACGTTACACTCCTTCAAGTCGTCAAAGTCACAGTTAAGTCATGTTTTAGTGAAACAGTGGCCGTTTTACTAAAACTTTGGTAGTAAGTTTCTACCAATTTGAAAAGCCACGCAAATTACTACCTACCATTTCATTTCACTACACGTGTGCTCTTTAAACGAGCTACATTGGTTAAAATACCACCAAAATAAAACAAAATAATTCAAAAAAACACTAGGAAAAGAAATAAAACAAAAGTAGACGACGTCTCTTTTCGAAAATAGCGGAAAGAGTCCTAGATACTTTTTGTTGTGAAAGATCTTGAACCAGTTAGTGCCGGTTTTCAGGCACCAACTGCTTTCTACTAAAATGCAGCCAATACCTACAGGAAAACTATCGCACGAGCGTGGGCTGAATAGAATTAACATTACTTGTTACATAGAAAAAGAAACTGCTTAGTTGCGAGAAGGTTCACTAACCCTGCCTAGAGACATTACCCGATTGCTCGTATCGAACGAACAATCTGTCCTATTCAATAAGGTGCTATTGTGTCGAAATAGTTCATGTCGTACGGAATCAAAGCCCATAAGATGTTACTGAAATTGTTGTCGTGGTTTTTACCTTTGTGTTATAGTGGAAAAATAGATGAATATTTATATTACTAGTGGTTAGCCCCAAACTGAGACCTGGCGTATGATTTATACCTATGTATACACATTTATTTACTCTCATATGGTAAAATTCTAATTATTAATACAATACGAGTTTATATTGAAATTTAAAAATAATTATAATCATATTATAACACTCTTTCTC
Source organism: Operophtera brumata (assembly GCA_932527175.1). Lineage (NCBI taxonomy): Eukaryota > Metazoa > Arthropoda > Insecta > Lepidoptera > Geometridae > Operophtera > Operophtera brumata. The sequence continues at coordinate 8,139,092 of OW052237.1, read as the reverse complement.
TGACTAAATTATGTTATAAAATAACTTTTTTTCATTACAATACGGGCAGACCAAAGAGGATTCACTTCCAGACACTTTACCGTTGTTTTGAAATAGTCTGTGGTTACGCGCGCTACTTGGTGTGCGTGGTAGAATCGTGTTTGACGCCTTTTATTTACGTTATTGTTTTTCATGTTCTTTGTTGGTTAAGTAACAGTTTAATTGCATGAGTGTAGATAAAGTAGTTTAGGTAACTGCACATAACTAGGTACTATTAAAACACTCGTGTGATAGCTACTTTTAAAAACCAAGCCTTTTATTTTAATAACCCTGTTATGTGATAGTTTCATAAACTACTATTATACTCACATTCGTAACCTTACATTTTACATTTTTTTTTTTTTTTCATAACACAAGCTCTGCTTAGCTTGGGGCTAGATAATGTTGTGTGAACTGTCCGGCATTATTTATTTTAGATAAATTAAGACTAACATCACGTATTTTACTATTCTTCTTAACCGTTAACCATTTAGAGGTCCTTCCTCATGAGTACGTCATGAAAGTCAGCAGGAAAATGGTAAAGTATGAGTTGTAAATTGACTAAAACTACAAATGTTCAAAAGTATACTTACTTTGCGAAAATGCACCGACTGTACCCTTATAACAAGCTGGCTGAACGCAGATGATTTATTAGATTTGTCCTCTTCAGCACTAATGTTCAATTTATTTGCTATTGGCTCTAGAGCCGGCGGGAGGGTAGTCTCGCCCTTGTTTTTCCGATTGCTATCACCGCCTGGAATGCCCCCTGTTCTGGCAATATTGCCCGGAATGTCTATTACGTTATCGGTCACCGTCTCCTCGTATCCAGAGATTGCTTCCCACGGACTGAATATAATTCTATTTGCATCTTCGAGCGATGTGTCGCTTATCACAGGTTTGCTATGTGGGTGCGCCTCGTGGACCGGGATATCGAGCCCTTTCACCTGGGAAAACCATTTTCATATTATTGTATGTCAACACTTTTGAGCTTAAATTTCTGTGAATAAAAATTAAATGATTTATTTTTATTCAGGACTGGGGTTTAAATATGGTTTAATAAGTAGCAAATATCTGCGTTTTGGCTCTATGTGCATCTGAATTAATAAGTTTTATTGTTGAAAATGATATAATTTCATGCCAAGCTTTTATGAAATAAGTGATCGATACCGTGAGTTGATCAGTCAAGCTAGTATCATCGAGGAGTTCCATTTTCTACCTGCCTTCTCCATCATCAGATCAGCTCATTGTCACCATAATGTTGTATTGTTATCAGAGCTTGGCAGTTTCGACAAATTTCAGCTTAATCGGTTTTGTGGATCTGGTTTAAAATCCAAATCTTGCAACTGAAATTTACACAGTTAAAAGTAAGGTAAATAAAATCTTGTATCAAACAGTAGCCAATTTGTTAATAAATCAATCTCTGCATGTTGCGCCGTGGTAAAGTACCAAACATTTAAACTTTAGCATTGTTAATATTAGGAGGATTGTATTTTTTAATAACTGACTAGATTTGTCTTAGTTGAGCTACATACCTCTTGTCCATTCAGCAGCCACGTAAGGTTAGCAGGCGGATCCGCAGGCAAAGACAAGCAGTTCGCTCGAAGCATGTCCCCCACTGAATACCAACTCTTTTGAGCACGAACTGCCGGCCCCGCCAGGGGCAGATCTGACAAAATAAACAGAAAACTCTCTTAGTTAGCTATTTCAATGCCTATATTAGTTAAAAAGGAGTCAGTTTTAACAAAAGCGAACGAAACCCTCTATGTTTTAGTAAAAGGAAATAATTCTGTATTTTTTTGTTGAGAAATATTTTTGATAGTAATTTTTTATTAAATTGTTTTTGATCTAATCAAAATATAAAGTAATAAAAACATAACTGTCCTTCTGGGCAGTCGGGTAAAAAGCATATTGGGGAAATTACTACGCATTCACACATTCCTATTATTTTGTCTCTATTGTAGCGATAATTTATTACAGTATCTAAAAATAATACGTTCGTCTTTGTATTGAAATGTAAATGCATCCGGTATTTCCCCTATTCTGCAGTAATCCAGCCATGTGACCGCAGAGCTCGTTAGATCGCAGACACTCTTTGAGGATTCTCACTTTGTGCTGTTATCGAAGCTACAGAATATCCGGGCGCTTGCTCAGATTGCTTTTATCGTAACCGCAGCCAAACGCCCAAATCCTTGATAGCCAAACTAGATTGCAGGCAGAGTGATCGCTGTGTAGATGCGGCCTAATTATCTAACAAGTATTACCCCGACCGAAACTGGCATGCATTTCAATTCACCCTTTGATGTCCAACTGCGTTGAAAGCGTGATCCGTTCTATACTAAAATAATTAAAACACGCGTTAAAGAGACTACATTTGAATATCAAATGAAGTAATAATTTAAGTAATGCCAGACAGTGTTAATTTAACCTACATTTCTGTTTAAGTAATTGACTGAGCGAGCGAAGCGTCTCTGCTTCAACTTCAATTTGCTATCCTCTGACAGTTAGTTGGTACTCCACTACTCGTATTTTACTGGTCGCATTTTACAACCGACCTGGGTTCTAAAATTTCATAGTTTTTTTTTCGTCAGAGTTTTTTGACTGGCCCCTCCAATCAAAAATTTATTTCACCCAAAATGGGGGGAAGTTTGCTGCGGCGCCATTTACCAGCCGATTTTCATAACATTTTTCTAAACAAGAATTTTGAATATGAGCAAAAATTTTCTAGAGACCACTTTTGTGATTTTTTTCTGTGCCTTTATGTGAAATTTAAAGTCACGAGAGTCAATGAAAAGCGATTTTAGGAGTTACAGGCTCGATTTTGAAAATAAAAAGATGTGCATTCAAAAAAGTAGAATTATAGTTATAGTTAGTTATAGTTTTTCTGCAAAAGAAAATTTGCTTTTTGCTATCTTTGTTGATCATTATGGATCGACATGATAGTAGTACATAGTTTTATACAAGTTTGTGCTCACGAGTTCTACTGTTCGCAGAACTACTAGTTATAATGTAGACCGTATTAGACATGACATCAATTTATTTTATTTGGAATCGTAATAGGAATTACAGTTCAAAGTCTCTATAGTGCTAACAATAGTAAAAAATATTAAAAACCCACATTTATCACAACCTATTGTCACACAAAAGTAGCTTGTGAATCAAAGAAACCTTTTTCTGTGGCTTATGCTGTTTACATACATAGACACACGCCTTTTTCCCCGAAGGGGTAGGTAGAATCGTGGAATATAGACGTGATATGTGGTGATCTCATCGCCGCCATTGCTTCCCACGACAGAGATGACAGCAGCCAGGACAACTCTTATACCAACGAATCTTATCAACAAGTCTGGGTAATCCCTTAGTCGGCTTTTACGACATCCACGGAAGGAGACGGAAGGGGTCTATTCTTAGGCTGGACACACCACAGAAACTTATGCTGTTTATGTAATGAATTTTAGATACTTACATGGGAAGAGTTGTGTAACATCTTTTTATGTGGGTAGGTAATTTTCCCAGTTGTGCTATAAACAAATGGGTATGGGATCTCAGCCATTAATAAACCTACTGAAACAACACAGTTCTGTTTGTAACAGGAACAAGTCATTGTATCTAAGTAGGTACTTCAATTGCCTTCATGCTACATAGTCTTTAATGGTACAGTTTACCTAAACTCAAGTATATCTAGTAGGTGCAGTGCAGCGTCTGCACCGAGAAACAAAGGCGATTTATGCTACAACTAACTTTGTTCAAACTAATTAAATTGCCACTACGAAATGAAAACTAGGTATAAATTATGGTTACTCGACGAACCAAAACGGAGAGGTCATTCCGAATGTGCCTAAAGGATCAAAGAACTAGCCGCGTGTGTTGTTTGCGTTGGCAGCGGATCGTGCGCGTCGATTCCTCATTGCATATTCAGTTTCCATACCGGTTCAATTTTAACTAGGAAAGTTGTAGAAAGCGCTTAAAACGCCGAACAGTCAAAATGGCGGATGAAACTAAAACTTGGCTGCTTTTGTTTGCCAGCAGCGCCCTCTATTACAAGAAAGCGGCGGAACTCCGCGTAGAGCAAAGTTTTAAGTGTTTACATTCCTGTTCTGTCGCTTTTTGCCAATTCTACTTAATGGGAACGCAGGGAGTTTTCCAGCACCTCGTTTAATTTGGACGGCGCGTACCGTTAGTAAGTACTCAGTGTTTATTTAATTCGTCAATCAAGATTTCGTTAAAAGCCTCACTTTGCTATCTAAACATCCTCAAAGGTGTTCGAATTTAGATTGCTAAGCTATTATTGAAAATTTATTCATAGAACTCGATAACTATGGACCTATCTATCTATTCAGTCTATCTATGTTTGTATGAGCTTACTATCTATCTATTCAGTCTATCTATGTATGTATAAGCTTACTTACCACAAGCTAATTCACTTGAGCCGATTTAACGATGCGAACGATTTAAGTTTCTAGTTAGTAAGTAGATAGTAGGTCTCATTTACGAGTTAGCGCCAATTACCAGTTGTTTATATTTTAATTATAAATTTAGGCACATGAGTTTTGAAACTGAAAATCTCAACTATGGTGTACCCTATTTTCATTTACAGCTTTAGTTCAAATCATTTACTTTATGTTTGACATGATATCAGAGTTTATGTTCTACAATAAGCCCCAAAAGCATTTTTGACGAGGCTTTTTCAGTGTCACAACTACGGCGCTAAAACCTGAACAAAAACCAAGCCTACTCCGCGTAGCAGCACCGCTACGCGCGTAGTAGTGCCGCTACGCGCGTAGTAGTGCCGCTACGCGCGATGCGGATTGACAGCCCTCAATGCACAGCCAGAATTATTATAGTATAGTAGTAGAGTTGTTAGCGGGTTCGTCCGAGGTAGTACTACCACCATACCTATTTTTTTCGCAAAGCAGTAGTGCTCTCATTGCTGTGTTCCGGTTTGAAGGGTATGGGTGCCAGTCAAATTACAGGTACACGAGACTCATCTTTATATCTCAGGGTAGCGGGCGCTGTGCAATGCCACGTAGTGCGCGTCTTTGGTAGACGTGACCTGTGAGGTAATGCATTGATATAGGCAGAGGTTCCCGCTTAACATAAGGAGGGCCATCGGCTTGTTAAATAATTCATACACACAAAATAAGTGTAAAACTGGTAAAGAGCAGTATCATAGGTAATATGTATCCTAAAAAAATCCCACCTCTATTGTTACGAATAGATAAACTCTTTATTGTACTAACTGCAGTTATAACACAGATAAATAAGACGACTAAATAACAAGACAAAAAACGCTCAATAGACGGTCTTACAATATTAACCATAGGTATAGTATTATTTTATCTGTGCCATAGCATAAGCACGTAAAATAATATAGTATACTCATGACCTAAGTAAGCATAGTTGTGTCACAAACAGTAATGTACTAATCTATTATATTATTCCACTACTGGCTTGCACATGGACGGATTCCAAGTGACTGTCTGTCCGCCACATTTTCAAAGTTCCGACGGACGTAACCAATCTTAATTGTACATCAAAAACATTACGTGTTAATATGAAAACTTGTTTGATAATAAATTAACACACGTAGTTGTGACTATTGGGCGTCATATATTTAGTTAATCTGTAATATTTATTCCAACATAATATTATATTTATAATATTTCCAGTCGAAGAAAAATGTCTCTTAAATTACCAAGTAACTGTTCTGATTAACAATGTTCCTAGGATTTATTGACGAATCGTACGCAGTCTACTGCTAGCCGTATGACGATCTCACTTTTTTTTGTTTATTTTTTTTTATACTACTTTATGACGGAACATACCGATGACCCACCTGATGTTAAGCGGTAACCTCTGCCTATGAACAGTGCATTACATCATAGGTCACGTCCACCTAGGACGCACCCTATGTGGCATTGCCCTGCGCCCGCCACCCTGAGACATAAAGATGAAAAGTCTCATGTGCCTGTAATTTCACCGGCACCCTTACCCTTCAAACCGGAACACAGCAATGCGAGCACTACTGCTTTGCGGCAGAAATAGGTATGGTGGTAGTACTTCCCCGGACGAACTCTTTCACAAAAAAGCTCTACTACTCTACAAAAAACTAATAATTTACTATACTATAATACCATACTATAATTTACTTACAACCAATGTATTCATATTATTTATTTACAACCAATGAATTAATATTGGCTGAACCGAATAACCAAAGTTGGTGTGCATTGAATGAAGACATTTGAATCTTAGTTAGGAGCAATTACTATAACAAATAACTAACAATCCCGGCGCGGTCTAAACCTGAATCGTAAATCAGAACTATTGTTAAGCAATAAATGCGTAAATCGAACACAAGGGATATTTGATTAAGGTTTATCTAGGGTAATTTATGGTTATTGAGGAACTGTTCGTACGCAGGTGTGGTAAGATATGTTTTAACTTGTTTCACAAACAACCTATGAACGTAGGTACGAACAACCTACTTGAAAATATAATATGTAGGTTGAAACATTTTACTTTCAGATATTCTCTTTTAACAAACTTTTTTCTTCCCTTTTCTTTCGAATCAACAAATTCGATCTAGAAAGCTAACTTGATATTACTCGGACCTGTTGGACTATTTAACTTGGTATAAGATTTGTACTGGCTTATTAAGAAGTGTATTTTACTGGAAAAAAGCGTTAGCCTATCGTGGTAAAGCAATGGCGGCAATAAGTTCACCACTGCTCACGTGACCTAAAAAGAGATCTGAAGAATATAGATTCGTCTGATTGTGCGACTCACGGTGTAAAGAGGCTCTCAGAGGCTCTGCCTACCCATTCAGGGGAAAGGCGTGTGTCTATCTTTCGAGATTGCTTAAGATTAGACCATTCGAATTCACTACTCTTCCGCAGCTAGAAGATAATCTACAAACCACATATACAGGCATCCCAAAACTATGCGACATGAAAAGAAAGTACTTTAAATATTGTAAATAGGATATTTTGCTGAAAGGAGACTTTATTTTATTTTAAACTTAGCAATACTGCATTCAAAGATTTTCTACAATTTCTTTATTCGTCTGGGAATCGAACCGCCTAAATTCAAAAATTCAAAATAAAATTATTAATTTAACTTTATTCCTTTGTTTTAAGATACCAATGTGACGAGTCAAGAGCTTTTTTTATCTATTCTTTCAATAGACATCATAAAATGTTTTTGTTTTCACATTTAAGTCGGTTCAATTCCCAGACGAGGCAAGTAAATTTAAAAAAATCTTTGAATGCAGTAATACTAACTTTTAAAAATAAAATAAAGTCTCCTTTCCGCAAAATATCCTATCTACAATATTTAAGGTACGTTCACTTCATGTAGCATAGTCTTGGGACGTACTGTATACGCAGAAATGTTTAGGTATACATATTGACTTTTATTTATGTTTGCGTTTACGTAGCAATAACGAAGCTAAACAAGAAAAATATGAAGACAAAAACTCTGATGAAAAATCAATTACTTTTTCGGAACACAACAGTTACTGTACAACAAGACACTTGATGATTTGCTTTTTGCAATATGTGTAGAATCACAAAAAACCGGTGTTTATAACGAATAGGGTAGATTACATACAAAATGATGATGTTGATGATGATGATATACATAAGTACGTATTCTGGGACACCCTCTAGAAGTGTAGCGGATAGATAAAATCTTCCAGTCCCTTTGAAACTTTGTTGGAGATTACATCGTGTACCTTATCGTCGGATATAGGGTAGTGGAGCAAGAAAGTGTCGGTTTATACCCGCTATTATAAGGTTAGTTTATACAGTGGATTTTTGAGACGGAACATTAAGGGCAGGTACCTTAACCGTTTTAGTTCCTAGGAGACCATCCATAACTTTTTGAGATATTCTGATCTGCATTCACAGTTTTTGAAAAATATGTACAGTCAGCAAATAAATGGTAATTTTATTCAAAACTATTTTTTGATGCCATTCGATCCATATATGGCTCAAAAGTCTCTACTGGACTGACTGAGGTTTGTTTACTAGAAATGTTAGAAATCACCAAAAACGTTTCCCATATTTTTTCCCATCTGTGAATGCAGATGAGAATATCTCAAAAAGTTATGGACCAAAGTCCTATAGGACGTTTTCCTGTAACCATAACGGTTAAGGTACCTGCCCTTCCTGTCCCGTCTCAACAATCCATCCTGTATAACTAAACCCAGTGTTATTGGACTAAGGCCCTTCTTTCCTACCAAAGTTTATAACAGTTTTTTTTTTTTTTTTCTCAAGATATTGTAGTGTCTACCTATATATACTTAGTGGATTTTTGTTTTTGTCTTCTTGTTTTATGTGTGTGTTGTGCGTGTGGAAAAATAAATAAATGTTCTTTCTTTCTTTCTTTCTTTCTTTCTTCTCCCATTACGATACGCACAGGCGATTCAAGTATACTGCAAGTCTCGGAGACTTGCAGGATACTAGTCGCCGCCAAGTATCTCACATACATTTAAATGCAGGCACGCACACTAGCCTGCATTCAAATGTATGTGAGATACTTGGCGGCGACTAGTCTCCGAGACTTGCAGGGTACTTGAATCGCCTATGCGTATCGTAATGGGAGAATTGAATAACACAAACTTTAGTAAAACTTACGATCATACGAATTACCAATTCGCTTCTTCTACTAATTAGTACTTGGGTGTGTTGAGTGCTTTCGATTGTGTAGTGATCTGTATTGTGTAATAAAATAACAAATGATCAAAAGTTGTATTTTACCCATTCATTTACTTACTCTGAATACACATGAAAGATAAAGATTTCAACTAGCTCAAAGCCCGAATACTTATGTTATCTCGTCATCATCAAGTCCACATGCATAGGCATATAAATGGGCCTTCCTAAAAAGAATGCCATGCCGAACAGTCATGAGCTACTTTTATCCATCGACTTGCCGTGACCGCAATGACATCGGTCCATTGAGAGCGGCCGAGCTACACTGTTTATTCTGGTGATCGCCACTCGAGAACCTCCATTATCTAGCAGCTGTCAGTTCCGCAAGCTATATGGCTTAGTTAACCAGTTTCTAGAGTCAGCCTGTTACGAGATAACACCCATGTTATAGAACATCTGGTATTAAAGTTTAGGGGCACATGGTTATTAAGCATAATAAATATAAAAATAATAAATAATGCTGGACAGTTCACACAACATTATCTAGCCCCAATCTAAGCAGAGATACTAAATACTTAATACAATACTCTACATAGATAGATATTTTTTATTATACACAAGCAACGCCCCGCGGTTTCACCCCAGTAGCGACTTCAACTTTACTTCTGTTGAATAAATCTCTCGAAATATCTACAATGAATGCTAATTGAATTCAAAAGCCTTTTAAAAAATTGTACCAAAAAAATTTTTCATTCACACATGCCGGCGTTGCGTTCGTAGGAGCTTTTATGCGACGCATAAATAAAAACACTGAAATATGATGTTTCAGTACCCACACATACCAAACTTTTTTTTTTTAACTTTGATAGGCCTTTGTTTGACCACGATCTCACCTTTTGGTAAGTGACGATGTGGCCGAAGATGGAGCACAAAGATCTAGAAGGCCTGTGAAGGCTATTCACTCTAGCCTTGAAGAGACCCATATTATATCTTCAGGAAAGACAGACGACGGTAGTGTATTCCACTCCTTATCAGTTCGCATTATAAAGGTAGAACTGAAACGTTTAGTACGACTAGAGGGTAACCTTTGTTACTAAGCCTATCTCTGCTGCTAAAGCATGCGACAGAAAATAAGGAAACGAATATAAACCATCCCAAATCGAACTAGCACTAATGTGAAAGCTTTAACGCCTTTTCACAACACTGAATGAGTTGAACTATTCACTGCGGCCTTAAACCGATGAGCCGTGCTACGTAATCCTGGACCATGGAAATGTAAAGTAAAGAGAACTGGTATGAGGAGCGGCGCGTGTCGCCAGAGTTTGAGCAAATTGCTCAAACTCTTTCACTCGTGGTCTAATAGTTTATCGACAACTATTTACAACGTTAAATAATTAAATCAAACACAGAATTTGATGATAAAACGACAAAGATACGTTGTGACTTTTCAGCAATTTTCCTCTTCCTTTATTTAACGAGGAGATATCAGCTTAAAACGGGAAAAAAAGTTTTTTCCCTTAATACCTTGCAATAGAAGTCAACAGGTAAAATATATGTAAATACATCACATAACACTCATGATTAAAATAATTCAACTGTTTATGTTTGAAAGTATAAAAAGTAAGTGGCACAAAAACGGCGATATAGGTTATTGGTCTCAACACAAAACAGCCCGGGTAAAACTTCTCCTTACTTCGGATTTCTATGGCTTGTGTGGAGTGGATTGGAGGAAGATCAAAATCATTCACCATGTCATCATGGTCATCATGTCATGACGCATATGGTCTATATGGAGCTCATCCACACATCAGCGACACGTGGGTATCTCGTACAGCTCGCTTTACGAGATCTTTTCTCCCCCATAAGTGTAAGTTGTGGAATGGGCTCCTTTCTGAGGTATTTCCGCTAAACAACAACATGAGACGCTTAAAAAAAATAACAAAGAGTCCTTCAGGGCAGGCAACGCATTGGCAATACCTCTGGCGTTGCAGATGTCAATAGGCGATGGTAACCGCTTACCATCAGGCGGGCCGTATGCCAGTATGTCAAGCCATTAAATTGAAAAAAAAACGATGACTATCTGCTTGTTTAATTAATAATTTAAATTAAAATAAAAGAACGTCTCAAGTTTTTGTTTTTGTTTTTGACGTAAGAATATGATATGGTAGATGTTTTGAACTCACCGACTACCCTCATGTAGGCGCTCTTGTAGACTGTATGGAAATAGGGCGCGTCTGCAGACACCTCGCAGCGATACCGCCCGCTGAGGCCTCGCGTCGCGCCGCGCAATACCACCTGCTGCGCCCCAGACCGGGACACCTAGGAATTAAAACACATTATGCAAAGTGCCATTAAAGAAAAATATATACAAAAAAGTTTTTCTTGACTTCTAAGGCTTATTACTCGATTAACGAATATTTGACAGACAAATACTAAATACTATTGTGACAATGAAACCGATGGTAGTGGTATCGTTCGTAATAAAAGAGTGAGAAAGAGGGTAGATCGATATATCTGCCAATAACATCTACTCGCAAAGACTTTAGTCAGTTCTCCCGTGATCATGGCGCATGCAACTGTGCCGAAATATCGGGAACATATAAAACTCAAAAATCATGGTAAATATCCCGTTTCTAGTGAAAATTACTAAATACTAATAATATAATCAAATTAATGTTTAATTTACTACTTTATAATGATATTCCATGAATTTAATTAATTACTTCCTAACCTACTCATTGTGTTAAAATTAATATTTGTTTTTTTTTTATTTGTATGCCTTGACTAGGCGAAACATGGTGATACTTTATCTTTTATTTATAACATCTGTATGTAAACCTGTGTTTCGGACAAATAAATAAGCTTATCTTATCTTATCTTATCATTTTTCACTTGTTTCTTCCACGTACAAGAAACAAAAGCCACACAATAACTGCAGAGCTTGTCTAAGAACGGGGCCCGTAAGTGTCCCGCGTATCTTGAACAAGCTAGGCTCATAACACACCATTTTGATATGCGGTTAAAAGTATTGACGATTGAAGCACCTTAGCTCAATCTAGGTGTTCGATCAGCTAGGATAAAACACACCTATCTAATTTAATCGAATGTCCCTACGTATATACACTATCAAAACTAGAAAAAGAAAATTTTTTGCGTAACTTATTGACCAACATAATAAAATTAAAGTGTCTGTAGTTTTGTCATTGTAATTCAAAATGAATAACAAAATTTAAGCTCCATTTAAGCTGCTATTGTTTAAACAATGGATAATATAGCATCTATATCCATAACCGTACGGCACAAAAGTGTATAGAATAACTCAAACCTAGAAAATAGGTCATCATGTTTGTTCTGCAACACAATATTGTTGAAATATGAAAAAGGACAAATAAAATAGGTAACAAAAATATTCGTGAAATAGAAAAGTGTGCCGAACCCACGTCCATCATTGATTTCAGGTAGACGGAGGCAGGAATGTGCTCATGCGTAATTTATATGTGAGTCGGCGGGCGAGTAATCCTATTAGAGGACCGTGTGGGCCTCACCGTAACCAGCTGGTAGAGTCAAATTGAGCTAAAAGCTTCGATCCATCTTACGGAGTAAGTCTACTTTGAGAGAACGACAAACTAAATCATGCCGTCGCAGCGCGAATGGCTTCTGACCCGATTTTCAAGAACCATGCAGCCATTTTTGAGAACGCCACAATTTACACCCGATGCCATCTCGATGAAAACTTTCAGCATTCGTTATTCTCTAAAAGGGTTTTTAATGCGTTATTTTGGCACAATGTTATAGTTTGCCTGTGGCAGCGTGCCAGCAACTAAAGGTTTAACCACGCTACGAGATTCTTAAGTGATTTTTTTCATGGCTTGATACAAAGGCATTTAACGAACTAGCAAGATGTCGCAAAGCCATTGACCCATTATAATCATTATTATGACGTTGTTTATAGTCGCGCCGTTAGTGAGCCATTTGCGTAAGAAAATAACAGTGTTTTCTTTTTATTTTCACATTTACTAACAACTTGATGGCTAGGTAATGTAGTTTTCTAAGACTTTAATTTGTTTTGTTGCCGCTTGTCTGCTTCTTAACGCCAGATTGTTTTGAAATTATCTTTCTTGAAGTTTTCTTATTAGGGCTTACAACAATTAGGTATTATAAATTATGAATTTAGCTGTTTGTCTAGCTTAATCACTAGTTACTTACGTTCCAATACGGTAAAGAGAATGTCCTAAAGTATATGATAAAATATACTTACATCAACACTAATCCCCGTCTGTGAGAACACCCTTGTATTTGGTAGTTCTTTGGGCACAAAGCGGAAGAATTCCTGCGCGCCGTGGTACCACTTGACGGTATAGAGCGCTTCGCCGGTCTCCAGCGCCCATCGGCAGCCCAGTGTCGCACTGGAGCCCATGCCCACAGCCTCAGGCACGCTTAACTGGATGTCTCGGAGACCTAGGACACCTGGTGGAAGTAAAAATACTAAATAACTTTGTTAAGCTTAGCCCCGTAGCATAACCGTAGCGCGTTGCTACGAATATTAATATCAAGTGACATTAATATTCGGTACCCTAAGCAAATAAAGATAATGAACAATACCTAGGTACCTACATAAATTTGCTTTGGTTTTAATAGTTTCAACAACAAATTACTGACTTAGCGTTAAAGTTAAACGTTAAAGTTTTAAAGGTTTTTCGTCCTAAGTTATTGTGAGGTTTTTTTTTTTTTTACTACTAGGATGACGGAACAAGTAAATGACCCACCTGATGTTAAGCGGTAACCTCTGCCTATGAACAGTGCATTACCTCATAGGTCACGTCCACCTAGGACGCGCCCTATGTGGCATTGCACTGCGCGCGCCACCCTGAGACATAAAGATGAAAAGTCTCATGTGCCTGTAATTTCACCGGCACCCTTACCCTTCAAACCAAAACACAGCAATGCGAGCACTACTGCTTTGCGGCAGAAATAGGTATGGTGGTAGTACTTCCCCGGACGAACTCTTTCACAAAAAAGCTCTACTACTACTAAATAGTAGATTGTTGCACCGAGTGAAAATTTACTTCTTGTTAACCGAGTTTTACTGTGGAATTGATGCGTCAGCTCTAAAAATACTAGTACAATAAGAAGTCACTCTGAGTGAGGTCCATCTATTTTAGTGAGAAAAAGTTATAAAATTAAAATCGAGTCAAAATAAGTTTTTTGTGTTAACATATTTTTCAAGATAAGTTTTTATTGAATTTGTGATAGGAACCGTGTGCTGATCGAAATGAGCCTGAGCCCGGCCAGCCTACCATCGAGGAGTTCCATTGTCCACCATCATCAAATCAGCACGCTGTCACCATAAAATTGTATTATCATCAGAACTTGACAAGTATGCAAAGTGGTTCTAATTCAGCTTGCATGATTTGACCTAAACAAACAATCTAACATTCAAACAAACATTGCAATACAATATTGCTTGTAAAATACCGACCAATAAAAACTTTAGAATAGTTTTTTTGTTGTTTTCACTCGATCTCGCGGCCAGACATTTTTTAATGTAAATCTCTTTTCAGCCAGTAGGTTACTAACGTTCTATTTTTAAATCTTTTTAAACAAAATTAAACTTGTGTGAACTTTTTTTAATTTTAACTACATTTAAGAGTTAAAATTAAAAAAACATGCGCAAAAATGAGGATAGAAACCAGTGAGGTGATTAATTTTTATACCATATTACAGCATTGCTTTTATAAGAGCATAAAATTGCTCTTTTCTGATAGCGATTTAGGTAAAAATTTATAAAATTACTTAGTAGTTGAATAAAAAACATTGTCGCGTTTATAGCCCCAATATTCGAGTTTCTATCTTTTATTGCAGCACCATAATGTGGCACTCAGTTTTGTTTCCTCAAAATACGTCTAACTTTGTGATTGATTTGTTAGTGGTCCGTCGAGTGAAGTTTCAGTCCGAGACAGGTAATCAAATCTCAGCCTTTCTATGGCAAAGGTGGTCGGAATACATAAATCAAGTGAACGCTACGTGATCGAATTCAAGATAAACCCAATACGCGATCCTATTCGACATAAACTCATTACAATATAACCAAATTCAATTTACTTCTCCGGCCACATCATTATATTTCATCTCGGCATGAGTTTGATATTTACAAAATTCATTGCACTGCTAGCCTTGTTTATGTGGGAATAAATATTTATTTGTGTTCAAAACAACCCGCGTTTGTTACGGTACGTTTTTGCGGTAAACAAGAGCTTAATTTTCGATTTCCAGAAGTGTTCATTTGAATTTTACTGCGTCCACTTGTTTTTGTTGTTTGCTTTTAAGAGCGAACGCAAATACAGGTAAAAATAACATTGTTAAAACAAAAAAATTAAATTGTGCCGAAGAATATTTTCACTAAAATATCGTGTTATTTATGGGCAGAGTTTCTGTAACGCAAAATAATCTTACTCCATTACAAAAGTTGAAAAGAATGACAATCGCGTTACGACCCTAACCCTTTCTGTAATAAATTCATTCCAAAAAATAGGTTTATGAGGCAGAACTTCCCATCTCATCAACAAACCGCTGCCGTAATCTAATACATTTCTCTTAGTTGGCCATAAACGTCAAGGAAGTAAATAATTCACTAAAAGTTTCTTAAAGCTATGTACGAGTATGATGTATGTGGACGTGCTGGTAGCTCTATATAGGAGCGTGCTTCGTGTCCAGCCCGCTCCATGTATAATAAATGAATGGTCCTGCGTGTAGCGATCCAATAATTTTAGCGATCTCCCCATGCCGAGAGAGATTGGCACTTTAGAGAATTTTCGAGAATCGCCCGGTCTTCGGAGGATTCCAATAATCAGCTTTACTTAAGGGATTGGATTCGAAAACTCGATTGTATCCGGAGTGATTTTAATAATTCATCACTTCTGTACAGTTATTCTAAGAGATGGAATCTAATTGAAAAGATGTGTACTTAGACTGCTTTGCTAAACAAAACATATTTTTTCGGAACAAAATAACTCCTTTTATGTGCTCCGATTCTTGTAGCTTTAATTCTTGGATGGTGTTAGTAATCTTTCACTTTTTTAGGGGCCGCGTCAAAAGGTAATAACGGAACCAATATAGGATGTGTCTGTCTGCCACAGCCTATTTTCTCTGAATCTACTGGACAAAAAAGTAGAAATTTGTTACATTACAGAGTTAGACAACCCAAACATTTACGTATAGCATAAATAAACGAATTACCATTTTAGAAGTTAATTATGTGGTGCGAACTAGAAAAAAAACTTTGAATCAGCCGCATCATGTGACATATTCAATGAAAGGACTCGTCATGAAGACTACAAATATATTTTGGCAAAGTTAAAAAAAAATAGCCTTCCTCCCCTTATCTACCAAACTACTAAGGCAAAATTGTGAAATAAATATGGAATATATCATATACTTAGTTTAACTAAACGAAAACCCTTTCATGAAAAAAATGCGTATAAAATGTGTTGCTTAATTTACCGAGGACTACTAAGTTCAATTAATGTAGCAATAGCTTAATGGTAGCCTACGGAATCCTCTTCACGCGATTCCTACTCGCACTTGCCCAGTTTTTTAATGATTTATTTTGAATTATCTGCTGCTTTGGTACGTATAACTTATGGTAGTTATAGTAGGTACTTAAATCGTGTAAGAATCCTAGAAGCTGTAAATTCTTACTTCCACTAAGCCATAGTAATATGGCAGCGAGTTGCGATGCCATGTTGCACGCGCAGCACGTCGCCTCACACGTCATGTCGCCTCGCGCCGGCTCCTGCACGCCGCCCTCGCAACCTCCTTCATTTTCAAAACAACGCAAGGACTCTTCCTTATCGTAGTAAAATCATCCTTGTCATACTGAAATTGAGTTCACCGAGCCCTCTGCATTTTCCTTCCCATTTTCAAACTCTGTAACAAAACAAAATTAAATAATTAGTGCAGGTTTTGTTTGCAATTATCTGTAAACTGCCGTTTATTTCCATTAAAACTTCAACGGAACAACAAATCAAACGGTAAGTACCAATAACTTTCGTACGGACAGCTCCAAAACTCAGTGAGCACAAATACATTAAAAGGATCTATACTAACTTAAATTTATAAGTTCTTTGTGAAAAATATATTTTTCAATAAAAGCTTTTATAAAATTAGTGATCGTAACCGTGTGCTGATCAAAATGAACCTAAACACGGTCAGTCTACTATTATCCATCGAGGAGTTCCGTTGTCCACCTTCCGTCTCCATCATCAGATCAGCTTGCTGTCTCCACCATATTGTATTGTCATTGGAACTTGACAGGTATGCCAAATTTCAGCTCAATCGGTAGTGGATAACTGCTTTAAAATTCAGTTGCAAGATTCCACCTGGATTCCACCCAGACAAACATAAAACATTGCAAGTTAAAAAAAAGCTTGTAAAAAGAATTCAAATCTCTTCTCGTATTAAAAACATTCCATTTTAAGTTCATAGATTCTATTTTTAGCTCTGCCCTTTGTCACAGATTGTGCAGTATGGCTGTTCATTTAACGAGCAATAGGTACATTATACGTTTCCTTTCTTTGAACTGAACAAACGCCGAGTTCAATAGCAATAAAACAGGGTGCGAGTTGAAAGATCTTTTCATTAAACGTATCGTAGACGCGGTGATTTATCGCCTCGGGAGACGCTCCATTCACATCGTGCGTCTTAGATCGATGGCCTCCGAATAAAATACATTCGCCAATTGAATAGCACAATGTTTCAGCGAGCGACAGTTTTTCAGGCGTGGAGGACTAATGGTGGCACGCACTGGCCTTCGACTCCCAATTTCAATAAACGCTGGACCCGCGACGGTGGTGTCCGCACGTTTTCGCCTTTTTAGATCAATATTATAGGTAGGTACTAACTAGCGTTTTGCCAGCGGCTTCGCACGTGATGTTTCGCGATAAAAAGGAGTTCCTCTCCCATAGGACTGACCTGACTCCTCCCCTCCTCCCTGTTTTACCTCCTGCACCCTCCCCCCTCCCAGCTTCCATCCACACTCCAAATATCATCAAAATCCGCTAAACCGTTGCGGAGTTGAGTGGAACCCATAACGCGAGCGTAGCCGCGGACGGAAGCTAATAAAACGTTTCCTACAACTCGATAATGTAGCTTCCTGTAAGTGAAATAATGTTTGGAATCGGATCGGTATATTCGGATCACAGACAACACCGCCCATCCCACAGGAACCCTTGCGAAGTATTTTCTAGCAATATTTTTTCGTTATTGTGTTTTAATCTTAGAAGATAGACGTTGCTACAGTTTAATAGATCTTTTTACTAGGTATAATTCTGTGATACACTGTTTTCATATAACTCTATAGTTTTAAGCGGCGCACGCCATTAAATTTCCCAGTCGGCATGATTTTTTTTCTACATCTTCAACATTCATCATCATATTTCAGCCAATCTACAAATAACCTAATGAAATAAACACCTAAACCTTTCTCATGAAACACTTAATCCATTGGTGAAGACCGTATTCAAATCCATTGCGAAGTTTTCGAGTTTATCGCATTCAGACAGACCGACAGACGCGGCGAGGGACTTTGTTTATATATTATATTTTTATTTTCATTTATTAAGTACAACAAACAATTACACTCATGTAGTACTAAATATAAAACTAAACATAACATGTTCTATAAGAGTAACCTAGCGTTGTCCACATAATAAATAAATAATATGTAGTGATGTGCGTGATGAATGTATCTAAATGCATAGGGTCAAGCGACATCGCGCTTCAGCACTTCACGGCTGTTTTCACTAAAACACGATCCTACAATAAAAGTATGAACTTCTTTGAAAAATCCTTAGGGATCCATCAGGAACAAAAACGAATTAAAATTATTATTTTAAAGTGATCCCTTGGAGACAGGATCGAACAGAAACAAAATTATAGGTATAAGAGATCGAACAGGGCAAGGGATCGATCTCAAGGGATCGAACAGGACAAGGGATCGATCTCAAGGGATCGAACAGGAACTACTCATGTTCTGTGGGATGATGTCCTGTCTGAATGCGAACGTAGACGTTTTTAGTATAAGCGCGATGCTACAACTACTTGTATAGTATTATTTTATCTACGCTATAACATACGGATGATATGTATCTTGACCATTTTAGATAGTAATAGACACACCAAAAAAAGTATGTAAGCATCTGAAAAAAAACGCCTTAGGAAATAATACAGACATACATAGTCACACGCTTTTTCTCCGAAACCGTAGGCAGAGCCTCAATGGGCCTCTTTTCACCGGGGGCTGCACCATCGTGCGAATATAGACGTAACAAGTGGTGAGCTCATCGCCGCCATTGCTTCCCAAGATTAAGTTGGCTAACACTTTCTTCCAATAATAATAACAAACTCCTTAAATCGTATAATAACGAATATAACTAACAAGTCCGGGATAATGAAATGATGGAAAAAGTAATGGATTCTCTTATATCAAAAATCGTGCTTATATGGCATGACGTTAAATCTTATATGCCCATGGCTCAGAGCATTGCAGGCCTCCGTACCGACCCATGGTTATGGTATGGTTTTCATCAGCGTATATATGACGTCATCAAGTGCATAAGATTTTTCTGCGAATTATATCCGTGGTGTGTCCGGCCCAGGAATAGACCCCTTCATCTCCTCCCGTGGATGTCGTAAAAGCCGACTGAGGGATTACCCGGACTTGTTTGTAAGATTCGTTGGTATAAGATTTGTCCTGGTTGCTAGCTTATTATTACTGGAAGAAAGCGTTTGCAGAGTCAGTCGTGGGAAGCAATGGCGGCGATGAGTTCACCACTTGTCACGTCAATTTCCCACGAGTGTGTAACCCACGGTGATAAGAGGCCCATTTGAGGCTCTGCCTAGCCTTTCGAGGAAAAAGGCGTGTGGCTATGTATGTATGTAAACCCTGTGTTTACTGTCTTTAACTTATTCCTTCAATATATTATTTACGGCTGTTGATAAATTTGTCGGGGATCGAATAGATTAGCCGCGTTTGATGAGGGAGTGTCGCCCTTCACGACCTCGGACCCGCCATTTATTGGCAGTCGAAGGCCAACGTGTTGCCATTAGTACACGACAGAAAAAAAAAACCTATCGTATCCTCACTGCCAAATACAAATATACTCGTATTTATTTGCGTTAATTTTTCGATATTTGTTTGTTACTTCCGATGGGCGCGAAATTCCAATTTTACTGTGTTATTTGCTGATCACAGCTCATCAACACATCTTGAGATAGCAAAACCAGATTTTGCGGAATCTAGAAGACCTAAGACGCATATTTTGACGAAAAGTGTCTCATAAATATTATTAAATTAGCTTCGAATGTCAATGGAAAAAATCACTGTAAAATCATTGAATGACATTTGCAGCTAAACTAATGGTATTTAATCGTATATCAAACTAAACTTTTGTGTTAGTACTCATATTTTTTGCAAAATCAGGTTTCGCTATCTCAAGATGTGTTGATGAGCTGTGATTAGCAAAAAACACAATAAAATTATAATTTCGCGCCAAACCCGAATCAATCCATTATGTCTGAATCGTTGTATGTTTGGCATAGATTACATATTTTATGTACAATGTAAGTGATAGTTTTAACTATATCTTTATCTTTATATGTATTTTAGTTATAAGGTATATATTACTATGGGCCTTTGTCTAGGTATAATGTACATTTTTCACTGTTGCCTGAAATAAATAAATAAATTGAATTGAATTGAATGCCTAACAAGTATTTAATTTAGTAAAAATTAAAAAAAACCCTGAACGCTATGAAACTGCTGAAAAAAACTAAATCGGTTTATCCGTTCTGGAACTACGATACCACAGACAGACACATACACACACATACACACACACACACACACACACACACAGACACGTCAAACTTATAACACCCCGTCTTTTTTGCGTCGGGGGTTAAAAATAGTTTAAAAAAACCTAACAACATACCGAGGGAATACCTACAAGTAATACAGACAGGAAAGAGAGACCATTGAAAATCTAAATTATAATTTTACTATTACTAACCCTGCGGCATATTATACTCCATGACTTGGAATAGCACTTAAGCTTCATATTCCGGTACAACGCGAGAAAATCCGAAGCTAGTAGTGTCTTTTAAGAGTACCTACCTACAGCCTACCTCCGGAATGTTGTGTAAGAAATAGATATTGACAAAATCAATGTTATTGAAAGAAAGAAAAGAAGAAAGAAAAACCATTCATTTGTGTCAACAAACAATAATCCACACAAAATGACAAACACACACACGCAGAAACAAAGAAAAATAAAACTAATGTGTGCCTCTTAGTACCAGCCACGCCTCACTGACACAAATTGGCGTCCAGCTCAGCATTTGTTGTGTTGTAGCAACACAACAACGCAACACAACGCTGATCTTCCGCTGAAACCATCTAAGTGAAAAACACGGATGTCTGCTTAATAATAATACATATTACTACATGTATTATTATGTATAACA
Source organism: Operophtera brumata (assembly GCA_932527175.1). Classification (NCBI taxonomy): domain Eukaryota; kingdom Metazoa; phylum Arthropoda; class Insecta; order Lepidoptera; family Geometridae; genus Operophtera; species Operophtera brumata. Next base: position 8,117,898 of record OW052237.1, on the reverse strand, counting down.
TCTTTTGTTATAAATATACTATAAAGTGGTTTTCAAGTGTCTTGAAACACTCTTAACTTGTCACTGTCAGATTCAAAGTGGTTTTCAACTTTGAATCTGTTATGAATTTTGAATATAAGAATACCCGTAATCCTAGATGTTTATCGTGTCAATAACATATAAAAAAACATCAGGTTCGGAATATATTTAGGATTGTAGGTTGTATTTTTGTATGGACACCACTATCCTCTTAAGTTCTTAGTAAAGTGCTTCTAGCTGAGCTGGCTTCCTGGCAACAAGCAAGCTATGTTAAATCTACTCAGCCGCCTAGTTAAAGCTTCCGAAATTAGTTCAAGCTGTTAAATCCTTCGTAGCTTTATGCGTTTTCCACAAACTCACTGCTTATTCAATGACGTATGTAGCACTTAACTAACACGTCAATCCTAATTGCGCTTTCACGCTGAAAGCACGTTGCTACGGGCGCTTACCGGCACGAAGACTGGCATACTTTACAGTAAAGCCAAGTTCTCCAAAACATTTCATGACTCTGGTAACGAATTAACACATACTGACATAGTTCAAGTGCATAAATGTATTTTTTAAATTTTATTTATACCTTGTATTGAAGAAATAGCGCTTAAGGCTATAGCTTAAGACTGCGCTAACACCAGGCAGAAATCTTCATCCAAAAAAAAACGCCACGCGCCGCCCGAAAAAGCGGTTTTTATTAAATATTTCGTAAAATATAAATAATCCAATAATCCAGAAATGGAGAGGCGTTTCACCCTTTCGTTGTCGACATACCACCGCCGCGTACAAACCGTTTCTCGAGCTCTTTCACCATGCGGACAGCAAAGGCCTGGAACTCTCTTCCGGCTTCTTTATTCCCTGTATCATATATGATCTACTTGGGCATTAGGCGTCTTCTAGGCGAGCGTACTGAAATAGGCCTCATCGTTGCTTCCCATCAGGTGAGATGTAGCAAAAGGCAAGCCTAATTCAGATTAAAAAAAAAAAAACATACGGTAAACCCTCGGCTTTGTTGTATTGATTTTATTTATCTAATTATTTACCTGATAATATGCACCATATTAATAAACAATCGAATCTAGGCAAAAGTTAGAGCTAACTTTGGGTTTTTTTTCTATCGAGAAAATATTGTCCTGTCATGTTTTTGGCACAGCGATACCTTGGAATTATAATGTAGTGTCCATGCATATTTATAATTTGAATATTGTACTTGATTTAGTCTGTTTAATATCATATCTAAGATTGGGAATTTTGCGGCATACCCCACCTTAAGGAATAGCTAATTAGATTCCTGCGATAGTGGAGCAGTGTACATGTTGTCTGTTTTCATTGACGCGAGGGTGCAGTATGGCGTTGGCATCGCTGTCAACACGTGTTATTTGAACCAAACTCATACCGCTCCACTACCCCATGAACCTACTCAGTTGAGCGCTTTGCCTGTAATTGTATTATTCTTTCTGTAAATATAGAGATTATATTGACATATTATTTATTAGTGCAATCAACATAGCATAAACCATTAGTAGATACGCACGTGATTTTAATGCATGATAACTGATGCCAATATAGATGACAGACCATATGCTTTAAATTACGTTGAACGAGTAAGTACAATTTAAAACCTACCTTGTTACTATACAAGTTTTTTTTTTTGTAAAAATTAAAAAAACCCCCAATGCTGAACGGCTGAACCGATTTTGATCAAACAAAGCTAAGAACACTCCCGACAAATACACCTTTCAAACAAAAAAAAACGAAATCGGTTCAGCCGTTTTGGAGCTACGTTGGGACAGACAGACACACACACACACACACAGACACGTCAAACTTATAAAACCCCTTCGTTTTTCGTCGGGGGTTAAAAACGCGAATTATCCTTGGAACAGTTACACAGTGTTTTGTCTTTTGCATTAACAAACAGTTTCAAATTCGATCGAATGAGACAAAACACCGAGTCACTATTTCAAGGATAATAAGCATTTATTAGTAGTACGGTAAAACTATGACGGCGATGTGACTGTGACGTTATCTTAGGAAACGGTTTTCTTAACTTATTCGCTAGATATCATCTAGAAGTGAGCCAGTAGACAGTCAGCAGCAGTAACCTGCTTTCTACGTAAAGGCACCTTTACCGCGTTGGCTTTAAGTTTGAATTAAGCCGTGTGGTGAAGTTGTAAAGGGTTATGCGTCACTAAGATTCTGATGTGGGGTGAGATCTAAGACTGTATAATTTCCGGACTTTTCTCTATCGTTTTGAATAGAGCCGGGAACTAATCCAAAAATAATTGGTTCATTAAACTATAACGGAGTGCCATTGAGAGCCGTTTTAACTCTGCTACTTTTTGTAGTACATATACAGCTATTTGTAAAGACTAATCTTCTTCTTCGTCGTGTCGATCTTGTGTCGATGGTGGGTCTTTGGTTTTTCTATTTTTATATCTTATTTTGCCAGAATTTTGCACTTGTACGGCGGCGTTGTCAGATGCAGTGTATGTGTCACTTAAGGTACAGGTGTTGGGGTACATTGGGCAAGTCATTAGGTGTGCCATTGTTTGAGGAAGGACAAGTTCCGCAGCAAGGACAAATTGTCGCTGTCTCTTCTGAGTAGCCCCATTTACTCATATTGAGGCCGCAGCGGCCTACCTGTGTCCTAAAGACTAATAATAAATAACTGTGTATTAAAGACTAATAATGAATAACGGAAGGAATAACGGCCTGAAGACGGAAGGCGACGACGGGGCCGACCGAGAAGGCGTTGGCGGGACGATCTCGAAGCTCACGAGAAGGAGTGGTGGGAAACTGCCAAAGGCCGGGATGCCTGGAAAATTTTGAGGGAGACCTTTGCCCAGCAGTGGGACACAATAGGTTAAGGAAAAAAAAAAAAAAATGAATAACGACGCCGATATTTGACAATGTATATGATATATGTATATTTTGCATGCGTTAAACGCCGATTATGGCTGAACATTTAACTGTAGCACTAACCACCAGTTACTAACCCATATATCGCAATAAATTAATTTGAATTTGAATGTCCCCTTTTATTCCCGAAATGGATTTATCATCATCATCGTTGTTATCAGCCTGTAGAAGTTCACAGCTGGACAAAGGCCTCCTCATAGAATGTCATGATGAACGGCCTCACATTATACTGTGATTATTTCGAGTTGTATCGTGTAACTTTGGTGGCATTTGTGCGGTAGGTATAGTTAAAATAAGTGTATTGCGTGTCTTTTCGAATTGGTGGATTTTGTCCACCAAAAAGTTGTTTTTTCCTGCCACCACTACATGCAGTCTTCTTCTTCTTCTTAGCTTGACAGTGACAAAACTGTTTGGAGTATTCTTCAGAAGCCATTAAAAGAAGAGAAGAAGAAGAAGGTACTTGGAGAATAAATGCTCAAGTAAATGCCAGGAACCCTTCCCTACGAATATTTTCTAGAATACGGGTGTTTTACAGGGCGTGATGCAAATGCAAGCGAGCCTACAAACATCCAAGCGGCGAGCGGACCGCATGTTTGGCAAGCTGTCTACCTAATTGGCACGTTACCGACGCTCCCGCCTCCTTGTTTATAGAATTCAGGTTGGTTAGATTGAGAACTTCTAAAGATAAGCCCCTCTACAAACAGATAAACGTTGAAATACAGCATGATAACTAAGACGGCTCTTATCCGGTGGCAGATAGTTTTGAAACAAGATATTAATTCCATTGCCATTCGGAAAGCGGTCACGGAAGTCATATGAAGGCTATGGGGAGCTAGTAGAAAAACGTTTAATACGGTCGCAGTTTAGATTTATACGCCATTTTTTTTTACATTGAGTTGAATATTACTGTCTCGCTGTGTTTCCACTATATTACGGTCACCTTAAACCGAAAAGCCCCTCGGTAGTGACAGTGCTCTTTTTAGGGTTTCGTACCTCAACATATAAAGGGACCAATAATGAATCACTTTGTTGTCCGTGTTTCTGTCTTTCTGTCAAAACCATTTTTTTTTCAGGAACGGCTAATAGGTTTATTTTTGAAATTAATCAAGCTTCTAACTCAATGCATATATTATTATATATTTTTAAACTGCCTACGTTAATGACGGAACAAGAAGATTACCCACGCGATGTTAAGCGGTAGCCTCTGCCTTTAACAACGCATTACCACATAGGCCACGTCCACCTATGTGGCATTGCACTGCGCCCGCCACCCTGAGACATAAAGATGAAAAATCTCATGTGCCTGTAATTTCACCGGCGATAATTGGCATTCATATGGCAATTAATGACTTTTTGTATGGAAATTGCAAAAATAATAAACGTTAGGGTACTTCCAGTAACCTCACTATTCTGAAATTTGAAATTCTAGGAACAAAAAATAAGTGTAAGTGAGGAATTTCGACTTTTTTACCCCTAGCATGGGATGGTAAAGTTTGAAAGCAAAAGTTCCAGTATTTTTTATAGTACGGAAACCGTAGTGCGCGAGTCTCACTCGCACTTGTCTGGTTATTGATTTACTCAAGCCCACACGAGTCTCCGGTAAGGGAAGTTTTGATAAAGTAGTCGATAAACAACAACTGACAAGCTGGCACATGTTTCAATCAGCGTAATCTACCTATCGCGTCGTGTATGGCATGGACTTAGTTTAGTCCAAGGTATATGGTCAGTGCGGTCACAGCTACAACATAATTAACGTGACACGATGATCTGTGGACAAGGGCTGTCACGGTAATGAAATTAATTCACCTGTTCTGCTTATGAGGAAAATACACGATGAAAATTAAATCTTTGTTTTTCTAGACCAAACGTTGTTTACACCATGGCCTTCAAACGTTTTATAGAATCAAAAAAAAAGCGGCCAAGTGCAAGTCGAACTCGCCCATGAAGGGTTCCATAGCAGCAAGTAACATAATATAATAGTTCTTCGATGGATTACGATTTATGACGTATTCAAAAAAAACTACTTACTAGATCTCGTTCTAACTAATTTTCGTTGGAAGTTTACATGTTAATTTTTTACATCATATTTTCACACATATTTCACACATATTTTCATATTACACACATCATATTTTTTTTTAGTTTTATCATTTTCTTATTTTAGAAGTTATGGAGACTTTTTACCACTTTGGAAGTGTCTCTCGCGCAAACTATTCAGTTTAGAAAAAAAATATATTTGAAACCTCAATATTCTTTTTGAAGACCTATCCATACACACGTATGGGTTTGATGTTTTTTTTTTTGAGTTTCAGTTCTTCGTATGGGGAACCCCAAAAATTTACTGTTTTTTTTCTATTTTTTTGTGAAATTCTTAATGCGGTTCACAGAATACATCTACTTACCAAGTTTCAACAGCCTAGCTCTCATAGTTTCGGAAAAAAGTGGCTGTGACATACACGGACACACAGACAGACAGACAGACAGACATGACGAATCTATAAGGGTTCCGTAATTTTTGGCTACGGAATCCTAAAAAGTCTTTGGAAATGAATTTTGGTAAAATTTATATGAGTAACAACATAATCTACACTATCTACACCTTCGACCAAAGCAAATTTTATTTACGTCGATGATCTACACTAATATTGTAAAGAGGAAAGATTTGTATTTTTGTGTTTTTGTGTATGCTTATAATTAATAAACTTAAAAACTACTGAGCCGATTTCAAAAATTCTTTCACCATTGGAAAGCTACATTCACCCTGAGTGACATAGGCTACCAGGGGGGTGTAGGAGGAGAGGAGGGGGGTTATCATCCTGAAACTACCCGTGCGAAGCTGGGACGAGTCGCTTGTGTTATTATAAAGACCCAAGTAGATTTATATTTTCGATTACGCAGCAAATATTTGTTTAAATAGTTTACAACTTACATGAGTAGTAGTAGAGCTTTTTTGTGAAAGAGTTCGCCCGGAGAAGTACTACCACCATACCTATTTCTGCCGCAAAGCAGTAGTGCTCGCATTGCTGTGTTCCAGTTTGAAGGGTAAGGGTGCCGGTGAAATTACAGGCACATGAGACTTTTCATCTTTGTCTCAGGGTGGCGGGCGCAGTGCAATGCCACATAGGGCACGTCCTAGGTGGACGTGACCTATGAGGTAATGCACTGTTCATAGGCAGAGGTTATCGCTTAACATCAGGTGGACCATTTGCTTGTTTCGTGATTCTAGTAGTATAAAAATAAATAAATGATAAGTCAGATAGTGACCAACTTTTGCCGCTGTTCACATTCAGAGTAGGCCACGACACCCATCAGTAGAAAATGCATAAACTGCTTCTAAAATAACATGATCTAACGTAACATAACGCGGGCTCGTTAAGATATGCGTTGAATCATCGTTTGGAATGCATTATGACGATAATGCAATATTAATGATATGTATTTGTTTATTTTATATTTTAAGCAGTTATTTAAGTATTTTTTATTATTATTATATTTGGTTAATTTTCTTAAACTTATTCAATATTTCCCTTCTTGTGCACTACAGATACATCTTTTTTCCGCAATACACCAAGAATATCTGGAAGAGAATGCTTTCTAGAATTAATTTCGCCTTTGAACTTCTTTGTTTTATGTGCAATAAAGAATTTTCTATCTATGACGTCACACGTTATTGGCAAATAATCTCCTATAGCGAATGAGGGCCTTGGACAGGCACTGTCAGCCTGCTTTCTACGTGAATTTGTGCCATTGAAACGAATTTACGTACCCACTCCGATAAAGTATAAATTCAGAAAAGAAAATGTTGTGCCTACTTGTACTTGGTAAAGTGTCTTCTGAAGCCACAATCTTACATCAAAGGGTGTGTTTCTTTAAGGTTGTTCCTCGTGGTCAGCTAGGCACGACAACGTCAATAGATGGCGCTGTTGCCAAATTTTGAAGTATTTTATGTATTTATGAATTAAAATGTGCATATTATGTCATAACACTAACGTTCACGCAAATGGTGGTTCATTTGCTATGTACCTAGCTATATTTCAGGTTATTTTAGTCTCTAGTTTTAACATACTTGTGCCGAGCAAATTCCGAGCAATATGAAAGCCTACTCACGCACACAGTCAAGGATATTATTGTATTAGAACTATAAGCTAATTTCGGCGCGCGAATTTCAAAATAGTTGGATTAGCGGCTTGGACTGTCGACTCAGAACTTCTGAACCCACGTTACTGCGTTCGATTCTATACTGCCTTTATTTTTTGTATTTTTTTTTTTTACTTTTTTTTTTGTAACCAGTGACTAGATCTCTCGACACTAAAACCACAGTACTGGGTTCGATACCAGACTATTTTTTTTTATAAATGTTTTTGTAATGATCTACAAAATACACTGATTCTGCTTCAGCCAATATTATGTTTGTGAAGTGAGTGTTGTGGTGTGTCCTTATTTCAAATCAAAAAGTAGGTACTCGATTCTTAACCGACCTCAAAAAATGGAGGAGGTTATCAATTCCAGAGTTTTTTATTATGTTTGTTACCTCATACCATTTACGTAACGATTAGGAAAAAAAATTACATGATATACTTCCAGATTGGTGCCATTTCAATTAAAATGTTTTTCTGATGATGGAATCCATGAAGATTGAGGGAACTCCTCAAATATTATAGGCACACATATATCAATTTCGGTATTTTCAGCAACAAGTCAAGCATTTGCATTCAGAATGTTTTTTTTTTTATACTACTAGAATGACGGAACATGCTGATGGCCCACCTGATGTTAAGCGGTAACCTCTGCCTATGAACAGTGCATTACCTCATAGGTCACGTCCACCTAGGACGCGCCCTATGTGACATAGCACTGCGCCCGCCACCCTGAGACATAAAGGTGAAACGTCTCATGTGCCTGTAATTTCACCGGCACCCTTACCCTTCAAACCGGAACACAGCAATGCGAGGACTACTGCTTTGCGGCAGAAATAGGTATGGTGGTAGTACTTCCCCGGACGAACTCTTACACAAAAAAGCTCTACTACTACTATATTTCATGGGTGGCAACAATGGTGTCTCCTGCGATATCCGATTGAGCTGAAATTTGGCATACTCGTACCTATCTAGTTCCGATGACAGTACAATACTATGGTGAAAGCGAGCTGATCTGATGATGGAGACGGAACGTGGACAGCGGAACTCCTCGATGGATAATAGTAGACTGGCCGTGTTTAGGCTCATTTTCATCAGCACACTAATTTTATTAAGTCTTATACCCGGACTTGTAGTTAGCTTGTAGTTCCTGACTGCTAGCTTATTTCAGGAATGTATTATACTGGAAGAAAGCATTAAAGTAAAGTAAAAAGTAAAAATTATTTATTCGGAGTAAATTTACAATGTGAGCAAGATACATATTTAAACGTTGATGCTGCTTAAGTAATAAAACTGTGTAGCAGCATCAGCGCCCAACTCCTTAACCTATGAACGTAAGAATAAAATAATAGGAAAGAACAAACAATTAAATCTAAAAATAAAAGTAAAATAAAAATAAAATAATGAAACAGAGTTGTGAGAGAAATGTGAGGTAGGTGTGTGTAGATGTGTGTAGGTGAGAATGTTTGCGTGTGTGTTTGTGCGTGTGTGTTAGTGCGTGTGTGTTTGTGTGAGTGTGGCTCTTCTGCTACCACGGTCTCAAGGAGACTGGGTATCACAGGAGCAGCCATTAAGTGTGTGTAAGAGTATAAATGGGTGCATGGGAAGTATGTTTTGTTTTGTTTTGTGAGGGTGTAGGTGTGAGTGAGTGAAAGAGTTCTACTGCTACTGCCAGTCTCGTAAGAGTCTGGGTATCGCAGTAGTAACCATCGTGAGTGAATGAGTGGATGATTGCCAAACAAACCTATTTGGGAGAGATCAGCAGATTCTCTGTTTCCTCATAAGATAGAGATAGGAGCCAGGTTAAACATTTTAATTTGCATTTGTGTGATGGGAGAGGATATATATTTAAAATTTTGTTGACTCTGTTGTAAAGCGAGGAACTCAAATAATGGAAGTGCCGGCCCGCCACAGCTGTTCTACGTGGTACAACTTTGCAAACTAAGTCAGAGCGACGCTTTACCGCACTAAGGTTTGAGTCAAAAGGCAAACGAGAGTGCCTGCGTAAAACAGTCCCTAGGACAAATAGTTGTCGAACAGTAAGAACTCCACTGAGCGAGTACAGCAGGCTAGTAGCAAAACGCCTCGGCTTTGATGACATAACTTTTAAAACTGCCCTTTGTGCACGCTCCACTCTTAACATCTGGGTTTTTATTGACCCACCCCATGCACTGATACAATAGGATAGAACCGATTGCGCAAGAGAGAAGTAGACAGTCTTTAGGCAGTTAAAATCAGCGACGCTTCTCAGATTTTTGAAGACAAAAATTAATTTGCGCACTCTTGACACTGTGGATTCAATATGAGTAGACCAAGAGAGAGTACTGTCTATGTAGATACCAAGATATTTAACTGTGAGTGAGCGCTCCAGAGTCTGACAAAGGCATATGTTGGGATCTAGCAGAGTCAGTCGTGGGAAGCAATGGCGGCGATGAGCTCACCACTTGTCACGTGTATTTCCCACGATGGTGCAACCCACAGTGAAAAGAGGCACATGAGAGGCTCTGCTTACTCTTTCGGGGAAAAAGGCGTGTGTCTATGTATGTATTTATGTTGTATTGGGTATAAACTCCTAGCTATGAAGTCGTTTTTCAGGGTTCCGAAAAAAAAAATACGGAACCCTTATGGATTCGTCATGTATGTCTGTCTGTCCGTGTATGTCACAGCCACTTTTTTCCGAAACTAATTTTCACACAAAAATAGAAAAAAACAATAAGTTTTTGGGGTTCCCCATACTTAAAACTGAAACACATTTTTTTTTCATCAAACCTGTGTGGGGTATCAATGGATAGGTCTTCAAAAATGATATTGAGGTTTCTAATATCATTTTTTTCTAAACTGAATAGTTTGCGAGAGAGAGAATGATAAAACTAAAAAAAAAAATATGGTGTACATTACCATGTAAACTTCCAACGAAAATTGTTTTGAAAGAGATCTAGTACGTAGTTTTTTTTAATATATCATAAGTTGTAAACCATCCAAGAACTTTTATGTTATGTTACTTGCTGCTACGGAACCCTTCATGGGCGAGTCCGACTCGCACTTGGCCGCTTTTTTTTCTAAAGATTTAGTTACTTTCAGCTTTTATTGATAGATCATCAACTGAAGTCCACGGCTGGGCATAGGCCTCCCCCATAATATAATGCACATAGAAACTTTATTTTACGCCGCATCAATGGCTATTGCTTTACAAAGCACAAGTAAGGCCGCACGTAGAAACTGTTCCCATCTATGGCACGGGGCAACCAAGTACCAGCTGCTTCGTTTTGACTCCTTACAGAGAAGAGCCATTAGCATCATCGGTGACCCCAAGCTCTCCGATACTCTAGAACCGCTTAGCCAACGCAGAGCTATCGGATCTCTTTGCGTGTTCTACCGCCTCTACAACGGGGAATGTTCTGACGAGCTTTCCGATCTCATCCTCGCATCGAGATTTTACCATCGCTCTTCCCGGCACCGTGACAAAGCTCATCCGCACATCATAGAACCCTGGGTTTCTCGAACGAGTCGTTTCTCGAGATCATTTCTTCCCCATAAAGTACTATTATTTATTCTGTGCCTACAAACTATGGAATGAGCTTCCATCTGAGGTTTTAACGCTTGGTTACGTACGACATGTTTTATTTCATGAAAAATGGTCATAAATTCCTTCAGGGTAGGCAGCGCATCGACAATTACCCCCGGTGTTGCCGGTGTCTATAAGCGACGGTGACCACTTCACATCAGAAAGCCAATTCTCGTAATAAAAAATAGTCAAATTAAAGTTCGGATCATGTTACGATCGAGTGTCGATGTCACAAACGTCAAAAATGGTATTCTGCTCACCTGACAATACAACACGGAATGTGATTATATCGAAATGTGACTGTAACTTGAATGTTTCAAAGTTCTGAGAATTCTCTCTTTCACTCTTTACAATTATTATATAGCACTATCCTACTCTAATATATGGTCGCAAGAACCGAAAGTAGATTATCTTGTTATTGTGAGGGAGCAGAATACCAATTTCTCAGTCAATTTACAATACAATCTCGTTTCGGTCAACTTGCAGTGTGGTTATAAAATAATTAAGAGAATTGGGCTTCAGGCCGTATGCTAGTTTGCCAATTCGTATCATAAAAAATAAAAAAAAACTGCCAAGTGCTAGTCGGACTCTAGCACGAAGGGTTCCATACAATAACCTAAAATAAAAATAAAAATTACACGCAAATGTACCAGCCATCACCCAATCACGCAACAGGGGGACAGATCCAACTTTTTTGTTCTAACTGTCACCTTAGGGGGGACAGATCAGTGTGACAAATGGGAATAATTCGTCGCGCTCCATTTCCATTATTGTGATGTCTTGAGTTTGAGAAATAAAGCCGACGAAGTAACAATTCTTCATTGAGGAAATCCGCAGTTGACCCTATTTTCAACAAGTTTTTTTTTTTTTTTTTAAACATTTATAGACCTTTGTTTGTGCACGATCTCACCTGTTGGTAAGTGACGATGCGGCCGAAGATGGAGCACAAAGGTCTAGAAGGCACCTATTCACTCTAGCCTTGAAGAGGTCCAGATTATAGTTGAGTTAGTAATTAATTTTGTAAAAATAAAAAAATAAACCCAACGCTGAACGGCTGAACCGATTTTGATCAAACAAAGCTAAGAACACTCCCGAAAAATACACCTTTCAAACAAAAAAAAACGATTTCGGTTCATCCGTTTGGGAGCTACGATGGGACAGACAGACACACACACACACAGACACGTCAAACTTATAATACCCCTTCGTTTTTCGTCGGGGGTTAAAAAAGAGGATAACCCATTCAATAAAAATTAATTATATTATTTTTAATTTCGAGGCCTTTGCGACTTGCGAGACAATGAGGGAAAGGATTGCATTTCAAAAAGGCTAATTCTCCTTAAAAAAAAGATTGTTAATTTGTATTACACTATGTATAAAATATTTATCTTTTTTATGTTTTTTTATTTATCTTCACTATTATTTTGTATTTTTTAACCCCCGACGAAAAACGAAGGGGTGTTATAAGTTTGACGTGTCTGTGTGTGTGTCTGTATGTCCCAACGTGGCTCCCGAACGGATGAACCGAAATCGTTTTTTGTTTTTGTTTGATAGGTGTATTTGTCGGGAGTGTTCTTAGCTTAGTTGGATCAAAATCGGTTCAGCCGTTTTATTTCGTTCGGGTTTTTTTTAATTTTTACAAAATTAATTCCCTGTAAATATGTAAACTTTGTTGTTTTGTTTGTTTGTTTGTTTGCCAAGCTGCGGTGAAATGGCTAGTACAGTATAAACACAATTACCTACTAGTAATAAATTAGTGCTTAGGAACGTACCATCTGGACTAGCGCCTAGAAAGGAATGGAATCGCTTCGAAGCGAATGTCATTTGGCTAGGCCGGCTGATATGCATTGCATGCAAATAATATTATGGAAATTAAAAAAAAAAGTGGCCAAGTGCGAGTCGGACTCGCCCATGAAGGGTTCCGTAGCAGCAAGTAACATAATATCAAAGTTCTTGGATGGTTTACGATTTATGACGTATTAAAAAAAACTACTAACTAGATATCGTTCAAACCAATTTTCGTTGGAAGTTTACATGGTAATGTACATTTTTTTTTTAGTTTTATCATTCTCTTATTTTAGAAGTTACGGGGTTGGGGGGGGGACTTTTTACCACTTTGGAAGTGTCTGTCGCGCAAACTATTTAGTTTAGAAAAAAGTTATATTAGAAACCTCAATATCATTTTTGAAGACCTATACATAGATACCCCAAACCAACAGGAATGATGAAAAAAAAAATGAGTTTCAGTTCTAAGTACTAATACTTAGAACTGAACCCCCATTTTTTTTTGTTTTTTTAATTTTTTTTGTGAAAATCTGAATGCGGTTCACAGAATACATCTACTTACCAAGTTTCAACAGCATAGATCCTATAGTTTCGGAAAAAAGTGGCTGTGACATACACGGACAGACATAACATGTCATAGTAAGATGAACTCTTGTCTTCTAAGCAGGAGGCAAAATGTTCAATACCCACCCTGGGCCTGCATATCTGAATCTTCCGAAGACCCTAACTCGCAATTATAATGAATAATACCCCTAGGAATCATTTCAACGAATTTGTTTGAAGATTGTAGTTTCACCTACCTACCACAGAACTGACTTCGACTGAAACAAGGCAATTTTTTTTTTTTTTTTTAAATATTGAATGAGCGAAGCGAGTTCTCTGATTCAACTTGGAAGAATTGGCATTTGTATGTATGTATGTATGTATGTTTGTCCGAGCATAACTTCCGAACCGTTAATCCGATCTTCATGAAATTTGATTGGGAGGTGATAGTATTGGTACAATTTGTTGGTAAGGTTATGAGCTATATCGGTCGGGGGGTTGTTGAGATATTGGGGTCCAAGAGGAGGTAAAAAAAAGTGAGAATATCAGATCAAATGTGGTGTCATATGAAAGTTCCTCGCTTCGACATTTCAAAACTTTTTTAGTTTTTGAGATGTTAGGGTAAATCAAAAATGTAAAAAAACAAAACCTCTAGGGTACTTCCACTAATCCTACAACGCTGTTTTTTTTACGTTTGTAGATTTTATGATACAAATACTGGGAAAAGTCTAAAATTTATGAATCTTGAAACTTGTAGGTACCTATACTCTATAAAATAACAACCAGTGTATAACATTCTTTGTTGACCTCCCGTTTCTAGGAATTTGAACGACGTTGAAGGTCTAACTTTTCGAACCACATGTGGATGTACATAGATATTTTTTTCGAAAAAAAAAGGTAACCTTCCTAAACCGTGTGTATTCGTGAGGTCTCAGTTCAAAAAACCTTGTGCGTAAATATATAGGTAATTATGATCAGCTAGTAGTATTTAATTTAATTTTTACGTAATTAAGATAATATTATATGTGTCTGTAATTTCTGTCTAGTTGTTTGTAATTTAATTTTCTCCCATTATTTATACAAAGTTCATATGTAGAGACCTTGCAATGCATTGCGGCCTCCGGCTGTCTGGCTGATTCGCATACACATGTCCAATCCTAAATGTTTGTTTTTCTAATATTTTCTATCCGAGCTAATTATGATATGACAGATCGAAGCGGCAACAGCGCTTAGCCGGTGTAAGTCACGAGCTGACAACGTCGCGTGTAAGAGACTTGTAACTGTTGTCTAATCTGCGGCTATGTGTGTTACACTGTCAGTGTACACCCACACACTGACATAAATGAACTAAAATTTCGATGTTATTTTCGCTATTAATCCACTGTTTTCTTCAACCAAATATGTGTTGACGCAAATAATGACCAATATAAAAGCCAACAACAGTCATTTCAGTGTAAAATTATACTCTGTTTGCCCATATTTGTGCTAATACGTTTGTATGGAAAAGCGACCACCTTAAATGATTTTCCTCACGTATGATTTTATCGACTTGTAGGAGCTTCTGTAACTTATTGCTTTTAAATATATATAAAAAAAGATATTTATAGTTTTAGGGAAATTCAACACAAGTAGCTAAGATGTAAGCTAGTGAATAACGGAAGGTGACGTTCTAAAACATTAATTAATTTATTTATTTCATTAAATTATTCCTAATTACCATCGTGGGAATAAAGTGACAAGTGGTGAGCTCACACGATGGTACCACCCACGCTGAAAAGAGGGTTGTGCCTTTGAATATATGACAAAAAAAAAACTCTAAGGGCCTACACCCTGCTCTTATGCTTTTTCGAGGGAAAAAGGCGTGTGTATTTGTGTGTATGTATTATTCCTAATTACAAATTCGAACTTTATTTGGGGATTTTGTACATCACCAATCATCAGCAAGTAGAAGTTCACTACTGGAAATAGGCCTCCCCTATATAATGCCACGATGACCGGACTTCCTGCGGCCTTCAAAATGTATTTGGTCTATGGAGAGTGGGGCCTTCGACCACTGTGATTACCACTCGATAAAATTTATTCCCCAACGGGTGTCGGTTCTGCCAGCTGTCTGACCTGCCCATTGCCACTTCAACTTCCTAATTCTAATAGCTATGCCACTGATCTTGGTTTTTCTACAGATCTCCTCGTTTTGGACTCCAAACTCCAAGCATAACTCTCTACATAGCCCACTTGTGTATATGAGTAAAGATTTCTCAGCGCCTTCAAGAGTAAATTAATTGGTATAAATGGTGGCCCAAGAATAGACCTCTCCATTTCCTCCCGTGGATGTCGTAAAAGCCGACTAAGGGATTGTTAGTAAGAGTCGTTGGTATAAAATTTGTCCTGCTAGCTTATTATTTTGATTATTAGCAAATTTATTAGATAGGTATTATTGCTAGCCAAGTTTAGCTGTGGGCAGCAATGGTATCGATGAGTTTACCACTTATTAAAAGATAAACGGCTAATTACCACTATTATTCGTCACTTTGCTGACGTTTCGAGACTGAGTTCAGAAGCCTCTTCATCATGAGCACCGCCCGCGACCGCGTTCGACGGTGGACCAGCGAATACTGCGTGCAACCGCGCGCTCAGCTCGCTGGGACAGCGGCGGCGGCGGCGGCGGCGGTAGGTTCGAAACGTCAGCAAAGTGACGAATAATAGTGGTAATTAGCCGTTTATCTTTTAATATAATTCCCAACCACGATAGTTTCAATTCTATAGTTTACCACTTGTCAGGTCTATACTCTGATGGTATATAACCCACGGTGAAAAGTGGGCCTCCTTGAGGCTCTGCCTACCCTTTCAAAAAAGGCGTGTGTCTATGTATGTATGTAAATGGCGGCATTAAGGTTATCTCAATCCAGAAATAATTATTATCTTTTGCGTCAGAACAATTCTAAGAACTAGGCTTAACTTAAAAGCGGAATAAAAGAAAAGTACCTCATTCTAAGACTCTGTAAAGACAGTTTTTATTTAGTTGACAAGCATGTCGAATTTAGTTGCGGGTAACATGTCCAACATGTCTAGAAGTTACGCGGGAACGTGTCAGGAAAGTCAAGATACGATGCCCAACTCGTGTGAACTTGTAATAAAATAAAGTTAGCCGTAGCGATGTGTGCACAGAAACCTGCTAAGTTTTACACCGTTTACACCTTTATTTCACTAAAACTTTAAATACTAAATTAAAATAGGTGACACAAACTTTTAAAACGATTAATTTATAGAGTAAGATCACCGATTGAGCTCACCAGCGACTGAGAACAATTGAGATAGAAAATATCGTCGTGGATTTTCGAGACGCTCGGTGTTTAGTGAGGCGTGAACGGACCAATAACATAGAGCAAGTTCTGCATAGAGCCAAAGCTTCATACAAAACACATAGCACACTACTAAATTTTTACTCGTTTTTTCTGATACCCAAGACACAGGGAATCCTAGTGTGGGGTCAGGACTATGTGTGTGATTGTTGGGTGTTATGCTACTTACTTATGATGTTTTTACTACTTAAAGATTTGTCCCGCAGTGGGTTTCGAACCTTCAACCTCTCGCATTTCAGCTGGCTACGCGCCCGCCGCGCCACAGAAGTCGCCAACAATACAAAAACCGTGTTACACTAGACCATACGTCTATGTTAAAGACTAGGCACACTGGTCCTGACCTAACGCAGAGAGACCGGGAAAAAACCGGTGACGTGTCACCGGTTTGTCAAGCAAAAAAAAGCATGAAATGGACAAACCAGGATACAAGTTTTGGCTCTATGTGGTACAGTTTTACCCAAAATATAAGTCGCCCCGATGTACCTGCGCCGTAGACTTATTTCTATTGCGCGGGAACCTTATTTCTACCAAATAGCAATCGCGCGCTAAAATCGATTTTGCGATCAGAGCTATACTATATTTTCGGATACTGTCCGATATCAGTCTGCGCTTTTCTGCGCAAACGAAAACAGTCGATCGGACTTATATTTTGGGTAAAACTGTACTTACTCTGTGCCAATAAATGAAGTCTCACGCGAAACGCTCGCGTCGTCAGTGACGTATAGCAAGCGAGCGACGTGCTATGCACCGCACATTCGTGTATTTTCCGATCGAGCACTTGAGATACAAGAATTAATGGTGAAACTACAGTGAACTCTTATTCTATTGTACAAGCAATTAATTTTGAAAGTAGTGGTGGTGTAACTTTTAATTACTCGCATGGGGTTAACGGGGTTTTAAGTAGTAGTAGAGTTTTTTTGTGAAAGATTACGCCCAGGGAAATACAACCTCCATACCTATTTCTGCCGCAAAGCAGTAATGCTCGCATTGCTGTATTTGAAGTCTCAGGGTGGCGGGCGCAGTGCAATGACACATAGGGTGCGTCCTAGGTGGACGTGACCTATGAGATAATGCATTGTTAAAGGCAGAGGTTACCGCTTAACATCAGGTGGGCCAACTTGTTCCGTCATTCAAGTAGCTAAAAAAAACTATTTTTTGCTAAATCTACACAGTTCATGAAAACAAAGAAAAATATGTTAATCTTCGTCATTTTTTCAAGGGCATGATAGAGCCCAAAACATGAACTCGATAAATTTTGTTGATAAAAAAAAATCGTGTTACTTATAAACCGATTTAGAAAAACACATTTTTTTATTTGGAAGGATTTTGAAGGACTCCTAGGTTTGTCACATTTTTATCAAAAGCTTTGAAGTCAGTTTCGTTTGTAAACAAATATTTAATATTTACCAACACATCTGACCTATTTAAAGTACCATTGACTTCATAGAAGAAGAATACTTATTGAGGAATTGGCTAAAGGTATAAGAGAAACAGCATAGCCTCATGTCGCCTAGCTACTTACTATTAGGTAAGACTTTGGTAGAGCTCCGTCAATAAATCAACAATCTGAACGAGTAATAATCATTTGTACAACAACAACCAAATACATAAGCTAAATGTTTTGCTGAATACGTGATTTCCTAAACATGTATAATAAATCGCATTGTTATTCCAAAGACTTTTGTTTTGAAGGCTCATTCGGATCCCGATCAAGATGTATTATGCGAAGTACGCATCAAACTGAATGCTAAGATAGAACTCCGATATAACCGGAAAACGTATTCCTTATTTACGATTTACATGGCATTCGTATTATGTCTGTTACAAGGTTATTATAAGTGGAGAGGAAATATAAGAAGCAATAGCTCAATGTGTCTTATTTATCCTGCTGATGCCTTCTCATAATTTTATTTATATTGTTAAGTGTTTTCAGTGATGAAAAAACGTACATACGCCTTTTTACTCAATGGACCTCTTTTTACTGTGGGTTGCAACATTGTGGGAATATAGACGTGGCAAGTGGTGAGCTCATCGCCGCCATTGCTTGCCACCTCACACCTTGCTTAATAAGGTGGGGTATAGTGCAAAATTACCAATCTTAGATTAGATTATTAGTAGTAGTAGAGCTTTTTTGTGAAAGAGTTCGTCCGGGGAAGTACTACCACCATACCTATTTCTGCCGCAAAGCAGTAGTGCTCGCACTGCTGTGTTCCGGTTTGAAGGGTAAGGGTGCCGGTGAAATTACAGGCACATGAGACTTTTCATCTTTACGTCTCAGGGTGGCGGGCGCAGTGCAATGCCACATAGAGTGCGTCCTAGGTGGACGTGATCTATGAGGTAATGCACTGTTCATAGGCAGAGGTTACCGCTTAACATCAGGTGGGCCTTCTGCTTGTTTGGTCATTCAAGTAGTATATAAAAAAAAAAAAAAAAAACAGAATGTCTTTGGTTAGGCCGGAAAACAAAGCCATTGAGGTATTATTACTAAATCAATGGGGACCTATTAATTTTCTGTGCTGTTGTAGGTTTTCATATTACTAGTACTATATTTAATTCAAATTATTTTAAATAAATAAGAAACATTGCATGCCCTTAAAGGGTAGATTACATTGAATCCAACATTATAACTGTAATATCTTTTTAACATGTAATTCTGCCTCGAAGAATTCAGCAATACTTTGACTTTGACTTTGAATAATAGCTTAATCTCTTTTTTAGGGTTCCGTAGTCAAAGAAAAGGAACCCTTATAGATTCGTCATCTCTGTCTGTCTGTCTGTCTGTCGGTCCGTGTATGTCACAGCCTTTTTTTTCCGAAACTATAAGAGCTATACTGTTGAAACTTGGTAGGTAGATGTATTCTGTGAACCGTATTAAGATTTTTACACAAAAATTGAAAAAAAAACAATTATTTTTGGGGTTCCCCATACTTAGAACTGAAACACAAAAAATTTTTTTTCATTAAACCTATACGTGTGTTGTATCTATGGATAGGTCTTCAAAAATAATGTTGAGGTTTCTATTATCATTTTTTTCTAAACTTAATGGTTTGCGTGAGAGACACTTCCAAAGTGGTAAAAAGTGTGTCCCCCCCCCCCCCCGTAACTTCTAAAATAAGAGAATGATAAAACTAAAAAAAATATATAATGTACATTACCATGTAAACTTTCACTCAAAATTGGTTTGAACGAGATCTAGTAAGTAGTTTTTTTTTTTAATACGTCATTAATCGTAATCCATCCAAGAACTTTTATATTATGTTACTTGCTGCTACGGAACCCTTCATGGGCGAGTCCGACACGCACTTGGCCGCTTTTTTTAACACGTCGGCTTCGGATTTAATTATCAATACAAAACGTATAATTTAAAACACAAACGTGTGTGTTTTCTAGCAGCGAACGTGTCCGATGTCATCAAAAAAGGAGGAGGTTCTGAATTCGTTTGTATTTTTATAAAACAAAGTCTCACTCGCTCAATTTTAATGAAACTACAAAAATACAGGGTGAATCGGGTACAGATAACTATTTATACCCATCCTCCAGACTGGAGTAACAACAGTGACGACGTATATTTTGAATGGAATAAATAATTCATCACGTCTTGCCTGTGGTTTCTGAATAATAACGTAATTTCGTGCGTTGACAACATTGGCCGTTAACTACTTGGGGGGATTAACTGACACCCTTGCTGCTGATGTCTGGCGAGATGTTACAATTATGATAGTAATCCTATTTCGATTGTCTCACTAAATGGTCGGTCATCATGACATCTAATAACATCATATAAGATTTATCAGACTAAGCATCAATAAACGTTAGTTTGTATAATGTGTGTACGCGCTCTTTAATTTTTAATTTATATTTTTAGAGCTCGAAATGACTAAATAAATACTTTTCACTAGAAACGGGATATTTACCATAATTTTTGAGTTTCGATTATTCCCGATATAGTGAGAGTGGTTGAGATATAGTGGTTGTTCTAGAGAAAAGTATTTGCATAACCATGATAGTTTGAAATGTGACTAAATAAATGTTTCACTTACGCAACGTAATTAGAGGTGTGAAGTTGGCAAGGAAATATGATTGCAACTTTCGAATAATTATAATTTGGTGAAAGATTTTTTCCATGTCAATTAGCACGCTAAAAATCATAGTATTTTGTTTGTATTACTTTATTTTTTACTGGTTTCTTTCGTTAGTTTGTTGCGTGCTACCACTTTATAATTATTACTAAAATTTCGCTTTTGCCTTTGTATTCCATGCTGGATTTTTTGATGTGTAACATCTTTCCTTTCGCTTTCCTGCAATCTGTGGGAGTGATTTCGTGAAAAGGGACGGAAGTGTGTAACAGGAAGCGCGCACTTTTCTGAGAGGTTGGTACTAACAGCTAAGAAACATTCTTATTATAAAAGAGGTGAGATGTCAGATGCTTCCATATGTTAATAGGTAGTATATTTTTTGGATGCTACACATCATACACAACTAATGTAAGGCTCGCTCGTTTTTTTAATCAATAAACTTTACTTTATCACACGGTATTCAAAACAGGTACTTGGTTTTTAGCATAAAGCAATTTCACTTATTTATTAATCTCTCAGAAATAACATTAATTAAATAATTAATGCCAAGAAACGTGGGTCGGATAATTAAACAACAGAAAAAATTCAAGCGTAATTAAATTTTCCTATTTTGTTAGGTTCGGTACTTACTGTGGGATTTCTGTGTTCACATAATAAAACCTCAAAAACAGAAACGTAGATAAAACCAGTTGCTAACAAGTTTAATTCTCTTAAGTCTACATTTGTAAAAGGGAAATAATTGGTTCTTGAACGTGACCAAGAGCATTGGAAAGCAACAATATAGCTGTCAGTTTTAGTAATATTGTAGATATATTTATATTGTCGGACTTGTTGATAAGATTCATTGGTATAAGATTTGTCCTGGCTGCTAGCTTAAGGAATGTGTTATTACTGAAAGAAAGTGTAGCAGAGTCAGTCGTGGGAAGCAATGGCGGCGATGAGCTCACCACTTGTCACGTCTAAATTCCGCGATGGTGCAACCCACTGTGTAAAGAGGCCCATTGAGGCTCTGATTACCCCTTCGGGGAAAAAGGCGTGTGTGTATGTATGTATGTATTTATATTGAATCCTTGTGTTACTGACTAAATACCATTTCGCAGCCTAAATCATAAGTTCTGGAGACCTACAATTTAGAGAGTACATTCCTTTTGTGGTCTAGGGATGAACAAAAAAGGAATTTCTGAAATATACCCCTACCTTCATTCAGCTTTGGAAACTATAATCTGGGTCTCTTCAAGGCTATAGTGTGAATAGGTGCCTTCTAGACCTTTGTGCACCATCGTCGGCCACATCATCACTTACCAACAGGTGAGATCGTGGTCAAACAAAGGTCAGTCTAACAACTAGTAAGTAACCATGTAACAAATAATAAGTAACCATGTGAAAGCAATAAATATATTGTGTATTGAATATTGAGTATATGTTAAAAAAGGTTTTAAAATCTTTATGGAAAAATTACTTTCTAGCAAATCTACAACCATCTTCCTTTACAGCTCAATTAGTTAATTCAAAATTCAGTTTCGAGGTATTTCCCACACTAACTAACTAACTTACTAACATACCAACAGGTTAAATTAAATAAAAGCTTTTAAAACAAACAAAATTATGTCCTTTACAGATAGTTATTGCTCCCACCCTATATTGAAAGGAACATGTCAGTAGCAAGCACGTAGGAAACATACTACGTAAACAGTATAATGCTGTTTCCCTAAACAAAGATTGGTCTCCATATTATCAGACTGTGTTATGTTATCACGAAGGACGATTGAAGAAACTAGCAAAAGCGAATTGTTGCTGACAGATCTTGAAATATGGAGGAAAAGTTACGTGCGTGGGGCGTAGATATGAGCATTTGTTGCGAAAATAGTTATAATTGCTGGTCTATTATTACGATACTCCCACTTAGACAACTTTTAGTACAGATTATGTATAAAAGTATAATACATATCCCACTAATATCATAAATGGCAAAGTTTTTTGTTAGTAGTAGAGCTTTTCTGTGAAAGAGTTCGTCCGGGGAAGTACTACCACCAAACCTATTTCTGATGCCAGAAAGCAGTAGTGCTGAGTTTTGGTTTGAAGGGTATAGGATATTTTCATCTTTACGTCTCAATTTAGCGGACGCAGTGCAATATGCCACATAGGCCGGTGCGTCCTAGGTGGACGTGACCTATGTGGTAATGCATTGTTAAAGGCAGAGGTTAGCGCTTAACATCAGGTGGGCCATCTGCTTGATCTGTCATAAAAGAAGTTATAGTTACGATGTTTGGATCTTTGATACTCAATCCCGTTGAAACGGCTGAACAGATTTAAATGGAATTTGGTACACAGATAGATTATGATCTGGATTGTGATTCAGACTACTTTTTAGACTTTACCCGAAGGGTAAAACGGGATCCTATTACTAATGCTCAGCTGTCCGTCTGTCACCAGGCTGTATCTCATGAACCGTGATAGTTAGACAGTTGAAATTTTCACAGACGATGTATTTTTGTTGCCGCTATAACAAAAAATACAAAAAAATTGAATAAAATAAATATTTGAGGGACCTCCCATCCAACAAAATTGATTTTTCCAAATGTAGGTTAAGCAAGGATCTGCGAGTTCAGTTTTTGTATGGGTGACCATTTTTTACGTGCAATTTTTTTTTGTCGTTTTCATAGATTATGGTATGGAACCCTTCGTGCGCGAATCCGACTCGCACTTGGCCGGTTCTATAATCCTGGTAAAACGCGAGCGAAGCCGCGCGCAGACACTAGCTAGTCATAATATGAGTCAATAATTCGCTTTTAGATATTTCTCAAAAGTAAGTTCTACCTTTGAATACTTTGGTTATTGTTATAACCATCGACGTAAATAAAATGAATGGACGGGCCTTAGGGAACGATAGTTTTGAAGCTTCTAAACAGACCTAGCTAGTACACTTCGCTTCAGTCAGTCTTTGTCACGGCAACAAGTGACAGCTATGCTGAAAAATACCAAAATTAGATACCTTGGTGATACAATGCCTTCCTGTGCTTTTCTGCAAGTGCAAACAACACAAGAAATACAAATAAAGCTTCAGGCATCGCATTTCATTCGTAAGTAAAGGTTTTGTAATATAATTTTCATCAATTGATAAAAAACTTATAAATCGTCGTGTGGTAGGAATACTACATAACTAACACATTTTGCGAAATCGACTTTATTGCATGGTTATTATGGCCCATACATGTCGATGGAAACGTCTTGCTCTAGAGGACGAGCGACAAGGAGGACTACGCCCACTCGTAGATAGTTTTAATTTTAGTCGACATACCTTTTTCTTTTTGATACTTAGAATTATTGTGTTCCACAAATTGATTTTATAAGCATTAGTCGTATGATAAGTTTGTTATGTCACTTACTTTGAATTTATAAGTCTGCTAAAATAATGTAGGTGTTTCAGTAGTTTTCTAATATTCAGTCTTGATAAAAAGAAATTATTATAAGTTGGTTTTATTTTAAAATGTATTTTAATATTATATAAATCTATACCCATGGATAGGATTGTCATATTCAAATAAGTAAATAATAGATCATTTCAATTATTCAAAACTTTGGCGAGGGAAAAATACATAGTCGTTTTTTTATTTTTTTCTCTTAATCTAAAGAACTAAAATGTATTATCATTAAATTCGAAAATAGATACAGTACCAATCTATAACATATCAAAAGACGGACTGAAAAATTATTGACGATAAAAAAGTTATTGCCATTTTTGACGCAATAAAACAGTAAATCGCGTTTTTCTCGCGATGTTGGTTTTGTTGTTGTTATTACTTATTTAGTTTTCCAACTACAGCGACGAAATATTTGACAAGACTTCACGCATGACGGATGGTCCGGGACACACTGCAAAAAAATCTGATGCCTAAGGGGTATCGTATTGATTTAGAATTGTAATTTGCATTATTTACGTCAAAACATTGCTAAGCACGTCGCTTTAGGTAATTGCATATAATATGTAATGGCATGTTAATTAACCATATAGCTTTCCAAAAAAAATCTAAGGTAAACAAAAATGGATAGAAGTCATAAAACGAGCAAGAACAAACGACTTTTGGAAGTGGAATACATTTTCCCGTATTTGCTCTGATCATTTTCTACACAATGAATTCTATACGCCAAAAAACGGTTAGTAGTAGTAGAGCTTTTTTGTGAAAGAGTTCGTCCGGGGAAGTACTACCACCATACCTGTTTCTGCCGCAAAGCAGTAGTGCTCGCATTGCTGTGTTCCGGTTTGAAGGGTAAGGGTGCCGATGAAATTACGGTCACATGGGACTTTTCATCTTTATGTTTCAGGGTGGCGGGCGCAGTGGAATGCCACATAGGGCGCGTCCTAGGTGGACGTGACCTGAGGTAATGCACTGTTCATAGGCAGAGGGTACCACTTAACATCAGGTGGGCCTTCTTCTTGATCTGTCATTCCAAGTAGTATAAAAAAACTCATTGTGCAAAATTCTTAAAACTGCACTCTGCAGTTTCTTAAATACTGGAATTTTTATACATTTATGTTTCCGTACGATTTTTATGATGTTTTCTTAGTTTATTGAGTGATGAAAAATATATTTTTCACAAATTGATTGAGCTGAAGACCTTCGGTGGACTTGCTTTTCTATTGATTTATATTGTGTATGTTTGAGAGCTGAAAAATAGATACGTAACTACATAAAACAGAAGGGAACCATGTATTTTTGTAAAAGTTTCATTCAATAATTGCATTTGTTTCGGCGATTTTTTGTACTATAAACCTACTGAAATAACTTTAGAAAACACATTGCATCTGTTAAAGTATTAAGTATTAAAAAAATACAGTTTTTAAGAAGTTCAATAATTTAATTTCACCTAGTTTATTTACAAGACCGCCAGGTGTGGTGCTATAGCGAAGAGGCCTTTACTCAGCAGTGGCTGGATAGATAGATAGATAGATAGTTTATTTGTTGACCGTACCCTAAATCCGAATTGTCTTATTTTTAACGGACGTTTTGTATGGGTAAGGCCAGTCCATTTATTTTACTTTGGTCGAAGGTTATAACCATGAAGGCTGGGTGTTACAAACATACAAGGATGGTAATATTTTTGATGAAGGAGAGACAAGACCACAAGCCTTCAAAAAACCCGTTGGTTGGACACAATTTGGCACCCAAAATAAGTCAAGGTATATTTCCACCAGCGTATAAAGTTGGGATTCATGTCAACAGCAAACCCCTTTGATGATCTCTCGTAAACCTAACTTGGGTCGGGTATAAAAATTGGAAACGTTTGTGGCATAAATAACTGAGTAAACCATGCCACCATAAACCCATATGGGCTACTCACGTTTTTGTGATATAGCCGGCCTTCGTGGCTAATCCACATTCGCATAGGAAGCAGGGTCCGGTGCCTGGTCTACCAGTGTTTAGCTGTAGATCCCGATCCTGTATTTGATATTTTACGTATTTGTTGATATTTTCATCGCGTGTACATACACACATAGACACACACCTTTTTTTCCGAAAGGGTACGCAGAGCATCAATGGGCCTCTTTTCACTGTCGGTTGCACCATCGTGGGAATATAGACGTGATTTGGGGTGAGCTCATCGCCGCCATTGCGTCCCACGACTGACTCGGCTAACGCTTTCCTCCAGGCTACACATTCCTGAATAAGCTAGCAACAAATCTTATACCAATGAAATTTACTAACAGGCCGGGTGATCCCTTAGTCGGCTTTTTCGACATCCACGGGAGAAGACGGAGGGATCTATTCTTAGGCCGGACATACCACGGCCATTTGCGTCATCGCGGCTATCGCGTGTATTGCCTCTTAATTTCTCAATGTTTTGAATGTGTTCGAAACAACAAGATTGGTCGCGGTCTGACTGTAGTACATGGAGCTACCATCGCGAGCGGTGGCAGCTGTAGAAACTACCTTCACTTGGAATTGCGAACACGCGACGCACGAATTAAAATGTTCATACATCGTCCCACCACACTAACTGTATCTACACCAAAGGATCTGTATCTAATAACTCTACGATGGAACTAACATTTCACGCCAAAATACCTTTGAAAATTCGAGCGATGACAAGTGAGCTTGAAACACTGCCGGCTCACACTCTAGTCCTTCACATGTATTAAATAATCAAGCAGCAATGGACGTATAAAACTTGACAGAATTATTTATTTTTATGCGTTTTGTTTATCTTTTGTTTCAGACACTTATTTTGAGCTTTGACCCGAAGTCCATTTACTTTGAGAGATCTACGCACTGAAATCCTCTTGGACATTCTGTCATTTAGACTAATACCCCCCCGGAGCGTGACAAATCACGATGCGCAAACCTACTGATAATGGGATTCCGTGATGGAGAGAGTCTTAAGCTAAGGCCAAACCAACGCCTTTAGCCCGCGTTCTCAGTGGCGTGCACTGTGGCGATCGATGGTAAGACAATGGATCGCCACCGTGCTCGCCATCGTGGACGCGGGCTAAACGCGTTGGTTTGGCCTTAGCTTAAGAGCTGTTTTCAATGTTGATTGTACGTGTACACAGGCATACGGTTTCCTGTAACGTATTAGAAATATCGGGAAAATAATTAATACACATGATATTTACCCACATAATATCTATATATATGTGACCTAATCGCGAAAGTTTAAATAATTGCTATTTTATGTTTCACGGGTTCGTACCGGTAAGCTTGTGCCGGCAACCTGTTTTCTATATAAATGTGATTGCTGAGGTGACGCGACTCAATGGGTGGCTTAGAAATAAAAAGCAGGGGCACGAAGTCTGACGAATGTTTATTTGATCCATTTTGTATGGGATCCGGAAGTATAAACATTGATCCCATATAAAACCTAAAAAACGTTGGAATTGCAAACCGTATTTTTTTTATTTTATTATATACATAACTATAATGATTTCCATATTTTTTAGTTCCTAGGTCAAATGGAAGTTAACGATCCTGGAGAGGTTGACACCCGTAACAGCTATGAAATCATTAAACCTACTTGGTTAATCTTTGTGTCATCTTTACTTTGAACACGGCTCTTTGCTCGGACGTGTGTTTTTCAATCTATTACATAAAGTTCTACTTCACGTTAAAGTAGAACCCCTTGGAAGAAAACTTACACGAGGTTCTACTAGTAGAACCAACAGTTGAACCTCTTGGAACAGAGGGTAAAACGTGCTCGATCCTCTATAATTTTGGGCTAATCCTTAGTATAGAACAGAAAAGCCATTTTGTCTGCTAATTTATAATCCTGCAGGTTCGTTAAGACTTCCGCATATGGCTATATATAGACAATCAATTGGGTACAAAATAAAACGAAACTAAATATTTGCATTGTAATACACATTTGAGTAGGTATAACAAATAAAGGAAAAAACTAATCATCCACGTTATTAATAAATTAATATAAATTCTAATTGAGTAGGGTAAGACCTGCACAGACGTCCCGCTGGCTGTAGGGTGTTTTTCCCCATGTGCTAATCTTTTAAGCGGCAGCTATTATTAATTTGTTGTTTATTAATTATATTTTTGATTAGAATCAGTAATAAAATATTTCACTCCGAAAGAAATGGTTTCAATATATCAAATAAAAAAACTACTTACATTTTTTACAATTGAACCGATCCAATAACACAAAAAGCACTCAAAAAAACTGTATTTGTTGAAAAAATATTGGCACAAGT
Organism: Operophtera brumata; assembly: GCA_932527175.1. Taxonomy (NCBI): domain Eukaryota; kingdom Metazoa; phylum Arthropoda; class Insecta; order Lepidoptera; family Geometridae; genus Operophtera; species Operophtera brumata. The sequence continues at coordinate 8,089,807 of OW052237.1, read as the reverse complement.
TAAAAATCACTCGCTTATTTCAACAGTCGATGAGCATTCAAGTGCCGAGTTCATAAGCACTTTTGGTTCGCGCTACGGCGTAGCTCTCGTAGTACGAGTGCTACGCGGCTACGATCGGGGCGGGTGGGCCGACGTCCCGTGAGCAACTGAGCGAGGCTGCATCTGATCGGTCCTTGCGATGCAGGCGACGACCTTATATCGTACGCTTAATTTCTTGACTTGTTTCTGTCTGATATATATTGCGAAAATTCGGACAGGGAAACGATATGTGAATTAATAAAATTACGTGAGAGTTACTAACAGAAGCTGTACTACAGATTGTTGATACATTTTTACTTAGTTTTCGGTATTATCATTATAAAATGTTCGCTATGTATTTTTTTGGAGAAATTATTACACATTTCATCGATACTTTATTCTTCTTCAGTCGTGTTAGTGGCTAAACATCACTAAATTTTATTGGACCAATAAGAAACAATCGCTAAGCTCTCTCCATTGCCTGGTTCAGGTCGTTTCGTGTGCAGGATTGGATTTTTGACGGGTTCAGTTGAAGAGAATTTTCATCGTAGTACTTTCCCAGTTCTTCCAATGCCACTGACAGAATCTCTTCGGCCTCTTCAAAGCTATCGGTCTGGGTGACCAATGCTAGATCGTCCACAAAGAGGAAGCGATGTGAGGGCGAAGTGCTGGACTTGTAATTTGTGTAAATGTCTTCCTTGATAGTGTATTAGAAAGTTTAAATAATAATAAACTCCATTCTAATTATAAACATTTGTTAACTGCAGTAAAAATAAATCAACTACGTTTTTAGCAGCAAAATTAAATTCCGATTAGAATCGCGTTGAGTGAATATGATCGGAATGTGTCCCAGGAGGAGCAATCACACCACCGTAGAGGCGGATTTTACCAAAGCGTTCATAAATTCGAAAACAGCAAATTAATTTCCAACTCGTCTTCTTCAAACCTTTTGTTTGATTTGAGACCACCCGTTTTCGTAGTAGCAGTTGCTAATACAGGGCAAACGGGCTTGTAAAGGTGTGTACAGACCGGTGAAACGTAACATGAAATGTATCATGCAATGAAATAGTTTGCCATACACATTGCTGCAATGTATCATGAAAGGTAACAATTTCTCATAGTTTGGACGTCTTGCGCGCGTGAAATGTGCATTTCACTATCACGCTACGAGCATTACAAGTCGCGCGCGGAGCGATCCGTGATTTGTTGGTTTTTTTAACGAACACAAAGGGGTGCGCAGTGTGGAAACAAACGTAAGCGGGAGGTTCGTAGTGAGTGCGCGGTATGAGCGCGCTACGCGTCCACGCTTGCAGCGAACATGCAATGAAAGGCATGATACATTTCTTGTTAAGTTTCACCAGTCTGTACGCACCTTGAGGCTGGCAATCAAACCTCACGATTGTTTATGAGGCAACGTACATAAAAAACAATCCCACGTACCTAGCGAAGCTGCTAAAAAGAAGGCATTAATAAAATAAGGCTACAAAGTAGAGACTAAAATATGGCCATGTTCGTTTTCTTCATTCATCCGAACGAGAACCACAAGACAAATAAAATTCCATTACGATATTAAAGCAAAATCCCAAAAGCCCGACGTGGCTTTATGAAAGAATTTAATAATAAAGAGCAGGATATTATTCAATTTTTCCTGAAAACAAAGATGGAGCAGGAAGAAAGTCCGTTCCCACCTGGGGCCGGCCCGGAGCTTGGGGGCAGTCGAATTTATTAGCATTCAAATGATTTATAACTAGCGAGCGGCAGTAGAATATTTTCTGATTCGTCTTAAATTAAATTCTTTCTTTCCTTTGGCTGGATTTCATTAAGGGTAACGAAATGCCGGGGATATGAAAAAGATAATCTCTAGAGGAGTAAAAGCGTGTGTTCTTACCGCACTGCCGCGCGCCGCCCCATAGCCGCGAACCGCGTGCCAGGACCACAAACCCACGCCAATTAAAAAGTTTATACACAAATCAAATATAGCTATTTTTATAGTTAACGCGGAAAGCGCGTTTTTAGTCTGCGTCCGAATGGTGGTTTGTGCGAATATGTACGAATGATGGAAAATTTTGTGGGCTATGGCACAGTGCATGAAATAAATTATTCAAATGTTAGAAATTTACTACTGAGTTTTTTATGTCGTGCCCTACATACACAGTGCTTACTTATTGGGCGCACAAAATACTCGATGATGTATAATTTACGCCCAACCTTAACAAATCTCTGTAGAAGTCGTATAATAACGATAACGAGACGAAGCCCCATGAAATTCTCATTTCGTCAAAATGAGTTAAGTCAGTTGATATTCGCATTATCTCCGTCTGACCTACGTCTCGGGAGACAACAGCCGGGAAATAAGATTTCTAGTTTTTGTGACAACATATTGTCGACTTTTTGTAGCTACTGTGCTTTATAGTATACATTTTATTTCCTTGTAACATATATACTTAATCATACGCCTTTTTCCCCCCGAAGGCGTAGGCAGAGACTGATTGGGTCACACAATCTTAGAAATACATACGTAACTAGTGGTGAGCTCATCGCCGCCATTGTTTCCCTACGAATAACTCGGCTGACGCTTTCTTCCCGTAATAAACATTCCTGAATAAGCCAGTAGCCAAGGCAAATCTTATATTAACGAAACTTGCTCAACGAGTATCATCATTAATAATAAATAAATAATAATAATAAATAATGCTGGACAGTTCACACAACATTATCTAGCCACAAGCTAAGCCAGAGCTTGTGTTATGGGTACTACATAACTGATATACTTAATACAATATATTACATAGATAGGTATTTTTATTATATATAGAAAATACCCAGAACACCCAATAATAATATAATGTTCTCACCACTGGGTCTTAGGCTGATGTCATGCCCTCAAGTTCTGGGATACGTCGATAAACTCACGTTTTACTCCTTCACACCGTTTCGGGCGCGTGATGCTCGTCAGGTTGTTACAATGTACTTTTACCAACAGCTTGCAGATATTTTCTGTTTCAATTTATATGGCGTACGTCTGCTTCCTTTATTGAACCCACGATCTTTTGATAGGCGAGAGGAGTTTCTACTTAGTATAAAAAACATACAAGGATGCTTTACTGCTTCAAGTTAAACTTTATTACCGCTCCGTAAGTAATTAGTTGAAACCGTTCCAATTTAGAAAACAAATCTCACATCGCATCTCTCAGCAATATGCACACGTGATTTGGAGCAGTTTTCAAATATTTGATTTCGGTTTGCTTGCAAATTAATAAGTTAAGGTAGGAATGCTCATAACTTTTTAATGAGGGGTTTCACAGCCGTTTTAAATCATATATACACCATTTAAAATAGATGGCGCTATTATGTACTTAGCTGTCGCGTACACCGCACAGATAATGCATTTGTTAATTTTGACAACACAGTTGAGTCAGCGCCATCTATCGAGACAAATCGAAATATATTTTTGAATTCGAAAATGAAAAGCCCTCTATAATAAACAATAACAACACCATTTACATGATCACACACTTGGATTATCTTTGCCGTGATTGCAATCAGACTATTACAGTACCTACTAAAATACCGAGACCCGGAATAATGTTTTGGAGATCATGCAAACGTTTATTCCGCAACGGGAATCGAAACCGCACCTCTTACGTTTCAGCCAGCTACTCGCTCGCCGCGTCACGGGGATTATGAATACAAAGTCTGATTCATTTATACCAAACCTTTATTCAACCCATCACTGTCATTATTGAGTGATGTCCAAATACATACTACACTTGAAAATCATAAAAATAACACCTCATTTCAAAAACCTGCTATGAAAATCCGTGCATGTTTTCAAATGTAACAAATTATGAAAATCTCTTCTTAGGTTCGTTGTTTCCCACGGCGCATGCTGCTAAAATATTTAACGAGCGCATGTAAAGAACAAAGCGGGCCCTGTGTTTAGCCGCACTTGTCTGGCGCGTCCCGAAGCCTACGTCATTAAATTCAGGTCCCTTTATGCGTTTCTGACTTCGTTAGCCACGGAACAGGAATCCCCTGACAGTTGTTTTACCATCGAAAATTCATAACGCAAAATGGACAAAAGCTTTGACCACGTAGCTTCCAAGAGATAGTACCAGTTCATTAACATCAGCCCAGAGAAGTCCACTGCTGGACATAGGCCTCCCACATCAAGTTCCACGGTGAAAGGTCTTGAGCCGCCTCCACCCGTCGTTTTATTGCGAACTTTATGTCTTTGGTCCATCTGGAGAGTGGTTTCTTCTTATGCCTGATCCGGCTCGTGTTTGCTATTTGAGATCCTTTATGCCTCAGCAGTTAGCAGTTCTGCGAGATATATGGCTTGCCCATTGCTACTTCAACTTCCTAATTCAGAGAGCTATGTCGGTGATCTTAGTTTTTCTACGGATCTCCTCATTTCAGATTACTTCACGTAGTAAAACTCCGAGTATAGCTCTGTCCACAGTCCGCTGTGTCCGATTTTTTTCATGTCTCAGTGCTGTAAGTCATCATTGGTAACATACACTGATTATAGACTTTCGTATTGATAAGGCTCTGCGGTATCTATGACGAGATCTATGACGTAGTTTCCAGAACGCTGCTCATCCGAGTTGGATTCGTTTGCTTACCACGAACTAGGATCAGGAGCATGGATCAGTTGGCCTAGTACCAGTTAGCCTTAGCTATTTGATCGAACTGTAAATTGAAATTAGTTTATCTGTATGTCTATCATATTGCAACTGAACATTTTTAACTTACTTACTTTTACTTACTTACATTTACTTTGTACTTATTTTTATTATTTTATTTGTATTTATTTGTACTTTCAATTTGAATTAATAAGTACTGCAAAACAAAGTTTATATAATTTTAACTTGTTTAAAATGAATAAGCAAAAATAGTGTTGATAGTAGAGTTCTGTTAGAGTTTGTTAAATTGAAAATAGACCGTTGACGCGCGTAGGAGTCGTTGAGTCGACGGATGAAAAGAAGATATATGAAAGGGAGAACTAATTACGAACGTAGGGGCGTCACATTCGCATCGTCAACACTTTTGAATGGTGTCAACGTTAATTCGAATATTCCTTGACAACCGTTGAAGCTTGTGCGTTCTATGAACACATGTACCTACACCAATATTTGAACCATTTTTTGAAGCAGTGAACAAAAAGCACATCGTTCTTTCCATAAAAAATTGTAATCTCTTTTATCTACGAAAATTGCTGCTCAGAAGCATTAAAATATTGCCCTACACAGCTTTCTGCAAAAGTGCCGGTATGGAACAGTTTTAATACCGTAAAACGATATAAAAAGTTCAGTCCCGTTCGAGTTTACATTTTTGATGCGTCGACGATTTATTGGCCTGTGTTGATGTATTGGGGAGAATAATGGGGCCATCAGTACATGTTTCGCTTGTTTTGTAATACAAAAATATTGAATGGGCAATTTGTTTTCATATAATGGAATTTGATTTACATGATTGATTGACGACAAACTTTAATATTTTTATATCAGCAACGTGTTTCCACGCCACAACCTCCAACATCAGACCTAAATATAGCGGACAACGTACAAAAAAAACCAGCGAGCTTTACAGTAGTCGCAATGATGTGTAACATCTGACATCTCACCTTCTTGGTAATAAGCAACATGGCTGATAGTACCAACCTCTCGGAAAACTGCACGCTTCCTGTTACACACTTCCATCCCTTCACGTTCAGACGTGGGAAGCAATGTCGGCGATGATCTCACCACTTGTTACGTCTATATTCCCACGATGGTGCAACCCACCATCATGGTGTATGACCTGAATTGAACTATAGCCTTTTCGTACAGACCCTGGTAAAACACTAGCGAAGCCGCGGATGGCCACTGGTATTAATGTAAATCATAGCTAGGGATATACGTTATATTTTCAATACTATCTTTGATAGGTACCGCACACAATATTTAATTATGTGACGTCACCAACCTATATTGTTTTTTTTTATTTTATTTTTATTTTTTACTTTGATAGACCTTTGTTTGACCACGATCTCACCTGCCTGATCTCATATTACGGTATTGCAAGACATATTACGACATATTTTGGATCCTGTACTACCCCTTGGGATTTGCTTTTTGCAGTTTTATTATTTGCATAGGTACGCAAATAGTTCATGTTAAAATTTCAACTGGCTTTACCTATAGCTGCCGAGATATACCCATGTCACAGAAAACAGATAGGCAGTGAGTCAGACAGACTGACAGACAGACCGACTGACGGCGTAAGAGCTTTACTAAGCTATTAGGTACTCCTAATATGGTCCCGTTGGCACTCTTTAGGTACGGATCCCTAAAAAACTGGGCACTGTAAGGTAATAATATAAAATCTCGTAAAATATTCAGCAATATCTCACTTTTATTAAGACTGACTGGTTATTCAAAAAATTTAACCGTCATAAAACGGAAGCCCGAAAGATATTTTCCATTTTCGCACTCATTTCGCTAGTATTGCAGTTATAAAGAACAAAGGTGAACTAACTATAAGTTACCGGTCCATGGCCTGCGTCTTACCAAATCGGCGTTAAATGTAAAATGAGCATTATCGCGCCACCTTAAGATTGAATATGGCTCAGGTGGAATCAATTCAGATTTGCTAGGGCAGATAGTCTAGTTTTCAAGCGATCGTGCATGTCACAGATTATAGAGATCAATAGAGTGAAAATAAGTATTTTTCTGTAGAGCGTAAATCGGATTTTCGTTTTAAGAGATTTCGTAAGCCGTAAACATCTCCTAATGGAAAATTCGTTACGAAAGATTTTTTGGAAAAAAAATTCAATTAATCGCCATAATAATATTATTATATAGTTGTATTTTTACTGTACCGCGTTGTGTCCATCCTAAGAAAAAACCCCTCCGTCTCCTCCCGTGGATGCCGTAAAAGCCGACTAAGGGATTACCTGGACTTGTTAGTAAGATTCGTTGGTATAAGTTTTGTACTGGCTGATGCTAACAAACAAACAAGTAATTGCGCATTCCTTTTATAAAAAAGGAATGTTTTATTACTGGAAGAAGGCGTCGGCCGATTCAGTCGCAATGGCGGCAATGAGCTCAGCACTTGTCACGTCTATATTCCCACGATGGTGCAACCCACGGTAAAAGAGGCCAATTGAGGCTCTGCGTACCCTTTCGGGGAAAAAGGCGTGTGTCTATCTATGTATATAGTTGTGTTCAAACAACTAAAAAATACTTAAGATAAGATAAGATAAGATAAGGTTTTTTTTTCTTCAAAAACATAAATGAAAAAAAAAATGAAATGAAAAACATTTATTTGGCACAAACAAAAAAAACAAAAAACAACAAACAGAATACTAGGAAACAGTAGGACAAAAAACAGAAAAATAAATAAAAAATAACAACCAAAAACATACAAAAACAGATACAAAAACATAATTTAGACACTTAAGTAAAAAAAATCAAAAAAAAAACATAAAAATCAAACTGTATATGACACATGGACTTACTACTTAAAGTCCATGATATGAAATGACATTTAGAAATATTCAAGGTAGGACAAAGTACTTATTACTAGAAGTTTTAAGTGGTATGTTTACATAGTAAATAAATGTTAGAGTAGGTAATAAGCATGGTCAAGTGACCCCCTTCCGTACTAGTTCGCACTGCCGTCATACAGCTTACATACTAAGCGCTATATCTGCTTTTGATTCAAGATGCCAAAGAGAACAATTATAAACAAACTCATAAAATAAAGATCTGTATACAGTTTTTAATGAGACCAAACTCAATAAAAGCTGGAACAATAGCGTGTGTGAACTCGCATTGTGACTCTTTTGTATCTTAGGCGTCATTATATTTTTGCACAACAGTCTAATGAGTGATAGCCGTAACCTACCACCTACCTACACGATAGATTTTAGCATCAAAGCATTGTGCCAACTTTAATGATGACCGAAAAGCTCGCCAGTTTCAGTGAATGCGATCCGTTCAAGACAAAAGAGTGAAATCCACACCTTTAGTGAAAAATAAACCTGAATTCACGAAGAAAGACGAGGAGTTTATATAATCTAGCCTTTTCCTCGCGGCTTCGCATGCGTGGTGTCGGGATGAAAACGGTCCTCCTCTCCCTCTCCTGCCCCTTCCCCTCAGCATTCATCCACACTCCAAATACCATCAAAATCACACTTTTACGGAGTTGAGTGGAACTACACACAACGCGAGCGTAAGGGCGGGCGGAAGCTTACAAAACGTGGCCTTTATCACTCAGCAATAATCTAGCTTCCTGTAAAGGTAGGGCCAAACCAACGCGTTCAGCTCGCGTTCGCGGTGGCGTTCACGGTGGCGATCCATTGTCTTACCATTGATCGCCACCGTGCACGCCACTGAGGACGCGGACTAAACTCGTTGGTTTGGCCTTAACTTAAGTAAAATCATTATTGGAATCGGATCTGTTATTCCAACACCACCATTATCATCATCATCATCAGTCGGATGTACACTTCTTAAAAGCTTGTTTTTTTTTGTTACAAAACACCTTTGATTTAATAGAAAAGAAAGAAGAAAAAAAGAAAAGAAAGAATATATATTTATTTGTATACAAGAGCTACACAGAAACACAGAACACACTAAGAAGAAACAGATATGAAGGTACTAGGTGAATAGCTAATAACTATTGGTAATAGCTATTGACAGTTTTAGAATAGAATAGAATATTTTTTTTAGTTTTCATATCCTGGCTAAATGGTTGCCACATAGTGGAGATATATAAAGTCAGAAATGCAGATAGATAGATAGATACATAGAAAATTCTTTATTGCACATAAAAAAAGAAGTACAAAGGTGAACTTAATGCTAGAAAGCATTCTCTTCCAGATAACCTTGGTGTATTGCGGAAAACAGATGTATCGATAGTGCATAAGAAAGGAAATAGTGAATAAGGTTAGAAAACTCCCAACCGCAACCCAAACTGATGGAAAACCCCAAAGAGTTGACTCAGTTTGGGTTTTGCCCATGTCAACTCATATGGTAGGCCTTTAGGTATTTATTTGGTCTCATGCTCGACTTCGACTATCAGCGTCTGCAGGCATCGTGTATGAACTATATTGAATCTACAATCAGCGCAATAAAGCTCAATTTAATTTGAAAGCAGTTTTAGAGTGACTCAGGCCTGATGGTCAGCAAAGCAAGCGGAGTGGCACGGAGGAGCATTGCATGGCACCGGAAATAATGACTACCGCTCTGTAATTGGGACGGGACGCTGCATTCCACCCTGCCCCTTAGACAAGTAGCAGTTCAAGCGCTATAACCATTGGAATTATAACTAGTGCAATATGGAAAAAAAAAAAAAATTGCACAAAATCAATTTACATAGGCGAACTAAATGCTAGGAAGCATTTTCTACCAGCAACCCCTTGTGTAATGTGGATTTTATGTAGGTTGTGCAGAATACGTATATGAAGAAGAGTTTCTACTTTATGTAGGTATATTTTTACGTAGACATGATATACTGCTCACTTCATATGAGTTAATCATAAAAGTAAAAAAGTCTGAATTCCAAAGTTTTGAAGTCCTCTGAAGGCACCACTGGAGGATACATCTCGAATATGGTGTGGGATACTTACTATGCCATAGCCTAATCGTAGTAATGGGCAAACAATCTGAGTAAGTTAATCGTATTATTGTGGGTTGGGGTTTTCAATTGGATTTGCTGTTGGGGGCTAGTATAAAAGGCATTAGCGAACTACAAACCCCGTCAGGCCACTGACATTCCCATACATTTACTTGCTTAGTTGTGGTTTCGATTGCATTTTGTTTATCGGGACTGATCGGGGCTGAATTCGCCACCTGCCTGCCTTTCGTTTTTAATGTAACAGCTTTTAATTTAGTTTTCTGGACGGAAATTGGGAAATAATTGTATTACTTCGGTTATGAAATGGATGGGGGCATGTGCGATTGGAAAACGTAATTGCAATTGTATGAAACTGGACTCTTTAAAATAGATAGAAGGTATTGTTTTCAGGTATTTATTTATTTTATTTTATTTATTAGGTTTACCAACAGTTTACACATGAATACAAATATATTAAAAAGTAAACTATAATTGTCTTATGCTATATGTGAAACCAATTACAGGCAAACACAACATGCACAGTAATTAAACAATTGGGTAGTTAACTATTCTAAAATAGGTCTTATTGCTAGGTAAATAGGTACACAATATTATGAGCATGCTAGCCAACACAAAAGTACAAAAGATAAAATAGTAGGCAATACTTTAAAATATATCGCTATACCGAACCGAGAATACAAAACTCTTAAAACGATGACACAGGATAACATCTATAGTGAGAGTGTAGGAGGCGGTTTCGGGTTTTGACCGTTCAACTCCGCGGAAAAGGGATTAAAACGTCATCAAGGGATGGTATATGGGTCTCCCCCAGCATGAACTGGGGGGTCGCTAGGTTGGCTCACTGAGAGCCTGTGGCGCCTCTTACTGTATGCGTAAGAGGCCGGTCAACGACCGGAGTCATACCTGTGCAAGGAGAATGGGTAAGGGAGGGGGGCAGGTATTATACCCTGTTTGCAATGCCCGACTCTAGATCCGCTTCCGCTTCCTTAAGGTCTCACACTAGGATTCCCTGTGTCATGGGTATCAGGAACTACGAGAACCATGGTACCACAACACGCAGACCCGGAACAAATATTTGCAGATCATACATTGTCGCGCAGCGGGTATCGAACCAGCAACCTCTCAAATCTCAGCCGAATACTCGCCCGCCGCGCCACAGAGGTCGTTATAGGATTCTTCTACATTTCCTCATCCCACTATTAAATTGGGCATACTTACACACATACATAGACACACGCCTTTTTCCCCGAAAGGGAAGGTAGTGCCTCAAATGGGCCTCTTTTCACTGTGGATTGTGGGAAATAGACGTGACAAGTGGTGATCTCATATTTATGGATACTATCACGGGTATTTATCGCGTATTACCTTATTATTTATTTACGCGATAAATACCCGTGATAATATTCATAAATATGAGTTCTGATCGCGAAAGTTTAAAAAATACAAGTGGTGACCTCATCGCCGCCATTGCTTCTCACGACTGACTCTGCTGACGATTTCTTCCAGTAATAACACATTAGCTAGCAGCCTGGACAAATCTTATACCGACGAATCTTACAAATAAGTCCGGGTAAAATGAACATTAACAGAAAATTGATACCATCCATACCTACATTTGTATTAATAGAAAAGCCACTTCTCAGAGAATCCACAGCCTGGCATGAAGCTGGGAGTGTGCAGGAAATAATGACGTCCGGCGGAGTGCCGCGCCATCGCAATAGAAACAACCACGACTGAATTATTGAACGTAAACCTGTTACTGTAGATACAGGTAGGTAAAGACCTCCGTGGCACGGCGGGTGAGTAGCCGGCTGAGACGCAAGAAGCGCGGATTCATCCGCAGCCGACAAATATTTGTATGATCTGAGGCCTTAGTACAGGTTCGTAATTTGGAACCACTCGGACAACGAAAAACTGAATTGCGAGTCGAAATGTAAATTTTGTATGCAGAAACTGATAAGCGCCCCTAGTGGACTTGTTGAGAAACTCATTAGAACAAATATCGACTCTCAATTCGATAGCCGGGTTACTGAATGCAAAACTTACACAAACCTTTACTAGAAGACCCTCTGGAAACATTTGTTCCTGGTCTGGGTATTGTGGAACAAAACTAACCTTCAGACTTTGGGAACAGTATCCTAAACAGGATTTATGAACAAATTTAGCCGGAAACATGATGTGCCGGAACTGTGGCGGATGTGTGTGGAATAGACCCCTCCGTCTCCTCCCGTGGATGTTGTAAAAGTCGACTAAAGGATAAATACCCAGACCTGTTGATAAGATTCGTTGGTATAAGATTTGTTATGGCTTATTATGGAATGTGTTATTACTGGAATAAAGCGTTAGCAGAGTCAGTCGTGGGAAACAATTGCGGCGATGAGCTCGCCACTTGTTAAGTCTATATTCCACGATGGTGTAACCCACAGTGAAGATTTCCATTGAGGCTCTGCCTACCCTCGTTCGGGGAAAAGGCGTGTGTCTATGTATGTATGTATGTTTGCCGGAATCATGAAAATTATCAGAAAACTCACGAACTGAAAGTTTTTGAAGCTTATAGTAGAATGACACTTCTAGAATATCAAAGTTCAGTCTAAATGATAGTTGCGAAAGGCTTTCATCTCCGGGACATTCCAAAGTACCAACTCTTTCTTTTATTTATTGTATGTTCCGAAACTTTGTCAGTTCTCAAAGGAAAATTAAACTTTGTTACTTCAATGAAATTTGTCAGTTGGAAAATAAACTGATTTTGTTGCAAACTGAAATTGAGAAATGCAACTACCCATCCAACACCGCGGAGTTTCAGCGAATGCCGAACAAGTTGTAAAAAACTTTTAGCACCGCTAAGGTATTGTTGAAGATTAGACAACTAGCAAACTATTCAATGCGTTTTTCCGTTGTTGCAAAGCGTGTTCAATGCATTTTTTTTCTATGCTCCTCCTTCTTCTTAATATCTTCAGTTGTTCTATTTGTTTTCGTGTCAAATAAACGTTTTTTAACTTATTTCAAGTTTTGAAATCCCAATTTGACGACCCGACTTTATGACAACTCTTGTCGCGAATGCGAAGCTACTATGTAGGTATACCTAGCTAACGATATACCTATAACAACACAACCGAACAGACAGGTAGGTGCGCGCACTCGTGGCATTGGCCGAATAGACGTCTTGCGAGCAACATCGTATCAGTAAGTGAGCTTTGACATATTAGTTATCAGTACATGGATTGTTTTACCCATAGATTTAGTATATGTACTAGATCTACAATCAGAGATCGAAGATGTAACCAAAAAAAATATGTGCACGTGTTGGTGAAAGTCTATGTCTGAGTTAAAAATAGTGTTGTCCTCGACCAACACTTTTACATTGTCGATAGAATTCATCATCCGTCCGTGATGTGTATGGTAGATAAATACATCTTAATGCAGATTAAGTCTTTCATGAAGAACACAGTTTGGCAGATTTGACGTCATAAAGAGAATAAGGTTCTTATTCCAATTTTGAATACAGTTAATATATAAACCTTTATTATTTATTGACCCCTAAATATTACGGTTTTATTTATAGGTGGGATCTTAGAGTTTCCCTTTTAGAGTTCTTATTTGAGTCCATCCCACTCTTCTTATAACCGATAACCATTTTTCTCGTAGCAAAGGATTACTTGGAAATCTGAAAGCACAAAAACATTTTATATCAGCCGTGCTACGCCCTTATAATTTTTCACTCTGTTACTTTATCTATAGACAATTTGTTACCCCAAAGTTAAATGTAACCCAAAAAATCCGTTCTAGCGGGACTCGAACCCGCACCCTCGCCTGTCATCGGCGATGCCTTAAACAATTTAGCCATAGATCGAGCTATGACGCTGGAGACGAAATTTGTGGGCACTACCAACTCGGCTATAGCGCCAAGTTGATAGTGCTGTATCTACAGGTGTTTCATTGGAAACCTTCTATTCAAAGTTCGAAAGTAAAGGCATCGCTGATCACAGGCGAGGGTGCAGGTTCGAGTCCCGCTGGAACGGAATTTTTGGGGTATATTTAAATTTAATTTGTTACCTATTATTTTATTAAGCAGAAATAAACAATATTTATTTATAAAAAATAAAAAATAAATATACCCTTTCGGGGAAAAAGGCGTGTGTAATAATCAACAACGTAAATATTTACTCCAAAATATCTACTACACAAACTGCAATAAAAACACCCGTGGTGCTTAAAAGTTACCTTTTCAATAGTCAATACAAAAACACACACCTCAATGTCCACCTGGTTATTATAGATTTTTAAAAAACGGTAAAATGTTAACAGAGCACACAAATTTACTCCAAACAAAGTAAACCTCCATTCTAGGATGGACAAAAATTTAATTTATAGGTAGGTATAGTGCGCGTCATGTAAAAAGAACGCTGGTGGTCAAGCTTCTACAGGCGTTCCAGCGTTCTTTTTACATGACGCGTACTATAATTGTACATTATTTGTAGTAAACTAGATAGGCACTCATTCAATGCATAGTTATACATCTCTCAAATAAGTAGAAAAGTAAGTAATCTCTTAAAAATAACGCTGGAACGCCTGAAGAAGCTTGACCGCCAGCGTTCTTTTTACATGATGCGCATTATACAACGATATAGACTGGGGTGCGTTCAGTGGGTACACTCTGAGTGTTGGTTGTCACCAGAGTGTACGGTTGTTCCGTTCACAGGCTCGGTTAGAGCGTTCGGTTAGCGTCACGTGACCCTAACCGAACAACCACCTCTGACAATTCTGACGTCTGTCAAAGTCAAATCATGTGCTTGTCACCAAAGCGTATGGGTTGTTCCGTTCGGAGGCTCGGTTAGAGCGTTCGGTTAGCGTCATGTGACCCTAACTGAACAACCACCGTTTTGGGTGGGTGTTCGGTTGTTACGATTTTGACGTTAGATTGCTGTCAAAGTCAAGTCGATCCCACCCTTCCTCCCCAAAAATCCTGTTCCATCCATAGATGGAGAAATATTTTATGTAAGCCCAACAAGTAATATAGTAACTGCGAAAGTTCCAGATTCCACGAGAGGATTTTTTTATAAAGTGATACATGACTTGTTATCAGCTCCTGAATTACTTTGCTATTAAATGCTCTAAGACTTTGTTAATCAATCACGCTGTACCGATATTAATGAAATTACATCCACAGATATGTTCAGATGTCCAGTAGCGGTTTATAATGGCTGATTGATGATGATGTTGCAAACATCGCCAATATTTTTTCTGTGAAATATCAAGGCTAGCATTTGTCAAATTTGTCAGTACCTATCAAGGCTGGAAGGATCTTTGTTGTCAAGTGCTCGTCGGATCACACGCATTCAGGGTTCCGTACCAAACGTACCAGAAAATTCTAGAAATGTTTCGAAAGTTTTTTGTATATATTGGTAAAATATAAATACACACTAAAATATGCTTTCAGCGATAATGCCGCACATTTTACTGTTTTTTTTTTATATTACGTTTAATTCTTGGTGTAGGTACAATAGTAGTAGTATATAGTAGTAGTATAGTAGTTATATCGATCTTAATACATAACAAGTACCATATTTACAAAACAAGTTCCTAGGTCAAATGCAAAATAAAAAAACTTGGTAACAAAATTTTGGAAAAAAAAACTGACTTTGGCGGCTTTATTTTCTATAACTATTGAAAATAAAAATAAACTCTACTTCATGAGATCTAAAAATGATAAACCACATGGAAAAAAAATGAAAAGCCAATGGGAAAAAAAGATTTCAAACGAGGCTAATTGTTTCAGTAAAGAGGAGCTAAATAAACAATGCAGGTAATAAGATTCAACAAATCATTCTAATTCATTACACAGATACAATAACAATAAGGCTTTGGTTTTGTCGTTCATTCATTCATACTATCTACTAACTTCTTTGAAAATAAGTGGAGCTGACAATGTTGAAATAGAGCTGAATTTAGCTCTAAAAGAGCTAAATTGGCAACACCGGGTGAAAAAGCGTTTGTTTACATCAAAAATTTACAGTGGCATTGACATTCCGTGTCAATCCAAGTCGTTCAGAGCCTCAGAGCGTGGTTAAAAAAACAACGACACCCTTGGAGTGTACCCATTGAACGCACGGACTATCGATATTTCTGACGTCATCACTTGGTCAAGCCCTATCGTAATCAAACATTTTTATATTTTACATAAAATATTGTTTATTTCTAGGTGCAGCAACGAAATATTATTAAAAAATATAAGGGAAAGTCCTAATCTACGAATTAAACTGGTTTTTAGGCCATTTACTAAAGCAGAATTGATAAAATAAGCAATACAATCGAACTACCAATAATCTCTTATTTACCTGTGAAACGTGTATTTTCCCGGATAATTACGTCTTGTATCTTCACAGTCACAAACTGAACACGACACCATTGTCATACAAAGTAATATTTGTTATTTAATAGTAAGATTACTAAAATAATTACAAAATTAGTTAAACTGCACAAGAGACCGTCCGGTATGCGCATGTACTCAAGCAAAACATGTCACATTCAATACATTGTTGCTGTCACTTTTCTTCTTGCACGGGGTACATTTAAAAATGACTTCTCTCTCCCACGCTTCGTTTGTCTATTTAGCGTAGCGAAAAAATTCTACGTCTATGGTTTTACCAGATCTTACTATGTGTATTTGTGTACCAGTTATTGCCGATGCGTTCGGGCTGTTTACGAACAGAGACCAGTATCAGATCAACCAGGATCTGGTAGACCAGTATCAGATCAACCAGGATCTGATAGACCAGGATCAGATCAACCAGGATCAGATTGATTAACCAGTATCAGAACCAGACTAGTTAAGCGAGGTTCGGGGTGGCTATAGGGGAGGATGGAGGCCACAGGGTGGCGATTCCCCCCATAACTTACGATCAGTATTCAGAATCTATCAGAGAATTAGTTGAAACCAGTCAGCAAATTATCATTGCATACCTATGCATCAGCTCAGTCAGACATTCGTCGTACCTCGTAGTTATATAGGTACTTGGCGACAACTCTGCAGCATCATTGACCCACTCCAACAACACTTAAACTTAAACAATCGCGAAAGTGTTTTAAAATCACGAGAAGGAGTGCAATTCATTCTGTTATTTTCAAGTTGAAGAAACTTCATTCGGATCAGCTATAAATTTATACGAGTAGGTACGGATACAGCGATTGCAGGCGAAGAATTATTACTACGCGGGTATCGATCTGTTTGGAGCACCTGATGAGTGTCATCCTTTCAAAATATCATAAAACCCGGGAACTTTATTCGCAGAATTGATAGCGATCAAAACAAGAGTTGAAAAATACTTTCAGCTTTGAACACTTCGTTAGACTACATGAGTGTTTTATATATCTCGTAAAGTTGACGTGTCGGAGATAGCAATAATAGGTACCTATCAGAGATACGTGTTCTTATATTCTTATACTTCTCCAGTTTATTGTGATGATCCAAAGAAAGTTCTAAGTAGACTCGTTTTATTATAACTTAACATCGTAGTTGAGTCTTACAAAGAAAAATATGCAGATAGTTTAACTGAGTAAGATGTTGGGTTTTATAAGCCTTTGCCAACATTTATATTTGAACGAATAAACCGAATTCATAAACTGGATGAATCTACTTTTTATTATGTATGTACGTTTGTCTGGGGATACATTTTGAACCGTTGAACTGATATATTCATGAAAGGTAGGGGGGTAGATTGTATGTAAGGTAATGAGTTTAATTGGTCGAGGGGGAGCTGATGAGTTTTAGAGGAACAAGAGGAAATAATAGTAGTAGTAGTATTTAGTAGTAGTAGAGCTTTTTTGTGAAAAAGTTCGTCCGGGGAAGAACTACCACCATACCTATTTCTGCCGCAAAGCAGTAGTGCTCGCATTGCTGTGTTCCGGTTTGAAGGGTAAGGGTGCCGATGAAATTACAGGCACATGAGACTTTCATCTTTATGTCTCAGGGTGGCGGGCGCAGTGCAATGCCACATAGGGCGCGTCCTAGGTGGACGTGTGATATGTATATTGTATGTACCGAGCCTCCTCCCGTCAGTAATAAACTAGCTACGGAACTACATGGTCGTTTCAGTACTCTCTGACATCTCATTGACGACGAGGCCGGGATGTACCTGCGTATTTTGTGAAAATGGCGAATTTTCTCGGGAATTTAAGTGTTTTCGATTATAAAATCCACGAATGGGAAGTTTTTTATGGAAAACTAACGCAGTTTATAAAGTTAAACACCATTTCGATATCAAATCAAAGTGCAGTGTTATTAACGCATCTTTCGGATGAATCCTACCGTCTGGTTCGGAATCTCGTGCATCCAGACAAGCTCGAAGAGAGAACCTACAGTGAGCTAGTTAAGGTACTCAACGGACATTTCACGCCAAAAAGGTCGACATTCGCCGATAGGGCGAAGTTCTACGAAGCGATAAAATCCGACGGTGAAACCATCGAGGAATGGGCGGCACGGCTGCGAGGGCTAGCCGTGTACTGCGAATTTGGCACGGAGCTGGACACGCTTCTGCGTGATCGTTTCGTGCTAGGCTTCGGAACAGGACATGAGCGTGATAAACTTTTTGAACGCGACTCCAAGACCCTGATGCTTGCGGAGGCCTTGGAGGTGGCACAGAAGGCATCATGTGCGCGACAGGCACGCGCTGGTGGAGCTGGCGCGGTCGTCGTGAAGGAGGAGCCAGTGTTCTACGTGCGGGCGGGCGCAGGTGGCGTCGCGCGCAGCGCTGCCGGCCAGGCCGCCGCAGGAGCGGGCCAGGCCGCCGCCGGAGCGTGCGCGGCCAATTCTGCGGCGCACAAAACGGACGACGGCGACGGCGAGCATTCACGTTGTACAGTGTGTGGTTTAAAAAACCACAATGCAGCTAGGTGTAGATTTAAGAACTACAAGTGTCTAGTTTGTGGGCAAAAAGGCCATCTCAAAAAGTTATGTACGGCTAGAAAGTCTAATTTACATAACATCGGCACGGAGGAGGCGGATACATCTCAAGAAGGTGGTTGCAATGAGTGTAAACTGTATAATTTGAGGTATGTTGACTTTAATCCTATTCAAATTACTGTTAGAGTGAACAGTGTAGATACGTGTATGGAGTTAGATACTGGGTCAGGAAGCACGGTCATCTCGGAAAAATTATATTTACAAAGTTTTGCTGATCAAAGTTTGCTTAAAAGTGATTTAAAAATGTGTCTTTACAATGGTCATAAAATCACGCCCCTTGGATATTTTGTAGCTAAAGTGACGTATTCTGAATTATGTGAAAATATTAAAATATATGTTTTACAAAACGGTGGACCACCTCTGCTGGGCCGTGATTTCATGACAAAGTTTAGAATATATTTTGCAGCAACAAATAACAAAATAACTTGTATAAATAAGAGTATTGAAGAGGTGCTTCGGCTATTGAAACAGTATCCAGACGTTTGGAAGGATGAGTTAGGATGTTTTTCTAAGTTCGAAGTCGAATTACAATTGAAAGAAAATGCAACACCGAAGTTTTTTAAGCCGCGTACAGTACCTTTCGCTCTCAAGGAAAAGGTTAGTAAAGAACTTGACAGGCTAGTCAGTTTAGGTATTCTAAAACCGGTTAATTATTCGGAATATGCCACGCCCATAGTTCCAGTTCTAAAAGATGATGGAAAGTTAAAGATTGCGGGTGATTTTTCATGTACCTTGAATAAAGAATTAGAGATTGATAAGTACCCCTTGCCAAGAATAGAGGAGGTATTTTCCAAGATAGGGGGAGGAGAAAAATATTCAAAAATAGACTTGAGTAATGCTTACAATCAGTTTAAATTAGCGAAATCGTCTCAAAAGCTCACGACCATAAATACACATAAAGGCTTATTTTCTTATACACGTTTAGTGTACGGTTTAGCATGTGCACCAGCCATTTTTCAAAAGGCTATGGAAACCTTGTTAGCAGGATTAGAGGGAGTCAGTGTGTGGCTTGATGATATTTGCATAACGGGGCCTACAAAAGAAATACATTTGTCAAGATTACGGGAAGTTTTATGTAGATTGCAAGATGCAGGACTGCGCTTGCAAAAAGAAAAGTGTGTTTTTTTTGAAGAGAGCGTTACCTATTTAGGTTACGTAATTGATAAGAGCGGATTAAAGACATGTCCGACCAAGGTTGAGGCGATCCTCGGCGCACCTGCACCAAATGACGTATTAGGGGTTAAAAGGTTCCTAGGTGTAGTGAATTATTACAGGAACTTTATTCCTAGTGCATCGGCACTACTGAATCCACTACACGAACTGCTACGCGCGGGTGCAGAGTGGCAGTGGCGCGAGCGCCAGCAGGCGGCGTTCGACAGCGTGAAGCGCGCGCTGGCCAGCGAGCGGGTGCTGGCGCATTTCGACCCGGCCGCACCACTGGTGCTGACAGTAGACGCGGGGCCATGCGGGCTCGGCGCTGTGCTGGCGCACCGAGACGGCGACGGACGCGAGCGTCCGATAGCGTTTGCCTCTCGTTCATTATCGGCAAGTGAGAAAAACTATAGCCAAATTCAAAAAGAAGCGACGGCTATTATTTTCGGAGTTAAACATTTCCACCAATACTTGTATGGTCGTCAGGAACCTTTTATCTTGAAAACTGACCACCGGCCTTTGCTTTCAATTTTCGGCAAGGGTAAGGGTGTATCTGTAACGGCCGCCTTAAGGCTTCAAAGATATGCAATAATTTTATCCGCATACAACTATACGGCAAAGTACATAGACGGCAAAAATAATGAAGTCGCGGATTATTTTTCACGTTCACCCTTATCGGTCGCGCTCAGTGATTGTGATAAGCAGGAGGAGGAAAGTTCTAGGTATTTTCTTTTCTTAGAGGCAAGCTTAGAACCAGTTTTATTTGAAGATATTAAACGTACGATCGCCGCCGACAATGTGTTGAAAACGGTAATCAAATACATGAATAATGGTTGGCCTAGGAAAATAAGTTGCAAATCGATAGCACCGTATTACCAATGCAAAACAGATTTAGAAGTCATAGATGGCTGTTTGTTCCGCGGCCATAGGATAGTGATTCCGACTGTATACAGAGACAGAATGTTAGACGAATTGCATTCAGCTCATTTTGGCATCGTGAAAACAAAAGGCGCAGCTCGCAGTAGAATGTGGTGGCCCGGTATAGACGGCGACATCGAGCGGCGGGTGGGCGCGTGCGCCGCGTGCGCCGCCGTGCGCAGTGCGCCGCCGAGCGTTCCCCCCGCACCCTGGCCGTGCCCCCCCGCCCCGTGGCACCGCATCCACATAGACTACATGTCTATAGGACAGACAGTGTACTTGATAGTAGTAGATGCGTTTTCCAAATGGCTGGAATGTATTCACATGGACCGTGGCACTTCTACAAATGCTCTGATTCAAAAACTAAAAGAAATGTTTTCTAGGTTTGGTGTGCCTAATGTCATTGTATCAGATAATGATGTAAAAATTAGCTCGGCAGAATTTCATACATTTTGTCGAGCCAATGCTATTGCTCACAAAACTTCGCCGATATACCACCCTATAAGTAACGGCCAAGCAGAGAACTCTGTAAAAACTTGTAAAAAAATGATAAAATGTATGTATGCAGAAGGTGTTTGTCAAAAAGATATACTTGAAAAGTTACAGGGTTTTCTGTTTAATTTTAGAAACACAGTTCACTGTGCTACTGGTTCCACGCCGGCTATGCTAATGTTAGGTCGCAATTTGAGGTGTAGGTTGGACTTAGTTTTACCACAAAATAAAACTATCGATAACCACAACGAACCAGTGCCACTAAAACGTAACAGATGTTTTGAAGTAGGTGAAACTGTATGGGCTAAGTGGTTTATTGCAAGGAAAAGTATTTGGAGTGTAGGAATTGTAAGAAAGATAATAGGCACTAGAATGTTTGAAATTCATTTTAAGGATTACCATACTAATTGTGACAGACACGTTGATCAGATGAGAAAGTTTACTAACAAAAGTGTCAATAGTGCTGCAAATGATATTGAAAATGATAACGGTGAAACGTCCGGTGTCGGCAGCCCGTCACTGCCGCCGGCGCCGAGCGCGCCACCACCGTCGCCGCCGTCCCCGCCACAGCATCCGCCTTCCGCAGTGCAGCCTATTGGGCAGTCCCCCGCGACGCCGTCTCAGGCTTGTCCTTCACCGTCACCTTCGGCTACCGCGGTGGAGGAGAGAGAGAGACGGGACGCAAGCGCGGTCGATAGTGATGGGAATAGTTTAGCTAATAAACCTGATAGCGTAATCGTAGTGGAACAAAGGGATGCGGATACTGAGGAGTGGACGGAGGCATGTGAGGAGATGGAAGACGAGGCTCGACCGACTGATCAGAGCGCTGATCCAAATGTGTATCCAATCAGTCAAAACTCCAGTCCGTACGAGCGCTCTAAGAGGGTTAAAAAACCAGTTGATTATAAAAAGTATTTTAAGTAAGTTTTATTGTAAGTTTGAAATGTATTACCTTCCTCCATTGTTACAGGTTTCCTTAATAAGGTTGGAGAGATGATATGTATATTGTATGTACCGAGCCTCCTCCCGTCAGTAATAAACTAGCTACGGAACTACATGGTCGTTTCAGTACTCTCTGACATCTCAACGTGACCTATGCTAGGACGCGCCCTATGAGGTAATGCACTGTTCATAGGCAGAGGTTACCGCTTAACATCAGGTGGGCCATCAGCTTGTTCCGTAATTCAAGTAGTATATAAAAAAAACAGCCTAGTGCGAGTCACACTCGCACACGAAGGGTTCCGTAACATTTTCTATAAAAACGGCAAAAATAACACGTTTGTTGTATGGGAGCCCCCCTTAAATATTAGTTTTATTTTAATTTAATTATTTATGTTTATAGTGAATATATAACTAAATATTCTGTGAATATTTCAAGCGTCTTCCTGTTGCCGTTATGGGCTTTGTTTGGACATTTTCAATTAATTTATGTTTATTTTAGACTTCATCGTTTTTGAGGTAAGAGTTAACCTAAAAACCAGCGATCCCGGAATGCTAAAATTATTGTTTGTTTGTAATGAATAATTTCAAAAAACAGTAAACCGTTATTTGACTTGTAGAAAGATCCATTATCTCTGAGTGATATAGGACATGTTTTATTAGCTTCCGCCCGCGGCTACGCTCGTGCTATATGTGTACTTCCACTGAACTCCGTAACAATTGAACGGATTTTGATAATATTTGCCGTTTGGATAGATACTGTGGGGCAGGAAGGGGGAACTGCTTTTAATCCTGGCACCACGCGTGCGAAGCCGAGGACAAATGGCTAGTATTTAAATAAAATATTTTGCCCTCAAAACGGCCACCACTCTATTTACTAGGAACAGGAGAGACAGATTACAATCCACCAGTAAGTGTTGGTTCAGAATTGGTGGATTTGGGTCAAATTGAACACGCCGGCTATGAGTGCCTACCGGATTTGAGCTAAATGCCTTCAGTCGGAACTTGGTTGCGTTTCCTGTGCTCTCATTATACATGTGTAGGGATATTGTAAAAACCGTGTTATTATACTATATCTTATAGTATTATTACACAGTTAGATTATAAATTTGACAGTATCACCAGTTTATTTTCACGACCTCTGTGGTGCGGCGGGTGAAGATTCGCCTGCGACGCAGCAGGTTGCGGGTTCAATTCCCGCATCAGAACAAATATTTGTGCAATCTGCAGATATTTGTTCAGGGTGTTCTGGGTATTTTCTATGTATAATACAAAATATCTATCTATGTAATGTATGTTGTATTAAGTAAATCAGTTATCTAGTACCCATAACACAAGCTCTGCTTAGCTCGGGGCTAGATAATGTTGTGTGAACTGTCCAGCATTTATTAAATTTTATTTGACAAATTCACTGGCGAATTACATAATCGTACAAATTGGGTACCTAGTAATTATATTTATATTATATTATATTTATTTATTAGAGTCACCAACATAGTATACACCGAAAAAAGTAAATACACACAAGATAGATAAGTTATACATGCCAAGTGCTACCACAATTATAGTTGACTAACAACATGCTATTAATAATAAAGAGCGAGAACAGATTAAAAAATTAAAAATAAAACATTATTACAGATTAATTGAAAAACACAACATGTCCTACAAATTGAATTTAGGTGCACTCTTAGATAATCTATAGACATCTAAGGGTGCACTATATTCAATATACGAGAGGCGGTCCCGCCATCTTGACGTTATTTCTCGTGGTCCTAGGATTTTATATTGCGATTTTATTTTTACAGTGCGATTCGGAATAGCATAAACAGAGAGGGTGCCGTGCAAGCATGCTACCATAGTGACCACTAAGCCAGTAAAACTTACTAGTCCTTGATTAAATTACAACATAATTTTTGTACGCATTTGGATTTTCACTTTGGTATTTCTGCAGGTAAACTATAGTGAAGATCTAATTATTCAGTATTTCTTTCAAAATTGTTGTCTCAGTACCTAGCTGAGAACCTAAGCCCCCCCCCCCCCCCCCCCCCCACCCATCTACGGATAGCTGATTTTCATTTACTAAAATAAGTAAGTAATTACCTATTTCCAAATCATTTCATTATCCCCACAAAGGACTGGTTTTTTTAAGAAGGAATTTGGGAGATTCGGAATATAATGATTTCGAAGAAGAAACGGATAGTATATAGATCCGTTCACTTAATTACTTAAGACTGCACCACCGCCAGGCAGAAATCTTCATACAAAAAAAACGCCACGCGCCGCTCGAAAAAGTGTTTTTTATTGAATATCTCGTGAAATATAGATAGTTTTAAAAAACCCCGTGAACTCTCCGCTTTATTGTATTGATCTTATTTGTTAATTTTTAAATATATATATATATATAAAATCTACCGGGACCTACAAATAGTCACCCAGTCATCGTATTAGTCATTATTATAGTAGCCTACCGAATTTACTAGATACACACCTACTATAAGTTTAAATTTGTTATCCTCCTGGAAAATAATAAGCCATAATGATATGATGCCAAATGCAAGCTACTTACGTAGATCCTACCAAAGTCAGTTACGGTTTGACTACATTATCATAATTTCGCGGATTTCACTTGAATATTTGGAGGAAGTTTTAAACCATTCCAAAGAGACTTCAACCGAGATAGGTAGGTAGGTATGTAAAACCCTTGTTAATTCAGTAAAATTTCAGTAACACAGTGGTCCTCTTTTTGTGTAACGGTGGTAGGTAAGTAGGTAAGTAATTACCTATTTCTGATTCATTTCATAATCCCCACTCTGTTATCCCAAAGGACTCAGCAATTTGGGAGATTCAGAATGTTATTATTTGGATGAAGTAACATATATTAAATATCCGTTCACTTAATTACTTAAGGCGGTATGTCAAAATACCGAATGGGCGGAGACTAGCAAGAAAACAATAGCTGTAAGACAGTGACAGCGCTATTGCTCACTTGAACCCGGGAAGAGTGAGGTATAGATTTTTGCCGCTCGGAAGTAACTGACGAAGCGATAATGGATAAAACTTCGTTTTG
This sequence comes from Operophtera brumata, assembly GCA_932527175.1. Taxonomy (NCBI): domain Eukaryota; kingdom Metazoa; phylum Arthropoda; class Insecta; order Lepidoptera; family Geometridae; genus Operophtera; species Operophtera brumata. The sequence goes on along the minus strand of OW052237.1, from coordinate 8,064,635 downwards.
CTTCTAAATTAGCAAATATAAAATAAATGATCTATAATTAATCTAAGTAATGTAATTACCTACTGAATAGTATAAAAAAATATGCTTAATATTTTCTCTAGTCGAAGGAGGGACCTAAAAAGGGCTTTAGAAGGGCCAATTTAAAAAAATAAAGCTATCGAGAAAAGTTTCACGAATCGTGTTTCTAGTCTATGATTTATTTAGATTACATTCTCAAGTAATTACCGTATTAACATCAAGTTTGTAACCTTTACTGATAGTGCGTGAGCAAGTAAAGCAACGACTCCAAAATTTTAACATAGCGTCTTAAAGCGCACTCAGATGCCAAATTCTGTCACTATCTAACTCATTATAAAGTTCAGGTAAGTTAGGAAAAGAAAAAAGAAAAGTGAGCGATTATCACGAAAAAAAATCGTATGTATTGTTTACTATTTCACAAAATGCGTGCAGTTTAAAGTTTAAAACTTTATTCGGTATTTTAAGGAGATTGATTAACTGTCATTCGGAAATCTGCTTTTAAATCTGAATAAAGCAACTTGTTTGAAGTTTTTTGATGAATCGAAGTATTTTATATATTTTGCTCCAACAATGGCTGCAAAAAACTACTTCACTTCACTTCATGAACTGACAGCACCTTAATTACAAACGTCATCACCAATCAAACAAGAAAGCCCTTAAAGTTAAGGTAGCTTACAAAAATCTCCAATTTACTAGTTTTAAGTGAACCAATAGAAGAGTAATCGTGACGGAGCCTTCCTTCGGGGGATCAAGCCTGGCCTCTAAGACCCACCTGATCCGGGAGAGCCTAACGCCTTACGTAAACTCCTACAAACGAATTAGACGGAGCGCCTAGAACAGGATTATCCACTAACTGCTTTACTTTACGAAAATAGGTTCGCGCTTTATTCTACTAGTTAGCACCATTAGCGAACTTTCCGTCTTCGTAATTAGGTTCAAATTGAGTTTTCAGTATACTGTTACAACAGTAGCTACTGGTCCTGAAGAAAACAAGAAAACAATGGTTTAAGTTGAATTGAGTTGTGTTCCTATTTCACTTTCTCTGAGGGAGTCTTGTTAATCTAGATTGTACTAAGTTTGATGAAGGGAACAACAGATTTCTCTTAAAAAACACGAAAGCAACTAGTTAGGTACAGTCACAGAATATATGTATAATACTGTTTTTATTTTTTTATTTTTTTGTATGACGCAACAAGCAGGTGGCCCACCACATGTTAAGCGGTAATCTCTGCCTATAACAATGAAGATATGGCATTAATGATTATGGAATAGTAGATGGGTAGTTTTTTTTTTTAATAACCTATTGATACATCTTTTTTTTTAGTCGCGTTTTTAAAACTTGTAATCACACAAGCAGATGCCTCATCGCGGTACCCTCTGCCCATGAACAGTGCATTATCCCATAGCTCACGTCCACCTAGGACGCGCCCTATGCGGCATTGCACTGCGCACCCACACTGAGACATAAAGATGAAGTCTTATGTACCTGTAATTTCACCGGCACCGATACGCTTCAAACTACTTCTTTGCGGCAGAAATAGGTACGGTGGTAGTACTTCCCCGGACGAACCCTTCCCCATATAAGGTCTACTACTGCGAAACTACTACATACACTTTTGCAGTTCCGTGTTACCGCAGAACATAAACTTATCTACTTTTTGTATGTTTCTTTTAACTTGGACAGTATGGGCATACCCAAATCCTTAAGAGATACGGGAAAACTGTCTTTGGAACCATTACTCATTTTGTATGAAAACGATTTTAGCGTAGTTAATTTTTTGGTCAAGCGTGAGCTCTCCATAAAAAATAGTTGTTTTGATCAAGTTTTTTTTTAATGGGTATCGACTCAAGTTTCATGTAAGGATTGTTTCATTGTAAGAGAAGAAAAAAATCGGAGCATTAGAAGTTATTTAAATTAAATAAAATGTTTTCTCATACAATTTTGTAAGTAATCTGGTACATACGTTAATAAAACTATAGCAATAAATGTTCAATATGGCCTTCTTCTTGCTGTATACAAGTACGGGCACGTTTTAGAACACCTCTAGTGGCCTTAAACAAAGATTAGTTTATGAGAGACCAAAAAAATAACTACGCCAAAATCGTTTTCAAAATGGTTCCAAAGACAGTTTTCCCGTATCTCTTAAGGATTCGGATATACTGGACATACTGTCCAAGTTAAAAAAAAGCACCCAAGTGCGAGTCGGACTCGCCCATGAAGGGTTCCGTAGCAGCAAGTAACATAATATAAAAGTTCTTGGATGGATTACGATTTATGACTTATTAAAAAAAAATACTTACTATATCTCATTCAAACCAATTTTCGTTGGAAGTTTACATGGCAACGTACATATTTTTTTTTTTTTAGTTTTATCATTCTCTTATTTTAGAAGTTTTGGGGGGGGGGGGGGGGGGCACTTTTTACCACTTTGGAAGTGTCCCTCGCGCAAACTATTCAGTTTAGAAAAAAATTATATTAAAAACCTCAATATCATTTTTGAAGACCTATCCATAGATACCCCACAAGTATGGGTTCGATGTTTTTTTTTTTAGTTTCAGTTCTAATTATTGGGAACCCCAAAAATAAAAAACTACTTACTAGATCTCCTTCAAACCAATTTTCAGTGGAAGTTTACACGGTAATGTACATCATATTTTTGTTTTAGTTTTATCGTTTTCTTATTTTAGAAGTTACCGGGGGGACACACTTTTTACCATTTTGGAAGTGTCCCTCGCGCAAACTATTCAGTTTAGAAAAAAATGATATTAGAAACCTCAATATCATTTTTGAACACCTATCCATAGATACCACACACGTATGGGTATGATGAAAAAAAGTTTTTTGAGTTTCAGTTCTAAGTTCAGTTTTTGGGAACCCCTAAAATTTATTGTTTTTTTTCTATTTTTGTTTGAAAATCTTATTGCGGTTCACAGAATACATCTACTTACCAAGTTTCAACAGCATAGCTCTTATAGTTTCGGAAAAAAGTGGCTGTGACATACACGGACAGACAGACAGCCAGACATGACGAAGCTATAAGGGTTCCGTAGTTTTTTTATGGAACCCTAAAAACACACTGTAGATTAAATAAACATAACTCATACATTAAACATCCCCTCAAACGTTTATGGCAATTACATAAGCTTTATTGCATAGATGGCGGCTATCAACAATTATTCACGAATATAACGTGATGTCACATAGGAATTAACTCTGTTAGCTCGTAAACATGTCCCGACATTGATTTATTGCATTAATTCCGTGACTCCGGCGCGTCATTTAGAACAAGTGTTTACTTGGAACACCTGACTTACTATTTGGGTAGTAATATATACCTATATATTTGGTTTAAGATTCGTACATACATGCTCAGAATTTTTTGGAATATAGGTAGCTAATTTAAATAGTTAACTAATTTTAATAAGTCTTCATGTGAATTTTTAAGAAGGCTTTTGGTCAAGGACCATTATTTTTTTGCATGTTTTCTGTAAAAATGTAATTTTAAATGTCGTGGGTTTCTATATCAATATTATTAAACAATAAATATTTGTAAACATAATATACCTACTTATTTTGCGATCTCGATACGGCTTTGATGATTTCGATGAAGTTTGCTATATGAGGGTTTTTGGGGGCGAAAAATCAATCAACTCGCTCTCTCAAGGGACCTCATCTCTAGGATAAAGAAAAATCACAAAAAAATAAATTAGTATGGTCATTTATTCTGTGGTATGTTTCACTATCTGCGTCAGTCATGCGTCAGTCAATACAGAATACTGAATAGTGTGCATTCCGTGTTCCGTGCCCGGTGCTAATCTAAATTCGAGTTTCGAGCGGGCTTATTCTGAATTCAAATAAGCAATACTGGCTGAAGAGGAACATTAGAGATTGTAGTGTACACACAAAATAAACACAGAAGAATTTCCTTCATTTCTGAAGCCAGTTAAAAAACATAATTCTAATATTATTCAGTAGCTATAGGTTACGTATCCTTACATAACTTACTCTCAATGATCATTGAAGCGTTAATGCGTTAAACGATTTTTGGTAACCTACTTATAAATACTAAAAGCTGTTCAATAATTTATGTTTCAACATAATATAAGTGGATTTTAGACGTGCCTTAATAAGTAAATAAATGGAAATTAATTGGATAATGTTTTTTAATTTTATTATTTATAGTTACTTACCTGAAGTAACGCTACACTTTATTTACAGAAATAATAAAATGAACAGTTCACATAATTTTACCTAGCCCCAAACTAAGCAGAGCTTGTGTTATGGGTACTAGATAACTGATATACATTATATAGATAGATATTTTTTATGATACTTACATAGAAAATACCCAGAACAGAACCAACAAATATCTGCAGATTGTACAAATATTTGTTTCGAGGCGGGAATCGAACCCGCAACCTCTTGCGTCGCAGGCAAACCTTCGCCCGCCACGCCACAGAGGTCGTCACCAATAACAATTTATAAGTAACTAGTGGAATGCCCGCGACTTCGTCCGCGTGCACTTTTCCATACAAATTTCAACACCCTGCTACACCCCCTTAGGGGTTGAATTTCTGGAATTCCTTCCTTACTGCACCTCTAGACCGCAAAAGGAACGTACCCTTCAAATTTCAGGTGTCTAGGACTTTTGGTTTAGGCTGTGCGTTGATAGTCAGTCAGTCAGTCAGTCACGCAACGATTTTATATATATTGATAAAAGTAAGTACCGATATACCAAATTTAAAGAATACAGATAAAACAGTTGACCTATCTTAAGATCGTTGAAAATTATCTAAAAATAGCACAACTGATCCAAATCACTACCAAACGGAAGCGTCTCTAAGACGCTGGCTGCATTGCCACACTGAATGGCAATACTAATGCGTTGAGCCAGATAAGAGCCAGGTCATAATTCACGACTAGACGCTCCAAATGAATATTGAAAACGCGAAGGGCCTCGGACCCAGTCTAGAACCTGAAAGGCTCAAATACGTAAGCCCTGACGAGACCTGCATATTTGCGCCTTTTGAGATCCTCAGCCGAATCGGTCGCTGCACATCGAGCAACGCAGGCCTCCGTACCGTCGATGTCGCTGCACCAACCCTAACTAACGTCACGGATAGATGAGATGACGCAAGGGTATAAACGCATGTAGCGTCCCACACATAGTACCTACATATTTCTTCTGAAGGTAAAGATAATTTCAACCAAAACATACAAATAAAGTAGCCCATAAAACAAACTAAGCTTTTTTATGCCGCAGCATAACAGGCGGATCCTAAAAAAGAGTTAGGAAACATCTGTCGCTACACAACTTTTTATTGTCTCTCCACTACTTCGCAGCAACACTATCCATCTCCGGTACTGAGCCGGTGCTGTTGCTAAAATAACGATTGAAAAGGACAAGTAAAGTACAGAAGCTGTTTTCGGTTAAGGGAGTGATTACTCCTTTAAATGTTATGGTGACCATAATATACATCCCCTAAGCCTAATTGTAAAAGAACAAAACAATCAGTAAAACAGAGAAGATAAAAGCATTGTCGCCTTGGAACGTTCACGTTTTTGCCAAGGGTCCCTCGTAAAACTTTATTAGGCGCATTAAGGTCGCGGTTGAATCCTGTTTATGTAATCGCCGGCGGGGACCTTTAGCAGGAAAAATATTAAGTGAAAAAAGAACACACAATGTCACCCTAAGTAAGATTATATTTATTAGGAGCCGTCCGAAGCACAAGTGGACAGAGGTGATGATAATGTCACCGCTGAAATGACGAGAGCCCTCAGGGGACGTGAACTTAACCGAAACAAAAAAGTTGTTTAGCGAGCCTTTTTCATATCTCTCCGTAATAATATTATTTACTGTGGCTGCCGAGCGTGGCAATGTCGTCAGTGTAGTTTTTGTACTTCCCACGGGAAATCCTTGATTGGATGGGACAAAAGTATCATGCTGGTTATAGATAAGTAAGCACTCGTGCCTGTACGGAATTTTTGGATTGGCATCAAATATATATTTTTAAGGAGGCAGGAGACTCTTTGTTTATATATCCAGGCAATTTTTTTTTTTTTATTCTCTAAGAGGACACTAGAATCAGTGAGAATGCTAGGTGACTGTAGTTTGACAGTTTAAAAGATAGTAACGAACCACTCGAACTGTCTAGACACAGCCTTGAAATCGGGGACAGAAAAATTTAAAACTGAACACTTTTAGCGTAATTGTAATTAGAGTCGTTGAACCGATCACAATATAACACTTGAGCAAAGCGGTAGGCGCCTAGGTGCACTCATCATCACTAGTAGCTGAGCAACTCAGGTGTCTGACAACACTGACGCACTTAAATAACTATGCAAAATACTTCAAATCAAAGCTCATTCTGTGCCTCACAATTATTTAAATTTATACTTACAGATAACTTTTTAACTGAAGTCAAATACAAGACAACACTTATTTTGTTTAAAAAAAGGGATATAAATTATTCTTAGAATTGGCAAGTTGAAGTGGCAATGGGCAGGCCATGTAGCTCGCATAACTGATAACCGTTGGTTTCTCGAGTGGCAACCACAAACAGGATGACGCAAAAGATTAATGCCCACTTTCTATGGACCAAAGACATTATAGAGGCGGTGGATGGAGGCGGCTCAAAAACGTTCGTTGTGGCATTGTATGGGGGAGGCCTATGTCCAGCAGTGGACTTCTGTAGGCACTGATGATGATGATATAAATTAAGTTTCAGAAGACCTTTTTTTTTTTTTTTTGTTATTGAACTTCCTGCATTAATAAATTTAAAACATTGATATCTAAGTAGGAAGGTAACACAGTTGATTTTAGCACGGCGCTGAAAACGTCCGCTAGTTAGGTACTAATGGCTAAGTTTCTAGTTGGCAATAGATGCTAATGGTAATTTTAAAATCGTAGGTTTATTTGATACTTTAGTAACTCAGCTACTTCTGATGAGTGCTAGGTATACAAATGGTTTGCCCAATGCCTGGCTGCCTGCTCCGTGGCACGAATAATTTCCTTAATATTGCTCCGAGAAATCTTATTCAAATAATCAGAAGTTCTGAACTCCAATCTGACTAGATGCAAATTGCATGCAGACTGTTAATTAACCGTACACACCTACTATAGTAAACATACACACATAGATGTATACTTAGTTTTGAACCAATCTAACAGCAACACGTTGTAACACCCCCCCTACTACATTCTCTATTGTACCTAATAATCTAACTACCTATTATACCGCGCGCACTCACCGACTTCCTACTTTACTCTGTGGAGTTACGATAACTTTAATCTTACCTACTTCTTTAAACACTATAAATTGGCCATATGATCGTCTAGATATATACCTACGTTGTGTCTTGTAATAACTCGAGTTCTTTATTTGTTAATATTGTCGAGTCTTAACGTATCCTAACTACATAAAATATTTTACCTTTTTATCGATATCCTCGTAATAGTTGCTACTAATTCTAATAGGAAAGATACCTACTTAAATTTTATTTTACTTCAGTACACATCGGAACAATTAATTAAAAGATTACTCCAGAGATTTATTTCCATTATAGTTTGTTATTCCTTTGTAAAAGAATAAGCTACAATTAAAGTTCCTAGTAATATTTTGAACATTCTGATTTTACAATTTCTGAGGTTTATTGATTTTGACTCTAGCTTCGATACAGACATGTTTGTCTTGTGCTATTTCAAGATACTTTTACGTGACAGATTTGCATCTGTAATAGATCCATTAGGGAAATGACAAGAAATTACTTGTATAAATTATTTGCTTCTCAGATAGAATTTCTAAGTTATTTCTTTAATTATTTGAAGGATGAACCAAATTTGATAAGGTTCACATCCAGAAATAAGCGACTTTTTGGAGAACAGCCCCGTCCGCGCTGCCCTCGGTGGATTTCTTCCAATGCTTTTGGTCAATCCTCCCTCGCTTGGACATAGGTAGATTACCTATTATTGTCCGAGAATTTTATCCAAATGATATTCTAATTCAAATCAATTCATTTTTACTTTAATACAAGGGATTTTAGAGGATCGCGAACCTATTTCCGTCGGAGTAAGTTTGTTAGTCATATTCAAACATTCCAGGGAATTTTACATTTAATCAATAACGCAAAATCAACCACATACAACCTTCACCTTTGGTTAACTTTGGGATTTATCTAGGCTTCCTGAAGCCTAGGAAAATCCCTACTTGATTCATACCCCTACTTACAAATAATTCTAAATATTCTCTGTAGGATAAATAGAATTCCTAGTTGGATTATCCAGGTAGGAATAATCGCTTGTGAAAATTCTAGACTATATTTAAATGAAATTTTCCTTCCGAGAATGATAATATTCAATTACAAGATTCTTTTTTTATCTAGTATTTTAAAACGTTTGAATAATATTTTACCCGGTCCTTTATGAAAGAATAATAAAAAACTAAATTAAAACTCTGATTAAATTTTAGAAAATGCCAATTTGTAAGGTTGGTCTACGTACGCACTAGTACAATGCCTACGTGAGTGTGCCTAATTACCTGGCTAAATTGGGTGTGTGTAATTCAAACTTTGAGAAAACCGTTCTCATTTTGATTTAAATGTGCAGTTAAATGTGTATGTCTTCTGACGAGGTGCAAGGTCAGAATACCTAGATTGAACTACTAAGGATAGGATATCTATCGCTGTGTAACCTAAAGCGACAGACGGAGCCTAGGGGTCAGGAACAAGGTATTTAGGAGGGATGAGACTTGCCTATCCAGCGGACTCACTGAATAACTCTTTCAAGCAGATAAAGGGATTCCTGTCTGGCAAGAAGGGAGTCCTGAAACATTAAAATAGAAGATATTTTATAGACTACGACAGTCTAACAAATATCTTCCCTCGAAGATCGTTCACTTTGTCACAAGTCTAAACACTTCTTCCCCATTGACTTTGAATATTTAAGAACACTTGAAAAACATCACCAAAAAGAAACTAGTTAATTTCTCTAATTTTGGGCGGTCTTTCAAATTATTTTTATATTTCACAAAATTTAAACTTTCACTAAATTATATTTAATTTCACTTATTATGGACTATTCCACTTTATAGAATCAATCCTAATATTTCAAGGTATAAATTTCTAGCTTTTAAACGAACTTTAAAATCACTTCGTAATTAATTAACACAATTTAATATTTTAACCCAGCGTTACCACGCAAACGTGATACTACTTCCAGAATTATCCAGCACTGATCCCCCTTCAGCTGTTACATTTCTATTTAAAGTCGCCAACCAAGATAAAACATTTCATTCAATTTTGAATCTTATTCATACGATTCCTAAATAGGAATTGGTGTGTTCCTTCAAAGTATTCTGAAAATCGGATGTTTATATTTTTTGTATATAAACATTCTCACAGCCCATTTCTCTGAAAAAACGACAGAACAAACCCTCTATTGTTTCCGACCTCATTATTCAAGTATCGCTCGATTTATTTGATAACAAGATATAATAATTTTATTTGAGAATTTGTGAGATACTAATGAATCCAGTACAGATGGTTCGTTACAGTCGCCCCTCAAAATTTACGCAGACACTCAACTTTGTGTCCGGAGAAAATTTTCCTCGCCTATTAATCTCACAAATATTGTTTAGTACAATCATAATTATGATATTTGTATACCATATCTTCCAAAATTTTTTTTTTTTTTTTATTATTACCCTATTCTTTATTAAAATTAATCCTCATCTAGATCCATGTTGAATCAACATAAGCTTTTTATTTCATTATTAATTTAATTCCCAACCCCAAAATATTTTTTTCAAATCATCTGGTTTCCACACTTTCATTCAGTCATTCTGCCTCTGTTAATTCAACAATTCAACTAGAATATTATTTACACCCCAACCTTTATTTATTTATGTTGATTAATTCTGAAATCAATTCCATATACTATAAATTTGTAAAATATTTGCTATCACATAGCTCAGGAATCTCTGAAGAAAATTTATCTACCGGTATTAGCATAGATAAATTTTAGGCATGGTTCTTCATACCTTAAAACTGAGTAAATTCAGACAGGGACTTTTGAAGAATAATTATTCACCCGTATCAGTATGAATTAATTATAGGCACTGCTTTGCTTGGCCAAAGTATGTACTAAACTTACTAGTTAATTCTAACCACGAGTGAAGAAAAGGCAAGAATCTCTAAATCCTTTCTCATCTCTTCACCAATATGTATATTAATTTCAGAATCAATTTATCTTCTCCTTTTGGTTTTTATTTACAAAACCCCTTTTCGACAGTGTTTTTTTTTTTTTTTTTTTTTTTTTTTGGAATCAGTTTCCTTTATATTCTGAATGTATTTTTATTTTATTTTTTTATTTTTACGATATATATATTTGTATATTTATTATTATATATTCTTTTATTTTTATTTTATTCTTAAGCCACTTGGCTACAACAACTCTCAGAAGTCTTGTTCTCCATTGCAAAATAAAATTCTTTACAATTTACTAAGGTCAAATTCAAACAGTATCGATATGTGTGTTTCACCTGTGTGCGTGAGTACCTAGCTGATTAGTGTAATTTAGACCAATAATCAATAACGTACATCTTCATACCAATATTGACATCAACTACATGTTGTCGCTAGTTTATCTGATTCATTATCCCAGCTTGGAAAAGACTGCACGAAGGAAAATGGGTTGTGGATCCATCTCATCCCTAGTAGAACTAAGGCCGGCACAGTCCTAGGAACAACCAACATTACGTTTCCCTGGAGAGCGCTCCTTTGCCAACTACAATCTACTCCTCCCAATGTCTTCAATCCTCAGACAAGCACGTATAACATGTCTAAACCAACCTCAATAATTCGATGCATTTATTTAACCATTGGAGTTGTCCGTGTGCTTAATCCGGGCAAAAAAAACCGATTTTGCCGCACGTATAAATAGAACTGCTAACTAAAGCACTCTGTGACAGGGAATCATAGTCTATTGACCTTAACCTAACACCAAACCCCTCTTTAGTCAACCGTCCTTTGTGAAATGTGATGTCTGTTGAATACAACCTTAGTAAAGTGTTTCACTCTACAGATCCTTAGTTTCCCAGAGCCCTCATTCTGATTTTAAAACATTCACACATTTACTCATAATACTTCTCATTGTACGTAATTCATTCCATATTCTTTCATACAAATTATTTTTTTGTTTTTTATTCACTCCATTACTCAAATTTTCCCTCTGTTTCATTTCTCCTTTCTCACTTTCATTTCTTCTCTATGAACCTAAGGTTTCTTTTGTAAATTGAAACTAAGTCTCCAAAAAGAAATTTTTATAATTCTGAATTAAATACCCTTCCCTTTTCAAAACCAAATTCTAGTATGTTAATGAATTTAATAGAGAACAATTCATCCGTAAAAGCTGTCAACCAAATAATTTTAATAATATTTTATTATTTGTCAGTTTGTTGTTGTACAATTATTATTCTACCACTCATGGTGGTTTGTGTTATAGTATTTATTACACATTATTTTGTTTCACTTTATATATTTTTTTTTTTTATTATTGTTATATATAAATCAAAATGACTTCTTAATTCCTGTTTAAAGATCGTAATCGTTGTACATCTCAAAATATAAAAAAATATTTTGATTGAAAAGAGGAAAGTCGCCGACACACCCCTTTACCTATGGATACTAATCCCAATTGATCCACATTAATTTTACTTTATCCTGTTTTCTTTTACAGGTCAAATTGTTTTCTGAATTCAAAACTAGGGTCAACCAGAACTTTATATCTATAAGTAAACTCTCCCCCAAGCCTCCAGTTACAATTTTTTTATTTTTATTTTTATTTTTATTTATTAATTTAACAAAATCTCTTATTTTAATATTTTAAATTTTGTTCTGTTGTTTCCGTATTGGTTATTTTACAGTGTTCCTCTCCACTTTCTGCCACCTGATTCCGCTTCCAATCCGTTAGACGCTTGAATTTTATATGTTTTGACTTCTTCGCTTAAGGCATCCACTTTAGTAGCTAAGGACATCATGGTCTGTTTCAATGTTCTTAAAAAGGCCCCCGTGGATTTTCCACTTTTTGGTTTTTCCTTGATTGTAGAATTTGTTTTTTTTTTTACGTTTTGATGTAGATTTATCTTCCTTTTCCAAATTTTGAAAACTTTCCGACTCCAAGATTTCTTGATTTTGATTTGTTTCCGTCTCTTTACTTCCAAGGCGCTCTGGCCTTTTACGCTTTCGTATAGGCTTCATTTTTTTTTTGTTTGATTGGTTACGATTTGTTTCCGTTTCTTTGTTTTTAAAGCGTTCTGAGCTTTTTCGTTTTTCGGTTAGACTTCACTCCCTTTTTTTTTTTTTTTTTTTTTTATAAATAAATAAACTTGCCTAAAGTTTATTTAATTATAACCTTTTTTTTTTTTCAATTCTGGTTTCCTCCTGAAATCAAAATAATATAGCTTCCCTAATCTCTAACCATGTTTTAACTTTGATAAATAAAATAACTAAATAAGTAAATTATGCTTAAAACAAGGTTAGTGAAAAGTAATCAAGTCAATTAAATTATTTCAAAGTCAAATTAAAAATAATCAAATCTATTCAAAACGAATTAAAATTAATCAAAGTTATTCAAAGTTTAAATTAAAGTTATAAAATAAAGCAGAGGTTTAAATTTATTTTTTATATAATATTTTTAATCGAAATCGATCAAAATTAATTATAATTATTCAAAGTTTAAATTAAAGTTACAAAATAAATACAGAGTTTTAAATTTATTTTTATATATTTTTTTTTTTTTTTTTTATTATTATTTATCTATCATAATTATTATTCATTTTTTATTATCACTGTCATCGAAGAACTATTTCCGTTTTTTTTTTTTATATCATATTAACGCCCCCCCAAGTTTTATACTTTTGAAATCAGCAATCGCTCTCCAATGTTTTTTTTAATTATTTTATTTAGTTTGTTAAAACTTAATTATTTTAAGAATAAATTTTAAAATCCATTTTCCGTCAAACAATCGTAATATTTTTAAACTCCCGTGTTTATAAAAGAAACCATTAATCTTCCAAGTTTTATAGACTAGACTTAGCAATTGTGTAACCTAAGTCGCCACCCGTCATATTCCTAACTGTCTGTCAAAGTAACCCACGATTTTTATTAAAATATCCTGACTTTTGCGAATTCAATCTATAATGTGAACCCCCCCCAGATAAAATCATTAAGCAAATTATTATTGGTATTGTTCAATCATACATATTTTCTTACATATGTAATATCACTATAACGTTTTAATGTTTAAATTCATACATTTCTTTATGATGTTACGTAATTTTACGCAAGTTAGTCAGAGCCCAAACGAGCGCACATTCGTCTCTAATATCTGTGAGCTACTGCGGATGATTTGGTTGGAGCTTTAGATGGAATTGTTGCCAACAGCTCCTTTTAGCAACGCGTGACTTTAATTAAATCGGACAGTCGAACAACAAACCATTATTTTAATTTTTTTAAGCCGACTTAAGGGAAACAGTTCCATACTAAAAAATTAGTTGAATAAGCAGCCCCACGTAATCAAACCGTGCTACCTATCCTAGCCAAATTCGATCAGTCTTAAGATATTTTGCGCCAGAAAAATGGGTCCAACGTTCCAAATATTACGCCAAATCTAACCGTACCTTCTTAGACCGGCCTCCCTAATTCGATCTGCCAAATGACAATAATTTTTACTCTGTGGCAATTTGATCTGACTTTACCACGGCGTTCAAAAAGTGAAAGTTCACGAGTGTGTTGTCTCTGTCTATGTTGAGATTTGCTCTGCGACATCATATTAATCGTTGCTTTCCAATATTAATTGTCAGAAGATCCAAATAAATTATGGTTTGAGAAACTAATATTACCTTGATGTAGTAGACAATCATAATACGAAAATGAACCGCGGTGTCTCAAAAATTATCCTTGTATATACAGAACAAAGATAACTGTATGGGTTACTTATAATAGGTAGGTACTCATTCTAAATTAATTACTGCTAACCATGCGGCTAGTGACACCTTCCGGCCTTCGCAAAGAAATGCTTTCAAATTCCAATCGTGTAGAACGCGTGAAACGAACCTCATACAAGTAACCAACCGAGTTCCTCCTCTGGGCACCAGATGTCAGCACAGAACCTACTCAAAACTTTTGTTAATCGCGATTTACTCTGTATAAAAATTCAAAAAGATATTAGTCCTAGTGTTAATTTTTGTCCTAGATTTCTGTGAACTTTATAAATGACAAAGTAATTATTATTTCAAAACACCCAGAGTCACATTGATAAACGCGCCTAGTGTTGTCGAATTTTAACTCTAAGATAAAATCGTTAAATCCCGTGTTAGTTCACCTACTCAACGATAAATGTTCACCGTTCTATATCGCGAATAAATCGTAGGTTCGTATGAGACGGTGTCGACCTCTGGCGTCAAATTCTGTCAATTCCGCCATCGCCTTCCCTTAGCTAATCAACAACCCGGACCGAAAAATCGATCCAATAGTTATATGTACTAGCTTCGCACAGTTTCACCTAGATGTCGCTACTGGAAAGATTAGAATGTAATTATCGTAACGTTTTGACTTATTTGTAATTAATTTCCGAACAAAACGGAGTCACTGTGTTCTCTCATTCTTTCACTACGCTCTGTTACGCACATCGTCTCTGTCTCTCGCTTGTTTGGCAATACGAATAAAACAGAGTGGCAACGTCTCATAACAGCCAGTATTGCACGAATCAACAACTTCGCGTCGCTCATTGCGTTCCGAGCTGAAGATTAGAATACTCAACTAATCTGTACTACTCTAACATGTGGAGTCCGTCTCTCTCACACGCATCCACAATAATGCCCTGTTCTTTTTTAGATAATAATTGATTACTTTAAAAGGCCCAGCGGTATGGCAGACCGTAGTGATGCGCGACTTTAACTAAATTGGACAGTCGAACAACTAGCCACTATTTAATTGTTAAGTTGAATTAAAAAATAGTGCTTTACTAAAAAGTTAGTCGAATAAACGAATACTATTTTAATTCAGTAGGTAATAATAGTACGAAGACGAACCGCGGCGCCTCAAAATGATCTCTGTGTACACGGAACAAGGAACATTTCAATGAATATAGGCTTGCCCATGTGGTCGACTGCACGAGTCACGTATAGTATGCAGGTACCTAGTTCAAATCAAAAACACAACTCCAGAGTCCAGACAGACCGTTATGCATGTGTAACGAGCGCAGCTGATAGTATCTAGGTAACGTCTCTTTCACGCAACATGAAGGGCCTAGCACTGAGCCGGCGAAGGCAGCCGATTCGCGACGGAAAACTGCGAGTCGGCTAGGTAACGAAAAAAATAATTAGTGGTACTGCATTGGAAGAATGCATTCATCCAGTGTTTACCGACTTCAGTCGCACTAGTTGAATTCCTTTGTTAGTCGAACAAGTCGAATACTTCTATTCACAGTCGCGCATCGCTAGCAGACCGTTCCGTGTTCCGAATTCGATAGTACTTCAGTTCACACCTCTCCTAAATAACGATTAACCAAATCCACTTAAACCACGCGTTCCTACGAAGTGCCAGCTCGGGGCGAACCACCAGTTACTAAGATAAATATTACCCCCAAATCAATAGAACTTCTATAAACAAGTTATAAATATTACTAATCTGTCAACCATCCACTCAATTGCTGCTACTTAAAAGTGAGTAGTTCACACTACCCACTTAATGACATAAAATACCCACGCGTCAATAGCAAATCAACAACAATGTCCTGTTCAGTGAAATGAAAGTTCTCACGTCTCAAGTGTAACGATCACTCGACAACAATCACACAACAACGCTTTGTTTAGTGAAACTAATCACTCACGATTTGAGTGGAGTACTCTCGCAACAATAATCCTTTGTTTCCTAAGTAGGTGGGTTAAAGAATGACCTAATAACCCACATATTTTGTTTATATCGAAAACTCTACTAGAAAGAAACTACCAACAATAAAAAGCTAAATTATACCGTGAATAAAACCCGACAATAACAAATCCCATACCACAGACAACAAATTGCCAAGTTTTGACTTGGCTTTAAAAATAAGAAAGTTATCGTAACATTATTTAATTATTTCTTAGCAGTATCCTTAACAACCAAAATTAATCCTGGCGTAGGCACCAAATTGTAACACCCCCCCTAACTACATTCTCTATTGTACCTAATAATCTAACTACCTATTATACCGCGCGCACTCACCGACTTCCTACTTTACTCTGTGGAGTTACGATAACTTTAATCTTACCTACTTCTTTAAACACTATAAATTGGCCATATGATCGTCTAGATATATACCTACGTTGTGTCTTGTAATAACTCGAGTTCTTTATTTGTTAATATTGTCGAGTCTTAACGTATCCTAACTACATAAAATATTTTACCTTTTTATCGATATCCTCGTAATAGTTGCTACTAATTCTAATAGGAAAGATACCTACTTAAATTTTATTTTACTTCAGTACACATCGGAACAATTAATTAAAAGATTACTCCAGAGATTTATTTCCATTATAGTTTGTTATTCCTTTGTAAAAGAATAAGCTACAATTAAAGTTCCTAGTAATATTTTGAACATTCTGATTTTACAATTTCTGAGGTTTATTGATTTTGACTCTAGCTTCGATACAGACATGTTTGTCTTGTGCTATTTCAAGATACTTTTACGTGACAGATTTGCATCTGTAATAGATCCATTAGGGAAATGACAAGAAATTACTTGTATAAATTATTTGCTTCTCAGATAGAATTTCTAAGTTATTTCTTTAATTATTTGAAGGATGAACCAAATTTGATAAGGTTCACATCCAGAAATAAGCGACTTTTTGGAGAACAGCCCCGTCCGCGCTGCCCTCGGTGGATTTCTTCCAATGCTTTTGGTCAATCCTCCCTCGCTTGGACATAGGTAGATTACCTATTATTGTCCGAGAATTTTATCCAAATGATATTCTAATTCAAATCAATTCATTTTTACTTTAATACAAGGGATTTTAGAGGATCGCGAACCTATTTCCGTCGGAGTAAGTTTGTTAGTCATATTCAAACATTCCAGGGAATTTTACATTTAATCAATAACGCAAAATCAACCACATACAACCTTCACCTTTGGTTAACTTTGGGATTTATCTAGGCTTCCTGAAGCCTAGGAAAATCCCTACTTGATTCATACCCCTACTTACAAATAATTCTAAATATTCTCTGTAGGATAAATAGAATTCCTAGTTGGATTATCCAGGTAGGAATAATCGCTTGTGAAAATTCTAGACTATATTTAAATGAAATTTTCCTTCCGAGAATGATAATATTCAATTACAAGATTCTTTTTTTATCTAGTATTTTAAAACGTTTGAATAATATTTTACCCGGTCCTTTATGAAAGAATAATAAAAAACTAAATTAAAACTCTGATTAAATTTTAGAAAATGCCAATTTGTAAGGTTGGTCTACGTACGCACTAGTACAATGCCTACGTGAGTGTGCCTAATTACCTGGCTAAATTGGGTGTGTGTAATTCAAACTTTGAGAAAACCGTTCTCATTTTGATTTAAATGTGCAGTTAAATGTGTATGTCTTCTGACGAGGTGCAAGGTCAGAATACCTAGATTGAACTACTAAGGATAGGATATCTATCGCTGTGTAACCTAAAGCGACAGACGGAGCCTAGGGGTCAGGAACAAGGTATTTAGGAGGGATGAGACTTGCCTATCCAGCGGACTCACTGAATAACTCTTTCAAGCAGATAAAGGGATTCCTGTCTGGCAAGAAGGGAGTCCTGAAACATTAAAATAGAAGATATTTTATAGACTACGACAGTCTAACAAATATCTTCCCTCGAAGATCGTTCACTTTGTCACAAGTCTAAACACTTCTTCCCCATTGACTTTGAATATTTAAGAACACTTGAAAAACATCACCAAAAAGAAACTAGTTAATTTCTCTAATTTTGGGCGGTCTTTCAAATTATTTTTATATTTCACAAAATTTAAACTTTCACTAAATTATATTTAATTTCACTTATTATGGACTATTCCACTTTATAGAATCAATCCTAATATTTCAAGGTATAAATTTCTAGCTTTTAAACGAACTTTAAAATCACTTCGTAATTAATTAACACAATTTAATATTTTAACCCAGCGTTACCACGCAAACGTGATACTACTTCCAGAATTATCCAGCACTGATCCCCCTTCAGCTGTTACATTTCTATTTAAAGTCGCCAACCAAGATAAAACATTTCATTCAATTTTGAATCTTATTCATACGATTCCTAAATAGGAATTGGTGTGTTCCTTCAAAGTATTCTGAAAATCGGATGTTTATATTTTTTGTATATAAACATTCTCACAGCCCATTTCTCTGAAAAAACGACAGAACAAACCCTCTATTGTTTCCGACCTCATTATTCAAGTATCGCTCGATTTATTTGATAACAAGATATAATAATTTTATTTGAGAATTTGTGAGATACTAATGAATCCAGTACAGATGGTTCGTTACAACGTATCTACATCTACACTAGAGGAAAGATTTGTATTTTGTGTGTGCGTATGTTTGTAATGAATAACCTCAAAAACTACTGTGCCGATTTCAAAAGTTCTTTCACCATTGGAAAGCTACATTCACCCTGAGTGACATAGGCTACCAAGGGGGGGATAGGGGGGGGGGGGATAGGGGGGGGGGGGGTAGGGGGGATAGGAGGGGGGGGCTGTTTTTCATCCTGAAACTACCCGTGCGAAGCCGGGACGAGTCGCTAGTCAATTAGTATAACTTACTGTTGGTTTACTTTTAATGTTACATTTTGCAAAACAAATGTGAATATTAAACCAACACCTGGTAGCTCTTAACGTAATATTGCAGATTAAATTAAACAAAACCGACATTAAAGTACTATTTTAATTAAAAATATACATTAAGGTTAGAGGAAACTCTTTATTAGAACTTTTTATTAAAAGTTGAGCTTTTTTGTGAAAGTGTTCTTCTGAGCTTTTTTGTGAAAGTGTTCTTCCGGGGAAGTACTATGTACCTATTTACCTATTTCTGCCGCAAAGCAGTAGTACTCGCATTTTTGTGTTCCGGTATGAAGGGTATGGTTGCCAGTGAAATTACAATGATATGAGACTTTCATGTGATATAAAACGTTAGGTAGGGGATCTGGTAAAATGGGGACACGCGTTTTCCACGGAATTATACTACAATTTTATTTGTAAAAGCCACAAGCAAAATAAAAATGTCGGAGATAACAACTACTGACAGCCCATAGACCAGCCTGTCGTCTACATTATGGTTTCACCCTTTGATTATTGGCGCCAGACAATTTATTTAAATTCTCTTAAGTTTTAGCCATGGACTTAAAACTAGTCCATGCATCTAGCAGACTACAGCATCGTAGCATGACACTGACAAGTGAGCTGTCAGTGCGGTGCATCGTCTCCGCTCTCGGCTTGCACGGATTTGAGGCAATCGTCTGCCCGACGTGAGCGATGACCGCGTCTAGACGAGACGGGGATTCACGGCGTAATTGAATGAAGACTTGTGGGAATATTTGTTATTTTTAGTTTGGTAGACATTATTCTAAGGCAAGCGTTGCGAAAAATAATACGGTCTAAGCCCAAACTGAATATTCGCTGGCGATTTCGAGAGTGCGGGGTTTTTCGGTAAATAACTTAGAGGTATTGCTTTCGCCACCGCTTACCATGAGATTATTCCGTCATACAATCAAATAAAATAAGCTTTTTGTTGTAAAATATAAATTTCAAACTAAGCTAAAGTTAAATTAGTGATCGAAACCGTGAGCAATCAATAATAAAAAATAAAAAAAAATGCTGGACAAATTCACACAACATTATCTAGCCCCAAGCTAAGCCAGAGCTTGTGTTATGGGTACTAGATAACTGATATACTTAATATAATACATTACATAGATAGATATTTTTTATTATGCATAGAAAACACCCAGAACACCCTGAACAAATATCTGCAGAACGCACAAATATTTCTTCCGAGGCGGGAATCGAACCCGCAACCTCCTGCGTCACAGGCGAACCGTCGCCAGCCGCGCCACAGAGGTTGTCACAGAGGAGGAGAGAATATGAGCCCGAACACTGCCACGCTACTAAGTTCTATTTTTCTATCATCAGATCAGCCATAATATTGTATTATTATCGGAAATTCACATGTGTGTAACATCTCAGCTCAATTGGTTGGGTAGACATGTGGGGTTATAGCGTAGTAGACTGACGTTTGATTTCGATGTCCAGTTTGCTATTCATTGCGCAGCGTGTTTTAAATATTTATGTTCCTGTAGAAAAGCTAAAGCACGCTGCGCAATGAACAGTAAACTGGTAATGGACATCAAACGTCAGTCTACTACGCAATTACCCGGCTGGTTTAAAATGCAGTTTCAATACCTATTTGTTCCCTACAGACAAGAAAGCAAGTTAAATAAGTTTTTTGTGAAATACATATTTTTCAATACAAGCTTTTATAAAATTAGTGATCGGAACCGTGTGCTGATCAAAATGAGCCTAACCCTGGCCAATCTACTATTATCCATCAAGGAGTTCCGTTGTCCACCTTCCGTCTCCACCATCAGATCAGCTCGCTGTTACCACCATATTGTATTGTCATCATAATTTGAAAGGTATGCCAAATTTCAGCTCATTTAGTTGAGGATAACTGCTACAAGATTCCACCCGGATTCCACCCAGACCGGATGCCATACATACATTGCAAGTTAAATATAAAAGTTTGTTATAAGTTTACAAAGCTTGAAGGTACCTAATAAGTTTACAAAGCTTGTAAAAACTAGAAAATAAAACTATTCGCTAATCTGTGTCAGTCACAAAATATTGAATAGTTTGCTATTCCTCGCCGGAGAAAACGAATTCGAATTTTGTAAATTCAAATGACAATACTGGCTGAAGCATAGATTTAGTATATGTACTAGATCTACAATCAGAGATCGAAGATGGAACCAAAAAAAATATGTGAACGTGTTGGTGAAAGTCTATGTCTGAGTTAAAAATAGTGTTGTCCTCGACCAACACTTTTACATTGTCGATAGAATTCATCATCCGTCCGTGATGTGTATGGTAGATAAATACATCTTAATGCAGATTAAGTCTTTCATGAAGAACACAGTTTGGCAGGTTTGACGTCATAAAGAGAATAAGGTTCTTATTCCAATTTTGAATACAGTTAATAAATAAACCTTTATTATTTATTGACCCCTAAATATTACGGTTTTATTTATAGGTGGGATCTTAGAGTTTCCCTTTTAAATTTAAACTTAAAATGTTTGCTGCATATACCTAGTGGAGTTCTTATTTGAGTCCATCCCACTCTTCTTATAACCGATAACCATTTTTCTCGTAGCAAAGGATTACTTGGAAATCTGAAAGCACAAAAACATTTTATATCAGGCTTGCTACGCCCATATAATTTTTCACTGTTACTTTATCTATAGACAATTTGTTACCCCAAAGTTTATTATTTTTCAAGTGTAAACCACACTTTATGGATAACATTAAATTTAAATGTAACCCAAAAATTCCGTTCTAGCGGGACTCGAACCCGCACGCTCGCCTGTCATCGGCGATGCCTTAAACAATTTAGCCATAGATCGAGCTATGACGCTGGAGACGAAATTTGTGGGCACTATCAACTCGGCTATAGCGCCAAGTTGATAGTGCTGTATCCACAGGTGTTTCATTGGAAACCTTCTATTCAAAGTTCGAAAGTAAAGGCATCGCTGATCACAGGCGAGGGTGCAGGTTCGAGTCCCGCTGGAACGGAATTTTTGGGGTATATATAAATTTAATTTGTTACCTATTATTTTATTAAGCAGAAATAAACAATATTTATTTATAAAAAATAAAAAATAAATATACCCTTTCGGGGAAAAAGGCGTGTGTAATAATCAACAACGTAAATATTTACTCCAAAATATCTACTACACAAACTGCAATAAAAACACCCGTGGTGCTTTAAAGTTACCTTTTCAATAGTCAATACAAAAACACACACCTCAATGTCCACCTGGTTATTAAAGATTTAAAAAAAACGGTAAAATGTTAACAGAGCACACAAATTTACTCCAAACAAAGTAAACCTCCATTCTAGGATGGACAAAAATTTAATTTATAGGTAGGTATAGTGCGCGTCGTGTAAAAAGAACGCTGGTGGTCAAGCTTATTTTAACTTGTATTGTTATTATTATTTTCTGTGGTACTTGTTTGTAAGGCACGCCTCACCATCTTTCTGCACGTCCAGGATGACTGGCAGATAATGCTGTTAGCATTAAGTCCTCCTTGCACTATTGTCATGTGTGAAAGTTTTTAAATAAATAAATAAATAAGCTTCTACAGGCGTTCCAGCGTTCTTTTTACATGACGCGTACTATAATTGTACATTATTTGTAGTAAACTAGATAGGCACTCATTCAATGCATAGTTATACATCTCTCAAATAAGTAGAAAAGTAAGTAATCTCTTAAAAAGAACGCTGGAACGCCTGAAGAAGCTTGACCGCCAGCGTTCTTTTTACATGATGCGCATTATACAACGATATAGACTGCAACAGGACTATCGATATTTCTGACGTCATCACTTGGTCAAGCCCTATCGTAATCAAACATTTTTATATTTTACATAAAATATTGTTTATTTCTAGGTGCAGCAACGAAATATTATTAAAAAATATAAGGGAAAGTCCTAATCTACGAATGAAACTGGTTTTTAGGCCATTTACTAAAGCAGAATTGATAAAATAAGCAATACAATCGAACTACCAATAATCTCTTATTTACCTGTGAAACGTGTATTTTCCCGGATAATTACGTCTTGTATCTTCACAGTCACAAACTGAACACGACACCATTGTCATACAAAGTAATATTTGTTATTTAATAGTAAGATTACTAAAATAATAACAAAATTAGTTAAACTGCACAAGAGACCGTCCGGTATGCGCATGTACTCAAGCAAAACATGTCACATTCAATACATTGTTGCTGTCACTTTTCTTCTTGCACGGGGTACATTTAAAAATGACTTCTCTCTCCCACGCTTCGTTTGTCTATTTAGCGTAGCGAAAAAATTCTACGTCTATGGGCTGAAGTGAGGGCTGAAGACGGGCATTGAGATTGTATTGTAAAGGTAGACACTTACTAAGCACGATAAAGGTAGGGATTCACTTAGTAAACAAGTTTTTATTAAAAAATTACCAGCTAAGCTCGGTTGCTCCATGTACTTATTGATTATGTATTATCTAGATTATAATAAATGATCGAAGCGACGCGTGACCCGAGAGCTGGCTCTTATCTGGCTCAACGCATTAGAATTGCCATTCAGCGTGGCAATGCAGCCAGCATCTTAGGGACACTACCGTCTGGTAGTGATTTGGATCAGTTGAGCTACCTTTAGATCGCTTGCAGCGGTCTTCAGGTACCACAACTGTTTCATTATGTATTTTGTACATACCTTGTATTATTATTTCTGTAAATAAATGTATATATAACTTGATCGATTTCGTTCATATTCGAAATTCTTGTTAATATTGAGTACTGAATGTTTCCACCAAATATTATCAAAATCGGCCGATTAATGACGCCGCAGCAACTTCCCCCTTCGTGGCAGAAATACCCCTACAATCAAAAATCGCCGACGACAAAAACCTATAAAATTGTAAAACCTGTAGGTACTTATATCAAGTTTTGTAAAGATTCTTTGAAAAATACGTCCTGTACGGGAGTACCAACATACACACATTCATACATCCGGACAGATGAAAACAAACTTTGCAAGTTATTGCAAAGACATTGGTCTCTTTGCTCGCTCGCTCAAAATAAATAGATCGGGGTGATCCATTGGCGAACCGCGGTTTTGTAGGTGCTCCATTGACGGCCTATACCTCTGGCTCGCAGGCTCGCTGGCGTACCAGCGGTTTTACTCGCCAATGGATCAACCCTAGCACGTTCTATCCCATTATCCCTGTCACTTTCACACACAGGTCAAATCACGAAGAGAGGGACAGAGACAATGTAAGCATTACAATTGTACTATTATTTATTCTGTGGCATTAGTACGTGCTAAGTAACGTTTATTTATCTGTCTTAGATCTTAATATTTTTGCTAAGTGGTCATTGCAACAGTTCTACGTGATGCACTGCACTACAATTTGAATTACACATCAAGTATCTACTATATTTACTTTGTTGCATTTTATCGGCACGCTCAAACGCAATTGAATTATTCTGAAATATCATTCAACTACATTTTGTTACATTTTAAAGTGGAATAAGTGGTGTACCGCCTTATGTGTGACCGAATTAGTTTAGCCGAATTTGATTTCACTGTTTTTCCGACTAACTATAGCCGTAATGCGGCGTTTCACTTGACTAAGATCTCGAGTCTCGAGCAGCGCCGTAAAGTTGCATGCCTTTCGATATTCTATAGGTTACATTTCGGGGAATGCTCCCAGGAACTTCACGATCTGATCCCACCATCTCATTTTCATCATAGGACGAGCAAGCGCACGGCTCGGTACAATCCTTACCTCATTAGTTTACCTTCTATTCGTACTAAACGTTCTACCTTTATAATGCGAACTACTAAGGAGTGGAATACACTACCGTCGTCTGACTTTCCTGAAAACTATAATCTGGATCTCTTCAAGCCTAGAGTGAATAGGTGCCTTCTAGACCTTTGTGCTCCATCTTCGGCCACATCGTCACTTACGAACAGGTGAGATCGTGGTCAAACAAAGTTCTATGTTTGGAAAAAAAAAACGTTTAAAAAAGGCTGTTAGTTTAACCACAATCACATATCTTATCAATCATGAATAATGACTGACTGACTGGCTGACTTACTGACTGGCTATTAACGTACAGCCTAAACCGTAAATCCTAGAGACCTCAAATTTGGAGGGTGCATTTCTATAGTGGTCTAGGGGTGCACTGAAAAAGGAATTTCCGAAATTCACTCCCTAAAGGACTGCAGCGGGTTGTTGAAGTTTGTATGAAAAAAAAACAACACGGACAAAGTCTCGGGCGTTCTACTAGTCTACGAAAAGAATCCTAAAGACTGTAGAATGCGTCGATAAAAGCGAGTTATTCAGCCAGCGCTGGTAAGTGCGAGTACTTCTCGCAAGGTAACTGTAGTCACTGCGCTTCAGAGTTTCAAGGCGAAGTTGTCGTGAAGATGTGACTGTTAAAGTTTGATCAGTAACAAAGTTTTAATTGCTACTGAACGGCATTTCACTGAAGGAAGTTGATTTCCAAAGTATTTTATTTGTGTAGCGGAAATAATTTGGTTTAGCAATTACTTGGGCACACCTGACCGCGGTGCAGATATTAATAAGATTATTTTGATAAGTTATTAAGTTATTTTATGAATGCGAGTCAATCACACCGTAACGGATTTGCCAATTTATTTGGTAGAGATATATATTATGAACTGGAGTAAGAGGAGTTTCAATGTTCACTGATAGGTAATAGAGATATTTACGTTATAAGCTAATTGTAGAGGCAAGTTCAGGTTTTTTTTATTGAGATAATTATCTTAATCTTGTTTTGGGCTTAATCAGGCCCTTAAAAGTATGATGAAGTTTAATATTATTTTTTGTTGTCTTTAACTGTGTAGATTTTACTAAAAATGGGTTTAAAAAAGTCTAGTTGACTCTTGACAGCCTCCTAAGTTGTAATCTCTGCCTTTAACAATGCATTACCTCATAGGTCACGTCTACCTAGGACGCATCCTATGCACTGCGCCCGCCACTCTGAAACAAAGATAAAAAGTCTCATGTGCCTTTAATTTGACCGGCACCCATACCCTTTAAACCGGAACACAGCAATGCGAGCACTACTGCTTGATCCCTTGGAATTATAATGTAGCATCCACGCATATTTTAAACTGATATTGTACTCATACTTGATTTACTCTGTGCAAAAACGAATATACAATTTGTAATTTTGCGGCCTCTTAACTTAACTCTTAACTCTTAACTCACTTGGCGTGCATCGTGTCGGCCGACACACTATTTTCCGCATACCTTGGAATCCTACTTGTGTCGGCCGACACAGTCCATAGAGGGTTTATTATATTGTCTATCATTCAATTGTTAGCAACCGGATGTTAGATATTGTAACACTATGCCATAGAGAAATAGTTATAGGAACGAAACAAAGCAAAAATACACTTCCTGTGAGTTGAGTTTCGGTGAAAATAAATAATGTTAGGTCGCCATGTTTTTTCTGTGAAGTGTGCGCGCACAGCAGTTTGTACAAAATATATTTTTTTTTGTGTTTTCTGGTTATTTGAGTGTAAATGACTGCGAAAATAGTATTTTTTAGGATATCCACCAATCAAAAAACCAATAAACTACTAGAAAGTGCTATGTGAAGATGCTTATTGTGATCTCAAAGTAAGTGGTCAGTTTTCACTGACAAAGTAACCGTAGTGAGGAAATGTTTATTTAATTTTTTTTTCAACAAAACGTTAAGTTTATATAAAATAGTTTCTTATAAAGAAACCAATAGGAAATTTCAAGAGGATTCTTGTAGTGGTATTAGTTTTATGACCCCTCCATTCATTAGGCCACAATTAACGATTTAGTGATGAGTCCTCCATCCCCCGTTTGTTATATAGCGACTCAAAGGATAGGACACGAGCGAAATCGCGCGACTTGACCGGTTAATGATAATATGAAATATTATAGGGCAGGCACAGAGATAATATACATAGGGCGTTATACAATATACGTCACCTACATTCGATTTGTATTCAGAGTTCGTTAACTCCACAATGATTGCCCCGGGGCGAACGTTTACCGAGTCGAACGATATCTACAAGGAATATGACATGACCAAGCGTCGAGAAATTGTTATTGAATGTGAGATTACGTCTACTTTTATCGTACCTATTGGTAGGGCAAGGAACCTCGTCTTCGGATCCTAAGATCATCGGTTCAAATTCTAGTTACAAGTGGAAGTTTCCACTCCAAAATGACACGAGTACGAGTATGCGCAAATACCTCTTAGTAGTAGTAGAGCTTTTTTGTGAAAGAGTTCGTCCGGGGAAGTACTACCACCATACCTATTTCTGCCGCTAAGCAGTAGTGCTCGCATTGCTGTGTTCCGGCAGTTCCGGTTTGAAAGGCGTCGGTGAAATTACAGGCACATGAGACTTTTCATCTTTATGTCTCAGGGTGGCGGGCGCAGTGCAATGCCACATAGGGTGCGTCCTAGGTGGACGTGACCTGTGAATTAATGCACTGTTCATAGGCAGAGGGCACCACTTAACATTACGTGGGCCATCTGCTTGATTCGACATTCCAAGAAATACAAATAAAAAAACTATGTACGTGCTTTCAAAATGTCAGAGCTGTTTTTCAAGTAATCAGAAAATAATAGACGCAGCAGCACGATTTTATGTCCACGCCTGGATTTTATTTCCAAGAATCTACTTCTCTAAAAGAAAACCTGTTTATTTTTGTCTCCAACGAAAAACTAGCTGGACGGTTGTTGCTATCCTACAGATAAATGATACGTATGCAATGAATCTGTGGCTCAGATTTTTAACCTCCGACGCAAAAATAGAGAGGGTTGTTATAAGTTTGTTTCTGTGTGTATATCTGTGGCATCATAGCTCCTGAACGGATGAACCAATTCTGATTTAGTTTTTTGTTTGAAAGGTGTCTTGATCCAGAGTATTCTTCGCTATGTTTGGTGGGTTAGGGGATCATGGTGGCCTCACCCGTGGAAATTGGTGCAGCCGCTTCTAAGACCTACTGCCTGGGCCTACTGATGACGAGCATAGGATGAACAGGATCTAGGGTACTGCTGAAGCGGAATCAAGGGTGCAATGGATGCTCGAATTTCAATGCGGTTTTTTATATGAAAACTAGTGTTCTAACATATTAGGTTTTTTTTTTAATTTTGTATAAACTTAACTTTAATTTAATGGTGTTGCCCTGTGTGAACATTGTTACATGGTTTTATTTACAAACACATAATTTTCAATATTTCCTCTCGTCGTAATTTTCGTCTTCCTTGAGGATAAATCCTAATCTACGTGTTACGTATCCATAACAACGAACGCGTACAGCAAAGCTCATCGGGAATACCCCAAAGTGTTTTTAACATTAAAGTAGCGTAATTAAATGATTTTCTCTCCGAACGGATTTTCTCTACGTATATTTTTATCACAAGATCCCATACCTAACTAATAAGTACCTATCATAAAAGTTTAAAGACCTTCGATGCTGTCGTCGGTTTTAAGATTTTTGTGTAGGGATACCTACTGTAATCTTTTTTGATGAATAAATTATTATTAATATTGAGAAGAAGCATCAGAAGCATTAAGACGTCCACGCCTGTTCCATGAAATGGAATGAGGAGTTTTTCCATAATCACCACGCTTGGCAGGAGGACTGGTGATCGCATTAGCGCTGAGTACTCAGGTGGATCCTGCTGCCCATCCCCTGGTGTAAACCCTTAGTTGGCTTTTACAACATTCATGGGAGGAGACGGAAGGGTCTAATCTTAGGCTGGGCGAACCACATCATATATTTATGTAAAAGAAAAAATTATAAATGCCTCCCCATACGAATTTAAGTTGAAACTATCGTGGTTGGGAATCATTTTAAAATAATTAAACGGTTTATTACCACTGCTTTTCGTCGTTGTGCTGACGTTTCGAGACTGAGTCAACATCTCATCAACATCAACATCTCATCGAGTCTAAGGCCGAGATAAATATATATTACTTAGCACGTAGGTACTAATGCTTAGCATTATCCCTGTCACTTTCAAACACATGTCAAATCACGCGCGCTAGAGAGGGTCAGAGACAATGCTAAGTATTAGTACCTGCTAAGTTACTTCTATTTATTTCAGCCTAAGTGACGTTCCTGACTCAGTCTCGAAACGTCAGCAAAACGACGAAAATAGGGTATGTTGACAGCCTGGCCCACGGTACGCGGCCCATAGACAGCGCGTCCCATTTTTCATTATTTTCGTTGACTACTTGACCCACGACGCTGGGCCAGGATATTAATAGCCAAAATAAAAATAGTGGTAAAAAGCCGTTTATTCATTTTAAAATTTAAGTTATATGGCAAGTGTGACCTATTAATTATTATATACCTAATCTGTGACGCGGAGGTTACCAATTAGTACATGGAATGTCGCAGTAGTTAATAAGAAGTGAATAACATAGCTATATGTGTAAGATAATAATGACATTATGAAAATTATGATTTCATGGAATTCAGTTCAGTTGAGGCGTCTTAAGCGCCAGACTAGAATTTCTGATATTTCGCTTCTCAGAATCTTTCTCGTACATATCTATAGGTGGATATATACTTACGTAGGTATTACAGAACGTCTTGAAGTGCGATAATAGTCACGTTTTCGATTTAGTTTAGGAAGTAACTTCGAAACGCCGTTCGCTGGATCGATTTTAAGAGTTTACATGTAGCTTGGGAGAAAGTTTTCATACCTATCCATTTCGTTAGAATTCCAAAACTGTTTGCTAAAATTCTCGTAGGTATCTGCTGTATAGGTATTTCAAAGCGTTTATTGGGTAGACAGCACACGTGTTATTGCTTGGCGACAGAACAAATGGAGTACCAATTGGAAGCTATCGCTGCCCAGAGACGAGTAGTTTCTGTTGGATCCCTTGGCTATGATCCTGCGGACTTTGATAGTCTTGGTCGATCCCTTAAAATTTTCAGACAACTTTCAAATTCCTGATAGATCCCTTGAAGATTCTGTTAGTGAAGTAACAGTCGACGTAAAAATAATAAATCTTTATAGGTATAGGTATAGCCCGACACAAAGAGAAGAAAGGTAATATTATCCCGTTCAAGGTGTGATTCGTGGATGTCATAAAAGGCGACACAGAGATTGCTACAGGGTATGGGTAGCAGCATCTACCTAAGTACTTAGCACCGGCACTTTGATCACCAATA
This sequence comes from Operophtera brumata, assembly GCA_932527175.1. NCBI lineage: Eukaryota > Metazoa > Arthropoda > Insecta > Lepidoptera > Geometridae > Operophtera > Operophtera brumata. The sequence goes on along the minus strand of OW052237.1, from coordinate 8,034,583 downwards.
CGGCATGTCAAGCGTGGTGATTATGGCAAGTCCCCCTATTGCATTCTTTCATTCAGGTTTCGCCCAGCAGTGGACGCCTAACGGCTGATGATGATGATGATGAAACGTGAGATTCTAACTGTATTTCAGTCACATTCTCAATCCCACCGACAAACTACGTAGTAGTCTTAAGTGACATCGACAAGAGCCATAATGGCTCATACGGTGTGATCGTAAAATTTTATAGGTAGCTCCGAGCTACAGGATGTTTCCCTAGAGGCCGCCCCTCCGATCTCACATTATGCCTCCTCCAGATACACTCATCTAACCGTGATTAATTTGTTTTATCTACTAAACGCCCCAAAAGATTTATTACACTCGAACAAACTCGGATGACGCAAAGAAAACGAATTTAACTCCCACTCTGATGTATCGATACATATAATTTAAAGCTGCAAAAATAAGGCGTTGGTTACATGGATACGGTATTCAAATAAGGCGTTGGTTACATGGATACGGTATTCAAATAAGGCGTTGGTTATATGGATACGGTATTCAAATAAGGCGTTGGTTACATGGATACGGTATTCAATTAAGGCGTTGGTTACATGGATACGGTATTCAAATAAGGCGTTGGTTACATGGATACGGTATTCAAATAAGGCGTTGGTTACATGGATACGGTATTCAAATAAAGCGTTGGTTACATGCATGGATACGGTATTCAAATAAGGCGTTGGTTACATGGATACGGTATTCAAATAAGGCGTTGGTTACATGGATACGGAATTCAAATTAGCTGCGTTTGATTTGTTTCTACCAGTACCAAAACCGTCAAAGCTATCGACGTTAGAGATATTTTAATAGCTGTTTATTGTAAATAATTTTATCTCGGCCATTGATCTTCCAACCATCCATTGTCGAACCCGATGCGATCCAATCGCTTCATTTATTGTCTGGCACTAATGGTACAGACAATAGATATTTACTGCCCTGTTTACCACAATATTTAGACAGATAGGCCGTGGTGTGTCCGGCCTAGAATATACCTCTGCCTCTCCTCCCGTGGATGTCGTAAAATCCGACTAAGGGATGGGCAGCAGCATCTACCAAGTACTAACTCCAATACTGTGATCACCAATCCACCTGCCAAGCGTGATGATTCTGGCAAACCCCGCAATTATGATAAACACAATAACAAGATGGCCCACAGTCGCCGGCGCAAAGGCTCCACTATTTCTAGAAATGGTAGCAACCACCGAAAGTCAGTGCATGCAGGCGGTTCAAGACCGTTACTCGTTTCATTCTGTAGGGGAGGCCTATAGCTAGATAGATAACACTTTATTGCATACCACATTAAAAAAAACACGTTAGAAACAATCAAAATATAAGTATGAAAGTACAATGGGTGGTCTTATCTCTGAGAGCGATCTCTTCCAGACAACCTTAGGATGGAATAGAATTGATGAGAACAATAAATGACGGTGGTGTAGATCAAATAAATAAATAAAAGTATACGTATATATACAGTCTAACTTATAGTACATAATTACAAAATATAACTACACATATTTCACTAAATAAATAGATAAAACATCTGAACATATTACTAGGATGGACGCTTAGCGAGATGGACAAAAAGTGATTGAGCAATAGCTTTTTGATGATTAGAAGAGATTTGGCGGTTCTTATAACCAGAGGAAGATCATTCCATAGGCGGATAGCTTAGTAGATAGTAATAGTAGTAGAGCTTTTTTGTGAAAGAGTTCGTCCGGAGAAGTACTACCACCATACCTATTTCTGCCGCAAAGCAACAGTGCTCGCATTGCTGTATGGTATGGTTGTATGGGTGCCTGTGAAATAACAGGCACATGAGACTTTTCATCTTTGTCTCAGGGTGGCGGGCGCAATGCAATGCCACATAAGGTACGTCCCAAGTGGACGTGACCAATGTGATAAAGCAATGTTAATAGGCAGAGGGTTCCGCTTAACATCTGGTGGACCATCTGCTTGAACCGTCAATCCAAACAGTAAAGGATATGGCATGACTTCGACAGACTGATCATGATTGGGATAATAAGCCTTTACGCCACACGTGGCCTGCCCAGTCCCACTTTAATTTGCCATTTTCTCACTTGTTGCCCTTGGTTTGTGTTCTGGAGTGCAGTTCTCTATTTCTATTGCGGACTGTTAATTTGCTCCTATGGTACTACGCTCCATAGTTCGCTGGAAAACTCCGAGTTAGGAAGCAGATTTGTCATCGTGTTTGTGCGTCATACCTATAAGGATGGGGACAAATACACGGTCTATGAGTTTACGAGTACATTCGAGTGTGAGAGGACCTTCATGAAGTTATTCATAGCCCAAAATCAACAAGGGCAACAACAAAGTTATGTGTGTCAGCACCAACGCGCGACTGGAGTTTACTATTAGTACGACTATCACCTACCGTGTCTAGATGCAATACCTTGGTTGTTTTGTTAACATCAGTCGGTCCAATCAGGCTTACAGATAAACACCAATAACGCACCCCCAAATCCAAACTGGTTTTTTAAACTTCCACAACCTAAAACCAAACACCAATAAAACTGGATAACAAATCTCATCCGCTGTCGGACTTTAGTAAACTGGTTTAGCGCACTCGGCGGGGTCTACATCTGCTAATTGCTTCCAAACTTGTTTTTCAGCATAATTTTGGCTAATTGCAGTCGCGTGGTGGCAATCTGCCAAGTTACAGCCGAAAAATACACTCTATTCAGATTAACACATATGTATAAATTACTATTAGCAAGTGCATGTTAATGGTTATTTGTTGAATTATTTGAAAACTTTGATAATGATAATTTTAATAGCGTACAAACTGAATGTTTTAAAATAAGTAGTGTGGTTATTCCGAAGTCGCCCAAGTCCAAAAACAGTTTTTATTACTCCATTCTAAAAATACTGGCTACACTCAATTCACTTTTTAACACCCGACTGAAATGAGGGTTGTTATAAGTTTGAGGCCATAGTATGTCTGAATGTCTGTATGTTATGTATGGATGCATTTTTTTTGTCACTACGTAGCTCCGGAAAGGGTTCTCTAATTTAAATGCGGTTTTTTCTTGTATGAAAGATGGTGAGTGCAGAATGATTTTTAACTGTTTGGTGGTAATTGGTGCAGCCGTTTCCAAGAACGCTCGCAACAATTTTGTTGAACTCAGTCATTTTTGCAGCTAGGGTTTGAGCTGAAATTATTCATTTCGACGGCATCAGTCTCCAGGGTGTGATGATGACCAGTATAGGATGAATAGGATCTAGGATACTTCTGAAGCTGAATCTTCAAGTTTGAGCTCAAACTACATATTAAGATGACATAACGTGTCTTCCTCCCACAGACTCCAGGTTCTGATGATGGTCAAACGATAAATAAATTGTGCGACGGATGCTCCAATTTCAATGCTGTTTTATTTACACGAAAACTGGTGTTGGAATACTGAAAACAGACGGGGGTTTTTTTTTCTTCTAAAAATAACTTTCAGACAATAAAATGCAACCCACGGTGAAAAGAGACCCATTGAGGCTCTGCCTACCCCATAGGGGAAAAAGGCGTGTATCTATATATGTATTTATGTTCATTTTACTCTCACGTACATACATTTAAAAGTATATAAAAGTTTCTTCAAAATGTATATAAAGGTTTTCCAAGAGTTAAGACGGTTTTCAAATCGAATTCAACATGTAGATTAATTTATTGATGTGTTATTTATGAGTATATCAAGCGTAGAGTGTGCTGCCTTATGAACTTTTGCTGATTCTCTCTATCATCTTACTTGTGACTGCCTACCGAAGTAAGGCTTTTAAGTGGTTTTCCTTTTTTCCTTCATTCAGCTTCCACTTGTTCTCGAGGCACCACACAGGCGCTCCCCTTGTAGTAAGAAGGATCATCAAAAAAAAACAGACTGTGTTTGTTGCCTGATTCTTCTAGGTCTGGTTGCGTTGGAACAGGAGTAAATATAAATTTATTTTTTAAGACGATTCAAAATGATCCGTGTGATTTCAATGAATAAAATACTTTTTGACTTTGACTTTGAAACATTTACTAGTTTCAGTAAAACTTAATTTGCAATAATGTCATGAAGCTAGCTGTGCAAAGGTAGGTGTAGAGTTTAGAGTTTTCTGCGAATTTCCTGAATGCACTGTCGTAGATAAATTTCTGCAACAGTAACCTACAGAAATCCGACAATGCTCTCACAAGTCTTGGCATTTGGGAATGTAGCTTGACTTTCCGTGGCAGTCGTGCTCTGAGGAAATTACGCCGGGGTATTGTTTTGTGCAGCACTTGTTACGGGGGCCCGCTGCTCCTAGACTATAAATCCTTACAATGTATCTGTACCTACAGAAACAACGTACGTACTGAAAAAGAACAGATATATCTCACTTGGCACTTCCATACGCTTTCATAGACGCTGATAAGGGTCGAATAGGCATCATATAAGATATAGATTTTAGTAGTAGTAAAGCTTTTTTGTGAAAGAGTTCGTCCGGGGAAGTACTACCACCATACCTAATTCTTCCGCAAAGCAGTAATGCTCGCATTGCTGTGTTCCGGTTTGAAGGGTAAGGGTGCCGGTGAAATTACAGGCACTTGAGACTTTTCATCTTTATGTCTCAGGGTGGCGCGGGCGCAGTGCAATGCCACATAGGGTGCGTCCTACATGGACTTGACCTATGAGGCCTCTGTTCATAGGCAGAGGTAACCGCTTAACATCAGGTGGGCCATCTGCAAGTTCCGCCATTCAAGTAGTTTTTTTTTTTTTTTAAACGAATTTTTAACAAATCTTCCAATGTCAATGGCTGTAAAAAATAGTGTTAATCTTCATCATATTTCCAAGGGCATGCAATATCCAACACGATTTCAATAAATTTTCTATTAAAAAAATCGTGAACTATTCCTTCAAATACGCTTCTAATGCAAATATCGTTTTACTTATCAACGTATTGATCAAATTAAGAGAGTGACAAATAATATTATCATAAAGAGCCAAGTAGATTTAGATATTCGAATATGCAGCAAACATTTATTTTGGTTGTTTTTCATAATTTCTCGCTCACTTTTCGTTTCTGCAGTATAAGCTATTCTGTAACATAGAAATCTGAAGTACAGTGAAGTGTGAATCCGGGTTTTTTTTTAATTGAAACCGATATCACCGTTTTTGCCCAACTACTTCTTATAGTGACAAACTTAAACACTTGAATTATTTTACTTAGTGCTAAGTGATTCAATGTGTCCTGTATTTAATCTTTTGACTTCGATTTTTGCAAGGTATCACGGCACACGCTAACCTGAGTAATCAAGGCGCCAGCCTTGTTTTTACCGTTTTAAGATGCTTTCTCCTCGATAAATACGATAATAAGGACGTGGAAAACAACAAAAAAATCCACCACGTATCTTTGATAGTTTGTCATCAAATTTTGCGTTTGATTTAATTATTTATTTAATGTTGTAATTACTTGAAAATACATCCAACTAGACCAAGAGAAGGGTTCGAGCAATTTGCTCAAAACCTGGCGACACGCATCACGCCTCCTTACCAATTCTCCTTACTTCACATTTCTGTGGTTTCTAAACATACCTGAACTTTAATGTGTTAGGTAGTGAAAGAGTTTGGCCTGTATCAGCGCCTTAAACTGAGACATAATTTCGGTTAAGGAATACTTTTCTGATAACATTTAAAGCAAAGAAGCTTTTTCTGCCAAAACCGTACCGTTGAACAATAAAATAAGCTTTCTTTTTTATTTAATAAGCCATATTTAACTAAAAATTAAGTTAAACAGAAATAGTAGCACCGTAGCAGTTCGTAGCAGCTCGTAGCAGCGAGCTACGTACCCACCATAAATTATAGTTGGAGCAAAGTAGGTAAGCAAAAGCTGTTGCTCTCTTTGTGGCAGCTTTAAAGCCACAAAAACTGAACAATTCTATATTTAAGTCCAACAGCCTAAAAACAATCTAAATATATTTTAACCGCTAATGCTCTTGTTCATAAATGCATCAAGCTAATAGTGACAAACCAATCTAAAACTGACCATCACGCCACTATTTCACTACTGCAAAATAAAATATCCCACAAGGATAATGTTGAAACATAATGCTTGTGTCAGGTGCCAAGCAAAAGCGGAGGAAAAGGTTAAGGGAAAGTTTAAGATTGGGTTATCTTTTGCTCTTCCTACTTAGTAATTGTTTTTATTAAATATGCTTTCAATGGTTCCTGTACATAGCATATCCAGAAGCAAGCAATTCACTTTGGTATTCCACCTGTCACAATTAATTGTTTAAAGTTGCTCGCAAATAATTTTAACCGGCACCTGTTCTCAAACGGGCTATAAAATACGGTAGTAAACAAGGGCTTGCAATAAATTAAACGATTTATTTCCGAAAATAAACTTTTTCATTGTGTTAACTTTTCTCTGTAGGTTGTACGCGCAGCAAAACATTGTGATCGCTTCACGGGTCATGTTTTGATAACGCTGTGACGTTGTTATCTCGTTTGATGAATGGACTTTTGTTACAAATGGACGTTGTTATTTCGCTAGTGAACTCAGCCGTCGCAAATGTTTTTCCGAGGGAGCCGGGAAGCGAAGCGTCGAAGGCCCGCGATCATTGACGATAAACAAAATCTTTCGCTTTTCCTCTTTGAAAAATAAACAATTCATAATTGTGATTTATTCAGACGTTACATTTATAAAATTACAAGAGATGAAACAAAGTCGGACTCAAACGAATCCAATTACCTACCGTGTAAAACCCTGGAACTAAAACAAAATATGAAAATATTTTACTAAAATATTTGACTACTGGAACGCCCGTTACATTGGTGTATTCTTCCTTTTTTCCATAAGTAATAAATTATTAAAAAATATTTGAAAGTAATATCTTAATGCAAAATGTAAATTAAAATTGCAATTAATTCAGAATTGTCTCCTCTTTCATTTAAAATCCCACTCGATACGATTGCAAAAACATTCAGAGACCTCCCTTTTGTGGCTGTAACATCCGTCATATTAATTTTGTTCGTATAAAATGTAGCCTATGTCACCCGGACCATAAAAACAAATTGATTGACACCGCATTCATCAAACTCGGATGAGTATAGTTTAGGCGCTACGGTGAAACATACGTAAATATAAAAATACAATGTCGTACATATGTACATAGACTGCTAAGAGCATAACCCTTCCTTTTGACTTTGCCGTAGTCGGGTAAGTGGAACTTTCATTTACTTGCTGAATACCTGTGCTTCGCTACGGTGAAACCCAATTGATTACTTACTATATATTCCATACTGTAGCGTACTCTGTTCGACAGCATTTCATGAATTATCAGAACTTAATGACAAAAAATACCTGAAAAAGTACGCTATGTCTTTCCTGTGTTTTTTCGTATGTTTTTTTGTCTTTTTTGTATTTTTATACACACTATAATTTTGTCAATTTTAATCAAGATCGGTGGAGCCGTTTTGTACAAAAAAAGTAACAAACAGATAGAGACAGACAGAGATATGTTTTCGAATATAAATAATAGTTTGATTTGATGTGATGTGATGTGATTATAGATTTATGTAGGTATTCTTAATAGGCAACAAAGTGGTGTAAGCCTCACTTGAACCGAAGTGTTCAAATTGGTATGCTGAGAACTTTGTTCGCGGAGGATTTCCACCGAGGAAATGAAAATTGTTGAGAAAGTCTCAGCTTCAAAGGACTCCGTTTTAGACAAAGTGTCACATTGCTGTATTTGCTATTTGACGGGTTTCGTTTAAATGAAGCCTGAAATAATGGACTGCAAACAATTTTGAAAAGTATAATTGACAAGTTAACCATCGTTTGTTTTAGGGTTTCATACCCCCAAGCAGGAACAGAACCCTATTTTTCCCTAGGTCATTTGTCTGTCTGTCACTATCATCTAGCGCTCAAAATACAAATGCCATTACGTACAAATTGTATAGAACATGCTAATTAGAAAATCACAGCTAGATCCACCATAAAATTTAAGAATCGCACTTGGCGTAGTTTTCACTTCTTTATTTTAGCATTTTCATCTACATGACTTTTGTACATGATTAATGGACAAAAGTTTAGCAGAGTCAGTCGTGGGGAGCAATGGCGGTGATTAGCTCACCACTTATCGCGTCTATATTTCCACGATGGTGCAACCCAGAGTGAAAAGAGGCTCTCTTTAGCCTTACGGTGAAAAAGACGTGTATCTATGTACGTATGTTAGAGTGAAACTAAAGTGAATAGGTGCCTTCTAGATCTTTGTGTGTTTTAAGCCACATTATCACTATCCAACAGGTGAGATCGCGGTCAAACAAATGTCTAACAATGTAAAAAAAAAGTGAGTTATCTACCACTTTTTGAAATTACAGGCACATGAGACTTTTCATCTTTATGTCTCATGGTGGCGGGCGCAGTGCAATATCACATAGGGCGCGTCCTAGGTGAACGTGTCCTATGAGGTAATGCACTGTTCATAGGCAGAGGTTATGTGGTGGGCCATCTGCTTGTTCCGTCATTCAGTAGTATAAAAAAAGACAATAATTTCCGATCCAACGGAAGATATTTTGAATACATGTCTTTGCAGCGTGACTTATTAATCAACGGGACATGACCATTACAATAGCCAATAGTGAATAGCCGACCATCCTATCCACACCTTTAGCTTTCAATTTCTGGATGACAGCTGACAAATCGCACGGTTTCGGCCGTCCCAATATCCGATGACAACACCTACATTAACCTTAAGGACCCTCTGTCACCCAGCACCCAACACATGGGAAGAATAAATCCAGTTCAAGAATAAATTAAGGTCTTTGTGTCTCGGAATTGGCTGGAGTTCATATAGCAAACATGGAACGCACTTCTATTTAGAGCTACCGCTTTTAATCTCTGAACTTTGATTTATGTCGTTTTGTGGCTTAAAATCAGGATATCTCTGACGTTTTATTTAGCTACTCTCTTCTCTTTGTGCCTACTTATTATTTTTTAGAGAAACTACGCAATATTCACGATAAAAATATCTGTAATATTAATTTCACTATTTATGTTTAGGTACTGCGACCTATCCAGCCAGAATAAACTCAATGTGGCAATGAAATAAAGTTTAAAAAACTCGTGCGATATAAACTATAGTGGTTCTGCGAGCAGTAGACCTCGCGAGCACAAACTTTTTTGCAACAATTGTGTTCAGTTTACATCCAAATATTATCTTAAGTTTTTTATTAGATTTAACATATTGAAAAAAGTTATCTAACAAAAGAACCAACTTCAAAAATCTCACGAGACATGTACTATTGTACAAATCGTTATAATGTTCCTTTATCGAAGGTTACAATAATATTCTACTACAGACAAACACCTAGAGTCCACGCCACGACTGAAGTCCGACGGCCTTTTGAGGAACTAACGGATAACAGAGCTAGATTTTCGCTTTTGCATTTTTGCGCATAGAAACTAGCGCTCCTGTCACCGGATTTCAGTCGTAGCGTGGACTCTAGCTGCCTTCACGAGGATTTTAAAGATGGGCGGGTACCTACTTGCATTATCTATATCTTGACAACTTCATGACCAATTTTGCTCATATGCGTAATTTTTGTTTGGAATTGAGTACCAAATGTTTCTGCCAAATATTATCAAAATTGGCCCGGCCCGTAAATGGCGTCGCAGCAAACTTCCCCTCTTTTTGGGGGAAATACCCCTTCAATTGCAGAACTGATAACCGTTGGGAAGAAAGCCCGCAAACCGGATGACGCAAAAGAGGAATGGCCGCCTTTCGATGGACCAAAGACATTATAGAGGTCGCAGGAAGACGGTGGATGGAGGCGGCTTAAGATCGTTCTTCGTGGCAATCTATGGGAGGCCTATGTTCAGCAGTGGGCTACAGTAGGTTGATGATAATGACCTCACCATTCAAAAATCACCGAAGACAAAAAAACTATGAAATTGTAGAACCTGGTTATCATGTTTTGTCAAGATTCGTTTAAAAATAAGACCTGTACCAACATACATACATCCGGACAGATTCAAGCAAATTTTGTCGGTTGTTGCAGGGATTAGCTCGCTTCGCTCGCTAGATCAATGATTTTATTAATTTACAATCATATAAAATTATGATTTCTCCATAAAATAAAGTTACCTCGTTCAAGAAGCGCCCGTTTATCCAATGATTTCCCACGCCTTATGAATGTTAGTATCTGGGTATAAAATTCGGCGCCGAGATTTTATGCCAATTTTTATAGCATTGTCTTCGTAAATGTTGTCCAAGTTTTATTAGCTACTAAAAAAGCAAAGCCGTACTATGATTATATTAGGCAGATAGCTACAAATTCCGTTTGTCACAAAATAACTGAACTGCTGCAGTTTTCACTGAAAGAAATATGTACAAGTATATTTTTTTTCCAAAAACAACCTACTTCAAAGCTTTCAATAAAAAGTCTTATGCGAATTTTTGTCTGTTTAAAATAAGTCTGAGATTCAGTATGATCTCCTAACTCCTAATCGATAAGGAGTGCTGCGGCTTTCATCTTCAGCATGAGATGATGACTCCCAGACCCAAACACCTGAATAGCCCATAGCACTCGGGGATCATATAGCTTCTTGTTATTATTATTATCTCACTTATTTATTCTAAATCTCGTAAAAAAATATATATTTTTCACTATAAAGGAATACTATCTACAAAAAATAAATAGTATAAAAAACATTATAGTAAAAAATATAAATCTAAACGGGGAACCACCGACCGCGGAGCGAGGCCCAAACGGTCGGGGGCTAGGGCTGCAGAGAGAGGAACCTCCTGACTATGCGTGCCGAGTCCAGGAGTACCGCCTTCTGGATCTGACCCTTGATCCAACCATTTAGCGAGAGCTTCTTAAGATATTGGTCGAAGCTCTTCGCTATCAGTCCATTTACTGAAACGACTATCGGGACGATAATTGTTGAATCCACATCCCACATGGCGGTAATCTCGTAAGCCAAGTCAAGGTACTTGCTTAACTTGTCTTTCTCGGCCTTCACGAGATTAGCATCATGCGGGATAGTGACATCAACAAGTATTGCCCGGCGTTCCGACCGATCTACCACCACGATATCAGGCTTATTGGCAACAATAGTCCTGTCCGTGATGATAGACCGGTCCCAGTAGAGCGTGGCACGGCCATTTTCAAGAACCGGCTGAGGCACGTACTTATAGTACGGCACCTCAGGTCCGAAGAGGCCATATCGGAGAGCAAGTTGCTGGTGGATGATCCTGGCTACTTGGTTGTGTCTGTGCAGATACTCTGAGTTAGCAAGATGCGAACAACCCGAAAGTACATGTCTGAGGGACTCTCCGGGACGGTGACATGCTCTACAGATATCAACCGTCCCATCCTTCATGATGTACCTTCGATAGTTGTTCGTCTTGATAACCTCATCCATAATCGCACAGACAAAACCCTCGGTTTCCCCAAAGAGGTCACCGAAACGTAGCCAGTTCACTGAAGCGAGCAGATCTACATCGGGCCCTGTGAGGGCCTTGTAAAACCGCCCATGCAGTTCCTTGCTCTCCCATACGGTCTTGCGGTCCTGAGTGCTCAGGGCTAATGGTTTACGCCAGTTCTCGTTTGCTAAGGAGAGCGGGGTAAAGTTCTTGTCAACTGCAACTACATCGTGATGCATCCCGTACTCAGCGTCGAGGAAGTATTCCCTGAGACTGCACACCTCGCGGTTGTGTAGAGTCTTAGCATTTAAAAAGCCTCGACCTCCACACTTCCGCGGGATGTACATTCTCATTACTGACGAACGCGGGTGTCGCATGCGATGGGTCGTTAACAGTTGACGAACTCTACAATCCACGGCATCTAACTCTGTCTGGGTCCACCTTAATATGCCGAAGGTGTATATGAGCAGGGGCATAACCCAGCCGTTAAAGGCGCGAACCTTGTTGCCACCCGACAAAAGACTGTTAAGTACTTTTGTCAAGCGGCAAAAGAAACGCTCCTTCACCGACTGCTTTATGTCCCTATCTACCATACCTAACGACTCCGACATACCAAGGTATTTGTAGGTTTCGACTTCGGAGAGAGATCTGAGTGACATTGTCTCAGAAAGCTGCAAGTTCGTGGAATTTACAACTTTCCCCCGCTGTACTTGCATGACCGCACACTTATCTACACCAAACTCCATACTGATAGCGCTGCTGAATACCTGTGTGATATTCAATAACGCTACCAATTCTGTTTTTTTTGGTGCAAAAAGCTTGAGGTCATCCATGTACAGCAGGTGAGAAATGATCTCACCCTCTCTTCGGAGTCGGTAGCCTAGACCTGAATCCTTCAGTAGAGTGCTGAGAGGATTCAGTGCTAGGCAAAACCACAAAGGACTCAGACTATCGCCCTGGAATATACCCCGCTCAATCCTTATTAGGTCTTGCGGAGCAGAAGGATCCCATCGGCTACCTGGATGACTAAGGACTGTTGTCCACTGCCTCATACACGATCCAAGGAAGAATCTTAACGTTGCATCAACTTTATACAACTCCAAGACCCTCTCTAGCCATGTATGAGGCACCGAATCGTAGGCCTTCTTATAGTCAATCCAGGCAGCCGAGAGGTTCCCCTTGTTCCTTCTGACCTGCTGGCTAATGGCCATGTCAATGAGGAGGAGCTCCTTAGTACCGCGGGACCCAACCCTACATCCATTCTGAGCAGGAGCCAAAATATTATTTGCAACAATATGCGAGTTAATTTTAACAGTCAGAATGGATGTAAGTAGCTTGTAGATGGTAGGCAAGCATGTGATGGGTCTATAGTTCTTAGCTTCCGCGGTACTACCTGACTTATGGAGAAGGAAAGTGACACCTGTAGTTAGAAAACTTGGGAGAGATCCAACCTCGAGGGCTTCTTGGAATTGCTTAGCGAGCACCGAGTGTGAACATCGAAACCACTTTAGCCAGAAGTTGTGTATTCCATCCGGCCCAGGACTTTTCCAGTTCTGAGCCGAGCGGATCGCACAACTTACGTCCAAGGGGCAGATGGTAATAGCCTCCATGGCTTCAATCGGTTCACACTCAGCACTCACCACACTCATCCAGTCACCCTCCGTGTGTTCGACGGGCGCAGACCAGATACCACGCCAGAAGTTATTCGCGACTTCAGCATCCGGCACTCGCCCGTCGTGCACACTTTGGCCGGGTTTCTCCCAACTTCGGTACACTTTCCTTTGGTCACTTTGGAAGTTGCGATTCTGCCAGTATCTATCCACACGCTCTCTATAGCGACGGATACGGTTTGCCCACGCAGAGACTTTCTGCTTCAGAAAGTCGATACGCTCTGTCACACAGGCCAAGTAGTCCTGGGGCCGTGTTTCGGTCCCTGCAAAAGCCTGTGTCACAAAGCGCATCACTCGGGGGCGATGGTTGCCCCCTCTGAAGCAGATTAGTTTTGCAATGAGGGTCCTGAACGTACTGATACGTCTTTCGATCCGTTCTTGCCAGGCGGGTGTGCCAGAGGCGGGTCGCGGCGCTCGGTCAGTGTCCGGGAACTTGACACGAGCGACGCGGCACGCCGCAATGGCCCCGCAGTACAGGATCGAGTGGGTATCAGCTAAGTCTTTGCTAGCTATTAAATATGGTACTAGCAAAGGGTTCAGGGCCCCCATTAAAATCAAATTCCGTCTATGAGTGGGCAAGCGAGGTAGACGTGGCTTATCCTCGAGAGGTGCGGACCGATACGACGAAATCGCATCCTCCAAAGCCCTCCTCATTTGCTCATTCTCCTGGGTACTCACGCTGGTGTTCTCGCAATCGACGTCGTCAGCTACGGGGTCCGCCTGTGTGATCGCCGATGCCGGAGGTGTCGTAACCGGCGATGTGGCAGTCGGGTCCCGTTGCGAGTGGTCGATCACTAGAGCACTCGGCGTTTCAGAGCATAGCCGATCAAGCACAGTGTCATCCAACAGTTTCAACCGTTGGATGGCACGTACCTGATCCGACAGCCGCTGTGCAGTAACGGACACAGTTGGTTCAAGGGCCTGAAACAAAGGAAGCATCCGGACTCGATACGCGGTCAGGTAGGTTCCTGCCTGTGTAGCCCTATAAAATGCGCGCATGACGTTTTCATTGTTTTGTGTAGTCCATTTCATGCGACGCACTATGCCGTCGACTGCGGAGGCCGGGCGCGGGGCAGAACGCCCCACAGGCCCCAAGCTAGCCGACAGCGGTGGCCGCCCTCGTCGCGCAGGTGGTCGCGGCGGCGAAGGCGACGGCGGCGACCCACTCTCGTCGCTCGACACACAGCTAGTGTCCGGGGGGGTTGCATACACCTCATCCCCAGACGACGATGTGGAGCTCGGCGAGGCAGGCTGCGGTGGTGTTGGGCGTGCGTTTTTTGTAGATTCCGCTTCTGTTTTCGTCTTTCTCAATGAGATTTTCTTTGATTGAGATCTTGTTATTATTATTATTATTATTATGAGCCTGTGGTGTCCCACTGCAGGGCAAAGGCCTCCCTTCCTTCCTTCCATTCTTCTCTATTGTTGGCTATTTAGGACCAATCCTTCAAGTAGGAGTCTAGCTCATCCCGCCATCTCCGTCTGGGCCTTCCACGTGGCCGTCGTCTGTTTGGGATCCAATCTGTCGTGGTTTTTGCCCATAGTTCTTCTGACATACGGCACACATGTCCAGCCCAGTCCCATTTAAGTTTAGCAGCTTTTTGAGCGACGTCAGCTATCTGTGTTTGGGAGCGTATTCTTGTTAGTGTGGAAAAAAATTCGGAATCTTATTAGTAGTGCCAGAGATTAACCCCTACATTTTATTAGCCCATATTTTTAGTAGTAGTAGAGCTTTTTTGTGAAAGTGTTCGTCCGGGGAAGTACTACCACCATACCTATTTCTGCCACAAAGCAGTAGCGCTCGTATTGCTGTGTTCCTGTTTGAAGGGTAAGGGTGCCGTTGAAATGACAGTTTCATATAATTAATTACATGAGACTTTTCATCTTTATGTCTCTGGGTGACGGGTGCAGTGGAATGCCACATAGGGTGCGTCCTAGGTGGACGTGACCTATGAGGTAATGCACTGTTCATAGGCAAAGGTTACTGCTTAACATCAGGTGGGCCATCTGCTTGTTCCGTCATACAAGTAGAATTAAAAAAAACTAAAAAAACTTTTCTCTATAAACGGGATAATTACCATGATTTTTGAATTTTCATTGTTCCCAATATTTCGGCACATTTGCATGCGCCATGATCACGGGAGAACTAACTAACTAAATTTTCGGTGAAAAGTATGTACATAACCATGATAGTTTCAAAAGTTATAAGTGGTATATTTTGAAAAATATGGATAAATTAAATAATCGAGTTTAACTACCTATAAAAATTGTTATGGCACTCAAACCACAACCACTATTTTGGTTATATACCAGTGACAAAACATGCAAATGTATTTATCTTTTGTTTCCATAACTTTTAATATTATTGCAGTCTGGTAACCGCCAGTAACAAGCGTATTAATTAAGTAAAATTCAAACAAACGAAGCCTACAACTTTTGTTCCGTTCCAATCATCCACTACAGCGCTGGATTTAAAACAAATCGCACGAAGTGTTTCGTTTATTTATATCTGCTTTCGAATAACCGTAAGCATGGATTTCAATAATTAATGGTAGTTATTATGAAATACTAGTATTCACCTGCTGCTTCGCTCACGTTTTACTGGGCAAAAAGTAGCCTATAGCTCAATCCAGGTCATAATCTATCTGTGTACCAAATTGTATAGAAATTGGTTCAACTGTTTAGGCGTAATAAACATACAAACATCCAAACATCTTAACTTGGACATCTATGATATTAGTGGGATTTGGTACCCTGGCCAGTGTGGAAGACCCTTAACAGATTGCGCACTCAAGTCGGCCGCTGCAGGTGCAATCTCAGTAAGTGGGGTATGATTGCAGCCTCCGCGACTCAATGCGACTGTGGTGCCATGTCCCAAACCATGCCACATGTCCTTGCATGCCCATCCTGCCCTGACTCTTGCACGATGGAGGATTTAATGACCTGCTCTGACAATGCCGTGGGTGTGGCAACCTATTGGTCAAAATGGCTTTGAGACATCGACACGAAAGAAGAGAAGAGTGGGATTAGGTTGTAATATAGCAGTGACCGCGCTTTTAAAAAGATAACTGACTTCTGAAACAAGTAATTAATTTTGTAAAAATTCGAAAAACTCCTCAACGTAATGAAACGGCTGAACTGATTTTGATCAAACATAGCTAAGAACACCCCAGACTAATTCACCTTTAAAACAAAAAAAAAACAAAGAAACGGTTTATCCGTTCGGGAGCTACGATGCCACAGACGGACAGACACACACACAGACACGTCAAACTTATAACACCCCGTCGGTTTTGCGTCGGGGGTTAAAAAGACTGCTTCTCATCCCGAAACTACCAGTGCGGGGTCGAAGCCGAAACCGGGGCGAGTCAACAGTAAGAGCATAGAAATACCGTTTTCTGCTTGCAATTTAGGTAAACCATTATGAAATTACTTGGTAGTCAGGAAGAAAATTATTATTTGCATACGAAAGTTGTGTGGAAAGAAGCTTGTAGGTACTTAGTTCCATTAGGTAAATTAAAGCGAAAGCCTCACATTTCACATCATAAATGTAACTGTAGCTTGAGAGTAAATAATTATGTAAGGCATAAATACGCTCATGAGATATTTATGCTTTTACCAACATTAATTGTGGCGGATTTGAAAACAGCCCGCAGGTACGAGGCAGCCGCTTGATGAATGGCTCGACTTAAACCGAATTGTTTCCGCTCCAAGCCATTCCAAAATTATAAAAATCTCTCTAAAAATTGTTCAAAATACAGCGTTTTTATGATTAACAAAATATAAAAATGTTTGTTTAAAAATATTACATTTACTAACTATGCTCCCGTCGGTATTGAATACCAAATTCCAAAAGCAGCCACATATTTATTGATTACTTAATTGTCTATGATGACGAGGTTAAGGCTGCGCCAACCCCAAGCAGAACTCTAAATAATAAAAAATAGCTCGCTTCGCTCGAGAAAGCTATTTTAATTCAATATCTCTTAATATATAGATGTTTGTACTAAATCCCTACAGATTTGATTGTTGATTGTATTGATTTATTTATCTAATTTTTCATCCAATAATACTGACATATACATGAGATATCAAGTACAATATTCAAATTGAAAATATGCATGGATATTCTAGCCAAAAGTTAGAGGTAGCTTTATGATTTTTTTATCAAGAGAATATTGTCCTATCTTGTTTTTTGTACAGTGATCCATCGAAATTATAATTTAATCCATCCATCTACTACCTTTAGATCGCTTGCAGCGGTCTTGAGGTAGCACAACTGTTTCATATGTATTTTGTACATACCTTGTATTATTATTTCCATAAAAGTATTGTATTTAATCCATGCATATTTTCAATTTGAATATTGTACTTGATTTAGTCAGATCTAGGATTTGGAATATTGCGGCATAATTTTGGATGATTAGCTAGAAGTGTTTTCGTAAAGCAAGTATTAGAGTAACTATATGAACAGGTATGCATTAGTTTGGTACATACAGTGTAACAGGGTGATTGATTGAACATGGATCAAGTGGGGCAGAGTGATAAAGGATTTCAGTGAGCTGCGATTAGGCAGATTGGACGTTCTGGGATTTTCTTTAGATCGTAAAAAATTACTTATCAAAATTACCATGTATTACGTGGTAAATTTGATAAAATTACCATATAGATATCTACATGGTAGTTTTGAAAGGTACGTAATTTTTCAAAGTTTTATCCATGACCCCATTTATCAATTGGGCTGTTTTGAAAAATCCTGAAATATGTGTTAAATTATTTTGTATTTTAAGTGCCCATACCAAGTTTCAAGCAAAACTCTCCACGCGTTTTTAAGTTCTCATACAAACTTTAACACCTCATTGCACCTTCTTTTGGGGGTATTTTTTAACCATTTTATGATTTGTATAGGAGCATGCAAAGCAAAGTTTCAAGTTTGTAAGTTCACGATTTTTCATACAATGGTTTTCACCCCTTTTCAGCCTCTTAGCTGAGTAGTTGGGTTTAATTTCAAATGTCCCTTCTAAGTAAATGGTTTTTCCTATAATATAAACCTATCCTTCAAATTTCAGCTTTCTAAGTCCAGCAGTTTCGGCGCGGCGATGATGAATCAATAAGTCAGTCAGTCAGTCCGGTATATAAGCTCTCTTAATAGGTATAGAAAGATAGATAGATGCTCAATGAACCATCTGCCAACTGAGATGAAATGCAATCGGAGCCAATCAATAACCTAAACTGAAGGAATTGCTAATTAATTAATTGATCCTATTCGATTTCGATTGCATTATTTATCACTTTACTGAATAAGGTAGTCGGTATTTCCCTTATTCCATTGTAAATATCTGCTCTAGTTAATTATCAATTAATAACCTACTTTCCTACAGCCTATCAATGGTTATTCTATTACTTGAGCATAATTCTTAATAGGTTTATTTACACAGTCGTGTCTGTGTCATGCTCCACAGCAGTCTTGTCTTGTCAACCGTCTCGACTTGGCTTAAGCCCAAACGACTGAGAAAAGGTAACATATCTCTTTATTTACGTTATATTCACTGCGACAGTTGTAAATGTTCCAACGCGGAAAACGACTTCATATTCGTTATTTTTTAAACAAATCAAATCCAATAATATAGTGTAGAAAAAATACTCATCCCACTAATATCATACAAAGTTACGATGCGATGTTTGGATGTTTGTACGTTTGTTACTAAATCACGTCGGAACACTTGAATTGATTTTAATAAAATTTGGTACACATATAGTTTTCTGACGTGGATTGGCATATACTTAGGCTACTTTTTGTTCTGGTAAAACGCGTGCGAAGTCGCGGGCGGACACGAGTAAATATTAAATACTCCAAGTTTGTGAGAAGTGTGAAACTTTTACAATCTCTTTATTAATTTTCATGATTTTTACGTATGTCCGTATGGATAGATGGAAAGTGTCCTTATCGTTTTTCTAGGGTTCCGTACTAACTTCACTCTTCCGTGTATTTCGAGGTTTGTATTCGCTAATTCCATCGTGATGTTATTTTTGTATGACAAATTGTTACAACTCTGCGCGGTGGCAGATTTCCCCTTAATTGGTGTCTAGATGACAGATTAAGGGCGTAATTGACAGCCCAATCTGAGCGGTGGTTTCCGTGATGGATCTCGCATAGCGGTGCCTCGGTGCGGAACGTTTTCTGAGCCAAGTTTTGGGGGAAACGAGTAATTTTACGTGAATTATGATTTGACTAAGAACTCTATGAATAAAAATTCCGATACAAGCATTTTTTTTTTTAATACCCCCATCGCTTTGATACGGCTGTACCGATTTTGATAAAACATGTCTAAGAACCATCGCCAGAAAACCTGTTTTCAAATAAAAAACTTGTATTTCTTGTTATGAATTAAAATAAATAAATAAATAAATAATGCTGCACAATTTACAGAACATTATCTAGCCCCAAGCTAAGCAGAGCTTGTGTTATGGGTAATAATGTAATGTAATAAATTAATAAAATAATGTGTTTATTTATTATTAAATTAAATAATAATATTTATTATTATTAATATTTTGTAATGTGTTGTTGTGTTGTGTTGTAATTACTTGTATAGACAAAAATTCGATGCTATTTTCGCTATTCATCCAGAGTTTTCTTCAACCAAATATGATTTGCCGCAAATAGTGACCAATATAAAAGACAACAACAGTCAGTTCAGTGTAAAACTATACTCTGTTCGCCCATATTTGGTAAAATCACAGAATATATAAAATATGTTAGTATGAAAAAGCAACTACCTTAATAGAGTTTTACCAGGTATGTACCCCATTCGGAATTTCACATTATTGCCTAACAGGCATTAACGTGCGTGTCTTTTCCATGCGCACGTTAAATAAAGGCATCTATTCTTTCACTTACTAATTCATAGGAATAGTTTTATGTAACTCGTATTATGTCGCTGCGCCTCGTTAAATGTTATGAAAGTTGTTTAACGACCCTGTCACAAAGTTTTTTCGTATCGTCTACAGCGGTCGATTCCCTCGATCTCGTCCTTCGGGGACATCAACACAGATCAGGACAGCTATGTCACTTCAGCTGACTAAAGTGCTGCAAGAGTCATTTGGCATGTCTTGTGGACGCTATTGTGGCGCTGTTTGATATTAGATTACAAGATGGCGGTGTGAGTTCTGATTTCGGCCACGTTCCAACTGATATTTGTAGCACTGTGCTAATATTGGTTTATTTAACGACTGTACCTTCAAAATTTATATTTGAACTTTTGCTTCCGGCCACCGTGATTCAAGATCTTAGACGAAGTTCAATGCGAAACAAAGAATTGGGGCCACGATTCTCCCGGCCACTGTGAAACCAACCCGTAGTTCGCCCCGAATGTGACCTCGCGTGTTATGACACCTTTCTCTTGGACCCCCGTAGCTCAAAAACCCCAGAACCGATCAAGCTCACTTTAGAACTTGAAAAATATATTTAAATAACCTACCTACCTACCAAGTTTTATCAAGATTGGATCAACGGTTCTGCAGTTATCGTCGGACAAACACACATACTTACAAACATACATACCTACAAACGGCGCATCCTGTAATTCGATTCTGAGACCTCGCTTTACATAGTCAACTAAAACTTCACTAGTTAAGCTAAGAAATCACAATTCAAAATTCAAAAAACACATTTTCACGAACGCTCAAGTTGTGGAAGGATCTCCCTGCTGAGGTCTTCCCAACCGACTACAGTATGGGGTTCATCAAAAGGGGTGTTTGCAAATTTTTAAAGGGTCGGCAACGCGCGTTTTTTGCCTCTGGTATTGCAGGCGTCCATAGGCTACCGTAACCACTTACCAACAGGTGGGCAGTAAGATTGTATGCTACCTTGGTAGTATAATAAAAAAACATTTCGCTGTAATGACATTTCCGTGTTGTATTGTCTGTTGAGGAGAATACCATTTGCGACAATTATGCAATCGACGCTAGATCGGACCATGATTAGAACTACTAAGAGAATTGGGCTGTGGCGGTCCCGGTCTGAAAATAGGAATACACCGTTATCTCTTGTGGATGTTTTAAGAGGTGACTAAGGGATTACGCCAGGGGTTGGCCAGCAGCACCAATACTGCGATTACCAATCAACCAGCCAATCGTGATGATTCCTATTCTATGGGGAGTCCTTGTCCAGCAGTGGACGACCACAGACTCATGAAGATGTTACACAGAATGTAACGAACAATAAGTGTGGGGATAAGGGAACTCATTCCAGACTTAACTCCCAACGTTTCTTCATGGTAGGCTACGCGGACAACCTTGCTATTCTGATATCGGGTCATTTTGCTAGTGTGGCGTGCAATATCATGAATAGTGCACTTAGGGTCGTCGAGGAGTGGTGCACAGAGTACGGATTGACCGTGAATCCAACTAAAACAGAGCTAGTAATGTTCACTAATAAGCGTAGCCTAGGTTCCTATAGGGTGCCTAGTCTCTTTGGTACGCAGTTGCACTTTTCCAATGAGGTTAAATATCTGGGTATAACTTTGGATAGTCAACTGAACTGGGCGAAACATCTAGACAACAAAATAAAGAAGGCCACGATATCATTCTGGCAATGTCGCAGAATGGTGGGCAAAACATGGGGTCTTAGCCCAAAGATAACCCAATGGCTTTACAACACGGTGATTAGACCTTCGTTAACATATGGTGCTCTAGTTTGGTGGCCCAGAACCAAACAGAGTACTATTATTAGTAAATTGCAAAAGTTCCAGAGATTGGCATGTGTGGCGACTACGGGTAGTATGAGAACGGCCCCAACGGCTGCCCTTGAAGCCTTAATAGGCCTAACCCCGCTGCACTTACACGTGCAACAGGAGGCAGCAGCCGCTGCCTACAGACTCAGGGCTTTAAATCTACTAATGCATGACACACGGGCCATCCACACTACCATCATAGACGATTTCGCAGATGGTTATCCACTGTTACTCTCCATTTATGATAGGGTACCCAAAAAACACATTATTTCTAAGAGCTTCACTGTATAATTACACAACGAGCCCAGTGACAGCTCGAACACTCACGAACTTAGAATATAAACAGATGGCTCTAAGATGAAGGCAGGAACCGGAGCGGGTACGTTTTCGGAAGATCTGAACATTCACTCGTCAGCGGCTTTGGGAGTGTGGAATTCCATCTTCCAAGCGGAATGCGTAGGCATAATCCAGGCTGCACACGCAGTGCTACGTAGGTTAACTGACTTTAACATCAGGATACTCTCTGACAGCGCTGCGGTACTACGAGCCCTGCAGAAAAGCGAACATACATCAGGGTTGACCATTCAGTGTCATAACCTGCTGGAAGAAGTAAGCAAGTCAAACAACATAACCTTTTAATAGATCAAGGGGCATAGCGGCTCACGAGGTAACGATGGGGCTGACGAACTGGCCAGATACGCTCCTGGATCCGTAAACGTACTGTTAATCTACACCAAGAGCTATGGGAAAATTTATCGGATTGTAGGCAGTCAAAAGAGGCGTTTCCGGACCTAAATCCGAAATACTCCCGTAAACTCCTCAATCTGAAGCGTGACAAGCTACGGCAGATCGTCGGGATTGTCACGGGTCACTGTGCTCTTAATAAACATTTATTTACTCTGGGTATTACAGATAGCCCCCTATGTAGAGGCTGTCTAGTAGCAGATTAGACGCCTGCGCATGGACTCGTGAAGTGCAGCGGCGTGGCGTCCCAGAGAAAAGCATACCTCGGGACACCGAGGACGCCCAGGCAGGCCTGCGCCAGCATTGGCGAGCTGCTAGCCTTCCTGAAGGACATCGGGTGGCTGGACTAGAAGCCTCCACCCATCACGCAAAAAGGGCCCGTTGGTCGCCTAGTTGCGGAGAAGAGTCTGCTCTACAAGTACAAGTACAAGTAAGGGAACTCATTCTCCATTATGCCACTTTTTTTGCCATCCGTCTCCTCACGTAGATGTCGTAAAAGCCGACTAAAGAATTAAACCAGGGGATGGACAGCAGCATCCACCTGAATACTCAACACCAATATTGCGTACATTTCACTAGAAACGGGATATTTACCATGATTTTTGAGTTTTGATTGTTCCCGATATTTCGGCACAGTTGCATGCGCCATGATCACGGGAGAACTAACTAAAGTCTTTAAGAGTAGATGTTATTGGCAGATATATCGATCTACCCTCTTTCTCATTATTTTATTACGAACAATTCCATGGTAAATATCCCGTTTCTAGTGAAAAGTATGTACATGACCATGATAGTTTCAAAAGTTACCAATATTGCGATCACCAATCCGCCTGCTAAGCGTGGTGATTATGGCAAGTCCCCCATTGCATATAATGGGGGAGGCCTCATCCAGCAGTGGATGTCTACCGGCCAATGATGATGTTTCAAAGGGCAAAAGCCTTGCGTAGGCGTGCACTGTGTCGCACGAAGAAGCTTGTAGCGCGAAAGATCACAGAGCACGTAATATTTCATCCTCTGTATTTTCTGTCCCACATAATCTAATCAAACTCAGCTTTGCAACACATAATTGGGAGGCCGCTTCCCAATTAGGGTAACACTCGAATCAGTGCGTGTCAGCTAAAAAATTAGAGTAACGCCTTTTTAGCCCCCGACGCAAACCGACGGGTATTGGGTTTGGTGTTACAAGTTTGACGTGTGTACAGCTCGTTCACCGTATGATGGCACCTGTAAATACTCCATGGCAGGTGCCAACTTACGGTGAACGGTCCGGCTCGTTCACCGTAAGATGGCACCTGTAAATACTCCATGGCAGGTGCTAACTTACGGTGAACGGTCCGGCTCGAAATGTTAATTTTCAACGACATCAGGCTCCAGGGTCTGATGATGATGAATACACACGATGAATAGGATCTAGGGTTATTTGTAGGTACCCCGCTGTCCATTATAGCTTTGCTCATTACGTTCCATCCACAGATTGCATGGAAGAGATCGCTCTAAGCGATAAGGTCGCACATTTTTTTTTTATATCTTTTTATTATTTTTGTGTTGTTTCTTTGTGGTGATCAATAAACAGTTAATCTATTTATCTATCTAGGATGCAACCGGTGACGGTACAAAAAATATTACAAAGTTTTCGATCGCAACTGCTTACAAAGCTCCGGTTTCGTACACGGCCGAAGCAGCACTGATTTCAGTGCGGTTTCATTTGTATGAGAACTGGTGACAAACACCGAAAATAGACAGGGTTTTATTTATTTATTTATATGTCTTTCGAATTTCCCTGGCATAATTCTGCATGCCTTGTGTTTAGAGAGACACTTAAATTCGTATAAAGTGAGTCAGCTGATCTTACTGTTCAAGCTGCAAAACTACTCTGGAAGAGTTATTGCTTTAGGTATGGTGGAGTAAAGTGCGCAGTAAGTCTCTATTATCTACGCCGTTAGAGCAGCGTGAATGAAGGCGAACGAACGTGGCGAGAATCTACAAGCTGACTCGATTCACACCCTAATACGTACTACACTATATCTAGCAGAGCGGGAGCTAGTGGTGATTTGCTTACGGGTGAAACTCCATGAAAGTTCAATGTGAAACTTAGACAGGAAACAGACAGCCAACACCCCCTATTTTTTATATTTAAATAAATATATATAAAACAAAGTCGTGTTAGTTACACCACTTATAACTCAAGATCGGCTGGACCGATGTTAGTTATATCTAACATCTTTTTGGTGGATTCTTCTCCGCTCCGAATAGCAGAATAAGTAATAAAATATCGGGGGGGGGGGGGGGGGGGGGGGCTGTTTTTCACCGGGGGCTACCCGTGCGAAGCCGGGGCGAGGCGCTAGTTACTTATATAATTATAGTAAAATAACATACCCAACAGTCACATTCATAGTCCTGACCCCATACAAGGATTCCCTGTGCCGTGGGTATCAGGAACTACGAGTAACATGGTACCACAACACCCAGACCAGGAACGAACATTGGTTCCGCAGAGGGAATCGAGCCCGTAACTTCTCGCATCTCAGCTACTCGCCTGCCACGCCACAGAGGTTGTCAAATTATGTTACTATTTGAATGCCTGCTCCGTACACAAGTTGGTCCCAGAAGCAACTTGTAAGTCAAATGGGGCATAACAGATCTATCTGAAGAACAGTGTGAGTGCAGAGCTCTTACGCAAAGTATGCTGCATTTGCTTTCTTTGCCCGACTACCTGCACCCGCGAGGAGGAGGTGGCGACCTACTGGAGCGAAATAATCTGATAATAAAATGAGCTTTTTGATACGATGAATTAATGAAGTGGATGTTACATTCAAAAACTCAAATCTGTGAAAGACCTTACTAATCGAATTTTTCAGCACCATAGGCCAGGCCAATGACCAAAAACACCAGCGTGGTACCAGATGGAAATAAACGTAGGGTGAGTTACATTTTTGATATCGTAAAATGTGTTGTGTTGTGTAGTTATTACTTCTTTGCGCAATGCTCGACGTGGCGCTGATTTTCAGTACGCTACTTGTACTTAGCCAACTTATTTTACCTCAATATGATTGCTTCAGCTCTATAAAGTAGGTTACTCACCAACGGCTCTCGCCCTACAGATCTAATGTGGCGCGAGCTTTTCTTTGTCCGACTTAACGTTTAATTAATTTTCTGTTTTGTTCTGTTTGCTTTAGTTAATGTACCAAACATCTGTGGATATTGTGTAGTCCCTTTTATTCGATGCAACTAGAGTTTCGCATAATGCACGTTGTTTTAGAGTGACCATGAACAAATTGTAAAGAAAAGTTGCAACATTTTTAAAATGATCTTTTTGATACGATGTATGAATGAAGTCAAAGGTACATTCAAAAACTCAAATTCAAAGGTCCATTCAAAAATGGAGAAGGTTTTCAATACGTCGGTAACTTTATTTGTTTATGGTATGTTACCTGATTACTCCAAGACGCCTAGACCGATTTGGAAAACTCTTGTTTGTTTTAAAGGGTAATACTTCCCAGGTGGTCTCATGGTCATCAGGTCAGGATCTGATGATGGGATCTTGGAGAAATCGAGGGAACTCTTCAAATTTTATATGCACGCTTGAAGCCATTTGTTTTTAGGGTTCCGTACCCAAAGGGTAAAACGGGTACTAAGGCTCGGCTGTCCGTTTGTCTGTCTGTCTGTCCATCTGTCACCAGGCTGTATCTCATGAACCGTGATAGTTAGACAGTTTAAATTTTCACAGATTTTTTCAACAGTATTTTTGTTGCTGCTATAACAACAAATACTAAAAAATAGATTAAAATAAATATTTAAGGGGGCTCCCATACAACTAACGTGATTTTTCCAAATATTGGTTAAGCAATGATCTGCGAGGTCAGTTTTTGGATGAGTGACCACTATTTGCGTGAAATTTTGATTTTTATTTTTTTACATACGTGATTTTTTGCCTTTTTTATAGATAATGGTACGGAACCCTTCGTGCGCAAGTCCTACTCGCACTTGCCGGTTTCTTTTTTAAAGCTTTGAATTCGTTTGATTTTTGTAAAAACGTTTGTATGTTACAAGCTTTTATTAAGCTTTTATTACGGAATATCTTAGTATGGAGTAGCATTTGAACCTCCGAGATTGGCACATAGGTAATCGGTGTTCATGGTACCTATCTATGGGAATTAGCACAATCGTTATTCCTAATTATTTTATATGTAAGTAGTTCTGAATAAATAGAGTGATAGGATATTTTAAAACGATTTTGTACTTTAAATTCAGCTTTGTAGTTTTTAAGATATAAGCAAAAATGAAAAAAACATCCAGTTATATCACAATGCTGAAGTTAGCATGCTATTAGCTTTTTTTATACAACTACAGGGTAAAGTGAACATTTTGTCATTTTGAGGGGGAGTGACTTTATAAATAAAGTGTTTTATATGTATGATAGTTTCTAATGTATTTATGTTGATATGGGCCTATTGTTTAGGTTAAGTGCATTTCTCAATAAGCTTGGAATAAAGACTTTGAATTTTGAATTTGAATTTTAAAAGTCCATGAACATTACAAAAAGACAATTTCACAAATTTATTACAAAATTATACTTTAATACTAATAATTTTAAAATATTATTTTTATACAAACATACAATTGAACATTAATAGTATTCAAATGTATTTTTTTTAATAAAACTGGGAAATAACCATTTGTAATTAGTTGATGCTTAAAATAACATGTGATGAAATTTTACCTATTCTATCACCGACATTAGTCCCTGATAGTTTTGTATGGGAAAACTATTTTGGACCATCCACCTTAAATTGGAGATTTACTTCTTCGATACACTTAACTTCATAATTTATTTACAGAAAGAATAATACAAGGTATGTACAAAATACATATGAAACAGTTGTGCTACCTGAAGACCGCTACAAGCGATCTAAAGGTAGCTCAACTGATAAACCAGACGGAAGCGTCCCTAAGATGCTGGCTGCATTGCCACGCTGAATGGCAATACTAATGCGTTGAGCCAGATAAGAGCCAGCTCTCGGGTCACGCGTCGCTTCGACCGGATGCCCTGAAAGAATTTTGAAAACGCGATGGGCCCCGGTACCCCACGGACCCAGAGTCTCGACCCCGAAAGGCTCAAATAAGTAAGCTCTGTCGAGACTTGCATATTTGCGTCTTTTGAGGTCCTCAGCGGAATCTGCCGCCGCACCGGCCCTAACTGATGTCCCGGACAGATGAGATGGCGCAAGGGTATCAACGCATGTAGCGTCCCACACCAAAGGCCTACCCTTCTCCCACGGAACAAGAGTCATGCCGTCAGGCCGCTTACCATCGTCACGAAACAGACCATTCGGTTCTAATAATGCTGCCTATTTTCCTGCAATACTGCCATCATAGCACTGGCTAGATTGTTTTCAGGTTGTAACTGGCTTCTAAAAAGAAGGTTAGCATTTAATTCGTATGATAGCTACTTTTAGGTAGGTATTAGAAGGTTCGCCGTGCCTTAGTTATTCCGATTCAAATAGTTCTTCCGGTGTGTAGGGAATAATCTCGAGGCGCTCCCGTGAGAATTTTATCTTAATTATATTTGAAGTTGGTTAGAAAGGTAAAGAAAAGAGCTAGCTATACCTCCATCACGTGTATCGTGAGATCTCAGAGGGCCTAGTACAGGTCTGTCAAAGTTTTTCATTCGGTACCCCCACCGTATTGTGAGTTTTTTTTTATTAACAAAATATTAATGAGTTTTTCTTTTTCAAGTTTAAAATTTTCATGAGTTTCTCAACAAGTCCGCCAGGGGACTTATCATTTTATGTAAACAAAAACGGCATTTCGACTCGCAATTTGGTTTTCTTGATTCCAAGCGGTTCCATATTACAAACCTGTACTAAGCCCTCTGTTCGGGCACCACTAATATTAATTAGTTGTATTATTCTATCTGTAAAAGTAACAACATACATAACACTAAGCTCCAAATTCAATGACTAGAAAATTAAGATATCAGCGCACGAGGAAGTGAGTACCGCTCTACCGTACGAGGCTTAGGTATCTTCGACTGCGCGAGCTTCAATAGAGTTTAATTTGATCCGTTGAAGGCTCTCGTCCAACTATTCAGCTGATAGAACACATTTCATTGAGAACTCTCCACGCCACACAACTTCCAAGATTTTCCAGCAACTCCTATCAAACTTAGGTATACGAGAAAACCGTATAACTAAGTTTGTATACCGTTAACGAGCTGAAACCTTTATTTAAAGTAAAGCTTTCCTAAGATGATGGCATTTGTTAAATAACAGTAAATAAATAATTAATATACAATGTGTATGTGCTCATTTTTGTAATGTTTATTTGATGGAACAATCAGATGGCCCATTAGATGTTAAGCGGTAAGTAACCTCTGCCTTTAACAATGCTTTTGCTCAAAGTTCACTTCCACCTAGTAATCACCCTTTGTGGCATTACACTACGTCCGCCACCCTGTGACATATAGATGAAAAGTCTCATGTGTCTGTAATTTCACCGGCACCCATAACTTTTAAACCAGAACACAGAAATGCGAGCACTGCTTTGCGGTAGAAATAGGTATGGTGGTAGTACTTCCCCGGACGAACTTTTTCACAAAAAAGCTCTACTACTAAGAAATACACTTAATCAAAAACCAAAACCATTATGATGGCTTTCACGCCATCATAAGAAAGCGCTGTGCGTCTCTCATGGAACGCCTGCGTGGCAGCCCCAACACCATTCTAAACACCTTAGCGGATAGGTGGGACTCTCCGATTTTGGGGCACTGGATAAGCCTGCATACAACACTTTTTAAGGGGCGGTGCCCCGGTATCTGAGGGTAGATCCGGTGTCTGTGTAGGTAGGTACTTATTTGTTGTGTTGTTTGTGCCTAGTTGTTGTAATTATACTTAAATAATAATTTGTAATTTGTGTGTATTGAAAATGTATTAATGTGTCTTTGTTATGTCTGTGTGTAATTATGCGCTACCAGCCTGAAATAAATGAATTTGAATTTGAATTTGAATTATGACAAATTTTCACTAGAAACGCGATATTTACCATGATTTTTGAGTTTTTGTCGGGAACATTTAAAACTCAAAAATCATGGTAAATATCCCGTTTCTAGTGAAAATTATGTACATAACCATGATAGTTTCAAAAGTCATTATAACTAAGTAGTTTATTTTATTTTTGTGTAATTTTTTTGTTTGTGGAAACCACTGTTTGATTTTTGCCAACATATTACGAAAAACTCTATATAATACATACATCAATGGCTGCCACTACACTATCTTAAGGTGGGGTATAACGCAAAATTACCAATCATAGATTTGATTTTTAACTGAATAAATCAAATACAATATTCAAATTATAAAGATGCATGGATACTACATTAAAATTCCGAGGGATCACTCTACCAGAAACACGATAGGGCAATATTTTCTCGATAGAAAAAAAAAACCAAAGTTACGTCTATTTTTTGCCTTTATTCGATTGTTTATTAAAATAGTGCTTATTATTGAGTAAACAAATAGTGAAATAAAGTCAATACAACAAAGCCGAGGGCTTACACTAGGGGTTTTGTAAAATTATCTATATTTTACGAGATATTCAATAAAAACCGCTTTTTTGTGCAGCGCCAGACTTTTTTTTTGTATGAAGTTTTCTGCCTAGGGTTGGCGCAGTCTTAAGCCCTTGCTTTACCGATTTATCGATAAAGCCAACCCGATAACCCGTAGGCAATACTAATTATATTTCAACAATAACGTAATAACCGCGGCATTATTCAAATGGGCTCGTATGATGCGAGTATATCAAACGAATTACGGATATTAAGGTTACTGCCATTCAGCTTATTCGTGTTCTAATGTTTGTCGTAAAATTTTATGAGGAATCTACCTTATGCTTTGATTGCACGACCATTGAGGTGGGATGTATGTGTACTGATGCGGATCATTGGGTAATAATCTCACACCGACTGTACAAAACCTGAGAAAATGTTAGTAGTGACGAGTTTGCCCCCGAGGTATGGAAGTCAAAAGTAGCACAAAAAATGGTGTAGTGACGAAATAACTCTAATTAATATTTTAATATAATTTTTGTATACAAGGACTTTTCTGATTATTTCGTGATAGTAAGACTGTTGAAATTTTCACAAATGATGTATTTCTGTTGCCTCTATAACAACTTATACTAAAAAACTGAATAAAATTAATATTTAAGGGTGCTACAACACAAAAAAAAAAGTTTTTTTTTTGCCGTTTTTGTAGCCGGAACCCTTCGTGTGCGTGTCAGACTCGCACTTGGCCGATTTTTAAAATATTGTACATACCTACTTGTATCAGTTGTAATATTCTTTCGTAGGAGTGGAATACACTGCCGTCATTTATAGTCATTTATAGTCATTTATAGTCATTTATTGATAAATTATCATTATACGTCAAAAACATAGTGTAAAACAATAAAAAGTTGTCCGTTGTCTGTCTTTCCTGAAAACTATAATCTGGGTAATCTTCAAGTCTAGAGTGAATTAGATAGATTAATAATAAATAAATTAACTGCCTTCTAGACCTTTGTGCTCCATCTTCGGCCACATCGTCACTTACCTACAGGTGAGATCGTGGTAAAACAAAGGTCTATCAATGTTAAAAAAAAAAAAAAAAAAAGTTTATAAATGTATTTTTTATTAGGAATACCATAACTATCTACGTTAAAGCAATATCAACATGATATTGCAATCTGTCATGTCTTCAAGGATAACATTTCCGACATCGCTTTTCTAGTTCGCGTAAACAGTCTCAATAAATTCTTCACGTTGATCCACGGATGAACCTTGTGACGTATGAAAATGGAGGGTTCAGAAGGCTCCGAGGAAACTCAAGAATCATCCGAGATTCCATCTTATCCTATGTATCACTGCCAAGACATAAATCAACAGATATGGACAATTGAAAGTAATACCACAGAATAAATAATAGTGGTTTTACATAAATTCAGACATGTTTCGATGCTGTAAAAGGCTTCAATTCAATAAGCTTTGGTTTCCTTAAAAGGGGGGGGCGTCCGTATGGTAAACGTAATATAAAGTTACACGTAGACTTACAAATAAATTACTACAAAGAAAATTATTATTTGGACGAAAGAAGCGAGTCCTCTAATAACGTGTTACACCATATTAGTGGTACACTTTATGAAAAAACTATCAAACCTCTAGATTTGTAATTTCACGTAGTCATTTAAATTAGTGTCTACAATGTTTAAACATAAAAAATCTAAAAACAAGTAAAAAAAATATAGCTAGCCCTTCTAAAGCTGTGTTTTTAGCTAGTTTAACTAAAATAACGGTAACCACTATTGCAATATGACGACAGAAATTGAATGACCGATCGTCAAAAATAATGCTACGCCTCCGCGATACTACGGCCGCTCCTGTTGCCTGTGGCCGTGATGCTCTAAGTTTAGGTACTGTCGTGATATTACACTAAGATCTATGGATATTACGGTCAATGTTTAGCTAAAGCTACGTAATGTGACGACGAACTATTTTTTTTTTTTTTTTTTACTACCTGTATGACGGAACAAGCAGATGGCCCACCTGATGTTAAGCAGTAACCTTTGCCTATGAACAGTGCATTACCTCATAGGTCA
The DNA here is from genome assembly GCA_932527175.1 of Operophtera brumata. NCBI lineage: Eukaryota > Metazoa > Arthropoda > Insecta > Lepidoptera > Geometridae > Operophtera > Operophtera brumata. The sequence goes on along the minus strand of OW052237.1, from coordinate 8,002,376 downwards.
CGTCCACCTAGGACGCACCCTATGTGGCATTGCACTGCGCCCGCCACCCTGAGACATAAAGATGAGAAGTCTCATGTGCCTGTAATTTCACCGGCACCCTTACCCTTCAAACCGAAACACAGCAATGCGAGCACTCCTGCTTTGCGGCAGAAACAGGTATGGTGGTAATACTTCCCTGTTCGAACTCTTTCACAAAAAAGCTCTACTACTACTCGTCGTCGTCGTTTCGTATGAGGTAGTGCTGGCCTCTGGTGTCAGAGTTTGTCAAGCCGCCCGAGGGCCTCTGACATGGCTTATCGACTGCTATTAATCAATAACAGCCGGGACCGACAGCTTAACGTGCCCTCCGAAGCACAGAGCGATGGAAATCCGCACATAACTTAGAAAATTCATTGGTGCGGAGCCTAGGATCGAACCCGGTATCGTTGGATTCTGAGTTGCACTATTGAACCGTTAGGCTACCATCGCTCTCTCTACTACTACTAAACTATATGAGTTAATTTTATACAAACTTTAAAAACCCCCGACTATTTTGAGTCAACGACTAGATGACACCACAGGAATTAATAGAACGCGCTATCCAGATGTCATTACAAGAAAATGCATGAGTTCCCTTCAAAAAAAAATATTGCTAGCGGTCCTGGAAACGGTTGCACCCATTTCCACCAAACATAGCTAAGAACATTATCGGTCAAGCCACCTTTCAAAAAACTTAATCAAAATCGGTACATTCGTTTAGGAGCTACAATGCCACAGACAGAGTCACAGATACACACACATGTCAAACTTATAGCACCCCTCTTTTTTTTTTATATCGCTTGTTATTTAGAGTAGGTATTTAAGTAAATTATGTTAATCATTTAAGCTCGACCTATGATTCACAAATAGCTCTACCACCCACTCTACATTACACAAAGGTTAGCTGGAATAAAATGCTAATTAGCATTAAGTTCACCTATGTACTGCTTTTTTGTCTTGTGCATTAAATAATTTTCTATCTATCTATCTATCTTTTTGGTAAGTGGTGATAAAATACCTATGGGCTATAAAAAACAGTAATTTATAAAATAATATTATACGGCTCTTTGAAAGTCTAGACACTGATATATCTAATAAAGTTCGATATTCTGCCGATGCGACTATGTTGTAACTGAGTAAGCAACAACTGTAAAAAATCTTTTTATTTTACGCTACATTTTTACTAACTCTTGTAGTTGGGAGAGGGCTGCAGTGGATTTTATTATTTAACTTGGACAGAAAGAGGAAACAAAGACAGTTTTGTAGGAATTCATCAAAAGTTTTGATTGTATTACGTACTCGACTCTGAGTACTTGCTAATCTTTCGACGCCTGGCTCGGTGTATTCTTTCCCAAACTTTGGGTGTGATACTCATTTAATAAAGTTGTTAGGAAACATCGTAGGATTAACTAAACTTTGCGTTTAAAGCGGAGTATTTTCGACACTACTCCATTAAAGTTCAAAACAGACGCTTTTACATATTTTATGAAGAAAAAAAAAAAAAAAAAAAAAACTTTCTTAAAATACTACTAGTGGCCTGTGATAATCTGAACAATCAAAATAAACCCAAACCAGCCTACCATCATCGGGAGATCCGTTGTCTACCCTCCGTCTCCATCATCAGATCAGCTCGCTGTCACCATATTATGAATTGGTTATTTTAGGGAACATGTCAGGTATTTACGCAAAAGGCGATAGTTATGCAATTTTATTGTCTATGGCAAGATGCACAAAACTGTTAGAAAAGGAACAGAAGTCAGGCTTATAGGACATCAAAATTTCCAGGAAGTTATGAAACCAAACATGTCACCTCATACTTGCGACTAAACATGGAAAAAAAACATCCTAAATTAGGTTGTTTTATCATAATTTATATAAATTACCCATTATTTATTATTCATTTTTTATTAATTTCCTTACTATTAAAATGTACAAACGTACGAGAGACGTCGTTTCAAGATAGATAACTACAGATTCACACTTTAATGCGCAATAGGTTCACAGCATGCCTAATATAACGAGCTCTAGAATATTTAAGTTTTGATAAGAGTTCTTACAGTTTTCAAGAAGAAAAATATATACAGGTATGTACATTCTTAAGCGTTTAATCTAGTGAAATCATAAATTCTATACACTATTTGAATTACTTCACTCGATAAAAATACATATCAAAGATACCACCTTTTTAAAATTTAAATACCATTTTAGACTTACTTCTAACACGTTTTAATTTTTGAAAGATTTTGCAACTTATTAATTATTATTTGAGTTAGTGAAAATTTAACAAAACTCTAAAGGGCATTTTTCTATTATTATTCTATACACAAAAACACGGTATTAGAGCGTGAGCTCGCCTTCACCTCATACAAAAATGTTCGTTGAAACTGGTTGAACCTATAGCGCCTTAATATGTTTGTAAGGCTAACGTGTTAAGGTTGTTCCTCGTGGTCAGCTAGGCACGACAGCGTCAATAGATGGCGCTGTTGCCAAATTTTGAAGTATTTTATGTATTTATGAATTAAAATGTGCATATTATGTCATAACACTAACGTTCACGCAAATGGTGGTTTATTTGCTATGTACCTAGCTATATTTCAGGTTATTTTAGTCTCTAGTTTTAACATACTTGTGCCGAGCAAATTCCGAGCAATATGAAAGCCTACTCACGCACACAGTCAAGGATATTATTGTATTAGAACTATAAGCTAATTTCGGCGCGCGAATTTCAAAATAGTTGGACTAGCGGCTTGGACTGTCGACTCAGAACTTCTGAACCCACGTTACTGCGTTCGATTCTATACTGCCTATATTTTTTGTATTTTTTTTTTACTTTTTTTTTGTGAACCAGTGACTAGATCTCTCGACACTAAAACCACAGTACTGGGTTCGATACCAGACTATTTTTTTTTTATAAATGTTTTTGTAATGATCTACAAAATACACTGATTCTGCTTCAGCCAATATTATGTTTGTGAAGTGAGTGTTGTGGTGTGTCCTTATTTCAAATCAAAAAGTAGGTACTCGATTCTTAACCGACCTCAACAAATGGAGGAGGTTATCAATTCCAGAGTTTTTTATTATGTTTGTTACCTCATACCATTCACGTAACGATTAGGAAAAAAAATTACATGATATACTTCCAGATTGGTGCCATTTTCATTAAAATGTTTTTCTGATGATGGAATCCATGAAGATTGAGGGAACTCCTCAAATATTATAGGCACACATATATCAATTTCGGTATTTTCAGCAACAAGTCAAGCATTGCATTCAGAATGTTTTTTGTTTTTTATACTACTAGAATGACGGAACATGCTGATGGCCCACCTGATGTTAAGCGGTAACCTCTGCCTATGAACAGTGCATTACCTCATAGGTCACGTCCACCTAGGACGCGCCCTATGTGGCATTGCACTGCGCCCGCCACCCTGAGACATAAAGGTGAAACGTCTCATGTGCCTGTAATTTCACCGGCACCCTTACCCTTCAAACCGGAACACAGCAATGCGAGGACTACTGCTTTGCGGCAGAAATAGGTATGGTGGTAGTACTTCCCCGGACGAACTCTTACACAAAAAAGCTCTACTACTACTATATTTCACGGGTGGCAACAATGGTGTCTCCTGCGATATCCGATTGAGCTGAAATTTGGCATACTCGTACCTATCTAGTTCCGATGACAGTACAATACTATGGTGAAAGCGAGCTGATCTGATGATGGAGACGGAACGTGGACAGCGGAACTCCTCGATGGATAATAGTAAACTGGCCGTGCTTAGGCTCATTTTCATCAGCACACTAATTTTATTAAGTCTTATACCTGGACTTGTAGTTAGCTTGTAGTTCCTGACTGCTAGCTTATTTCAGGAATGTATTATACTGGAAGAAAGCATTAGCAGAGTCAGTCGTGGGAAGCAATGGCGGCGATGAGCTCACCACTTGTCACGTGTATTTCCCACGATGGTGCAACCCACAGTGAAAAGAGGCACATGAGAGGCTCTGCTTACTCTTTCGGGGAAAAAGGCGTGTGTCTATGTATGTATTTATGTTGTATTGGGTATAAATTCCTAGCTATGAAGAAGTTTTTCAGGGTTCCGAAAAAAAAAAATACGGAACCCTTATGGATTCGTCATGTATGTCTGTCTGTCCGTGTATGTCACAGCCACTTTTTTCCGAAACTAATTTTCACACAAAAATAGAAAAAAACAATAAGTTTTTGGGGTTCCCCATACTTAAAACTGAAACACATTTTTTTTTCATCAAACCTGTGTGGGGTATCAATGGATAGGTCTTCGAAAATGATATTGAGGTTTCTAATATCATTTTTTTCTAAACTGAATAGTTTGCGAGAGAGAGAATGATAAAACTAAACAAAAAAAATGGTGAACATTACCATGTAAACTTCCAACGAAAATCGTTTTGAAAGAGATCTAGTACGTAGTTTTTTTTAATATATCATAAGTTGTAAACCATCCAAGAACTTTTATGTTATGTTACTTGCTGCTACGGAACCCTTCATGGGCGAGTCCGACTCGCACTTGGCCGCTTTTTTTTCTAAAGATTTATTTACTTTCAGCTTTTATTGATAGATCATCAACTGAAGTCCACGGCTGGGCATAGGCCTCCCCCATAATATAATGCACATAGAAACTTTATTTTACGCCGCATAAATGGCTATTGCTTTACAAAGCACAAGTAAGGCCGCACGTAGAAACTGTTCCCATCTATGGCACGGGGCACCCAAGTACCAGCTGCTTCGTTTTGACTCCTTACAGAGAAGAGCCATTAGCATCATCGGTGACCCCAAGCTCTCCGATACTCTAGAACCGCTTAGCCAACGCAGAGCTATCGGATCTCTTTGCGTGATCTACCGCCTCTACAACGGGGAATGTTCTGACGAGCTTTCCGATCTCATCCTCGCATCGAGATTTTACCATCGCTCTTCCCGGCACCGTGACAAAGCTCATCCGCACATCATAGAACCCTGGGTTTCTCGAACGACTCGTTTCTCGAGATCATTTCTTCCCCATAAAGTACTATTATTTATTCTGTGCCTATAAACTATGGAATGAGCTTCCATCTGAGGTTTTCCCGTGTCGTACATGTCGTACGTAACCATGTTTTATTTCATGAAAAATGGTCATAAATTCCTTCAGGGTAGGCAGCGCATCGACAATTACCCCCAGTGTTGCCGGTGTCTATAAGCGACGGTGACCACTTCACATCAGGCCGTATGCTAGTTAGCCAATTTGTATCATAAAAAATAAAAAAAAAACTGCCAAGTGCAAGTCGGACTCTAGCACGAAGGGTTCCATACAATAATCTAAAATTAAAATTTAAATTACACGCAAATGTACCAGCCATCACCCAATCACGCAACAGGGGGACAGATCCAACTTTTTTGTTCTAACTGTCACCTTAGGGGGGACAGATCAGTGTGACAAATGGGAATAATTCGTCGCGCTCCATTTCCATTATTGTGATGTCTTGAGTTTGAGAAATAAAGCCGACGAAGTAACAATTCTTCATTGAGGAAATCCGCAGTTGACCCTATTTTCAACAAGTTTTTTTTTTTTTTTTAACATTGATAGACCTTTGTTTGTGCACGATCTCACCTGTTGGTAAGTGACGATGCGGCCGAAGATGGAGCACAAAGGTCTAGAAGGCACCTATTCACTCTAGCCTTGAAGAGGTCCAGATTATAGTTGAGTTAGTAATTAATTTTGTAAAAATTTAAAAAAAAACCCCAACGCTGAACGGCTGAACCGATTTTGATCAAACAAAGCTAAGAACACTCCCGAAAAATAAACCTTTCAAACAAAAAAAAACGATTTCGGTTCATCCGTTTGGGAGCTACGATGGGACAGACAGACACACACACACACAGACACGTCAAACTTATAATACCCCTTCGTTTTTCGTCGGGGGTTAAAAGAGAGAATAACCCATTCAATAAAAATTAATTATATTATTTTTAATTTCGAGGCCTTTGCGACTTGCGAGACAATGAGGGAAAGGATTGCATTTCAAAAAGGCTAATTCTCCTTAAAAAAAAAAGATTGTTAATTTGTATTACACTATGTATAAAATATTTATCTTTTTTATGTTTTTTTATTTATCTTCACTATTATTTTGTATTTTTTAACCCCCGACGAAAAACGAAGGGGTGTTATAAGTTTGACGTGTCTGTGTGTGTGTGTGTGTGTCTGTATGGCCCAACGTGGCTCCCGAACGGATGAACCGAAATCGTTTTTTGTTTTTGTTTGATAGGTGTATTTGTCTGGAGTGTTCTTAGCTTTGTTGGATCAAAATCGGTTCAGCCGTTTTATTTCGTTCGGTTTTTTTTTAAGTTTTACAAAATTAATTCCCTGTAAATATGTAAACTTTGTTGTTTTGTTTGTTTGTTTGTTTGCCAAGCTGCGGTGAAATGGCTAGTACAGTATAAACACAATTACCTACTAGTAATAAATTAGTGCTTAGGAACGTACCATCTGGACTAGCGCCTAGAAAGGAATGGAATCGCTTCGAAGCGAATGTCTTTTGGCTAGGCCGGCTGATATGCATTGCATGCAAATAATATTATGGAAATTAAAAAAAAAAGTGGCCAAGTGCGAGTCGGAGTCGCCCATGAAGGGTTCCGTAGCAGCAAGTAACATAATATCAAAGTTCTTGGATGGTTTACGATTTATGACGTATTAAAAAAAAACTACTAACTAGATCTCGTTCAAACCAATTTTCGTTGGAAGTTTACATGGTAATGTACATTTTTTTTTTAGTTTTATCATTCTCTTATTTTAGAAGTTACGGGGTTGGGGACTTTTTACCACTTTGGAAGTGTCTGTCGTGCAAACTATTCAGTTTAGAAAAAAGTTATATTATAAACCTCAATATCATTTTTGAAGACCTATACATAGATACCCCACACCAACGGGTTTGATGAAAAAAAAAATTGAGTTTCAGTTCTAAGTACTAATACTTAGAACTGAACCCCCATTTTTTTTTTGTTTTTTTCTATTTTTTTGTGAAAATCTGAATGCGGTTCACAGAATACACCTACTTACCAAGTTTCAACAGCATAGATCCTATAGTTTCGGAAAAAAGTGGCTGTGACATACACGAACAGACATAACATGTCATAGTAAGATGAACTCTTGTCTTCTAAGCAGGAGGCAAAATGTTCAATACCCACCCTGGGCCTGCATATCTGAATCTTCCGAAGACCCTAACTCGCAATTATAATGAATAAGACCCCTAGGAATCATTTCAACGAATTTGTTTGAAGATTGTAGTTTCACCTACCTACTCAGAACTGACTTCGACTGAAACAAGGCAATACTATGTTTTTTTTTTTAATATTGAATGAGCGAAGCGAGTTCTCTGATTCAACTTGGAAGAATTGGCATTTGTATGTATGTATGTATGTATGTTTGTCCGAGCATAACTTCCGAACCGTTAATCCGATCTTCATGAAATTTGATTGGGAGGTGATAGTATTGGTACAATTTGTTGGTAAGGTTATGAGCTATATCGGTCGGGGGGTTGTTGAGATATTGGGGTCCAAGAGGAGGTAAAAAAAAGTGAGAATATCAGATCAAATGTGGTGTCATATGAAAGTTCCTCGCTTCGACATTTCAAAACTATTTTAGTTTTTGAGATGTTAGGGTAAATCAAAAATGTAAAAAAACAAAACCTCTAGGGTACTTCCACTAATCCTACAACGCTGTTTTTTTTACGTTTGTAGCTTTTATGATACAAATACTGGGAAAAGTCTAAAATTTATGAATCTTGAAACTTGTAGGTACCTACTCTATAAAATAACAACCAGTGTATAACATTCTTTGTTGACCTCCCGTTTCTAGGAATTTTAACGACGTTGAAGGTCTAACTTTTCGAACCACATGTGGATGTACATAGATATTTTTTCGAAATAAATAAGGTAACCTACCTAAACCGTGTGTATTCGTGAGGTCTCAGTTCAAAAAACCTTGTGCGTAAATATATAGGTAATTATGATCAGCTAGTAGTATTTAATTTATTTTTTACGTAATTAAGATAATATTATATTTGTCTGTAATTTCTGTCTAGTTGTTTGTAATTTAATTTTCTCCCATTATTTATACAAAGTTCATATGTAGAGACCTTGCAATGCATTGCGGCCTCCGGCTGTCTGGCTGATTCGCATACACATGTCCAATCCTAAATGTTTGTTTTTCTAATATTTTCTATCCGAGCTAATTATGATATGACAGATCGAAGCGGCAACAGCGCTTAGCCGGCGTAAGTCACGAGCTGACAACGTCGCGTGTAAGTGACATGTTACTGTTATCTAATCTGCGGCTATGTGTGTGACACTGTCAGTGTACACTCACACACTGACATAAATGAACTAAAATTTCGATGTTATTTTCGCTATTAATCCACTGTTTTCTTCAACCAAATATGTGTTGACGCAAATAATGACCAATATAAAAGCCAACAACAGTAATTTCAGTGTAAAATTATACTCTGTTTGCCCATATTTGTGCTAATACGTTTGTATGGAAAAGCGACCACCTTAATTTGGTTTTTCTAAAGCCTGAAAGTCGTCGGTCGTAAAAGGCGCCGCACACGAGTGCCACGACGACAAAAGACCTCATTAAAAGTTAATTTGATTTGCGCGCATGGTGTCAGAATCATCTTGTACTTGTGTGAGCTTGTACATAAGGCCACTTGCGTAGGTTATATTATATGCATCGTGTACACTACGGTGTGAAGAATTGCGTGAAACCAGTGAGTCGCGCGAGTAACCCGCTATGACCAAGGCTATCCTCTAGACATTACTATCATGAAAATTTAAATGTGATCCAAAAATTCAGTTCCAGCGGGACTCGTACCCGCATCTTCGCCTGTAATCGGCGATGCCTTTACCAGTTAGGGCATAGAACGAGCTATGACCACAGAATAAATAATAGTATAGCGCCGATGGGGGCCATCTACAGGTGTTTCATTTGGAAACCTTCTGTACGATGTCCGAAATTAGTTCGAACCATAAACCACACTTTATCGATAACATAAAATTTAAATGTCATGTAAAATCCCTTCCAGCGGGACTCAAACCCGCATCTTCGCCTGTAATCGGCGATGCCTTTCACTATCTTGTTTCATACTTTATAGAGCGTGATTTTTCAGTAGCCGGGTTTTGGTTTTTAAACTTATGTTTCCCTCTGTGACTTTCCGTGCCCTTTACAGTATTATGAAGACAACTTAAGGCCAGATTTATACATATGTGGTGATATGCGTGAGTGGCTCCGGGATCGTGGTCGGCTCCAGTTTAATTAATCTGGATTTGATGAGGGCTTAAGTTTGTGCGACGCGTGACGGATCGGGAGCTCTGCGTCCCGGGCCGTCTACTGCGGTTTAAAACGGATTTACCTCTCATTCCGCCCCCACACAATTTGTACACAAGAAGTTTCATTCCAAGTTTTATACTTGAGGAAGCATTTTCTGTGTTTTAACGCCATTTCATATTCTCTTTTACATTAAGTGTATGTGGTAGCAATTTTGTAAAAAAAACATATTTTGGTTCTGCTTGTCTTCCTTTATCAGTCCAATCTTTTAATTATGAATTCTAAATGACTTGAGAGATGCATAATCTCATTTTCAGCACCAAACGCGGTCCGGCTGCGGTGCGGTATGATGTGTCGTCTGTCAGTCTAAATTATAGCTATACCCTACCTAATATTAGCTAGTTTTAGCTTTAGCTTTACCTGGTTTTTGAAATATCTTGGAGTTTACTCTTTCCTTTAATATGCAAAACACATGAAAATAGCATTAAATTTGAGACAATAGCGCCGGGTGCAGTGTTGTGTTGCAAAGTAAGTATCATGAGCACGTAATGCAACCCTGAGCTCTAAGCTCAATGGAATTACAGCCAGGTATCTGCGGCATACGCGCCCAAATTCCCCAGGAAATTAACTTTAGTAGGTAAGCGTGTCAGCTGTTGACCTGACCACACTAGCAACAGACCTTTCTCCGATGGCCCGATTCAGCTTTTAGCCCAACTGAAGCTTTCTACAGATGTTTTCATACAAATTATTGTACATAGGCGGTTAGGATAATAGGATACACAACGTAACAAGTCTTTAGAGAAATGCGGCCTAAGGTAGTGCATGATAAAATTAAAAATGACAAAAATCAACGTCTTATATCACAGTATAAGGAAATCCTTATTCTGATCAACTGCATTCAACTTATTATTATCCTAAAAAGTCAAAGAGACTGATACTTTAAGTATGTAATTGTAATATACTTTATCGAAAATATTAGCTTAAAATATTAATTATCTAGGAACGTACACATAATAGGTCAAAGACAAAATAATAGGTATCACAAAAAATCTTTCGTATATTTTAATGAATACTCTGTTAATTTAGGTACAAACTCTTTTCTTTCTTGATAATTCGTAATTCTTTCTAGGTTTGGTCACGTTGGAACAGGAGTAAATTTGGTTTATATAAGATGCCGTGGTGTGTCCGGCCTAAGAATAGACCCCTCCATCTCCTCCCATGGATGTCGTAAGAGCCGACTAAGGGATTACCCGGACTTGTTAGTAAGATTTGTTGGTATAAGATTTGTCCTGGCTGCTAGCTTATTATAGAATGTGTTATTACTGGAAGAAAGCGTTAGTTGAGTCAGTCGTGGGAAGCAATGGCGGCGATGAGCTCACCACTTGTCACGTCTATATTCCACGATGGTGCAACCCACTGTGAAAAGCGGCCCATTGAGGCTCTGCCTACCCCTTCGGGGAAAAAGGCGTGTGTCTATGTATGTATGTATGTATAAGATGATTCAAAATAATCCTTGTGATTTTAATAAATTAAATATTTTTGACTAGACTTAATTCCATCAAAAATTAATAAGATAGTATACAGTAGGTACATATAAAATAACAAAGTAACATCACAAGTCTTAGTTAAGACTCGGTTAATCTAGGTTACTTTCCACTTACTTTCCAGACCTACTTTTTCCTGATAGGTAAGCGATCGTAGAGGTTCTACAAAATATCTTGACAAGCATGTGGCGAGTACTAATTCGAGCTGAATACCAATGTACTGAACGTGGAAAGTTCAAAGTAAATTAAAATACAGAAATATCTTTAAAAACACGCTGTTTCTAAAAACAAAGTTTTTTTAAAAACATCGGCAGCAAAAACGGTTTAATAGCGAATTAAGCAGATCGTAAAATATGCGATGACTTCCGCTACGTGAAACAAAATCCATTACATTAATGTTAAAGAAGAGCAACAATACGTCACTGTCAGGGGAGAGTGCGGGTCGGGAAGTGATTTCAAAGGCGGAATGCCCGGTACGTGGCCCGACTGCAGATTACTGCCACGTGAACTACATTAATATTTCTAGGAATTAGCGGACGTGACTGCTTCATCAGCTTGACTATCGAATTTTAATAGCTCCCTTTATGTTTCAATTTTAGCGACGTGCGAGCGGTTAGGCCAGACACGTCTGGTGGATGGCTAGATCGTGGCTTTATGCGTTCCTTTAGATTTCACTAACTCTAGTCCTATAAATAAAATCCTATATATAAAATAAATCTATATTCATATACAGGTATATCTATACCTGTTAATAGATTCATCGGGGGGTACGGTAGGGTCGATTGAAACTTACCCTAAAGATCAAGCGTAAAAAAATATTGGTTTTGAGTCGACAACAGAATACCCGCAAAATTATTGTAGAAGCATAGTTTTCAAATTGTTAATTCTAAAATAGTAAACCGGTGCGGAGGCCTGCAATGCTCTAAGAAGTGAAAAATGCAAAAATAATCTAATTTTATATTCTCTGTCCGAAGGACCTGTAAGAATAGAAGTTTAGAATTATTTACTGTCATAGAAGTACCACATTAACAAGATTTATAAAGTTATAAGAACTAAATAAAGTGCTAAGAACTACGACTTGTAAGCATGGTTCAATATATTTATGACAGGAAGTTAATGTTTACCCGAGCGAAGCCGGGTTCGCAGCTAGTTAATAATTTTATTTCAGCTCATTTGTTCATCTTACTATCAGTATGAACGGACTTCAGCTGTTACGTAAGCGACCAGATACGACATACCGAAGACGGGAAGAATAGTGAGTACAAGTTGAGTACCATACAAGTTGCTGTTCATCATCAGCAAACTTAAGTCCACTGCTGGATGAAGCCTCTCCATGGAATGCAACGCATACAAGTTGCCATAATCACCACGCTTGGCAGGTGGATTGGTGATCACAGTATTGATGTTGATTACTCAGGTGGATGAGACTGCCTAACGCGTGGTGTAACCCCTCAGTAGGCTTTTACGACATGGGAAGAGACGAATGGCCTAGAAAGAGATGGATGGACTGTGTGAAAGATAAAATGTCTGGGAAAGGTATGATTACTGATATGACGGGAGATAAAAGAGAATCGAAGAAAATAATACGTGCCGACCCCACTTAAGTGGGATAAGGGCAGGGAGATGATGATGATGGTAAAAGACGGAGGGGTCTATTGTTAGGCCGGATATGCAACGAAAATGGTAGTAAGAGTTGCTGTTAGAATGTATATATTATATAAGTCACTACAGTTTGATTTTGTCGGGTCATTGCATCTTATGTCTTCTTAATAAGACACAGGATAACGGTACAATAAGGAATTTACACAATACGTTTGCCAAGACTGAATATTTAACATACATAATGCATACACCTGAGAAATCTTCAAAAGCGATTGCATACCGAATCAAGTGTCACTATTATCATGTACACACGGCTTACCAAGACAAGTCATCGTACACGAATACCAAGAATACGATTTCACAATGCAAATTAAGAACAGTAAAGACACTAGGATGACATGCCAATTACGATTCGGTAATCGGGATTATGGTAAATAAAAAGACACTAAAAAGATTATTAGTAATTGTTATGTATTAACCATCGAGCAACGCAGGCCTCCGTACCGGTATTAACATAACATTGCCCCGCGCTTCGAATAGACAATTAAATGATCAGTGTACAAGCCGGTGTTTCACTCGGTCACATCCTTTGGACAACTCCCTCAGTTAAACACAGAACACGTGGCGATGACCGAATACAGATTACATAATAAATTAGATAAATTTTCAAGACCGTAGTTGTCAGAAAGTTTTGTAGAGCATTTTACAAGCTTTTATGTATGTTAGTTAGTGTGGGACAAGTCTTAAAACTGAATTTTGAACCAATTAATGTAGATCGATTGAGCTACTGTTCACACACACTGTTCTTCAGAAAATAGAACGATTAATTATACCCGATTTGGCTAAGTTGCTTCTGCAGCGAACAACCTGAGTATGGAGTCAAATTACTTCCAAATTGGCTAATGCCGTTAATTTCCAGGAGGCAGACGTTCTTCCGGAGTAATACAGTCTACTGGAGGAGGTTCTTTGGTCTTCTATAGCGCATTTTGCTTCCGCTGCAAAGAAGCCGTGTGTGTTATTAAACATCTACGGCTCTTGAGAGGGGCATGTGGTGGCCGATATTGAAATAGGGGTGTCGGCTGTCTGTTTCCTATTTAAGTTTTTCTATACAGCAGGCTACTTCGCGTCGGACATCGGACGTCGGGTTTGAGCTATACCAGAGGGTACAGCATCTTAAGAAGCGTGGGTTTTAAGTACCCTGTAATGATGCAGCAGGTATCGCGTAGGTACTTGGCAAATGGCATGTCACCATAGTGCCCATACTGCATATTACGCACCTTTTGTGCTAAAATTGGTTAAGACGCGACTTGCGACAGTGGTGGCGACACCGCGCGCGACTGCTTAGTACGTGCCGCTGAATAACTCAGTGGCTGTAATGCCGGCAACTTCGCTCGCTCACAGCTCTCGCTGGAGAATTTTATGCGCATTATTATAACGGTTTACTCACCTACCTAAGGTAAGCGTTCCATCGTTCGGGAAGATCATTTCTCATACCAGAAGACACCTTCCTGAATGGAATGAATAGGCACGACGAAGCCACGACCTTGACTTCACTATACTCACTTCAGTCTGTTTTTAACTCCCGACGCAGAGGGGGCATAGTAGCTCCGGAATGAGTGCTCTGTTTTCTTGTATGAAAGATGGTTTTTGCGAGATGGTTTATAGCTATGTTTGGTGGAAAATAATGCAGCCGTTTCCAGGATGATCAGCTCGCACCAATTTGTTTGAAGGGAACTCAGGAATTATTGCAGCTATAATCTTCAGTATCCAAATGTTAATTTTCGACGACATCAAGCTCCAGGGTCTGATGATGACCATGAATTGCATCCACTATGAATTTCATCTAAGGTGCGACGGGTGCTCCGATTACAATGTGGTTTATTGGTATAAAAATGATCGTTGAACACTGAAAAAAAAATATTAGGGAGTTTTTTTAATATTACAAAAACACACAGCTTTTATTTAGCTTTTATTTAGCTTCAGTTGTGCCGGTGTCTGTAATCAAATCTTATAGGTAAGTTAAATTTGAACCACTTTCCAGTGTTCGATTGAGCTAAAATTTGACATACATTTCAAGTTCCAAAGACAATATAATATTATGGTAACATTGAACTGATCTGATGATGGAGACGGAAGGTGGATGGACAACACCTGTCCCGGTGTCTGTAATCAAATCTCACAAGTTATATTTGACCCACTTTCCGGTAATCGGTTTAGCTGAAATTCGGCATTACTGTCAAGTTCCGAAGACAATATAATATTATGGGGCAGTGAGCTGATCTGACTAAGGAGACGGAAGTCGGACAATGGCACTCCTCTATGGATAATAGTAGACTGGCAGTGTTTGGGCTCAATTTGATAAGCACACCGTTCCGATCACTAATTTCATTAAAACATGTTTATAAAATTAACTAGTTACTAGTTAGTTAGTGTTAGTTCACAACATCAGTTGATTTCTGATTAATATACTTGCTCAGAGATGTTACTTGGCTGTCTATTCAAATCAAATCAAATCAAAATCAAAATCTTTATTTCAGGCTTACTGAGAAATGCACTAAACCTAAGCAGTAAGCCCATATCAACATAAATACCTTAGAAACTAACATACACATAAAAACACTTTATTACTTAATCTAACACACGTGTGATCGCCGACGCGTCGCGGCCCGGGGGATCACGTGAATGGCGTCCCTTGAACCGCCGGAACTTCACCCCTTTCGGCCAGAAGTCAGGGCTCAAGTAAGTTATCACATTTTCCGTAGGGACCCTCACCATAAATGAGCTTAAGCTCACATTATGACGACAGTCCAACTTCATGACCCTCAAACCCACTCCGGCTTTCTTCCTGATGTACTCCACCACCTCTGCGGCCTTCACGTCGAAGTAGACGCGGGACACGTAGTTCTGCGTAGTGGGTACCTCCGCTCGGAAGTGCTGCTCACTGGATACATGAGTACCACACTGGTTCCGGCTAGAGGGCTTCCGTTTCTTCCTTATCACCTCGATAAAGCCCTCTGCATCACAGGTCTCCTTCCTAGGAGCCCTAGCGGTAGGTATCTGAAAATCCACAGTCAGGCTCCCAGAGAAACTTTTAAATCTCACTAAGGAATATATCACGCTTACACTGGAACATCTGCCCACCTATGTTTTACCTACTACGGTGGTGTACCGCAGTGGGGCTCAATCCTTAATGTCTTTATGGCCTTACCTAAGACGGTGCCGTTTCCGCCAAAACAACTAATTTATTATAGAGGTTGAGTGTTAGCGGTTGAACTGCGCACTTTAGTGGTCCATAAAAATTGTCTGTTTTACGTCTTTCTCAAACAATTTAATTACGCGAAATGAGAGTTTTATTAGAAACATGAAAGCAGATGACCTTTTGAATATTAGCATTATAAGCTTTATGTTTTGCTATCTAAAGGCATTTTGGCAGACTGGCCAAGATTTTACTTAATTAGTAGATATTGTAAAGATCCAATACCTGTCTCTAGCATAGAGTTTAAAAGACAGCTCCCAAATATTGGTACAGGAATAATTAGCAATCTTTAAACATAAGAAAATAAAAACAGCTAAAGCACGTTAGCAAAAATATATAGTCCTTCAATGTTAGAGTCAGAAATGTATCTACACAGAAAAGCGTCTGGTTTCAATATTATTCAAAACACACTGTTTCTTGAAATCTTTCCATTTCATTAATGTCAGCCACATATTGGCTTAATAACATCGCCCTCTCTTCTGAAAAACTTAATATTTTGCACCATCCATAATATTATCACGTTTATTAATATTTAGAGGCTTATTTTAGAGTGTCGCGCGCGGTAGGTAGCCGAAGGTATCTCAGATTAAGATCATTAATATTCAAAACATGAAGAGGCCGCCAGCTGTTTGATTATCTTCGATGGAGCGTGAGGGAAAAAATTTAAATTCCATAGACCATCTTCCGAGAAGCGACGTTCAAACTAAATTTTAATCCATAATTAAATTGATTACTCTGATTAACCTAGAGGCTATCCTATCCTGCTTTAGGTTAATCTATAATTAAATTGATTTTTCTACAATTTAAAGCATCGCTTCTCGGAAGATGGTCTATGCGCACCCTGATGATTGTAAACGTATATCAGCAGGTTGTATATTAAGTGTGCATAATAAGGGTTCCGTAGTCAACAAGACAAGGAACCCTTATGGATTCGTCATGTCCGTCTGTCTGTCTGTCCGTGTATGTCACAGCCACTTTTTTCCGAAACTATAAGAGCTATGCTGTTGAAACTTGGTAAGAAGATGTATTCTGTGAACCGCATTAAAATTTAAATTTTTGGGGTTCCCCATACATAAAACTGAAACTCAAAAAAAAAAAACAATCCCACATGTTTATATGTCGTCTATGGATAGGTATTCAAAAATGATATTGAGGTTTCTAATATAATTTTTTTCTAAACTGAATAGATTGCGCGGGAGACACTTCGAAAGTGGTAAAATGTGTCCCCCCCCCCCCCCCCGTAACTTCTAAAATAAGAGAAAGATAAAACTAAAAAAATATATGATGTAAACTTCCAACGAACATTGGTTTGAACGAGATCTAGTACGTAGTTTTTTTTTAATACACTATTATTAAAACATCGGTCAACGTTACAACGAAGTACAAGAACTATTATATTATGTTACTTGCTGCTACGGTACCCTTCATGGGTGAGTCCAACTCGCACTTGGCCGCTTTTTTTTACTCTCGTCCAATTAAAGCATCTATAAATTAAATTTGCAACTATAAGGCCCGTATTCTAGAAATAAACTCAAACTGAATCTCAGGCATCGATTTTTTGACAGATATTATTGAAAAACTGTCACCAAATCTATGCTTGAGACTGGATACGGGCCTACGTCAGAGTTATTAATCGAAGAACTAGACAATTTCTAAGTTAATTTCAATATTTTTAGCCTTTGAGAAAGAATGTTGTAGCATTGGAATACCTAACGACTATTGCAATTTCAACACATTTTGAAGTCACATGCACTAGTTACTTCTTCACACTAAGGTGGCCAGGACGAGCAGTTTCAGATATACAGCATTTTAAATGACATCTGCATTGCTAAAATACATAGTATCGCTTGAAGGGTTAGAAAAACGCGCGCGGCGTAGCCGTGGGCAGTATTACGACTAGTTTGGTAATCTAGGTGGAACCAAAGGGATGTGCCTTCATTTGGCGTCGCCACCGGCCGTTGTCAGCCGCTGCCACTTGCTCCGTGACAAACCCGACCACAAAACACAGCCATAACGGAACCACCACACGCCACCGCGCCGCTTCACTTCATCACGTTAATTACATTAATCCCAACACAATTAAAAAACTCTCCCAATTAGCCGAACAGCGAAACAACTTTTTGACACTCTTTTATTATGTTTGCACCCAGTTAATTAAGTCGCTTGTCACCGGCATCGCAGCCCCCGGCTTAATACTTTAAGCTCTTAAACGCAAACTACAACAATATATTATGATACACCACTGCTAACGAGCTCTTTTAGAGAGCTTACCTTACTCAAAATTTAATTAACAGTAATTCAGTAAAACCTAGGGCACTCTACATTAATTTTGGTTTATTATTTTAATAAAGCTCATCAGGAAATTCAATGAGAGCGTCCGCATCGCTATTGATATTTTCAGTTAACAAATGTTGACTCTTAAAGCTCAAGTTATAACCAATTCCATGAACCAAGAAAGCGTTTTAAAAGCTAACTGTTATAATTCTTATTATGTGTCGCTGCACGCATAGTTGAATATACCTCGATTTTCGATATTGTATGACGAACACTTATAGAAGAAGACGGACGTTGCTCTATGGAGAAACATGATAAAAAAAATAGTTTAGTTTGGAAAAAAACGTCTAATGAGTACTGGCAACTTCGAACAACTAAATTCACAAAAGCTTCGATAAAACACTTCTTCATTGTCGAACTGTAGTCGTAGATACACATCTTATAAGTTATTACGTAGCACCTCTACGAGAGAGTTTTCGTAGCATCTCTACGATAACAGCAATTTAGTTCAGTTATGGAAGCTACGGGAAACTGCACTACGATTAAATACTATTCCAGAGAGCTGAACGTTATGAGGTTCTATTTCAGATATACCAGAATGACAGAATCAGCGCAGCTTGGACATTGCATTTATATCCTAGCGATGTCGATGGGACAAGCATGCATTCTGTTCTAATTTTAACCCCAATATTGTGTTTACCTGTAAGCCAAAGCAGACATCAGAGCGGTGAGATCGATAGTCCATACGCATGTAGCTTGCCAATCTCCGCGCCCAACCACTATAGTGTCTTGCGGACAGCTGAGATTCGTCTTTATCCACCGCAACGGCCATCGCAGTTCCATCCAACACAATCTATCATCCTGCCCGGATCAATTAAGTCCCGGCTCTCCGTGTCGCACGATCGCCTTATCACAAAATCCGGATTATAGCAATTATAGGTAAAACCTTGGGTATAATGAGTGGTCAGATATTGATATAATGCAATATTTTCTAGAATATAATACAATACAAATTCAAATTTGTATTGCGCAAAGTTATTGTGATTATAATTTATTTTAATGATCCTTATATGATATTTTTATTTTTGGGCAGTGTAGACATTTTTCGTAAAAATTACTGTGCCCATGACTTCGTTCGCGCGGTCCTTTCATAACTTCGGAACCCTACAATATAGCGACATTGAACAGAAACGAAAATTTAAGTTAAAACTCCTGTTTTAATTTCTAAAATTTACAGCCGTTTCGGAGCCTATTCGAACTGTCAGAACTTTCAAACAGGCAGATAGACAGACGAATATTCTAAAAACGGTAATTTATGATTATAACAAGGTTAGGGAAAAGTAACCAGTGTGCATGTGGTACGACTGGGGACTACGGATACTAAACGTAAATATCCAAGTTTACACTTTACCAGGACTTGTTGGTAAGATTGGTTGGTACAAGATTTGTCCCGGCTGCTATGGAATGTGTTATTACTGGAACAAACCGTTAGCCGAGTCAATCGTCAGAAACAGTGGCGGCGATAAGTTTACCACTTGTCACGTCTTTATTCCCTTTATTTCACCCATGGTGAAAAGAGGCCCATTGATTTTCTGCTTACCTTTTCCTTTTTTTGCTATGTAAATTAAGGCATTTTTATTTTTGCAATATTGTTAATATATTTTTGTGAATCGTGGGGATAACTCTTAAAATCCTTCGACCATAATTCAAAGAGATATGTTCCACCAAACAGCTGTTACACAAGACCCATGCAAATCGTTGTATACAAACAATTTAAATTCTAAAACAGATACATTACATGTTTAATGCAAATGCGAGAATGCAGTAAACGAGATCTTGGCGGTAAATATGAGAGGCTGCTCGTGGCGTCGCCAAACATAAATACTTGTCGTAACTTATGAGCGCTGTCGCGTGCCGAGACAAAAACACGCCTGGAATGGAGCTTTGATTTTAAATTCTAATTTTATGAATCGTCCTGTTTCATGTTTGCATACACAACATTTGCATATCACATAGTCACAATTTCATTTTACTAAGGCCATCCTTTAACTAAGTATTGATTTAAAACGTGGTTGGTAACCTACATTATTACGAGACTGCCTATACTTAGAGAGGAAAGTTAATGACGACCTCTGTGGCGCGGCGGGCGAAGGTTCGCCTGCGACGCAGGAGGCTGCGGGTTCGATTCCCGCCTAGGAAAATATATTTGCGCGACGTGCAGATATTTGTTCAGGGTGTTCTGGGTATTTTCTATACATTATAATCAAAAATATATATCTATGTAATATATTGTATTAAGTATACCAGTTCTCTAGTACCCATAACACAAGCTCTGCTTAGTTTGGGGCTAGATAATGTTGTGTGAATTGTCCAGCATTATTTATTTATTTATTTATTTTTATTTCAACGCCTATGTATGTTTATATGGATGAACTATCATCTAAAACTACTGAATATATACTTTGATATGTTGATGATGTTGAAACGTGCTGTGATATGTCCGGCCTAAGAATAGACACCTCTGTCTCCTCCCGTGGATGTCGTAAAAGGATAATGAGCTACCAGTAACAAATTACTTTACAAATGTTTTCAATTAAATTCAAGTCGATACATTTATTTCAGGCAACAGTGAAAAATGTACATTGTACCTAGACAAGGGCCAATAGTAATATATACCTTACAACTAACATACATATAAAGATATTTATAACTTAATGTAACACACGATGTCGATGACGTTGATCGATGTTTTCGATGTCATTTTCATCATCACAGGCAGGATCGCCCACTGATTGTAGATATTCAGGCCAGCATTAATTATTTGTGCTTACGTGTTTTGATGCAACAGTAATGCTACGGTATCCTATGGCTGGGTCAAGGCTGAGGCGTTTTTTTTGTTTCATGAGGTTCTTGAGAGTAGGTATAAAGCAGGTCGTTCGCGAAAGTAACAAACTCCTAACTGGATCAAGGCTCCGAGCAGCATGTTAAAAAAGCAGACGTCAATACAATTACTGTGATTCTTGTCTTACAAAATGTAATTCTGCAGGATTACTTTCAGCAAGTTGCGTAACTAATGAAGTAACTTGTGACACGGGTCGGGACCCTGGGATCGACGTAATCAAATTAATGAGAAAACTTCACTTCAATTTAGGGTTTCCTACCTCAATCTTTAGGATATTTTGGTAGCGGTCAAGTCTGCTCTTGACCGCGCTTCCAAACACTCTAATGGGCATGTACGACATACGTCGTATCGTACCTACTTGACTCGTACTACCTAACCTACTCGAGTAGACATGTGAACGATATTTTCGGGAACGGATATAAGGATTCGAATATGTGAAGGATATTTTTTATTTATTTTACGAACTTCCATTTTGAATTTATTATTTAAGATTGTTTTTTTTTTACTGGTTTGTTACTAAAGATTTTTATTTACAGAAATAATAATAAAAATAATAAAAGTAGACATGTACAAAATTTTAAAAATACATAAGGAACAAATGATCTTCCTGAAAATTGTGCAAACGATCTAAAGACAGCTCAACTGATCCAAATCACTTCCAGACGGAAGCGTCCCTAAGATGCTGGCTGCATTGTTGTATGCATGCTGGTTGGTTACTTAGTTTTGGGTAAATTCACCTTTTTCAAAATAAACTATCCTACTTTATATGAAAAACATTTTAAATCAAAATTTTAACCTGTATCTTCAGCATACTTAAGCTACCACTTTCTTGGTATGTCCGGCCTAAGAATATACCCTTTGTCTCCTCCCGTGGATGTGGTAAAACCCGACTGAGAGATTACGCCAGCATAGGGATAGGCTGCATCTATCAGAGTACTCAACACCAATACTGTGATCACCAATCCGCTTGCCAAGCGTGGTGATTATGGAAAGTCCCTCCAATGCGTAATATGGGGGAGGCCTCGTCCAGCCGTGGACGTCTAAAGGCTGCTGATGATGATGATGATGATGATGATGATGATGGTGAAGCTACCACTGCACATATACCTACGAATAATAATAAATCTACACTATTATATATATATATAATATTATAAAGAGGAAAGCTTTGTATATTTGTGTGTGTGTATGTTTGTAATGAATAAAAACAAAAACTACAGTGCCGGTTTCAAAAATTCTTTCACCTTTGTATAGCTACATTCACACTGAGTGACATAGGCTACCAGGGGGGGCATAGGACGGGGGGGCTGTTTTTCATCCTGAAACGACCCGAGCGAAGCCGGGACGCGTCGCTAGTAAACTATAATTTGGCTAGTAGAAGAAGCCATAAATAGAAAACGTTTAACGTAGATAATTTTGGTAAGTCTCATTGAATGAAGCCCTTTACTTCTTTGACCAATTTACTTCCAAATACAAAGAGAAGTAAGTGAGCTTTAAGAAATAAATTCAAAAAGCAAATTTCCATAATTGACCGTAGTTACCTAATTCAATTTTCAAGTTGGTAGTCTGCTGCACTCAGACTCCTAATCATAAATTCCACCACTGTTATAACATTTAACAAAGTTTCCCGTCACCCACAGAAATTGGCTTCAATTCAATTTTCCGCATTTTCCCTCGCAAACTTTAATAACGGGTGTTAACTATAACAATGAATATTATTTTTACCTTTTTATAAACAAAGCCAAAGTAAGGGTGTAAGGGGCCCAACTAACATCTCTCTTTCTTCTTTTTTTTAACTCCGTTAGTGACGGAACGTGCAGATGGCCCACCTGATGTTAAGCGGTAACCTCTGCCTTTAACAATGCATTACTTCATAGGTTACGTCCACCTAGGACGTACCCTATGCGGCATTGCACTGCGCCCGCCATCTTGAGACAAAGATGAAAAGACTCGTGTGCCTGTAATTTCACCGACACCCATACCCTTCAAACCGAGCACTACTGCTTTGCGACAGAAATAGGTGTAGAGGTAATACTTCCCCGGGCGAACTCGAGGTTGAGCTTTCGACTATAAGTGGTGTGGCCTGCAAACGAGGCTGTGACAAACCACCCGCAACACGCGATGGGCCAGCGCGTGTTGCGTGTTGCGGGTTATGGTCAAACTCCCTAAACATGGTATTCAGTCACAACGGTCGCCACGCCAGTATCTAAAGGGGGTTTCAGAACTAACCCGGCTGGAACGCTAAGAATCTCCGGGTGAGACCCGATCTAGACGTCTTCCACAGCGGTTGGCAGGAGGTCACGAACGAGAAAAGTGGAATAAAATGGCCAACCATACCCAATACAGGACTCACCCTCACAAAAAATTATGAATAACTTTTCGATTATAATATAGGCTTTGGGTGAGTAAGATACATAAATAGTTCAAATATGATTAGGTACTAGTTTTTACGGTTTAGCCGCTAGACACTTGTGGCAGAGTGACAGACAGACGGACGGTTGAGCGTGAGCAATAGGGCTCCGTTTGGACCCTTTGCGAAAGGAACCCTAAAAATTATTAACGTTCTGTAAACCGTTGAGCTTAATAACATTCTAATGGCATTATAATGGTTAATAGCCACACCGCAAGTTTTAAAAAGACACCGAAGCACACGGCAGCTTCGCATTTTTATTTTACTTCAGTTGATAACAAAGCGACTGTAAATTCGTAGTAAGTTTAAAATAGAATCATCTCTTTATTCAGAGCTTAAAAATCGTCGTAGCAAAAAGAAGAAAGCTTTCTTCTATCCATTACTGTAAGATGTTTATTTTCCTTGTTCCAATCTTAAACGCTTAGATCATTATAGGAGACGTGTTTTCAAGAGACGTAGGTACTGGCCTACTTATTTACCTTTGTAAAAATTGTACGAAAAGATTAATTAAATCTTCATGTAAGGATGCTGTCAATAATATCGGTACACCATGATTCATTGAAGTATAATATTTTTTACAAACGATACCGTCTTCATAGCTATAACATAAACAGGATCCATTAAACTTAATTACTAACTTAACTTAACCCCTAACTTTCCCAATCTTTTGGCATATTTTTTAAATTTAATTAGGACCATTCTCGAGGTAGGTATATAAATAACATATTCAATAAAAAAAGGATTATTAAAATCGGCGAAGATATCGCGTAGCATACAAACAATAACGAGGCTGCAAAATATGTCTTATGACAATCACCGCTACACATAACATACAATCAAGTAGCGCAATTTGAACTGACGGAGTTGGGAGGAAACAATTTTTTTTTTTAAATTCTACCTTCCTAATTGGGACCTCCACCTCTTTTTGGAAGTTAAAATTGACCATCACCTCTATTGGCAGATCGCATACACAACCAAATGTCGCATGGGCGATGCGGCGCGGCGAGCGGTGGACTTTCTTTTTTAAGGATTCCGTTCCCAAAGGGTGCCAAACGGGGCCCGGCCTGGGACGGGCGTGAGCCAAGCTGGCCGATATCCAGTGAGCCATCTGTATAAATAAAATAGCCTCCTTTTCCAGGGATGTTTCCAATGGAAAGGGCAAGATATTTATCTTACCTTTTCCATTGGAAAACTAAACAAAATATACAAACACAATCAGGCTCCCGCGGGTCGCCCAAGTTAAACTGGGTATTGAAGCGTGAAATTCAAAAATCAACTAACATTTTCTAACCCACTGATTCACTCATCCCCCAGTAGTCTTTAGCCGCAATCACGTGTAAACCATGTCAAACGAGATTTCCGGCGCCTATCTACCTGCGCATATGTCAGGTATTGCTAGAATTTGTGATAGCGTTATCGCCGCAAGGCGCACGTTAAGTATTGTAATCATAGATCTAGAGCGTAGCGATTGTAATACAGCAGAGATCTTATAAGGCTGTGGTCTCCTAAAACACCATCGGTCGCTTACAGCGTCACGCCGTACGCCGCGTCATGACGCTTACTATAGAAATTAGAAATCAAGAAGTTGTGGTCTCTTTCACACGCTGACGGCGGCGTGTGGACGTCGTAGGCGGCATTCAAACTCTTTTCGCCGCGTCTCTAGTTACTTCAAACAGGCCTGCAATGCTCTAAGCTTCGAACCATTGCATCGTGAAGGTCGTATCTATTAGCGTCAGTACAAAATGGCGAAATTTGATAAAGAGCGCACTGTTTATCGACAACTTTTGTGAACGAGACGTCGTTGTTCGCTGCTGAGATGTACAGACCGCTGACGCTGTGCCTGGCGTTCAGACGTCGATCGGAAAGTTTACGCTGAAGTCGATCGTCTATTATAGCATTTAGGATACCGTAGCCTTAATTACTTGACGTTACGTTGATAAAACACCCTCAACGCTATATCTCGGCCGGCTGCTGTGACAGTAAGTAAACGTAACTTGGGAAACCCTGGCGTCACTGTGATACGAACTCACTTAGGTAAACTTATATAACTTTTCTATAATAAATAACAGGTACCTAAAATTTCAAAGAAGTACCCGGTTTTGTGGCAGAAAGCGCCGCGGTAGTCAACCGGCGGCTTAGACCTCTGTACCAGGCAACCTGCTTTAAATGTGAATGCGCCATTTTGCTCCAGACGTGTGCCTTTCGCTGGAGAGGCTTCCCTTCAGATAATTTCATCGTGTTGATTCGACATTGTTTACACGGGAATCCTTTTATGTGTGTTTGAACTACTGTGTATTTTTTTCAGTGAACCGTCTAAAGTACCTAACTAAAAGCGCTTTGGGATTCACAACCTTTGCGGCGAATATGATAAATGTTATGTAAAATTTAAGCAAGTTCTTTGCAGAAGTTTATTGAAGTATTCTATCAGGAATTTTCTATAATGGGCTAGCTGAAACGCACAACTTTTATTTTCTTAATTTAAGTATAAAGAAAATAAAAGTTACTAATAGATCCCTTGGCTATGATCCCGTGGACTTTGATCTTACTAATAGAACTTTTAAATTTTTATGCTACACCTCATTTATTTTTTAGGTCATATGAAAATTAGTTCCTAAATTCCATTAGAGAGAGTGCCACAAAAGATTTTAAACTGCCAAAAGTTTCCGAAGACTTTGTAAGTGCTTTGTGGATTTTCCCAAACAAAAGTTTATCACAACAAATTGGCTAAAAATAACCGTTTTAAGATGTGGCCTGACGATAGTTCGTATGACCATAATGTTCTTCGGTGAGCTGTTATTTCCATTAAACGCCTTATCTCCAAGATTCATGAGCTCGCCTCCAAAAATGATGGTCGTTTAAGAAATTGAATACCGTTTACTCATGCTTAAGTTTCTCATACCCTCCGCTCTTTAGTTTGGATGCCTTTCCAAGTTGCGCGAAGATCGACTGCTTACGTACCATGGGTTAGGTACATAAACTTTATTATATCGACTGCTTACGTACCATGGGTTAGGTACATAAACTTTATTATATCGATGAATATATATGTTTTTACCTCGCTGTTTCTCTACTAACATCTTGTACTCTTTGGTCGAAGCTTGTACTATTATTTATTAGTGCTAACGTTCGCGTTTAATGTCCTTTTCAATTTACCTTCTTCAGGGTGGCCATGAAAGAACAAATGACTACCTCCGTGGCTAGGCAGGCGAGTATAGCCGGCTGGGATTAGAAACGGGCGATTTCGATTTTCACGGCGGGAATGTTTGCATGATATCTGCAAATATTTGTTCCGAGTCTGGGTGTGTTGTCCATGGTACTAGTAGTTCCTGATCCCCACAACTCAGGGAACCATAGTGTGATCAAGGGCCCAATTGTGCTATTTAGACACATTTCAGCCGTTCAAACGTAACCGTTTTTGGTTTTGGTTTAGATTAGGTGTAGCTGATGTAAAAAATGGTATTGCGCTATATTCTGAACGTTGAATTTTTGACGTTATTAAAACTCCTTGCTTGAATTATTGATGCTACTAAAACTCCTTGCTTGAATTGTTGACGTTACTAAAACTCCTTGCTTGAATTGTAGTGAAATTTTCAGTTTGAGGAAGATGAGTGTAGTAATTTATTTCATCATATTGAAAAGATGAGTGAAAGAATTATTGCGATATCTCAAAGACTATAAATAATTTTTATGGTTTTTTTCTTCAACTTAGGAGTCTTTAAATTCTCTCGCCAGTTCATGCAAGCCTCCCAAACGTCAGCGATCGATAGCACAGCGAAAAAAACAAAAAAAAAAACAAAGAACCAAAGAATTTTACAAAACAAAGCTAACATGTTTACGTTTAAACTATTAGCGCAATACGGAATGTGCATAACGTAACGAATTTGGTTGTAGTTTTTTTTCGTATTGTCGTTCAAAGTTAACGAGATTATGGACTGAAATTGGATTAGCCTGTGTATGTGAGTTGACTGTTGGCTGCTTTGTTATGTATTAACACGAGTGAAGAAACACAATAAGTAACATTTACAGAACTACAGTCTATAAATACAGAAAAACGTAAATTTAGGATCCATGTTGCGCTGGTTAAAGTTTCCGAGTGGTTCACCCATCTGAGTCCAGTCCACTGCACTGGATACATTGCCTTTAGAAACTCGAACTTCCACCCTGTAGGTATCTGATTTTATTTCATAAAAACACTGACAGGGACACTTCCAATGAACGGAAAACATTGTGATTCATTTTTGGAAAAGTAGATAGGTCAATAACTCCAAATTTCTCATGAAATAGTTAGTATTATGGTCAATATTGATCACAGAGAAAGCTTGGGTATTATTTCCTCGTATCATAACTATCTTTCACATAGAAGTTAGTTATAATATCTACACTTATATTACAAAGAGATAAACTTTGTTTGTTTGTTTGTACCAAAACAAACTCAAAAACTAATAAACCGATATTATAAATTCTTTCACCTATCGAAAGATAAAATATTAGCGAGTAACATAGGGGGGGGCTGCTTTATCGGATTTTGTTGGGAAGGGGCTCTCCTCTTCCCAACAAAATCCGGGGCGAGTCGCTAGTAAAGTAATAAACGACTCCTGTAACTGGAGCCCCTCTGAGTTCTCAGAAGGTGGCCTTCATATAATTTAAAACCAAACCCCAAGCTTTATGCAGCATAAAGTTCCCCTTATAAAGTTGCTATGAATTATGCAGAACCTTCAAATTCTAAGCACAAACTTCGACAGCTGTAATACGTAGTTTAGGAGACCGAGCGAATTAATTTTGTGTTATTTTATGCATTAGGCACGTGTAATTTATCAAGCTGTAACGTCCCTCGCTAAACTACCACCACGGGCTTGAAAATGTCAGCATCTAGAACCAACCATTCGAACATAATATTCCATCCAACATCCGCATTCGGCCAGCGAGATAGCCTCTTCAATTGTCTAGTCGAGTATAGACGCGAGTCTAATAGGACTATTAGACTCGCGTCTATACCATCATAGCGAGATGATGATGATGATTATGACGGGTTTAACATTACCAATATTATATTGCCCACTGCAGCAAGGGACAGACAGAACTGGTAAAATAGTGTAAACTAGTGGTCCGCCCCGAACTGAGGCCTCGCGAATACACGATGTAGGATGAAGAAATATTAATTACGATAGCATTAAGTCATAATACTCGGTGACCCTATTCAAATATCAAATCATTCATAACAAACATCCAGCAGTCCAGTAGTGGGTGGATACGTGCCGAAAATGATGATGATGATATTTTAAATAGAAAGTAAAAGCTTTAAAATAAACGCAATAAATAACAACAAATAATGAAGTAAGTAATAACTAAAATTGCCAATTCAGCAAACGTAACAAACCACAAAAGTAGGATTATTAACTCCAAACAAAGCTTTAAAATCAAAGTTCTGTTCCGGATGTGTTGAAATCCTTGAAAGACATGCCCGCACACTGAAGTTACGAAATACTGCTCCACATTGAAGCCCGGGTGGTGTGGTTGCGTTATATCTACGTATATAATATACTATAGAGTAGTATAGTAGTAGTAGAGCTTCTTTTGGGAAGTACAACCACCATACCTATTTCTGCCGCTAAGCAGTAGTGCTCGCATTGCTGTGTTCCGGTTTGAAGGGTAAGGGTGTCGGTGAAATTACAGGCACATGAGACTTTTCATCTTTATGTCTCAGGGTGGCGGGCGCAGTGCAATGCCACATAGGGTGCGTCCTAGGTGGGCGTGACCTGTGAGGTAATGCACTGTTCATAGGCAGAGGGTACCACTTAAAATGAGGTGGGCCATCTGCTTGACCCGTCATTCCAAGTAGTATGCAAAAAACAAAAAATAGTAAAACAGCTGGACCAAATCTGTACATTAATACTAGTTTATGAAACTGTTACATTAAACACGAGTGTCTGTTTAAAACCAAACCTTGGCTAGGTTCTTAATAGTTTCACACGAGTGTTTAAATACCTAGTTATGTAGTTTCATACACTACTTTAAACTCATGCAATAAAACTTTGGTTTTAAAAAATCCAAAATCATTGGCGTCAAATGAAACAAGCGCTATTTTACCCAAAAACTACAATATATACATGGAGGTATCTAGAATATATACCGGGATTCTACCCTTCATTCCTCGCGCATGCCCTGTAGCGCGAGTAGCCAAAGACTATTTAAAAAAAACGAAGGAGTCAAAACTTATCAAAACCTTGGTCTGGCCGAAGTGTATTTTAATGGAATTAAAATTACATTAAAGCATTGTTTATCCTAACAAAAACAGTACTTTAATTAATTTGGAAGGTATTATAAAACATGTTATTAAAACACAGTACTTTTATACTCCTGTGAAACTTAAAAACCGTCTAGGTACATCCGAGCTTTTCTCATAATTACATTCACTACCTAGCACCGTATTCTACGTATTTGACGACCTCTGTGGCGCGGCGGTCGAAGGGTCGCCTGCGACCCAGGAGGTTGCGGGTTCCATTCCCACCTCGGAACAAATATTTGTACAATCTGCAGATATTTTTTCAGGGTGTTCTGGGTATTTTCTATGTATAATAAAAAATATCCATACGTGCAAGTTGTCGAATGGGCTCAACTCCTGAGGTGTTTTCGCTAAACAACAACATGAGCAGCTTAAAAAAAATAAAGAGTCCTTCAGGGCAGGCAACGCATTGGCAATACCTCTGGTGTTGCAGATGTCAATAGGCCACGGTAACCGCTTACCATCAGGCGGGGCGTAAGCCAGATTGTCGAGCCATTACATAATAAAAAAAAGTTAAAAACTATCTATGTAATGTATTGTATTAAGTATATCAGACACAAGCTCTGCTTAGCTTGGGGCTAGATAATGTTGTGTGAAGTAATGTATCGGGAACAATTAAAACTTAAAAATCATGGTAAATATCCCGTTTCTAGTGAAAAGTTGTGTGAACTATCCAGCATTATTTATTTGTTTTATTCTGACTACCAAACAAATAACTTTATTTTTCCTTAAACAGCGTCCAGTAAAATCTCCAAAGCAAAGCGAAGATTTGGCCAATGTGTACTCAAATGTAGTTGGGCAAATGAATGGAGGAGGTGTTTCGAGGAATGCGTGCTTCTTTGGTGTACGGCCTGCTTAAAATAAAGCTTTTAAGCACTCGAGTCGCAATTACACTCGTACGCTAAAAATTCACACCGACCGCGTTTTCGGACTCAAATCGAACAAAAGTTTCAACAATCTATGGAAATGAAGCACGTACTTATTCGAAAACCTTTACATTTTTGGACTAAAGGGACGAAAATAAAGTACGCAGGCGGTATTCAACGGAAATGAACCATCGTTTAGGTAGCGTGCCTTGGGTAGACTTAGGTAGGAACTAAATTTGTATCTGAAACCCTTATTTTTTCTCTAGTAAGGTAAACCTATGAAAGACACCTAATATCGTCTCATATCGCTGAAGTGTCTGGGACGACCTGAAACCAAATTGAGTGAGTACATTTGTTCTATGGAATTGTGTGTGACGTCATAATACCTTTGTGATTTTTTCCTCAGACTAGTATTTTCATGATTTAGAACTTTTGCAACGTTTATCCCAATCGTTAGTTTACAAGAAAACATAAATTAAAATCCTTGGTCTTTAAATTTCCACGAGAAATGGAATAATATTTTTTGTACATACATAGACACACGCCTTTTTCCCCGAAGGGGGGTAGGCAGAACCTCAATGGGCCTCTTTTAACAGTGGGTTGCACCATCGTGGAATATAGACGTGACAAGTGGTGAGCTCATCGCCGCCATTGCTTCCCACGACTGACACCGCTAACGCTTTCTTCCAGTATAACACATTCCATAATAAGCTAGTAGCCAGGACAAATCATATATACCAACGAATCTTATCAACAAGTCCGGGTAATCCCTTAGTCGGCTTTTACGACATCCACGGGAGGAGACGGAGGGATCTATTCTTAGGCCGGACACACAAATTTGTATAAAACATGTTGTAATTTCAGCCAGGACTACTAATAAGTTTAATTGATATAGTGGTTACCATGGTAGCCTACTACGCCTGTACGGAACCCTCTCCACGCGAGCGCGACTCGCTCTTGTCCGTTGTTTTTTTTTGTAACATCTTTTTTTAAAAGATGGCAACAAAAATCGTTCCAGGTGTTGTATAATAGAATTGTTAAGGCAACGCAGATGCATTGATATAGCGCCCAGGTTTACGTAGTTCGTATGCACTTAGCGACTCGAAAATTTAAGCACATGTGCGCGGGCACGTCTGCCAACTTGGAATGTGCTTTCGGGCTAAAATGGGCTAGAGCGCTCAACTTTGTATCGCTCTCTGAGTGTGGCTTCATAATATTATGTAAACATCTAACGTACGTCGCATATCTATGAAGAGGCTTGGCAGTTGGCACGTAAAAGTAGGCTGACCTTTCTTCAGAAGTAGTTCAAACGACTTCAGTGTATTATTATTTTGCTAGTTTTCGAAAAATAAATAAAAAATCATGCCAATTCACTTAAATGTACCTCTATCGTCTTTACTACGTATTTATTTGATTTTCATCATCATCATCATCATCAGCCCGTATCAGTCCACTGCTGGACATAGGCCTCTCCCAATGCTCGCCATTTAGACCGATTTCCAGCTCTTCCCATCCACTTTTCTACCAGCCGCCTTACGCAGATCGTCGCTCCACCTAGCGAGGGGGCGCTATTTGATTTTAATTATGATGAATTATGGCTGATCTTCTTATATTATTATATTCCATTGGTAATAATTAACTGTACCTAAATGATCAATTTAATGTTTATATTTTTTGTGATTTTCTGTGATTTTACTTAATTTAATTAATAATTTGAATTGATATGCATGTTTGTACAATTTTAATTATCTTTTTAGGAAGAGCACTAATTACCAAAATACAAGTTTTTATAAACTTAGATTGGTGAATAGGCAAAAAAAAACATCGAATCGGGCCACCAAACCTCAAGCTGGTCACTGAACTAACGCAGGGTGACCAGGAAAGAACCGGTGATACAAAGTAGTACCATCGAATAATTATTTGTCAAAAGACAAAAAAATGTGAGTTAATAACATTTATAAAAACATTATACCTTAAACAGTTTTGCACGAAATCATTTAATTTATTTTTCGCTCATCTCTATCTATTTCTCCAACAAATATAGCCCGACTACAGCAAACCATTTCAAAATACTTTTCAGCAAAATCGGAAACTCTCCTGTGAAAAAGATTCGCTCTTTCGCTACAGAGTAAGTCAAGACAAAAATCACCAAAAACCCAATCCCACTAATATCATAAATACCAAAGTTTGGATGTTTGTTACTCAATCACGATGAAATTGATTAATCGATTTCGGTGAAATTTCATATAAGTACCTAAGCTATACGTTACTTTTATCCCAGTATAACACAATACTACTGTATTAATTAAATTGTAGGGTCTGTCTGTTATTTCAAAATAAATGACAAAATGTAAGTGAAAATTATACTATGGTGTGTACTATTTATACGATCCCGAATAACCGTTGTGAAAGAGGCCCTGTCTACCCCGGGGAAAAATGCGTGTGTCTATGTTTGAATGTCCGAAAGTTTGTTTTGAATAGGTTCCGAAACGGTTCAACGGATTTCAATTCAAATTTTGAGAATTAACTAACATTTCCGTGTATGTTCCATTTCGATATATTGCTGGGTTCAGAAGATATAAATGTACATTTAACATGATAATGATACATTCAACAATGTGCAAATGTACGCGCGAACGAAGCCACGTAGGTAGGTAGTGTAGTTTAGGTTAGGATAAAATTCTATATTTCTTAAACGGGCCTTTGAATTGCAAAATTATCATAGTTATATTATATTTTTAATAAAATCTTTTTTTTAGGCATTTGTTTTTTAGTGTTCCTTAGCCAAAGGGTAAAACGGGACCCTATTACTAAGAGTCGGTTGTCCGTCTGCCTGTCACCAGGGTTGTATCTCATGAACCGTGACAGTTAGACAGTTGAAATTTTCACAGATGATGTATTTCTGTTGCCGCTATAACAACAAATACTAAAAAACAGAATAACATAAATATTTAAGGGGGCTCCCACACAACAAACGTGTTTTTTTTTGCCGTAGTTATAGATAATGGTACGGAACCTTTCGTGCGCGAGTCCGACTCGCACTTGGGCGGTTTTTTTTATTCATCTCTAAAAACACTCACATTAGTGACGAATTGAATGACATCTCGTTTTTTTAAATGTTTTCAAGTTCTGAAGGTTCATACATACAAAATAAATAAAATAAATAAATAATGCTGGACAGTTTACACAACTATATCTAGCCCCAAGCTAAGCAGAGCTTGTGTTATGGGTACTAGATAACTGATATACTTAATACAATATATAACATAGATAGATATTTTTTATTATACATAGAAAATACCCAGAACACCCTGAACAAATATCTGCAGATTGCACAAATATTTGTTCCGAGGCGGGAATCGAACCCGCAACCTTCGGCGTCACATATCGTACATATCGCCGTTGAATAGCCTTCCCCACTGTATTCGCACACAAACTGATTGATATCGCTTTGGCAATAAATACAGCTCTCAGGCAGAAACATACGATCTCATTTTCGCCATCACCCGACGATATTTTCACATAATGTGCGCGACGACCGCTATCTCAGAAGATTTATCTTGATGGTTAGGAAAGACCTGAAGCATAGGTACTATTATTTATTCTGTGTCTGAAGCTGAAACTTTTACAGTTAGGTATTCATATGTACGAAGTCGATAGGTAAGTAGGTAGGTATATGTACCGATAGGTAAGAAGTTATTTTGTAATAATGAAGGAAACTGGGTAATATAAATTGTTGTGGAAAATGAAACAACTCGAGTGCTAGACAACAACTGATTTATTAAAGTACCCACATGAAGTGGATCTACAACATCTTTCCCTTAAAAAGATTAATTTAAAGTTAACAAAGTATAGGTAGGTATCTATTAATAAAGCATCATGTGCCGACAGGTAATACTTCTCCTCACAGGATGATTATCCCTAATTACCCCATCATTTAACCTAGATACCTATTATATGCTAACATATACATGCATAACTTGAACGTAACAACTAGAAAAACAAAATCAGTACCTATTTGACAAATGACATTAAAGGTACCTACTGATTGCAGATATATTTATCAACTTAAGCGGCGTATATATCTACTTATAACTCTTTAGCCATACGTTGCTCACGTAACTTTTTAGCTTTGCGGGTGAGCGGTGGGGAGGTTCTAGTAATTTGAGAATAATTACCATCCTCCTTATTATTGTTACCGTTTGAATCGATATTGTCTTCTTTCATGCCTACTTCTTCGTGCGCATCACTGCACTCCTGTCCATCATTATTTAAACACGTTTTAGACGAAACAATATCAGGTTCACATTTGATAAGATGACGACGGTTTCGTCTATACCTACCACCTGTATTAGTTTGCACAATGTAGGACCGCGGAGAATTAGCATGGCTCACAATTTTTCCTCTACTTCTTGACTTTCCATCTAAGCAAATGACAGAGTCACCATCATTTAGATTTGATAACACTTTACAGTGCTGATCATAATATCTCTTTACATTATTTTGTTTGTTGATCATTGTGTGATGTTCTGATGGATCGATAGGTTTTGGTTTTAATATGTTAGGATGTACAGGTAATTGACAACGTAACCTTCGACCCATCAATAGTTGTGCTGGAGAACTCAAACCGTCCCTGGGTGTATTTCTGTAATTCAGAAGCGCTAAATTAAAATCACCGTTGCTTTGGATTGATTTTATCAACAACTTTTTTACAGTTTGTACAGCGCGTTCACTTTTACCATTGGACTGAGCATAGTTCGGGGATGATGTCACGTGATCAAATCCCCACACTTTGGCAAAACTTTTAAATTCTCGACTTGTGTACTGCGTTCCATTATCGCTTATCAGTACGCTCGGAATGCCATGCCGCGAAAATACCTGTTTCATGTTCTGTATTACTGCATTAGATGTTAGATTATTCAACTTACAGACTTCCACAAAGTTAGAATAGTAATCTATCATAATGAGATAATATTTCTTTTTAAATTCAAATATATCTGATCCTATTTTATGCCAAGGCAGCTCGGGAATTTCAATCGGTAGCATGGGTTCTTTAGAGGGTGCATTTGAGTGCTCCTGACACATGTGACATCTCTTTACATACAGTTCTATGTCACGTGACATGTTCGGCCAAAACATCACTTGTCTCGCACGTCGCTTGCATCGATCAATGCCTAAATGACCCTCATGAATTAACCTTAGCATATCTTGTCTTAAATTTGTCGGTATTAACACCACATCCTCTTTAAAAATAACTTCATCAACCACAAATAATTCATCTTTTATAGACCAATAAAATTTGACTTCATTAGACACGTTATATTTATGGTCTGGCCATCCTATATTTATATAATTCAATATAATTTGCAGGTCGGGATCGCGCTTGGTTCCCCTTTTTACTAAGGTTAACTTGTCATTTGATATCGGTATGTTTTCTACCACCATCTTCACCTGGCACACAACATTATTATGTACTTCATTACTATACAAATCGGGAAGGGCCGCACGAGACAACATATCGGCAATATACATATATTTACCAGGCACATATGTAACAATTAGATCGTAGCCCTGAACTCTCATTAGCATACGTTGCAAGCGTGCTGGGACAGACATCAATGGTTTTTTAAAAATGCTCTCTAAAGGTTTGTGGTCTGATTCCACAACCACCCCTTTTTGACCATAAACATACTGGTGAAAACGCTCACAAGCAAACACGATTGCCAACATTTCTTTTTCCACCTGCGCGTACCGTCTCTGCGCATCGGTGAGCGTGCGCGACGCATACTCGACGGGGCGGCCGTCTTGCAGCAGCACGGCGCCCAGGGCGTCACGTGACGCGTCCACCGATAGGACCACGGGACGCGCTGGGTCGTACAGCGCCAGCACGCCCGCACCGGTCACGGCTTCCTTTAACAATTCAAACGCAGCGCACTCGCTTTCTTCCCAACGCCATTC
The DNA here is from genome assembly GCA_932527175.1 of Operophtera brumata. Lineage (NCBI taxonomy): Eukaryota > Metazoa > Arthropoda > Insecta > Lepidoptera > Geometridae > Operophtera > Operophtera brumata. Next base: position 7,965,937 of record OW052237.1, on the reverse strand, counting down.
GCTACCTTTCCTTAGCAAGCTCGTCAAAGGAATAGCTATTTCAGAGTAATGTGGAATAAATTTAGAAAGGTAGTTAACGGCACCTAAAAACCTCTCTAACTCTTTCCTGTCCTTCGGTGAATGCAACTCTTTGATCGCTTTTATTTTATCGTAATCCGGTCTCATGCCCTTCGCATCAAACACGTGCCCTAGATACATAACTTCCTGGACCCCAATTTTACACTTTTCTTTATTAAACTTTAAATTGATCTCCCTAGATCTCTCTAACAGTGCTTTTAATCGCCTATCGTGAATCTGCCTGGTTTCACCCCAAACAACTACGTCATCGATGTAATTTTCTACCCCTTCCAGGCCTTCCAGGAGCTGATGTAGCTTTCCATGGAATACTTCTGATGAGCAGTTAATTCCAAATGGTAAACGCCTAAATTGGTACCTCCCAAAAGGTGTGCTGAAAGTGCATAAATCAGCACTCACGTCATCTAATTCAATTGTCCAAAACCCAGAGCTGGCGTCCAGAACTGAAAAGAATCGTGCCCCATGTAACCGTGCCGCCAGTTCAGATACTGTAGGAAGCTGAAAGTGTGAGCGCTGAACAGCGCGGTTCAGTTCACGCGGGTCTAAGCATACACGGATACCGTTATTCTTTTTGGCCACCAACACCAGTGGGTGTACCCACTTTGTAGGATGAGTGACCTTTCTGATTACGCCCAACTGTTCCATTTTACCTAGCTCCTCCTCTAAGCGGTCTCGTAACCCATGAGGAACCTTCCTCGATGCACATATGACGGGTGGAACGGATCGGTCTATTACTATGTGAAACTTCCCGGGTAAACATCCTAACCCCTTAAATACATCATCGTAACTCGACATTTCAACTGACCTTATGCGTTTCACTAGTCCTAAAAACTCGCATGATTTTTGTCCCAGCACACTGCTACATTCCATATCCGCTATCGCAAATGTCAACTGGTATATGACATTTTTATAACACCATGGTAAAATGCAAAGCCCTTTTATTGGTATTACGTCATGCGTGTATGACAGCAATGGTATTTTCTTTTTAACAATAAGGGCCTCATTAAACCCTAATTCACAGAATCTGCGATAAGACATGATGTTGTAATCGGCTCCCGTATCGAGCTTAAAGTTTTCCGTTCCATTCGTACATGAAAGTTCCTGGAACCAGTCCCCCGATTCACATCTTCTATCCTCGACCCCGATGGTCGATATATAAAACGCATCATCCTCCGATTCATCGTAATAATTACTATTATCACACTCTACTCCGTAAACGCGATCTACTCTGTTACGACCACTGTAACTATTAGAATGATTTGACTTACAATTGCGCGCGAAATGTCCTCGATTACCGCAAGTGAAACAGGTGGCGCGCCGCGCTGCACACTCGTCCCCGCCGTCGCACTGCGCGGAGCTACAGCCCGCACACGGAGCGCGCGGCGCCGCCTGCGCCCCGTAGTCGGGTGCGCGGCGCGCGCTGCCGCCCGCGCCGCCCCGGCCGCGCCCACGCCCCGCGTAGGCAGCCGGCGGCGCGCGCGTCGCCCACGGGCGCGACCCCCGGCCGCGTCCTCTGAAGGCAACACCGTCGACGTGCGCGGCGCCTCCGACGCCACTCGAGTTACACATTTGTAGCTCACTTTCCTGTGACGCTTCCACCGCCTGGCAGATTTTCATTGCCTTATCCAGATTCAGCTCCTCAGTTCTCAGTAGACGGTCCCTGACCGTAGCCTGACGAATACCACACACAATTCGATCCTTGATGAGATCGTCTTCTAAAGTCGAAAATTCACACTTTTTAGTGAGGAGACGCAGTGCCGTGACGTACTGTTGAATAGATTCACCGTCCTCTTGTTTGCGAGTAAAAAACATGTATCGCATGAGCGTAACATTGGACTTTGTACCGAAGTATTCATCGAACTTTTTGACAAGCACATTTACATCGTCACGCTCGGCTTCTTTTTCGAAAGTAAAAGTTTGATACACATCGAATCCATCCGGGCCGATAAGATTCACCAATAAACTAGCTTGAACACTCGAGGGTTCCGTCTGTACTCCTGATGCCTTTACAAACAAGAGGAATTGTTGCTTCCATTTTTTCCAAGCATCGGCCCGGCCTACCGGCCCGCCGGCGCCATCCATACTTAATTCTGATGGCGGTCGCGCGTGCTCCATTTTAAATCACCGTAATATACGCGTGATATCACTTTCACAACAGTACCTGATATCACTCGACACTATTTGATACCTTTCCTCGCAAATTCAATGTACTTTGGCCACTATAAGTCACAAATATTTATAAAACCGCTGCCACCATGTTGTGGAAAATGAAACAACTCGAGTGCTAGACAACAACTGATTTATTAAAGTACCCACATGAAGTGGATCTACAACATAAATTACTATACATACCTACTGTACACAACACATTTACGGACCTGAGTGTGTGTTATTTTTATTGTTGCTGTGTATTTGGTAGAAATAAATTAATTTTATTTTTAGGGTTCCGTACCCAAAATGTGAAACGGGACCCTATTACTAGGACTCCGCTGTCCCTCCGTCCTGTATGTCCGTCTGTCACCAGGCTGTATCTCATGAACCGTGATAGTTACAGTTGAAATCATAGATGATGTATAGACATCGGATTATATGCACTAACAAAATGCCAAAATATGCATGCAAATATGCACTAAAAAAGGCCGAAATATGCACTAAAAACGACTAATATGCCTAAAATATGCACAATACAAAATCAAAAAACCTTTATTATTTTTATATATTTTAATCAAAGATTGTACAAAAACTGCTTAATTCTCTTAAAATTAATTATAGTTTTTGTGGCAATATACAATTAAGCATTTTTCCAAATTTTCGAGCTCAAATTTGTGACGTTTAAAGGTGTAACCTGTGTCAGCAATCGCTGGCGGCTTGTTGATGGTTTATTTCTTGCTGCTATGTGGGAACCTGTGTTTACGTGTTGATCGATCTGATATTTTTTCGAACAAGGTATACGTTTGTCACAAATCTTGCAGAAAATTACATCGCCATCAGTCGTAAACTTATTCTGGTAACCTTTAATCCAAGATTCTAGTAAAATTCTGTTAATTTTCTTTACTGGCGGCATTGTTTAAACGTTTGTAAACAAATACTTGCGTTTAAAGTGGCTGATTGAATAAATTTATCATGCGCGAACCGCGAACTGATTACCTGCGCATGCGCGTGGATGGCGACTAGCTCCGCTCGCGCGGGAGGCCGCAATCAACTGACGGGAAAGCACACTAGCGCTTAGCGGAAAACTTTGTAAACTAGCATTAGCTACATATACTTGATCTGTGATCGGGCCTCGCGCGGCGCGACTCGAGAGCAGTGTTGCCAGATGAGAATGTTTAAAAGGCGGGAACGGTGCTTCCAAAACGCGGATTTTCAATAAAAAAAGCGGAGCATGTTAAACTTTTACATCGATAATCTCTCAATTCATACGCTTTATTTTATATTTTTATAATAAAAAAACACGCATGTCAGGAAAGCTTATTAGGCTTTAGTTACAATAAAGTACCAGCGGGCACCTAATCCTAAGTCATGGAGGTATACTAGTCACTAGTCCTAAGTATAAACTCATTTTTTTTTGTTTATGTTCCTTTTCATCGCCAGGTGCCATCTTACGGTGAACGGTCTGTACATACTATTACATATGAACTATGAACCATAGAGTAACTTATAAGCATGGACTTGTAAGTCCGGAATCCGGTGGTATTCTTGACGCGACGTGTTACTAATGTAACGGGATGTTTTAGCCATAGATCTAGATTCTATGTCTATGGTTTTTGCATATTTCAAAAAAGCGGATCCGCGTAGGTTATAAGCGGAACGCGGATCCATTGGCAAAAAGGCGGTGTAAAACGCGGAAAAGCGGTGTATCTGGCAACGCTGCTCGAGAGTCGAGAGCCGCACTGTCAGTCATTCAGCCACTGCGCTCGCGCTTACGCGTCATTGTCACACATGCCTCCCGCTCCCGCTACTTGAACGAAATACCTATGCACGATTGGGGAAAAAGGCAAAAATATGCACTAACGCCGTAATTAGAGAGTTTTTGCATTTGCATATGCAAACATGCAAATGCATATAATCCGATGTCTAATGATGTATTTAATTTTCCGCTATAACTACTAAAAAACAAAATAAAATAAATATTTAAGGGGGCTCCCATACAAGAAACGTGTTTTTTTTGCCGTTTGAACCCTTTGTGCGCTAGTCCGACTCGCACTTGGCCGGTTTTTTCTTACTAGATGTCAATTTGGTATCCCAATCAATCCTTTTGTATAGGTAGTTATGTAACTATAGATAGATAGGTAAGTACTTATTTTGGAATAGAAAATGCAAAAATACAAATGTTTATTTCATTAACTTAAGGTCTCAGGGTTTGGAGTCTCCTTTTAAGCAAAAAATATGCTTGCGTTAGGAGATACCGCTCTTCTATATCCATCGTTTAAAATTGTATGTAGTAATTGTACATAAACAAAACAATAAACATTTTAAGGAAGAAAACAGAGATCCAAGCAACAAACAGACAGCGCAGAAAAAAAGTTTGCTAATTATTGTAACCTAATAATTGTAACCAAGTATGAGGAAGTGTATGTGGATGTGTGGTGTGTGAGGCGGTGTGGGTATATGTAAGTACGGGCTCTCCTGCTACCACCAGTCATTTAAGAGTCTGAATAATGAAGTACCTAGGTAAACTGGGTAATAATAATTACTCGATGTCCATTTGGTATCCCTGGTACGTTTTACGCCTCAATCAAATTCAGACAATAGCTTCTGAAATTGTAACTACTTTGTAGGTAAGTACTAGGTAATTTCCAGCAATAGTTAATCACTCCTGTAGGTACATACCTAAGCAGCTGGTATGTATAAGCTTAGTTACTGCACCAGACGATAAGATACAATGGTCTCTAATAGTGTGGCATTGTAGATAATGCAATTCATATATAAATACATATATCCAGCTAGTGCCTAGTTAGGTCAGCTACTAAACACGGTAGGTCTTAATTAGGTTTTCTAAGGACTCACCTATTAGGTACTGTACTATCATAGATTTATTTAAATATCAAGATGCGATCAAACTACAAAATTAGCATTCTGTCTTAGCACCAAACACAATCGATCGCGTGTGAACTAAGTCATAGACTGGTTGTCGTTGGTGCCTCGCATCTGATTTTGACACCGAATAATTGGCTGCAATTAAAACACGTCATCAGAACTGTCCTCACACTAGTATTTAAAAAAAATGCCCTGTTCACACTACATTATCTAGCCCCAATCTAAGAAGAGCTTGTGTTATGGGTACTAGATAACTGATATACTTAATACAATACATTACATAGATAGATATTTTTTATTATGCATAGAAAATACCAAGTACACCCTGAACAAATATCTGCAGATCGTACAAATATTTGTTCCGAGGCAAGAATCGAACCCGCAACCTCCTGCGTCGCAGGCGAACCTTCGCACGCCGCGCCATAGAGGTCGTCAAATAGGGGTACTCAATACTCAGGGGTAATGTAGCTTACTGTTAGCAGTATAGCTTTTTTGTGAAAGAGTTCATCCGGGGAAGTTCTACCACCATACCTATTTCAGCCGCAAAGCAGTAGTGCTCGCATTGCTGTGTTCCGGTTTGAAGGGTATGGGTGCCGGTGAAATTACAGGCACATTTGACTTTCCATCTTTTTTGTCTCAGCGTGGCGGGCGCAGTACAATGCCACATAGGGCGCGTCCCAGGTGGACGTGACCTATGATAATGCACTGTTCATAGGCAGAGGGTACCGCTTAACATCAGGTGGGCCATCTGCTTGTTCCGTAATCACAAATTGTATAAAAATAAAATAAGTCAAATAATTTTCAGAATTGGTTCAGTAGTTCCGGATATTACCCCCTACATCCAAACAAACAAACTGTACCTCTTTTTAATATTAAAGTGTAGGTACCTACTTAGAAATATATTTTGAACTATATACTACCTGCCGAAAAAGGTACTTAACTTGTTAATAGGTGTATTAGATGTTTCAAAAACAGATAGGACCAACCCCTGTCGTCCCAGGCTTATATTAAACTCGTAAAGATATAGTTAAGGTACATGTCCCTTCCGTTTCCGTTTGCTCAAAACTAGAGAGAATTGCCTAGTTACTTAGATAGACCATAATAGGTAGTAGGTAGGTAATCGTAATTACCGCGAAGTTGTTCAAAACTAAGATAGTTTAAATTGTAATGTACTTTCCAACGTACCTAAGTTGGGGACCACCATCACTTAAACTGGAACAGTAAATGTTCGTAAACAAGTCCAAAGTTGTGTGGTTAAGTTCTACTATGTCTTGGTGTTCGTACACTATTGTTGAGTATTAATAGCTAAATTAATGGATAACGGAACAAACTAAGTGAAACTACATTTTGTTTTAGTTTCGGAAAGCTTGTGAGCAGAAACCGCTCTTAATTTTTCTAGATGGATACCTATGATTAATTAAATATCTAACGGTATTCACATAACCGAAATAAAATGTTGCATAAGCATTATAGAGTATATTGCTTGTAGTTTTCCATGAAAATGCAAACACTTAGAAGCAAACGATCCGGTTGTATAATATACAAATTTAATTTTGTGCTATATTCCTCGACTTTAAGCTGGCATTTGATGTGGTGTATTTATTAATAAAGCATTGATAAACCTTTCATCGCTACTTAGGTACCATTTCTCCACGATCACTGTTTTTTTTTTTACTATTTACCTATGCGATCGCAGCATGCAGAATGTGGAGCTAAAACATCAGATCTGAAGAGTTCTACTCTAGATCTGGTGTAAGTCAAGGCAGCACTCTTGGACCAACTCTCTTTACGATTTGCACGACTAATGTCAAAAACTAAAAATGACCAGGAGCCTAATAATACCCCACTATGGAATAGCCCAATTGGAAAAACGTCCAAGTTTAAAAAACGCCAAGTAGAAAAATTACCAGATACAGTAAAGGCCCTCTAGAAAACTGACCAAGAATCGTCTATGATTAACGACCTTCCGAAAGTCCTAAACACGGTTCAATGTTTGCTGATGACTTAAAGGTGATGAGGAGAAGGTGATAATCTGTGACCGTGGCTTCACGGACTGTATGGAATTGGTGCAGGATGATGATTTAGTGGAGAGGTGGAGAGTTGGTTGAACAGACTTGCATTGAATGTCGCGAAAAGAAAAGCAATTACGTTCGGCATGGGTACGTTAGAAACGAGGCGTACATTACAGCTAGCTATTTCATAACAGCTATCAGTTAGCTATTCACTACTGTCAGATCTACAATCAGACTATATTGATTAGTATGACAATGGGAGTGATTCTGTCCAACAGTATCTAAATTTAAACAGCGGCACACAGCGTTAAAATTATGATTTTTTAAACATATATGACCAATACTCTAATATTTAGACCCTTGGTATTTCAGTTTAAGTTATAATTATTAGCATTTTGGTATGAACTGTATCCACCTAAGCGTATTATCATTCTGAAATTTATAATTCTAATTCATAAGAATATGTTACACGCAAAAAGGTATATAATTTTACTATAAAAACTTTCGTGAATCATATGTTACATCGATTTAACGGTACATGAAAATTTCCCGTTTTTATTAAGGTACCTATATAATGTTCATTATATGCAATACTGAAAATAATCAATAGAAATGCAAAAACGTTTGCTTCATGGATGAGTAAAATATGAAACTTTATTCTTTGATATCTAAGACAGGGATTAGTTACTTACTTAGCCAGAGAAGTTCTTCGTGCGAAGTTCGGATAGCGTGGGCTGATCTATTGATTATGATCACAGATAAAATAATACTACTAGCTCCCACTGTTTGATACTATTGATCAAACTCGAAATTTGATTCATTTTCGAACGAGTAGCTGGCTGAGGAACGACAGGTTGCAAGTTCGATTCCCGCTGCGGGAGAAATGTTTGTATGATCTGCGAATATTTGTTCCAGGTCTGGGTGTTGTGGTACCATAGTACTCGTTTCTCCTGATACTCACAACACAGATGATCCTAGTGTGGGATCAGGACTATATGTGTGACTGTTACGTGTTATATCTACATCTACATCTACACTAATATTATAAAAAGGAAAGATTTGTATTTTTGTATGTTTGTAATGCATAAACTCGAAAAATACTGTGCCGATTTCAAATATACTTTCACCACTTGAAAGCTACATTCGCCCTGAGTGACATAGGCTACCAGAGGGGGGGGGGGATAAGAGGGGGGCTGTTTTTCATCCTGAAACTACCCATGCGAAACCGGGACGAGTCGCTAGTTATGTAATATTAAAGTCTGACGTTTCCCACCATCCTCTCTCAAAATAATCTATGAAATAAAAACCATGAAGTAACTTTGAACTATTATAATAAATAAATAGGTAGGTACTTACATTATAGTCACATTCATTCAGGCTTATCTAACTAACTGCTGGACGCCTTGTGTTTCGCTTTCAACTCTAAGTCCAACACAACGATTTTACTGAACACTTGAACTAAGTCCGTTCTTACACTTGACTTGATTTGCTGCAACCGGCCGCCCCCTGCCCCGGCTATGAGCTTCACTATTCTTTCTGAAGGGGCTTCCACACTTACTGAACAAACTATTTTATTCTCCGCAACAATATCCTCAAAATATTCTAGATCTATTTTCAGGTTGTATGGTATTTCTTGGTGCAGAAAGTCCAGAAATTTGGCTCTTACTGCCTCCGTTATAAGAGTTTCAGGCTTTTGGTCGGTTATTTCTTCGGGCGCGTATTGTAAGCCCGCCGGTTTTGCATTGTTCATCAGGTATTGCTGAAAATTACACTCGGTTTTAATATGATTTACTTTATCATCAGCCGTATGACGTCCACTGTAGGACGAGGCCTTCCTGATAGAATGCAATGCGGGGATTTCCCATAATCACCACGCTTGGTGATTACAGTATTAGTGTTGAGTACTCAGGTGGATGCTGCTGCCCATCCCCTGGTGTTAATTCTTAGTCGGCTTTGATTGACATGGTTTACTTTCACAAGTGGGAATGCACGACACTTAGAATAATGCCCACTCATTCACCAACTAACATTAAATTTAATTCTCGACGATCTCTGTGGCGCGGCGGGCGAAGGTTGGCCTGCGACGCAGGAGGTTGCGGGTTCGATTCCCTCCTCGGAACAAATATTTGTGCGATCGCAGATATTTGTTCAGGGTGTTCTGGGTATTTTCTATGTAGAATAAAAAATATCTATCTGTGTAATATATTGTATTATGTATATCAGTTATCTAGTACCCATAACACAAGCTCTGCTTAGCTTGGGGCTAGATAATGTAGTGTGAACTGTCCAGCTTTATTTATTGATTATTTATTTATATATTTAATTAAAGAGTAATATACCGCCTTTAAAAAAAAATCTTTAACGTTTTAAAATGTACCTATTTCAGTTGGTTGGTGCAAGTGGACATTAGGAGTAGTTTTATAATCTAACCAGAAACTATCCTAGGATATATCTACTATCTATAACTATCATGACTATCACAAAATACGTTTACCATGGTACAACACTCATGTCTCAGCCGGTAACACGCCAGATGCCACGGAGGTGGACAGCGGACCAAGGCGACTCTACAAAATTATATTTTGTTTTTTTACGCATTAATTGCCGTTTCGCAAATTAGCTGCGGAATTTTCCGAATTCTAACTGAGGGCCCTGCTGTCTCTAATTTTCCACAGTGCCTCTCAAACATTGCATTGGATGAACTTGGATGAACTAACAAGATTTAAGCCCAAACCGGCCAAATCACTCTTTGAGAGAAATTAGGAGTTGTTCATATATTAACTAGGTACAATATTTCTATGAGGAATGCTTATGTTTGGCAGTGGCAGTCCTTTTTGATTAGTTTTGACGATTAATTATTATAACATAGTAACATACCTTGATATCCTGGACTCCATCTCCATTCAGAGCAGAGACTAGGAACACATCAGAGAATTTACTGTATCCTCTGTTGAAGTTATTTTTTCTATCCACACCGGGCATAGGGTTTCCAGCAATGTGACCATTACATAAGTTCTTTATTATTGATAGTATTTGCGTTTTAGTTTTCAATTTATCTACCTGTAAAATAAGGATTTATGATTTGAAAAGTTAACTAACGTCACAGCATGGTTTTATATTATACTAGCAGCGCCCCGCGGTTTCACCCGCGTAAGTCTTGTTCCCGAGGGAATATCGGGATAAAAATATGCCTATGTGTTATTCCGGGAGCCCAGTTATCTCCATTCCAAATTTCATGCAAATCCGTCCAGCCGTTTCAGCGTGAAGAAGTAACAAACACACACACAAACTTTCGCATTTATAATATTAGTAGTAATTATTTGATGATGACGATGGCTGCAAAATATTGTTGTTATTAATGATCAGTTGGTTCAAACATTTTAGTAGTAGTAGAGCTTTTTTGCAAATAAGTCCGGGGAAGTACTACCACCATACCTACTTGTTTATGTCTGTGTTGTTACAAATACAAAATATTCTATTATATTCTATTCTATTCTACTTCTGCCGCAAAGGAGTAGTGCTTGCATTGCTGTGTTCTGATTTGAAGGGTATGGTTGCCGGTGAAATTACAGGCACATGAGACTTTTCATCTTTATGTCTCAGGGTGGCGGGCGCAGTGCAATGCCACATAGGGTGCGTCCTAGGTGGACGTGACCTATGAGGTAATGTACTGTTCATAGGCAGAGGGTACTGCTTAACATCAGGTGGGCCATCTGCATGAACCGTCATCCCCAAGTTGTATTAAAAAAATAAACCTAAGATTTAGTAAATGTAAAGAGTATACTGAGAAGAGGGTAACCTCTAAGGTAAGTTGTATTAAAAAACTAAATCTTAGGTTTATTTTTTTAATACAACTTGGGGATGACTATCATTATACGTAGCGCGACTGATGATGATTTAAAAATCAACTTGAATTATCTCCTTACCTTGTTGATAATCAAGAAACTTGGAGTATCTTCAAAGAGTTTGAGCATGTTAGTGACATCCTGATGCAGTGTGTCCTTAGTGTGCCTGTTTGACACATCGTGCACCACACCGATGACATCTGCACACCTGAGGCCCTTCTGACATGCCCCTAACATGGAGTCTGGCAAGTTGTACCTGCAACATGTTATTTTTGTTGATTTATTTGTATTCTAGACCATCTAGCAATGCGATTATGGTTGTTAGCAATTGAACTTTATCTAGGATAAAAGATATTTAAAATATAATATCTACATTAAATATATTTTTCTACAATCAATAACAAATAAAATTCGTTGTTTGGAGTGGCTGTCAAAATCAAAGAATATAACTAATATAGGTACAGTACTACCCACACCATACCTGCTCGCTCATAGTCTGAAGACTGATATCAGATGAAAGAACAAAAAAACAGTACTACTTGGAAAATAATGTGCCTAGGCAACTGTTGTTTTCGTCTAACTGTTGCTTTTTCAATAACTTATAATAATATTTCTGTTTCGAGAAGCTGATGATTGCCGGGACCCAATACTTTCGTAGTAGTACTGTACCTACCTATAAATAGGGTCAACATTGACAGAACATAACTATGTCGACCTCTGTGGCGCGGGCGCGGCGGGCAAAGCTTGGCCTGCGACGCAGTTCGATTCCCGCCTCGGAACAAATATTTGTGCGATCGCAGATATTTGTTCAGGGTGTTCTGGGTATTTTCTATGTATAATAAAAAATATCTATCTATGTAATACTTATATTGTATTAAGTATATCAGTTATCTAGTACCCATAACACAAGCTCTGCTTAGCTTGGGGCTAGATAATGTTGTGTGAACTGTGTCCAGCATTATTTATTATTTATTTATTATGTCGAAATTGAGTAGTAAACATGTCCAAAGTGTCTACTCCGCAAAAGCCACTTGTTCAAGAACTGAACTGAACTTGTGTCCATAGTATAACTATATCTTACTGGAGCTAAATTCACTAAGGAACATTACTTGCAACTTGGGGGGTGGGAGGGCATTTTCCAGAACTCCTGTAGATGTATCATTCTAGGGATCTTTTAGAGCTCAAATTTCCAGAACTCCTGTATCATCTGTAGATTTATCATTCTAGGGATCTTTTAGAGCTCAAATTTCCAGAACTCCTGTATCATCTGTAGATGTGTCATTCTAGGGATTTTTAGAGCTCAAATTTCCAGAACTCTTGTATCATCTGTAGATGTATCATTCTAGGGATCTTTTAGAGCTCAAATTTACAGAACTCCTGTATCATCTGTAGATGTATCATTCTAGGGATCTTTTAGAGCTCAAAAGTACGTCTTTCAATTCCAACAGGAAACTAAAAATATTTGTGAAGAGAAAATGTGTACAAAATGTGTGGCTTCATTTCAACGAGGACTACAAACTAGTTCAATTGGTCTAGTTGCTACTATAGTTGCAGAATAATAGCTATGGTAGCATGCTTGTACAGAACCCTGTCCGCGTGAGTCCTTCTCGCACTTGACCAGTTTATTTACCTATTTATTTTCTATTATGAATGTTATGTTATTCTGGTGTACCCTAATGTGTTCATCTAGCCATCTAGAAGTCTTTATACGGTAGACAGTAAAGTTGCCATACAGAGTTTAGGCTGATATTAAGTCTACTATAACTTACTTCTTTTGTTCAACACCAGTCACTACACCTGGGGTGTCCAAGAATATTATTTGTGTTTCATCGCTATAGCACATCGCCCTTATCATTTTAGTGGTTGTATGGACTTTGTTGGATGCTGCACATATCTGAAAGTTACAATAACAGTTAATTACGAATTACCACCGGTCACAATATAAAGTTTGCAGGTTATGAACAAAACAGCTTTTGAAAACAAACGCTTACCTTTCGTTCGACGATTTTATTAATCAAAGTACTTTTTCCTGAATTAGGAGCTCCTACGATTGCTACATTTACTACTTTTACCATATTTTTTTTCACATTTGCATGTTCTGGCTGTGATGAATAGAATGAGGCTTTCAGAAAACGTGTCTTAGAGTAGGTAAAACGTATGACGCTGAGCATTAGAGTCGACATAATTCATTCGACTAAGGCAGTTTACGAATTGGTAAAAAAATCACAGAGCTTTTGTTATTAGTACTTTGTTTTAATTTTTATTTGCATGCAGCAAAATAATGTAAACACAAACAAGTTGAAAGAAGCTGATTGAAATGAACGAACTGAACTGAACTGACTACTGAAAATACTGACATTGACATTTGACAGATCGACAAAGACAAACGACGGATCCAAAAAAAGAAGACAAAGATTGCTAAAGACTGTTTTCCCCATAGATCTGTTCAGTGAAACTTCAAAGTCTATGGTTTCCCTTCAGGCTGAGATAAATAGATAAATAGACGTTACTTCTTCTTCGTCGTGTCGATGGTCACATTGGTCACAGAATGTAGAGTCGTTGGTGGATCACAGAAGTTTGTTCCTATCAAAGGTTCCGAGTGATGAATCATTGATTTTCTATTTTTGAATCTTGTTTTGCCTGAATTTTGCCACTTAAACGGCGTTGTCAGCATGATTTCAGATGCAGTGTATGTGTCACTCAAGACGTGTAGACGTTACTTAGCACGTACTAATGCCTAGCATTATATCTGTTTCTCTCTGGCACGAGTGATTTGACATGTGTGTGAAAGTGACAGGGATAATGCTAAGCATTAGTACGAGCTCAGTAAGATCTCCCATAGGCCTGCGAAGGCAATATCTCTCGGATAGGTTTATTTATAAAATGGCTCAAAATTACAATCACCCCCTTCTCCCAAAATTAAAACATCTACTTAGATTATTTGGTCCTGCTGACAAAAATCCCTGTATACTCCGTAGCTTCAAAACGTTTTTAGAACTACCTAATCCCATTAAACAGTACCCAACATACCCAATATATCTCATCCCCTATGATGCCCTAGTTTTTCTACCCCATGTTATCTTAGATTTTGGTATAGCGAAGGATTCTGTAGACGCCAGAGGGATGTTTAATGCTGAATTGAATTTGAAATTTTTAGGGTGGACTTCAATTTTCACCGATGCATCCAAACTATCAAAGGATAGTGAAGTTGGAGCTGCTGTGTGGATTCCCTTTACCAACATAAGTTTGACATTTAGATGTCCCTCATCATCGTCAGTTTTTACTGGCGAGGCTGTCGCACTCCCAGAAGCTGCCTGTTTTGTAAAATCTCATAACCTTAACAAATCCATCATCTTTTCGGACTCTAAAAGTTGCTTGCAATCTTTATTGTCCAATCCTTTCAGGTCTATATCTCGTCTTCCCATTATTCTTGAAATTAAACGTGTTCTTCATGAATGTCACAAACTAGGCATCAAATTAATCCTTGGATGGACACCAGGTCACTCTGGTATTCCAGGCAATGAGACAGCAGACGCTTATGCAAAAGATGCAGTCCAGTTAGGTTCTCTTGAGCACTATCATACATATTGCCACGACCTATGCCTTCTACCCAGATCCCAACTTGTAAAATCTTGGTCGGAGGTATGGAATGCCTCAAGACTTATTAAAGGCAAGTACTATTCAGACATCCAACCAGATATCCCGCCCTCACCATGGTTCTTTAAGTTTCGCAGGTCTAGCAAAGTTGTAACTTCAACTATCTGCCGTCTCAGACTAGGATTCACATGTACTCCAGTATTTCTAGCAAAACTAAGGATCCGGGATCACTCAATGTGTGAATGCGGGCTTGAAGAAGGAAATGTGGATCACATTTTCTTCAATTGCCCAAAATTGCAATGCTCCCTATAGGACCTCCTCCCCCCTGAAATCCTTCGTCCTACTTCTTTCAAAATTCTATTATCCCTAACCTTTTCCCCCTTAATAAACTTTTTACTCTGTAAAATTGAAAAAATTAATGGAATTAGGTTATAAAAATATGTATAAGTATATTCATGTAAACATATATTTGTATATAATATTTATTTTGCCATAGTCATTATGCTTTTCATATTGTTTTGTCTTTTTGTTTTAGCAAAATCATTTTGATGCTAAATCTAAAAGATTCAGCGTTTACAGAACCGATCATATTTTTAATTTTTTTAATATTTTTTTGAAGTTTACGGCACTCCTTGACGTTTACACTGGCAGAGTCGTAGCAAAAAGCAAGCGCGGCGCCATAAAAACAAGAAGTTGAACTCAGTAAGATCTATTTATCTAGGCCATAGAGCAATGCAGCCTCCGTATCGGAGATTCAACCAAGAAGCTTGAATTTGGGTTATAACTTCATGGTGTCAACATTATGTTCACTCATAGACGTAGAATTTTTTCGTTACGCTTACCTAAATCTATGTGTTCACTACTATTTAAAGATAGCATAGACAAACAGTGTACTACGATTATGGTATGTTAGCCCCATGGTAAAGTATACTAAGTCCATGGTTAGCCCGTATTGTGTTGTGGCCCGTATTAGCCGTATTCGCGACTATTCGAATTTCGAAACCACAAAGTACCTCTAAATATACGGGAAATTCGCGACGAACAAACAGATAATTTTTGCTTTGGGTCACAACACCGAACACAAACTTTATATTATTTTTTAACCGCAGCTTGTAAATCGCCGGCATGATTTTACTCAGGTAATAAGTGTTGTGTAAACTAATATTACCAATTCTCCTCTCCCTCCACTCTCCAGTTAGTTGCTTTGAATGCATGAACCAAGTTGTTTTAAAGAGTGCTGCTGAAGTAGTTTTTACATAAAATAAAGTACAAAAAATAAACTACTGACAGCTATAGTTTAATTTATTCATAATTTATGTAATTGTTGTGTTTAGCACTTGTTAAAACAATTTTGAACAATTATGAAAATCTATAAAAAATGCCTACATATTTCAGAAATGTCAGAGATAAAGTATAAAAATCAAATATTGGCTGCAATTGATCACTTACGTTCAAGAAAATCCCGACCCGATGTAAATAGGATTTGTAAGTTTATGCTAAAGTGTTACAAAGTTTCCTCTAAAGAAACTAAAGCAGATCTGAAACGGTGCCTGAAGGAAAAAAGCATTTATAAAGTTGATTACAAAGATAATGTAAGCTATAGAAACGCCGCCAAGTGGAGAACAAGATCAAAGCATAGCAACGGTAAGTAAAATTTCTACAGACTTCTACACTACCTATTTATATTCACTTGTGTGTTTTATGGTAACTTTTCCTCAGAAATGTCCTCCACTATCTCAACAAGTGAGCGCAGAGTTATAACATCTGCCATCGCAACTCTTATCTACGAAGATCAAAGCTATTTAGAAAATGGCATAGCATTTCAAGAGCTTGTCAAAGCAGCAATATCACAGGAATCAAAATATCCCAAAAAACATTTGGAATCAATCATTAACAAAGAGTTATCATCGGGAAGTCTAATCAAGTTGCCTAATGGAAATTTAGCCTTGGGCCCTGCTGATAATGATGGTGACAGTTCAGACAGTCTGAAATTTGAATACAACGATAATGTTACAAAGGTACAGTAGTAAATTACAAATAATAACCATGCATTACATCATCATTATCAGCCTTAGATGTCTACTACTGGACGTCTAAAAAATACTATTGCACTGAAAAGTTATTCCAAATGACTTCTTGTATCATTTCAGATGACTTCATCAGCCAATTCTTCATGTAGATCATCTCCTCAGAGGATGAGGGGGCGGCCAAAGAAACGTGGAGGTGGATCATCAAACATTGGCCCAAGCAACATGACGACACGAAATGCAGGAGTGCGCGTCGGTGAGAGGAGAAAGATGGCTAAGAAAGTTTTTGATCCCTCCGACAACAATGTCCCTAGCAAAAGAAAGAGGGGGCGACCCGTAGGATCGCTAAACAAAAGCACAATAAAGAAAAGGCTGATGGTTTCTGGACATTCCATCACACCGACTAAACTTGATAAAGAAGGGACTCCGTCTGAAAGCCAAATGTCTTTTGATGGAAGTGCTGATGACTTGGACCAGGAGGATTCATCACATGAAACATCTGGAGGAGTTTGTTCGGTGTGCCTCGTGCAGAAACCAAAAGGATCCAATGATAGGCTGCTGGAATGCCGGGACTGTAACAATAAGGCTCATTTGAGTTGCCTCCAGTCAGGATCTGGTATTTTAAAGCCGAGACCTGACAATACTTGGCAGTGCCCACATTGCAAGACTTGTGTCATTTGCTGTGAAACAAATGATGCTGTGAGTATAAATATAATTTTATTTCCTAAGAGTAATTTTGGCCCTATATCCAGACTTTGATGGGGAGGGACCATGGGTTTGATTGAATCATGGGTGTGCATCATTGGATTCTAAAACTAGAAAAAATTGTGTTTAGTGCAGGAAAACATCAGAGCATTTGTACACCAGGAAAACATAATGAGAAAATCGGCATGCCCTATTTATTTATTTATTTATTATACACAGACAAGCTCTTGCAGCTGATGCGTGTATATCATAGTCCTTGTCAGTGCACTTTAAATGTTTTAATAACCAAAAAAAACAAAGGCACATGACATCCATGAACCCACATTGGGCATCAAGAGTAGGCCCCAGTCCCAGCAATGGGTAAATTATGGGCTGATAATCTTACTTTGTAACAGTCTGGTTTTAACCTAGATTTCTATTTAATTTTCAGGGCATATTAACTGTTTGCAGTATCTGCTCAGATGCATATCATGCGCTGTGCCATAATCCAAGAATACCTGAAAGATTGAAAGCGTGGGATCAGTGGGAATGTAACAACTGTCTAGACTCGCATCCAACAGTTGTCGGGTCACCTGCTATCATACCTACTGCAGAGCTCTCCAACTCACAGTCACCTCCAGTTGACCCATTTCTTAAACCCCATGAACTGGATAGAGCACCTTCTAAAATAGGAGACGATACCCCTATAGATCCTACTATACCTGACATAGTGAACTGGACAACTGATGATGTTTATGAATACTTTCTAAAGGACCATCCTGAGGCAGCACCTTTACTGCGAGATCAGGTAGATACAGTCATTTTTACCTACCAGCAAATTTTGTTCATAATTTGGAACGTTATTCTCTCGGAGAATTGGGGAATAAATATTCTAAGTGATGTCACCAGAGGTATAGATTAAAAAAAAAATGCGGTCGTAAATTTCTGGAATTAGAGGGACTTTAACATAACTTTAATACCCCAGCCACTGCATACAAGTAGTAGTAGTAGGGCTTTTTTGAGAAAGAGTTCATCCGGGCAAGTACTACCACCATACCTATTTCTGCCTCAAAGCTGTAGTGTTCTCATTGCTGTGTTCCAGTTTGAAGGTGGTGTCAGTGAAATTACAGACACATGAGACTTTCATCTTTGTATCGGGGTGGCGGACGAAGTGCAATGCCACGTAGGGTGCGTCCAAGGTGGACGTGACCTAGGTAATAAATAAATAAATAAATAAATAATCCTGGACAGTTCACACAACATTATCTAGCCCCAAGCTAAGCAGAGCTTGTGTTATGGGTACTAGATAACTGATATACTTAATACAATATATTACATAGATAGATATTTTTTTATTATGCATAGAAAATACCCAGAACACCCTGAACAAATATCTGCGATCGCACAAATATTTGTTCCGAGGCGGGAATCGAACCCGCAACCTCCTGCGTCGCCGGCCAAGCTTCGCCCGCCGCGCCACAGAGGTCGTCGTAATGTATTGTTAAAGGCAAAGATTACCGCTTAACATCAGGTGGGCCATGCTTGGTCCATCATAAAGGCAGTTACAAAAAAGTTGATTGTACCTACTTCTCTTACATAAAAACAGAGGATGTTTGTATTATACACGCGCTAAATGTGTGTGTAAGTACATAGGGCTGCATGCAATCATCGATCAATGTTGCATATTATTATGCTGAGAGCTGTATAACACTAGCGCCCAGCAATGCCGTAACAAATGCATTGGGCTGCGCCTGCGGGGACGAGCTTGTAATCATCTCAAGACCATTGACGACCTCTGTGGCGCGGCGGGCTAAGGTTGGCCTGTGACGCAGGAGGTTGCGGGTTCCATTCCCGCCTCGGAACAAATATTTGTGCAATCGCTAATATTTGTTCATCGTGATCTGGGTATATTTTCTATGTATAATAAAAATATCTATCTATGTTATGTAATATATTGTATTAAGTGTATCAGTTATCTAGTACCCATAACACAAGCTCTGCTTAGCTTGGGGCTAGATAATGTTGTGTGAACTGTCCAGCATTATTTATTTATTTATTTCTTTCGTTAGGCATTTTACGGCGGAGGGGATTTTACGTCCATCAGTAAAGATCAAACAGCTGGTGATAATGTTTTTTTTTTTTTTTTTTAATCTATTTTTTTCGGAACTTTTGTCGTTTGACGACTATGCCAGTTCCATTGGTCTCTCTCCTAAATCACTCATCAAATTTATTGAACCAGCCCATATATGGACTGATAGAGCATGATGGCTGCGTCTGATGTTTGCGCAGACAACATGCTCTGAAACAGACCCACAACGAGCTGTACAACATCTTTACACTGGTACATTTGCACTCTCATAGCTGCACTCCGAAGACACTCCATTAAAAGGTGGTATACATCTTCTTTTACGCCACATACTTCACAATTAGGGCTATCAACTTTCCTCATCAAATATTTGAAGCTATTTAATGGCATATGTCCGGAGCGCAGTCTATGGGCGACTATGATAAATTTCCTATTTAATGTAATGTTGGCAAACCATGGTATATGAGGTGGCTCACTTGGTGATAATGATGCCAATTTCATACAAATAAAGCCGGAAATACCCATGCCTAGTAGTAGTAGAGCTTTTTTGTGAAAGAGTTCTCCGGGGAAGTACTACCACCATACCTATTTCTGCCGCAAAGCAGTAGTGCTCGCATTGCTGTGTTCCGTATTGAAGGATATGGTTGCCGGTGAAATTACAGGCACATGAGACTATTCATCTTTATGTCTCAGGGTGGTGGGCGCGGAGCAATAATAATAAAGATTTTTTATTCAGACAACATAGTCCATAGTGTTAGTAAGCTTAAGATTAGGGGTTAGTAATTAATAACTAACACAGATTTCGTCCTGTGGGACAGTTTCCATACCAAAGGACATGCATAATTGTTTGCAATTTCTTTCAGGATGCTGTTGTTGCTCACGCGCACTCTGCTTAGTAGTGAGGCCGTTTTTTTTCCGCCAGATGGCGTCGAACGTGTCTGTGCGCGAATCGGCGAACATGCCTGAAGCACTACAGAAGCGCGGAAGCTTCAACAGCGTCCTGAAAGCGTTATTGAATTGGGACCCGCAGAGCATTGTAAGCCTTTTGAGTATGCTGAAACCACAGACTCGCGGAGTACAGTACGCCTTAAAAAGGGTAATTTTTACAGCGTCTGTACATCGTGCGAATCTGCGGGCCAGCATATTGGCTCTGACTGAGAGTGCTCTGCGTCCCCGCTCCATATCGGCGTCGTCTTTCAGGTTCTCGGTTACCAAATGCCCGAGGTATTTAAATTGTGAAACCCTCTTGAGGGGAATACCGGAAAGAGTAACAGGAGGAACAAAAGTGGGGCATTTGGTACCCGCTCCAAAGACCATTAACTCCGACTTTTTGGCAATGCCACATAGGGTGCGTCCTAGGTGGACGTGACCTATGTGATAATGCACTGTTCATAGGCAGAGGGTACCACTTAACATCAGGTGGGCCATATGCTTGAATAATAAAAATGCCTGCACCTGGCATATGTGCTTGCGGCTTAGTTGAAAAATGTATTTGACTAGGTTGATAGTTTGCACTGTTTTGTAATTTCAGGAGTTTGATGGGCAAGCTTTGAGTATGGCTACAAGAGCCGACGTAGTGAAAGGACTGGGATTACCTCTTGGACCAGGTTTGGCGCTCTATCGTATTGTAGTGAAACTACAGACCAGAAAAGATGATTGGACTATGTGTTGGGGATAACATTTGCTTTCTTAGTAATACTACAAATAGGTGATATTTAACCTGCCAATTATATCCAAGTAGACAACAAAATGGTGTCCATTAATTGCAGGATTTTCAAAAGCATACTGAAATAAGCCACATTAGTTCAGTTTTTTACTTTTGTATCTTAGTACTAAGATACTTTGTAGTGAGATGCTTACTAACAACAATATTAACTAGTTTAGAAGTGTTTCATAAGTAGGTAGTACAAAGGTATTTTAAATAAACCAACATTGGTAGTAAATTACATTTACTAATTCAAATTATTCTTATCTGTTGAGATCTTCAATATTTTTATGCTGACTGATGGCAATTAAATAACAGTATACAAACTTTGGATAGGTACCTACCACTTCATTTATTAACAAATAAACAAGGTCATTCAATAAAATCTTTATACATTTAAATACCTACCTATGTACAAACTACAAATAAATAATTTATATAAATTAAAAAGTATTTTCTTAAATTAAGCGTAAATTCATGTTTATTACCCATAATACTTTATACTTTTACAGCCCATAATACTGAACCATAGAGAAATTATCTGGGATTCTAACTCCATGTACTTAATTAACTAAATCAGTTGCAGTTAATGTTTTTGGTCATAGTGTTTCATGTAAGACATGAATATATTAAAAACCATTGTTGCTATATTAATGTACAGTACCCTATAATGTGTTGGCAAATAGTAAAAATTTATTATTTGAACTGGAGGCCAAAAACACCAATCACCCTGAAACAGAAAAGCAACATTACATTTTCAGTGATTGATAACAAAGTGTTTGCTTAGATGAGAGTTGTATTTCTATGTGTTATAGTAGGTATGTATATCACAAGGCATGTGACTTAACATTACACAAATTGTTGTCTAGATTGTTGGATCCTATGGATGTCGCAAAAGCTGACACCAGGAGATGGGCAGCAGCATCCGTCTGTGTACTTAATACCAATACTGCGATCGCCAACCATGGTGATTACCATAAGTAATTACCGTGGTGGTAAGTTCTCCCATTGTGTTCTATGTGGACCTTGTCCAGCAGTGGATCTCCAAAGGCTGCTGATAAGATGATGCTTACCATATCAGCATAATCTAAATACACTTAAGATAGGTATTCTAGAATCCTCACCATCACAACATATTTGAATTTTCGTATAATTTCATCGTTGCATTCTGCAATTGTCTTCCGTTCTAAAATGCCCATTCCATAGAAAAAGCATAGGATTGTGGCAGGTGATGCAAGAAATTGATCAAATAACACTTTTGTTAGCACTGTCTTAGCAGTTGTTTTTGGAATAAATTGGTCTAAGTGGTGATAATAGTAATGGTGCATTGGACCCATAATTGTCCCTATAATAAACATTCTGCCTGCAACCAAGATTTTTACACACATTATCAAGGGAAAAACAAAAAAGTAAAAAATCGGAGGACATAGGAAGGCCTTTCAATGATTTAACTATCTTATTAGAAGTTAGTAAAAATCTGAGGGCATAGAAAGGCCATTCCGCTGATTCAAGTACCTATCATACACACCGAGTCTTGCCCAATCATATCTCTTTTCTATATGTTTCGATTGATATTCAAATTCCTGTTGTATCATGTCTCCCAAGGCCATGCAACCTCCAGAAGTGATACTGTTAGTAAATAAAAGATTTTTCTTGAAAAAGAATTTAACTCCTCGATGAAAGTATGATCTATTTCTGCTGTGGTATTTCAGAGGGCTCGAAGTAGACGTTTTGCTCAATTTCATACAACTTAAAGCAAACATGATAACCTGAAACAGTAAAATAACAGCCATCAATAATTCTGGGAAGTGTTCATAAACGAATACAAATGATCTTCTTGCTTACCTGGTTCTGTGATAAGTATATTTCAGCTCGAAAGAAGACTAATTATTCCTAAATAAATGGTATACACAAAATTAAATTATATTTTCCGCCCAAACTCACTCATTTCATCGAAGAGTAAAGTCCAATCGTATTATCGTAGTACTATAGACCATAGAGAAAATGATTCTATAGACATGGAATCATGGGCAGACTTTTGCTATGTGATGGAATGAAGCACGAAGTTATAGGTAAATCTGGAGGCTACACTCTGTACTTTATGTTATGAAGCAAAGTACATTGACCTTTCGTTGGACTCCTGTGATGCTATCTCAGAAATCTAAATTCGCCCTTTGTTTACCTTTAAATTACAATTTTCATTGTTATGGCAAAGAATTTCATAATTGGTAATTTCATATGGCAAATAATTATTACAACCTATAAGTAATTCGTAAAATAATATTTAACGGATCTAGCAATCTGATATAATTTAACGATCAATAGTTTTTTTTCAATTGTCCCATCTTCGTGGAAATCGGCATCCCAAAACTACGGCAACACTGAATGCGTCTTTATGGCGAATTGTCAATAACATAAATATAATTTTGTCAACTCGGATGTTTATAATCAGATTATAACGTTACTCGTTATCAAAACACGAAAAATGGTTCAAAAATGTGTAGTACTAAATTGTGGAAGTAAATGGTATCCTGGATGTAACTTGATATTTCACAGGTGAGTAGGAAATTATTATAATATATGAATATTTTCCTAATAATAAAATTGTAGTTTTTTACTTAGAAGTCCTTGTTTTTTCCAGCATCTAGTAATGTCTGGTCCATAAACAAGTACACACGTGGTTTCCAACATATAATTCAAAAGGTTTCTAGTATTTATTTTTCAGAATTGAACAAAATTTGCATTGTAAACAGAAACCAACTATGACCATGATGCATAGTAAACTTTGTATCTTTCCCGTTTTGATCAGCAGTCTGATTTCCGACCATCTAGCAGGGTTATGATCTTATGCCTTTAGACTAAAAGGCACTCAGGCATCTCCTTCTGATCTTCTTTCTCGCTTAATTTACCTAGGTATATAGTTTTTGTTATATTGTTACTCAGTTATATAAATTTATTTTATTCCTTTTTTAGCTTTCCTAAGGATCCAACAAGGAGAAGACAATGGCTGGCCAGAGTCAAATAAAAAAAAACAATTTTATGAAACAGCAAAAATATGCAGTACATATCCACCAACTTATCTGTAGAATGAAATGTATGTAGGGCTATCCAGAGGCAAATAAAAAAAACAATTTTATGAAACAGCAAAAATATGCAGTACAGATCCACCAACTTATCTGTAGAATTAAATGTATGTAGGGCTATCCAGAGGCAAATAAAAAATCAATTTTATGAAACAGCAAAAATATGCATTACGGATACACCAACTTACCTGTATGAAATGTATGTAGTTTTCTATCATCTACATACATTTAATTCTACAGATAAGTTGATGGATCTCGAATCATTTTGTACCTACAGATATGCATTTATTTACAGAAAGAATAATACAACAATAGTACCTACAGATTATATAATTATAATACCTACATTGTTTTATTTTTATCTGCAAAATAACAACCACATCTATAAGAGTGGAAGAAGAGGAATGTGATAGGGAATTAATTGCTGGCAGGATACTATGATTAATTATTATTTCCATTCAAACGTCTCTCAGTTTACAATATTATCTACTTAGAAAAGAATGGCACGAATATTCATTCTTACCACATTGTTAGGTTTCACCTATACCTATAGTTTTGAACTTGTCTCTTTTACTTTCTAGTTGTGTGGACACCCTACTAGAAAGATAGGAGGGGGACCTAAGTGGAGCGAGAATCGAGATAGAATCATAGACGTAGAATTTTTTCGCTACGCTAAATAGACAAACGAAGCGTGGGAGAGAGAAGTCATTTTTAAATGTACCTCGTGCAAGAAGAAAAGTGACAGCAACAATGTATTGAATTTGACATGTTTTGCTTGAGTACATGCCCATACCGGACGGTCTCTCTTGTGCAGTTTAACTAATTTCGTAATTTTTTTAGTAATCTTACTATTAAATAACAAATATTACTTTGTATGACAATGGTGTCATGTTCAGTTTGTGACTGTGAATATACAAGACGTAATTATCCGGGAAAATACACGTTTCACAGGTAAATAAGAGATTATTGGTAGTTCGATTGTATTGCTTATTTTATCAATTCTGCTTTAGTAAATGGCCTAAAAACCAGTTTCATTCGTAGATTAGGACTTTCCCTTATATTTTTTAATAATATTTCGTTGCTGCACCTAGAAATAAACAATATTTTATGTAAAATATAAAAATGTTTGATTACGATAGGGCTTGACCAAGTGATGACGTCAGAAATATCGATAGTCCTGTTGCAGTCTATATCGTAGTATAATGCGCATCATGTAAAAAGAACGCTGGCGGTAAAGCTTTTTCAGGCGTTCCAGCGTTCGTTTTAAGAGATTACTTACTTTTCTACTTATTTAAGAGATGTATACCTATGCATTCAATGAGTGCCTACCTAGTTTACTACTTTTTACATGAAGCGCACTATACCTAACTATAAATTAAATTTTTGTCCATCCTAGAATGGAGGTTTACTTTGTTTGGAGTAAATATGTGTGCTCTGTTAACATTTTACCGTTTTTTTAAAAATCTATAATAACCAGGTAGACATTGAGGTGTGAGTTTTTGTATTGACTATTGAAAAGGTAACTTTAAAGCACCACGGGTGTTTTATTGCAGTTTGTGTAGTAGATATTTTTGAGTAAATATTTACGTTGTTGTACACACGCCTTTTTCCCGAAAGGGTATATTTATTTTTTATTTTTTATAAATAAATATTGTTTATTTCTGCTTAATAAAATAATAGGTAACAAATTAAATTTAAATAAACCCCAGAAATTCCGTTCCAGCGGGACTCGAACCTGCACCCTCGCCTGTGATCAGCGATGCCTTTACTTTCGAACTTTGAACAGAAGGTTTCCAATGAAACACCTGTAGATACAGCACTATCAACTTGGCGCTATAGCCGAGTTGATAGTGCCCACAAATTTCGTCTCCAGCGTCATAGCTCGATCTATGGCTAAATTGTTTAAGTCATCGCCGATGACAGGCGAGGGTGCGGGTTCGAGTCCCACTGGAACGGAATTTTTGGGTTACATTTAAATTTAATGTTATCCATAAAGCGTGGTTTACACTTGAAAAATAATAAACTTTGGGGTAACAAATTGTCTATAGATAAAGTAACAGAGTGAAAAATTATATGGGCGTAGCACGGCTGATATAAAATGTTTTTGTGCTTTCAGATTTCCAAGTAATCCTTTGCTACGAGAAAAATGGTAATCGGTTATAAGAAGAGTGGGATGGACTCAAATAAGAACTCCACTAGGTATATGCAGCAAACATTTTAAGTTAAAATTTAAAAGGGAAACTCTAAGATCCCACCTATAAATAAAACTGTAATATTTAGGGGTCAATAAATAATAAAGGTTTATTTATTAACTGTATTCAAAATTCTCTTTATGACGTCAAATCTGCCAAACTGTGTTGTTCATGAAAGACTTAATCTGCATTAAGATGTATTTATCTACCATACACATCACGGACGGATGATGAATTCTATCGACAATGTAAAACTGTTGGTCGAGGACAACACTATTTTTAACTCGGACATAGACTTTCACCAACACGTGCACATATTTTTTTTGGTTCCATCTTCGATCTCTGATTGTAGATCTAGTACATATACTAAATCTATGGATAGAATTCTGTCGATTGGCTTCATATTGGTCTAGAGAGTGTGGCCTCCAGACTACCCAAATTCAAGCTTCTTGGAGGACTTGGTGATTAAAATACAATAAATACTTAAATACTGATTGACGACCTCTGTGGCGCGGCGGGCGCAGGTTCGCATGCGACGCAAGAGGTAGCGGGTTCGATTCCCGCCTCGGAACAAATATTTGTACGATCTGCAGATATTTGTTTAGGGTGTTCTGGGTATTTTCTATGTAATGTATAAAATCAGTTATCCAGTACCATTATCACAAACTCGCTACGATTTATGAACTGTCCCAGGGTCTCCAGATTGAGTTTTTGAAATTTCCCCTGAAGTGATAAAAAAATTCCCCAAATAGATACTATTTCGACAACTTTTCCCCAGATATCTTGAAACTACCTGTTCCTTCATATATCTAGTTATTTGTGAACATAACGCCACATTACATTATTGTTATGTTTACCAACACATGTGTATCTCATTTGAAAGTTACGATCAGTAAAAGTAATTGGATGGTTAAAACAAAATAATTTACCTACTTATAAATCAAAACTCATCTCATGGCCATCATTATCATCCAATAATAATTTAAATGAATCTGACATTAATATTCATTATTTAGGATTTCAGATCAATCATGTGACATTACAAAATTCCTGGGAGTAAACCTTGACTATAATCAGAATTGAAAAGGACAGGAAAGAGAAATAATTATCACCCATATGTATGCTTTGTATATGCTTCGTAAAACTGTTAATATTTCTGCCGTGACCACTGCCTTTTTCGGATATGCCGAGTCTGTTTTGGAGGTATGGAATTATAATCTGGGGCAATTCCATATTAAGAAAACGAGTATATATCAGCCAAAAGAAGTGTAGTAAAAATAAGTAAAATTAAGAAAACTGATAGCTGTAGGCTATATTTCACTGAACTTAAAATGCTTACATTATCCTGTCTTAACATATAAAAATTTCAACTTTTTTGTAAAAATAATATAAACCTTTCCTAATTTTCTCAGTAGTAGGTTACGAAATGTTCTTCCCCAAAATTCCCTATTACGAAATGTTCTTCCCCAAAAATTTCCCCAAGTTTTTCGTTTCCCCAAAAGTTCCCCAAACGTTTTATTTTTCCCCAAAATTGCGAAAAAAACCCCCAATCTGGAGACCCTGAACTGTCCAGAATTATTAAAAAAAAAAAAACTCTTGTTAGTTGTATCCTCTTTGCTTGTTAGGTATATATTGTAGTTTTTGCTTGTTATGTTTGTGGCAAATGCAGAAACTGTGTCTGTGTGGGATGCGACGTCAATTTTAGAAAAAAAAAGTACGATTATGAAGGGAAGGAATTGTTGTTTAGAATGAAAGAGAAATCAAAAAAATAACAAAAATGGCTCAACAACCAAGTGAATGTCTAGATTTCTCGGGATTATTCAAATTAGATGTGCTTATTCATTTAGATATAACTGCTTACAGCTTTTATGAAGTAGGCCTGAAGAAGTTTTTCGCATTTTCTAGTGACAAGGAATTACACTTTTTATTCATCAATGCCCAATCGGAAAGATTTGAGAAGAATTATGACTGGGACTTCTTGGATAATCCTATTTATTGCATATGTTTTGAGCCAAGTGGAACCTGGGTTCTAATAGTGAGCGAGCAGAAAGTATTACTTGTGCCGTTTTTACCTATATTTATACCGCAGAATACGTTTGATCATAAATGGTCCCTATCATGTGTTACGGTACTTCCTCTTACGGTGTTACCCCAACCGACTTCAGTAGTTTGTTGGCTGACTAAGGAGTCTGAGACTGTTCTCATCATTGGCTCAAAGGTAACATTTTTACGCATTTACCTATACTTAATTACCTAGTAACTGTACTTGTTGGCTGTTATTGGTATTATGCAAACTATTATCGTAGGTACCTTTTCATCAGCTGTTGATAAATCACGTATTCCATAATCATCTCGGCTCGTCTCGACTTGTCACCTCGTGGGTACTAGCTGAAAATAAGTGTTTGCTCTTTGAGCAAGTTAATTCGCTGAGCTATGACCCATTTGTGATTGGATACAAATACATGTTTTATCTATCTATCAATCATCGGAGAGAATTAATATTATCCTGTCCTTATCTAAATCATTGTGTTTAGAACCATTTTAAACCATGAAGTTCATATTCTGTCATTAATTTTCAGATTGGAACTATATCATTTTATTCACTGGATTCACAAGCAATTGTCGGGGACTGTAAGGTGTCTGGAGAAGTAACTGATCTTCAAATATGTTTTGATGACTCGCTTGACTTATTAGCTCTATTGGTTAGTCCCTCATTATGTTGTACTTTTTGTTTTAAGTTGGGTACACTAAATAATCAGGTTAAAAGAGTCTAATACCTGACATTGGTTAGCATGATCCTCCATTATATCAACAATACTGCAGCATTCATTTTGTAATAAATATATTGAGGATTATTGCTAAGCTATAATTCATGATATTCTATAAATACATGTTTCCAAAATAAAAATTTATGAAGTTGCTTACAAATTGTACCATAAACATCTGTCCAGTGTGAACAGTATGGCGCTGTGGTGTGTAAGCTGTGGCCCTTAGCCAACTAAGGGGTACAACCAAAGAATGGGTAGCAGCATCCACCTGGTTGGTGTATGCAACACCAACACTGTAATCATCAATCCCCCTGCCAAGTGGTGATTATGGCTAAACCCCCAATGCAATAGACATAACACTGAGTAACTATTCCTGATTATAATTTGAATGTTATAGTAACTCAGTTAGATGGTTGGCTGGTAATGTGAGAATTGTCTCTAACATAATAATAGTTTAGTTTGTCGCTACACCTTATTCCTATCAGCACAGACTCTGCTTTCGTTGATTTTGTGTGAACTCAGCTTTAAAAATCACACATTTATTTCATAGATAAAAATATTTTTAGATTTCAGGAGGGAAAACTCGGCAATGGAAGTTGGTTCTTGAACACAGATCCTTTGGCTACAATTGGCTCCAACAGACACGGGCTCAAAGTGATAGAGAGAAGAGGGATAGCTTTATGTCATACATCAGACAATTGTCCAAGGATAAGATTACCTTCTTAATCCAGGGTGGATCAAAAGGTAGCATTTTTTAATTTAGAAGAAAAAGAAGAAGGATAAGATTTTTGTTGTTTTAAGTGTTTGTTATTTCGGATTGGTTGCCAAGGCAATTTTGAAGCCACAGGTGCAAGGAAACAGTGTCACCATTTTTTTTACGCAACTATGTCAAATGCGCATAAAGATAGCGTTATGTTTTTAGCAGTCTTTGTACTTATGGTATTGTAACGATGGTGCAACCCACTGTTGCACCATCGTGCATAATCATGCACCCACCCAAGGAGGCCCATTGGGGCTCTGCCTACCCCCCTTCGGGGAAAAAGGCGTGTGTCTGTGTTTGTTTTGTTTGTACCTATGTAGTACCACATGTTCCAACCTGGCGCCTAAACTACTCATCTGATTTTGATGAATGAGATGTTGATTGATGTGTTATTATGGTTCAGGTGACATAGGGTACATTTAATATAAACATAATCAATATGAGAGACGGAGGGTACCACACGTACTATGTATTTAGTGTTGTATTGCCTTATCTGTTTTAGATGACAACAAATCACAGACTGTGGAATATGTTTTGAAACCAGTTGAGTACCTTCCACAATTTCGCAAAGGCTCAAATAGCTGGGCCTTGACGGCACAGTATGTGAATGGGAGACACTTTTTGACTGCTTTCGAGTTGAATGAAGGAACATTAATAGTGAGTACCTACCTACAATTACCAGCTTGTATAACTAACACCCATTTGCACTAAACATAAGAATCGCCTAAGTTCTTTCCTAACTTGTTTAGACTACTCCTAAAATATAAATTTGATTGCACTAACCCTAAGCCATTCCTTAGTCCACTTAGGCTTGGCTGCTCTTAGGCTTAGATGTAACTTAACTAGGACAAGCCTTACCTTATGTTTAGTCGAAACGGGCATCATTTGATAAAATCATAACAATCTTACACACTAGCTGTAATGTGATAATTGCTACGTACATAGGGTAGGAAGTCAGTGGACGGAGGTGGCTCAAGATCTTTCGTGGCATTCGATGCTGGCAAATATAATTATTTCTAGCATAACAACATAATATAACACCCAACAGTCACAATATATAGTCCTGATCCTAGACTAGGATTCCATGTGTCGTGGGTATCAGCTATGAGTACCATGGTGTGGCATCACACAGACCTGGAACAAATATTTACAGATGATACAAATATTAGGCCATTTGAGGCACTGCCTACCCTTACGGGGAAAAAGGCGTATATCTATGTAGGTAATTTTCTCAATGTGCGGTTATATTTCAGGTATCTATCCAAGAAGTCTACGAATTTTAATTTTAACACAACTTACGATCGGACATCTACATAAATGAGCTCCGTGCATGGTTATATTCAAATAATTTACTACAAAGTGAGGGCAAAAATAAAAATAAAAATTGAATTTATTAGATAAACATCTCATGCCATTGTCGCCAAACGACAGGAAATAAAGAAAGGATTTGCCGCTAGGGCAATATAAATTACACTGAAAATTTCAACTGTCTTCCTGTTACGGTTCATAAGATACAGCCCGCTGACAGACAGGAGGACAGACGGACGGACAGTGGAGGCTTAGTTATAGGGTAACGTTGGCCACCTTTGGGTACAGAAGTTTAAAAATAACAGACATCCCATTGAGCGCCCATCCTATAGCCATTGAGAAATTCGCACCAGTTCTCGCAACTTGTACCCTAAAGAACTTTTGTCTTTTTAATTTTAGCTGGAAAGTCCTGAAGAAGATACACCATCCAGAACTCTGAGGCCACGCATCAAGAAGGATGACCTGTACATTCAAGGACTATGGTCTCAAAAACTTGTCTACTTGTTGAGGAAGAATGAGTTAGAAATACATAGTGCCAATTTCTCAGTCATACAGGTATGGAAAAAAAAACATCCCCGTTTGGCTGCTTATGAAGATGATGATACGATTTTTAATTTTAATTTAAGGCGCATACCGCAGCTGATTGGTCTTATTTGGAGGCTTTCTCATCATAGAAGAGTCAATGTTATGTGCTAAAAAAATGATATGTCATTCATTGATCTTCTATCTGTAAAGTGGATGTACAAAAATTTTCTATCTGTTCATTTACAATGTGACAAAAAAATAACAAAATGCAATTGAAAAATGTTTAGTGATAAATGTTTTCGTCTGAAAAAAATCCTTTATCTTCAAGTTAAGAGCCGTCAATTCCGTGATGTTTTTTTGTTTTTTTTTGTTTACTTATAAATTCTGTATAAGCCTTCAAAAATCAGCTTATTTGCACAATTTTACCTGAACTTTGGATATTCATAATGTACTAATAAAAATCCAAAAAAAAAAAGCTTAATAGGTATCTCGCCCATGTTGTCTAGAATCCAAATTACAAGCATTTTATTCACAAACTTGACTTTCTCAAAAAAACGTACGTGCTGGAACAAGTTTTAGAATATTTTGCGCGTTTATTATTGCCGTTTCGCAAGTAAGTAGCGGAATTTTCCGAATTCCAACCCAAGGATCTAGCACTATACTATACTAGCTCTCATTTTACACAGTGCCTCTCTTTCAAAAATTGAATTGTACGAACCTGCAAGATTTTAGTTCAAATCGAAATGGGGCCCCTTAAACCTATGATTCTGTGATGCGACGGTTTTTCACGTGGCAAATAATTGTTTTTCGTGATTTTCACTTACTTTTTGTTCCGGAGCGCTATTCTGTCACATTCTAACTTACCTGAACTTTCATGAGTTAGAAAGTTACGGAATTTGGTTGTTGTATGCGCCTTAATGTTTGTCGTGATTTTCGCTCACATTTTGTTCCGCAAGCGCTATTCTGTTAAGCTAAGGCTAAACCAACGCGTTCAGCCCGCCTCCGCGGTGGCGATACATTGTCTTACCATTGATCGCCACCGTGCACGCCACTGAGGACGCGGGCTGAACGCGTTGGTCTGACCTTAGGTAGGTTTCAAGGTGCAATAGGTTCACAGCATGTCTATAATGAGCTCTAGAAATTTACAAGTTTTTTGATACGAGTTCTTACAGTTTTCAAAAAAGCTTTTTGCAATTAAATTTTGTTTTTAGTGATTTATTTATAGGTTATTTATTGTACTAACATAATTTAAGTTATTTTTGTGTTACTAACCCAATATGGATCTCTGGTCTGAAATAAACGTTTATATATTATATATTAGCCTTACTGTCCAACTTACCTGAACTTGAACACAATTTGTCAGTTGTCAGTGTCGTAACATGTCTGTGTAATGTTCCAGGGTGAAGCTTTACTCGGTACGAAGAGAGAGTTCTCGGAGCTATGGAACGTGGAGCTGATCGGCGACGTCCGCCGCGCCCACCTGATGGCGGCGAAGGAGCCCGCGACGCCCGCCGGCGGCTGGCGCGAGCCCACCTTCATGTGCGACCTAGTACTGCCGCGGTTCGCCTTGGAGTCGTGTCTGGTGGTCACTAGTTGTGGCGCATACATATTGAATACCGTGTAAGTGGCTGTTGTACCACTTCACATTCTGTATTTCTTCCTATTTTTTTTTTGTATTAAGAATGACGGAACAAGCAGATGGCCCACCTGATGATAAACGGTAACCTCTGCCTATGAACAGTGCATTATCACATAGGTCACGTCCACCTAGCACGCGCCCTATGTGGCATTGCTTTGCGCCCGCCACCCTGAGACATAAAGATGAAATGTCTCATGTGCCTGTAATTTCACCCATCACCCTTCAAACCGGAACACAGCAATGCGAGCACTACTGCTTTGCGGCAGAAATAGGTATGGTGGTAGTACTTCCCCGGACGAACGCTTTCACAAAAAAGCTCTTCTACTAATAATCCTCGCGTCGTATTCCTCAATGCTGAGGGTCGTGACCCCCTCCATGGATCACTTTCTGCCGGACAATGGTGCGCCAGTTAGATTTGTTGCCAGCGAGCTGGCATGGCTTCGTGGAATTTAGAATCGAGTGTGGTGCGGATCTGGTCTGACCAACGTAACGGGCTACGGCTTCGTGGCCTCTTTCCCTCAATTTTGCCAGTGATAATCAGCTTCTCTTAGTTGTCACTGCCTTTCCGTGCTATATGACCAAAATACTCAAGGACTCGCTGGAGGCAGATGGAAGAAAGCCTAGTAAGTTATCTTGAGTTCTTTGAGTATTGACACGTTCGTCTTACGGGCTGTCCAGGGGATTCGAAGCATCCGTCTCCAACACCACATCTCGAAAGCGTCCACACGTCTGTGAGCCTTCGCTTTTTTTTTATATATATAAAATCATTGCGTGATTGACTGACTATCAACGCACGCATTGCCCAAACCGTAAGTCCTAGAAACATGAATCTTAGAGGATACTTACATTCCTTTTGTGGTCTAGGGGTTCGCTAAGAAATTAATTAGATTGTCCAAGTTTGTATTCAAAAAATTCCACGCGGACGAAAAACTTGATACATTTTGTTTTATTAAATGTGGGGGGGCCCGTCAGAGAGACATCCATAGTGATTTAAGTGTGGTCCCCCTTCCTGCCGCTTCTTTCTAAACCGTAATTGTATTTCCGTGTAACTCCTTGTAATTATTGTTCCGTTTAGTTGTAATTCCTCACGATCATGGTAGAAACAATTATCAAAAATTCATTAGAATATTCTGCGATTTTTACTTTTCGAGTTATAGAGGAATAACTGTCTTGACTTTACCTTACACCTTGTGGACACGTACTCGGGCAGTTGTTTTTGCATATACCCTACATGTTCCACGATGCTTTGTTACAGAAGTGAGCCATGTGAATGGCTAGTGGGACTGATAATGCGAGGAGGCGTGGGCGCCGAGCAGTCAGCAGCCGCATTGGGCGCGCCCGTCAGCACGCTGCTGCGCGCCGCGGCTGACATGTTGATGTCCCGCGGCAAGCTTGCGCCGGCGCAGTATCTTTTCTCGCTCTCGCAGGTCAGTGTTCACTGTTCTCGTTGATGCTCGTTGAGTGCGGAGCGGATGTCGGCGGCTACTGTTGCGATGCCATCCTTGCCGGGTAACCTCCTCTCCGGCGATCCTAAGGGTTCCTACGATTGTGCGACCCACGGTGAAAAGAAGCCCATTGTGGCGCTGCATATCTTTCGGGGAAAAAGGTGTATGGTATGTAGGTATATTAGTGGAAAATGTTGAGGTATCCATAGTCAGGTTCACTATGTTTAGATTTAGACCTTTGCGGAAGTTTTGTGGAGAGTATGGCTTTTTACCACTGTATTTCGTCGCTTTGCTGACGTTTCGAGACTGAATTCAGAAGCCTCTTCATCATGATAGCTACGTAATACAGTGTTAATAAGCCGTTATTCATTTAAAATGACTCCCAACCACGATAGTTTCAACTCTATAGTATGAAATATGTACATTTTTAAGAAAAAAAAGTCGCCCTGTGGCCCTTGCCGCCATCTTGGATTTTACAAAATAACTGGCTTACACCCCAATTTCGAAGTGATTTCACCGGTTGTTTTTTAAAAGTTACAAAAAGTTAAGTTTTTGGGAAGGGTTATAATAATATAAGCAACTAGTGGAACGCCCACGACTTCGTACGCGTGGAGTTTTTTCATACAAACTTCCACACTCCGTTGCACCTACTTAGGGGGTGAATTTCGGAAGTTTCTTTGAAGGGTACATTCTTTTTGTGGTATGGGGTACCACAAAAATAATGTACCCTTCAAATTTCAAGTCTCTAGGATTTACGGTTTAAGCTGTGCGTTGATAGTCAGTCAGTGAGTGAGCGAGACAGTCACACAACGGTTATATATAATATATTGATAAGAATGTATCCATGTGCCCAAAGTCCTACATGGTGGCCATCTTGGATTAAAAAATAATCATTTTTTAGAGTCAACCGGACGGCTGGGTAGCACGTCTAGGTGTGTTCGGCCGCATCCACGAGCTCTCGATGTACAAATACACGGGCAACGCGGGCGGGCTCGGCAACTCGGCGATAACCATACAACTGCTCGCGCTGCTGCTCAAAATGGCCACTAATGACGAGCAGAAGTTTGACACGTAAGTCTAATATCCACAGAATAATTTTGAGTGCTCCAGATAAGGCTAGATTTCTAGACTCACGACTAAGCACCAAGCGCCATAGTCGCACATCCTTAGATTTCTACTCAGCATGCAGTTTTTCCAGTATTTTGTCTTCTGAATTTCAATAGGTATTTGTCAAGGTGAATTCCTATATGCTGTTGAGACTTCAAGGCTAGAGTGAATAGGTGCCTTCTAGACCTTTGTGTTCCATCGTCGGCCACATCGTCACTTACCACCAGGTGAAATAGTCGTCGAACAAAGGTCTATCAATGTTAAAAAAAAAGCCTCACTTAGGTCAGGGCCAGGCAAAAAAACCTCTGTTAATGGCCACCCAAGTAGCACACAAGTGTTGAACAGCAGCAGATTTACAGTCCATCGTGGAAACTTTAGCTGTATTAGCCTGCTGTATAACAGCACAGAATGCGCATTTTCAGCTGTTATAACGCTCGTTTGGGCACAAATTATACAGCACCTAGTTCTCACCAGCCTGTTTAATTGCATTTTATTAGCATTCATAAGGGTAATAGTTGCCCCAAGAGCTGAACAGCGGCTGATTAACGAGGATGTGTGTTACCCATTATTCAGCACAAACGACCAATGCACCCTTTTTATACGCTTCCATACAGACGAAACTTCGTTTTAGGCAAAATTGTGAAAGTTAATAACTTCATAATATCCATCACGGTCGGTAACGACCTCTAATAGTTTTATTTTCTACGAAGTGAAAAGTGCAAACGACAAGAGGAGAATAAAATAATATTTTGGGTAAGTAAAACACGCAGATTTTTAGACATTTGTGTGAAATCTTATTGCAAATGCAAGTTTATTGTGAAATGCCGTCTATATTTAGTTGAAAATTTTCATGCGCCCTAAAAAAACTAGTGTTTTACCAGAAAAACCTGATATTAAATGTGCCATAAATTAAAAAAAATTAAGTGATTCAGTTTAGTTTGGACTTATAATTGGATTAAAAACTGTTTTACACGTAAATAACTTAATATTAAACCTTTTTTAAAATTTATTCTCTAAAATAAATCAAAACAAAATTATTTAAGTTATATATAAATGAGGTTATCAAAAATTAAATGGTGGACAGGCAATGTGAACCGTATATATCACAAATAAATGCTATGGGCTGTACCAATATTCACTTGTGGTCCAATATTCAGGAACGATCGGGAGAGAGTAGTTCGTGTGCTAACTAAATAAGTCATATGTCGGTTTTATTAGTAATAGTGGTTCACATTTACGCCAGAAGCCTACCAGTGATCTAAATAAAGTTCCTTATTCAATTCAAGCTTTAGGGACCCGCAGAAAACGTTTTTATTATTTAGGTAATTTATTATTCCACAGGCTCGGGATCCTCTTCTAAGAGAACACGTAAAGAAATAACAAGTGCAAGCCCCGGAGAACACATTGACGGTGAAAGAACAATGATCCGGAAGCTGATTATAATTGCATGATGGAAATGAGAATCCCGCAGATACAAACTTATCGGGTTGAGAGGACTCTATGCAGGGCGTTGGATTAAATAAATAAATAACTATTATAATGCAGTTTATTATTTCTTATACAGTATGTACTAATAGTATGAAGTAGCAGCAAATATTAACAAAAAATTATTATAAACAAAAAAACAAACGAAACCTATTTCACGTAAGAGCTTCAACTGTGAAATAGTTACCTAATATTACTCTTAAAGTTCACATAGCAATAGCTTAGGCATTGGAATACCCTAGTAAGGATCTTATTTAACTCTGTTAGTAGATTTAATGCATATGCGAGTCCTATTATTCAGCCCAAGTAAGGAATCAAGGGTTGCGAGTGAACTAATTTATAGTAGTTTGCCGTTATTAATCTGCATAGAAGTTCACCTATAGTGTTCACGTGGACTTAATAAGTGCTGTTATACGAGTGCTATGAGAACAGCTGATTAACACTATGAAAGTTCAACCTTATGCAGCATGAACCGTTAATACAATTTTAATTAGATTCACTGAAAAACTGCTTACGTTATAGCAGTTCACATGTTCTCTCTTAAAACGCAAGCAATTGAGTGGAACACGCGTGGTCAGCAATTCAGCAATTAGCACAGTTCGACTCCGCAAAAATGCTTTCTTACAGCTAATGGTATTAAAAACGGCTAAAAGCTGAATAATACTAACCTCTACATACAATACTAACGCCAGTAACGTTACAGTGGCGTCTTCGTGGTGCTTATTATAGTCATTAGGCAGCTGATACTCTTACAGGCAGCTGTTGCAGTTCGACTGAACCTTATTAAGTCTTCATAATTGCTTGAATTTCCGATGTGATAGCTTATAATGCACTATTGTGTTACTTGGGCATTCAAGTTGGAATTGGTAGTTCTCGTGAAAGGGTTCGTCAGGGGTAGTAATGCACGCATTGCTGTGTTCCGGTTTGATGGTGCGCCAGTGAAATTGCAGGCTCATGTGACTTTTTAAGTCGGGGTGGCGGGTACAGTGCAATGTCATACACGGCACATCATGGGTGTGATGTTGCTGTAATGGACCGGCGTTACTTGACCCATCAGTTTGTTGTTTCTTTTCAGGGATGTAAAATTCACGTCACTAAGCCCCTTCGAGCTACTGGAGCTATCTTCGTTCGCAGCGGCCACCGGCCTGTGGGGGCTGGTGCCTGTGTTCAGCATCCACCGCGGCTGCCCTCACCTGCTGCTCGCGGCGATGAAGTCGCGCGGCGACGTCTGCCGAGGGGCCGTCAATTGTCTGCTGCAACATAGATGTCTGGTGCCTCTGTTGCTGGAGGAAAATGGACAGTGGCTTTTCGACTTTATTGTCCAGAAGTGCGGTGAATTTGATACGACTATTTTGAAGGTGATTACAACCATAAGCACATCCCGGACACTCCATACAACGCGTTGAAAATACGTTTTTTTTTAACTGCGTGAGTGATGGTACATACAGATGGCCCACCTGATGTTAAGCGGTGACCTCTGCCTTTAACAATGCATTACCACATATGTATCGTCCGCCTAGGACGTGCCCTATTTGGCATTGCACTGCGCCCGTCACCTTGAGACAAAGATAGATAGATAGATAAACTATTTATTGTACACCTAAGAAAAATAAAACAAAACAAAGTGACAAACAAAAAACTGATTAACAACGTACAATGGACGGTCTTATCGCTAAAAGTGATCTCTTCCAGGCAACCTTTTGATAAAGATAAAGATGAAAAGTCTTCATGTGCCTGTAATTTCAAGTGTGCTCAATTTAATTTGTGTTTCAATTACTGTGTGTAGTATGAGGAGCCCGTGAATTGACCCGCTATCTACAGGGTAGAGTGCGGGCACGCGGAACGCCGTGGCTGTTTTGTGCGTAGTGCTTTATGTATTCTGTGCCTTAAGCTCAATTAAAACCGGAATGGCAACAGTCGTTAGCGCAGCACCAAGCAGCCAAAACCTACACAGTATTTTAAACTTTATCTTCAATAGGTAGGTACTAAAATATATTAATTGAGTGGCTCAAAAAGGTATCGCGGCTAAGCGATTGTGCTGTCCGCCTTCTGGTGTGAATCGAACTTTTGCAGTTTTTTTTAATGATTTAAAGGAGAGCTAACCGCTTTTATATGAACGATTACAAAGTATACTAGCATTATAGTTTTTTTGTATCGCATGTTGTTTATTGGAAATGCCCCTCGACGTGATTTTAATAACTATTTTGTTGTTGTAGTGTCTTTGTCTATGGCTGAACCCTTTGCAAGATCAGTTGAGGCCGGTTATGCGTGACTTAAAACAAGGAATATCATCTATCTACGTGAGTATAAATAACTATACTGATCCTTTATTAAAGGGGAGCTTATTAAAAACCGCGAAATTCTAATTTGATTGTTCACATCTCATCAACATTTCTCGAGATAGGGTAAACTGATTTCCAGGAAAACTAGGAGACAACACAGACGTTTTAATTGAAGGTCCTGCAAAGCTTTTTTGTTTTTTTTTGTTGAAGGATCCGTATCTAAACTGTATAATGATAATTAGGAGATACTATCAAATCAAATAGCCTCCTAGTTATCTTAAAATCAGTTTCGCTACCTCGAGAAGTGTAGATGAACTGTTATGAGCAAAAAACAGAATAAAATTAGAATTTCGCGCTCGTTCCACTTTTAATGTGGTTGTAAGTTGAGTTTGTACTCCATCTCTTACAGACAACAAGAATGCTGAACTTAATATCAACATTCGTACGCGTCGCATGCGCGGTAGAATCCCGCGAGCCCTGCCCAGATATACACCAAGAAATTGTTCAAAACTCTGAAACATGGAAGAACCAGTTCACACCGAAGCGAGCGCTGACCTGCGGACTGGCGCACTGGGCGGTGACAGACGACGGGCACGCCAGGGTGATGATGACGAATACGCCGGTGAACACGGAGGTGATCGGCCGCGTGATGGACGTGGCGTGCGGGAGGCATCACACGCTTGTGCTCACTGAGAATGGGGTAAGCAGGTTTAACAAAACAGAAATTTATTTGTGCTGTCCTGAAAGCAGTGGTGCCCTCTAGCTTCCTTGGTATGAACTAAAATGTTTACCCTATCGCACAAGAGATGGCGCTGTCCTGAAAACAGTGGTGCCCTATAGCTTCCTTGGTATGAACTAAAATGTTTACCCTCTCTTACGAGAGATGGCACTGTCCCGAAAGCAGTGGCGCCCTCTAACTTCACTGGTATGAACTAAAATAATTCCCCTCGCACGAGAGATGGCACTGACCTGAAACCAGTGGTGCCCTCTAGCTTCCCTGGTATGAACTAAAATATTACTCTACACGAGAGATGGCGCTGTCCTGAAAGCAGTGGTGCCCTCTAACTTCCTTGGTATGAACTAAAATGTTTACCCTCTCTTACGAGAGATGGTGCTGTCCCGAAAGCAGTGGTGCCCTCTAGCTTCCTTGGTATGAACTTAAATGTTAACCCTATCGCATATCCCTATCCTATATGAACTAAATATTACTTTCTACGAGAGATGGCACTGTCCTGAAAGCAGTGGTGCCCTCTAGCTTCTTTGGTATGAACTAAAATGTTTACCCTCTCTTACGAGAGATGGGGCCGGCCCGAACGTAGTGGTGCCCTCTAGCTTCCTTGGTATGAACTAAAATGTTAACCCTATCGCACGAGAGATGGCGCTGTCCTGGAACCAGTGGTGCCCTCTAGCTTCCTTGGTAAGAACTAAAATGTTTAGCCTATCGCACGAGAGATGGTGCTGTCCTGAAAGCAGTGGTGCCCTCTAGCGTCCTTGGTATGAACTAAAATGTTAACCCTATCGCACAAGAGATGGCGCTGTCCTGAAAGCAGTGGTGCCCTCTAACTTCCTTGGTATGAACTAAAATGTTTACTCTCTCTTACGAGAGATGGCGCTGTTCTGAAAACCGTGGTGCCCTCTAGCTTCCTTGGTATGAACTAAAATTTTACCCTCTCTTACGAGAGATGGTGCTGTTCCGAACGCAGTGGTGGCCTCTAGCTTCCTTGGTATGAACTAAAATGTTTACCCTCTCTTACGAGAGATGGCGCTGTCCCGAAAGCAGTGGTGCCCTCTAGCTTCCTCGGTATGAACTTAAATGTTAACCCCATCACATATCCCTATCCGATATGAACTAAAATATTACTTTCTACGAGAGATGGCACTTTCCTGGTGGTGCCCTCTAGCTTCATTGGTATGAACTTAAATGTTTACCCTCTCTCGCGAGAAATGGCGCTGGCTCGAACGTAGTGGTGCCCTCTAGCTTCCTTGGTATGAACTTAAATGTTAACCCTATCACATATCCCTATCCGATATGAACTAAAATATTACTTTCTACGAGAGATGGCACTGTCCTGGTGGTGCCCTCTAGCTTCCTTGGTATGAACTTAAATGTTTACCCTCTCTTACGAGAGATGGCGCTGGCTCGAACGTAGTGGTGCCCTCTAGCTTCCTTGGTATGAACTAAAATGTTTACCCTCTCTTACGAGAGATGGCGCCGGCCCGAACGTAGTGGTGCCCTCTAGCTTCCTTGGTATGAACTAAAATGTTAACCCGCTCTTACGAGAGATGGCGCTGTCCCGAAAGCAGTGATGCCGTCTAGCTTCCTGGTGAACTAAAATGCGGATGTTCGTTGCGGGTTCGATTCCCACCTCCTAACAAATATTGTACGATCTGCAGATATATTTTCAGGGTGTTCTGGGTATTTGCTATGTATAATACTACACTCTACTACACTTACACATTTGTAACACTCCACACTACACCCACACCCACACATACATCCACACACCCACGAACATACACATAGATTCATACACACATACACATACATACTCATGCACCCGCACCCTTTTATCATCGTGATCAATCTGTTTGTAGCAACTAGTAAGTTTTGTTTGATATAGAATAGAATAGAATAGAATAGAATTTTTTATTGCCATAGGTGAAAACACATAACAAAAATATAAATTCTTAAATTAGGTGCACAGGCTATGACTCGTCAAAAATTTGATCAACAATGCTCTAAAAACTTATAATTAATAGCTACATTTTTTAATTATTTTTATCGCTGTATAGGGGCGATTGTCATATTTTTAATAAATTAATAATTTTCAATACTGAAATAATACAAAAAACGGAAAAAAACAATAAACAAAACAAAACAGGTAGGTATATTGGTAGGCACAGAACTAGGAGCACCCCCACCATCATGTGAAAATTGGTGGTTCCACCAGTTTGACATTAAAGTGGCTGTAATCGCTTTGTAAAAACTCTTTGACGCTGTATAACGTTTTGTCAAGCAAAAGTTTCTTAACTTCCATAAAAAACCTATTATCACTTTTTATTAATTTTATATTTTGGGGAAGTTTGTTATAAACTTGCTGTCCCATTAGTTTGGGCAGTTTTGCTGACATGTTCAGACGGTGGTGGATTGGCTCAAGAATCATCTTGTTTCGGACACTACGTTTGCCACAGTTCCCCCTTATCGTATACTCACTAAAATTAAACCTAACAAATTTTATAACCTCGAGTATGTAAACTGATACAGATGTTAGGATTTTTAATGTTTTAAAATGATTACGACATGATTCCCTATATTCGGCCCTTATTAACACCCGTATGGCACGCTTTTGCAACTTTAGGACTCTCTCATAGTCTGATGAGCACCCCCATAAAATTATACCATACGACATGATTGAGTGAATATATGCATAGTATACTTCTTTTAGGGATTTTTCTGAAGATATAGATCTGAGCTGTTTAAGTGCATATATTCCTCTCGCCATTTTCCTGCATGTTGTATCTATATGGTGCTTCCACGACAGCACAGGATCCAATTCTAAACCTAACAACTTAACTAGATTTGAAGTCATTATGGTACTTCCGTTCATTAAATGTATCGGAAAACTAATCTGATGAGGTGATACTGCATTAAAAACGATTACATTAGTTTTGTCCGCATTTAGTTTCAGCCCGTTCATCTCGAACCAGGTGTTTACTGTAGCTATTGTATTCCTTATTCCATCCAGAAGTTCTTCACTAGATTCTGCTGACAATATGATAGTGGTATCATCAGCATATTGTATAATATCACCCTTGATGTTAAGGTATATCGTACTAAGTAGAATCTTTTGTTAATTTTAAGCTGTGTAGACCTTTTTTGGCCATAGTTTTGTTAATGTTAAACATAAGTAATATTGTATAAATCGCTGTTGGTTTACCAAAAAATGTAATGTAATGTATTAAGTGTGTCAGTTATCTAGTACCCATAACACAAGCTCTGCTTAGCTTGGGGCTCGATAATGCTGTGTGAATTGTCCAGCTTTTTTTTAACTGCGTGAATGGCGGAACTTGCAGATGGCCCACCTGATGTTAAACGGTAACCTCTGCCTTTAAAAACGCATTACCACATAGGTCACCATCATAGGTTTACCCTGTCGCACGAGAGATGGCGCTGTCCTGAAAACAGTGGTGCCCTGTAGCTTACTTGGTATGAACTAAAATGTTTACCCTGTCGTACGAGAAATGGCGCTGTCCTGAAAGCAGTGGTGCCCTCTAGCTTCCTTGGTATGAACTTAAATGTTAACCCTATCGCATATCCTTATACTATATGCACTAAAATATTACTTTCTACGAGAGATGGCACTGTCCTGAAAGCAGTAGTGCCCTCTAGCTTCCCTGGTATGATTAAAAATGTTTCCCCGCTCGCACGAGAGATGGCGCTGGCCCGAACGCAGTGGTGCCCTCTAGCTTCCTGAACTAAAATGTGTACTCTATCGCACGAGAGATGGCGCTGTCCTGAAAGCAGTGGTGCCCTCTAGCTTCCTTGGTATGAACTAAAATATTTTCCCTCTCTCACGAGAGATGGCGCTGTCCCGAAAACAGTGGTGTTCTCTAGCTTCCTTGGTATGAACTAAAATGTTTATCCTATCGCATAAATATTGGCTTACATGAACATTTATGTCTAAAAGCTACGAAAAAAAGAAAAAAAAGAAGCAAAATTTCTGTCTTATACACGCAGGAAATAAACTGTTGAATTCACCTAATAGGGCCATCTAGCGAGCTTCAAAAACATGCAAGATATAAAGCCAAAGCTACTGGTCCATGAAGGAGCATATTATGAAAAGTGACCTTCGTTTGCCACTCAAGCGCTAACTAATCGACAGTGTATCCTGCACATCCTAACTTGCGGTGCGCAAACATGGTCGTTTACAGAGTCCAAACACAAGATTTTCCAGAGGGTAATGGAATGCAGCATTCTTGGCTTGAAACGCATGGATCGAGTGTGGGCCACGCTGCGTTCAATGACTAGTATTGCCGATGTGGGAATAAAAACAGTTAAGCTCAAGTGGAATGGGTTTGCCGCGTTAGCTAGATGCACCTCGTGAAGTGGGCAACGGGCTTGATTTATTC
Organism: Operophtera brumata; assembly: GCA_932527175.1. Taxonomy (NCBI): domain Eukaryota; kingdom Metazoa; phylum Arthropoda; class Insecta; order Lepidoptera; family Geometridae; genus Operophtera; species Operophtera brumata. Next base: position 7,921,145 of record OW052237.1, on the reverse strand, counting down.
GAAACTAGCGCAATATTATAGGACAGTGCAGTTTCATTACCAATGGAACGGATTAGACTTTAAGCGGGTGATCCATTGGCGAGTAAAACCGCTGGTACGCCACCGAGCCTGCGAGTCAAGAGGTATAGGCAGTCAATGGAGCACCTACCAAACCGCGGTTTTAAAATACCGCTGTTTGGCTGGTTGGCTCTTCGTGCAAGCTTGAAATCCTAAGACCGCGGTATATTATACGTATATATGATCGAGAGTCGACTGTTTGGTACGCCAATGGATCACCAACGCGAGTCGACAATCCAACGAACCAGCAGTTTATACCTTAAACTCGCCGGCTCGCAAATGGATCACCCACTTTAAGCTGTATGTTTGTAAACGCTAAAATAATTGTCATTCACGTTTCAGTTGTATGCTGCGGGCGATAATTCCTTCGGACAACTAGGCGTGGGTCGAGCGTGGCGTGGCGGTGTCGGCGAAGCGGCAACCGCCGGTGGCGCTTTACTGGCAGCTTCGTTAGTTGCGCAGGCGCCATTGCAGTCGCTCGCGGCCGGGCATTACCACTCTGCGGCTGTTGACGTCGGCGGACGGCTCTACACTTGGGGGTATGTATCTGCTATAGACGCTATTACCTAGCCGATAAGGACTACTCAGTTGACAGTTTTATTATTGGCAAAAAATATCTTATTTCTGTTAAAAATTAACTTCGAATTTTGCGTCAAAACGCTCGCTGGTGTTATGGCGTCTGCTTGTGACGTAGTACACTTCTAATCCTTTTCTTAAACAAATGGCAGCTTAATTTTTGTACTTCTTCGGTGAGTTTATTGTACCTACAGTTTTACACTAGTGCCAAAGAAGCTTTTCGATGATTTGCTTAACCGACATTTTTGAGTACAAAGCCTGCCACCGTGTCTTGTACCATAGCTGTGATAACAGATAGTGTTTCGAAATCACTAGTTTTTTTTCATAATATTAGGCAATGCAATATTTAAGCCCCAGAATATATATGAATATTCAACTGCCTGAACGCTTCACTCAACTCGGTAGGGCTCAGGAATCCTACTAATATTTTCAATACGAAAGTTTGCATGCTATTAATTTGTATGAGCTTTAATATTTTTTTATGTTTGTTGAGTTTTAATTTGTGATTTTCAGATGGGGCGTGCACGGCCAACTGGGACTGGGCAGTATCGACGATCAATGTACTCCCCAAGTAGTAACAAAGTTACAGGGCAGGAAGGTAAGTTTTTAATACCATAAGGTTATGTAATACAATCCACTGTGAAACACAATTGGAACATACTACCAGACGATGTTGTTTCTGCCACGTCTGTAAATGCATTCAAAAACAAGCTCGACAACTGCCTACGAAAGGACAATTCAGAACTTAACCTTTCCAGCGAACAACCATCCAAAGAAACAAAGGCCCCCACGAACACAACACAATTTGCATAGCATATTTTTTTTTTGGTTATGGTATTGGAAAAATAATTTGTATGTGTTTACGCTGTTATATGACAAGTGTTACATCATTGTTTTGGTATTTAATTTTCCTTCCTACTAACAATAGTTAGATCATTTCAAATACTTAATAAAAAATTAGACATTCCACACTGTATTGATGTAGACATATCAGCGAAAGCTCGTCTATAAATTAATAAATAATATTCCCGGTTGGTAATTATTGGGGAAAATTCTGTGAATTCCTGTGACTGAATTTATGTGTCATCGTGCAGGTTGTAGCCGTGGGTTGCGGCGCGTGCCACACAGCGGTGCTGATGGCAAACGGCGAAGTGTGGGCGATGGGAGCGGGCGTGTTCGGGCAGCTCGGCATCGCATCCCGGGACAAGTCGTCCGTGCCAGTGCGCGTCCGGATCACGGAGCATGTCGACACCATCGCTGTGGGGTACTTCCACAATGTACGTGTAACCTTCCACTAAGGCTGAGATAAATAGACATTACTTAGCACGTACTAGTGCTTAGCATTATCTGTGTCCCTTTCTAGCATGCGTGATTTGATATGTGTGTGAAAGTGACACGCACTAGTACATGCTAAGTAAGATCTATTAATCTCGGCCTAAGTCTTAGCGACTAAGGGCAAAAGGCAAATAACTTTTTGTGTAAAATATACATCTACCTGATGATGATGATTATAAAATTAGTAAGCAGAACCGTGAGCTGATCAAAATTAGCCCAAACACGGCTAGTCTACAATTAACTATCGAGGAGTTCCGTTGTCCACCTTCCGTCTCCATCATCAGATCAGCTCGCTGTCACCATAATATTGTATTGTCATCGGAACTTGCTGTCAAGTTGCATACCTGTGTATGCAACATTTCAGGTCAATCGAACGGGGCTAACTGGTTCAAATACAATTGTAAGATTTGACGGACACACAAACATTGCATGTTAAATAAAAGCTTTTAAAAATACGAATGCATACGTCAGAATCACATAGGCCGTAGCCTGAGTCTTAAACAAGCTATTAGTTAAGCTATACACGGACGTTCGACGTCTATTTTTTGTAATATAAATTGAGTTTCGCAAAGTGTACGCTACAGGCGCTCATCAGTGTCTCAATCAAGGACCATAACTACTCTTTTACCACCACATCTTTTAAACGCCTTGAACGATTTAGATGATTCGAGTTATCATTAGAATCTGCACGTTATCCCGATACATACTGGATAAAAGAGAATTGAAAAAAATAACTAGCGTGACATGACGACCAAATTAAAAAAAACAAAATTTAGGTTCGGTAGACTTATTATAAATTTATCTGAATCTGATCATGTTTGTAATCTATGTGTAGAACTAGGGAAAGTAGTTTCTAAAAATATATAACACTTAGGTATTTACTGCACGTAGTTCTCAAGAAAAAATCTTACTTTAAATTCATGGCAGTTGTGTTTTTTAATATTTTTCATTAATTAATTCATTCAGAAGTTAATTTCCTAACTTTGTAAAGTGGCACCATCTGGCCGGAATAATGAACGAATTTGATTTTAATGGATTTTTCACCTGGACACCTACTTGTATTTTTGATTGAAATCCTAATAAGACACGATAAGATAAACCGCGATATTTGGGTATATTTATAAGATATTAAAAAACATAAGAGGTTTCTCTTGGTCTCCCTATAAAATCCGTGTTATACTACACCCTGGTTTCTCAGTAGCTTGTAACATTGCAGTTGGCGTTGACAAACAAAGGGCAGCTGTACGTGTGGGGCGCGAGTCCGCAGCAAGTGCGCGCGATGGCGGCGCGTCGCAGCCAGTCCGAAGTGGCCCGATCTGCGCCGAGCTCGCCCGAGGCCGCGCTCGCCGAGATCCCGTGCGACTCGCACTTGGTGCCGCAGCTGGTGGACACGTGTAACGTGCGCGCGACCATCGTACAAGTGAGTACAGTTTTACAAAATGCCTACTACTTAGTGTTACCGGTTCTGTCTTGGTCACCCTACGTTAGGTCAGTATGGTAGTAGCAGGTAGCAGGTATGGTGGCTCTGAAAAGGGCATTGTGACTAATTTTGAAAGAACCAGTGTGGTGAAAGTATTACCTGCGCCTCGCAAAGCACCCACATCTCTTTGAATTTCTGAATTCAGGGGGCTTAGTACGAGAATTTGATAGTATTTGAAACTATATGAAGTTTCATTCCCTTCAATACATTTACTGACAGCATCCTCAGTTTTCCCCTCGTTTCCGCTAGGGGCGCTGCAAGTTTATGTATGGAAGGAAACAACTTTATATAGTTTCAAAAACTATCAAAACTCGTACTAACCCCCCAGGACTTACCGGTTTCGTCACGATGAGAGCCTTCACCGTATATTGCGCACATACATTTTTATAGTGGAAAAATGCATTGGCGCACGATCGGGATTTGAACCCCCAACCTTTTGTTATATTTTAATTCTCTTTTATTTCTTGTAATCTGCCTTTCTTGGCATTGAGCAAGAGTTCTTTGCTTCTTTCGTGCTTGACAAGAATGGTATACGCCCAGTGGCATATCCATGACTCTAATTCAGTACATATTCTTTTACATACATTTTTAAAGTGGAAAAATGCATTGGCGCACGATCGGGATTAGAACCCATAACCTAAGGCGCTGTCTCCACGAGCGAGAGAATCGCGACGAGTCCGCGCTCGCCCATACAAATTATCGCCGCGATAACATCGCCGTGTGGAGACGCGTTCATAGAAATACATGGCACGACGTGATTCTCTCGCTCGTGGAGACAGCGCCTTAGAATCAATCCTTGGGTAGGATGGATATGAATCTTTTAAGTAGTAGTAGAGAATTTTTGTGAAAGAGTTCGTCCGGGGAAGTACTACCACCATACCTATTTCTGCCGCAAAGCAGTAGCGCTGGTATTGCTGTGTTCCGGTTTGAAGGGTAAGGGTGCCGGTGAAATTACAGGCACATGAGACTTTTCATCTTTATGTCTCAGGGTGGCGGGCGCAGTGCAATGCCACATAGGGCGCGTCCTAGGTGGACGTGACCTATGAGGTAATGCACTGTTCATAAATAAATAAATAAATAAATAATGCTGGACAGTTCACACAACATTATCTAGCCCCAAGCTAAGCAGAGCTTGTGTTATGGGTACTAGATAACTGATATACTTAATACAATATATTACATAGATAGATATTTTTTATTATACATAGAAAATACCCAGAACACCCTGAACAAATATCTGCGATCGCACAAATATTTGTTCCAAAGCGGGAATCGAACCCGCAACCTCCTAGGCAGAGGTTACCGCCTAACTTCAGGTGGGCCATCTGCTAGTTCCGTCATTCTAGTAGTATAAAAAAAAAGTCAGTTCCACGAACTAAACTGGAAAGACATAGTACGCAAACGTGCGATGTACATTATGCGAACTGGACGTTTTGCGCCTGATCCTTTTGAACTTGGCACTTGCCCACAACGCTCTATCTCATAAATCTAGCCATTACAGGTCTAGCGCTTAACTGAGTCAATCCCTGAGGTATGGGAGCGGTTCGGGAGGGGTGTTTTCTTTAGTCAAATGTCACATGTCATCTGATAATTTGAGAGACGAAAACACCCCTCCTGTACCGATCCCATACTGTCTTAGTTCCCCCCTTAGAGTAGTCCCTTTAGTTTGATGTTCAGTCAGTTTATTATTTCGCAGTTGTCAGCGGGATGGCATCACTCCTGCATTATGACGAACACGGGAACATTTTACACATGGGGCTTGAACTTCGACGGGCAACTGGGGAGTGGCGATAGGAAGCAAATATACATCCCTTCCGAAGTGAAGATCCGGGTCGACTCTCAGCCCGATACAGTGATGAACGCGAAGACACCGGAGGACGAAGGGAAATGTATGAAGACCAAAGCGCTGGTGGCTTGCGGCGGAGACTTCACTATTTACATGGATGATGATGGACGGATCTATGCCACCGGAAATTCACATCTTCAGGTAAATCTTAAAAAACTGAGTTTTAGTGTAAGCTGATGCTTAGTCTGGTCAGAGGGCTTAGTACGAGAATTTGATAGTATTCGAAACTATATGAAGTGTCGTTTACTTCCATACATTTACAAGCAGCGCCCCTAGCAGAAACGAGGAGAAAACTAAGGACGCTGTCAGGAAATGTATGTTTAGGAAACGAAACTTTATATAGTTTCGCATACCATAAAATTCTCGTATTAAGCCCCCAGATGGTATGCCCAGACTGTCATAAGTGAATAGCTCGCAAAAGTGACACAACAGCTGAACAGCTTGTGGAAGTGACGTCGTCTGGTGTTAGTCACGTGCTAGTCTCGGAGTAGCAGATCCGACTTTGTTTTCTTGGATGATGGTGCTAACCTCTCGTCGATTTCCCTTCATTGGACAGTTTCCAAATATGAATTCATATAGTTGAGCCCAAAATGAATCGCAAAATGGCAGAATTGCAATTCAACTCAGTTTGGGTTTTGTATTGAACAGGGCGACAGAACTGTTATTTAGTATCTGATCAGGGGTTTCTCGAAATAATACTTTAATAGCTATAGGTAGACGAATGTTCGTACATTGGGATTCCTCTTTCAAACCACCTGTCATTAACAATACAATTTAAAAATTTCAGGTTAACAACGAGAAAGACAAAGGCACCAATCGCATTATAATGATGAAGACAACGAAACGCGTCATCAAAATACCAGCGAGCAAAAGCAGTAACAAGTTTCTGTTCCAACCTATTGACAGAGTCGACATCATGTTTCCATTTGATATTGATGGCTTGGAGAGAAGACCACTGGAACCACGACTGAATCCACTCACTTCTATGAAAGACTTCAAGAAGAATTCTTGGGCTGACGATCTCATTATGATTCTGAAGCCTTGGTTGAATCAGGAACAAATGTCAAGCAACACTAATATGGCAGCTAAATTAGCATACCACAGTAAATCATACTCGGACTGTCTCAGATTCTTGCTGGACAACTTGAAACGTGCGCCTCAGGAAGATAAGCGCTACCTTACTCACTGTGCGCGTACAGATCACGACGAAACGAATGAGATAAAACATAACACACTAAAGGATGACAACAAGATAGCGTTGACAAACATAATGTCAAAGAGAATCAAAGAAGCTTCGTTGGCAATTCTGAATGAAGAAACATACCCTCCTATCGATTCTGCTACATATCAATCATTGCCTTGTGGTTGTGATGAACTAAGATATATAAAAAAGAGCATTTCTCACAAAAATAACGTCACAATAACAGACAGTGATATTTCTACCACTGCTGCCAATATTATTGACAAGTGCATGACGATGTTTCCGATCAACAACGAGCTTTGGGAGACATGTTTCCGCCTTTCCAAGAACTTCTATTTGGATAACAACTTATCCATTTCAGGCCTTGAAAAGATATTGTTGAAATATATGGAGACAAATGCCAATACTATGGCCGCAGCGATAATGTACTCTAGCGACTGCGCTCAGTACTGCGAGATCCTGTCGCCCAAACTCTACTTGAATATGTGCAGCCAAGTTATGGACACATGGGGTTGAAAGTTCTCGCGAAGTGTGCTTTGCACTTGGGTATAGATTAGCATTGATGTAACTCAATGTAGATTAGTAATAATCGATCCTAATTATGTATTACTTAATAACCGTACCTTGAAACTAACTGGTGCTACCAAACTGGTTTTAGAGGTGCATAATCTCAATATCATATTCTGCTTGGGGCTTTCCCCAGACCGCATATTCCCGGTCCCTCTCATCAACAACATTGTCATCAGCCTACAGAAGTCGACTGCTGGACATAGGCCGCCTCCATCCACCGCCTTTCTGCGACCTCTGTAATCTTTGGTCCATCGAAAGGGGGCATTCATCTTTCGCGCCGCGAACACAGTTAATGCCGCATCCAAGTTTATTTGACACCAAAATTGAGATTTAGAATTATTGCTCCAAAAATGCTGAGTACCCGGATTGTAAATCTTGTTTGGGCGGTAGACCTACAGCAATTGGTCCTGACCTCGGTCAGATAAAGCGAGCTTTTTTTCTTTTTTTTTAACTTCGTGAATGACGGAACAAGCATATGGCCCACATGATGTTAAGTGAACCTCTGCCTTTAACAATGCATTACCTCATAGGTAACGTCCACCTAGGACGCGCCCTATGTGGCATTGCGCTGCGCCCGCTACCCTGAGACATAAAGATGAAGTCTCATGTGCCTGTAATTTCACCGGCACCCATACCCTTCAAACCGGAACATAGCAATGCGAGCATTACTGCTTTGCGGAAGTAATAGGTATGCAGATAGTACTTCCCGGACAAAAAGCTCTATTACTTCTGCCTATATTGGTCGGGCAGCAACTTTAAAAACACGTAGATCATGCTCCAAAAAATATCATTCAGAATTCACGTATCTCAATAACGAAGCCGTCAACACACTAATAAATTCACTTTCCTGTATTTAGTAGATAAGTGGTGGTCGATTCTGTGCAACACTCTCTTAAAGGAAACCGCGCTAAAATGATCAAGTTCCTTATTGTTTCAGTCTATTAGAGAAGGACCGTGATATTTTTGGAGCAGCACACTTTCATAACGCTATTAACGCGTCATAAACCCGTTAAAATAAAGCCGCAAGCGGGCTTATGCGGCGCATAAGTGGGCATTTTTACCATACCAATTTTTTTCTTAAATGGCAAAAAATTAAGTATTCAAAAAAATGATGTAATGGGCGATAACGTCGCTGCGACGATATCATTTAATTTTAGATTCAAAATAATAAAGTAGTTCCAATTTGCTCGATACATGGCGCCTGATACAGTTTATTCACAGCGCAGATCTATTTTCATCATTTAAATCAAGTTTCGAGGCGGCTGTGTAAACCCCTCAAAACGTAAAACAATGTCGCCCGAGCTATGTTTGTGATCCGACCGGAAAGTGTGAAAAAGGGAATGCTGCGCAGAAAGGAAACTAGTAAATATTTTTGTACTTACGTCCATAAAATGCAGCTAATGTCCATAATGGTTGTTTCTTCTCTATTTTGTATCGTTATATTGTTGTTGTTTACTTTTTTATATTCACCTTGTTTTTTGTTAATTTTTGGCACTTTTTTTTTGTGTTTGTTCCATATAATAATGTAACACTTCTCATGGTATGTTATTCATGATGTAGTATGTGTTTGTTAATACACTGTTTTTGTGCCATTTCTATGAATTTATAATCTAGTCGGTGAATTAGTTTTATTTAGATATTTTAGCCAAATGTATGTGTCGTTTCGATTTAATTAATATTTATGTTGTTTTATATGCTTCAATACTCAAAATGATAAAATAATAAAATATTTTAAAAAGCTTTAATGGTTTTCATTTACTTAGTCATCTTTAAAAAAACTATGTTGTGAAGCTATTTACAAAATAAAATAAATAACATTAAATACAGAACATTTACTATTAAGTAAATGCGGGAACACTTTGATAATCGTCATGAAAACTGGAATGAAATTAGCGTGACAGTGACATAATATTGTATTCTGAAATAGATTGTTAAAAAATAAATATCACATTCATCGTACGGCGTGGCCGGCGCTAAATACACATGATCTCAAATAATTACAATCGACATGGGTCTTCCCCATTGATTTACATGATGCGTAGTGTATAAATGGTAACATATTACATTTTGCCCGAGAAAACATTCAAATCAGATTCATACAAGATTCCTTAGCCGATCGATGTCTCACATTACGACCCTGGTGGCTTGAGTGGGTTCAAATAAATTATTTACACATATAACTAAAATTAGAAGTTGATCGGCTTTCCGCAGTATGCGGCCAAGTGAGCTTCACGCACTGCTTCTGCGCATGTCTGGAAATGAGAGAAATTGTTAATATAGACAGTCATTATAATTCATGATGTGTATTGTGTTAAGCTGTACTACCAATGACGGTATTTGTCACTAGTACTTCTGGTAGTACACACACAATGATGTTTAATTTGTACTACCAGTTGAACTATTAAGTAGTATTACTGTTATTGTTTTTGTTATTTTATCTTTTTATTTTTCTATTTGGTATGCAATAAAGTGTTTATCTATCTATCTATCTACTGATCCGGAGGGGAAAGGTCGTGATAATAAAACTAGGCCGAAACAATGCAACCAGTAAAAGTTGCTATGAAATGACTGGGTAAGCACAGGCCGTGGAAATCTGAAGGATGTGCCTCACAGGTCACGTTCACCTAGGACGCGCCCTATGTGGCATTGCACTCAGCCCGCCACCCCGAGATATAAAGATGAAAAGTCTCATGTGCCTGTTATTCCACCGGCGCCCATACCCTTCAAACCTGAACACAGCAATGCGAGCACTACTGCTTTGCGGCAGAAATAGGTACGGAGGTAGTACTTCCCCGGACGAAATCTTTCGCCAAAAAGCTCTACTACTAACATAATAATATAAGTATTAAAATAAACGCCTCTGCCGTAGTGTGTCCGGCCTGAGAATTAGACCCCTCCGGTTCCTGTGGATGTCGTAAAAGCCGACTAAGGGGTTACACAAAGGGATGGGCAGTAGCATCCACCTGAGTATTAACAACAATACTTCGATCACCGACCAGCCTGCTAAGCGTGGTGAATAAGGCAAATCATTGCATTTTATGGGGAAGGCCTCGACCGACAGCATTTGTCATCTAACAGTGAATGTTGAACTTACGGGATGCGCGTGGCACACTCTCGCGACATCCTCCGCAGCCGCTCCGTATTCCATCGCCAGCACACACTCGTTGATCAACTCGCCGCCACCCTGCAAATTTATTTATTTTTATTATTTATTTATTACATAAACACAACTAATACATAAAACACCGAGAACAAGATATTGAACAATTAAGATCATAATTGAATATTTCAATTATGGTAAGAAATTTTCAAATTTTTAGCTATGGCCCCACACTAGGCTCGCAGCCTGTACCGTGGGAACCAAAAACGAATTACAGACAAAAAATCAACAAAACAAATCATAAAAGTAATAGTTTAAAATTATACATACACATGTGAATTTCACAAAATCCCCGACTATTTTCAGTGTTCCATTAAAATTATAGAACACAATATAGAAACACATCGGTGTCTAGCACGCATGAAGTAGGGCCCCGAAACTAATTACTCTATTCACAACTAGATGTCGCCACAGGAAAAAATAGAACGCGCTGTCAGCTGTCATTCCAAGCAAATGCCTGAGTTTCCTTCAAAAACACGATAACGAGCTGATGATCCTCGAAACAGCTGCACCAACTTCCACCAAGCATAGATAAAACACTCCCGATCAATACTGTAGGCAATGTTACTTGCACGATGTAGTTTAACGGACACGGATTTTTGTATGGAAATTGCGGTTTGCAAAGTGTCCGCTAGGGACGCTCATCAGTGTCTCTCCGTGTTACAGCTCGTTCACCGTAAGATGGCACCTGTAAATACTCCATAGCAGGTGCCAACTTACGGTGAACGGTCCGACTCGTTCAGCGTAAGATGGCACGTGTAAATACTCCATGGCAGGTGCCAACTTACGGTGAACGGTCCGACTAGTTCAGCGTAAGATGGCACCTGTAAATACTCCATGGCAGGTGCCACCTTACGGTGAACGGTGCGGCTCGTTCACCGTAAGATGGCACCTGTAAATGCTCCACGGCAGGTGCCAACTTATGGTGAACGGTCTGTACACACCACGTTTGTGTCAAATAGTTGTTAAAAACTAGTCTCAGCCTCTAGTGTCATGCCAGAACACGTGCGTATGGTGTACACGGATTGTTTTATGGAAACATCGAAAAGCACCCCTAGCGGACATCTTGCAAACTTCAATTTCCTCTCAAAAATCCATGTAGTGTAGTTGCTTCTCACATTTCTAGACTAGACCGTCTGGCACTAAACAGTACTTACGGGGCCAATGATATGCGTTCCGAGGATGACGTCTGTCGCCTTATCCGCCAGCACTTTGACGAAGCCGTCTGGCTCGCCGTTGGTCTTCGCCCGCGAGTTGGCGAGGAATGGGAACTTGCCCACTTTGTAAGCCTTGCCCTCCTTCTTGAGGTCCTCCTCCGACTTGCCGACCCACGCGACTTCGGGCGATGTGTAGATGACCGAGGGAATGGCGTCGTAGTTGAAGTGCGTTGGTAATCCCTGGAATTTGAATTAATAAGATTTTTGTGAAAAATATATTTTTCAGTATAAGCTTTTATAAAATTAGTGATCGTAACCATGTGCTGATCAAAATGAGTCTAAACACGACCAGTCTATTATTATTCATCCATCGAGGAGTTCCGTTGTCCACCTTCCGTCTCCATCATCAGATCAGCTCGCTGTCACCATCATATTGTATTATCATCGGAACTTGACAGGTATGCCAAATGTCAGCTCAATCGGTTGAGGATAACTGCTTTAAAATTCAGTTGCAAGATTCCACCCGGACAAAGATACATACATTGCAAGTTAAATAATAGCTTGTAAAATAGTGTTCTTCGAGTTAGCATGAATAACTAACGCTACCGAGACGATCGTAAAGGTCAAATGTTGGTCGATGACATAGGGGTAGCTAGAACTCTTTGTAATTTGATTGATTAATATTTGATATTTAATACAGGTCCTTGGTCGACCAAGAAAACGATAGACAGTCACATCATAAAAGCGCTGGGAAACAGTGGACGACCACAGCTAACGATCGAGAGATATGGAGTAAGCCTATGTCCAAAGAGGGTTTCCTAACCAAGAATTAATGAAGAAAAAAAAACTGTATTTATTACAGATTACTAAAATGGCTTTTATCTACACTCATATAGTACAATCTCAAATAGTAGTATAAGAAACTGTAACATAACAGGGGTGTGACCGTGTGAGTTTAAAAACGATTTTAATAATGATAATAAGCTTATGAAACTTTAAAGTTTCATAAAATACTTTAGTATTATTAACTATTTGTTTGGGGGCTCTTTACAGAAAACAGTACCTTTTTTTAGCGCTTTCTTAACAACTATAAGATGTCAGATATTTATTTTAATTCATTATCATATAACACCCATTTATATATATAGTTACGAATTTTCATTCCACTGATTGTTTCTTAGTCACCCTGCGTTGGATCTGTGACCTGGCGGCTGGCGGTAGCGATAGCGTCGATGTTCGCGAGCCAATAACTACCAGACAATATGCTTTCCCAGAGTCCGCTAATTATTATTCAGAGGGCTTAGTACAGGTTCGCATTTTTTATTCGGAATGACGAAAACCGAATAGCAAGTCGAACTGTCGTTTTTGTCAGCAGAAAATGGTAAGCGGTCCTAGCGGACTTGTTGGGAAACTCAATAAAACCATACATAAAAACAAATATCGACCTGCGATTCGATAGACGGGATACCGAATGCAAAACTTAGACAACCTGTACTAGGCCCTCAGAATTTATTTGCTAAAGTTACTTCGCTCGATAGCTGTCATCATCAATTTCCTTTGACAAGGTTCCATCCATCCCATTCTGATAGCGCGATGATAATATCAGCAACTACGAGTTCCATGGACAACTCCCAGACTCGGAAATATTTGGAGAATGTGCAAACAATTGTCCGGCAGCGGGAATAGAACCTCAGAACTCTGCAACACATACAACACATACCCACGCCTCAAGACGAGCCCCCGAGCCTAGATGATAAGCCTTTGACGACCTCTGTAGCGCGTCGGGTGAGTAAACGGCTGAGATGCGAAAGGTTGCGGGTTCGATTGCCGCTGCGGAAAAATGTTTGTATGATCTGCAAATATTAGATCCTGGACTGGGTGTTATGGTACCATGATACTCGTAGTTTCTGATACCCACGACACAGGGAATCCTAGTGTGGGATCAGTAGGGCAATTCTCGTGCTTTAAAGATTAAGTCGAATTCGACATATGTCGAAAAAAGATGGCGAATGTCGAATAAAATCTTAATTTGCTATTCTCGTGATGTCACAAATAGACATAAGTCGACCAACATCATTCAAATCGAATATGATTTGATGGTTATTGTGAAATTTTCGTGACATTTTTTGTAGACATTCATGCTTCGACATTATCTCTAATTTAGAGATAATGTCTACAATCCGAGAATTGGCCTCCAGGAGGGCAATTCTCGTGCTTTAGATTAAGTCGAATTCGACATATGCCGAAAAAAGATGGTGAATGTCCAATAAAATCTTAATTTGCTATTCTCGTGATGTCACAAATAGACATAAGTCGACTAAAATCATTCGATTTGATGGTTATTGTGACATTTTCGTGACATTTTTTGTAGACATTCATGCTTCGACTTTATCTCTAATTTAGAGATAATCTCTAAAATCCGAGAATTGCCCTCCAGGACTATGTATGTGACTGTTGGGTGTTATGTTGTGTTTGATCCCCAGATCTTTCTTTCCCAATGGTTCTCAGTATTTTACACATACCTTAATGCCTTCAACGCAGACAATGCCTTCGTCCTCAGCTTTGTGAGCCAACATGGGTCCGTGGATGATGTCACCAATGGCGTAAATTCTGCAATAGACAAGCAATTAATTTTAATAAAATAACTTTTTTGAATGATATTATTCATTTTATAAAACGGGAAACTTATTTAATTCTACTCTGTCAGTCATCGTTATATTTTGTATTCGCGGCTTGGAAAATCTGAAATATTATCCCAATGATTTTCGTTTATTACTTCATAGTGTGATAGAATTACGACTAATCTACATAGCGTTTTAATTTAATTTGTGTTAAAGATAAAGTATGGTTTATTTGCTTACTAGCGACTCGCCCCGGCTTCGCACGGGTAGCTGCCAGTGACCCCCCCCCCTCCTACCCCTCCCCTTAATCCCCTAATGTCAATTTCCTGGTTCTAAGCTACCTCCCCACCAATTTTCAGCCAATCGGTTCACCCGTTCTTGAGTTATAAGTGGTGTAACTAACACGACTTTATTTTATATATATAAGATAATAGCTGACCCGCTCGCGACTTCGTCGACGCATAGACTTTCATACAAACTTTAACACCCTTTTTCAACCCCTTAGGGTGCGAATTTCAAAAATCGTTTCTTAGTGCGCGCCTACACCCCTTAATAAATGCTTGTGCCAAATTTCAGACCTCTCGGCCCAGTAGTTTCCGAGCTTTCGTGATGAGTGGTCAGAGAGTGAGTGATGAGTGAGTGTGTGGACTTCTCTTTTATATATATAGATACAGGCAAGCACCATAGTTGTTACTATTGCTTTATATTCATATTACTCGTCTAATAAGTCGTACAAATGTTTAAATATCATAAAATGTACACAATAACAATCTTACACTTCAAAAGAAAATTATACAGATTGAAATTCAATTAAAAAAATTACAAACAAAATGAAATAAAAAACAAACAATCCTAAGGGTCAAATCAAAATATTCAATCTACAAAGTCAGCTTAGCTCAGTTTAGTTTACAAAATATAACCACCCTTCTGTTGCGTAGCTATATGGATTTCAATCAAGAATTCAAGGTTATGCAATGCTAAGGATGGGCTGTTTCCTTCAATAATCGCAGCCTTAAGGGTGGCGCCAACACTAATAATATTGTATTTTTCTACCATGCAATATTGTATGTACGGATGGGGTGGGAATTACACTTCTCTATTCCCATTCTTGAGAGTAGAGTTGTTATGTACCTTGGTGTGGTGGATCCACCCACCATAAAGACCATACAAAATAACATTTATTTTACCCATGCTTTAACACAAGAGGGCATCAGTAATACGTATGTAATACGTGTCACTGGAATTGGGTCGACAATTTGCCAAAACACTACAGTAGCGCGTTCTAAAGTGCTGCAATCTAGATTTATCATGGCACAAAAGTTTGCCAATGTAGTCTACCAAATCCAATATAAAAATATAGTACATTATAGTACAAGTGTGTAATGTTGGTGATAACCGCTGAGGATCCATTGAGACCCTAGCCGTTAGGTGAGAGTCTTAAGAGAGCCGAGGACGTTAATCACACACACGTGTACACACGTGTATCATACGACGTTTTTCAACACACTCGTGAAGAAAATAATAATAAAACAGAAATACACACTCTGTGTAAATGTTCAACTATCTATATAACTCACTAGTGAAAAATGAAAAAGTCACAGTTTGATTACTGGTGTAAAACAGAACTGTGTACATTAACACACACTCTGTGTAAATGTTCAACTGTCTCTGTAACTTACTAGTGAATAATAGCAATGAAAAAGTCACAGTTTGATTACAGGTGTCATTATGTGCCTAATTGCGGAGAAATTAGAGCCACTTTATGAGCAAGTGTGTTGAAATAGTTATTTATGATACTAGGGTGAAAAGTTGGTTATTACAAACGAGTAGACCACGAGTTTGTAGAAACCAATTTTCGCGCGTGTATCATACAACGTTTTTCAACACATTTTCGAGAAAACAGTACAATAAGTAATAATTGATAATTTCTGCGAGTCTTCCATCATATAAAATTATTGTAAATAATTAAATAGCACTCCCCCTATTTTGGCGGCCACATACCTTTTTCTGCAATTAGAGCCTCATTCAAGTAGATTCCATATTAATATAGGATTCCTCGCTTGAACTCATATTATTATTTTGATTATAAAAATCAGTCCGAAAGTAGCAACAACCTTTGACGTTTCGAATATGAAAATGGCGTGAATTTGCAAAAGGAGCCAAGTACTACATCTTTTGTCTCATTTTCTCTAGCGAGACAACCTCCTTGGAAGCGCTTTTGCTAAATCAATACGTATAGAGCAAAAGCGCATCCAAGGAGGTTCGATTATTCAGCTTGAGAAATAATCGAACCTCGAATCGAATTAAGGAGATTGAAACTCCTTGGTGCAATTCTTACCTATACCACAGATAAAATAATACTATACCTATATTTTGAATATGTAATTTAAAAAAAAAACGTAATGGATACGCACGGCGCTATACAACGGAGCGTGCGGTAAAATAGGTACTCTCACCTAAGTACCTATTTTACCGCACGTTCCCTTGTATGGTTCGTTATTTGTAACTTTCGAACAATGTATACATGCTTCGTAAAGGCAGTTTTTGAGCAAATGCGTTGAAAAATATATTTCAAGTGCTTTTCTCTTACCCAGGCACAGTGGTCTGGAATTTGTTGTTGACGGGCACGCGGCCGCGGTCGTCGAGCGCGATGCCGACCTTGTCGAGCCCGAGATCCTTCGTGTAGGGTCGGCGGCCCACCGATACCAGCACCACGTCGCAATCAATCTGAAACCACACTGTTCTGTAACGAGCTACGAATAACATAACACAACAGTCGTATACATAGTAGTAGGGCTTTTTGTGTAAAGAAAAGGGCTTTATCGCTTATGCGATGATGCCGCCCTGGTAACAGCATTAAGAGTAATTAACAATAAAATTACTAGGTACATAGTACTAGATAGTATAGTAGATAGATATGCGGACGACGTCGTCATCTTCAGTGAAGATGTGAACAACCTACAGCAGATTTTAGAAAAGTGGAGGGAAGCTCTGGAGACATCAGGTCTGCGAATAAGCAGAGAGAAGACCGAGTACATGCATTGCAACTTTAGCAAACACACCATCTGCCTGCAAAACACCCAGATAAAAGAAGTGGACCATTTCAAGTACCTAGGGTCAGTCATCAGTAAATATGGGTCAATAGACACTGATGTCACCCATCGCATAAATACCGGGTGGGTGAAATGGAGAGAACTAACCGGCGTGCTATGCGACAGCAGAATGTCCGTGCGCATAAAGGGACGAGTATACAGAGCAGCCGTCCGAACGGCCATGACATACGGAGCCGAATGCTGGCCACCGAAAACCAACTACACTGCGCAGAGATGAAGATGCTCAGATGGGCAGGTGGTGTAATTAGGCTGGATCATGTCAGAAACACACACATAAGAGGCACCTTCAAAGTGAGACCTATCCCGGATAAACTACAGGAGAGCCGTCTGCGGTGGTATGGACACGTTATGAGGCGACCATCCGACCACATGACCAGAAAAGTGCTAGATATTGATACTAAACCCCGAGGACGAGGAAGACCCCGAATCACATGGATGTCATTAGTAAATAAGAACCTAAAAGAAACCCAAGTTAAAAAAGAGACGACCCAAGACAGAGTTGCCTGGAGACGCATGATACGGAGGGCCGACCCCAAATAAATGGGAAAGGGCCAGGCAAAGAAAGAAGAAGATAGTAGTAGATAGTAGTAGTAAGGCTTTTTGTGTAAAGAAAAGGGCTTTTTGTGTAAAGAAAAGGGCTTTTTGTGTAAAGAAAAGGGCTTTTTGTGTAAAGAAAAGGGCTTTTTGTGTAAAGAAAAGCTTTATCGCTTATGCGATGATGATGCCCTGGTAACAAAATTTTTTTTTTTTTTTTTTTTTTTTTTTTTATACTACTGGAATGGCGGAGCAAGCAGATGGCCCACCTGATGTTAAGCGGTAACCTCTGCCTATGAACAGTGCATTACCTCATAGGTCACGTCCACCTAGGACGCGCCCTATGTGGCATTGCACTGCGCCCGCCACCCTGAGACATAAAGATGAAAAGTCTCATGTGCCTGTAATTTCACCGGCACCCTTACCCTTCAAACCGGAACACAGCAATGCGAGCACTACTGCTTTGCGGCAGAAATAGGTACGGTGGTAGTACTTCCCCGGACGAACTCTTTCACAAAAAAGCTCTACTACTACTACAACATTAAGAGTAATAAACAATAAAATTATTAGGTACATATATAGCCTACCCTCTATCAATTAACATAAAGATTTGCTTGGCTTCAACCGATAATGGATATGCCAGTATGCTATTACAGTCACCAGTTTAAATTATAATTAATACTATTTCTCACGCTATAATTCTGAATACATTCCATCAATATGTGATACTAGCAGCGCCCCGCGGTTTCACCCGCGTAAGTCTCGATCCCGTGGGAATATCGGGGTAAAAATGTGCCTATGTGTATTCCGGGAGTCCATTTATATCCATTCCAAATTTGATGCAAATCCATCTAGCCATTTCAGCGTGAAGAAGTAACAAACACACACACAAACTTTCGCATTTATAATATTAGTAGGATACGTCATAAATAACATTACAAGTTAGGCAATTTAGAAGAGTTCGTCCGGGGAAGTACTACCACCTATTTCAGCCGCAAAGCAGAAGTGCTCGCATTTCTGTGTTCCGGTTTGAAGGGTGCCGGTGAAATTACAGGCACTATGAAAAAAAAATTGTGTTTTGAATTATGAGGTAATAAAGGCAGAGGTTACCGCTTAACATCGGGTGGGCCATCAGCATGGTACGTCACACAAGCGGTTAAAAAAAAAAAGATCCCACATTAGGATCCTCTGTGTCGTGGGTATAAGGAACTACGAGTACCGTGTTAGTTAGGACTACAACCAGCCCTGCAACATTATTTGCAGGTCATACAAATATTTGTCGCGCAACGAGAATCGAACCAGCATCTCTCGCATCTCTCCGACTACACGCCCAGCCAAATTCGGTCACTATCTAACTCAGTAAACTTCAGGTATAACTTACCTGAAGTTTACTGAGTTGAACATTTCAGCGTGAAGAAGTAACAAACACACATACAAACTTTCGCATTTATAATATTAGTAGGATACGTCATAAATAACATTACAAGTTAGGCAATTTAGAAGAGTTCGTCCGGGGAAGTACTACCACCTATTTCAGCCGCAATGCAGAAGTGCTCGTATTTCTGTGTTCCGGTTTGAAGGGTGCCAGTGAAATTACAGGCACTATGAGAAAAAAAAATTGTGTTTTGAATTATGAGATAATAAAGGCAGAGGTTACCGCTTAACATCGGGTGGGCCATCAGCATGGTACGTCACACAAGCGGTTAAAAAAAAAAAGATCCCACATTAGGATCCTCTGTGTCGTGGGTATAAGGAACTACGAGTACCGTGTTAGTTAGCACTACAACCAGCCCTGCAACATTATTTGCAGGGCATACAAATATTTGTCGCGCAACGAGAATCGAACCAGCATCTCTCGCATCTCTCCGACTACACGCCCAGCCAAATTCGGTCACTATCTAACTCAGTAAACTTCAGGTAAGTTAGAAAGTGACAGAACAGCGCTCGCGCAACGAAAAGTGAACAAAACTCACGAAAAACAGTATAAAAAAAAATATTTGCTGCGTAATCGAAAATATAAATCTACTATGCCGTTTAAAATAATAAATTTTATTTGTTACGATTATTAATTTTATCAATGTACGTTGATAGGTAATAGGGTAATAGAGATATTTACGTTATAAGCGCAATGCAGCGTTCACGTTTTTTGTATCGAGAAAATTTATTGATATTTTGTATTGGGCTCTATCAAGCCCTTGGAAATAGATCAACATGTTTTTTTGTTGTCATAAACTGTGTAGACTTTGCTAATAAATAATTAATTTTGTAAAAATTAAAAAAAACGTTCAACGCAATGAAACGGCTGAACCGATTTTGATCAAACATAGCTTTAGAACACTCACGACAAATACAACTTTCGAACAAAAAAAAAACTAATTCGGTTCATCCGTTCGGGAGCTACGATGCTACAGACACACACACACACACACACACACACACACACACACACACATACACACACAGACACGTCAAACTTATAACACCCTGTCGTTCTTGCGTCGGGGGTTAAAAATACGTTCAAGTAAAGCCTATTGGACTCGTCACTGCATATAATCTCAACCTATCAATCAAACTATTTATTTGCTTCTAATAGGGTTACCCTTAATTATTAAAAATTACTAACTATTTCTACCATTTTAGGCCTGCAAATATTACAATTACATAGGTACAAATACAGATAGAAGTATACCTAGCTCAGTTTGATAAGCACAGAGTTCCCAACCAATGTTCGGTCGTCCAATATCAGCCCATTTTGTTGATTTAATTTCCTTTTCATTCTTATTGTGAACTTTTAAAGCCCGCATTATCCGGATCAAAAACATACAACAACAATAGAATCATTCATTTTATTGTAATGAAGATTTGAGACTGTATGGCATCCATTACAACATTGAATTGGTCTCTTTACAATTAAATTCAATCAGTTAGTTGTAACTGATTAATTTCATTGTTATGTACATCATCATTGTATGGTGCCCTCCAAAATCTAGATAAGATGGCAGCAAGTTATTAGATTGGATTAAACATGTGTACTTCAAAAGCAAGATAAAATGGCAGTAAGTTTGTAGATTGGATTAAACATGTGTACTTCAAAAGCAAGATAAAATGGCTGTAAGTTTGTAGATTGGATTAAACATGTGTACTTCAAAAGCAAGATAAAATGGCAGTAAGTTTGTAGATTGGATTAAACATGTGTACTTCAAAAGCAAGATAAAATGGCAGTAAGTTTGTAGATTGGATTAAACATGTGTACTTCAAAAGAGAGATAATATGGCAGTAAGTTTGTAGATTGGATTAAACATGTGTACTTCAAAAGCAAGATAGAATGGCAGCAAGTTTGTAGATTGGATTAAACATGTGTACTTCAAAAGCAAGATAAAATGGCAGTAAGTTTGTAGATTGGATTAAACATGTGTACTTCAAAAGCAAGATAAAATGGCAGTAAGTTTGTAGATTGGATTAAAAATGTGTACTTCAAAAGCAAGATAAAATGGCAGTAAGTTTGTAGATTGGATTAAACATGTTTACTTGAAAAGCAAGATAAAATGGCAGTAAGTTTGTAGATTGGATTAAACATGTGTACTTCAAAAGCAAGATAAAATGGCAGCAAGTTTGTAGATTGGATTAAACATGTGTTCTCCAAAAGCAAGATAAAATGGCAGCAAGTTTGTAGATTGGATTAAACATGTGTTCTCCAAAAGCAAGATAAAATGGCAGTAAGTTTGTAAATTGGATTGATCGCCCCTTCGCTTCTTTCTCACTCACTCGACCATTGTTCCACTCAGGAGGTCAGTGGCTTGCCTCTTCCCCCTTCGCTTCATGCCGGTATTTTGAGTTTGTTTGTGTTTTGTTTGTTGTTTGCTACAGGATCTCCGCAAGAGCTTCTGGCTCCATACTTACTTATACACGCAAACTTTTTTAAATTTTGTTTTTTACTCAAACCAATGCCACCTCGTTTTGATTTTAGAAGACAATTCAAACTACATATTGTAACGACATGGTACGCTCTCCTTTTAGATAACGTCAACGCCAGAATATTGATTTTTTTTTATTACTTAAATCCAAGAACCAGCCCTGGGTAAAGACGGAGCGATTGACACCTCATTTGTCACAATTAATTTTGTAAAAATTAAAAAAACCCTAAACGCAAAGAAACGGCTGAACCGATTTTGATCAAACATAGCTAAGAACATTCCCGACAAATTCACCTTTCAAACAAAAAAAAAACCAAATCTGTTCATCCATTCGGGAACTACGATGCGAAAGACAGACAGACACACACACACGCAAACACACACCCACACACACACACACACAAACACAGACACGTCTAACTTATAACACCCTATGTTTTTTTTGCGTCGGGGGTTAAAAATCGGTTTGACTGGTTTTCGATGGTTTTAATACATACAAACATACATAGAGGCAAAGCTCATTACCCTTCCTTACTGAAGCGAGACATAGCTTCGCTCTCTCACTAAAATAGTCGGGCAAAAAAGGGGTTTCTAGGATACCTTAGAGCAAAACTCACAGTTTCTTTGCTGCCGCCAGCAGCCGCCTCGACGTCGACCTTGATGGTGGTGCCTTCCTTCTTGACTCCGAGCACCTTGGTGCCGAGTTTAAACTTCATACCTTCCTTGGCGAGGATCTTCTGTAAGGCCTTGGCGACTTCGCCGTCGATGCCGACACCTAGACAAAAGCAGCACATCAAACTCTAACATTCACACTATTTGGACGATGTTTATTCTCGACTGGTGAGACTGAACGGGCCGTAAATAAAACATACAAAATATTTGTGCGATCGCAGATATTTATTCAGGGTGTTCTGGGTATTTTCTATGTATAATAAAAAATATCTATCTATGTAATATATTGTATTAAGTATATCAGTTATCTAGTACCCATAACACAAGCTCTGCTTAGCTTGGGGCTAGATAATGTTGTGTGAACTGTCCAGCATTATTTTATTTTATTTATTTTTATACTATAATCCATTCACGCAACGCTCAGTTGGTACCTTTATAAAAGTAGTAGTAATTTATCTCTTCCATTTTTTATTGAAATTGGTTTAGCCGTTACAGGGCTTGATTGAGTAAAAAAACAAACATCCAAACTTTTGCATTTATAAAATAACTGTAGGATTGCAATTTGCAAAAGCAAGTTTATGGATCCTGTCAGTAACATAGACATGTTATTTATTGACAGGTAGACCAGGGTCAAAGCCTACATAAATGGTAAAAAATGAAAAAAAAAATAAAGTAGGATGAAACCCATTAGAAAAGCAGGGGAATATGATCAAAATGAGAGGAAAAATAAATTACGGTCGATCCGAGTTCGGGAAGTGGGAGGGGGTGAGTTTTTAAGGGTAAAAAATGGTTTATCTTGATTTCCGGCAAAACTACAAGTCCTATGGAAAAAAGTTAAATGGCAAAGTTGTAGGCAATAAAAAGATCTACAACTTTTGTATTTGCAGATTTTTCACATAACCTCAAAATTTAGGTGAAAAATTCAAAAAACCAAGTTTTTGGTTTTTTATTTATATCTTTTTCAAAAAAAAAAAATATTCTACGAAATTTAATGAAAACTTACCTTATTATGTCCCAAATACACTGTAATTTATTTGATTAAAAATATTTATTTTTTCGCTTCATTTTAACTTAATATCAAAACAGCACCCTAATTTTCAATCGAAAATTCTGACGTCAAAATATCAGATTTTTTCAAAAAGTTTGGGGGCTTTTTGTTCGTTGAAATATCTACTTTCTGATGGTGTAAAAAAAAAATACATATGTATTCTATATATATTCTATAGGAAATATTCTTAGAAAATGCAAAAAATTTAAAAAACCTCAAATTCGAAAATTATTTTTTAATCATTATGTACAATTTTGAGGTATTTATTAAAATTTACACTTTAATTACTCAAAAAACGTAAGATTTCATGTTTTATTGATAAACGAAAAAATTACAAATTAAAATATACTTCTATAATTAACAAACAAATAAGTTAATAAAGTTAATATTTAATAAGACATCTACAATATTCTGAAAAAGTTGTAGAATCTTCTTTAAATAATATTTGTAGATGCCTATTTATTGCTGTTTTAAGATAATTTTTATACCTGAGTGACCTTCGGTGAATTTAAGCCCATTGTAAGTTATTTCATTGAGAAGTGGGGACGGACCTAGGAGGGTCTGGGCCTTACTACATACCTGCTATTTCGTAGCAGCTGTAAAAACCGTTAGCCAGTATTCGAGATACAGAGTAGTGTACAACATCGTTTTTAAAAATACACGTGCAGGCTGAGTTACTCTAAGTGATTTGTGAGAAATTTACTTTATTCAAAGAAACGTTTGGAATCTACATAGCAAGGTAAATACTATCTGTATTTTAATCTATATTAATCAGCTTCAAAATAAAAATAGTAATATTTTCTTTTATAACCGCTAGATCGGTTAAGTTTCTCAGGTTACACATATTTTGTAGGCTGATTCGCTCATGTTTCTTTTGCTTATAGTGCATTTTTTTTCATTTTTTTTTTGGTTCTGAAAATTGCTCCAATATGGAAGAAAAAATCTACGAGGAAGTAAATGATTCAGATGAAATTATGGATGAAGAACCAATGCAGACTGGAAATAACATTGGAGACGAAGATGCAATGATGGTCTTGAAGATTTCGACGATCAAACTAGAGTTGGAAAGATTTGTCGAATCTGACGATGAAGAAATGCCTCCAAAGAGACAAAAACGAATGAGTAACTGATTAGAATTTCAAATAACGTATTTATAAATAACAAGATTAAAGTTTTTTTTTTAAAAAAAAATGAATAGCGTAATCAGAATTAAGTTTCTAAATTCAATAGTACGATTTACATGTATATTTATTTTGTATGAGATTTTCTATGACATGAATGTAATTCGAGTAAAATAAATAAACTTTTTAACTAAAAAAAATTGCAGCAATCACATTTTTTTGATGAAATTGTACCTACATAATGATTAAAAAATAATTTTCGAATTTGAGGTTTTTTAAATTTTTTGCATTTTCTAAAAATATTTCCTATAGTAATGCATATTTTTTTTACACCATCAGAAAGAAGATATTTTAACGAACAAAAAGCCCCCAAACTTTTTGAAAAAATCAGATATTTTGACGTCAGAATTTTCGATTGAAAATTAGGGTGCTTTTTTGATATTAAGTTAAAATGAAGCGAAAAAAGAAATATTTTTAATCAAATAAATTACAGTGTATTTGGGACATAATAAGGTAAGTTTTCACCAAATTTCGTAGTTTTTTTTTTTTGAAAAATATATAAATAAAAAACCAAAAACTTTGTTTTTTGAATTTTTCACATAAATTTTGAAGTTATGTGAAAAATCTGCAAATACAAAAGTTGTAGATCTTTTTATTGCCTACAACTTTGCAATTTAACTTTTTTCCATAGGACTTGTAGTTTTGCCGGAAATCAAGATATACCATTTTTTACCCTTAAAAACTCACCCCCTCCCACTTCCCGAACTCGGATCGACCGTAATTTATTTTTCCTTTCATTTTGATCATATTCCCCTCCTTTTCTAATGGGTTTCATCCTACTGTAATTTATGTTGGTTTCAAAAATTATCTACCCTGGTCTAAGGATCCATCAAGGGCGGATTTAAGGAAGTGGAGATATCTTTATTACTGAACTCTCCTCGAGCTAAAAATAGAGAAATTTTCACGTATCGCTCCGCTCGCCGTTATATGTTCTCATAATATATTATGTTTATTACTGCACTCTCCTCCAGCTAAAAATACAGAACTTTTCGCGGCTCGCTCCGTTCGCTGTTATATGGTCATGAGACTATATTGTATGGAAATGTTTATTACTGCACTCTCCTCAAGCTAAAAATACATTATTTTTCGCGTATACCTTCGCAACAGGATGACAGAAGAGCGTTCAAATGGATTGGCTTTAATGCATATCCATCAAGACGTTAAGGTGATTATAGCCTCGAACGACCTTGGTCATCTGGGCGGAGCCTAGGAAATGTTGCATTCCGAGCCCGCACCACACGCCGTGCATAAACATTGGCACAATATTCAGAAACAATGAATAATCGCAGCGCGCGGCGCGCGCGGCAGCGGGCGCCGGCCGCGGCGTGGAGCGCGTCGCGCTAGTCATGCAGACCGCGGCCCGCGGCAGGCGGCAGCTAAGGTTTGGCACGCGGTGCTAGTCATGCAGTCATATCTGTTATCTAATTGTATTTGAGAACTCGCGCACATTTGATTTTGAGCATCGGAAATTGCGCACTATTGCTATAATAGTATATGCGTGGCGGCATTGTTGATTTTTCTTAGCTTTGTTTGTTAGACCTGTCTAGACCTAGTAATGGTAGATAATGAAATAGGTACCTACCCTTGGATTACGAAATAAAGACAACAAGTTATTAGGAGACAAAGACAAATCAATATATTATGTACAATAAAATATGTTTACTTTTAAGGTCAGGCAAAACCATTATGGACTAATGAACTAATAAATATACATAAATACATACATAGACGACTCACGCCTTTTTATTTTTATAAATATAAATATAAATAATAGTACCTATTTTTTACATACCTAGTAGATTTATGGGTTCATAACGATTTATTCCTGAAAACCCAACCAGGAAAACACCAATGGGTAGACCAATGAAAAAAGTAGAATGAAAAATTTCGAATGAAAATGATGGAAACCAAGTGAATGGGGCCCTTCAAGCCTTTATGAGCAGTCGGAATGTGTCCAAAACGGCACGACTGGCCGTGCATAGAGGGGTGTTAGTACCGACACTAATTTATGGTAGTGGAAGTTGGGTATGGCAGAAGAAACATGAAAGTAGAATAAATGCAGTGCAGATGAGAGCTTTGAGAAATATGTGTGGTGTGACTTTGAGAGATAGAATAAGGAATAGTGTGATAAGAGAGCGTTGTGAAATTAAAGAAGACGTAGTGACTAGGATTGAGAAAGGTATGCTTAGATGGTTTGGGCATTTAGAAACGATGGACGATAGTAGATTGACGAAACGGGTACAAAAGACGAGCGTAATTGGGAAAGTGCGAAGGGAAAGACATAGGCGAACGTATTCAGACCAGATCGGAGACTGTTGGGATAATAGAGAAAGCAAACATATTATTATCTGTTTAATATAACAAGTACTTAGTCTATGATAGGCAACTAGTGTCGTTACATTGTCTGTGGTTCCTTGATGATTGTGCATCAAGTGGTCTCCCGCGTATTTCTATCTCGCTATAATAGATTATCATAGTAATTCAAGTTCGTTTTATTTATAATTAACCACGGAAGGATCATCCGATTCCTTCATGATAGCAGAGCGTGGTTAACTGGAAAAAGTAAAACAACTCCGTAAATCCGTAAAGAAAAACCGGTCGGCACGGGACGCGTGCAAATCATACCCTCGGTTGTACATGAAAAATTACAAAAGGTTCAGAAAGGTGAAAATTGATTTCCATTACGTCGAGCAGCACTTCTAGTGCATTCCATATTGAAAAGCTCACTGGTCGAGACAACTACGACAGCTGGAAGTTTGCAGTTCAAGCTTATTTAGCTTTATGTAGAGCATGAAGATCTCTGGATCTCTCTCTTTGGCTCCGATAATTTATAATAAAATCCCTAAGTGCTTTAGTGATCTTAACGTCAACTTATTTAAGTCAAAATTTAAAAAGTTATTAATTGAGAAATGCTATTATAATATTGACGAATTCCTGAATGACAAATTTTAATTTTAATATAATGTACCTAATTAATGTAATTTTTTTTAAATGTATTTTTAGTAATTTGTCTAATTTTAATTTTTATTTAATGTAACATAGACTCATAATAATTGTATTTAATCATTGAATTTGAATGATATTATTTTAAATTAATTGGTTGTGTTTTTAAATTTTCTATGTAAAAATAAATAATTTAAACTAACTAAATTAGCATGCCATTCTCTCCATTTGCACGCCGGCAGCGGCCAAACATATTGTGTCCTATTAATATTTATACCATCAATTTGTACATATGTTTAAGCAAATAAATTATCTTTATCTTTTTATCTTTTATCTGGGAATGTGTGAATGGGTCATGTACTGATGCGATGAAAGAAAAGAAGGCGAAATCGAAGATAATACTTTTGTTGGATCCTATAAACTATGTTCACATCCAAGATGTTACAACATGCAAGAATGTGTGGATGAACTTGGAGAAAGCATTCGATTACGGTGGACTCAACAGGAGAGTTGCTTTGTTGAAAGATTTGATTACCACCACTCTAGAATCATCGCGGAGCGTAGAAGATTACGTGAATAAGATTATGACGACAGCTCATAAATTGAGAAATATACAGTTCGAAGTGAACGACGAGTGGCTGGGAACACTTATGTTAGCAGGCTTACCAGAAACCTATAAACCCATGATTATGGGCATAGAAAGCT
Organism: Operophtera brumata; assembly: GCA_932527175.1. Taxonomy (NCBI): domain Eukaryota; kingdom Metazoa; phylum Arthropoda; class Insecta; order Lepidoptera; family Geometridae; genus Operophtera; species Operophtera brumata. The sequence goes on along the minus strand of OW052237.1, from coordinate 7,893,032 downwards.
CCGGCATAAAAATAAGTGCAGATCTAATAAAAACAAAATTATTTTGCATAAAACGGAAACAACAGCATTTTACACAAAGTCAAAAAGTATTTTATTCATTGAAATCACGAGGATCATTTTGAATCGTCTTAAAAAAATAATTTACATTTGGAAATTATTGCGTTGGAACAGGAGTTCCAACGCAACCAGACCTAGAAAAATCAGGCAAAGAGAATTAAAGGAAACAGCAAGTTGTCACAAAAGGTACGGGACCTAGATGCTTCAATTGCAACAAACATGGCCATATGGCCAGGAATTGCCGTGCACCGAAGAAGACATCTAACAGTAAACAAGTAGAAAATAAAGGTTTTTCATTCGAGATTTTACATTCGAGATTTTTCATTTTTCATCCAAGATTTTTCATTCAAGATTTTTCATTCGAGATTTTTCATCCAAGATTTTTCATTCGTGATTTTTCATTCGAGATTTTTCATACGAGATTTTTCGTTCAAGATTTTTCATTCGAGATTTTTCATTACAAGATTTTTCATTCGAGATTTTTCTTTCGAGATTTTTCATTCGAGAAATTTCATTCGAGATTTTTCAGTCAAGATTTTACATGTGAGATTTTTCATATACGTACTTATTCTTATAGTAGGTAACATAACATAACATTACACCTAACAGTCACATACATATTCCTTATCCCACACAAGGCAAGATTTTTCTTTCGAGATTTAAATTCCGAGTATTTTCATTCGAGATTTTTCGTTCGAGATTTTTCATTCGAGATTTTTTAGTCAAGATTTTACATTCGAGGTTTTTCATTCGAGATTTTTCATATACGTACTTATTCTTATAGTAGATAACATAACATAACACCCAACAGTCACATACATAGTCCTGATCCCACACAAGGCATCCCTGTGTTGTGGGTATCAGTAACTACGACTACCATGGTACCAAAACACCCAGACCCGGAACAAATATTTGCAGATCATACAAACATTTGTCCCGCAGCGGGAATCCAACCCGCAACCTTTCGCATCTCAGCCGGCTACTCGCCCGACGCGCTACAGAGGTCGTCAAAGATAAGTAACCAACAAGCATCCTCGCGCAAACAAGATATCTAAACGAAAACGATCAATATTTACAATGTTTTGTTCAAGGAAAGACAAAGCACAACTAATAAACTGCGATGAGTACACTAACTGCTATCGTGTCTTATTGTGCCCGAACCAGTCAGTGGCACTCACAGGAGCGGAGCAAAAAAGTGACGCGGGTACCCCGTGCGAACGCTTGGGCCGGACTGAGGTCCGCGGCCGAACCGCTCGAGGAATCTCGTTTCACAGTTTTTGTTTTACTGTTTCAAAATGATAATTATTTTTGAAAATGTAAACTTATTTATGTAAAGTCTGTAAATTGTCTATAATATTGTGAAAGAATCATTAAAATAGCTACAGGCGTTTGGAAGGAGTAGGAATTCTTGCGTAAATTATAGGGTACTTTGTTTTATATTTTCCTGTTAAAAGCAACAGCAATTTAAAAAATGTAAACTTATTTTTCTATTCTTGACTATATTATACCTATTATATGATTTTTATAAAATTATTTGGGCTATTTTTGTAGGAGGAGTAGGCTTTCTAATATGGTCTTTATTGCGTTTCTGGAAAACTAATCACCTTAACGACGGCAAAAATGGACGCTAATGAAGTGCTGGACATCTTTAGCAGGCAACATAAAAGAAAAATGTCTTTATTAAACATTTAATTTTTCTATTGTTTTGACACTTTCATAAACCTTCCTATACATACTGATACTTCAATTTTATTTCTAACAGTTATTGTTGATTTTTTTGCCCGTCCGCCCCTAGTGCCCCTCCCAGAAAAAATCCTGGATCTGTCCTTGGGATCCATGAAACAAATGCCTACTCGGGAAAAATAAATTGTGAATCGTGTTTGTGTAATAATTAGGGATACAAAATTAGCTAAGCGTGAGTCGGATTCCCGCACTAAGACTTCCGTACCATGGAACAAGTGTGATCGCAAGTGATTTTTTAAATATTATTCATCATCATCATCATCATCATCAGCCTATATCCACTGCTGGACATAGGCCTCTCCCAATGCGCACCATTTAGACAGATTTCCAGCTCTTCCCATCCACTTTCTACCAGCCGCCTTACGCAAATCGTCGCTTCACCTAGCCAGGGGGATTACAGCTTTTTATTAATTGTTGTTTAGCTGTAGATTATTATCTATAATTAAGCCGAATTGGCACATATTACCATTTTTGAGATACAAGTGGTACATATCAAATATATTAAAAAAACAAATGCCATGACTAAAAAGTTAAACAAACGAAGTTTTTTTTCTTTGGAACTACGTGCAGTAAATACCTAAATAAATATATATATTTAAAACCTCCCTCGTCACTTCTATATTCCGCCGATGGTGCAATCCACCATAAAAAGAGCCTTTTGAGGCTCTGCCTACCCTCTCGGGAAAAGGGCGTGTGTCTATGTATGTACTTCCCAAGTTCTATTATACATTAATTACAAACACAGTCAGCTTCAGATATCTATTAAAGTATTAATGTTTGGTCATAATGGTTACCCTATTTATTTTTTTACCTTTCACTTATAAAGTGCGTATCGGGACAACGTGCAGATTCTAATGATACCTCAATATCTAAATCGTTTAAGGCGTTTAGAAGATATGGTGGAATAAAGAAACATACATTCATACATGAACCCTGAAAATAATTCACTTCTTTTTTGGGGCAGTCGTGGCAATAGGCAATTTTAGAGAACTTTTGTGCCAGAAGCTCTTGGAATTCAGCGACTTTTTCTTAAGACTGTCGAAATATACCAGACTCATCAGATTGACGGACAGACGGATAGAGTAGGCGTAGTAATAGGTAAACCAATGCTCGAAAGCGACGGTCATGCAGGGAGATGGTGTCCTTCTGTGAATGTGTTATGTCACGAAAGGAAGCTGCGGAGTGGGAGAGGGAAATCTCCACCGATCTCCCAATCCTTAGCAGGAGAGCCGAGCGTCGGAGAAGGCTCTTCCACACTCTCCTTCAGCACCCATAACTGGGGCCTAGACAACGGACCCGAGGGCGTCCGTTGCTGATGCTGGTATAGGTCCTGAGGTGGCCCGCGTAGTGTTCCTGCGTGCCCCTCAGATGGGGTGGAGGAACCTGGTCCACGCCACCGGGAAGGGGTCCCCTCCGAAGGCAGTCCGGACTGCGGAGGAGTGCGAAAGCGTTCCCCTTGTCCCGACAAAAGGCGACCGAACGAACACATTGACGTTTTTAGCCGGCACGAACTCGGCATAACCGTCCTGTCACCCCCGTGCCGTGGCAGACCGGTATCCATGATAGATTTTCCCAATAAAAATAATAATAAGTAGTAATAGCCGTTCGCACTATTTGGAAGCGTAACCCTAAAAAGGCACCTGCTGATAGTGTTATCAGTATTCCAAATAGTTTATGTTTTATAACCCTACTTTGATCTAATTATCGTTAAAATAAAATAATTGGGTCTTATTACTGGTCAGAATAAGAATGGCATGCTGGACGACGGTTGAAGTGTGCTGCTGTTAATAAGAACTAATCAGAACTACCTCACACAATATAACTACACAACTCGGGTTGGTCGCTTTTGCAGCCGCAGTGTTTGGGCATCAACAATGGTTTTGAGTAAATTCTACAATAACAACAATGAACGAGACAACTCCGTTCTATAAAGCAACAAGTGTTTTTCAAAATTCATCAGTGAACGAGACAAATCCAACCTGTAATGCAACAAGTGTATTTCAAAATTCAACAATGAACGAGACAACTCCGGTATATAATGAAACAAGTGCATTTCAAAATTCAAGGAGTTTGTACGATGAAGAAGATGACTACATTACTTCAGAGAGGAAATGGATTTATGTAGTGATATGTGTGGAATTAATTGTCACATTCATTTCTTCGTTCACTCTTCTATTTGGTTTATTGACATGGACTCTAATCCCCAAATGGCGTACTTTCAAAAACTACGTTTACCTAAATGTTATGTTATGTGAAACCATTGTATTGTGGTTAAATCTTTGTTTTGTAAGTTGGAGTTGGTTTGTAGGTATCGATGAAAGATTGTTTTTTTTTATAATTATTATTGATTACGTCTTTAGTGTTCTCTGTTGCTGGTTATTAATAGCCTGTGTGTTGATTCATATGGATATTGTAAAGGTTTTTACTAGTAATATTACGAGAAAGATGATGAAATGTACTATTTTTGCGTGGGGAGTGCCGTTTTTGCTAACAGCGATAGAAATCCTCAGCGAATTATATTACGGGTTTTTATTACGTATAACTTCTATTTTTAGTTTGCTGATGCTAGCAATTAATTTAGTTCTTTATATGATAGTTTTGTGTAGTTTGTTAAAGAGTTCCAGGGTGGGATGTAGCATGAAAATGCAGGTGGCAACATATGAGTTCGTAACGACTGGAATTACTGTGTTGCTTGCAATTTTGTTGAGCTTGTTTTTGTTGAGCGTCAATCGTACACTCTTTGCGAGCATAGTTTTGGCATTGTCGCTACCCATACAGTATATTATTACAAGCGTCTTATTTTTATCGCTGAAGTCTAATAGAGTCCTGTGGCGCGAATGGTGCTCTAGAAGTTGTCATGTTTGCAATATGTTATAAAACACAGCACGAATTCCAAATTTAAATAAAAAAATACTTAAGTTAATTTTAGTTTAGAAAGATATGATATGTTTTTTATGTTTTCATATGATATGATTATCGATACGGACAAAAATAAATTTAAAAAAACTTCTAATTCATGGTTATTACTTTTAAAGTATAACCCTCTTAGATACTTTTAAAGATAAAATTAACATTAAATTTAAATTCATACATAGACACACGCCTTTTTCCCCGAAAGGATAGGCAGAGCCTCAAATGGGCCTCTTTTCACCATGGGAAATAGACGTGACAAGTGGTGAGCTCATCGCCGTTATTGCTTCCCACGACTGCCTCTGCTAATGTTTTTTTTCTAGTAATAACATATTCCCTACATAAGCTAAAAGCAGGACAAATCTTATACCAACAAACCTTACAAACAAGTCCGGTTTATCCCTTAGTCGATATCCACGGGAGGAGATGGAGGGGTCTATTCTTGGGCCGGACACACCACAACAGGTTAATTTAATAAAATAAAATGCGAACAAAAGTTCCCTATTTCAGATAGGTTTATAGATAGGTTTTAAGATACTTACTACTAACCAAAATATATTTAGATTAGTTTGTATGATAAATAAAAAAAATAACAAAAAATTGGAGCGTTGTTATGCACTCCACCAATATTTGTATATGGGTTTTGGCCCATATACAAATATTTGCTGCGTAATCGAAAATATAATTCTACTATGCCCTATAAAATAATATTATTTTTATTAATTTTATCAATGTACTTCTATAGGTAATAGAGATATTTACGTTATCAGCGCATTGAACAGGTTAGTTCACAATATTTTGAATTGAGAAAATTTATCCAAATAGTGTTTTAGGCTCTACCATTGTTCTGTAATATTTTTTTTTGTAATAATGTGTTTGTTTATTTAATGAAATGATTTCTTTTACATTTAAATATGGGTACACCCCAACCAATCTTCCATATAAGTTCAGCTCCTCTCCATCCAAAGGTTGTCTGGAAGAGATCGCTCTTTAGCGATAAGACCGCCCATTATACATTTTGTTTTTTTTGTTTAATTGTTTTGTTATGTCTTGTTTTTAACTAGTTTGTAAGGTGTGCAATAAAGTATTTTCATTCATTCATTTATTCATGCCCTTGGAAATATGATGAAGTTTTTTTTTTGTTTTCCTAAGCTGTAGATATTGCTATAAATAGGTACGTTTAAGTCAAGCCAACTTTACTTTACTTTACTCTTTACAGCCTCTCCAAAAAACATCGTCTTTGAGGTTGGTTAGCTACATTATATTCAATTACGCACTACACACACACACACAATCCCATACACATGCACTACACTCACTCACAACACATAGGTACACTCACCCTACTTATATACTTACTTAATTACAGGCACAAAATTTACTTTTAGTTATTATTTTAATGTTTAACCTTTTTGTTATCTTTACCAACTCGGTTCCAGGATAATAAAACCCCTGGGCCACCAAGATACAGGCTTCGCCTAGTTTGGGACCCGATGGAATGTCATTAGGTAGTAGATGTTATCAAACATTAGTTATTGTAAGCAGTAGATTTAGGACATGCCTACTCATTGTAATATCTATGTATAACTGTTTATTGATGTATTTTATAACCATGTTTAGTTAAATAATAAATTTATCTTATCTTATGTTATCTTATTTCTATTTCTAGCCCTTTGTGTCCCACTGCTGGGCAAAGGCCTCCCCTCACTCCTTCCAGACAAGTTAACATAGGTTTTAGAATTGTCAAAATGTGGTTTTGTTGGTTTTCACGGGTTTTCCGTATCGTGTTATACCTACGGTACCAGACGTGATGATTTACCTCCAATGCTGGTGAGGAACTCGATGGCAGTGACTTCAGCACCCAGCCTCTGGTAGACGGAGCCCAGCTCCAAGCCAATGACCCCGGCGCCGATGACAAGCATCTTCTTAGGCACTGTTTCCAGAGCTAATGCTCCAGTGGACGTGATGATCTGCTTCTCGTCAATCTGCAATTAGATTTTGACAGATGTAGATTTTGGACCATGTTCCACTGGCGTTACACCTATCCTACAGCATGTTAGGTATGGAATAATAAGCAAAAAACCGCATGCACTGAGGTAGTAACTATTATTTAATCTGTGGCGGGGCGCGGGTGACGTTTATACACGCTTCTGGCGTGAACAGGGTTGGCAATGTTCAAAACATTTATTTAAAACACTGCTTAAAACACTGGTAAAAATGCATACTTGTTTAAAACATGTTTCAAAATATAAAAATCATATGTATTTCATATCAAATTTTAATCGATAAAATATTTTTTGTTCTTCCGACGTTTTGAAGTGCGGTGAAAATCACGGTCAAAGATTCCGTTACATACCTACAAATATACAGACCAATCTAATATAAGTGTTAAAAAAAGAATTAAAAATAAATAAAATGTGTTTAACACATGTTTAAAACAATAATACTATTAAAACTTCCGTGAGTGATATTCATAATTCATCTGGGATTTATAATCCCCTTCCTCAAGGAGTATTCGCGACGGCTTCCCGCGATAATCCGGCGGTAATCGCCGGGAAGCCGTCGCGAATACTCCTTAAGGGAATAATAAATGCCAGAAACTCGAGTCGGGTGTTTTTACTCGGAACAAGTACCTACGTGAGTTAATACGGGTTTTTTCAATTATGTTTAAAACACTACAAAATAAACAATTGATGGAAAATGTTTTTTTTTTTTGCATATTAAAAACAGTGTTTTGTTCATTTTAAAAAAGCAGTTTTTTCCAACCCTGGGCGTGGTGCTTTTCCTTGCCGATAAGTGTTTCAACCCTGAGAACGTTTGTCCACCGCCGCCGTCACCAGGCCATCACCGCGAACGAGATTATTCAAACCCGGTGACGTCCCGGTAACGGTCATCGTGTTCCCACCGCGCCGAGCTCGACTGTTCAGTTTGATCTGGTATGATCTCACTGTTGTGCGCGCCTATAACAAGGTGGATGGCTAGGTTGTACCTGTGAAAACATCTTTTAACTTTTCTTAATAAATACATGTCGTATTTATTCAACTGTTGCGATATATACGCGCGTTTAGTGCGACGCTGACCCAGCTAAGCGCGTAAACGCTGAAGGTACGCCCTCAGTCGGTCGACCACTAAATACAGTGTAAAGGACTAATTTACATACATACACGCCTTTCTCCCAGAATGTGTCTCTTTTCACTGTGGGTTGCACCATCATGGGAAATAGACGTGACAAGTGGTCTAATTTAATTAATGATTAAAAGAGATGGTACTGGTTATGTACCGAAAAGTCAGATTAATGTAGTCTGTGAAAGAGAATAGGCATTGCAGAGGGTGCGCCAGGCCAGCAACGCAGTCTCGTCACTAAAGCTCGACTACAAGATCTTAATACTGGTAATGAAATGAAAATCTTAGATAGCTGGATAGGGCCAGGCGTGGCGCACTCCGCAGTTTAGGTATGAAGCTACAAGTACCCGACGGGCTCGACTTGTCGAGTCATTTCAGTGAGTCAGGCAAGATAAGAGTTACGCTATAGTAAGAGAGGTAACTAATAGGTGAATTTACTTGTATGTATAATTAACGCTTGCAACCTGAATTGCACTTTATTGTGTGGGGGCAAGAGTCGTTATTTATTTAAATGATTTTGCGGAGTCAACCTTCTGTACCAGTACTAATGTGGTTGAGCTGCAATGTGAGAATCTAATCTACCATAATGCTAGTTCTATTTTATCCTCTTTCTGCTCTTTCTGAGTCAGCCAAAATAAGAGCTACGCGATAGGAAGAGAGGTAACTACTAGGTGAATTTAGCTTTTTGCAGAGTTAACCTTCTGTGCCTGTACTATAATGTAATCTGTGGTTGAGCTGCAATGTGAGTATCTAATCAACAATAATGCTAGTTCTATTTTATTCTCTTTCTGCATCTCTAGCAGACTGGCTAGCTTCACTTACCGTGACACCGGGGAAGGGTGTGACTTCAGATCCGGTAGCAAGCAGCACATTCTTAGTGTTGATTGTTTCCGTCCCCTTATCACCCTTGACCTCAACCTTGTTCGGTGCTACGAGCGTGCCCACACCTTTGACTAGTTTCACCTGAAATTAGTTTTTAGTTGAATAATTATTTATCAAGTGGAATGGAAGACACAGTGTAGGATGGTCCCATGTTCGATGGACTGATGATGACATGGGTCTATGGTAGGATGCTGGATGATGGCAGCTCAAGACAGTTCGTCCTGACATTCTTTAGGGGAGAGCTACGTCCAGAAGTGGACTTCTTCGAGCTGATAATGAAGATTGAAAAAAAAGATGAATTAACGAGCCAAGGCACTGAAGTCTACTATTTACTAATAAGGAGTTTTATTGCCATCAGATAGACAACAAGATCAATGCTGTCACTGCTCATTGAAACTTGAGAGGTAATAAAAACAACTTGGTGACCTTGAAAAAAATCTTTGGAACTGGAACCAATGTAGACCTACAACAATGTCACAGTTGATAGGTAGCTGCACTGAAAATACTGTTTTTTTTTATTTGCCATCTCTCCAGTATATTCTTGCAATAACTTTGCTCTTTTAAAAGGTTTTATTTCACATAATGATAACACATTTTTACAAGCTTTTCTATAAATCTGTTTCTATTTCAAGTTCATGTTAAAATGTAGAATTTATTTGGTTTAAAAAAAAACCTTCTTCTATCTGATAATTTTGTAGGCTGTGCTGTAGATAAAACAAATACCTCACCTTATTTTTCTGGAAGAGCATAGCAATACCACCAGTTAGGGCCTTGACTGCATTGACTTTGTAGTCCATCATGGTTTTGAAGTTGAATTTAACTTCACCAGTGTCAATACCTCTGTTTTTGAAGTCATGCTTGGCCATGTGGTATAGATGGGAGTTGTGTAAGAGAGCCTTTGATGGGATACAGCCAACATTCAGGCAAGTTCCACCGAGTGTGGGGTCCTTCTCCACTGAAATCACCTGTAATAACACAAATTGTAAGTACAAAATGAAACATCATCATGTATAAGGTACCCACAATACTGTAGGCGTAACGCTCCGGCATCAGTTTGGAACCGCCCCGGCAATGGATTGGTACCACCTTATTCGCCTTATTAATTTGGTCGATATACCCCAGAGAATCACCAATGCATCTAAGTGGCTATGGCTGGCCCGGATGGGTATCTATGCACTTCTGCTACTCCTGGTTGATTGCTAGTCCCAGGTTGAATCGATGCTGTTATGATACTAATAGATGTGCACTGCAGTATGGAGTTTCATACAAGGAACAATGAATGGTTGAGGCGATGTACATCTAGTGGCAGGTGTGCGCCAACCTCCTGGCCTACTTGCCTACTCATCAGCATCAGCTAGAAATTGTCAAATAAACAGTGATTTGCATTTTATACCTTCAAGCCAAGTTGAGCGGCTTTGATGGCTGCGACATAGCCGCCAGGGCCAGAACCGATAACACAGAGATCAGCATCATGGGTGGTGGAATACTGCCTTGAGGCAATTCTAACTCCACCAACCTAAAAATAATTAGAACATTTTAATACAAGGATCATCATCAGCCTATAGACCTCTAATGCTAGACATAGGTCTCCCCATAGTATACCATGATGAATGGTCTTGAGTCAACTCCATCCATCACCTTCCTGCTACCTTTATAATGTCTTTGGTCTATCAATCGAGTGGGAGTCCTTCCTCTATTGCGTTGTGAGAGCTATGTCAGTGATCTTGGCTCCTCTTGTTTTAACACATAGACTGATTAAGCATAATTCTAGTTTCTTAGGATTGTAGATTACATAGAGTGGATAGATCATACAGGAAACAATTAGGAATACAATCACTTTTATATCAGTTATAAGTACTTGGTGGTTATAATAAATCTAAGCAAATACCTATGATAAGAGCAACCGAAATTCCGGGCAGTCACATGCTTGAAGGTCAATGCTGTACACAGTACAGTGTAGGTTAGTTAGGTTCAGAGAGCTTTAAGCATAAATTATCATGCCTTTGAAGTAAAAATCACGGTCATATGAATAAGGAACCCATTTATGGTTCCTCGCAAGCAGCACGAAGTAAAAATAGAGGGCATTTCTAGCGGCTGGCTAAGCCATTGCATAACATTTGTCAGTTTATAGTAAACCTAGAGGTGTACAAATATTGTGCACAAAAGCTTACCCGACAGGTCGACGACGAGGCAAGTTTCAGAAATTTGTAACCCATCCTCAGCTTTTAATGTGGTGGTTACAGTAAATGCTGAAAAGAACTAAACAGGCCCTGGCGATTGTTCAACAAATTGGAAATTGGTTGGGTTGGCCACAGATAAAAGAATACTAGGTTTGACATTGATAAAGGTTTTGACAATTGATTGACTTTGACAACACATATATAAAGACACTCATATTTACGTTCCTTTTCATCATTTTCCCGTGCGTGACTTATTGTACTTTATGCACTGTACTACCTACATAATTCTCGAGTTTAGGTACCTACTCAAGACTACGATTTTTTAAAATCATTGTTGCTACTTGCAATATGAGGCTGCGTTTTCACCAGAGATGAGCGAGGATGCGTAGCGAGGGATGTGTTTGGTAGGAACAAATAGAATCACTTCATTAATCTAGCCTCGCTCAGCGCAGCTCTGGTGGAAACGGCTTAGCAGAGCAAGGTTTTTATACGCACAAAACAAGCGAGGTAACCTATGTCATATGTGTCCTATGTGTCGCACTGACCTATGTGTGCAAGGGATGTGTGCGAGAGACGTGCGCAAGGGATTTATGCGAGGAATGTGTGCGAGAGATGTGCGCGAGGGATGTGTAATGTGTGCAAAGGATGGACGCGAGCTTTCGCGTTTGGAGTTTTCGCTCGCATCTGCGTTTCACAGCGGCTTTTATGATCTTCGCACCGCTCAGCTGTCTAGCACATCTCTGGTGGAAACACTCACATCGTTCCACGGCCTGGCTACGCATCCTCGCACCGCTCATCTACCTCGCACATAATTGGTGGAAACGCAGCTTTATGCACGTAAAAATTAATCAGGAAATAAAACCTATTTAATAGAAAATGCTTAAAAGAAAAAGTAAATAATATTACACCTTTCTTTCGTAGCATAACGTTCCGTTTATTTTAATTAAATATTATTTTACTTCTGGGCTCTGGCTGCTCTGGCAGCACTCAAATGCGCGCGCTGTGTGAAGCGGACGGAAGTTTTGTTTATCAACGCAACCAATAAAAAAATCAAATCGAGCGAAGGACGGAGTCTGTCTGGTAGTGTCAGAATCGAATTTTCATTTTGTACGCAATCTATTTGGAAATCGCAATTTCCATGGCAGTGTTTTGATTTTGGAAAAATATTTTTACTTTGTAGATCAACGCGAACGCAAACGCGTTTTTGTGAAAAATCTGCGGATTTTGTCCCATTTGGTAAGTTTTTTATGATTTTATTTATTTACATTCTTTCATGTTTTTATGAAAACTACAGCAAAAAAGACCTTGCCATATTTATTAGGTAGGTACAAGGATATATTACGCATTTATTCGGTATTGAGTGTCTTGGAGGAATAAAACTAAATTTAGGTAGGACATAAGGTAGGTATGCTATGACTTCCGGTTAGCCTAGCTAGTGTAAGTGTTGGTTAATTACCAATGTTATTAGTTAGATACCTACCTATATGTAGATAGCATCTACAAAAGCTGGAGCTCAGTAGCAGGCGCGAAATGTGCAGTCTCTCTAGGTTATTCTACTCCGTGGTCCAGCAGCAGCATTTCTTGTCCTTGAACTAAGTCATCATAGCATACAACCTACCTAGTAAGTAGGTACGTATTTACAACCTACCTAAGTAAATCTTATCACACCAAAAATGTATGCTTATCTATAATAACTTTATTTATTTCTATTTTTGCTAGTTGTTACGGTGCATAATTTACTTTTGCATTTTTCTGAAAAAAAAAAATACTTAAGTATGTAGGTATTGAATGTTAGTAATTTTCACTTTTATCTTATGCTTAGACGTAGGTCCTAAGTACGACGATTAAGCGAGAGCAATAGGGTGCCGTTGTTCCCTTGTACGGCACGGCGGCACCCACAAAACAACGCCACTTGTGAATGGAATAACCCCTACTGAGTTTCGACCTGGGTATCTACCTACCTATATACCTAGTCCTAACATACATAACATTACACCCAACAGTCACATACATAGTCCTGATCCCACACTAGGATCCCCTGTGTCGTGCGTATCAGGAACTACGAGTACCATGCTACCACAACACGCAGACCCGGAACAAATATTTGCAGTTGATACAAACATTTGTCCCGCGGTGGGAATCGAACCCACAACCTTTCGCATCTCAGCCGGGTACTCGCCCGACGCGCTACAGAGGTCGTCACCTCTATAGGTTGTGACCTCCGGTACGCAGGCCGCAATGCTCTAAGGTTGTGAGAGACAAGAGACTACCCTATAATGGTTCCGTTGGTACCTTTTAAGGGATCTGTTCGATATTGGCCCCTTTCTGTATTTATCAGCGGAAATCGAACCCGCGACCTCTCGCATCTCAGCCGGCTATTCGCTCAACGCGTCACAGAGGTCGTCAAAACTCTACGTCTAACAAACGTCTAACTCTCTTTTCTTCTAGTACCTAGTCATTCCATAATGGATCACGTGACCAATCAATATACTGCAATAGGTTAACCTGTGTTGTGGGTATCAGGAACAATAACCATGGTACCACAACACTCAGACCTGGAACAAATGTCTATATGTCAGTATGTCGAGGCATAACATCAAAAATAGTATCAGGATCATTCTTCACCTGCCCGGTACTTTAGAGCTGTAAGCAATTGGACCATTCGAAATAGGACACGCCACAACACGTGTTATGTCAAGGAAGCCAGAAGCTACAAAACTTTGCGGTTACTAAGCCTTATGAAATGTAGGCATCGTCGACAATGCTCAACGCGGTTTCAAAAATGTAATAAGCCGGCATAATACTTCTGCCCCAAGTAGTTCACTGCAGTTTAACTGCGCAGTAGGGCAGGTGTAGACCGAGAGGCAGCACACTATTGTACCTACAAGAAAATGTAACTGGTAGCATAATTTGTCTCGTAGACTTGGTCTTCTTCTACTCGTAGTTTCTGATAACCACGACACAGGGAATCCTAGTAAGAGATCAGGACGATAGGTTCCCTTGGTGTGGAAGTCCACAGGACGACTATGTATGTGACTGTTGGGTGTTATGTTATGAGTTGGGCTATCTGAACGAAAACTGTAGTAAGATTTAAAAAGACGTTTACCCCATCGAGTTTGAATGATGAATGATAAAACCTTTCTCGTTATTATTTCACCGGTTTTTCTGGCCGACCAAAAAAAGAGGTAACCACCCTTTTCGGTTGACCAGAAAAAAGTCAAGAATTGACATATAACTTGGCGTTAACATTGACTCAAATGGATTAAGTACTACCTTCTAACTTTTAGCTACAAAGTTAAAATGGTATCTCGATAGGTAGGCCATTCTTGCCGATGCCGCTTAGTCTATATAGATAATCCTGTTAGGTGGCCGTGACACGTTGGCCTGGCTTCTGTATCGAGGCATTTAGTCTTTGTCGCTCGACGCGCATCCGTCCCCGCGATGTGCGACGCAAGACCACGTAGAACTGCACCTGCCATACGAGAGAAGGTGGCCATTTATGAGAACGGTACTGAGATCATAAAATATTCATATTTCTAGGCTCTTTTTAAGATCGAAAGCCTAACCAGTAGGTTTCATATCATTAAATTTCTTCGCATTCATTTGGTGTAGTGTTTCATCACGGCTAGTTGTCATTTGGCACACGTACTAAGTACTACTATCGCAGTTAAACAAAAGCACATGTCCCTACGCTTTCACGCGACGTGATTATGATATCCGACCGTACTGAGGCTGACATATTGCACCAGTGCCGTACGGTAACTTGATATCTATGGTTTGTTATGTTCATTCGTAATTTTATTTGTTTACCTACCATTCTGTTCTACCGTAATTCTTCAATGACATGGTGTAGCTAAGCTGAAACCGTATCGTACAATCCTCGAAGTTTACGTCAAAGTTGAGTTTCTTGATAGGTAGAGCCCAGGTACTGCTCCATTATTGATTTTCATCACTCCCCGTATTCATATAATATTATGCTATGCTTCATATAATATTATACTATGCTATGCTATTATATATGTATATTATGCTCTTGCAAACCATCAAAGTTTACACGGAAAATACCTATGTTGAACCTGGGAGCTAGCGATAACCACAATCATAACGGTTGGTTCGCTACATAGAGCTCTTATGTTCACGTTCCCAGCTACTCCAGTCTCGTGTCTCGTTAGCTTTGTAGTGAACACAATAATGCGTTGTTTTCACGTCCGCATGAATAGTACGCCTGAAGATTAGCCCCGCTTTGTCTCGTTCCGTCAGAAGATGACCGACTGCTTTATCTCCAAGACATTTATCATTCAAACAACGCACGTGCTAGCTACTTTACTTACTAACAAACATACGCACGTTCTTAGGACTCTTGTTACAAAGATGATGTCACTCATAAAGCCATATTGAGAACGAACAAGTAAATCGTGTAGAACGCAGTATAGAAATAATATTCTAGAAACAGACTTGGTTTGTAAATCAGGTTAACGCATAGAAATGATAATTAATTCAACCGTATGACCAGAATTCATCCAGCTGCATAATTTGATAAGGCTTGCGTAATAATCTGGCTCTAGATAATAGCGTTCGATCTGTCTAATCCACAATACTATGCACGTACCGTCTCCATGCAGAATACGGATAACAAAAGTATCTACAGTATTTCGGCCGCTTTTGTTTTTTATGTCTTGCATAATACGTAATGTGATAACTGCATTGTGGTTTATGGTGCATTACGTATTCAGTGCGCGGCATTTGGCACGGGAATCGGACAAAGGGAGTCCGGATCGCAGGATAAGCTGTATGCCAACGCCATGGGTGGCAAAAGTTCTTTCTAAAGGAATAGTTAAATGCGTGCATCAACTGTCGATCGGCACCGTGTGAACAGTGAGTTATTGCAAGTATCTGCGTAGATACCCACTCGTTGGGTGCTACCTCAGAATCGTTCATGGCGTTGTTATATCATCAGTAGTGGTATCTGTATTGGGTTAACCACATCGATATCCCACGATAGCTGTTGAGTACATGGTAGTTACCTAACCATCTCATAAATACGTACGCGTTGGCATCAAAGTTCCTGAACAAACGCACACATTTTGTTTCAATTAGTGGTAGGTTCTGGCCTCTGGCAATATTTGTTTACAATAACGCCCTTGTGTTATTGCGAAACGATACTGGTAGCTGCGTATTATTAGCGATTTATGAATAAACCTCGTCTGTGTGCTGGAATGCACTATTTAGGGATTGTATCCTCACTTTGTATAAACTATTTTACCTCAAGCTAGATTGATTACTTTGTAGGTATTTTGCTGGCATTATTTATTAGCTTATCAACTAGTTACCTACAAACATCGCGGAGGCCTGCAAATCCTGTAATGCTCTAAGCCTACATCAATAAAATTGTACCTATTTGTAAATAACTATGAGCAATGCAATATTTGAGTAACTATAAGCCCATACTGTCCTAAGTTAAGTATGCTGCTCCATATTAATTGAAATAGTGGTAGTAGCAGAGCTTTTTTGTGAAAGAGGTCGTCCAGAGAAGTACTACCACCATACCTATTTCTGCCGCAAAGCAGCAGTGCTCGCATTGTTTCGGTTTGAAGGGTATGGGTGCCGGTGAAATTACAGGCACATGAGACTTTTCATTTTATGTCTCAGGGTGGCGAGCGCAGTGGAATGCATAGGGCGCGTCTTAGGTGGACGTGACCTATGTGGTAATGCATGGTTACCACCGCTGGGCCATCTGCTTGTTCCGTCTACTGATGAAATCTCAGGTGGAATAATAATCATTCACGCAGTTACAAAAAAAAAGCTCTGATCACCCGTGAAAACTACATGAAATATTCCACAGAGAATTCTAAAAATCACTGACTTGTTTTCAATTCCTCTTCTTTAGTCCCCCTTGTACTCTATTTTTATAACTTTTCCTCAATGTACAGACACACCGGTCTCTATTGTTATATTATATGTATTGATGATGATTGATTAGTAGAAATTGCATTATTATTATTATTGCCCTAAGTTTACAATTATTATTGTTTGGTGATCGCGTGGTGATCAATAAAGGTGATCTATCTATAAATAATAATCTCACTAATATCATAAATCTAAAAGTTACGATTTTTGGATGTTTGTTACTCAATTAATCCAATTAATTCTATGCATAATAAAAAATATCTATCTATGTAATGTATTATATTAAGTATATCAGTTATCTAGTACCCATAATACAAGCTCTTGCTTAGCTTGGGGCTAGATAATGTTGTGTGAATTTGTCCAGCATTATTTATTATTATTATTATTAATTGCGCCGAAACGGCTGAATCGACTTCGATGATATTTGGTACACAGATATATTATGACCTGGATTGAGGTATAGGCTACTTTATAACCTGGTAAGCTGATTCCAGGAAGTAACTAAGTAACTAAATAAAAGAATTACATACAACTTGATGACCCATTTGATGCGAAAGACTTAAACGCGCTACAATGCATTATTTCGAGTATTGGCATTATGTTTCAAGAAGCCAACGTAATAACAACATTCTTAATTCTAATGTGCATTTGATATTGCATTAGGTAACATTAATTTATTGCTCGTTTGACATGCCACCGATTCATTTCCGAGTAGGTATACAATATTTGTTTTGTATGCAAAGATCAGCTCTTATTGATTTCAACATAATATGGTAGAGTCGTTATGTTTGAAAGCAAAGGTATTACAATAATGACATAAAAAACAGTTAAGTGCGAGTCAGACTCGCGTGAAGAGGGTTCCGTGCAAGTAGGCTACCATAGTAACCACTAGAGCAATAATTGAAGTTATTAGTCCTTGATAAGCAACACATTTTACACTTCTCATTGTTTTTTTTTCATTACGAATGTTTTCCGTTTACCCAAGATTTGAGGGAGAGGGAGGAGTACTATTCGATTTGAGTTTTTTAATAACCTTTAAATTATGCAGTTCAAAATTATTGAAAAATAAATGAGCCCTTTCATTTGATACGTCACATCAAGTCACATGTTGCTCTTGACTAAAAATTATTTAATTTCTGGTTTCCCCCATAAATTAACCCCCAAAATCAGATTTTATTTATTTACACTACTTAGCCGAGTCAGTTGTGGGAAGCAATGACGGCCATGAGCTCACCAATTATCACGTCCACGATGATGCAACCCACGGTGACAAGTGGCCCATTGAAGCTCTTCCTACCCTTTCGGAAAAAAGGCGTGTGTCTGTGTATGTATGTCCGTGATTAGGTCACCTAATTCTGTATTGTACCAAGGTTTATTACCAACTTTTTCGTCCAGTAGATTCGGAGTAATTAGGCTATGACAGACATATTCGAGAGTGATCCTATAATGGTTCCATTGCTACCTTTAGAGGCACGGAACCCTAAAAAACATTGTTTTCTTATGAAAGTGGGATTGTCTTGTGTCACTGCTATTACGCATTTGCCGTACGTAATGTCTTACGAGAGAAGCGAACTTACTGAGATTAATGTCTACCTACACTCTAGTCTGTTTAATTTCGTTGCACTTTTATGCCTTTCCTACTGTTTCGTCATTTACTTTCCTGTGTTCCGGCAAATCATTCTAAATAGTTGCGTAAGAATATTATTAATTTAAGAGAAAGAAAGAAAGAAAAAGAAAGAAAAATTCTTTATTTGTAACGGCACCCATGGAAAGAGACAAAAGGACAAGAGGACATTAGTACCATTTTTTTTACGATCTCTGTGGCGCGGCGGGCGGATGTTCGTTGCGGGTTCGATTCCCACCTCCTAACAAATATTATACGATATAACTTTTGAAACTATCATGGTTATGTACATAATTTTCACTAGAAACGAAACTTTTTTTTTTTTTTTTTTTTTTTCACTAGCCTATCCCGTTTCTAGTGAAAATTAAATATTGTACGATCTGCAGATATATTTTCAGGGTGTTCTGGGTATTTTCTATGTATAATAAAAAATATATATCTATGTAATGGATTGTATTAAGTGTGTCAGTTATCTAGTACCCATAACACAAGCTATGCTTAGCTTGGGGCTCGATAATGTTGTGTGAATTGTCCAGCTTTTTTTTAACTGCGTGAATGTCGGAACGTGCAGATGGCCCATGTAACCTCTGCCTTTACAATGCATTACCTCATAGTTCTCGTCCACCTAGGACGCGCCCTATGCGGCATTGCACCGCGCCCGCCACCCTGAGTCATAAAGTTGAATAGTCTAATGTGCCTGTAATTTCACCGGCACTTTCCCTTCAAACAGGAACACAGAAATACGAGCACTACTGTTTGCGGCAGAAATGTATAGAAGTAGTAGTTTCACGGACGAACTCTTTCACAAAAAAGCTCTACTATAAACCCCAGAAAGAAACGAATGTCATTGATCTCTAAATAGACAAGAATATGTTAGAAACAATTCCAGGGGCAGTTCCGTTTCTCAAAATGTGTAATGGGTGTAACGCAACGCGATTCCAGTGGTGTAACATTAGACTTCCAATTCTCAGAAGGTCGAATCCCAATTGTCCGTTTCCAAGAATGACACAGTTTGTGATTGACCTGTTCCTTGGGGCGGTTAGCGCTGTCAATAACGTGGAACCATATTCCTAAAGTTGGTTGTTTCCGTGGAAGAGTCACCCAGGGTTCCTCGAATGATTTATTTTTGGTCGGGGCACATATAAAATAATACTTTACTAGTCGAGGTTTAGTTTGATGCTTTGAATAATTACATCCAAATATCACATTAGCTTTTAACGTTATGAAAAAAGTTTAGGCACGTTTTCTTTTTTTTGTTTTTTTGTTTTTTTGGAATTCTTCACATTCGCATTCGTCACACGCTCTCAGTCGTGGTAGTTTTTGTTCTTATTAAATTGCAGTGCAACCCGGACTTGTTTGTAAGATTCGTTGGTATAAGATTTGTCCTGGCTGCTAGCTTACATTATTACCGGAAGAAAGTGTTAGCAGAGTCAGTCCAGACAGTCCAGTGAAAAGAGGTCCAGTTGAGGCTCTGCCTACCCTTTCGGGGATACAGGCGTGTGTGTAAATTGCAGTGTAATTTTTGATCTGAGGTTCCTTAAAATAAAAGGGATTTGATGAGTGTTCTGGTTTTAGGAATCCCCTGCCATAGCAACCCGGCTAGTTAGAAGGTTTTGTTCTTAGGAACCCTAAGTTTTATTTAGAAGAAAAAAATAGTGGCATTTTTAGATTTTTGAAAAAAGTACGGTTCACCCTGAAAATGTATGGGAATTGTTTTTTTTTTAATTATTGCCAAAACTTACGATTTGATTTGGTATGTTACTTTGGGAAAAGTGTTCCTGGTTGGAAATAGAGTCGATTAAGAGCAACCTGTTTTTTTTGACAAATGTAATTTTTAAGGTGAACCGTACTTTTTTTCAAAAATCTAAAAATGACAATATTTTTTTCTTCAAAATAAAACAGAAGGTTCCTAAGAACAAAACCTTCTAACTACAAAGGAAAAGGTAGCTACCCTTAAGGGGCCCAAAATTTGCCCCAACCTGTATACGACAGATTAAATTAATATCAAATATTGTCTTTATAAAATAATAGAATGTGACCTAAGTCAACAAGGTACACGACAAAAACAATTGTTTTTAGTTTGATTAATATGGTTTTAATGACAAATTGAATATTAACAGAGTGACTCTAGTGCCTTAATTGTATACCACAATCGATTCACTCCAAAAAGTAGCCTATAGCTCAATCCAGGACATAATGTATCTGTGTTCCTTTAATCGAAATCCTATCAGCCTATCGGCGTGATTGAGTAATAAATATCCAAACATCGTAACTTTGACATTTATGATATTAGTAGATAAATTAGAAGTAGTATTTAAAAAACCCTAAAAATTAATTGCATTTACCTTGTTAAATAATTTTCAAATTAATTGGGTTGGAAATAAAGTTCATTCAACTCGTTTATTTGTTTTCCTGTGTTGCACAGTTGCGCGGTTGCATCGTAAAACGAATGGGCCGGTAGAATGTGGGTAGGTATCCATAGTACCTGCCAGCCAGGCTACTTGTGAGCCAACGGTTAGGACACAGAATAACTTACAGCTAGTGGCTAAGTAAGGTGTGCTGTGTGGTCGTTCGAAAGCGAAAGTGCCGACAAGTGCGGCGCTGGGCTGTCTAGCCCCACGAGCTCACTCCTGTCAAACAACCAACGCTTATAAGGGTAAAGGAAGTCAGCCACTGGCGATTCAGACAAATAGAAGCGTTTTCTTTCTTATATAGACGATGATGAAATTTTTAACCCCGTCGCAAAAAGAGGGGTGTTATAAGTATGGCCGCTATGTGGTCTGTCTGTGGCATTGTAGCTCATAAACGGATGAACCGATAGCAGGTTTTCTAGTGATGGTTCTTAGAGATGTTTTATCAAAATCGTTTCATTGCACTAGTAGTTTTTTATATTTTTAAATGTATTCTTGTTTATTACTTTGTTTTAAATTTCAAGGAGGGGTTAGATATTGTTAAGTAGCAAGCTAGCTGCGTAGATAATAGTCACTCGCAATGAGAGCACTTTGCCCCCTTTAGTCCTTGAGCACGATTTTTGGGTGTGAGATACGGGTTCATTGTTCTTGAAAGGCACCTTCGTACATTGAACGGCCTAGGGTGAACACACTTTGAGACAAAGCCTTTAAAATAAAATTGTGCAGATTTCCAAAACTGGCATCAAGAGAAATGTCTCAAATGACGTCAGTGCATGAGTTGGGCGGGCGGCAAGTAGGGCGAGACGCGAAAAAGCTTCGTCTGCTTCTAGGGGTCAACGCCCTAGCCCTGCCTATGAACGCACTACTAACGAGGGATGGTCTCAGCAATTGTTATCGATATTGTTTGCGAAAATATATATTATCGTTTAACAATAAACTCTATTAACCAATTCATTTAAGTTCAGTGGGGGAATTCAACATGGGGTGAAATTAATTCATTTTCCAATTCATTTATTATCATAGAGAGTCGAACTTATTGAAATCATCAATACATATTATAAAACAGACCCAGCGTGTCTGTATGTACCTAATAGAAAGAAGGGCGACTAAAGAAGAATAGTATTAGAACAAAACTTAGCAATTTTAAGAATTATTTTCTGTCGGTCGGTCTGTTTGTTCGCGCACATCTCCGAAACTACTGAACGGATTTTCATGTAGTTTTCACAGGTGGACAGAGCTTAATTTGGTGCAGAATATGATGGGCTTTGCTTCATTAAAATAGGATGACCTGTGCTACATCAAAATCCGTTACTTTTCTACTGTTAGAAGTTACATGGCAAATAACTTCACATCCACGTCGTAGGAAAGCACGGGTAATACGCTAGTTGCTAAATAATTAATTAATCCATTCTCTTACGATCTTATCTATCAAGTTATCAATCCATTCAGGATTATTGCGTTATCGACTCTATGCTGGCACTTTGATCTTATGCCCTAAATATAATAAAAACTATCGTAGAGGTGCTTCGTATTAAATATTAATATGTGATGGTTCCCGTCTCTACTTTGTCACGCAATGGAAAAACCGCCCTAAACGCAACCCTGGCTCGGGTCTGCGTGATCTACATTCTACATGTGTAATTCCACCGCGCATGAACAAGATTATAGTTTTCCACCATTTGGCTAGGCTTTTTTTAATTTGATGAATAATTTACAAAATTCAGAAGAAGAGTAAATCAACGGAACCAAAGCTAAAGTCAATCAAATCTACTAGGAGAGCTTTTCAAAGATATGTATTTTTTTTAGATGGTATTAATGTAGGTTTTTGCCATTGCTAAACATTGTAAATTAAACAATTATGAATAGGCCGTATTGTGATTATCGATTTTATTTGTTTGTGTTATTTCTGTCATTTCAGAAACTTTACCTAATACTTATTTTTAAGAAATCTGTTCAGTCATCTGTCACCTTGCTACCACAGAACCTATATATCATTCGAAACGTTAATTAAAAAAACTACTTTCTTTAGTGTTCCATTAAAATTGGAAAAAGAGGAACACTTATGGAAGCACATCGGTGTCTAGCACGCATGATGTAGGGCCCCGAAGCTAATTACTCTATTCACGACTAGATGTCGCCACTGGAAAAAATAGAACGCACTGTCAGCTCAGTCGTTGCAATTGTCTCGCAAAAGCATTTTTGCGAGCTGATGATCCTGGAATGGAAACGGCTGCACCAATTTCCACCAAATATAGCTAAGAACCATCTCGCAAACACCATATTTAATATAAAGAAAACCGTATCTAAATCGGTCATGCCGTTTTAGAGATAAATGGGAACAATCGTTTGCGCACACAACATCGCACACTAAACGCATATACTCTCCGTTCCGTTGGGGGTACGCGATAAATCTGTTTGAAAGTGTGTATTTTTTTAAAGAATTTTTAATTAATTTTCAATCCATCGCCACATAATGATAAAAGACTTGGAATTAAGATACTGGTTTATGAATTACGTCTCAAACAGTACATGCTCAACCATTGATTTCAAAATGTAGCAGTGATAAGTGGCTACCAGAATATCTCAAGAGTTCTCGTGTTGGATAGGCACTTGAACGTGGCTGAAGGTCTCGATAAAAGGTGGGAGCGGTCATAGTCATTGGAAGATTTTGCTCGCTATTATTTTCACGTGGATTGTTTCATTCCTAAGTATGAGGCTAATCGTATAACTATTCTAACAAATATTTGCTTACGCTATCGTTTAAAAAGGTGCAGCAGAAGTGCGTCAGATGATAAACTGAAAAGCGTGGCAGAAAATGTATTCTAGTCTCGTGATTTCGTTTCGCTCCTTCTCAACACGAGTTTACAGCTCCACGATTATTAAACTTTTAAATTAAATCACATAAAAAACATTTAAAAATTTCTTCTTATCAATTATACCTCTTTTTGATTTTAAAATACCTTTTTAACGATATAACACATTACGGTACGCGTAAAATAAATGTGTTGTGTCCCTTTTAAATAACGCCATGGTATCCATTTTTTAAAATATGTAAATCCATATATCTATGATTAGCAGATGTTTCAATCGATTCGTCTTTTCCATGGGGCGGTTGGTAAAGACGGACATTAACATCTCATTTCTCAAAATCGGTTCAGTGGCTTTCGAGTTCTGAAGGTTCATCCATACAGAATCAAACGTTCCTGAAGCAAGACGTGGCTTCGCTATGCCTCACTAAAGAAGTCGGGCGAAATATATTTGTATTTCTCATAACGAGCCCTTTCATTTGATACGTCACATGAACGTCACTTGACAAAAGTTTTTAGGAGTTTATTGGAGTTTACTCCACAAGAATCTATTTACAGTCAATTTGTATGGAATTTGAGGTACGAAACCCGAAAAACATTGTAAAATTATGATTGATGTTGTTGACATAGTACTTGCTAAAATTCCAAGCAGAGTTTTCACTAAAAACGGGATATTTACCATGATTATTGAGTTTTGTCATGAATTTATCCTGGTTTAGTAAACAGTATGATAGTTTCAAAAGTTGTAAAACTACCTGAGTTTATTATAATTTAGTAAAGTTTACTTAGTAAATTAAAGTTTTGAGTCTGATACCAGCAATGATGACAAATAATGACCACTGTCCTTGCGTTGATATGGGAATAGAATAGGGTCGTCCCCTAACTAACATACAACCCTTTTTGTTACACCCTAGTTATTGCGCAGACTAAATGCGTAATCTGTTACGTCAGTTAAAGAAGCAAATGAGCGAAGTGGTGAAATAAAAAGACCTTTTTTTTTTTTTTTTTTTTTTAACATTGATAGACCTTTGTTTGACCACGATCTCACCAGTTGGTAAGTGACGATGTGGCCGAAGATGAAGCACAAAGGTCTAGAAGGCACCTATTCACTCTTGACTTGAAGAGACCCAGATTATAGTTTTCAGGAAAGACAGACGACGGTAGTGTATTCCACTCCTTAGCAGTTCGCATTATAAAGGTAGAACTGAAACGTTTTGTGCGAATAGAAGGTATACCAATGAGGTAAGGATGGTACTGAGCCGTACGCCTGCTCGTCCTATGATGAAAAGGAGATGGTGGGATCAGATCGTGCAGTTCCTGGGAGCATTCACCGAAATGTAACCTATAGAAGATCGCAAGGCATGCAACCTTACGGCGGTGCTCGAGACTCTGGATCTTAGTCTCCGCCATATGTTGCTCACCTATAAGCCTGAAAGCTCTACGTTCGATCGAGTCCAAGGCAGCAAGCTGGTGTTTGGCCGAGCCATCCCAAACATGGCAGCAGTACTCCATACCAGCCCGGACTTGTGCTTTATATAAACTGAGAAGCTGTCCTGGTGTGAAGTAACGCTTTACCTTATTCAGGATGCCTAGCTTCATGGCAGCTGTTTTTACCTTAGACTCGATGTAGGAGCCAAAGTTGAGAGTAGGCGTGAGCGAAACACCTAAGAGCTCGACGTGATCTCCTATAGCAACAGGTACATCACGGAATACAGGAACTTGGAGAAACGGACTTTTTTTCGCCGAGAAGAGACAAGCCTGCGTTTTAGAGGCGTTGAACATGACTAAATTGGTATCGCCCCAGTCGGATACAGCCTTGAGAGTCAAATTCAGACGCTGCAGCATCTCATCTCTTAACTCCTGAATTTCATTCTGCCTAGCTCGCGCAGTGGAACCATATCTCTCCACAACTGTGCTGTCGTCTGCATACCCAATGATACCGGGCATTAGCAGATCATTAATGTGCAGCAGAAACAGTGTGGCAGATAGCACTGACCCCTGAGGTACCCCGGCGTTAATAGCCAATTGATCCGACGAGCAGCCGTCAATAACTACTCGAATGGATCTTTCCCTCAGAAAGTCTGCGAGCCAGGAGCAGAATTGAACTGGCAGTCCGTAGGCAGGAAGCTTGCCAATAAGGCTAGCGTGCCAAACCCTGTCAAAAGCTTTCGAGACGTCTAATGAAACAGCCAGTGCTTCACCATATTTCTCGATGGCCTCGCTCCAAATGTGCGTGGCATACACAAGAAGGTCCCCAGTAGACCGGTTTTGGCGAAACCCGTATTGGCGATCACTGAGGAGGTCGTTACCTTCGAGGTATGCAAGGAGCTTCCTATTCAGTACACGCTCCATACATTTACAAAGTAGGGAGGTGACTGAAATAGGGCGATAGTTTGAAGGGTCAGCACGACTGCCTTTCTTGGGTACAGGCTGCACGTTAGCGAGCTTCCAAGATTTAGGGACTTCACCAGTTTTCAAAGAGAGGCGGAAAAGACGCGTTAATACTGGAGACAACTCAGGGGCACAGGTTTTCAACACTATGGCCGAGATACCATCCGGACCGCTAGCTTTATTCACGTCGAGACTACGTAGCGTTCTGAGCACTTCCTTTTGCTGGATGCGAATTTCCTGCATTGAAGCTTCGCACCGAGGAAGGCTGGGTGGAGTTTCGCCAGAGGTGTCAAGACGCGAAGCCTCCGCAAATTGAGTGGCAAATAAATTTGCTTTCTCAACCGCAGCGTGAGCTAGGGACCCGTCCGGTTTCAGTAGTGGAGGGAGTGAAGGGCGGCTGAAGTTCGCTTCCACCGACTTAGCCAGAGACCAGAAAGCTTTACTTCCCGCAGGGTATGCGGCAAGCTTAGCCCCCAGACGGCCAATCCGATCGAAGCGAGCCTTCCGTATCACCTTCTTGCAAGACTTGGCGGCTTTGTTAAAGGCTTTCTTCTTAATCCGTGCATCCGAGGTTTTACCGTTTCTTGCTTCGACCCAGGCTAGGTAAGCCGCATGTTTAAGCGCTTCTGCGCTAGCACACGCGGGACTAAACCATGGGCGAGCATTGCCTGAAGGTGAAGCATCGGAGAATGGAATAAAATACTCCATTGCTCTTTTGATCACCTCCGAAACGGCATCAGCACAGACCGTCGGGTCACAAGAAGAAAAGCAGGTTTGCCGCCAAGGATAAGAAGCGAAGAAATGTCGCATCTCATCCCAATCTGCCGACTTGTAACGCCACACTCGTCTACTACCTCTGGGCGAGGGATCGGGTGGCGAGTATGACGATACAGACCTCACCACACAGTGATCAGATGTACCCAAAGGAGGCAACACTGATACTGAGTGGTGATCCGGCACGTTCGTCAGCAGAAGGTCCAAGCAGTTGGCTGTGTGGTCCTCAACGTCTGGAATTCTGGTTGCCTCATTGACCAGCTGAGTGAGATTTAGCGTGAGTGCAAGTTTACACGCCTCTCTCCCAGCATGGTCGGTGAACTGGTATGGGAACAGCCACTGTTGGTGGTGGGCATTAAAGTCCCCCAGAATCACCAGTTGGGCACCAGGATAACGTTGTTGGGCCACATCCGCCGCTTCACAGATGTAGTTGAACAACCTGGTTGTCTCGTAGTCTCCAGAGTGAGACCGATATAAACCAGCATAGATAATTTTATCTAAGCCGGTGTCCACCAAAGTCCATAAAACGGAAAAATCGGGTTCTTCAAGGTCACGAAGACGCAGACAGCAAATGTCCTCGCGGACAAATAGACAAATACCAGCTTTGGGTTTAAAGTTGTGCTCCAGGGCATAGCCTGGGTATGTAAGGTAAGCTGTATCGGGAGGACATTGAATCTGCGTCTCCGTGAGGAATAATAAGTGTGGCTTAGTGGTCTCTAGGTGGTGGTGGACCGGATCGAGATTGGAGTGCAGTCCTCGAATATTGGAGGAGTGCACTTGAAGCGAGAGGAAGTGCTTCCGCTGTAAAGACAACTTATTATTTCTGGACTTTTTCATATAGATTTTTGAGTGTTAGGTTTGTGGGAAAAACGGCTGTTGAGCGAGGCACTGACCAGCGAAAACTTAGAGACTTACAGCAGGCTCCTGCGCCAGTGGGAGACTAGACTGGAGACTGCGGGGACGCCCGAACCCCCCCAGGAATGGCCATCGGGTCCTCTCATCCGGTCGCCAACCGGCACGATGGAGCATTCTGGGATTTTTCGCGAGGCGGCGGGGCAGCCTTTCATGAGTGGCTAACTCACTAGTTGGGCCCCCTACAACCTGCGGTCGGCCAGCGGAGAACCGTGCTTCGGATCCCGCTACCCTCCAAGCCTAGCCTTCCGGCACACTTGCACCACTGCGGTCTCTAAACCGCACATGCTGAATCAAGTGCATGAACTGCTCAAACCCGTCACTTCCACGATGGCTACACTGGACATCAGTCCGAAACACGACAATGTCGCTTCACGGACTGGCTTTGTCCAGTGGGTGGTGACAAGCCACGGCCGAAGCCTACCACCAGAAATGTTGTTACCCGTTTGGCACCACCCAGAGACCACGTGTAGGGACGCAAGGGTATTTTCCTACGGACGCGGGTAACTTCGATCTCCAAACCAACTGTTTTGTTCAAACCCGCAAAATACAAAAGTTTTATTTTTTATACAATTAGAAATGACGGAACAAGCAGATGGTTCACCTGATGTTAAGCGGTACCCTCTGCCCAGCGACTTATTATATAATAAATCGTGGTCTCTGTCTATGAACAGTGGATTACCTCATAGGTCACGTCCACCAGGGATGCGCCCTACGCAGCATGGTACTGCGTCCACCACCCTGAATCATAACGATGAGAGTCTTATGTGCCTTATTTAACTTATTAGGTACTTATTAAATTACAGAATTTAATAAATAATAAGTTAAGTGCTTTCTGAGAAGTTCGCTGTATTTTTTTGAACACTGCCTCAGAAAGTTTTAATTTCGAGCTAAACATACGCGTGTTTTCTGCTGTCTTACGTACTAACTAAATCACCAAGTACCACTGCTGTATCTTTTAAACAAACCTAGAAAAGACAAAAGTTAAATTAAGAGCATCTAACGCTTTATTAGTTTTATTGGTCTCAATAGGTCCATGAGAAAAAGCAGTCCGTAGTGGCATCTTGGTTGATTTAGTTGACCTCTCCCAATGAAGCACACGGGAAAAATGTAACCTCATAACTGTCATCAACTCTAACCGATTCGTGCGCCCGCATCAGGAAGTCACATGGAGGGTTATGATTATAACTGACTGATATTCGTCATCACTTCACTCAATGCATTCATTGAAGCGCTCGATACGAAGGAAGGAATATTTCTAAAGCTACGTTGGTCCGTTTATATTTGTACTGCTTCTGGTCAGTTTTAGAATCACCTTGTACATCGCTGAATGTTCTTCTTATAAAATAGTTTTTCAAGGTAACATGTTTGATTGTTTATACTTTACACCACGAAAAGCACTTATAAAGATCTACTCTCTTTCGAAACATGTGGCTCTGAGAAATAATACTCGTAGGTACCAACTTCCTATTCAGTCTCCGTCCCTTCTGGCCACTACCACGGTCCTTTGGGATTCATTTATATCTGAAGTAATAATTCCTTCACACATCTCTAGCGGATCATAAACTCTTTGGTTTATTGTTTAATGGTCACGTCTGTTCTTCTATTATCTGGTATCGTAAACCAGTTAAATATAGGAATCCCCATTAATAGTGGCGCAATAGAATTGGTGCTGCACGATGAAATGTGACCCCGATTTTGCGACTATTAGATTGCGTACGAGTTAACGTGAAAACGTTAAGTTAAAGTGTTTTATTAAATACATTATTTTTAACGTCGCGAAAGATACACACATGTTATTGTGTAACTCGCGAGCTAACAATAACTAGATGTTGTGAGCCCTTTACCACCATAAGTGCTAATTATATTTCACGTCAATTAACACACAATTAATGGCACCTATTCAACATGTTGGTACTGACTGTTGGACATCACGGAACTCACATGGGAATTCTTTCTTGATTTTGGAAACATTTAATTTGGACAAACGAGTACGGTCATGCCTATTTGCGTGAATCCTGATTTAGAAGATTTTCATTTTTACAAGCTTTTATTTAACTTGCAATGTATGCACCTATATTTGTCCG
The DNA here is from genome assembly GCA_932527175.1 of Operophtera brumata. Lineage (NCBI taxonomy): Eukaryota > Metazoa > Arthropoda > Insecta > Lepidoptera > Geometridae > Operophtera > Operophtera brumata. The sequence goes on along the minus strand of OW052237.1, from coordinate 7,863,224 downwards.
GGTGGAATCTTGCATCTGAATTTTAAAGCAGTTATCCTCATCCGATTGTGATGATATTTTGCATACCTACTAAGTTCCGATGACAATGCAATATTATGGAACTCCTCGAGGGATAATAGTAGAATAGGTGAAATAATGAATAGGTGGTGAGTGAATAGGTGCCTTCTAGACCTTTGTGCTCCTTCTTCGGCCACATCGTCACTTACCAACAGGTGTGATCGAGATCAAACAAAGGTCTACCAATGTTAAAAAAAAAAGACTTGCCGTGTTTAGGCCTATTTTAATCAGCATACAGTTACTATCACAAATTTTATAAAACCTTGTGTTGAAAAATATATTTTACACAAAAAACTTATTTTTACCAGCAATGACCAGCATATTAATTTTATACCTGGACTAGTGTATAATAATTTAGCGTGGTACAGGCACCTGACAACACTCGGTTCAAAAATAAATAAACTGACCTACTGAAGTTGAAATATAAAAAAAATTGGTTCTACCACTTGCATAATGATTCACAGATTTCAACAGCTTTTAGCTAATGAATCACGGATTCAACGAACACATCTGCGTGTTTTAAATGGATGTGAACATATTGGTGTTTAATAATAACTACATACGTTTATTATAATATGAAATTAATAAACAGGCGGTATGTATTATTACTAGTATAGTATTCTTTTATCTGTGGTATTATATAGATAGACTACTACCAAAACGCGGACATTGCATGTAGCTCCTGCAATGTAAAATTTGCGAAATCTTGTTTGGCGACAAGGATTCTCATCGAGGAAGTTACTTTTAAAATTATTTTGTATCGTACAATTATATTTACGAGTGTTTCAAGAAATGGCTTTGGTTAGTAGTACAGCTTTTTTGTAAAAGAGTTCATCCGGGAAGTAGGTAAGTACTCGTACTACCACCATACCTATTTCTTCCGCAAAGCTCGAATTGCTGTGTTCCAGTTTGAAGAATATGGGTGCCGGTAACTAGCAGGCACATGAGACTATCTCTTTGTCAGAGTGGCGAGCGCAGTGCAATGCCACGTAGGGCGCGTCCAGCGTCCTTGATCTGTCGTTCATTCAAATAAAAAAAAGTTAAGCTACATTTTCTTGACCTCTTACTCAACTATTTCCTTCATAAACTGTTCATAGCCATGCCTCTCATTATCCACCCAAATAGTACTTTGGACACTAGGATTTGATGTTCATAAATGTATGTGAACTAACAATGCGCATAATATTTCCCAGTGATCCATACACCATTATTCTTTTGTTTGCAAGTAAGGTTACCGATAGGTACATACTATTATTTGTTGGAGGAAATAACATGCGCACAGAACAATAGATCTAGCAAACATTGTTTCTCGCCTGCGTTGCAAAAATATGTAACGAAAGTTTTAGAGCATCTTCATCATTATTATATTTAACCGACTTCGGAAAAGGAGGAGGATGTATGTTCGTCTGGTTATAGTTTTTTTTAATTTATTTTATCTTTGCTTTGGTATGCATTTTTTATGTATATTCACTGATGTCTCCGTGAATTGTAAACAAATTGGAAAAAAACTTTTTTTTGAATGTTTACTCTAACTGACGGGTATACCTACTCCCCCGACTCCAATTGGAATCTTAGAGAAATCTAGGGAAATCCTCAAAAAATAATGCTTAATGGATTGGGAGTTAGGAGATAATACTGAATTTCAGACTTAATTAAACAGACAAATGCGGTTATGTATGACTTTTTATTCAAAGCTTAGAAGCCGTTTTTTAGGGTTCCGTAAAAAAACTACGGAACCCTTATAGATTCGTCATGTCTGTCTGTCTGTCCGTGTATGTCACAGCCTTTTTTTTCCGAAACTATAAGAGCTATAACTGTTGAAACTTGGTAGGTAGATGTATTCTGTGAACCGCATTAAGATTTTTACACAAAAATTAAAAAAAAAAACAATAATTTTTGGGGTTCCCCATACTTAGAACTGAAACTCAATTTTTTTTTTCATCGAACCTATACTTGTGGTGTATCTATGGATAGTTTTTCAAAAATGATGTTGAGGTTTCTAATTTTTTTTTTTTTCTAAACTGAATAGTTTGCGCGAGAGACACTTCCAAATTGGTAAAAAGTGTGTCCCCCCCCCCCCTCCCCGTAACTTCTAAAATAAGAGAATGATAAAACTAAAAAAAATATATGATGTACATTACCATGTAAACTTTCACTCAAAATTGGTTTGAACGAGATCTAGTAAGTAGTTTTTTTATTTTTGGGGTTCCCCATACTTAGAATTGAAACTCAAATTTTTTTTTTCATCAAACCTATACGTGTGGGGTATCTATGGATAGGTCTTCAAAAATGATATTGAGGTTTCTAATATCATTTTTTTCTAAACTGAATAGTTTGCGCGAGAGACGCTTCCAAAGTGGTAAAAAGTGTGTCCCCCACCCCCATAACTTCTAAATTAAGAGAATGATAAAACTAAAAAAAATATATAATGTACATTACCATGTAAACTTTCACTCAAAATTGGTTTGAACGAGATCTAGTAAGTAGTTTTTTATTTTTGGGGTTCCCCATACTTAGAACTGAAACTCAAAAATTTTTTTTTGAAATATAGGAATCCCCATTAATAGTGGCGCAATAGAATTGGTGCTGCACGATGAAATGTGACCCCGATTTTGCGACTATTAGATTGCGTACGAGTTAACGTGAAAACGTTAAGTTAAAGTGTTTTATTAAATACATTATTTTTAACGTCGCGAAAGATACACACATGTTATTGTGTAACTCGCGAGCTAACAATAACTAGATGTTGTGAGCCCTTTACCACCATAAGTGCTAATTATATTTCACGTCAATTAACACACAATTAATGGCACCTATTCAACATGTTGGTACTGACTGTTGGACATCACGGAACTCACATGGGAATTCTTTCTTGATTTTGGAAACATTTAATTTGGACAAACGAGTACGGTCATGCCTATTTGCGTGAATCCTGATTTAGAAGATTTTCATTTTTACAAGCTTTTATTTAACTTGCAATGTATGCACCTATATTTGTCCGGGTGGAATCTTGCATCTGAATTTTAAAGCAGTTATCCTCATCCGATTGTGATGATATTTTGCATACCTACTAAGTTCCGATGACAATGCAATATTATGGAACTCCTCGAGGGATAATAGTAGAAAAGGTGAAATAATGAATAGGTGGTGAGTGAATAGGTGCCTTCTAGACCTTTGTGCTCCTTCTTCGGCCACATCGTCACTTACCAACAGGTGTGATCGAGATCAAACAAAGGTCTATCAATGTTAAAAAAAAAAGACTTGCCGTGTTTAGGCCTATTTTAATCAGCATACAGTTACTATCACAAATTTTATAAAACCTTGTGTTGAAAAATATATTTTACACAAAAAACTTATTTTTACCAGCAATGACCAGCATATTAATTTTATACCTGGACTAGTGTATAATAATTTAGCGTGGTACAGGCACCTGACAACACTCGGTTCAAAAATAAATAAACTGACCTACTGAAGTTGAAATATAAAAAAAATTGGTTCTACCACTTGCATAATGATTCACAGATTTCAACAGCTTTTAGCTAATGAATCACGGATTCAACGAACACATCTGCGTGTTTTAAATGGATGTGAACATATTGGTGTTTAATAATAACTACATACGTTTATTATAATATGAAATTAATAAACAGGCGGTATGTATTATTACTAGTATAGTATTCTTTTATCTGTGGTATTATATAGATAGACTACTACCAAAACGCGGACATTGCATGTAGCTCCTGCAATGTAAAATTTGCGAAATCTTGTTTGGCGACAAGGATTCTCATCGAGGAAGTTACTTTTAAAATTATTTTGTATCGTACAATTATATTTACGAGTGTTTCAAGAAATGGCTTTGGTTAGTAGTACAGCTTTTTTGTAAAAGAGTTCATCCGGGAAGTAGGTAAGTACTCGTACTACCACCATACCTATTTCTTCCGCAAAGCTCGAATTGCTGTGTTCCAGTTTGAAGAATATGGGTGCCGGTAACTAGCAGGCACATGAGACTATCTCTTTGTCAGAGTGGCGAGCGCAGTGCAATGCCACGTAGGGCGCGTCCAGCGTCCTTGATCTGTCGTTCATTCAAATAAAAAAAAGTTAAGCTACATTTTCTTGACCTCTTACTCAACTATTTCCTTCATAAACTGTTCATAGCCATGCCTCTCATTATCCACCCAAATAGTACTTTGGACACTAGGATTTGATGTTCATAAATGTATGTGAACTAACAATGCGCATAATATTTCCCAGTGATCCATACACCATTATTCTTTTGTTTGCAAGTAAGGTTACCGATAGGTACATACTATTATTTGTTGGAGGAAATAACATGCGCACAGAACAATAGATCTAGCAAACATTGTTTCTCGCCTGCGTTGCAAAAATATGTAACGAAAGTTTTAGAGCATCTTCATCATTATTATATTTAACCGACTTCGGAAAAGGAGGAGGATGTATGTTCGTCTGGTTATAGTTTTTTTTAATTTATTTTATCTTTGCTTTGGTATGCATTTTTTATGTATATTCACTGATGTCTCCGTGAATTGTAAACAAATTGGAAAAAAACTTTTTTTTGAATGTTTACTCTAACTGACGGGTATACCTACTCCCCCGACTCCAATTGGAATCTTAGAGAAATCTAGGGAAATCCTCAAAAAATAATGCTTAATGGATTGGGAGTTAGGAGATAATACTGAATTTCAGACTTAATTAAACAGACAAATGCGGTTATGTATGACTTTTTATTCAAAGCTTAGAAGCCGTTTTTTAGGGTTCCGTAAAAAAACTACGGAACCCTTATAGATTCGTCATGTCTGTCTGTCTGTCCGTGTATGTCACAGCCTTTTTTTTCCGAAACTATAAGAGCTATAACTGTTGAAACTTGGTAGGTAGATGTATTCTGTGAACCGCATTAAGATTTTTACACAAAAATTAAAAAAAAAAACAATAATTTTTGGGGTTCCCCATACTTAGAACTGAAACTCAATTTTTTTTTTCATCGAACCTATACTTGTGGTGTATCTATGGATAGTTTTTCAAAAATGATGTTGAGGTTTCTAATTTTTTTTTTTTTCTAAACTGAATAGTTTGCGCGAGAGACACTTCCAAATTGGTAAAAAGTGTGTCCCCCCCCCCCCCCCCCCCCGTAACTTCTAAAATAAGAGAATGATAAAACTAAAAAAAATATATGATGTACATTACCATGTCAACTTTCACTCAAAATTGGTTTGAACGAGATCTAGTAAGTAGTTTTTTTATTTTTGGGGTTCCCCATACTTAGAATTGAAACTCAAATTTTTTTTTTCATCAAACCTATACGTGTGGGGTATCTATGGATAGGTCTTCAAAAATGATATTGAGGTTTCTAATATCATTTTTTTCTAAACTGAATAGTTTGCGCGAGAGACGCTTCCAAAGTGGTAAAAAGTGTGTCCCCCACCCCCATAACTTCTAAATTAAGAGAATGATAAAACTAAAAAAAATATATAATGTACATTACCATGTAAACTTTCACTCAAAATTGGTTTGAACGAGATCTAGTAAGTAGTTTTTTATTTTTGGGGTTCCCCATACTTAGAACTGAAACTCAAAAATTTTTTTTTCATCAAACCTATACTTGTGGGTTATCTATGGATAGGTCTTCAAAAATGATATTGAAGTTTCTAATATAATTTTTTTCTAAACTGAATAGTTTGCGCGAGAGACGCTTCCAAAGTGGTAAAAAGTGTGCCCCCCCCCCCCCATAACTTCTAAAATAAGAGAATGATAAAACTAAAAAAAAAATATAATGTACATTACCATGTAAACTTTCACTCAAAATTGGTTTGAACGAGATCTAGTAAGTAGTTTTTTATTTTTGGGGTTCCCCATACTTAGAACTGAAACTCAAAATTTTTTTTTCATCAAACCTATACGTGTGGGGTATCTATGGATAGGTCTTCAAAAATGATATTGAGGTTTCTAATATCATTTTTTTCTAAACTGAATAGTTTGCGCGAGAGACGCTTCCAAAGTGGTAAAAAGTGTGTCCCCCCCCCATAACTTCTAAAATAAGAGAATGATAAAACTAAAAAAATATATAATGTACATTACCATGTAAACTTTCACTCAAAATTGGTTCTAACGAGATCTAGTAAGTAGTTTTTTTTTGAATACGTCATTAATCGTAATCCATCCAAGAACTTTTATATTATGTTACTTGCTGCTACGGAACCCTTCATGGGCGAGTCCGACACGCACTTGGCCGCTTTTTTTAATGTATTATTGTTTGTGCAAACCTTATCGACGATCTACAGAAACCCGAAACATGTAAACCATGAAGCTGCAACGAACTCAATGCACCGAGTGCAATAATTTCCAAAACACTTGTAACGCCAAGAAGCTTTCACGAATTAAAAAACTGGATTTCGCGAAAAGTAGTAATTTTCTGAATGGAGAATACGCCGAGCAAGCACATTGAGAGGCTCGCCAAGAAAACTGAGTTGAAAACTTGCAGGGAAAGCATTCAAAGCATTTCATCTCCTGAAGTGCGCTGGGAACTCGCACTCAAACGTTTTTCTTACTAGACTAAAGGAAAAAAGTAAAAAAGAATTATAATTTTCGAAGGTAAATGGGTAGGTAATCTATACAATATGCTACATCTTTGACCACATAGTTTCGTTCCATCAAGTGAGATAGTGGTCAAATGCTTGGCTATTTAATATATAATAATACTATCTATATCCTTAATTCTATTAGTTTCGATTATAGCAATTAAGAAACTGTTAGTTAATAACGTTACATTAATTATTCTCGACACGAAGAAGCTAGGCTCCGTGAAGGTTACGTTTATCAGATTAAGGCAGTATATTAAACAAGCTTCAGACTGGAAATGACGTCAATTGTTTCAGCAAGTGAGCACCAGAACGGCCTTGCCAGAGAATACTAAATATTTCTGCGACCTTGCTAACAACGCAACACATTACACCGTCTATATAGCTAACAGGGTGGGCTAAAAATACCATAGGTCAGGGTTCAATGTATGGTGCAACAGAAAGCGTAGACTTTGACGTAACCACTAATGAATCTGTTTATATTATTTTATACGGTGATTTATAGATTCCTACGGATAACAGAAACACCATGGAGCTGCTCTTATCTAACTAACATGTGCTACATTCTAATCCTAAGCATACTACATGTTCTCATAACTTTTCTTATCTTCACATTTCACTAAGTACATAAATTATCGCGTATGATTATCTTAATGGGTCTGGAAGGTTAAAGTTTCCGATTATAATGACGGATACATGATACCTGGCCATAGCAACCTTTTAAAATTCCAGAGGCCTTGAATGCGGCGATCCAGTCTGACCTTCGGAGGCGACTGGTTCAATACGCGCCCCGTGTCTGTTCTGGATATAATCCTTTCCAAGGACACTCCCTCCAGAATGCGTGTTCACCCAACAAATATTTATCGTAACTTCGAGTATAGTTTATTATCGCAGCACCGTCTGACGATATATTGCCTTAATCCTATCTTAGAACAGTTTGTTTATGTTAAATTTTAGACAAGAATACATAGGTTTACAATTTCCAGACTTGCAAAGAGCAATTTAAAGTAAAAGTCAAGCATCGCTTAATTTTCATGATGATTAATTGTTAGGCTACCATCTAACGTGTTCTTAAGTTAATTTTAATGACATTTTAACTTGCTATGCTGGTCGCTAGATATACTCTTTGTGGATATACTACACTGAAAAGCATTAAACAGAATTACGTATGAAACTAAAATTTATTTACATCAAAAACTACTTTTTCATCACAACAGTGGTTTCGCTATTTTTCACGAGGGCTATGCAGCCTAGGTACTACTGTACCAAATTATTCTGTGATATCGCAAAGAAGACGTAGATAAAGAAGTGTGACGACACAACTTCGATTGTGAATAGCTTATCGATTGTGCTATATTGTAGTTACTACAGTAGTGACATTGATAAACCTATCATATCTATAAAACGGAGATTTCGTTTGATATGTTACAAGATAATGTATTCAAATTATTTTATATATTTGCCATCTGCTTACAAAATATATGCATAACTAATCACGCAAAATCTATTCATTTGGTTCTCATTATCACATCAAGAATTATATCAATGATCAACTAGTGTATAAGACGAAATGCCCTGATCTGGAGTTACAATTGAGTGTACTATCAAGTTGATAATATTATCTTTGAGTGTGCTCGTCGTTATTAACGCACGTTTTGCTTCCGATAACCATATAATTAAACCTTTCGCAATAATGCCATTTCTTAGAACAAAATTACATATGCCTTAATTTCCTAAATATTTTTGTGGTTTAGTATTCTTGTACTGATTTTCATAGCTTAAAGCCTTGGTATAGCGGTGGCCGTGATTTTTCAACTTTATGTCGACGAAATTATGATTTGCACGACGAACGTCCAAAAAGAAAAATGACCACGAGCTTAATAACACCCTGTATGTCAGTTGCGTCTCTCGACGTTGCTGGTTCATCGAAATTCTTCATCCAGAATTTATTATTTAGTATTCGTAGCCTTAAAACAGTCGGTAAAATGAAAAGTTCATAACACTACTGCTTCCGTTTGTCTAAAGTGCCTGAAATGAGGCCGGTGGTGAGATAACGAGGTACGAGTAATCAGGAAAGAGCGGCGAAAAAAGGCCGGTTATTGCGCTGCTGCAGAAAAATCTGCCATGTAATTGCTCTGTTTTTTCCTGGGAAGTGAAACTTCAGTTCCTACGGCGCGCTTATTAACCCGAGATCTGGGGTATTCAGCAATTGCAATAAACGTCAGGAACAGAGGCTTCTTGAAACGGGTCACCATAATTAAACAATGACTTTTACTTGTTCCTTTAGGTAACCACGGGTTAATGAACGGAAATCGGTTATCGGTGCAGATACTGTAATATTTAACTAACATAGGGTAGAAATAAGAAGCACTCATATTTTGTTATGTGTTCCCAAACGTGTATCCTCTGTTAATTTCCGAAAATTGATTGCGTTGGTACATGTGTTTGAACTTTTATTCACGCTCGTTTAGTAGCGTTATTTTTAAGCGTAACTGTTTGGTATGCGGCAGCCAGCAAGTGGGTAAATCACTGTCGAAAAAACTTGTGAAATTGTTGCTTGTAATGACAATCGTAGAACGGAAATGCAAGCATAGACAGACACATGCAATATTTCCTTTATTTCAATTAGGGAAATGCAAAACAATAGATACCTACTTGCACTGGACATGACCAGACTAATATCGATCGCGATAAAATCAATTAAACCACTTGCAATTTTACTCGTAGGCGTAGCAAACAAATCAAATCTAAGCATATATTACTTAAAATATGAGCTCACAAACTATATATTATTGAAGGTCAGTTAAGCGTAAATTTATAAAATATTGATTATCATTACGAACGATTCCTAAAACTTGGGTTTCGGACATTATTATGCTTAACGCGTAACACTTTACCATTATGACATCATCGCCATCATCAATGATTCATAAGATTTTACCTGCTGAGCAAGGTGACCTATGGTGACCGAATTCGAACCATCTTGGTGATAAACTTAAATGAGTTATGATTGCCAATGCAATATATGTACATACAATATAAATATAAATTTATTGACGAATGGCATAGCTCCTTTCTAGTTTATTATACACTTATTTGGTTTATGCTTAAAATGTTCCACAAAATATTATTTTAACTATGGCTTTAGGTATTTTATTGAATGATGATCATCATGACTGTGGAGCAAGCATGGTTCATTGACATAAATTGAATTAATGTCGTGCAATAAAATCAGAAAACATAATATATTTACCATTTATTTATTTACTAAACAATTGACTATGTAGATAAATAATAATTTGGTTATTTTAACACCTAAGTTAGGCTTCTACTACTTCTAGGTAAGGCTGAACAATCGGAAGTGTCCTAGGTGTGTCATATATTATGTGTGCAATGTGTAGGTCATGATAACTCATAGACTCATTCTATTAAAATAATAAAACTTTCCACGAATCGACTATTCCAATATCTTTCACGCTACTTCCTATGCAAACCAGCAAGTGATTCACGTTACCAGATTAGAATGTAACTAGGTTTGTTTTGTTGTCCACAGTTCTATCTTTGGGCGCATTGAGCGCAGGCGGTGGCGTGGGCTTGGTCCCCACGCTAGTAGAGTCAGAGTCAGCCCTGGACATGGTGCAGGAGGGGGAAGGCGCCGGGGGGGAGGGGGTGCAGCTCATCGCGCCACGTCGCTTGCCTAACCCTTGCATGGACAGTCCACAGCACATGGATCTACATAGGGAGCTGCGCTTCAACCAGAAGATGTGAGTCTCTGCCTTCAGTATTTTGTTCCACTCTTTTAGTCTATTAGTTCAGTAGTTCAAAGAATAAGACAACATTGTTGTTAATTTTATAATGCGTTAGCGCGAAAGCGGATTGACCAGCCAGCAGCTGTTATGCACAAACGGCTGTCTTTAACCGTGTGGCAGGGTTCATAAATATCTAGAAATAAAGAAGACCTGAACATGAATCCTTATCATCCATGTAGAGCTGATACTCTACCTACAACAAGATTGTTATATCAGAATTATTGGTGAGTAGTACCTACTTGGAAGGGTTGTATTATTATTGTTGGTGTATTATCATTAAGGTTTCTTATCGTTATAAGTTTTTTGTTGAAAATGTAGCAAAATAATTAAATAAATTGTTGGAAATATTTTACAAGCTTAATAATAACTTGCAATGTATGCCCGGGTGGAATCTTGCAACTGAATTTTAAAGCAGTTATCCTAAACTGATTGGGATTAAATTTGGCATACCTGTCAAGTTCCGATGACAATACAATATGATGGTTACAGCGAGCTGATCCACGGATGCTGAGCGGCGGATGATGGACACGGAAGGTGGACAACGGAACTCCTCTATGGATAATAGTAGACTGGCCTTGTTTAGGCTCATTTTGATCAGCACACGGTTACGATCATTAATTTTATAAAAGCTTGTATTGAAAAATATTGTTTTCACAAAAAAACTTATTTCACAAGTTTTCCTGTGGAATTAGTAATCGGAACCGCGAACTGACTCGTGATGTTACACTGCCAGTCTATTATTTTATGCATCGAAAGTTCTTCCATCTCCATCATCAGCTTAGCTTATGACCTCGTTGTAATGTCGTCTTCAATCGGATAACGAGAACTGCTCAAATCGTCTCGCAGGATTGGAAGATATATTGGTAAAACAAGCATACTACGGAATGATATAAAAAAAAATGGTGTGTGTCAACACCAACTGGAGTTTACTCCAGGCCAGTGCAGTAAAAGATGCGCGAATATGTTGCGCAGAGGGAAAACATAACGGACTTCACCTTTTGTTAACGCTCTATGTTACGATTTTACTCCCCGTCTATTTCCTTACCCTGGACCTTGTATGAAAATTAATCTCCAATAAAAAATCCTACGAAAAGTCTCTCGTCCTTTACACTACTTGACATAGAACCTTCACTTTGGCTTTTGTTAGTAGCTCTTTTTACCTGGCGCCAAAGGTTTCTCGATAAGCTTTGTGTCCAGAAGAAGGCTTCTGGCTCTCAAAGGGGTGCTTCCTTTGCCTTTGTTTTGTTATCTTGAATCTTGAAGCTGAGCCTAATTTTAAATTAGTTCTGAATGGTATCTTGAGGTGAGATGTCAAGATTAACTGGTATGTTAAGCAGAGTGATAAGTTGATTAATATGCAAAAAGATTGTGACGCTATAATCACATTTTATATCTGTGTGATTATCGACCGAATAACGCCTTAGACAAGGTAATATGATAAATTGTAGGGCTTGGAATTACCAACAGATTATAAACAAAAAATCGTGAAAACAAGATGTATAAGTACTCTATAAACCTGTGACATCGACGTCATCTGCAGTCTGACTTCGCCCACTGCTGAGCATATATAGGCAGTCCTTATTTGTGCCCATTTTAACTGTCATCACTGTGTCATCAGCACCCTTAGACGTCCATTGCTGGACGAGGCCTCCCCCATAGTATGCATTGGGGGGATTTGCCATAATCACGATCGTATTGGTGTAAGTAATGATGTGTGACTAAGGTGGATGCTGCTGCCAATCCCCAGGTGTAATCCCTCAGTCGGCTTTTACGACATCCACGGGAGGAAATAGAGAGATCTATTGCTGGACATGCAACGGCTAACGCAATGTATACTTTTTGTTTGTGTAAATTTAACAAATTGTTTTTAAATATAACGGAAACCATTTAACAAACAAATTACTGAAGTGAAATACTTCCAGGCATGGCAAACCTAAATAGTGAATATCTCGGGTTTTTGCTATGACTAAATTTGTCTCGGATTCTCGGCACACAGGTGCAACGCATCCTGTCGTCCTGTGAACTCGTATAATTATTATTGAACATCTGTCGTGCCAGTCTTAACCAATCCGATATCTCACACTTTGTACATTCGTTTTCAAGCACGTATTCAATATCAACAGAACTCGTATAAACAAGAGAAATCAGAATTATTAATAGCTTCAACGTGCTGACCTGTTGATTGGAACTGTGATGTGATTGTCGGAGCCTCGTCCTGTTATTTCCGTGGCTGAGTGCTGTGCAAATTCCATCGGCGCGACGACGACGGAAGGAAGCAATTTCCAGTCGCCTGCAGTGAATCCAGTTCTATAGCTTTGCAGGGTAATGTAGGTGAGCTTATACACAAATCGGGAAATTGTTTATGGAGTCTGCTACATCGATGTTATTTAGTGGATAGGAAATGCAGAATTTAGGAGTTTCGTCCATATTTATTGGCCAATCGTGGATGAATAATTATTTTATAAAAAACCTATCCTGTAAATATTTCCTCCAAGTCTTTACTCTATCATTTGTGATCGCACACCACGCCTTTTATATGAATACACAACATATGTAGGTTCTTTGTATTATATACAAGTAATTAATTTTGTAAAAATTAAAAAAAAACCCAACTCCGAACGGCTCAACCGATTTTGATCAAACATAGCTAAGAACACTCCCGACAAATACAACTTTAAAACAAACAAAAAAAACGGTTCAGCCGTTCGGGAGCTACGATGGGACAGACACACACACACACACACACACACACACACACACACACACACACACACACAAACACACACACACCCACACACACACACAGACACGTCAAACATATAACACCCCTTCGTTTTTCGTCGGGGGTTAAAAATAGTTCTTAACAATTTGATTGTCTTCACTTCATTTCAAAATAGCAACAAATTATAGAATTGAAACTATCGTGGTTGGGAATCATATTAAAAGATAAACGGCTAATTACCACTATTATTCGTCACTTTGCTGACGTTTCGAGACTGAGTTCAGAAGCCTCTTCATCATGAGCACCGCCCGCGAAGATGAAGAGGCTTCTGAACTCAGTCTCGAAACGTCAGCAAAGTGACGAATAATAGTGGTAATTAGCCGTTTATCTTTTAATATAGCAACAAATTGTTGTAAACTTGATCTGAAATCAATTCTTTCCGCCTAGCGGCGGCATTCCTCGTTTGAATCAGTGTCGCGGAAATTCTGTGGCGATATCAATTACTGATACGCAACAAGCATTGCATTCGAGTGATCTCGATATTTCTACACCCTTAGACAAGTTAGCGAATTGCCAACGGTGATGGGGGCAGGGTTTGTAGGTCCTTTCAATCTGCTAAACATTACCTATCTGATCATTTATGGTAAGTTTTGTCGGCGACTACTTGTCTATTACCAACATGGAAATTCGCTGCCGATGCCAGGACGCCTATTTACAAACGTTTTCTGTTAGACGCTTCACAGAGTTCGTTGATTACTGAGCTGAATGCAATGATTTAGTCTGAGATATGGTATTCAAGATGGCCTTAATTTGATATGTTTTTAGAGTTCAATTTCATCGTGAGCTCGGCGGAATAGACGAGATGCAAACGGCGACGTGCCGTGAAGGCAATAATTAGCTGGGATTAAATCGTGCTGACGAAGGGCATATTTACAGAAGAAGCAGGTAGCCGGCGACTACGGCTTTTGTGCCTTTTGAAGTGGCGTGCGTTGTCAAAGGCCTAAGAGGTGCCATATGGCTGAAATGATTATCTAGCTTGACTGTGTTAAATAACAGTTTTCAAGGATCGCCTGGGGTTTTCAGAATCTGGATATTAAATAGTAACGCATGGTGACTTCTCTCTTGCGTGACCCACTTGTTGGATCGAAATCACAATACTTTGAGATTGTATACCGTAAAACGCTGACTGTGAGCGGCAACCAGTTTACTAGGTAATGGTGCATCAACATGCAGCAACCACTCACCCCGACCTGCCTGAACCAATTGAAAATTTTAACGCTCAACTAACTTACCACCGGCCGATTGCAGCAGCAATTAATGTTTTAATTCCATGCAATTACAAACCCATTACTACAGCTAGACTGGCTAGGCGAGGCGGCTGAGTAGCCGGCTGAGACGTGAGATGTAACAGTTTGATTCCCGAATGTTTGCGTTGCACGATCTGCAAATATTTGTTCCATGTGTGGGTTTTGATGATACTCTTAGTTCCTTCCTGATAACCCACGACACAGGGAATCCTAATGTGGGTATGCGACTGTTGGTTGCTTTTTAACATTGTTCAAAAATATGGTTTTTGAAACTTAATATAAAACAGAAATGCACTCGTATCTCGAAAGTAAACACCAGATGCAGTACAAACAGCTATTACGCCACATCTGGGCCACAAAGTAAAATAAAACAATGCTGTAACTTTGACGTCAGTCACAAAATGTTCCTTCACATATGCAGGTATTGCGCGTGGGAAAAATACGAGAGATGCAAGAAATTACCAATGGATTGTGACATTGTTTATCTACTAGATTTGCTAATCATTCCTGCCATGAAGTTGATTAAAAAAATGATTGTAATATATAGGTTATGACTCCCGCATGCTCCTAATTAAAACAACATGTCACCACCCTTGAAAAATACAGTCCCTTTATCATCATTATCATCATCATCATCATCATTTCAGCCGGCTGCACCCACTGTTGGGTATGCTTTCCTGTCCGCTCCATCGCGAGTCTCGTCCATTGTTTTGAGTAATGAACGATGTCATTCGACCATCGAGCGGTTGGTCTGCCTCTTCGTTGAGTTTCTGCAACCTCTTTATCTGTCCCTTCAAAGACTCTTATTTACCTCATAACTTTTCCCTCATTGTCATTACTGATAAAAATATTGTCACCTACTCACGGTCTCTTATCAAAGACAATTAATTGCCTATCCAAAACCAACATGACTGAGTATAAATATTTACGTAAGTCGATGTACTGTATCGGTCAAAGCGAGCATTACCTTATATGGTCAGGCGTGTTCTTTATCGCCTTCACCTGTTTGATAAGATATCATTTATCAACGTGTAGTAGATTCATATTACTTTTTGTATCTGCTTAACCGCATTTCTTTGTATCTCTACGGCTCTACGTGCTATCATTTAAGAGTTAATGATTACAAAATGTAAATAATGTTCCAGTACCAACGAAATTTTGTTAACGTTTCGTAATATGATTTTTTTAAATTTTCAGAGGAAAGAATGTTCTGAATCAGAAGAGCGAGCTGGAAAAGGCGTTATCAAAACACAAAGATAAGCAGATTATGAACCAAATACGAGAACACAAGGAAACGCCAGGTAAATTAATTTCCTTACTATTTGTAGACTCAGAGCATTTTACGATTGATGATGGTTCTATATAGACATTTCGTAAAGCAAAATGTGCTACTTTATGATGGTGATCCTTTAGCAGGGATGTTGTAGATATATCTAAGGTATAGGCGATTATAATAGTCCAATCCGGCCATCAAATGGACCGTAAATTAACTCTGATTTCGTCCGTCACACATGAGTTTGATTTAATTAAAATCTTGACTGGGATTAAGGATGTTAATTCATTTAAAGAACAATCTCTGCTCACAGAAACGTCAAAATATATGGCGTTATTTAGTTGAATAATGAAACCAATATCATGTAGGTATTGAAATACCGTAGTGTTATTCTTACTAATTAGATTTGTTGAGATTTGAAGTTGGATATGTTTCGTTTGATACAATCTTTTTATGTACCTGGCAGATTATCTACAATTTCTGAACCTACAATCTAAGTTGCTGGTAGACGATGTTGTTACCATCGTTAGATACACTAGTGCAATAACAACAAGTTTCCTTAATTGTTACCATTTTTGGATGGCGATGGTGACACTTTAGAAACGTTTAGGTAACCATAACCTCTGCAGTTTCAACTGAATTAATTAACGCTTTCGCAAGCAGAATTGCCATCAAGTCTGCAATTTTTTCTTTAATCATTTGGAACAAACACTTAATACACTATTTAGTATTCTAAATGAGTTGTTTGTTTAATGTTTGTTACTTAACAGTGAAAGTAGAGATATAGAAAGAAAGCGCACATGATAATGAAGGTTCTAATTAATATTCGTATTGCTTGCTTGTCAGCCCAAGTATTTAGTTCTTAGATTACCTATGCTTTTTAGGGTTCCGTAGCCAAATGGCAAAGAACGGAACCCTTATGAATTCGTCATGTCTGTCTGTCTGTCCGTCCGTATGTCACAGTCACTTTTTTCCGAAACTATAAGAACTATGCTGTTGAAACTTGGTAAGTAAGATGTTTTCTGATTTTCACACAAAAATAGAAAAAAAACAATAAATTTTGGGGGTTCTTAGAACTTATAGAATACTTAGAACTGAAACTCGTTTTTTTTTTTCATCAAACCCATACCCGTACCCATCTGTGTGTAGGTCTTCAAAAATTATATTGAGGTTTCTAATATATATTTTTTCTAAACTGAATAGTTTGCGCGAGAGACACTTCCAAAGTGGTAAAATGTGTGTCCCTCCCCCTGTAACTTCTAAAATAAGAGAACGCATAATTAAAAAAAAAATATGGTGCACATTAAAAAAAACAGTTTTTTGTCTGGGTGGAATGGAATCCGGGTGGAATCTTGCAACTGAATTTTAAAGCAGTTATCCTCAACCGATTGAGCTGAAATTTGGCTTACCTGTCAAGATCTTATGACAATACTATATGATGGTGACAGCGAGCTGATCTGATGACGGAGACGGAAGGTGGACAACGGAACTAATCGATGGATAATAGTAGACTGGCCGTGTTTAGGCTCATTTTGATCAGCACACGGTTACGATCACTAATTTAATAAAAGCTTGTATGAAAAATATATTTTTCACAAAAAACTTATTCTAATATTTAATAGTTAGTAGGTATTTGTTTCTGCATGTATACAATCCTGCATAAATTGTGGTTGTGACAAAAATTCTAAAAACGGTCTTTAATGATAACGCGTAGTATAAATAGCAGTTTTCACTTAAATTTCACTTAAATCACAGACGTATTCTTCAATTTTATTATATTGGTATAGATGTATGATACATATGATGTATGATATAGTTACGTGTTATTTTGTTATCATATGACTGTTTGTTGTTATTTATACAGGTATTATTGTTTTTAGAACAATGGAACGCGTCTGAGTTCTTGCATTGGTCATTCAGCCGGTATTGTGTGTATGAGTTTTTATTTTATTTTTTTAATAACAATTATAAATAAAATGTTAATAATGCTGGACAGTTCACGGAACATTATCTAGCCCCAAGCTAAGCAGAGCTTGTGTTATGGGTACTAGACAACTGATATACTTAATACAATACATTACATAGATAGATATTTTTGATTATTCTTAGAAAATATCCAGAACACCCTGAATATCTGCAGATCGCACAAATATTTGTTCCGAGGCGGGAATCGAACCCGCAACCTCCTGCGTCGCATGCGTACCATCGCCCGCCGCGCCACAGAGGTCGCCGATTAGCATTTAGGTAGTAACATTTTGATACAACAGGATACTACGGTACGCTGCTGCTACCAATAGTACCGTAAAGCTAGCCTTATAGGCTATAGGCTAGCATGTTTTATTACGTACACAAACCCATAACTCATTTGAGTGACCGATATCGGTCGCCATTGACACGCGTTGCGCCGTGTCCGGTGCTAAGGCCGATGAAAATTGTATTGTGCCTAATAAAATATCGATACGAAGTATTTTAAATATTATGTCACGTAGGGTACAAGGTCTGTGACAATTTTTTTTATTGTTTAGTTCTAAAACCGTGTCCCATACAAAACTTTGAAGAACCAATGTCGGTGATAGAATAGATGTTATTTAATCACTAGTGTTTTGTTTTAACTAAAAACACAAAAGGGCAATTAACTAGTTTTATAACATAAAACAACACATAGCATAACATATAGCTTAACATCAGGCGGGCCTCTTGCTTGTTCAGTCATCCAAGTAGAATAAAAAAAAAAAAAAAAAAAAAAATTGTGGCCGGACTTGTTTGTAAGATTCGTTGGTATAAGATTTGTCCTGGCTGCTAGTTTATTTAGGATGTAATATTACTGGAAGAAAGCAGCAGCATTACTGGTTTAGCAGAGTCAGTCGTGGGAAGCAATGGCGGCGATGAGCTCACCACTTGTCACGTCTATATCCCATGATGGTGCAACCCACGATGGAAATAAGCCCATTTAAGGCTCTGCCTACCCTTTCGGGGAAAAAGGCGTGTATCTATTGTTGTGTACCTATGTATGAAAAAATCATTTTCTCATCAAACCGGAACACAGCAAATGCTCTAACAAAAAGCACTACTGCTTTGCAGCAGAAATAGTACCTAGTACTTAGTAGTAATAGTACAGTGGAAGTACTTCCCCGGATGAACTCTTCCACATAAAAACTCTACTACCTACCACTAAAACTAGTTGGGTGGAGTCTCGGGTAGTAAATTTTGGGTCTTGGAACAAAAGGCTTGATTGCATCACATCAATCAGCCACAAAACTCGTATTAAGTTTAGTTTTTTCTCGCATATTTGGGCCGAGTGGTTTATCCGGTGTAGTTATATGAGCTCTAGTGACTATCCGTTAATCTGTGTAATAGCAGGTGCCTTCTGCGGCCGTTCACCCTACCAGCTAATATTGTGGACATTCCTTATACGAGCGCCCAATCCTTACAACTAATGTTATATCTGCGAAAGGTTGGTGCGTTTCTTTGTGGGTCAATCACGCTGGTAAAGGCTTCCTACCTAGGTCCTTACCAATTTAAATGGAAGCATGTCTGAGCAAAATAAGTACTTTTTACTTTGGTCAAAGCATACAGACATCAAAAAAGTTTGCGATGACTTTGAAAAGTTGAAATCTTTTTAGATTCCTTCAAAAAAAAAAACTTTAAGGATTTAATTGTTTGTTAAAAAATACATTAGGTATTTCGAATTGAAAAAAACGTAAGATTTATTTTGTTATTTTGTATAAAAATGGTAAATGTATGGTTACCTACTACCTTAAGTTTTACGAGCAAGAATAATAAATAGACTTTTTTTTTAATTGTAATCCTTGATCGCGTACTTTTTATGATGAGTATAAAATTCGAGTTGTTTAGCAAAAAAAAAAATATTGTTACTGCTCACATTTGGGCACAAGATAATATCCCAAGTTTGCATACACATGTTACTATTGATCCCGTAACACATTCAGGTATAGG
This sequence comes from Operophtera brumata, assembly GCA_932527175.1. Lineage (NCBI taxonomy): Eukaryota > Metazoa > Arthropoda > Insecta > Lepidoptera > Geometridae > Operophtera > Operophtera brumata. The sequence continues at coordinate 7,843,506 of OW052237.1, read as the reverse complement.
GGGAAATGGGACAATGATCAACCGCGGGTGAAGCCACAGACCGCAGAACTTTATTCATTGAAATCGCAAGGATCATATCGGCATACATATATACATAGACACACGCCTTTTTCTTCGAAAGGGTGGGCAGGGTCTCAACAGGCCTCTTTTCACTGTGGTTTGCACCATCGTGGGAATATAGACGTGACAAGGGGTGAGCTCATCGCCGCCATTGCGTCTCACGACTGACTCAGCTAACGCTTTCCTCCAGTAATAACATTCCTTAATAAGCTAGCAGCTAGGACAAATCTTATACCAATGAATCTTACTAAAGTCCGGGTCCTTAGTCGGCTTTTACGACATCCACGGGAGGAGACGGAGGGGTATATTCTTAGGCCGAACACACCACGGCGTTCAAAATTTCGGCATAAATCTATTTATATTGTCTGCTTGCTTCATCAACAACCTTGGGTGTACTGGCACAATGTTGCTATCAACCAAAAGTCCTGAGGAGTGTACTGCAAGCCCGCTCGAGCACTCTTCATACAAACGAAGTATGCTCCTGTTTTCAATATTATCAAATATAACTCCATGCAATTTTGTAGTCATGATCTATAAGACTTTTGAAAATATCATGTTTATGTACATACTTTTTTTTTCACTAGAAATGGGATATTAACCATGATTTTTGAGTTTTAATTGTTCCCGATATTTCGGCACAGTTACACAATTAAAACTCAAAAATCATGGTAAATATCCCATTTCTAGTGAAAAGTATGATCTATAAGGTCAGGGAAGTGCAGCACCATACGATTTTGTAGTAAAATATTTTCAGGCGGGTTCGTACTTCGGGCTGCACTTTCCTCATTGCTGATCATTCCCCATTCCCCCTCATTAAATCATATAGTTTCCAAGTCACACCAGTTTAAAAGATTTGTATGGAGCCTATGCTATTTGAAACTACAGTTTAATGGAAAACTGACAAACCACACGCCTAGATAATAGTCTACAAAACTTCATAAACTTAGTATCCAAATAAGGAGGAAACTTCGGTTTACTATGCGGTTTCGGTTTGCGGTTTACGTAATACACCTACACCGCATGCTGTATCGGTATTGATACATTCTTAAGGAGTGTCTGGATGCATGGGTTCAGGTTAGCAGGACAATGCACAATACATCCCAATCAGTGACGTCAGTGCATATTTTATTCCCACATTTCAAATTACAGGTCTAGCGCTTAACTGAGTCAGTCCCTGAGGTATGGGAGCGGTACGGGAGGGGTGTTTTCGTTTACATTATGTCACATGTCATCTGATAATTTGAGAGACGAAAACACCCCTCCCGTACCTCTCCCATACCTCAGGGACTGAGACCTGTAAAATTTGATTGTCGGCAACCAATCAATCAATCCTGCCGCGTTTTGTCTTCTTGTTATAATGTTTGCTTCAATTTCCTTCAGTTTGTTTGCGCGGATGTTGATCAACAGGTCGGATGAAAGTGAAATTACCTACATCAAAACACTTCCCGTCTATAAGACCGAGCGTGGGAGAAATTACGTCGTAGCATAGTCCGTAGGCACATGTGACAAGTTTGTTTATAAAAACACGTAGGTCAGTGCTAATAACCTACGGAAGTTGGAACCGTAGAATCCTACTAATATGTATAGGTATAGAAATATGTTTTGTTGGTAAGCTCAACCACGTAGTGGCTGAACCGATTTCGATGAGGAATTAAGATCGACACAACTGAACCATCTGATCACTTCGTTGTCCGTCTGTCTGTCTGTCAAGAACCTATTTACGAACGGCTAAAGGGATCAACTTGAAATTAATCCCATTATCATAAATGTCAAAGTTACGAAGTTCGTTTGTTTGTTACTCAATCACGCCGATACAGCTGAACAAATTTTGGTGAAATTCGGTACACCGATAGATTATAACATACCAAGATTGAGTGAACTATTATTATGGGCTACTTTTATCCTGGTAAAACGCGAGCGAAGCTGCGGGCGGACGCTGTTACCAAATATAAAGGCGTGTGAGCTTATAGTGCCGTAAAAAATCAAACTTCCTAATGGCAATGGATGACTTTTGCATGTAAATCGTGAATATGAAAAATCTCTAGGGTATTTCCAGTACCCTTACAATTCTGAAATTTGGAATGCTCAGAGGCTTTGCGAAATATATGAAGAAAAATTTAAAAAAAAAGAAGAAGAATTTCGTCTTTCTTACCCCGAGAATGGCTTGGTGAAGCTTGAAGGAAAAAACGGCTGAAATTCAAAAAGGGCCAAAAAGGGACGATTAGGAAATTATTTACAGATCGGAAGCTTCAGGGCGCGAGCCTCGCTCTCACTTGTCCGGTTTTTTATTCCAATAGGTTTCACGTGCGAGTATGCTAGCATTTTATAAGTAGGTAGGTACCTACAGTTGTATGTTCCAAACCCGAACACAACTACCTAATCACTATCCCGTGATCCGTGGAACCGATAACTTAGTTATTGTGCTCCGTTTCCCGTCTGGCAAAACTGATAAACATGGGTGGATGCCTTCCTAAATTGTGATACAGGCTTAAAAACAGCAAGATAACAAGAATTATAGTAACTCAATGTTTTTAATATAATTTTATATCGAATAAAACCGGGGATAGTACATTGTGATACTAGTGAGCAAAGTTGGTCATTACAGTCGAGGCGGGATTAAAGCCCGAGCCGACAGGCGAAGGCGTAATGGACCCGAGCGCGGTTTATACGACTTGTTCAACACACATGCCAGGAAAATGGTAAAAAAAATATCCCGCCGGTTTTTAATTGTAAGAAAATTTACAAAGAGGGTCTCGAACATTAAGCCCACACAAGTTTTTACAACAAATAAAATGTTAAAACACTTATATTCTACGGTAATTAAATACAGTTTATAATCATTTCAATCAATTTTGTAAATTCATTGCTTAGTTTTATTTCGATAATCGTGACTTACCTGTGCTGTTGGAAGTTCGGATTATTTATTCTGTGACTCCGGGGCGCTTCTAGTTAATACTAAATATAAATTTGTTAATTCAACATTTTAAAGAGTATTTCAGCAAGGTTACGGCTGGACTATAAACCCTTTTACTTTGTCAATGTATTTATCCATTTTAACAACGCATCTTAGCGTTGTTTTTTGACAAGGCTGCGTATAAATATTGTTGTTCTATTCCTAATATTGGATATCTGCTTGAAATAGGTTAGGGTTAGGGTTAGCATACTATTACTTATATATTCTATGGTTAGGGTTAGCCTTATGCTTATTTTCACTTAATGATTACGGAATACCTGTCTGTTCACTTATCGGTTTCCGGACACTTACCGCATGTCAAACTGACAGCTTTTCACATACATTATAAAACCTGTTGTATCAGTTTACGTCGTAATAGTAGATTATGCGCTAAGGGAATAAAGCATTGTCTTACGTCGCGGGCGGCATATTGAACCCTGAGCGTAACAAGGGACTCTTAGAGTTAACTCCTGAGCGAATATAGAGACTACAAAAATTCACTGAAAATTATAGCACGATACACCGTCTTTTGTTTCACATTCTTTGTAAATGAACGTTTTTTTTTGAGTTCTATTTTTATGGTGGCCAGTTCGATATTTGAACAAAACTCTTTACAATGCCAGATTGTCATTTTTTTACTCAGAGTTTTCCACGAGTTTCCACACGAATTTGACGTTCCCAATTCAAATCACTTTATTCCCTAGGGAGTTTCATACAACTTTATATCCCTAAAGAGATAATGCTTTACTTTACGTTGAGGTTGCATGATATGTAATTGGACATTGACGAGCAGGTGGTGTGAAAATAAATTAACAATGTGGTATAAAACGCCTCCGGATGCACAAGTTATTTTACTCTGTCTCAATGTACCTTTTCCGTACTTTCCAGAGTTCGAACGAGCGATAGCCGAGCGGGCCCGCCGGCTGGAGCAAGCGGAACAAACGCAAACAGAAGAAGTTGAATCCGGTACTAACCCTACATTGCAAGAGGTGCGCGCACGCCTCCGACACGCGGCGCCAGCGTCGCCGGCCGCGTCGGCGCATTGAACAACATGTCCGTTGAAATTATTATTTTATTTTGATGAAAGAGTTCACGCCATCTGTGCCAATAATACACAAACCACAGAGATGTTGGAATCCGGTACTAACCCTACATAGCAAGAGGTGCGCGCACGCCTCCGACACGCGGCGCCACCGTCGCCGGCCGCGTCGGCGCATTGAACAACATGTCGGTTGAAATTATTATTTTATTTTGATGAAAGAGTTCACGCCATCTGTGCCAATAATACACAAACCACAGAGATGTTGGAATCCGGTACTAACCCTATATTGCACGAGGTGCGCGCGCGCCTCCGACACGCGGCGCCAGCGTCTCCGGCCGCGTCGGCGCATTGAACAACATGTCCGTTGAAATTTTATTTTATTTTGATGAAAGAGTTCACGCCATCTGTGCCAATAATACACAAACCGCAGAGAAGTTGGAATCCGGTACTAACCCTACATTGCAAGAGGTGTGCGCGCGCCTCCGACACGCGGCGCCAGCGTCGCCGGCCGCGTCGGAACAACATGTCCGTTGAAATTATTATTTTATTTTGGTTATAAAGTAATGTCTCATCTGGTTCTGAATACATTTGGTTAGCTCACCACAAATTTACTGATTAAATCGGTTCATGGTTCACCACAGTATGTTTTTGAGGGACTAACAACAAAACATATAATAATAACAACAAAATAGAAACCGGTCAAGTACGAGTTGGGCTCGTGTGGGGAAGATTCCGTACAAGTAGGCTTCCGTTGTTGTAGCAACCAATAAACAATTGAACTTATTAACCCCCAAAATCATAATTCGTTTATTTACGCCATACATCCATAATTGGGTTACTACCTAACTATTTATATGTAACGAATTTCAACTTTTTTGGTCAAGTAGATTTGGAGAAAATAGGCTGTCACAGACAGAGAGACACATGTCGTGATACTACAATGGTTTCGTGGGTACCCTTTGAGGTACGAAACCATTTTTCAATGTTTTTGTCAGAAATTGTGGTTAGAAATCCTTTGCGTGCTGATAAAACCTATGATTGAGTTGTGTTTAATTATAATTAAGAACATATTATATCCTCAAGTAACAAAACAATTATTTATGGTATTACCTACAATTTAAATACTATTATCTAATCAATTAAACAAAAATAACAATCGATAGTAGTTATTGTGATATTCGTAACCAAATTAACACTATACGTCAGAGACGTCTCTGGCCTGAATTTGACAAGAAATTACAAATAATCAGTTTGAGAGTATTAATTTGCAAACCAAGTATGGACCCTATAAACGGGGATGAACTGAACTCCCGCTGCTTTTATTTAAAGAAGTAGATCTATGTCAAGATAAATAATAACGCTCTGAACAGGAATGAAAAATAAATCTCTTACATCTTGCTTAGGCTATGTTTAGTGCTACATGGACGGCCCGTACGGACGACCGTACGGCTGGTCAGTAGTACGAACGCGTCGATTAGTACGTACGGAGCACGGACGCGCTCAACGACAGTCCTCGCACGGACGGTACGTGGTCCGTGCGGTACTACGTGTTAATTGATTTCTATTACCATAGCTCCGGATGTCCATGTAGCACTAAATACAGCCCTAATGTACATTACTCTGAAGAAAGCGCCTTCTGTTGACTGTGGAAGATTTTCGTATGTTTACGAAATTGGACAAAATTGTATGATCCAAATGTTAGAATGTAAGAATTGATAACGAAAGGAATGCTTCAGCGAGGTTGTTGAATGTTTGGCCGCATTTACGTAGAAAGCAGCCTGCAGACGCCTTACTACCGGCGTCTACCGGTACGAATCATAGATATATTTTGAAGGGTCCGAAAACAAAAGAAAAACGCTCAAGACAGGGCTGAGGTTGCTAACGATTAGTCACTTCACACAAAATTCGCCCTTAGCATGGGCAGGCGGAACTATTGCTGATAGTACCCACAAACTCACGCACAATGGTGTTGATTCTAAGCAGCATTCTAAATAACGCTCAAATGATGGCGGTCATATTTTAATAAACTAGTGCACCCCCCTGTGAAAAGAGACCCATTTGTGGCTCTGCCTACCCTTTCGGGGAAAAAGGCGTGTGTCAGTGTATGTATGAATGTAATGTTTAGCTTAGCTTTAGACAATGTTGTAAAGAATTGATACTAAGGTCCATATTCTAGAACTATTCTATTCTAAACTCAAACTGTTTCGAGAATCAAGCATAGATTTTTGCCAGAAATTAAAAACTGAAATTAGTTCTATGCTTGTGTATTGTTTCACGCTTGAGCATACCATGAAGTTATATTTCCCTATAACTTCATGGAGCATACCTAGTTCTGGAATACGGGTTTAATTTAATAGTGTTCGTGACTTCGTGCCGGTAAGCGCCGATAGTCGGCGGTAGCCTGCTTTACACGTGAATGCGCTCTTTATAATAAGTGGGGACGGCTGTGTGTTGCTAAAGTGAATGTGTGCGCTTTGATGGCCAAAGCTTTTAACTATAATTTTATGTATGGTTTAAAATAAGTATTTATACTTTAAGTTTTGTCGAACGAACAAAGTCACTATAAGTGTCCCGTAAAACCTTTCTCAATTAAAATTAAAAGTTCCGGTTATACTTCGTAGTGTTTAATAATAATGGTTCTTAATCTCTGATGTTCTAGGTACGTTTTGCTTAGTGATCATGAACTGATATTGAATTGAGGGTTGTTGGATCAATAGATTTTAAATGTCTTGATTCTTAGATGTTTACCTTTCTGTAGCCGTATAGTTTATAGACGTGGCTCAATTTTTGTGTAGATTAGCTACGCCTAAGCTTTGTGTGTGTCCTTTTCTGTATTCAATGAAAGAATGAGAAAGAGAATGCTAAACCGCATATATTACTGCAGCGGCCGGCAATGTGGGCATTGATAGACGAACGTGATAATAATGGCCCTAATGCCCAATTTCGGCCAAAGTACTTTTTACAAACAATGCGTGGATAGTTATACAAGTTTATTTTATTTCTCCATTGAGCAATGTTCATTATTAACATTGATGTTTTTATTTTGTTTATAAACATTTGTCTGTTGATTTTGGCAACAATAGGTTTTCTATTACGGCTCTTGTTTTCTCTTCAATGTTTGTTAAACAAATTCCAATAAAACAAGAAATATAAATCACGCTTCGCGTGTTACTTTTTTAGTCTGTCCAAGATTGGATCCCATGAAGTTATGATAACATCATGTTGGATTCTGTATCAAACAGTCAAAAACATCTCAACAAACCTCTTTGCACATTGAAATTGTTGATGAGTAAATGTAATAAAACCTCTTTGCATTTTATAACAACAGTTCCAGATTTTCTTGCATGAAAGTGCTAAAAGTAGTAGTATTAAATTCTCTTGTAAATTGCCTTTGTTAACATATATAATGGTTTTTCATATTTATCTCAAATTAGGTTCTATGAATAATGTTTGTGATATTCAGACATATTATTTCAAAATATAAGCGATTTAGAGTTCTCTAACTTTACCGTGATTACTATGCCGTATCTGTGACTGAACCACGTCTATAAGTAACGAATGGTGTAAGTGTCTGTGTAAGGGCTGCTTTACACGTATTCAGGTTGGCATGGTAAGTACAAATTGAATAACTAATGCTGGCACTTCACATGGCATTTGCTCAAATATTTGCGATACTTCATCAAAGTAAAAATACTGTATTACTGGCAAGTATCAACGCTCTCTTCCAGTTCAAATCAAACCTTTTTTTGAGCTTTCACATGTTTCATTTTGTTTCGGCCAATTTACGCAAATATTTTAAAAAACATCATGTGAAGATGAAAACTGTCCCAAAGTTCCCAAAGCGTTGCTGACTTGCGTACCTGATTGTTTAGTCTCGTTTCGGCATGTAGTCGACGGTAAAAATAAAGGTAAAAAAAAAAGATTCAGATGTCCGCCCATATTCTTAGTCGTTCTTCGCCTTCCCCCACTCCATTAAGGAAACTTGGTTCCTCCACTCCACCAAGGAAAGGAAAGGTATTCCATTTCAATGAAGATTTTGAAAATGGAATACAAAAATTACTCGAGTAAGGCTGAGTCGAGTCGAGGAAAATCGGAGGAACGACTAAGGATACCGGTGTCGGTCTTTTTCATGTTTCGATCGAGACAGATATATGCCACGGTTCTTCGAGTCAGCTCTGTTATAGGTCGTGCAACGAGTAATGAGCATTGACCTTCAATGCGCAGTAGTCATTTTTTGGGTCTTTATAGGGAATATGCGAATGTAAACTTGCGCAATCAACCCCACCACTTTCGCCAAGCGCACATTACTCGTTGTGCGACCTATATCTAAAATGTCGGTCCGAATAACGACGTGTGAAGCTGCCCTAATTAAATCCTAGTGACGTACCGAATTGTAACATTCTTGTTTGACTGAGGAACCGACTGTGTGTGTTTAATGATAAGGGTATTGTCGAGATTAATATTTTTCTAAACTTTTTGACGTCACAAAACATTTCTCTTAGTAACCCATTTGTAAGAATTTACTGTTCGTGTTAATGTACTACTTATCGACCTAAACATAGTCTTATTCTGTCTACTTATATATACGGTAATTCGTAAAGTAATTTCAAACAATAACTCATAGTTGTAGATGTTGGTAAATATAGTTTAGATATTTATATCTTGTTGTCAAAGTAGAGATCTTATGAAATGTAGATTACCTTTATACCCTAGTTTATCTTTATCAGAATTCATATTTACAGTTATAGTAACTAGGCAGTTCAAATATAAATCCTTAGATAGATTCGAACATGTAAGTTCGATTATTTAAAGATTTCTTATACCCCCTACGATGATATTCAAATATTTTACACAAAGGTATTGCATACCGTATTCACATTGTAGTCTGGAAAGGCCTTAATCTTCGAATGCACCAAATAATGTAGTTGACGTTTAAATTCAAAGTGTTCATAAAGTGATAGATGAATATTTTTGTATATTTATGTAATGAAACGATTGCGAACTTGCAAAGTTTAATAGATTTATAAATCCTTGAAGCCCAATTCTCGTAATAAAAATAAAGTTCGGATCAAGTTCCGATCTAGGGACGATGTCATAAATGTACCTAATTGTATTTTGCCTCAACTGACGACACAACACGGAAACCGAAATGTGACCGAAACTTGAACGCTTATAAAGAATTGACAATCCTTTCAAAGCTTTTCCGAGAATAGTAGTTAAAATTTAGTCTCTTTCCACTCCTTCCAATGATATCTCTGACGACCTCTGTGGCACGGCGGGCGAAGCTTGGCCTGCAACGCAGGAGGTTGCGGGTTCGATTCCCGCCTCGGAACAAATATTTGTGCGATTGCAGATATTTGTTCAGGGTGTTCTGGGTATTTTCTATGTATAATAAAAAAATATCTATCTATGTAATATGTTGTATTAAGTATATCAGTTATCTAGTACCCATAACACAAGCTCTGCTTAGCTTGGGGCTAGATAATGTTGTGTGAACTGTCCAGCATTATTTATTATTTATTATTTATATATAACACAATCATATTCTAAAGTATCTTCGCCAGGAATGGAATGTAGACTAAATTGTTATGACGAGTATATAAATTTTCTGTCAATTCAGAATACAGTCTCGATTCGGTCAAATTTAAGTGGGTTTAAAATTACGAGGATTGTCTTTCTGCTGCAATTAATTGGTTTAGTGGTACTCGGTTGGTTTAAAATTATGATACTAAATTATAATGATTGAATACTGTGTTTTAGATTGATTTAAAATTTGAGCGTTTTTTGAAGAATCGTCGTACTATCTAGTTAGTATATTATAATAATGTTATATGTATTTTTGATGTATTATCTATTAGCTAAAGCAATATTTTGAGTGCAAGCAGAATTTAATTAGGAAAGGGATGTTGTCTATCTCTAGATTGATTATTCGATTAGTAGTTAAATATTCTACTCAACTGACAGTACAACAAATGTGATTATATAGAAATGTGACTGAAACTTGAAAGTAGAATTATCTCTTTCACTCTCCCCAATTATATATAGCTATCCTACTCTAATCTATGGTTGCAAGAATCGAAAGTAGATAAAATTGATATTACAAGTGAGCAGAATACCAATTTTCAGTCAATTTACAATACAGTCTCGATTTGCTCAACTTTCAGTGTGGTTTTAGAATTGGCCTTCTGATTTCTGCTTTCGCTCAATATATTATTATATCGTTAGAAATTAGTACTTATCTACTTTCCTTTGTTATATTTTTGATGAATCTCGGTATACCTTCAATACTTTATATTATACCTAATTTAGCAAGTACCTAATGATGATGAGTTAAGTTCGTGTTCCGTGTTTTTTAACTATACATTGTGCCTTTTCATTATTATAAGTAGATACCATATTATTAATTACTCCCGGCTGGCAAATCAGTAATAGTTGAACAACGGACCCCTATATGAACTCACAATGTCGTCACTGCTTTGTGTTTCTTTAATGGTTAATTATCAAATTGGTTATCTTCTATCATTCCTACACTAGGCCATCGTAAAGTGCTCTAACTGGGGTACATAATAATTTGTTTACAATTCCTTGAATTTTATCCTTAGAGCGTTGGTCCATCCCATTACCTACTATTGTGTCTCATCCCATTACCTACTATTGTGTCTCAACAATCGACCCGTACGAGTATTTAGTTTTTTAGTCTAATATGTTTAGTCATTAAATATTCTAGAGTACCTAGACTATAATTTATAAGTACGACGATTTTTGAAAATATTTAAATAAATATGTAGATAGACCTTCATTCCACTTGTTATTCTTTCACTTTCTATCTATTAAATATATGTTTTTTTTTATACATTTCTGTTAAATTGTTATTGTAACTAGTAGGTACAAAGTGGCATCTTTGTGTTAAGTTAGTTTGGCTTAAGAAGCGTTAAGTGGCCATTTGTGTTGGTATATGAGGCAATAGTTTAAGTCATTATAATATGTATAGGTTTGACAATTAATCTGTATCAGAAATTCGCATAGAAAAATAAAATGTTTTAGCATATTTTTTGTTTTTGACTGCTCCTATTAGAAAGTAATATTAAGTGTTTTTGTATTTTGCTCAGGTAATTTTGTTAGGAGTTTTTGCGTTTCGGACTAACCTACTCACTAATAAAACGTTGATTAGCCATGTTATGTTGTATTTGTGTTTATTTTAATAGCATTTTTAGTTAGTTTGTTTGTTTAAATATGTATATAACTGAGTAGATAATGTTTATAAATTAGTGCCTGACAACACAATTACTCGAGGTATAGATACTAATATTTATTCTGTGGTATAGATTTATATAAATACTAGCCTACCCTATGGCCAGTGGTATAATAGACTTAAAAATTAACTAGGTATCAACTGGGAGTTTAGATGCAAAGAGATAAAATACCGGTCTAGTATCAGTAGTCCGATTATTTAGTTCAAAGATCGGACTGATGGGACTTTTTCGTCTTAGTAGGTAGTCAGATAACTTGATTTTACTTAAGTGTTGAATTGTTTCGAATTTTAATTCCATTGTGTTTAGTTGTTAGGAACTTACTATATTACCTTCCGCACTATAAAACAATTTTATCATCTAGTAATTTTCACAATTTAATTTCGTATTCATTAATTTGCAAACGCACGTACAATTAGGCATCTAGGAAAGGAACCGCTCGCGTTCCTAGTGGCGACAATTTAATGCCGGAAGACATAGCTATATACGACACGGGACACCAATTATACGGGCACCAGCATAATAGTATTAGTATTACAATGCGAACATGTAATTACCGAATAATTGATCGGGGGAAACTTTTAAGCCGTTCAAGCGTGAAACGTTCAAGCGCTTTCATTTTCTTAGGACGAGGGAATTGTTGTAGATGCACCACTCCGTGGGTGCAGCGGTTTTGCAGTGGTGGTTACACCGTGACGACACTACTCCAGTCGCCACTCGGACCTTACTCGGACATCACGCTCGCAAATAATGTTAATAAACACAACCCCTTATAAGTAAGGTACATTCACTAGTAGAATCCATCATGTTCAAAATGTTGTGTGTGGTTATCATAGCGTGCCTCCTGCTATACGATATCGTTGAAGGAAAAAAACCGAAAAAGTCCAAGCGGCCGAAACCCGAAGAAGAAGATCACGTTCCACAACCAGACGTGGTCTCATATTCCACGTTCGGGTTCAACGACGTCGGTACGTATGAAGGCTTCGTTCCGAGCTCACCGGATTATGCCAGGTTTTTGACCGGTGGTGCTAATGAAGAGTCCGCAACTAAACAACTTCCCTCGAGCTACCCGAGTTCCATAGACTCAACAGGCTACAGTAACAACTTTGGACCCCAATCGTTCGACGGACAATCAATCTCCGTAAGCAATGACGGCAACTCTCAACCCAGTTTTGTGCAATATCCACAGAGTTTGAACGGCTTCTTCAATAACCCTAGTTTTGATACCGATATTGCTCAGTTCAAAAATGCACCAGCGGATGAAATTTATGGATCAAACAAAGAAGAAATTAACGCACCAGTCTATGGCACCAAAATAAGTTCTAAACACAAATTTAAATTCGGTAATCAATTCAACCATACGGATGTTGAGCTAAGCAGCGATAAAAATGAAGATAAGTACAATTTCAATGATGGACAACAACCAACATTTGACGATAATCCCGCTTATAGTAAATTCAGCAACAGCTTTCAAAACATTCCAACGTTTCCATCGACGAGTGCTACAGATTTGGGCAAAACAGATTCAGGCAACAACCAAAATTCTTTCAAATTTCCAAGAGTGGTGGATTTCACTAATATGAAACAGTTCTTTCCTACAGAACTAGACACTTCACAATTTTCATTAGCTTCACCAAGACCTGAAAGCTACGATACTTCTGCAAGTGCACCAGGCAATAACATGTTTGCTAATACGTACAGTGACAATATCAATAATAATAAACCAGCCAGTCCCACGTCAACTTTCAAAGAAATATACGAAAAAGAAACTAAAGACGAAGATACTGAAAAAAATTCAGTAAAATCATATACCTATTCATCCAAAAACAATATTTACAATTACAGTAGTAACACAGACGATAAACCAAATTTATACGAAACAAAACCTAGCACGGAAAGTAAAAAGAAATTGAAAAATAAACCCTGGACTTCGGGGAGCTACAACTTCAAGAAATGGAAAGACCCAAATCCTGTTAATGCTTATGAATATTCAACTAATTTCAGCAATATGAGCTTCAAGTATGGTGTCGATGAACCAAAACAGCCCTTTGGCAGCAGCAGTGGTATCGATGAAGTAGTTCCAGCAAGTAGTAACATTGATTTCACTAAATACCAATTCCCTGAAATGGATTATTCAAAATTCAAAAAGATACCAAGCTATAAAGTTCATGAAGATAATGAATTTGATGCATTTCCTTCATACAAAGAGTCATCCCCATTCAAAGAGAAACCAAGTCAACCAGAGTTTACAACGCACAAACATCTCTTCAGTCCAGAATCTATAGCCTCTTCGTACTGGGGTAATTCGTTAAAACCAGCAGATTTTTCCTCATTTAAAAACCATGCTAATAAGCATCAATTTAATGATGTTAATAATGATGAAGTTGTGAATATCCAGCCAAAACGACCTTATAAATTCAGTTATGGGAAGCCTTACGAAAGTAAACCGAGTGAATGGTCACAGTTCAGCCGTCGACCTTCGAAGAATAGGCCTTGGAACGACTGGACTAAAGAAGTCTCAAACAAATTCAAATCTGAGGAAGATCTACTAGGTCTTAGGAACCACGATACTTCACATCCATCGTACTTGCCTTCACAGTCGAGCAATAACTATGTTTCTGATGAGCAAGATTACAAAAAACTAGTAGACAAATGGAGGCAATCGTATCTGAAATCAAAATACAAAGAGTCATTGCGTGATTACGAGAGCTATGCATCGGAGGCGAAGCCGATGCATGTCCCCGTGCCGAAGCCTTACCCAGTGAGTTAAATTCTACTAATGTAATGTCTAATGTCTTTATTATTGGTAGTTAAGACTGCTTTTCCAAATGCGAGCATATAACTGGCCAGCAAAAAATAAAGATGGAATGCGGATCGGAAAAACCGACGTCTCGCGTCGCGCACTAATTTCCTCGCTTGCTCTTGGTCAGTTAAATGCGCGTCCATGCTTGGGAGAAATCTTGAAACTGAATACACTTACACTAGATCTTTGTAGCTCACATTGTAGAGAGTATCAGATTAAAGTGGTAAAAACGTTTACAGGCAAATATATCTGAAGTTGAATGGTAGAAATCGAGATTCAGAAATGAAATTGAAACTAGTGCTGCAGTTAGTCAGAACGATGGTTTAACGAGTAGTTGGAAATTGATAATTGGGTACGATGACCAACCCTAGTCACGCTAGAGTACCTAGCTGTCTATTGTTCCAGTGAAAGCAAGTCTAAGATGGAACTGTAGGTAGTACTGCTGTCCTTACATATCTAATAGTTATACTATGGGTTTTATGCCTCTTTTGAAACTGTCATTGGTATTTGCCTTACAGTTGCAGCTTTGGTTGTTTTTAAAAGCTTTTAAATAACTTGCAATGTTTGTTTGTATCTTGTTAGGTTGTTTGGTTAAGTAAAATTTTGCAAGCTGAATTTGAACCACCAAAGTGGCCAGTTTGACAAAACGCTAATTTCATATGTAAGGACCTAATAGTAGACTGTCTTTGTTTAAGCTTATTTTGATCAGCACAACACACGGTTCTGATCACTAATTTGATAAATGCTTGTGTTATAAAAATAAATTAAAAAATACTTATTTAGGTTATGGTACCTACCTAAAAAAAAACCTACTATTAGGTACACAAATTTTCAGCAGTAATTTCAATAACATATGTAATTTAAATTGTTGTTTTACATACTTGCATGGCACATTAATTTAATTTAAGCGGAGTGTATTGCTAGGGCTCTTTAGCCCTCTACATGCAAACGAATTTTGCTCCTATTTTCGACATCATCTCACCAAATTCCATCTTTGTACATAATATAATAAATACCTACACTAATATCTAGATTCGTGGTTTGTCAGATTGCTATAAAATGATATGGTTTCCAAATCACACTTTTTTTAGGTAGTGCTGGCCTCTGGTGTCGGAGTTTGTCAAGCCGCCCTCTCACATGACAAGCCATGTCATTGGCTTGGCCTCTGACATGGCTTATCTACTGCTATTAATCAATAAACAGAGCGATGGAAATCCGCACATAACTTAGAAAAGTCATTGGTGCGGAGCCTAGGATCGAACCCGGTATCGTTGGATTCTGAGTTGCACTATTGAACCGTTAGGCTACCATCGCTATACTTTTAATGATGGATCAAGCAGATGGCCCACCTGATGTTATGTGGTACCCTCTGCCTATGAACAGTGCATTACCTCATAGGTCACGTGTCATTGCAATGCGCCCGCCACCCTGAGACATAAAGATGAAAAGTCTCATGTGCCTGTAATTTCACCGGCACCCTTATCCTTCAAACCGGAACACAGCAATGCGAGCACTACTGCTTTGCGGCGGAAATAGGTATGGTGGTAGTACTTCCCCGGACGAACTCTTCTCGAACACTGACTTAGTGTTACTTGCGTCATTTATGGAGTTAATTTTTTAACCCTGGTAGGTGGCACTTAAAGATTCGTATGGAACTCATGTTAGTTTGATTACAATAAAATGGGAAACTGACAAACCACAGTTCGTGACATTATTCTCTAGATTACATTGACTTGAATTCATTGATATCCGAATGAGGTACAAAACTTCCAGCAATGCACTTCTCTAAAAAGGGAGAGTTTACTTGCCTAGGTATGTACGTACTCTACTAAATTCCGCATGGCATGCTAAATGAATCCAAAAAATATATCCTTGTACGTTTTTGCATCAAATTATGTAATTATACTAACAAACAATACTGCAATCACAGACCATATAACTACAATGCATGTATCTATGTAGGTACTTAAACCTAGATTCCTTGCATGTGATAAAACTAATAACCTATCTTCAGTTTCCTACAATCACAACATTGTATGTGTTTTTCGTAGATGAGCCTCAAATTCTGTTTAGGTCGGTTAGTAAACTTTAGATCTACCAGCTTAAATATTGCTTTTGTACTACTAAAACATGTTTCGTATAGAACTAATAAATTAATTAATTGATTTAAGAAATGCCTCTCTTGCTAAACAGTCTCTTTAGAAAGAAGCATGAGAACAGTCTACTATAAACTTACAGATAGAAGTCCCTCATCCGGTAATAGTGCCAGTGCCCCAGCCGTATCCGGTTCGGGTTCCGGTCGCCAAGCCGGTAGCAGTGCCGGTCTTTCGGGAGATCACTGTTCCAATAGAGAAACCAGTACCCTACCCGGTGTACAAAAAGGTCCCTTATCCTATCGAGAAGCTTGTCCCTGTGCCCGTTGAGAAAGAGGTTAGTGGATTACCACTATTGATACGAAATACCAAACTAATCTTATAATCTCATTTATTCCTAATTCCTAGACTAGGATCTAAGTCTACGTAGATTTTATAATGGCTGATCGCATAATGATTTCATCGGATGCCTCGCAATGGCACATTTATTGTTAATTGAACTTGTTGGAGCCTTAGATTGGGTACTTATGTAATGGCTCGACAAACTGGCATACGGCCCGCCTGATGGTAAGCGGTTACCATCGCCAATTGACATCTGCAACACCAGAGGTATTGCCAATGCGCTGCCTGCCCTGAAGGACTCTTTATTTTTTTTGAAGCGGCTCATGTTGTAGTTTAGCGGGAACACCTCAGGAGGGAGCCCATTCCACAACTTGCACCTAAGGGGGAGAAAAGATCTCGTAAAGCGAGCTGTACGAGATACCCACGTGTCGATGATGTGTGGATGAGCCCCCTTGCGTTGTCGAGAAGTGCGATGATAGAACCTGAGATTGAACAGCTCCTCAGAGCACTCCCCATTTTAGAGCCGATAGAACACACAGAGCGAGCCGATGTCTCGGCGCAGGCTCACCGGCTCTAGTGAACTGGAGAGATTGGGGTCGTTGACGATTCTAACGGCTCTTCTCTGTAGGAAGTCAAAGCGAAGCAGCTGGTACTTAGGGGCCCCGTGCCATAGGTCAGAACAGTATCCATGTGCGCCCAAACTTGTGCTTTGTTAAGAAGTAAGCGCTGAGTTGGCGTGAAATACTGTTTTGCACGGTGTTTTACATTCGGTGTAAACATAATTAGCTCCAAGTAGGTGTACGTGCTACTATAATTAAAGATTCTGTAAATACACATACTGCCTGTTGCATGATGATTGATCGTTATCCAGCCCGTTTTATAAAACATACATTCTATTGCGTTCATTTTATTCTATCGTAGTACAGTTATGTTCATAATGCAGTCATACTTCTCAATTCAAGATTGCTTGCAGCGGAGTTATGGTATACAATCCCACTATTACAATTAGCGATAAGACTTGGTTTATTCTCAGCGGCCACCAATATAAGTGCCCCAAGGTTGCCATAAAGTAACTGGGGAGTCGTCGGGAAAAAATTTGGAAGACTTGGGAGGGACAAAGATAAAGAGGGTCCTAAAATTGCATGCCTGATTATATCTCCAAAAGTTATCATTATATGCCTGTTAAAACAATTTTGGTTACAGTCCTTATCAAACGCTCTTCCCTAAGTTTGGTTCCATACTTCTAAGATGCAAGGTTAAAAAGTTAAAGAGGAGACATCATTCAGGAAGATTTAAGCCATCTATAAAATAAAATATGAATTGTTCAGTGGCTGGCTCAGTGCTGTTCATTTTGGTGAAATTACAGGCACATGAGACTTTTCATCTTAATGTCTCAGGGTGGCGGGCGCAGTGCAATGCCACATGGGGCGCGTCCTAGGTGGACGTGACCTATGAGGTAATGCACTGTTCATAGGCAGAGGTTACCGCTTAACATCAGGTGGGCCATCTGCTTGCTCCGCCATTCCAGTAGTATAAAAAAAAAAAAACCTATTCAATGCATACAAGCTCCGGTACGGAGGCCTGCAATGCTCTAAGCATACAAGTGTCTCGTTTTAAAAGGTTACACATAAAAACAAAGGTTTTAAAGGATACACATTCATTAAGAATAGGTAAACTTTTTCTTTTTTTGAACTACGTGTATTACGTACGTGTCTTATTAAACTATGACTTTATTTATGAACGTGACCGTACCAACTTAATGTACAATAAAATATTCGCACACGTATAAAACCTTGCGAAAAATTAGCGTGTACGTATTTTTCAATGATCTTTAACATTTAGGTGGCAGTTCCAGTAGTGAAACCTTACCCAGTTCACGTCCCGTATGTAAGACCTGTGTTTCACCACACGAAGCCTCGAGATGAATATGACTCTGATGTGAGGGATGACGATGATTACTTTCCGAGGCATGAGAGCAAGAAGCAAGTTCAGTACAGGAAGAAAAAACCCAATTATAGGTAAGCCCAAGTTCTATATCTATACAAGCAAATAAAACATGGCAAATTCCTTAATAATTAGTGTGTGACGTCAGCAGCATCCATCGAGCAACGCAGGCCTCCGTACAGCATCAATTAATACTCGGGTATTTCCTATTTATGACAATACGGGATATTATTATAACATAACCACTAGTCAAATTTTAATTACAATTGAATACAAAACAATAAACAAGATTATTGTTAAAATTAAAATATTGCTGTCTAAATTTCAAGAAAGAATGAATGCTATATTGATGGGAATAAAAAAACTGAAAATTTAAATTACTATTTGTGCCGAATTTATTTTGTGACGAGTGTTAGAGACGGGAGTGACTCATAAGTGTGTGGTGAAGTACCTAATTGCAAATAATGAGTAATCATAAAATCATAAAAAAATATGAGAATCCCTATCATATTATTATTAATTGCATGTTATAAAGTAATCGACAGTTCAAAGCACCTCTTTCATAGGTATAAGAAGGACTGCACTATAGATAACGAAATCGACAGAAAAAAATATATTTGCCACAATAACTTTCCCATACAAAAGACATCAACGCGCGCGCTGCGCTAAAATTGGGATGTTGGATGGATGTCCACTAGGAACCTTTATTACAACCGCCGAGGGGATCAAAAAGCAGTTGCTATTCTAGTGTAATCCCTTAGACAAAGTATCATACAGTACTAAAATTATAACTTCCACATGGATCCCCCGGTATGTTAGGGTATTTTTTAACTATTTTAATAGCCTATCTTTGTCGTAGGGGATTTTAAAGGAATAACGAGTACATAAGGGGATCATAGTGGAACATTGAGTGCTGTATGGTCCCCTAGGAGACTGATCTGTACTGAGCTGATCTCCCTAGATCAGCTCAGTACAGATCCTACCATGGTCATGGTTGATTAGAAGTTTCGGTTTACGAGACATTGTTAAGGCGCTATAGGTTCATGAAATGATTTAAAAATATGGTAAAGGTAAATACAAAATTTAACCAATGTTATGAAGTTAACAATTTCATAAAAGTAGACACAGTAGTTGTAGAATACACAATAAAACACAGTACCTAGGTACTCATCAAGTATGTGGCACAATAAAATAAAAATAGTCACAGATTTACGCACGGCGGATACTTATTATTTTCTCAGCGTAGTACCTACATAATCTACAGATCAACAGCCTGTATTCACAAATAGAGCGTTCAATCTAAAGTTGGTTCTAATTTGTATTCCAATTAATTAAAATAACGAAATTATGGTAACGATGACGTATTTGAGGTACATGGGTTGACAACACGTCGCATTATTAGCATTGTTACGGTCCGTGCTGTGCAGCTACGCGTGTCGGCGTCGCACGGAAGGCACTCAAGTTCAAAGACTTATACTTTGTAACAAACGGTTAAGGCGATAAGTATGTTAAAATAGCGAATGGGTGGAGTCTATCAAGAAAACAGTAGCTGCAAGACAGTGACAGCGTTATTACTCACTTGAACCCGGGAAGAGATGAGGTATAGATTTCTGCCGCTCGGAAGTAACTGACGTAAGCAACAAATGATAAAACTTCGTTTAGCTTCTAAAGTAGCAAATAAATAAATAAATTATCTTTAATTAATGTAAGTAATGTGATTAACTACTGAATAGTATAAAAATTTACGCTTAACATTTTCTCTAGGCGATGGAGGGACCTAAAACGGGTTTTAGGAGGGCCAATTTCAGAAAATAAAGCTATCAAGAAAAGTTTCTCCAATTGTGTTTCTAGTCTTATGATCTATTTAGATTACATCCTCAATTAATTATTGTATTAACATCAAGTTTGTAACCTTTACTGTAACTGAGTGAGCATTGTAACGCAACGACTCCAAAATATTAACATAGTGTCGTAAACCACCTAAATAGACCCACTAGATCTGTCTGACTTTTTTTTACCCCTTCTTGGACTCCGATATCTCGACAACCCCCCCCCCCCCCCCCCCCCCGAGCGATATATAGATCATAATCTTACCAACAAATTGTACCAATACTATCTACTCCCCCTACCGAATTTCATGAAGATCGGATTAACGGTACGGATGTTTTCATCCGCCATACATACACACATACATACAAACGCAGATTATTCCATGTTGACTCAGTGAACTCGGAACTCGTTTCGCTCGTTCAATTATATTCTTTTATTGTATTCCAGCACACGAGAGCGGCCTTTGGACCGACCACGGAGGCCATCACGAACTGTATATCATGACCGGAATCGGAGACGGTGGCCTGACCGCCGGCGACCTTCAGGTTTCAACGAACAGCAACTACGACGGCCTATACAACAGTCTTTACCTTACAGATATCGAGACTTCGATGAGGGATATGCCGATGAACGCAGCGAGTCTATTCTTTATTGCAAAAGAACGGGAAATTGTTAGTTTGAATGACGCGGTACTGTTTTTCCTTGTATCAAAGTCACGAGGTATGAATCGATTTGGTAAGAGGACACAGGATATTCAATTATACACAGTAATAGGTACGTGCTGTGAAAACCTCCCCTGTTTGGAGTCTTGCCAACGAGACGAGGATCAATGTAAGTTGTTAGAGATAGCTCATCAAAGGAGAGATTAGGTATTTGATTTCCCAGAAGCATTTTTGTTGCCAGTTGTAGGTAGATACTCATTTTAAAAGTGTATTAGCAGTCTTTAGTGAATCTTACTTTTCAAGGACTTGATCTAATTTCTGTTTTGTTTTACATAGGACTTCATTGTGCCAATGCATTTATAACTATTCTTACCAAATGAAATTTTAATTAGTGTTTCTTAGCTCGTAGTCTAGTATTTTATTATTTTTTGTAAAGATATTTTTGTAAGATTCCTATATAATTAATTTATTGGTTATTCACCAGTAAATTAAAGTAAATAAGGATATGTATTTTATTTTGACTACCACCGTGTTAAACTTTCCCATGATATCATGCCATAGTTTAGTCATGTGTGTGTCAACACATAATGGTTTAGATTAGGTCGGTTGTTCTTTTGTTCATCAATCAGTTAATTTAAATAAATCAAACAAACATAGTGCAATATTGCCAAGTTTAAAAGTAAACAAGCAAAGGCCTGATAGGAAAATCTAAAACAGATTTAATCACTTCGATATGTTTACAACGACGCACAAGAGATCGTCAGTCTCGCTTGGGTGCTCGCTTTTACCGACGTTTCGCTATGCAGAATATAATTATGCTTCCAAGTAGACACAGATATCAACTACAAAGTAATTATACCCGTGAGTTCAAGGATGATCGATTTGAAATAATTTATTTCACAAAATGTTTAGGTCCAGTGTAACAAAGTATCTCGCTCCGAATTACATGCAGGCATCTATGATGATAGAATGATTTCCCTTTATAACAGGGGTGGTCAAATTTTTTAGGCATGCGATGAGCGTAACAAACGTTACGATCATCGTTAGGATGATGTTTGCAAAACTCGGACTTGGGGTACAGGTGAAACGAGCGTATCACGAAAAACTCAGTGTATTGGACGCTGAGAGAGCACCAAATAGTTGTATTTAAGTTACCGGCGAGCGAAGAGAGCTGAGTTCTGTATGAACATAAAAAAATTACTTTGCAGAAAGTGGTGTTCCATTGTAAGATTGCTTTGGTGTGTTCGGCCTTAGAATACCCCCTCCGTCTTCACCCTTGGATGTCGAAAATCTGACTAAGGGATTACACCTGGGGATGGGCAGCAGCATCCACTTGAGTACTCAATACCAATACTGCGAATATCTGCCTGTCAAGCGTGGTGACTATGGAAAATCCCCCCATTGCATTATAGGGGAGGCCTCGTTCATTATTGGAAGTCTAAAGGTTGCTGATGATTAGTAGATTGATCAAAATGCTGGTTATTGTTAAGGTGGATGCTCTCGCTTGTGGTGCGAAATTCAAAAACTTTGTGTGTTTTCCCCATTACAGCTCATCATCACTCACTTTTCGTGAGAACTAGGAGACTAAACACACATATTTTAATTGATAGTATCTCATAAATATCATAAGTTTAGCTACGATACCCCTAAACAAAAAAAACACTGTAAAAATGAGTTTAGTATCGTAGCTAAACTGATGATATTTATTGAGATACCTACTATCAATTAAAACATGTGTGTTATGTCTCCTAGTTCTCGTGAAATCTCCTTTGAAGATGTGTTATGAGCTGATTTGGGCGAAAAACGCCAAAAAATAATAATTTCGCGCCTCAATCGAGAGTGCACAAATCGTAAGGTGGAAAGCCTTCAGTTATTTCTGATTTTGTTTTTGGTGGAACCAGGAACATTCAGAACATCCGGAGTCTAAAAAGAGCTTTGGGGGTCAAATGTAACATGAGCAGAAGCTTTCAGTAGGCGAGTACTTAGAGATACTGCTATTGTACTTAATTATTTAATTATTTTAATAGATACCAGTTATTTTATGCTTCAGGGTCAGTGGTTACCAGTCACGACTTATTTTTGCAGTAAATTGTTTTGATACACTTTGCAACGACGTTTTTTTTAACAAAAAGAACAAGTTAAATGGTGATGTTATGTTGATTCCAACATGTAGTTTAAATCTTTAAAAAGTTTTTGTTAATTGAGTCGTGGTGTGTCCGGCCTAAGAATAGACTCCTCCGTCTCCTCTCGTGGATTTCGTAAAAGAATAAGAATAAGAATAAATTTATTTTGCCAAAAACTAAAAAACGACAACCTATACAAACTTAGAATTACAGATGCAACTTAGATGGTATATATACATTATAGGATTAGGATATTTAAAACCAAACAACAAAAAAAAAGGTAGATAAGTATACAGTTCGAGGAGACCATTACCTCCCGTGCTAGTTAGATACTGTGTTACGGCGAGGTAATGAAAAGCGACTAAGGGATTACCTGGACTAGTAAGTAAGATTCGTTGGTAGGCAGGATTGTTTTCAGGGAGGTGCATCTGCATTATACTTACAATACCTACACTATATTTAGTAAGAAGTAAATTCAAGGCAGCGGTGAGCAGTGTGAACCGTGAAACTTTTGGTGTTTTAAAAGCTAGAACAGCTCAACTCAAAGATCAGGCGTTTATTAGGACAAAAGTTCAATGAGTACAGATAATACATGCGTCCCGCTCTAACAACAGATGAAGCCAGCAATTTCACGCTACTAGTCAACAGATGGCGCTAGCAACTCTACTTTTACTATAGCGCGTCTATTCGTCAACAGATGGCGCAACGAGGATCTAAATTCCCAACCTAAAGTCCCGAACAACAGGTCAGTGTAACAATATAATAAGTTATCAAACAAACATACTTAGATATGGAGGACTTTTTCTGATATCTGGCTTTTCCCCCCTTCTACTTCCCCCAGCATCCATCCACACACCACACATAACGCGAGCGTAGCGTAGTTACCCTCGTATCTCGAAAACTACAGATCGGAGTGAGTTAGCGCTGGAACTAGGTAGGTACTCATGTTCAGGACCCTTGTCACAGAATAAATAATAGTCCCTTGTAAATACCGTTTGTAGGGGTTAGAGGGGTTTCAAAAGGTTGTTGGGGTTTGACAGGGTTTTCAGGGGTTATAGGAATGAGTAGGGGTTTGTTGGGGAATGTTTTACAATTACAGAAGCATACACACACACTTACAGTCAGTCATACACCACGCAAGGCAGAGCAATGTGGCATATTATCGCATGTGGTTATATTTACGGTGGACTAACATTTGTTAGTCGCTTATGATATGCTCATAATATTAGGTATCTAAATAATTTCATTTTAATGTGCCTTTGACCACAAACAAGTCTGATAACCTTATTGTTTTTGATTATTTGTTGATTTTTGTATTAATTATGATAGCTTTAATTGAGCCAGGTAGGACTTTATTCATATTAGATTTTATGGAATAATTATATAATCCAAATTCTCACCAAACCAAATTTATATTTTTTTTTTCACAAAAGCGCTTTCTTTGATGTTTATTATAATACATTCGGGTCGACATCCAACGGTAGTACAGCGCTCAGGGGTAATTATGTAGGTTCCTGTTAGTGAAAGAATTTTCGGAATCAGGTCGATAGTACCGGAGATTAATCCCTACATCCCCAATGGTGATGTGGTACTGTACCGTACTGTGGTGTGTACCAAACTCGCAAAAATTACATTACAGATATCCAGATATGTTGAGGAGTAGGATCTCAGTTCATCCATATCCCAATACTAGTGTCCGCCCGCGGATTCACTCGCGTTTTACCGGGATTAAAGTAGCTTATAGTTCAATCCAGGTCATAATCTATATGTGTATACAAAATTTCAGCGAAATCGGTTCAGCCATCAGATAAATAAATAAATATATAATGCTGGTCAGTACACAACATTCTCTAGCCCCAAGCTAAGCAGAGCTTGTGTTATGGGTACTACATAGATAACTGATATACTTAATACAATACATTACATAGATATATATTTTTGAACGAGCGAAGCGAGTTCTCCGAGTCAACTTGGATGAATCGGCGTTTGTTTGTAAGTATGTATATTTGTCGGAGCATAACTTCCGAACCACTAATCCAATATTCGTGAAATTTGATTGGGAGGTAGATAGTATTGGTACAATTTGTTGGTAAGGTTATAAGGTATATCGGTCGGGGGGTTGTTGAGATATAGGAAACAAGTGGGAGTAAAAAAAAAGCGAGAATATCAGTTCAAATGGGGAGTCATATGAAAGCCCCTAGCTTCGAAATTTCAAAACGATTTTTATAATTTATTAACTTATGTAGTTTATGAGATATTAAAGTAAATCGAAAATGTAAAAAACCAAAACCTCTAGGGTACTTCGACTAATCCTACAACGCTGAAAGGTATAATTGTAGCTTTTATGACACAAATACTGGGAAAAGTCTAAAATTGAAGAATTTCGAAACTTGTGCTCTATAAAACAAGAACAAGTATAACATCCATTGCTGACCTCCCGTTTCTAGGAATTTGGACGACGTTGTAGGTCTAACTTTTCGAACCACACGAACGTATATTTTTTCGAAAGAAGGTAACCAACCTAAATCACTTGTATTCGTGAGGTCTCATTTCGGGGCGAACCACTAGTTTATTAGACATAGAAAATACCCAGAACACCCGTAACAAATATCTGCAGATCGTATAAATATTTATTCCGAGGCAAGAATCGAACCCGCAACCTCCTGCGTCGCAGGCGAACCTTCGCCCGCCACGCCACAGAGGTCGTCAAATGAATTGCTTCGGTTCCCCTTGCCAGCTACACAAAAAGAAGCTACGTACCGTGTTTCAACGCTTCTTCAAATGAAGTTCTGTATATAACGTACATAACATAACACTATACTACAACAGTCACATACATATTCCTAATCCCACACTAGGATTCCCTTTGTCGTGGGTATCAGGAACTACGAGTACCTACTATGGTACCATATCACCCAGACCCGTAACAAATATTTGCAGATCATGCGAACATTTGTCCCGCAGCAGGAATCAAACCAGCAACCTCTTGCATCTCAGCCGGCTACTCGTCCGACGCGCTACAGAGGTCGTTTCATCACATTATAATAATTAAAAAAACAAGTTTCTAGCTAGTCTAGACGATTTTAAAGGTAAAATAGACAGGTCAGAAATCATAGCATCAATACTCGTATATCTAGATTTTTGTTTTCAAAGCAAATAAACCAATGCCATGTCTCGTTTTAAATACAATGTTATTGTTTATTTTGCGAAGAGGCTATCCGGTTTTTTAACCGACTTCAAAAAAAAGGAGGAGGTTCTCAAATCGAGTTTTGTTTTGTGTTTGTTACCTCTTATCTCGTTCATTTATAAATTGTTTTTTTTATTTTACCTTTGTTCCTTTGTACCTTTGTTTTCTTAATAAGCTGGAATCTCATTTCCAATATATGGTGGAAGTTCTTAGCAATTTCTGACAAATTGATCCAGAAGAGTATTTTGACCCTTATTTTTTTCGATATTAATTTAATACAAAATATTTAATAACCAGCTGTGCCCGCGACTTCGTTCGCGAAGTATTCATAATATCTTCTGATCCTTTCAAGATATCAAAATGGAACATAGACGAAAATTTAAGTTAAGAAATCTTCTTTTAAACCCATTTTTTTTTGTTAAAGTCCGTTGACCGGTTTCGGAGCCTATTCGATACAAAATTTCAGACAGACCGACAAAAATTCTAGCATTAAATTTTGGCATTTATTTTGAAATCACAGACAGACACTTCAATTTTGTTTATTATAGCTGTCCACCGCGGTTTCACCTTCGTTGTTCTTATCATACATAATTTCATCAAAATTGGTCTAGTAGTATTAGCGTGAAAGCAAAATTAACAACCAAAACGAGTTCTGCAGCCTGCTGCTTGCCTGGTGGTGGTATTGGAATAATTCCATTATTGAAAATATCGCGCTTTCATGGACGATAACGACACGACAAGATATCGCCGGGAGAGCAACGGGAACGATTGGAATCAAAAAACTGTTTTTGTGTTAATTGCCATTGCATAAAAACTGACAATGCATGTCAAAAAAATTATGGACAGTCTCGTGAGAACGTTTCTGCCTTACAGGAGGGCAATTCTCGTGCTTTAGAGATTAAGTCGAATTTCACATATGTCGAAAAAAGATGGCGAATGTCGAATAAAATCTTAATTTGCTATTCTCGTGATGTCACAAATAGACATAAGTCGACCCAAATCACTCAAATCGAATACGATTTGATGGTTATTGTGACATTTTCGTGACATTTTTTGTAGACATTCATGCTTCGACATTATCTCTAATTTAGAGATAATGTCTACAATCCGAGAATTGCCCTCCTGCTCTGTCTCAAAATCCAGCCTGTATAAAATCGTTGCACGACTTACTGACTGACTGACTGACTATCAACGAAAAGAGCTTTTTTTTTAATTCTACTACTTGGAATGGCGGTTCAAGCAAATGGCCCACCTTATGTTGAGCGGTACCCTCTGCCTATGAACAGTGCATTACCTCATAGGTCACGTCCACCTAGGACGCGCCCAATGTGGCATTGAACTGCGCCCGCCACCCTGAGACATAAAGATGAAAAGTCTCATGTGCCTGTAATTTCACCGGCAACCATTACCCTTCAAACCGGAACGCACCAATGCGAGTCCTACTGCTTTGCGGCAGAAATAGGTATGGTGGTAGTACTTCCGCGGACGAACTCTCTTATAAAAAAGCTCTACTACTACTGAAGTCCTAGAGACCTGAAATTTGATGGGTTCCTTTTGTGGTTTAGAGGTGCAGTTAAAAAGGATTTAACATAATCCAACCCACGAAAGGGTGCAGTGGGGTGATAAAGATTGTATGAAAAAAACTCCACGTTGAAGAGGTCTCGTTTTGTCACTAATTGGATTAAATAACGTCCTACCAATAATAATAAAGGTAGGACTCTACAAATACCTGGTTAAGGTAGATTACGGTTTCTTTAGTTTCACTGGGCTGAAGTTGTTCTTATTCCCAACCGGAGAATATTAGCTGATGATGAGAAGCCAAAGCCTTATGTCCTTGCAGCGACGCAAACACTCACTGGTCAAAATGAGATTCACCGTTTGAAAGAGTTTAGGCAATTTTTTTTTACAAAATCAGGTATATGAAATGGCGCAATTACACCATGTATAGATAATTGGAAGTATGAATGGGCAACGGATGCGTCAGTCACGGGGATGGACCTTGAATTACTGACAATGTACCCGAATCGAATCACAACCTGACGCTCGCGCAATCGACAAAGTGTTAATAGTCACTAACACCTACTGGCATAAAACGGATTCAGTAAGTTCATAGGTTTACTATTCCAAAAGATTTCAATAAAACAAAACATAATCATTATTTAGAGAAAGAATAATACAATACAAACAACTAATACAAGTAGGTAGGTATGTAAAACATTTTAAAAATACAAATTATTAAACAGTTGATCTACCTAAATACCATTGCAAACGATTTAAAGCTAGCTCAACTGATCCAAATCACTACCAGACTGAGATGCAGCCAGGCATTACCACGCTGAATGGCAATACCTACTAATACATTGAGCCAGTTAAGAGCAAGCTTATTATTGTCTCTTATCACTGTTTTTTCTTGGTTACCTTACTCGAGGTATGTAGCTCTAAATATGGATTCGGACGGGAACGTCCCTTTCGCAAAATGTCCCGCATGCTCAAAAAGGCCCGTTCTCGAAATGTCCCTTTCTTAAAAGGGCCCTTTCTTAAAATGTAGCTTTTGACAATATACACAAACACAATCAATATGGCACACCACAACATAGTGAATTAACGGTTGCATTTCCGGCCTATGATAGTCCCGTCCGTCTCCTCCTGTGGGTGTTGTAAAATTTATAAACTAACTTAGTGATTACTCCAGAGAATGGGCAGCAGCACCAATACCACCAACAATGCCTTCATCTATCCGCCTACCACCTTGGTCAATATGTAAAATATCCTCATTGCGTTCGATAATCAGACAAGATGGATGATGCCAGAACAAACTTTTATATAATGTTTTTTTTAATAAAAATAGAAATTAAATTTAAAAAAAAAAAAAAAGAATTTAGGAGCTCGGTTTAGTTTTTTTGACTCATGTTTCTGAATCTGAAATACGTTTTCTATAAAAGTAGGTCTTGCAGTAAGCTCTACCAGCCTCTACTATAATTAAAGTTTTGACACAACCTGTAAGGGATGTCCCATTTCGTACGTTAATTGGCTAAAAAATCTAGTTATTCGTGAGATGGCATTGTCAGCTGGCTTGCATTGAGATGTGAATAAAAAGGCTGCAGAGACCTCGAACAGTTTAGTTAGTGATCGCGGCCCCGTTGAACCGGTCGCTGCCTGACCCAACCGCACTTGCAAGTTCACATGTAAGTTACCACAACAATCAAATCAACCTATACTAGATACCTGTTTTGAGTTCTAGCGACGCGAAGAGCTCAGTAGCTAGTGAAAATTAGTTTTTTTGCAGGATCTGAGATTTTATTTTTATCAAAGGTGTGACAGTTTTTACATAGGATTTTCCATTGAAGGTGAGACAACATATGTAAAAAAGACTATCTTTGAGCAGAGTGGACGTGAAAGGCCTTGATAAATCAATCATTATATAAAATTTACTGATTTTATACCTACCTACCTACCTAGATTACTCATACCTATGTACCTACCTACCTAAATAGGTTACCTCCAAAAAGGAACTTATTTTCTTTGGCCCATATTGTTATTTAGTTCCTTACTTTCTAGATTTTGCTCTAATACAGATAATTTATTGGTAAAATGTTATTTTACAAGTCAAATGGTGAAATTGATAAGGTTCATGTGTACACAATAATTATACTTTAAAACAATTTATGCGTTAATTCAATTCAATTCAATTCAATTAATTTATTTATTTCAGGCAACAGTGAAAAATGAACATTGTACCTTGACAAAGGCCCATAGTAATATATATATTTATAAATTACAACTAACATACAAATACAAAATACAAATGTTTTTATTCGGTAATAAAAGATACTTAATATTAAACTATAGTTGAAAACACCATTTAAGTATAAAGGAATACTTGTGATAGGCGTTTTCGCTCTTCCACATCTCTAAGTATACAATTTTAGGCTTAACATTTAAATAAAAAACGTTGAGAAGAAAAATATAAACAAATTACGAACAAAAATTAAATTAGGGTAGGACTTATTTTTATGGTTCAATGGATGGATGTTCATAATGTTTGTTTGGTCCAAGTAAAAAATTGAAGGTGTAAATATGTTCTCATAAATATTGTAAATAATATCTATATATTTTATATTAAACAGGTAATTTAAATGACTGCTCGTACGAGTGTATAGTTTGTGAGTAAAATATTTTAGTGCTCCTGAAGTGACCAATCTCAAAAGTTTGGGCGACACACCAAATGTATATAAAGTGTAAGTGTATAGTGTGTTTGTATGTGTGTGTGTGTGTGTGTGTGTGTGTGTGTTTGTGTGTGTATGTGTTTGTGTATGTGTGTGCATGTGTTTGTGAGATTGTGTGTGTGATTAAGTTTTAATCTTCTGAGGCACCAGTCTCAAAAGAGTCCGAGCAACAGGAACATAAACTATGTGCGTATAAGTGTGTGTGTGAGTGTGTGTGTTGGTATGCATGGGTGTCTACATGAGAGTGTTATTTGAAATTTGCATTCTGTAGATTGTTTTTAGTACTATGTAAGCCCTTCCATAAGAACTTCAGTGTCGTCGTAACTTCGTCGTAATAACCAATTTGATAGGGTTGTTTTACATTTACAGCTATTAATTGGGTATATATTTAATATTTTATTAATCTTACTATAGAGGTGTATAGATTGGCTTGTATATTGTCGCCTTGCAAATTCTGATTTTACATGTGGTGTATAGGTTACAAGTTCATTTCTTCTTTTTGTCATTATAGTGGGGTCGTATTCAACATACATATAAAGATAAAGATATACTTAAAACGATCACTTAACGTCAATAGAGGGATTTCGTTTCGATAACGCTTCCCTATAGCATCGGTAGTACAAACTTATTTATATTTAACTTATCTTCTACGAAGTCACTGACCGAACTTACTTATTTCCTACTTAACTACTTATGTCCTTTCTTTTAAATATGTATACGATAAAAAGGTAGGGTAGGGGTAGATTAGGTATTAATTTATTTATTTATTTTATTTTAGGAAGACTAACAGTACAAAAAACATCATAAATTATAATATAAAAAAAACCTCGTATCCTAAAAGCATGCAAATAAACTGCTTTCTTTTTGGTCCGGTCACCTCAAATAAGGAAAATTAAGTGGTTTCGATGACCTCATACCTAGTAAAGTTTTATGTGACACAGTGGAATAATCTACCTTTGTACGTACTTACCAGGCATTGTTTACTTATTATGTAGTTTTTTTACATAGCTAGTTACATATATTAGGTACTAAGCCTGTATACTCATCCAAAAAAACTCATTTTCCTAATGCGGGAATAATACATAGTGCTAACTATGTAGGTAGGTAATCTTTTCATTTGGATTAGCTAGTAATAGCGATGCACCTAGGTATACCACTAGACCTAGTAGTATACCTAGTGCATAAATATTAGATACCGTGGTATAGAGCCTACTTACTAAAGCTAATCAAAAAGATTAGCTAACCTAGATATAGTTTAGACTGATAATATACGTTACAGCTACACAAAATGTTCCTTACACTTAGCGGTTACAATAAATAATTGCTTCTAAAAATAAGCTATTCACCCATAAGACCTTGGTGGTAGT
The DNA here is from genome assembly GCA_932527175.1 of Operophtera brumata. Classification (NCBI taxonomy): domain Eukaryota; kingdom Metazoa; phylum Arthropoda; class Insecta; order Lepidoptera; family Geometridae; genus Operophtera; species Operophtera brumata. The sequence goes on along the minus strand of OW052237.1, from coordinate 7,811,624 downwards.
TATAGTAAAAAATACGTGTGACTTGCCACATTCTCTACGTATACGAGTACAACCGGCCCCTATAATAATATATCGAAAGTATTGTTTATGCAAAAAATGGAGCGAAAATTGGGTTTTTTGCATTGAGTTTAATAAAGTGTAAAGCTTGTTTAACTTGGAAAATTAATAAACATTTAACTTTTAGGGTTCCGTACTCAAAGGGTGCCAACGGACCTCTATTACTAAGCTTCCGTTGTCCGTTCGTCTGTCAGCGGGCTGTATCTTATGAACCGTACAAAACAAAACATAACCTACCTATGTGGACAGTTTTCTTTTTTTAGTTTGCGGTAACTATGTGGGGTATAATTTTTTAGAGATCATTAAGAAGGGTAAGACTGTATTTTTATTTTCAAAAGTAATTGAATACAAAGTCCCGAGGCCGATGAAATGAGGTCGTCAAAGTAAGGTTAGGAGCTGCTAATACTATAATTAATGAAAATAAAATATAATATGCTGGCACCTGCTACGAACATTCCCGATGTGAACATGAACTTAGCACCCATGGCTGGTAACTAGCTTAAAATTAAAGTGAGTCCCACCCAATATAATAAACCTTTGGTTTTGCTCGATCTGGATGTATATTTTAAACCATTGTAGGTAAATACTTCAAATAAAAAAATGCAATAACTGAACTGAACAGTTCATATATTTTTTTTATATTTTTTCGAGCGTGAATGTAATTCAAGCGTAAGTAAGGGATTTGCTGTAGCCATTTCTTCATCTTCATAAATCTGGAACCATGTTGTTAAAAAATTCACCTAGTTACTGCATACGTCAAAGTATTCAACTCGTGATGTGAAACTGCATCGTAAAGTTATGAGGCACTATTATCATTAGGCTAAGTATCCCATGAAGACGTAAACTACATTGTTCCTTTTATTCGGGGTTACACAACACAGTGACGGTTCCCATGCATCCGAATACATAACAAGCCTGATCTGCAAAGATAAGGAAGACTCGTTGATACCCAGGCAGCAGTTTCTCAATAATAAGTTCACAATTCATCCGCAAAAACGTGAGCTAGCAATTATTGTGGAGTTCGAAAGATGCTCCGCTTCACAATACTGCTATTATCAAGTTACAACACAGTAGCTGTGATTAGACCGTCTTGTACTACCTATCAAAAGGTCTTGAACTTTGTTCCGATACTTCAGGACTGATAGATTATTTTATGTGCTATTTCTAATCGATACCTTTCGATACATACTTACTCGTCTTAGAACCTTGGTAAAATCAAGAAAGATTCATAAATCTGTGCTTTATTTACCAACAGCCAAATTCCGTCACTTTTTTTAACTCAATAAAGTTCAGGTAATTTAGAAAGTGACAAAATAGCGCTCGCGGAACGAAAAGTAAGTGAAAATCACTAAAAACAATTATTTGCCACATGAAAAATCGACGCATCACAGAATATTTGAACTCGAAGTTGAATATTTCAACTTGAATATAAAGTCTTTGCCGACGTTTAGGTGAAAGAAAATACAAAATTCGTTTAGAAGTTGAATCAAATTTTCAGTCGAAAACAGCTGCATTTTGTTATTTTTTTTCAAATAGTTAATGAACAGGTAGAACAGTTTTGTACGTTCACAGATCAAAAATCAATGAATGACATATTTTTTTCAGCGCATACCATTGACTCCTCTATGAGGAGAAAGCCTCCAAATAAGACCCATCAGCTGCTGTATACGCCTTAAAATAACAGCAGTAACGTAAATAAATGTGTTCTTAAAAATATTTATAATTTTTACAGTTCCAGTATGAGGGCCATCGGTTTCATAATTGCCCTAACAATAGCGGCGAGTTGCAAAGCAGCTACGCCTCAGACGCGGTTTGCGTGGAATGAGGTCGACTACACATGGAAGACGCCAGCAGATAAAGAAAATGCTTTGAAAGATAAGATATTCGTTCCAGCCAACAACCTCCCGCTAGGTTTGGCTCGTTGGAAGAATAAGCTTTTCGTGACAGTTCCAAGATGGAAGAACGGAGTAGCCTCTTCTCTGAACTATGTTGATGTCGACGGAGCTCAAGACCAGCTGCTGAAACCCTATCCGTCATTAGAAGCCAACCTTATACCCGACTCCGCTAAGGAGCTGCCATCAAACAGCTCTATCATTTCAGTGTTCCGAGTGGATGTGGACGCTTGTGACAGACTTTGGGTGATGGACACTGGATTGGCAGATATTTTAGGTAAGAAGTTTTGGGTTCTTCGGTAAAAATAGCATGAACTGAGCCACCCTTGATTTCCCATTACTTTCCATCGCGGGTGGTAGTGGTCAACTTAGTATTCAATAATAAAATGAAAGTAGGCAGCATCGGCCTCCTGAGAATTTTCTTGATCAAATTGCCTGGGATACTAGTTTTAATAAAAACATCTGGAATCTAGATCTTCATTAATAAACATGGCACGCCACAGGCATAGCGTGGAATGCTTGAGCTACCGATATAGCTGGAGGCCAATAACTAGTAAAAGGGTAATAACAATAACAACAAACAATGTAAGAATGTTGTCGAAGTGTAGATACCTAACTACCTACTTATCTCGGCATTGGTATAATAGTAGATTATGCACAATGGGAATAAAGCAGTGTCTTACGTCGCGGGCGGCATATTGAACCCTGAGCGCAACGAGAGACTTTAGAGTTATATAGAGTCCTGAGTGAAGCGAGGGGTTCAAGCTGCCCAAGACGAAGACAGGCTTTATACCAGAGGAGCATAGGTACTCTACTTTTCACACCTTCTGCGAGACAATTAAGATTCACTGAAAAACACTGCACCAAACAACGTCTTTGCAAAAAAAAAAAAAAACTCCGTCTTTTGTTTCACATTCTTTGTGAACGCACCTTTTTCCTTTCGAGTTCTGCTTATGGTAGTCAGTTCTATTTTCGAACAAACCTCTTTACAATGCCATATTGGCATTTTTTTTTCTCAGGATTTAGCCCACGTGTTTCCACACGAATTTGACGTTCCAAATTCAAATCACTTTATTCCCTAGGGAGTTTCATACAACTTTATATCCTGTAAGAGATAATGCTTTACTTTACGTTGAGGTTGCATGATATGTAATTGGACATTGTCGAGCAGGTGGTGTAAAAAATTATAAGTATAGATTCAAACACTCACCTACGAATCACTGAGGAACTCAGATGGAAAGTATAACCAAGTCTGTCCGTTATTATGGATAATCTTTTCATTGTTAGCAAAGAATTGATCGAGCAATACGTCTACATTACTAGTGGAAAGGCCGTGACTTCCGCCGTGTGGAGCTTTTTCCATACAAACATCAATACACGGTGCATGCACCTCTTTAGAGGGTGAATTACAAAATGATACCAATCAAATTTAAGATCTCTAGAACTTACGTTTTAGGCTGTACATTGAGTATAGTCAGTCAGGCATAGTTTTTACTTATATATTGATAAATAATGGAAAACATAGAGATGGTGTTTAAAGTATTTAAGTCAACCTACCTACATAAGGAAAATTACGTAATCGTTTTATGATAAAAGTTTATACGACCACTATATGAGATTATTACAAACACAGCAAAAAATATTGCTTTGGAGTCGGTAAAAATTAATCAAGGTTCACAAAATTCAGTTTTTATCTAAATTGGTTACCACAAAAGTGGTTTATAATCGTAGTCGGACCTCTCGAAATTAGTAGGTACTTACCTATTTTGACTCGCTCTATACAGAGCAGTTGGACCACTGAGATTTTTAAAACAGTATTGTTTATTTAGGTACCACTTAGCTCTCTGGCTGTGAAAGATAGACATACATACACCGGAGTGATAAAATAAGTGTTAAGTTTTTACTTTGGTACGGATCACTACTATACGAGTTATGTAAATCTGTTGTTTTTATAGGTTCACCGAACCAGATTGCTGGGCCATCCATCGCGATATTTGACCTGAACACCGATCAGCTGATCCACCGTTACTTCTTGAAGGTCGATGTTTTGAAAGAGGATACTTTCTTTGCCAATATCGTAAGTAGATACTCATCTTCTAATAGTACGTATCTTTATCATTATTGCCAGATCAAGTATCTACTTAATACTGGCACAGATAAAATAATACTATATACTGGTAATAAACGATAATGGAAGGACAGATCTAATCTCTTCCGAAATTTCAACAGTCTCTACTCCGCCATCAAAGGCCGATTTTAATCTAAACCTCTGCCACTGCCATTCTTGACCAAAGGCTCTCCCAGTTCGATGGAAAAAACAGCTATTAAAATTTAAAACATATCACCACAAAAACATTTTCAATGATAAATAGTTCCAAGTCTCGATATTCTAACTAAGCCACAAAAAAAGTTCTGAGATCTCATGTAGTAAATACAAAGTCAGGCATTCTCAAAGAAACTTCGTTATCTAATCACTTTGAAACACTTTGATCATGTTTCTTTCGGCTATAGCGCTTTGGCTACATTATTTTCGGACAGTCTCTTTAGGCTCTAAAATTGGCTCACGGGCCTGTAAAACACACCTCTAGCTTGTACTATTATTTATTCTGTGCTCTAGCTTACTTATGATACGATGTCAACAAAACTGTGACTGTTATTCAGAGGCTGATCCAGCCTTGAACTCAGTAGGTGTTCAAGGCTATCCACCTACATTTTCCATCATCCAATATCTCTCATACAAGTAAACCGTGTTCCGATACGGTTACACAGTCTGTATGCACAATGATAGTGCTAATTTTTGTTTTCACATTTTTTTATTGAGGCTTTTGTTGTGGTCTTGTTTTGCATTCTTATCCTCAGGGATAATCATTTCTTTCATGACCACTCGCCAGGATCCACCACAGCCGTTGCTGTACGAACTACTCATTTCAGGTAGTCGATGTAAACAAGGATAAATGCGAAGACGGATTCGCCTACATACCCGATCTAGGAGGCTATGGAGTTGTGGTTTACAGCCTGAAGCAAGACGATGCTTGGCGCATCAACCATCACTACTTCCATTTTGACCCGCTCGCTGGTTCGTACAACGTTAGTGGAGTGGTATTCCACTGGACCGACGGAGTCTTCGGACTAGCGCTCTCTGAACCCAGAGATAATGGGTAAGAAACTCTTCCATTTTAGGGACATTATGAGATGATTATGAGACCACGCTATCGCCCAAATGAGCCGGATCCGATAACCTACGTGTGTCTTGCAAAGTCAGCGAAAAGCAGTTCCACTCGATTGATAGAGTAGGTAATCGGTCTAGCTCTCTCAAAGACTATCAGAAAATGCGTAAGTAGCTCTTTGATATAAGAGCTAGAATATGGTTTGATTAATGGAGCATCAAAAACAAAAAACAAACAAATGACAACACACTTCCCACTCGCAGTTCCTACAATGCCAAGTTTTTGTACTAGCACTGGCCAAATCTAGGGAGAAAGCGTCAGTAAGAACTGATTGTGATGAAGCAGTCGATTTTAAATATTGTGATTTAGGCAGCTGTGGCTTATTAGGTTTGTATTGTAGGTATTGTATGAAAAATAGCAAGACTGGCTAACAAAATAAACTGAAAAAAAATATGTCTTTCCAAAAGGCCGGCCCGTGTTATAGGTATCTTGTTTATTATATTGTGTTTGTAAATATTTCAACAGCAACAACAATTTTCTTTGCTTGAACTACGTAAGTACCTATTTCATCAACGAATTTCCAATAATGCCATGCGTTACTCCCTAGTAGGTACATTGCCAACCTTAATTGAATAAACATTGCAAACACGTGAAGTTCAATGGCATATTCAAATAGATTGAGTGAGCGGATTTCGAGATTTTACATATTTACCTACAGACCTTGCCTGTTCGATTTGTGCAGGGTAATAAAATCGACTTGTTTATCATAAATGGTCTAGTAGATAGATTTAGGGCATGCAGCATACCCATAGTGGCTCCTTATTGATCAGTACAGGAAGGTACAAAGTCCCTGTGAATTGAGACAGCTTAGGGTCAATTTATACTAGCGCAGAGTCGAAGCGCATCGAAGCGTCTATACAAAACAAATTCAACCTTAAACTCCACAGCGTTAAGCACATAATGTGTGCGTAACTCTTCTGAGATATTAAAAACGTTGTTTACGCGCAGACGCGCGAATTCCGTCTTTTTAAAATCTCAGAAGTAATGTGTGCGTTACGCTGTGGAATTTAAGGTTGAATTTGTTATGTTCAGTTTTGGATAGACGCTTCGATGCGCTTCGACTTTGCACTACCTAGTATAAATTGACCCTTACGAGTTACACTGACCCCAAAAACAAATATAAGCTTGATTGAAACAATTGAAACGCAGGTCACATTGACGCTTCATTGCAATATACCTAACAAAATATAACTATATCATAGAGCAAATTTATGCTAGATATTATCGCGTGTATTTCCATTGTTAGTTTTAAATTGCGAAATTCTTATGAATAATAAACGTTTGTTTTCGATTGTGACAGATACCGAACAATGTTCTTCCACGCGTTCTCCAGCACCAAAGAGTTCTGTGTATCCACGGAGCTGCTTCAAAACTACAAGCACATCAATAAAGACGAGGCATTCCATGACTTCAAGGTTTGTTCCAACTTTGTACCCATCAAGCGTTCGATTCGCCTACTTGAACATTATTGCAAAATCAGGCAAACATTTAGGTCGTATAGTCATTACCTACCTATAAACCACTCTACTTACGAGCTTCAAGGAATATGTATGCGGACTCATGCTTTGAATCGTAACAACAGTACCAAAGAACGTAGGGCTGGATAATTTTGAATAATTTCAACTGTTTGGAACCACTGAGGTATTTTATAATACCATAATACCTCTATGGTTTGAACCGGTTTTACTGAGCTTGCTATAATCGAAGTATTGGGCTCAACTCTAGTTTTAAGGCCATTAGCTTTCTATGTCATTTTTAATCACTAATTAACCGTTATTATTTTAAGTAGGTTTAGATTATCGAATCATTAATGTTTTCTCCAAACACTACCTGATTTGCTCATTTCGCATTTTACAGCTATTGGGCGACAGAGGGGCGAACACTCAAGCATCGGCCAGCGCCTACGACCCAAATACTCATGTGCTGTTTTACACTCAGGTAAGAACTAAGCTTTTACGTGTCTTTCGAGAAGAATATATCAGTAAATAAGTAGTTTTTCAATTATAATGTAACTATCTACTGTAACTAATGTGCCTACTTATCAACACCAGTGGAAGAGCCTAGCTTCCTACAACACGGGCATCCTAAGTTCGAGCTCAATTCTGAGAACAATCTCGAGTCCACCAAAAAGGAGATTTTTGATGGGAGTTTTTAAATTGGAACTCAATTTAGCTCGTTCTTATACCTATTTGATTTTGGGGCCTTAGCGTGGAAGCTAGTGTTCATTGCTATTATTTTAGTTACCAGTCTATGTCCGTGGTTACCACTGCAATTTAATTTAAAAAAATAAGGCACAGGTGCACTTACCTATTATTGATTAGTTTATTTGAGGCATACTCATTATTTACAGAAATAATAATAGGCACCACACATACAAGTAGGTAGGTTGTCCTTACATACATATATAGACATAGACTCATGCCTTTTTCCCCGAAAGGGTAGGCTGAACCTCAATGGGCTCTTTATTACCGGTAGGTTATCCTTGCCTACACAAAATTGAAAAAATAGACATGTTATTGTTATTATTATTACTAAGAGCCTGTGGTGTCCCACTGCAGGGCAGAGGCTTCCCTTCCTTCTCTCCAGTCATCTCTATTTTGGGCAACTGTGGACCAATCCTTAATTTTCGTGTCTCCATCTTCGCCGCGGTCTGCAACTAGATCGTTTTCCGTTCAGAGGCATCCACTCTGTTTGGCTTTAGCCCATAACCCGTCTGACATGCAGCAAGAGTGGCCCGGCCAATCCCACTTAAATTTACCAGCTTTCTGTCCAACATCCGCGATTTGCGTTTTGTTTGGAGCGCAGTATACTGTTGCGAACGTGGTTCTATCCGTCTGACTCCTAAAATACTGCTCCATGACTCGCTGGTAAACCCCGAGTCCGGACTTTGGTTGATCAGGCGAAGACCAGATCTGTGCGCTGTAGGTGAGGATAGGGAGAATACACACGTCCATAAGCTTCCGTTTCAATGTTAAAGCAAATTTTTTATCAGGTGTTTCATTGCCCAATAACCCTTCCAGGCTTTCTCAGTGCGTAATAGTTGATGTAACTTTGTTTATTATTTATCAACCTAATAATAAAACAAACAATAAACACATAAATAATGTTAAATTAGTTGCAAGAAGTGGGCATGTGCCAATATGATGTTTGACCTTGTCTCGTACTACCCCCTAGATCGATTCCACCATGGGATTCAAAGTCATGAGCCATTTATTTTACATTTCAGGTTAACCGTGATGGCGTCTGCTGCTGGAACACGGACAAGCCGTACACTCCTGAAAATAACCCGCTCATCATCAGTGATCGCAAATACGAGTTTCCCAACGACTTGAAGGTATATTTCTTGAGCATAGGTATATGGTCTGCAAATATTTGCTGGGTGTTATGGTTCCTTGGTATTCGTAGTTCCTGACACCCACGACTTGTTATTTGACTGTTGGGTGTTATGTTAATTCTTTTAAAGAATATCTCAGTAAATCTCAGAGATCCAATCCTAGTTCTCCGAGACACCAATGATTGGATGCTCAGACCAACTTCCTTGGGGACACTGGAACAATGCTGCCATCAGCCCAAAGTGCTGCTCCATTTAAAACGAAGTACCTACGTAACATCTTCATTTGGAAGTCAGTGAAAGTAGACACAATCTAGTAATATCCCCATTACATTTTATAGAATCAAACTAGTATGGGTTATAAGATTTCCATACAAATGATTAAATCACATTGGTATTTGGAAACCACATTATAATTTTTAAGAAACTGGCTAATCGCATGTACATAATTTCATGGAATTTGATGAGATAATATCCAAAATAGAAGCAAACTTCGTTTGTATGCATTTGGGCTGGCTGGGGAAAGGTTAGCAGGTGGACAATGGACAATACACTCGAATGCGCGATGTCAGTGCATATCTATTTTGAATTAGAATCAGTGTTAGGCCTCCGACCCTAGGTCCATTAGATAAATTAAATAACTCCTACATACGAAGCTAGCAGAATGCATTCCTGCAGCTTTTTCTAACATGTTCGTAACATAGAAGCAACCACTGTGTACGTAGAAACACATTTGAGCTACTTACGTACGAAGATTTACTAGCTAGCTAGTAGGAGTTGGGCTAGCTCGTTGAGAGTTGGCACCGCAGTGGGAACTATGGGCTGATTATATGCTTATTTTTGTATATATTTATACATCAAAAACAAGTGTTCCTCATGCACTGCGTTTCTCTCAGCGCTTTTTTAAAACTCTACGAACACCCGACCCGAGTTCATGTTTTCTTCCATAGAACCTAGTACCTACTTCAGGACTTTTAGAGTTTCTATGGAGGCGTGTTTACTGACCAGATACGTGTGTAGACGTGTTTGACGTAGGATATCGGTGTATCCCTGGCATCAGTGTTATTGTGTTGGTAATGTTGCGTACCTATACAGTTTTATGTATACAACATGGTAATCAAACAAGCTTACGGCCCACCTGATGGATAGTAGTTACCATACACTATGAATGTCTGTAACAACGGAGGCATCACACGCTCGTTACCGACTCTTTAAGATAAAACACATTTTTTGAAGAACCCCTAATGTAGTCCCCAGTGAAAACATCGGCAGAGTGATAACACAACTTGAGTGATCAAGGGAGGAAATTCCTCTGGAACCTCGCGGTACATGACCACATTAGCTTCAAAGTGTGAGGTTGACCTGCCGATGGCGAGCAGTAGGATGGTAGAAGGGAGCCCAGTGGCACCACGTAGGAGTGATTGTCTTATTAACTTATTCAATCTATTTCAGATGGACAGCGAGGGTGTTATTTGGGTCCTCTCCGACAAGCTGCCTCGCTTCATGATAGGCGGTCTGAATCCCAACGAGACCAACATCATGATAATCAGCACTGATGCGTTCAGAGCGGTCTCGGGAACCACTTGTGAACCATCACAAGCGGTCCCCGAGATAGACTTATGAAGGAAGATATTGAGAGAGCATTTTTTCCACGCATTGGTCTCAATACATGCGTGGAGCACAAGATTTAACAAACTTTGTAGAGATACTACGAATAATGTTTGATTTTACAAGTTTTCCTATTGTTTATCATTCCGCTTTGGTGGATCAGGTACCTAAATAAATTAATTACCCGTCCGGCATCTCCAGCTCATCTCCGAAACAATACAAAATTAGGCATTGCGGGTTGAAATAATGTAATAAGCAATAGGAATAAAAACCAATACAAATGAGGAAAAATATAGGAATACAAATAAGAATGTACAAATCAGATTGTATTTTAGCTGTTATACGAGTATATTATTATGATTTGAATGAAATAAACTGTTATTTTAAGTAGTTTTTGAAACATTTATTTTACAGTGTTACTTTGAGTTCTAGGTGAAATATCTAGGCAATCTATCTATGTAGATCAGTGGTTTTCAAAGTGGGGGGCGCGCTTTCCAGAGGGGGCGCAGAGACCTTCAAAGGAGGGCGCGGGCCACCTGTGTAGATAAGTACTTTATTTAGAGATAAAGCGGGCTACCCACACAAAACTATGTAGTTCTGCTGCCTAATATGATTTCGACAAAATGGATAAATCATTGTTTTAGGTGAAATATTTCACAATTTACCCCAAAATAGCAGAGAAAGCACTACAGTTGTATTTACCCTTTTCAAGTACTTATTTGTGCGAAAGGCAGAGCCGGTGTATCTGGGCAGTGGGAGGGCGGGGCGCGGAAATATTTTATGGTTGTAAGGGGGCGCGTCCCAAATAAGTTAGGGAACCCCTGATGTACGTAGATGGCCTATTAATAGGACTTTTACGTGTTGAAAGGGCTTTACACAGAACTTCCCTCCTGATTCGCCTTGTTAAAGTATGTACCTACCCTCCTTCCTTCTGCGTTTCTTTACAATATTACCTTTCCTTTCCTTATAGATCCTTTACTTTCTGATTCTGATTGATCGAAAGCCTATGCTTCGTTTAGATGATATTGTACACCCTACAATTTCGATTTTTTGATTGTGATGTGACTGGGTGTAAAGTTAGGTATGAAAAGACCCGTTGCGCGCGCATCCTGTGATTTCTTGTCAGTGGAATTCTTGATCGCTAGGCTTCACTTTCTTACCTAGATTTTAAGATACCAGTGCCGGTAGCCGGTGAATTCGCCATATATTTGTAGTAGGTACCATAAAACGTTCGGTTAAATAAGAATAGAATGATACTAAGTACCTACAACAAAATCCATCCACCCGTTTGGGTGCCACGCGGGAATAATTTATATAAGTAGACATATATAGGTATGAAATCTATGGGTTTTTTTTTGCCATGTACATACCTTCAAATAAAAACACATACCTACGCGAAACACATAGGTACCCGAGCTGACCTGTCTGATGGCCGGGAAGAATGCACCCTGAAACTGGACAGGTAGTTTACTACGTATACCTATAGATAATACTACCATACCATGCCGTGTTATAAGCATGCGTCAGCCGTTCATATTGCTGTGTCGGGGTGTGTGGTGGCGCGCCAGAATGCAATCGGTTATACCTACATGGAGCAAATTACTTCTTTTTTTTTATACTAATGAATGACGGAGCTAGCAGATGGCCCACCTGATGTTAAGCGGTAACCTCTGCCTATGAACAGTGCATTACCTCATAGGACACGTTCACCTAGGATGCACCCTATGTGGCATTGCAATGCGCCTGCCACCCATAGACATACCTATGACTAGATTCACATTAGTAGATTGTGATATGTTGTGGCGCGTGAACCTACTCGCACCAATGTGAATCTAGTCATAGGTGAAGCCGAATTTACATTAGTTACGAAATTAGTGACATGCATGTTGAAATTAGTTTCACGAAAATGGTTTCGGTATTTGCGAAGCCAATTTCGTAAAATAATTAGTGTCGTGAAATCCACAGTATCATAACATCACAGTGACCATGGCACCATCAGCAATTCAGCATTGATGTATTTTCCACACCACAGCGCAGGTACTGTCGCGACACTAGTTTCGCGTCTCGTTCATACGATGACATTAGTTGCATGACACTAGTTTTATCCAAAAATCGCGTGCGACACGTAACTGTTTCAGTGTCTTAAAATCGATGCATGCATTGTAAAACTTGACGTTTACACGTGAAATTGTTGATAAAATGAATGTCACGGAACTGCTTTCATGCCACTAGTTTCGTAATGTAATAATAAACGTAACCGATCGCGTTCTGGCGTGCACACCCCGACACAACAATATGAACCTAGCTTTATAATGTGTTGCACTGCTGATAACTCGTTTAGACGGGGCTTTAAACTCCATTCTACACGGGACCGTGTCATTCACTATCTGTGAGTCGGTCTGGAAACACATCACACAACGCGATGGCGCCTAACTTCAAGACCGAAAAAGTTGGCATTGTCGGAAGGTAAGATAACTTGGTTTTGTATCAGTGAACTTGAATTCGAATGTGTTTTCATTGATTACTTCAATTGAAAGGTCAAACGTATCACATTGAACCGTTATTGAGATATGACTTTGAAGAATTGGTACAAGTACAACGCAAATTGAAATTAAAGGCAAGTTGGTACTGAAAAACTAGCATAACTTATACCCAGGTAGGCTGTAGATTGCTTACCTTTCTTGCATAGAACAGGTTATTTCATCAAAAATATTCAATCCAGTTTAGATACCTATCTATCTTTATGTTGATGTAGCTTACATTTTTTATTTTTTCTAATTAGATATACAACTATGTGTGTGGGTAACTACGTGTGTGTTTTACAAAACCTGATTTTAAATATTGTTTGAACAATGTAATATTAATTCATACTCTCACGATCTTTGTTTCTCAAAACAGTTTGTGTTGTTAGTTAGAAAGTGACAGAATAGCGCTCCCGCAACGAAATGTGAACGATAAACACGAAAAACAGTGTAGATATATTTAATAAATATTCTATGCGTAATCCCACTAGTATCATAAATGCCAAAATTAAGTTTTTTTTTTTTTATACTACTTGGATGACGGAACAAGCAAGAGGCCCACCTGATGTTAAGCGGTAACCTCTGCCTATGAACAGTGCCTTACCTCATAGGTCACGTCCACCTAGGACGCACCCTATGTGGCATTGCACTGCGCCCGCCACCCTGAGACAGATGAAATGTCTCATGGTTGGATGTTTGTTACTCAAGACATTCATGTTAGGCATTTTGATACAAAGGCTGAAAGCGTTTTAGATGACCCGCTCATGCGCGTAATATTTACGTAGTCAGTCACCTTGTGTTATATAAGTATTATCTCACACTACCATTAGATTTTTCCTATTATATAATAATTTGGGTTGGCATCGAAAACAACAACTAGGGTCCTAAGTTCGATTCTCCCACCACAGCAAACCAAATTGTTTATTCCCTTCTTTCTCCGTTATTTATAATCTTGTTGCCACTTGCGTCTTAGGCAGTTAATTTTGTAACCCTAGTTTTTAATCTGAATAAACGCACGCGCATTACAAAACTACTGCACAGTAGAATAAACTAGAGTTAATTATGCTAACCCTGTACTTGTACTATTATTTATTCTGTGACCCGGGTAGATGCAATTGGCAATTACAGAGTTCTTCTTCTATCGTATCAACGGTTTACCTTTTTTTGGTTAAACAATTTTAGAGTAAAATGTAGCCACTTCTACAGCATTGTCTGTGGCTTTGTTAAGGTCCTCCCTTGTGCAGGTGGTGGGACACAAGAAACAGGTGAGCAAGTGAGGCATGGACTGAATGGTAGTCGCATGCAGTCCGGGAGGAATATCGCATTCCCCATTTGCAGAGGTTTTGTCTCAAATTACAGAGTGATTGTGATCGTTACTTCAGGGGTTGTGTGTGGACTCACTTTACAATCAATCGCTATTCTTGTCGTACTGCGCCTTCCGGCTGCATTCACGCAGTTGATTGTTCGAAGCAGTCTATAGGTTTGGGCATTCAATCTCAGGGGCGATCTGTCCTTACCCTGTACCAAAAGGCGTTCTATGAACATCTCGCTGCGTTGTATAAACACATCCTCCGAAGAAAGTGAGTACACGAGATTGCACATAGAAGTCATTGTTAAATTAAGAGTTCTTGGAGTAGGAATGTTACGGAACTCAGTTCACCCCGACCATTATTCTCCAGCACCACATCTCGATAGCATCTATCCGTTTTTTCGCTCTCCCGAAGACTACCGCTCTAACAAAACGTATTTTACTGTATTTTGCTATGTTGTAGGTAACGGTTTTTCCATAATTATCTTCCTCAACTTATCCATGGAAGATATACTCTGTGAAGAGATGGATGAAACACCCCTTCACCTGTTAGATAAGTGTGGATTACTTGTACAAATGCACCATTCAATCTGGGCAAACACATCCTCTGTCTTATGAAGTAGGTAACAGAAATCACCCATAAGAAAATCCTACTGTTTAACGAAAGAAAATTTTTATTTTTAAAGAAACTCATGGCCTCTGTTTTTTAAAGCTGATTACATGGGTTGAGGACTTTTTTTAGCAGTGAACATTTGATGTTGATCATATGACTTCAGGCAACAAGCTCTGCTTAGCTTGGGGCTAGATTATGTTCTGTGAACTGTCCAGCATTATTTATTTATTTATTATGTGTATATGTTTGTTGCCACGGTCTACTATCCGTGTTGACTTTTCATTTACAGTTTTTATGTCGGTGTCGTAGCATGACCCATGATTCCCGTACTTAATCAGCATTTGGTTATTGTAATTTCCACCTGATAGGTATCGTCCTATCAGGTGGATAAGGTAGCCTTTGAGAAAAACCTGAAAGAAGCTGTTTTAGATCATATTCACGGGTACAAATTGAATCAGATGGTCACTCCTGTCACTTTTGTGTTCTCTGAGGCCAAATCTCTCACCGTGTTCAACCGTTGACCACCGTGTTGATGGGCATTTTGAGCGTTTTAATCACCCACTGCAGAAGCTGCCTCTGTTACCTACACCTTCCTCTATTATCTTGCGATAAAAGTCTCCAGTTCTGTCCTTACATTTAGGTTGGCGCTAGGAATGATTAAATTAAGAAAACAAGATTTTTATCTCATGATGTTTGCGTTTTTGATAAATAGTCTTGTTTTCAATAGTTTCTCACTTGCAGATAATGTTATCTCATAAGGCACAGAGGTTAATTTACAACCAAATATTAATTGCTTACTTACGTAATATGTGAAAATATAAATAGAGAGATAAACATGTACCTACCTTCTTATATTAAACAATGCATATGAATAAAATATAAAAAATAAGACAGTTTTTAAGCCAGAATAATATTTAAATTATTTTAAGAATATCGTTCTTAGTTCATTTATTCATAACATTGAGTTAGAATGGCGGCGATGAGCGCACCACTTGTCACGTCTATATTCCACGATGGTGCAACCCACTGTGAAAAGAGGCCCATTGAGGCCTGCCTACCCCCTTCGGGGAAAAAGGAGTGTGTCCATATATAATATGAATATTGAGTTAGTATCCCAAATATGAAATAGAATATTAATAAAGCGCTTTGCTTGCAAATTTAAATTTTAAGTAATTCTGTTTTAAACGTCATCACCACAAATAGTCTTGTGGTAGAAGATGTAACGGGGAAAGTGCAGCACTAGCCTCGATACCCTTGAAGATATTTAAACGTCATCACCACAAATAGGCTTGTGGTAGAAGATGTAACGGGGAAAGTGCAGCACTAGCCTCGATACCCTTGAAGATATTTAAACGTCATCACCACAAATAGTCTTGTGGTAGAAGATGTAACGGGGAAAGTGCAGCACTAGCCTCGATACCCTTGAAGATATTTAAACGTCATCACCACAAATAGGCTTGTGGTAGAAGATGTAACGGGGAAAGTGCAGCACTAGCCTCGATACCCTTGAAGATATTTAAACGTCATCACCACAAATAGTCTTGTGGTAGAAGATGTAACGGGGAAAGTGCAGCACTAGCCTCGATACCCTTGAAGATATTTAAACGTCATCACCACAAATAGTCTTGTGGTAGAAGATGTAACGGGGAAAGTGCAGCACTAGCCTCGATACCCTTGAAGATATTTAAACGTCATCACCACAAATAGGCTTGTGGTAGAAGATGTAACGGGGAAAGTGCAGCACTAGCCTCGATACCCTTGAAGATATTTAAACGTCATCACCACAAATAGTCTTGTGGTAGAAGATGTAACGGGGAAAGTGCAGCACTAGCCTCGATACCCTTGAAGATATTTAAACGTCATCACCACAAATAGTCTTGTGGTAGAAGATGTAACGGGGAAAGTGCAGCACTAGCCTCGATACCCTTGAAGATATTTAAACGTCATCACCACAAATAGGCTTGTGGTAGAAGATGTAACGGGGAAAGTGCAGCACTAGCCTCGATACCCTTGAAGATATTTAAACGTCATCAGCACAAATAGTCTTGTGGTAGAAGATGTAACGGGGAAAGTGCAGCACTAGCCTCGATACCCTTGAAGATATTTAAACGTCATCACCACAAATAGTCTTGTGGTAGAAGATGTAACGGGGAAAGTGCAGCACTAGCCTCGATACCCTTGAAGATATTTAAACGTCATCACCACAAATAGGCTTGTGGTAGAAGATGTAACGGGGAAAGTGCAGCACTAGCCTCGATACCCTTGAAGATATTTAAACGTCATCACCACAAATAGTCTTGTGGTAGAAGATGTAACGGGGAAAGTGCAGCACTAGCCTCGATACCCTTGAAGATATTTAAACGTCATCACCACAAATAGTCTTGTGGTAGAAGATGTAACGGGGAAAGTGCAGCACTAGCCTCGATACCCTTGAAGATATTTAAACGTCATCACCACAAATAGTCTTGTGGTAGAAGATGTAACGGGGAAAGTGCAGCACTAGCCTCGATACCCTTGAAGATATTTAAACGTCATCACCACAAATAGGCTTGTGGTAGAAGATGTAACGGGGAAAGTGCAGCACTAGCCTCGATACCCTTGAAGATATTTAAACGTCATCACCACAAATAGTCTTGTGGTAGAAGATGTAACGGGGAAAGTGCAGCACTAGCCTCGATACCCTTGAAGATATTTAAACGTCATCACCACAAATAGTCTTGTGGTAGAAGATGTAACGGGGAAAGTGCAGCACTAGCCTCGATACCCTTGAAGATATTTAAACGTCATCACCACAAATAGGCTTGTGGTAGAAGATGTAACGGGGAAAGTGCAGCACTAGCCTCGATACCCTTGAAGATATTTAAACGTCATCAGCACAAATAGTCTTGTGGTAGAAGATGTAACGGGGAAAGTGCAGCACTAGCCTCGATACCCTTGAAGATATTTAAACGTCATCACCACAAATAGTCTTGTGGTAGAAGATGTAACGGGGAAAGTGCAGCACTAGCCTCGATACCCTTGAAGATATTTAAACGTCATCACCACAAATAGTCTTGTGGTAGAAGATGTAACGGGGAAAGTGCAGCACTAGCCTCGATACCCTTGAAGATATTTAAACGTCATCACCACAAATAGTCTTGTGGTAGAAGATGTAACGGGGAAAGTGCAGCACTAGCCTCGATACCCTTGAAGATATTTAATTTTAACTTTGAAAATTGTATGCTACATTACACCACCTGACCTGAAATATTCCCTGTAGGTACCTGACACTACATTAACTCTCAGATTCAGCAAGTTGAAGTGCCAATGAGTGACAGGTCATTTATAGCTCTCAGAATCTGATAATCGTTGGGGAATAAAGGTTCTTGAGTACCAACCACAAACCAGACTACGCAGAAGAAAAAGGTTCCTCTCTCGATGGACCAATGACACTATAGAGGTTGCAGGAAGTCAGTGGATGTAGGTGGCGCAAGACCGTTCGTCGTGGCATTCTATGGGGGATGCCTTTTCAATTCAATTCAATTCAATTCAATTCATTTATTTCAGGCATCAGTGAAAAATGCACATTGTACCTAGACAAAGGCCCATAGAAATATATACCTTACAACTAACATACATATATTTATATTTATTTATATTTACTTTAATTAGAACGACAAACAATTATCAATTACACTAATTAAAGGGTATCTACATGAAAATAGGTACATTAAAATTAACACATAATAATTAAATCGAGAATTTAAATACAAAAATCAACCATTCAAAACCAAAGGTCAACTTAAAAATACATAATTCAAACCTAAGGTAGGTAGTCAATAGTTAGGTATATATGGTACGCTATAAATAACAACGTTAAGAGACGGTGCATACACAGTCAATTAATAATAAAGTGAAAAATAATAATGTCAATGTACTAAAATTAAAAACAAAACAAGCATCATACAAAACAACATTAAATAAAAGTAACATAGGTACCTGCTTAAATACAATACAAACTAACTATTCTCACTATAAGCCAGACTCACCATGAGGATCTTCTTCCATCCATCTGCAAACAAATCAATGTCTGGGTTGGCATGCAGTTATATAAAGATAACGTCAGCATATATAGTGGTCGTGATATACCAGCAGTGGACTATAGGCTGATGATGATTATGAGGTAGTAGTAGTAGAGCTTTTTTGTGAAGGAGTTCGTCCGGGGAAGTACTACCACCATACCTATTTATCAATAAAAATTATTATTATTTTTATTATTATTTTTATTTTTTTTTAATTGTATCTCGCAGCATCTCTAGAGTGAATGCGTTTAGTTTTTCCTAGGTAACTTTATTGTTTTTTGTTTTTATATATTAACACGTTTATTTTTTTATTATTTATTATTATTTTATTGTATTTTTATTGTAACTTCACCTCCTCTCACGTTCTTTACAATCCTGTCCATCCAAAGGTTGCCTGGAAGAGATCGCTCTTAGCGATAAGGCCGCCCATTGTATCACCGTGAACTAGTTGTAAGTTAATATAAGTATGCTGTTATTTTATTTTTAAGGTGATTACAATAAAGAGTTTTCTATCTATCTATCTATCTATTTCTGCCGCAAAGCAGTAGTGCTCGCATTGCTGTGTTTCGGTTTGAAGGGTATGGTTGCCGGTGAAATTACAGGCACATGAGTTTTTTCATCTTTATGTCTCAGGGTGGCGGGCGCAGTGCAATGCCACATAGGATGTGTCCTAGGTAGACGTGAGTTATGTGGTAATGCACTGTTCATATAGGCAGAGGGTATTACCGTTTAACGTCAGGTGGGCCATCTGCTTGATCCGCCAAACAAAGTTGTATACAAAAAAAAAGATTATGAGGACCTAGAGTTTTCGTCGATATTCTCCGATAATTTGTATTCAGCAGATAACTTATATGTTTTCAGTGGCCTTATCGGAAGGTCATGGGCGATGCTCTTCGCGTCCGTGGGCTATCAAGTCACAGTGTTCGATATCGTCGCCAAGCAAGTCTCCGATGCTCTTGAAGATATCAAAATCCAACTTGAAACTCTTGAGAAGGATGGTTTGCTGCGAGGTACTCTCAGTGCTAAGGAACAGTTCCAGTGCATCAAAGGTTGGTTCTTTCATCATTATTAGTTGCTGCAAATGTTGGTAAGGAGTCTAAGTATTACCAGCCCAAGTGGAGCAAAGCCGAATTGAAACCTATTGCGTTCCATAAATTAGACACGCAAAACATTGAAAGTAAATAGGTAGGGGCCTTGTGTACCTTTTATCTCGGGTTGTTGAACTCCGTGTTATGCAATGGGTGACAGTACAATAGGTATACGAGTTGCTAATTATAAGTACCTATTCGTAGCTATATAGTTCTTTTCATGAAAGAAGTCTTTTGCCTGGGCCGGTGGTATCGATGCTCGAAGCGAAATTTTATATCTGCTAACCGTTAGTTCCTCAAATGGCCGTGGGACTTCTTCCGTGACTGGACATAGGTATTGTCATCTCACATCACAGTCCACTTAAAATACCTACTTGGGTAGGTACATAAAGCTCAGTATGTACCTAGATACAATTACTTAAGTAGTTCGATACAATATTCTTCAAGGTTTCTCTCGACGACCTTGACTTTTGCGAGCCCATTCCGTCCAATATAGGCCGCATTGCTCTACGTGTCCTATAGGTAGGTACCTAGGTTGTACTAATATATATATTCTATGACCTAGGAACCAAAGATTGGTCGTGCGTGCGTGACATTCAAGAATTGTTAGTAGCTACAGTAAACGTATTACATATATATAAAAGAAAAATAAGTATGGCTTTTTACCTACCCCACGACTAAATGTGTTACGTCGTTGTTCATCTGTTCCTACTTTATTATAGGTAACTATGATCTATCGTGGGTACCTCCGATAAGAGAGATCAAATAAAAAGCTAAGTGTCTGTTGGAACATATGTTGCAATTGCAACCAACAATGAATAGATTCACAAAAATTCATACTTACCAGGACATACAACGCAACAACTACTCTTGATAAACTGATTACAATTCATACTTACCAGGACATACAACGCAACAACTACTCTTGATAAACTGATTACAATTCATACTTACCAGGACATACAACGCAACAACTACTCTTGATAAACTGATTACAATTCATACTTACCAGGACATACAACGCAACAACTACTCTTGATAAACTGATTACAATTCATACTTACCAGGACATACAACGCAACAACTACTCTTGATAAACTGATTACAATTCATACTTACCAGGACATACAACGCAACAACTACTCTTGATAAACTGATTACAATTCATACTTACCAGGACATACAACGCAACAACTACTCTTGATAAACTGATTACAATTCATACTTACCAGGACATACAACGCAACAACTACTCTTGATAAACTGATTACAATTCATACTTACCAGGACATACAACGCAACAACTACTCTTGATAAACTGATTACAATTCATACTTACCAGGACATACAACGCAACAACTACTCTTGATAAACTGATTACAATTCATACTTACCAGGACATACAACGCAACAACTACTCTTGATAAACTGATTACAATTCATACTTACCAGGACATACAACGCAACAACTACTCTTGATAAACTGATTACAATTCAAAGCACTCATCTGTTCTATATCACATTGTTTTTATCAAACCCTCCATGTAATTAATTACACGGAACGTTTTGGTAAGGAATGCAATTCATAGTTTATTAATTCATGCAAAAATTCAAGTACCTACTTTAATCATACAAAATCAAATTAAATTAAAATTAAATTATTTGTATCCAAAACACTGAGACAATATACTTAACTAAGTAAATAAGTAGAACTAAAGTATAAAGTAACTACCTAGGTTACTTACTAAACAACATTATTGGTGTCAGGTAATCAGATGGATGCTGCTGCCCATCTGCCCATCCTATGTATTAGGCACCTTAGTTAACTTTTACGGAATCCACGGGAAGAGACGAAGGGGTATGTTCTCAGGCCAGACACACCACAACTGAAACTCTGACATCATAATAGTACATTATGGTACAAGTGTGTAATGTTGGTGATTACCGCTGAGGCGTCATTGAGACCCGAGCCGGGGAGCCGAGGACGGTAATCATCAATAAACACCTGTATCATACGACATTTTTCAACACACTTGTAAAGAAAATAATAGTAAAACAGAAATACACACTCTGTGTAAATGTTCAACTGTCTCTATAACTCACTAGTGAATAATAGCAATGAAAAAGTCACAGTTTGATCACAGGTGTCATTATGTACCTTATTGCGGTGAAATTAGAGCCACTTTAAGAGCAAGTGTGTTGAAAAGTTATTTTTCTATCTACTTATCTATTAAGTATGATCAACACTTTCAGGATCCGTGGACTTGGCGACAGCGGTGAAAGACGCGATATTCGTGCAGGAATGTGTGCCAGAAGACCTCAACCTGAAGAAGAAGGTGTTCCAGAATCTGGACGCCGTGGTGGGAGACAACACCATCCTCTCCAGCTCCACGAGCACCACGCTACCTTCCTTGTTCTCTGAGAACCTTAAACACAAGTCACAGGTACTACTCTATGTCACCGGCTCTTAATAGGTCACCCTGTGTTGGGCTTTTGGTATGGTGGCCCTAAAAGAGCCTGGTGGTTGGAAATGGTAAAGGAAGTAGTGTGGTGAAATGATTCAGTGCGTCTGGCAGAGGCTCCAGTTCTGTTCGATTTTCTGGTTCTAGGACATAAGTTTTTTTTTTTTTTTTTTTTTAATATTGCTGGACAATTCTCACATCATTATCTAGCCCAAAGCTAAGCAGAGCTTGTGTTATGAGTACTAGATAACTGATATACTTAATACAATATATTACATACATAGATATTTTTATTATACATAGAAAATACCGAATTGTTCCGAGGCAAAAATCGAACCCGCAACCTCCTACGTCGCAGGCGAACCTTCACTCGCCACGCCACAAAAGTCGTCAATGATAATGTTTTCTTTGAACGGTAGGAAACTACTTAGGAGTTGAATTCTGTAAAAGTTGCTGTTTCTACTGGTGCAGTAGGTAAGCACCTAGAAGGTCTAGTATTATTTATCGAAGCCTAGAAGCCAAAAGTAATATTGATGCCTTTGAATTTTGTAGACTTTATACTGTTACTTTGTGAGATCCGAGGATGTCACCCCTTTTTTTTATTTCGTTACTAATAAACTATTTGACGACCTCTGTGGCGCGTCGGGCGCAGGTTCGCCTGCGACGCAGGAGGTTGCGGGTTCGATTCCCGCCTCGGAACAAATATTTGTGCAATCGCAGATATTTGTTCAGGGTGTTGTGGGTATCTATCTATACTAATCTACACTAATATTATAAAGAGGAAAGATTTGTATTTATGTGTGTGTGTGTGTGTATGTTTGTAATGAATAAACTCAAAAACTACACTGCCGATTTCAAAAATTCTTTCACCATTGGAAAGCTTCAATCACCCTGAGTGACATAGGCTACCAGGGGGGGGATAGGAGGGGAGGGGGCTATTTTTCATCCTGAAACTACCGGTGTGAAGCCGGGACGAGTCGCTAGTGTATAATAAAAATTATCTATCTATGTAATATATTGTATTATGTTACCAGTTATCTAGTACCGATAACACAAGCTCTGCTTAGCTTAGGGCTAGATAATGTGTGAACTGTCCAGCATTATTTATTAATTATTATTTGCAGGTGATCGTTTCCCACCCAGTGAATCCCCCCTACTACGTGCCTCTAGTTGAGATCGTGCCCGCGCCCTGGACCAAGCCTGAAGTGGCCAAGAAGACCCGGGAGATCATGCTGGAGATCGGACAGGAGCCAGTTTCACTGTCAAGAGAGATTGACGGCTTTGTCCTCAACCGTATTCAGTTAGTATCTATAACCTGAAATATTCCCAAAACCTAATGGCTCAAACGGGTCTTCATTATGCCACGCATCCACAAAAGAAATAAGTGAGTACCACCTACACATGTGAACTCACTATGGATTTGGGTCACATCATCACGAAAAGCCAAACCCCCCCATTCCCTTTAAACGTGCAACACGAACGTGCAACGTGAAACACGTTGCAATCTTAGCATTAGCGTAATAGTATACCTACGAGCGCGGCTGGCCAACTTGGTTGACGTAGTCAACCTTACCTCATCGAGTAACAAGATGATACCACTTTGGTTCAGGCAACCCTGTCTTTTAGGAATAATATTACCACCTCAAAGTGGTCCTATCTTGTCACTCGATGAGGTAAGTTTGACTACAGTCCGCGCTTGGAAAACAAGTCAACTAGTCACTTCAACTAGTCCGAAACTTTTGTGGCTAGTTTGACCAAGGTTACACTAATTAACTAAGTAGGTACATCCGATACGATTGGGACACGCAGGTAACATGGTTGGTAGAGGAAATGCGCTATGTCCGGCCAAAGAAAATAACCCTCTAATAGATGCTGGATGGACACTTGGAGGTTGTAAATATGACTAAGGGATTACACCAGGGTAAGAGTAGTGGCATCCACCTGAATAGGTACTTAGCACCAATACTGCGATCTCCAAACTGCCTGCGTGGTGATTATGGGAAATTCCCCTGTTGCGTTCTATAGGGGAGGCCTCGTCCAGTTGTTGGACATCTATGGGTTGTTGATGTTATGATATCTGTGGCGCGGCGGGCGAAGATTTGCCTGCGACGCAGCAGGTTGCAGGTTTGATTCCCGCCTCGGAACAAATATTTGTGCAATCTGCAGATATTTGTTTAGGGTGTTTTGGTTTTTTTCTATGTAGGTATAATAAAAAAAAAAACTATGTCATGTATTGTAAGTAGGTAGGTATATCAGATATCTAGTACCCATAACACAAGCTCTGCTTAGCTTGGGGCTAGGTAATGTTGTGTGAACTGTCCAGTATTATTTATTATTATTATATTTATTTTCAGATACGCTATCCTGAACGAAGTGTGGCGCCTAGTAGACTCCGGCATCGTGAACGTGGCCGACATCGACACCGTCATCTCCGAGGGTCTCGGCATGCGCTACGCCTTCCTCGGCTCCTTGGAGACCGCGCACTTGAACGCCGAGGGCATGAAGAGCTATATCGAGAGGTGATTATGAGCTCCATAGATCGACATCGACACCGTCATCTCCGAGGGTCTCGGCATGCGCTACGCCTTCCTCGGCTCCTTGGAGACCGCGCACTTGAACGCCGAGGGCAATTACCTACCTAAGGCCCGTTATATCAATAGCCGTTTACCTAATAACTTGTATAGGTATCCTACTATTATTTATTCTGTGCCTATAAGATTCTAAGGCCTGTATTCTAGAACTAAATTCAAACTGAATCGAGACTCTAGCAAAGATTTGTTGACAGATTTCAATGTATGTATACCTAAAACTGTCGCCTGAGTCTCGTTTCTATTCACACTTGAGCATAGTTTTGGAATATGGGCATCTAAGCCGGCTACTCGCCCGCTTCTCTAATTTTTATAGCATTTTTTATTTCGATTTTGTTCTAATCAAGTTCCAATTGTCAATTCCAGATACGGGGAGACAATCCACAGCGTGAGCAAGACCATGGGAGATATCCCGCGCATGACCCAGAGCCCCAGCGCGGAGACGATCTGCAACCAGCTGAACACCATGGTGCCCCTGGACAGGCTGCCGGAGCGGCGCGCGTGGCGAGACGCCTGCCTCACCAGGCTAGCTATGCTCAAGAAAGAAATGAACAAAACTTACAAGAAGTAAAAACGACACATCGGAGGAAATAATGGTTTACTTACGCCGAGATAAATAGATCTAGCACGCACTAGCATTGACCCTGTCACTTTCACACACATGTCTAATATCGCGTGCTAGAGAGGGACAGAGACAATGCTAAGCATTAGTACATTTATCTCAGCCTTAGTTTCAAGAAGAAGTGCGAATATCGGTCTTTGATCCAAAGTATAGCTAAGCGTTTCTTACATTTATCTTTGTATAACCCGACGGTGATTTACACCGACCCGTTCTTTCACCCGATCTGGTGCTGACTGACAACGACCGCTTTTCGCGCTCTATTTGAAATTATGTAGCTTACCTCAACATAATTATTGATATGTCCGAAAAAAAATAAAAAAGTAAACTTCGTTTTGTTTTGTATTCCTTTGTATTTATTTTTAAGCCAGATTATAAATAAAGTTTTTTCAAGAATATTTATTTATGTACCTACTTATTTACGAGTGCCGTGGAGTGTCCGGTGTTTTGTATCGTCAGCCCATAGAAGTCCATTGCTGGACATATAAGGCCTCTCCCATAGAATGTGTGAAATAATAGTGTGTAAGCCCGACTCGCACTTGGCTGGTTCTCTAACAGAAATTGACAAGAGTATTATTTCCGTATGTACCTAGGTACTTAATTCTGATACAAAGGCATCCTGTGTTAGTTATGTATTCTAATAAGAATACATAACAAGATACAAGATATTTATTCAGAATACCTACATCTACTTACTTACCAAGTTTCAAGAGCTATGCTGTTGAAACTTGGTAAGTAAGTAGGTACCTAGATGTATTCTGTGAACCGCATTAAGATTTTCACACAAAAATAGAAAAAAACAAAAAAAAAATGTGGTTCCCCATACTTAGAACTGAAACTCAAAAAAAAAAACATCAAACCCGTACGGGGTATATGGATAGGTCTTCAAAAATGATATTGAGGTTTCTAATACTTATAATTTTTTTCTAAACTTATAGTTTGCGCGAGAGACACTTCCAAAGTGTAAGAATGTGTCCCCCCCGTAACTTCTAAAATAAGAGAATGATAAACTAAAAAAATAATATGATGTAGGTAGGTACATTACCATGTAAACTTCCAACGAAAATTGATTTGAACGAGATCAACAACTAGTTTTTTTTTAATACACTATTATTAAAACATCGATCAAAGTTACAACGAACTACAAGAACTTTCATATTACGGAACTCTTCATGGGCGAGTCCAACTCGCATTTGGCCGCTTTTTCTTGAATCATGACTCATCATGTCGTCGGGGGCTCGGTAGACTCGTTTGAAACTTATCCCAAAACATCAAGTGTAAATAAAAATGTTTTTAAGTTCGCAATATTCTTCAAGTCGGATAGAGTAGTAATTCTAATGTAACTTGGAACGATTCGAAAAGATATGTAACTTACCTTTATGCAAGATAAAAATGTGAACACATGGGTTCTATAAAACAATAACGACATATTCTAATAAAAAAAAGTAAGTTCGATTTGGCTCGACTGATGGCGCTGACTCAACTGTGGTTGTCAAAATTAACAAATGCAATAACTGTGCGGTGTACGCCTAGCTATGCTTTTACTATTTAGTTCGTAAACGTTATACGAACGATTTGTTTGTTTTGTGTGATAATAACAAAATACCACGAAAATAGATCTCTACGTTGTTGACGTTGCCATTTCATTTTATTTTGACGGTTAAGTAAAGTACAGCATCTATTTTCAAAACTTTAGGCATGATTTGAAACGGCCGTGAAAACCCCTCATTCAAATCTTTTTAATGAGGGGTTTCACGGCCGTTTAACATCATGTTTATAGCCTTGAAAATAGATGGCACCAGCTCTGTACAAGCTAAAGAAGCTCTGTCAAAATAAAGTGAAATGTCAACGTCAACAACGTATTGATATATTTTCGTGATATTCACACAAAAGCACAGACAATGCTTAATTGTTATTTTGACAAGTATACTTGAGTCAGCGCCATCTATCGAGCCAAATCCAACTACTTTTTTTTTTCGTTAGTGAAAATCTCTCATTCGGATTTTGAAGTTTTCATGTTTGACTGACGGCAACACTGTAGGTTGGTCATGTCCACAGACAATCAGATTTAATTTACTGTCATGCATAGAGAATTTGTTTATAGACTGTCATGCATGTCATGATGTCAACTTCAACTTCTAAAGACATATATTTACGATCTTTCATTCACAAAATATTGTATTTACCTATTTTTATCACAATTTCATAAAATTTGCAGATAAAATGGATACGCACGTGATGCTTTAAAGTGTTAAAATAACAAAATAAATGCAACGGCTGTGTAAAGATTTAATTTTGATATTTTTTTTATGATCTCATGCATGACAAAAGGCCTTGCAGAACGCATAGATTTACGGACAATTTTACAAATGTGTTGTTTTGTTGTTAGATGATGGATCCAAGAATGTGTAGAAAAATCAGTAGTAGTGAAAGTCTTCCAGATGGTGAAGATGTGGAGTTTGAGATATCGAACATCATCGCGCCGCAGGAGAGCGAAGACAATTTCATGCTCAACGGCAGCCTCGACCCGCAGTCCGTCTCCTGGCTAGATGATGATCAAATCGAAGACCTAGATCTCAATTTAGACCACACAAATCTATGCTTTCATAGAGTCGATAGTGCTGATATAATTTACAGAAGCAAGAAGAAAAAATGCAAAATGGTAGGGAAGTATGTGATGGGCGATGTACTGGGTGAAGGATCGTACGGTAAAGTTAAAGAAATGCTCGACTCGGAGTCCCTGAGTAGGAGAGCTGTTAAAATACTTAAAAAGAGAAAATTAAGAAGAATACCAAATGGTGAACAGAATGTTCAAAGAGAGATACAGTTACTGCGGATACTGAGACACAAAAATGTGATAGAACTAGTCGATGTTATGTATAATGATGAAAAACAGAAAATGTATCTTGTTATGGAGTTCTGTGTTGGAGTCCTACAGGTATGTGCATATACTTTATGTAAAAATATACAAAACCAAACATCTTTCCTCTTAAAAAAATCAATCTACCCACTTTACATAAAAGAACCACAAAAAACATTTGATCAACCTTTAGATCAACATCTAGTAACTTCTATAGAAAAAGAAATAGGTAACTACGTCCTAATAATCCACTCAAAGATAAGTTTATGTATTCTGTTTGAATAGCAAAGCTAGATTCCTTAGCAAGATTAGTTATTGTGTACTTATCTGAAGGTCAAAGTGGTATTATCAAGCTATTAATGAGACTATTTTTATGTCTATTCAACTGCAATTATTTAATATTTTCTGCCTTAGCATCAAGCCACTCCATTGCATGGATTCCCTGGGTTTTTTGTTAACTGTTAACCCAGGTTAACTTGATGTCTCACACGTATAGTGTAAGTTGTCCTGCTGTCATCCTGTACAATCTTGTGTCACCATCTCAAAATGTATGTGATGAGACGTGAGCCCACTACATTGAGTGGAGTCTCCATTCGATGTAGTGGGCTCCCTTATTCACCACTGGCCTAGCTGAATCTTAACATTACTTATTTCTGACTACAATCCACCTAGATATAACTTTGCCTTTGTGCATGTTTTATTTCTTTTGCTAGTATTCTGGTCAAGCTTATACTCAATTACAAGTATAGGACTAGCTAACTAATAAAAATAACAACACAACGAAATTTTCCAGTTTTTTGTTAGAATAAGTGACCTAACATGTGATGTTACGCATTAACCCCTGCATATTACAACAACAAAACTTCATCATCATCAGCCTGTAGGCCAATATCTTATAGGTCACATCTATCCAGGACCCTGTGACATTGAACGGCATCCACCACAGTGAGACATACAGATGAAAGTCTCATGTCCCTGTAATTTCACCAGCACCATACACTTCAAACCGGAACATAGATATGCGAGCATTACTGCTTTGCAGCAGAAATACAGTATGGTAGTAATACACTAAGCTGCTAGATATTGTACAACTCTAAATATAAAAGAAGATGTCTACCACCAATGGAGTGTCTTCGGAGTGCAGCTATGAGAGCGCAAATGTACCAGTGTAAAGGTGTTGTACAGCTCGATGTGGGTCTGTTTCAGATCATGTTGTCTGCGCAAACATCAGACTCAGCCATCATGCTCTACCAGTCCATATAAGGGCTGGTTCAATAAATTTGATGAGTAACTTAGAAGAGCGACCAATGGAACTGGCACAGTCGTCAAACGACAAAAGTTCCGAAAAAAAATAGATATAAAAAAACTCTAAATATTCATTTTCTAGGACATGTTAGAGTCCAGTTCCGGGAAGAAGTTCCCTCAGCGGCAATCCCATGACTACTTCACTCAACTGCTGGATGGATTGGAGTACCTACACAGCCAGGGTGTGATCCACAAGGATATAAAACCGGGAAACTTGCTACTTACACTGGATCAGACGTTGAAGATAACGGACTTTGGTGTTGCTGAGGTAAAGAGTGTTAACTTACATCATTTGAGCTGTGTTGGCCAAGTGGGCTTCCTATTGTAATTAAGATTGTGGGCTCTAATCATCCTCGGTATGTGGATGAATGGTATTGTCCACCCTATGTGCATTACCACATGCTCAAAACGGCATCTACCAACCCATGGTGGATTAAATCCCGTTCACTTTCATAGAAAGCAGTTCCCAGCAGTGGTAACTTTTTGGGTTTGATTATTAAAGAGTATTAATACTGTTTTCCGTGGTCCAGTTAACTGTACCACTGTTAATAGAAAACAAAGCCTAGTCCGGCTAACTGTACGACTGTTAATTTTGTTTAAACGTGGTCCGGTCAACTGTACTACCCAACTGCACCAAGGAAAACAAACGTCTGGAATAAACATGCTATTTTAATATATTTTTATAAACAAAACCAACTTAAAAGCTTACACATGCTAATTTTATGTTTCTAAGTAGCATCTGCTCTAAAGTAATATGTGTAGTAGTATGTCTTTTGTGCTACTACATAGCATGTGTATTCCAGCTTAATAGAGCTTTGAAAGAGTTAGGAGAATACCTAGTGTATGCTGTTGTTGTCATATATATCATAAATCTCACTCTTTTACGGCCACTTCGATCCGCTTGTGGAAGTCTCTTCCAGTAGCAGCACAGAATATATATAATAGTACAAGGTAGAAGTCCGGAAAGCCGCTTCCATAGGAGTCTTCAAGTCGAAACTGTACCTATACTTTTTACCATTGCAAAATTTCCAACAAAATTGAGCGCATAAAATATGTTATTTATTTAATTATTTTTATATATAATATTATATTAGGTATTTATATAGATGGTTATTTGGAGTAGGTATTTAATTTAACAATGTTAATCATTTCATCTCAACCTATAATGATTCACTATAGCACTACCACCCACTCAACATTAAGCCAGCTGTACACATTGGGCCAAGGTGTTGGGCCAAAATGATGCATCCCCAAGGTTGCTGTTTACACATTGGCTTACTGATCATTCTGCATTGGCGCTTCGATGAAAGATGGACGTAGAAGTTCTTGCAGCCGCGGCTATTTCTTTATACAATGCGTTTAATTATTACGTACATGTGCACCAAAGTAGAGTGACTAAAAAGGAAATGGTGCAAAAGAGTAACAACGAACTGAACAACACGCCAACGTGTGAACGCGCCAAGATCCTTTGATGTGTGCACAAAAAACCGACACTATTCGGTTGGCTTGCCAATATTGGCGCCAACTAGACCAATTACCTTAGCATACCGCCAAGTAGCTCTCTACTCATTGGCCCAACACCTTGACCCAATGTGTACAGCCGGCTTAACACAAAGGTTAGCTGGAAGAAAATGCTAATTAGCATTAAGTTCGCCTATGTACTGCTTTTTTGTCTTATGCAATAATACATTTTCTATCTATCTGTAAATGGAAATAGGTACTTTAGCGGAGCACAAAATTCATAGCTTCTAAATAAGACATGATACATGTTCTCAAGATTCATATGTTAGCATTCCGTATGGTTGCAAGGCCATCTTATTGGAATACTAAACGTAAACCATTCCAAACAAAACCAGCAGCTGTGTTTCCGACCTTATAATAACACTTATTATTGTTTCCAGGCCTTAGATATGTTTTCTCCAGAAGACACATGCTACACTGGACAAGGCTCCCCCGCCTTCCAGCCGCCCGAAATAGCAAATGGTGCTGAAAAATTCTCCGGGATCAAAGTGGATATATGGAGCAGTGGAGTCACGTTGTGAGTAGACTGTTTATTCTGTGGTAGACCTCTGATAACCTTATTATGCTCCCAGTTCTACTGTTACTCAAGCCTCCTATTCCTACACCATAAACTCCGGCCCAACTCCTATTTCTTCACCATAAACTCCGGCCCACCCGGCTTGTGTAGCTTTTATAACCCCTTGCACAAATCCGATCGTGCTCACTGAGAGTCTACGGCACATCGTAGTTTTACGATGTGCTGTCGATACATGTGCGCCAGGGAAAGCGTCCGTCTGCCTTAATGCCATCCAGAGGAAGAGGATCGCCTCCTTTATGTCCAGAGTTGACTCGTGTCATAATGCTATCATCCTGAGTCTGGCGGATAGACTGATGCAGACGAGTGTGTACCGACGCTGGGTGGAGATTGCCACCTAAGTAGCTTCCGAGCTACGTCAATTTTATAGTTTTATTTTATTGTATTGACCTGTGTTTTAGATTTTTTGGTAATGTACTATCGATCATATTGTGTCTGAAATAAAGAATTATTTATTTATTTAAAACGACCCCCTGCGCCCCTAACTCCCCCTATTAAGGAAGTGAGTCTCTACGAGACTATGAGAATTATGAGCCTCTACGAGCTATTCTAAGAGTCAAATATTGCATATACTTAATCTTCATGATCATATATTTTTTTAAGTTCTGTATGTTTTCCGAAGATAATAAAATATAATAATAAATAAATAAATATTCCTGTTTTTTCAACCAAAGCTGGACCGATTAATTGTATTTTTAATTTATTAGTATAAAAGATATATATGTTGATTTGTTTAATTAATGTATGAAAATAACAAAACATGGCATTATAGGTATACATAGATTGTATGGTACAAAAATATTTTTTCACTCTAGTGCTTGGACGAAAAATCTACCCCCCTCGGTGTTATTATCCAGCGAAAAAACAGGGGAGAACGTTTGTATGGACTAAACATCGCCCGTGTTGGTGAATGGATTTTAAATAAATAAATTACTAAATACCAGCTACCTCAGTAAAACAACAACATTATCTTGTGTAACGTAACATTGTTGCACTAAGCTTAGAAATAACTCAATGGAATTTAACTGGTATGATGCAGTATCTAAAGTGCCCTGAGTCACGCGTGAGGTGATTTAAATGAGTCAATAAATGGGTAAAAATTTGGCTTGTGGTGAAATTGACCTTTTTAATTGATTTCAATGCTATTACATACAATTTACATTCAATGCTAGTAAGTATGATGTCATAGCTCATAGTCCATCATGATTGTTGATTTACGTGTAGCAGGATTATAAATAGAAATGACAATTCCTCAAAATTATGCACCTACTGTAATGCTATTTATGTATCGAAGCAGAAGCACCGAAGACAATTTAAAAAAAAAACTTTGTAAAGGAAAATTCAATAGTTGATTATAGATTTGATAGTTGTGAAACAAAATACAAAATGTTAAACATGCAGGCAGATGGAATGCATGACCAAGATGAAAGCAGTGACACAAAGAACACACAAACGTTATGAATTTTTAGGTACATAAATTGAGTTCATTGATTTGTCTCCACAGATACAATATGACGACAGGCCGGTATCCGTTCGAAGGCGACAACGTGTACCGCCTGCTAGAGGCGATAGGACGCGGCGAGCCGGCCCCTCCGCCGCCCGCGCTGGGGCCCACGCTCGGGGCTCTGCTCACGCACATGCTGCAGCGAGACCCGGGGCTCAGGCCCACTGTGCACGAGATCAGGAGGCACTCGTGAGTACCACACACAGTCAGTACCGCCTGCTAGAGGCGATAGGGCGTGGCGAGCCGGCGCCTCCGCCGCCCGCGCTGGGGCCTACGCTCGGGGCTCTGCTCACGCACATGCTGCAGCGAGACCCGGGGTTCAGGCCCACTGTGCACGAGATCAGGAGGCACTCGTGAGTACCACACACAGTCAGTATCGCCTGCTAGAGGCGATAGGACGCGGCGAGCCGGCCCCTCCGCCGCCCGCGCTGGGGCCCACGCTCGGGGCTCTGCTCACGCACATGCTGCAGCGAGACCCGGGGCTAAGGTCCACTGTGCACGAGATCAGGAGGCACTCGTGAGTACCACACACAGTCAGTACCGCCTGCTAGAGGCGCTAAAAAGTTTTGTTACGAAGATATTGAAAACGTTTTAGCATTAATTAGCATACGATCATAACGTTGTATAATTTTTCGAGTAACAACTGTAATCCTATTAACATCGATACGAAGCCTGAGTGGGCAAGCTTAGCTGGATAACACTGTCATAAAATAGATAGTAATAATAGTAGTGCATAGAAACGTAACTCCTATATAAATTCCTCGTGCCGACAAATTATATACCCCTTGCATGCCCCTAGCTCCGACACAGCGTGATGCCTCAGACAATACGAGAGGTATGTCTAGGTCTAGGTATCACCAAAAGTTGCCTGAGTAGTTTATCATTGCTTGAAATACCAATTGATACCCCGTGACAACTTAACTGAGTTCTATGATATTTTGTGCACATAGATTATGAACTTGATTATGAGCTTTTTTACTGGTATAAAGCGAGAGTATACTAAGTACTACTTCGTCTGACGTCAAGGCTGTTGGTTGACCCCGTGCGTAATGCACACAAAGCTAGGGTTATACATTAATGTATGGTATGAACAGTTTTATATTTTTAAGAACATTTTTACAAGGAAATTACTGTTACCACACTTATAATATGTAAAATGTATATAGTATAATGCCGAATGATTTTCTTAACCTCCCAAATATTTCGATTGTTGAATCTGATTATGTAGGTATTGCAAAATGCGAAACCTAAAGATAGACAAATGGGTGTAAAGCAAGTTTTTTTCTTTAAAATATTTCGTCTTAACTGCATTGTGCGCGAGATGTAGACACTATATCATGTTGCCAAAACCAAATCTTGTGCTTGTGCGAGAGTTTCACTTCTATCGGGTGTCATTGTTCTCGGAATATGAACTCATAACCTTGAACGGAATGTCTGAATTGAGCGATACGATATAAAATTACTTTGTTTACTAGCTGAGTAATGATAATAGCTGGCCGATGAATATTAATTAGGTCAGTGATTTGTGATGAGCTACTTTGTAATAAACATGTTGTTTCAGTACTAAATAAACATCCATCCATTAAGAAAACATTAAATTATATCCATTCAGATTTCAGCTTTATTTTCACTTATCTAAGGCGCATTTAGCCATAACATGATGTACGTAGGTCTATAAAAAAGGAGAACATTTTATAGTGTCTGCTTTGCTTCTAAAAATCATCCAAAACGAATACTTAGAAGTAGGTTATTTCTTTATTATTTATTTATTTATAATACACAGGCAGCTCTCGGAGCTGTATATCTTAGTCCTTATCGAGTTATATGGAAGATATTGTTATTCTTTGTATAAGTTCGCCCATTGTACCTCTGATGTTAAACTTGAAGCCTCATTCTGTAGCTAATGGTAGTGTATTTTAATTATACCTAACAAAGTAAGTACTCATTTAGAAATAAACATATGTACGGATTGTCACCTAGGACTAGGACGCGCCCTATGTAGCATTGCACTGCGCCCGCCACCCGGAGACATAAAGATGAAAAGTCTCATGTGCCTGCAATTTCACCAGCACCCATACCCTTAAAACCGGAACACAGCAATGCGAGCACTACTGCTTTGCGGCAGAAATATGGAGGTAGTACTTCCGCGGACCAACTCTTTCACAAAAAAGCTCTACTACTAATAAAGTACTACTACTACTACTTTTGAAGTGTTCGTTTGTTGTTTTTCAGCTGGGTCCAATCCAGACCACCCCTCGAGTCCGGCGACAGGGTGGTGAGCCCGCGCTCGCGGCGCTCGGACGAGCAGCACAACTCCACCGTGATCCCGTACCTGGTGGAGCGGCACTATGCGTCCGCGCAGGAATACTTCACGGAGCGAGACTTGAGGCATGGTTAGTATCATCATCATCAGCCCCTCGAGTCCGGCGACAGGGTGGTGAGCCCGCGCTCGCGGCGCTCGGACGAGCAGCACAAATCCACCGTGATCCCGTACCTGGTGGAGCGGCACTATGCGTCCGCGCAGGAATACTTCACGGAGCGAGACTTGAGGCATGGTTAGTATCATCATCATCAGCCCCTCGAGTCCGACGACAGGGTGGTGAGCCCGCGCTCGCGGCGCTCGGACGAGCAGCACAAATCCACCGTGATCCCGTACCTGGTGGAGCGGCACTATGCGTCCGCGCAGGAATACTTCACGGAGCGAGACTTGAGGCATGGTTAGTATCATCATCATCATCAGCCCCTCGAGTCCGGCGACAGGGTGGTGAGGTCACGTCCACCTAGGACGCACCCTATGTAGCATTGCACTGCGCCCGCTACCCTGAGACATAAAGATGAAGTCTCTTGTGCCTGTGATTTCACCGGCAACCAATACCCTTCAAACCGGAACACAGCAAGCACTGCTTTGCGGCAGAAATATGTATGGTAGAAGTACTTCCCCGGACAAGTTCTTTCATTAAACGCTCTACTACTACTCTTATTTTGCGGCTAGCTATGTTAAATTTATCTGTGAACCAATAAGAAGCTCTCTTCGCTTCCAAAATCACTAAATACATAATGATCCAATGTTCTCAACTGTCCAAGTACTTGCTGTTTGGGGTTGTGTAAAAACAAGTATTTTGGAATAACTAAAGTACAGTTCCTTCATTGTTTTGTACATAAATTGTTTTTCCCGCCCACAAGTCTAATATGTTCACAACTCAATGATTTATCAGCCATTAATACCTAACATGTTTTCCTCTTATCGGTTAAATAGGTGCATTGTTTATTTTGCATTATTCTTGAGAATAATGCTGCGTCCACATTAAGGTGGATGCTCTCGCTTTAGGAGCGTTTGTTTTTGTGTTTTTTGCTCATTACAGCTCATGAACACTTCTTCAGATAGCGAAAGTTGATTTCGCGAGACCTAGGAGACTTAACACACATGTTTTTATTGATAGTATCTCATAAATATCATCAGTTAAGCTACGATACCTCTAAAAAAGACACTGTAAAAATGTGTTTAGGGGGGTCGTAGCTAAACTGATAATATTTATGAGATACTATCAATAAAACATGTGTGTTAAGTCTCCTAGGTCTCGCGAAATCAACCTTCGCTATCTGAAGAAGTGTTCATGAGCTGTAATGAGCAAAAAACACAAGTTAGCTGTGAATGTACTTCGATGATATTACAGTTTTTTTTCTGTTCATTAACATTCGTAGCTAAGCTAATGATGTTTATGAGATATTATCAATCAAAGCATTTGTGTTGGGTCCACTAGTTTCCGCAAAAATCCAGCAAAAAGATTTGATGAGCTGTGATCAGCTAAACACAATAAAATTAGAATTTGGCGCCACTTGTATAACGTTCCACCTTAATTCACTATTGTAGGAAGATTCAAACCTTGACTTTGAGTTGGCTTCAACTGTTCATTCCTATCTTTGGTTTGAATACAAAACAGCCCCGATAACATATTTCCTTACTAAACATTTCTATGACCTTCGGTTTTATTGTATTTATTTGATTTATTTATTTTTTGACCCAATTATCTCCTCCATATTGAGAAACAATCGAATCTAGCCAAGAAAAAATATTGTCCTGTCGTGTTTTTGGTAGTGATCCCTCGGAATCATAATGTTGTATAATGTTGTTTTGACAACCTCTGTGGCGCGGCGGGCGACGGTTTGCCTGTGACGCAGGAGGTTGCGGGTTCAATTCCCGCCTCGGAACAAGTATTTGTGCGATCTGCATATATTTGTTCAGGGTGTTCTGGTTGTTTTCTATGTATAATAAAAAATATCTATTTAATGTTTTGTATTAAGTATATCAGTTATCTTGTACCCATAACACAAGCTCTGCTTAGCTTGGGGCTAGATAATGTTGTGTGAACTGTCCAGCATTATTTATTTATTTGTATCTATGCGTATCTATGCAAATTTTACAAGCTTTTATTTATCTTGCAATATTTGTACGATGTTCGGGTCAAACATGCAACTGAATTTTAAAGCAGTTATCCTCAACCGGTTGAGATGAAATTTTGCCAAGTTCCAATGACAATACAATATTATAGTGACAGCGAGCTGATCTGATGATGGAGACGGAAGGTGGACATCGAAACTCCTCGATGGATAATAGTAGACTGGCCGTGTTTAGGCTCATTTCTATCAGCACACGGTTCCAATCACTAACTGTGTAAAAAATATATTGAAATATAATAAAAAAAAAAAAAAAAGAGACTGGACGAGGCATCCCCATAGAACACAATATGAGGATTTACCATAATCACCACGCATGGTAGGAAGCATTAGGAAATGTTAATCAAATTCGTAGACGATTAGAAATGCACCTTGCCTTGCTTAGAAAAGTATCATGAAACTTTTACAGAAACTCAAGAGGTGTCACCTGGTAACGTGAAGGCTCGCGTATTGAGTTAGGTTCGTTGCATGAGAGTGACCCCTCTTAACCATGAAGTGCTTGTACGGGCCGTGATACAGGCATACTAGTCACTGGCAAGCCAAGCCAGCATGCCAGATACAGGCATTCTGTGTCAATGCCTGTAGCTGGTATGCCAGTTTCTAGTAAAGCTTAGTGAAGTCATATAAGTCCTCGCTTCTCTGCAGGGGAAAAAATATGAAACGGCTTGCGATCTCCTAGCTTGCTAAGTACTAGCATTCAAGCTTCTAGCAGAACCGCGTTACACATGCTCGCATTTACCAGTATCTGGCATGCTTTTGTGTGAGCTACAGGCATGTGGAAACAGGCTTGCATTTAGACAAACATTGTTTCCGAAAACGATGCGGAATCTAACGTACCGTTTGGCCAAGACAAGAACCAGTGACATGACGAGCGAACGAACTGTAGAATGAACTATTCATTTTCAATTTCCGTTTACCACCTCCATCATCAGATCAGCTCGCTGTCACCATAATATTGTATTGTCATCGGAACTGACACTTGTAAGTGGTTAAAAATTAAGTAGCAAGATTTGTCCCACACAGACAGACTGACAGACAGAAAAGAAAGTTAAATAGGAACATGGAACACTCTTCCCGCTATTTTCGAAAAGAGATGTTCTCTACTTTTATTTTATTTCATTTCCTAGTGTTTTTTGAGTTATTTTGTGTAATTTTAGTGGCATTTTAACTAATGTAGCTCGTCTCTATAGCACAAGTGTAGTGAAATGAAATGGAAGTGAATTGCGTGACTTTTCAAATTGGTGGAAATTGACTACCAAAGTTTTTTGTAAAACGGCCACCAGTTTACTAAAACATGACTTGACTGTGACTTTAACGACTTGGAAGGATTGTAACGTTGCAAATTATTGAACAATAATACTTGAAAATGGCAATGCACAAGCCGTGCGACGCCAATTATAAAGAAAAAAATAGGAACATGTAAAATAATGCTAATTTTGGACTTTTAAACAGTAGTTAGTTACTAACAAACTGGTATTTATGATTCTTATATTTACTGTTTGAGCGTGCCATGTGTCTAAAGCTAAACGCTCACATATGCGGGCCGGATCGCAACGGGTGCGAGGAGCATTGTCAGTTCCAATGCTAATGTATTCCAATCGGATTGTTGTGTACGCGAATTCATGTATGCCGGACGCCCTGAGTCAAGCAATTAAGGTGGTTGCTTTCGCTTGTGGCACGAAATTATTATGTTTTCGTGTTTTTTGCTCATTACAGCTCATCAACACTTGTTCAGATACCGAATACTAATTTGCCGGTAATTATATGACCTAACACACAAGTTTTAATTTAAGTATCACATAAATATGATCCGTCGTCTGTCTTTCCTGAAAACTATAATCTGGGTCTCTTCTAGAGTGAATAGGTGCCTTCTAGATCTTTGTGCTCCATCTTCGGCCGCATCGTCACTTACCGACAGGTGAGATCGCGGTCAAACAAAGGTCTATCATTGTTAAAAAAAAAAAAAAAAAAACTTATATTACGATTACGATTCTTACGATTTCTTACGATTGTGCTTCAATGTTTTTTTTTTTTTTTTTTGTTTCAAGCTCATTCACAGGCTAACTAATGATATTTATGTGATACTATGAATTAAAACTTGTGTGTTAGGTCATATAATTACCGGAAAATTAGTATTTGCTATCTGAACGAGTGTTGATGAGCTGTGATGAGCATAAAACACGAAAAAATATGATTTTCGCGCCACAAGCGAAAGCAGTCACGGACGTACGGTGTAGTGTATCCAGGATTTTTGTATGGAAATTGAGGTTCTCGAAGCGTAGTTGGGCGCAGTTCGAGTTTCTATACAGGAATCCGTGCTACACCATAAGTCCATGTCAATTGCTTGTTAAATACTTGGGCGAGATAAATTGAGATAATCGAGGAAATTGATATTCTCAGTGTTTTTGATTTTTCTTTCTTTGGCTTTGATGGTTTGTTGCAGTGTGACGCGCCCTGACCCACGCTACTAAGTGAACGCTTAGCATAGTGATTCATCTATTAATTTGGGTTTTATATTTTCAGCAGAACTGGGCGATGGCGGGTCCCGCACCATGTCGACCGCAGAGTTATCTGACGCGGAGTCGTCTCAACGCAAACGACGCTGGCACTCGTCGTGCGGCCGCC
This sequence comes from Operophtera brumata, assembly GCA_932527175.1. NCBI lineage: Eukaryota > Metazoa > Arthropoda > Insecta > Lepidoptera > Geometridae > Operophtera > Operophtera brumata. Next base: position 7,771,403 of record OW052237.1, on the reverse strand, counting down.
TGCCCTCGTGTCGACTCACGTGATACTATACGATAGTGTTGAATATGCCCGTAATTATAAATCGAACTCAAGCCTGAGCGAAATCTCGAGAGCACCAAAAAAAAAATTTGAAATTGGAATGCAGTTAAGATCGTATCAGAAATGAGTCCGATTTATTAAAGGCCATAGAGCCCGATGAAGGTAACTTGAGACCTCGTTTCTTTTGAAAGGCAAACGTAAACGGTGTGAAGTTCATTTGAAAAAAAAAACGTGTCAATTGAATTCTGACAAAGAATTAATAGTCACTATGAGACTGATATCGAAAATGAGCTTTATATCGTAACTATTAGGTTCACAATCTTGTATGCGACGTCGGCCGTGTCTTGAGACGAACTGACACTCATCATCAGCCAATGTCGTGGACTTGGGCCTACTCTCGCCGAGCGAGACTGAAACACGGGACGCTATAGATAGCAAAGCGAGCCTCAAGTTAAACTCGCCGGGCCCAGGGCAACTTGTTAGCACATTTTATACAAAATCACCATGTTTTATAGCCAGCCCAAACACTACCAACCATTTTCAAGATGCAAGATTTTTACAACGTTCCTTTGTTATAAAAACATTCGTGAACCTATATAATTCATTTAAAAAAAAAACGTTTTTTCACATACGGTGTATATCGGTGTAGACACCGACAGTTTCGACTTGATTTTGAGAGTCTTTTTCAAGGTGAGTTTTAAGATCAGTTTACCTTACCATACACCTTTTATTTAAAACACGATTTCAAACACAAATCTTATATTTTATTTCTCCTGTTGACAGACACACTGAAAAACCATAGCAACAGCAAAGCCAAAACGTACTCTTTTTTTTATATAAACATAACCTAGCAAAAAGGTCTATCGTGTCGCTAACAGTGAGGGAACGCCACGCACTCCACTGAAAGTCGAAACCTGTCGGTGCCTACACCGATACGGTACGTGAAAAATTACGTTTTTATAAAATGAAGTAACTTTATGTTATTTATCTTGGATCAAAATATTGAAAATGTCAGTAACCCAGAAATGTTATTTTTGTATGTATTTAACGCACCGGTCACACAACCTTTCATCTTAATCTAATCAGAGGATATTTGTATGAATATCCCACATACAAATATAATGGTACAGTTATCGGCTGTTGTAATCGCACAACCTGTATTAGACAGAGATGGTTTGCCTTAATGCGTTGTCTCGCATGTTAACCTATCGCACGTTGTCTTGACGAAATAATATGATGCGTCAGGCGAATAACTTAACTGTGTTCATAAAATGAACATTAAAACTTTGCCTTCACGATGTGCCATTGCAAAAGCTGTACTGTGTTTTATTTTTGTCTCATTTAATTGAATTTATTAATGTTGTCAACATGTTTAACCCCCCGCTTTTAATTATCTATATTTATAAATGGCAAATGTCTGTCTGTCGGTCTGTCTACACTTATAACTCGAGTTGTATAGGTTGGATTTAAACGTGGATTTCAACGCCGTGTAAAGTATTTTTCGAGGAAGGTTTTTGTGTATAAAACGTCTTTGCAAGTTCCACGCGGGTGGAGTCGCGTGCACATAATAGTTTGCTATAAATCTCTACAAGGTGTCCCAAAACGTATGCAATTACGAACGAGTGATTATTATAGTTTATTATTTTTTCAAGTGTGTGTTTATTTTGTTTACATTTAAATTTGAGGTGATTATTTCCACGAAAATTAACAAGTCGAAAAATAAACGGATAAGTGCGCAGCGAGACTGATGCCCTGGAGGCTTCCGTGCTGTAAAAGCGTATTGAAACATTTTCCTACAAACTACACCATCCCATTCTAGGAGCAAAAAAGTCAAAATTCCTCTAGGAGCAAAAAATACAAAATTCGTCTGTCTGTCATTCTGTCAATACCCTTTTTCTCAAGAGCGACTAAAGATATCAACTTTAAATGTATGCCAAAGACAAATGTCGATGAGTTATAGTGGAGTTATAGTCGTCAAAAAATTAAGCTTCTAATTCAATGCAGAATGTAATTTTTTTTTTATAGAACTCGCGATAATAAAAACCTTTAATAACCTCACAATTCGGAAATTTGGTGTGCAAAGAGGCTTCCCGACACATAAAACAAATAGTGTTTCGTCTAAAAAACCCTCATTGCACACCAAATTGGCTTTGGATTTTGTTGGTATTTGGTGTATGGATAAATGCGGGAAGGATGGCGAGGGTTGGAGGGGGGGGGGGGGGGGGGGGGGTCATCCCGACATTTTATATTACAGATTCTGTCCGTTCAAAAAATCATGAAGTTCTATTACACCTGGAGTCTCGCGTTACGTAAAAGTAACGCTGCGAATTTGGCGATTTATGGATGTATTTGGTGGTATGTATGAGGCGAGGCGCGACGGGGGATATCTCCGCATGTCGTTGCGCTATTGGTTCGTCGTCGTACGCAACTGTACCCATGCGCAGACTCATCCCCGCCAGTTCTTTTTATGCGACCTACTATAGCGGTTTCGCAATATGTTACGGCTCAACTAGTTCACTCGTTCACTCGCTGGCTCATTATAGACTTTGGATACACGCTTTCGGAATTGCATACATTCTGTGGCACCCTGTAGGTATGTAGTTTTATAAAGATGTTGTATTATCGTTATTAGTATTGCTTTTGTTTTTAATAGGAATGTGTTTTTAAATTCCTATCAGTGTAATGACAATTATGAATGAAAATGTATGATTGCATGATCCGTACGAATCTCTTGCATAGCTACAATAATTAATTTTGTTACCAATACATAATGTTGTAAATTAAATCATTTTGAACGGATTTATCGCGTTTTTTATTTATTTTTGTTATTCTCGATGTTTTTGATGTTTTACATATAAGTAAAATACGCGAAAAATCTGTTTTAAATTATTTAATTTACAATGTTTAAATAACAGTGGGGAGACACACTGCTTATTTATCTCGCTAGGTGGCGCATTATCGCTGGTGTTGTTGCACTGTCAAAAGTGTCAAATATCACTGGATAATTTTAGTTTAAAAAAAAACATCGTTGTATAAAAAAATGGACATTAAAAAATAGTCTGGTATAAAACATATATCTCTGTGTAGTGTAGTATATTTCAGTGTAAAAATAAAGGTACACACCGTTTCCCTTCTGATGAGAAAAAGACAAGACCACTGTCAAGCACCAGCGATGGTGGCGCCATCTGAAATTAGTTTTGCCTGTGGCTCCCCATTGCAAAAAGCCACGTTTCGCGAAATAAAATGTTGCAAATTATGCGAGCAAAGTCTACCAAAAAATATGGAGTATTTATGAATTCGGCTTTAGTTTGAGTTATTTTATAGGTGGTTGGTTGGTGATGAAATTTTGATAAATTATGTAAGTATGAAATTTTGATGTATAGTATTTTTGATTACTGTTAGGGTAGGTGCATGTTCGCCACAATATATTACGGACACTGATCGGGTTAAATTGTGTAGTATTATTGGATGTGCATGTAGCCTTTAAGCGGTCCTTTTTTGGTCAGTTTAAGCCAGCGTCCGCGCACACGTGATCAGATCAGGAAAAAAAAGCAAAAAAAAAGATGCTGTGAAACATCCGTAGTCCGTACCCTGAATTTGAGCGTTATTTGTAAGACGATACAGCTGAATATCGGCAATCATAAAAACTCACGGCATTCGGCAACACTGACGTGTATGAGGAATCCCGATTAATAGCTCTGTCGTCCTACAAATTGGTTCTAATTTAGAGTACGGATATTTCCTCGTCTTATGCGTGAAAAGTCCTATGTACAAGTCTTATGGAAACAAGAAGGAAACGTATTTATTGTTGGGGTTGGTATGGAGGCAAATCTCCTATCTTTCATCAACAGTTCTCAAAGGCGTAATATTGAGAATAATCGTTATTAATGTCGTAAAAGTGGGCGAAGTAATAATAAAAGTAGATGATTCCGAAAAGGAGGAGATAATCTACAATTTGTTTTATTTCAAAATTTGTAGACATTATCAGAAAGGGGGACAATATCGAACAGATCCCTTAAAAGGGACTAACGGTACCATTATAGGGTAATCTCGTGTCTGTCTGTCTTAACCTATTTTCTGCATTTACATTTATATGGACGAAAAAGTTGAAATTTGGTATTTATATAGAGTTAAGAAGGTATACAAACGAATTATGTCACAAAGTCACATTCTTCTGACGGTTTATCCACAGTTTGGTAGCGATTCTGTGCAGTTTTCTCTAAATATTATAAAATTATTGCGGTCTCATTTACTTCAGTCTATTAGAAAGGGCGCGCTATAATTTTAGCGCGGTTTAAATTTAGGCAATAACCGCTTCCTTTATATTATTACTAGTTGCTACTCACGGTGGTACCCGCATAAGTCTCGAACACGTGGGAATATTAAGATTAATAAAAAATAACCTATGTGTTATTCCAGGAGTCCAGCTATTTCTATTCCAAATTTCATCCAAATCCGTCCAGCCGTTTCAGCGTGAAGAAGTAACAAACTCACAAACTTTTGCATTTATAATGGCGGCACTTCACTTGGTGTATTGGGGCAAATGTTCGCGTTATTTTTCCAAGGCAATATCAACCATGTGTCCAACAACACATGGTACTACTTAGCTTGACAAAATGAATCAAATGTTTGCGCAAATATGTCAAGAGAAGTGTTAATCATGAATAAAGTACTACAAGGATTGAGTGCTAAAATAGCATAGAGTGTTCCTTCTTACTCCTATCCTAGAAGATAGCTTGCTATCCTATGTTAGAGAGAAACAAATATATTGTCACACGACAGTCGTTTTTCTAATATTGGTACCATGAATGTACATCATCCTAGATTGGTACCATGAATGTAGTAGTAATTGGTACAAAGTGTGACATTTGGCCTGGTACAAGTTACACAAATAAGAACAGATAGATATATGCTTATCTCATTCTAACACATGAATACATTCATATAAAATAATGAGACTGGTATAATCGCATCCGGGTTGTTTATACCGGGTTGTTTGTTTATTTCCATGTAGTACATCTTCCTAGCATAATATTAAGTGGTATTTTTGACGTTCGTAGACCATGATCTGATCACGTGATCACGTTGGCGCCGCCTCCAAACAGACCAAACAAAAACCGTATATTAATGTTCGTTATATTGTTAAAAGCCAAATAAGGTGTTAATAAATTTGTAAAGAAGTTATCCGAAACCCAAATAATTGAAAAAAGCATAGGGACCTCACTTTTTATAAATAAAATGTTGTAAATTGTGAATATTAGGCATAATACAATCAAAATAGAGTATGCTTTCGTTTTATTTTGTGTTAGGAGAATGCGGATTGTTACTTCTTACACTTGGCTTTTTTCAGTGTTCTATAAGAGAGTGTACTGCTAGGGCGCTTGTGTCCTCAATTAAATTGGCTGCTAGAGTCTGTTCAAAAACAGTTCCGTCGTGGCCAAATTGTGAACTAACGTTTTCTTTAGTTTAAAATAACAATTTCTTTAGTTTATGATTCAAACTGTAGCCATTTTGAAGCATTAACTAAAGAAATAGCTACAGTTGTAATTAGGATCAATACGGAACAGACGCTATTGTATTGTCCGCTTAGCAAAAAAGGTAAATAAGCACAGCTGCGCCCTCGAATCCCACGACGGAACTATTTTTGAACAGACTTGCATATTATCACATCAAGCTCCATGAAATGTTGTATATGATATAGGCCCGTGGTTTATCAGTTTCTTTAAATTATGTGGTTTCCAAAGCAGACAGACTTAAGGTGCATGCTCTCACTTGTGGCCTGAAATGTTTTTTTTTTGTTTTTTTCTCATTACAACTCATCAACACTTCTTCAGATAGCGAAAGTTGATTTCGCGAAAACTAGGAGACACATGTTTTAATTGATAGTATCTCATAAATATCATCAGTTTAGTTCCCTAAACGCGATACCGTTTTTACCGTGGTTTTTTAGTTTAGGGTATTCGTATTCGTAGTTTAGGGTGTAGGGTTTTTTTTAGTTTAGGGTTGCGGGTTCGATTTCCGCCTCGGAACAAACATTTGTATGATCTGCAGATATTTGTTCAGGGTGTTCTGGGTATTTTCTATTTATAGTAAAAAATAACTATCTATCTATCTAGTGTATTGCATTAAGTATATCGGTTATCTAGTACCCATAACACACGCTCTGCTTAGCTTGGGCTGTTTAATTCTACAGCATTCTTTATTTATTTATATATAAGATATTATCAATTAAAACATTTGTTAAGTGTGTGTCTCATAGTTTTCGTGAAATCAACTTTCTCTATCTCAAGAAGTGTTGATGAGCTGTAATGAGCAAAACCACCAAAACAAAAAAAAAACGCCACATTCTAGAGCATCCACCTTAAGAGAGCATTCGATCGAATTTTAAACTGCCTGTCAATGCAAAAGACAAAACAAACATATTCCATGTTTATTTGTAAGGCCCTAAGAATTTAAACACTTCAAATGGGATAGAGCTAATCGAATTGAGGCGCAATTCCGTAGTGGAGTCGTAGGTATATGTACTTCGCATCCTTGTTTCGATCATTAGGGTCATGGTTGAACCATAACTAAATTCTACACTTACACAGCATAATCCATAAAATAGTAACAATTAGTACTAGTCGTAGAAGTGAAACTCTCTCACTGGGTACCACCTTAATCAATTCTCGGTTTTTGTGCAGGTTGAATAAGTCAAGTAGATAGTTACCAAAAAAACTACAGTTTGGCTAAAAAGAATAGATCACATCGTGTTGTTCATCGGTTTTTCTTCCGGTGCTCTTCAATTTAATAAGTATCGGGAGTTTTGCACGCGAGAGGTGGCTTGATTGGTGGGATGTGCTTATTTTGTCGACCTGGAGAATTCATTTAGGATTTTTTTGTAAAACTTTCGTGAACATGTATTATTCATTTTCTAAAAACTAGAATTTAGGATTTCGTTATAAAACTTTCGTGAACATTTCATTTTATAAAAACGGCAATTTCCTCCCTAAACCTGTAACCTTGAGGGGTCGAAACTTGTCAATTCCTACACCGACATAACGGTACGTGAAAAATTTCCGTTTTTATAAAATTAATAAATTTATCTCGGAGTTTCACTTCTATACTATATTTTATATTTTTTTATTACTTAAAAATACTTACCTATTTTAGGGCTAATCCTTCGCCAAATCAATGTTCACGTGTATATTCGTTGTGCAATAACTACGTACATTAATGAGATGCTAATACTTCTAGGTTGTAGGTTAGTTTATTTTTAATTATTTAGCACCACTTGCACCAACTAATTACATCTCAAATAAAACATAGAAATATTTGTAAAATCAAGGTTTAACTTAACTAAATCGAGATTTAATTCGTGGTGCAAGTGGAACTTAGCCATATGCTGAGATTATTGCGCGGATGATCTCCTGTCGCCAAAGGCGCTTTTTTAAGTATTTGATTTCTTATTTTCTTATTGTTATTTTTCGTCGTTCTCTTATTTACATTTATTTTGAGACGTGAGGTCTGTTTGATTTACGTGTTTACGCTTGAATATGAAAATGTACCTACGTTAGTGCCTGAACTGAAAAAAATAACATAAAAATAATCAAAAAACAGAATATTAAAACCTATATTGTAAATAAAAGTCAACGGTAATGTGTAAACTGAGTTTTATTTGCAAATACCTCACTATTCAGATTTCTTGTATTCATATTGGATGAACCTACATCAAATATTTCCATAAAAGCTTGTTTTGAAATTATATTAGTGTCTACTGGTTTGCTCAGAGACCTAAATACCGTCTCCAAACAGCCCTCTTATTCGCTATGACCCAACGAGACATAACGCGGGCTCGTTACGGTAACTGCGTGGAATCATCGTTCAGAATACATTGTGACGTCACACGTTATTGTCAAGTAATCTCCTATGGTCCCAGCGAATAACATTCATCAAATTCACCGGAAGTGATAGCTTTTTTGTGCTTTCGGCCAATTCTAATTTTTATCACATATTTTTCTAAACTAAGCATCACTTATAATCGTGTGCCATGTGTCTTATACTCTGTATCAGATGACGAAGATGACCATACGGTCGCTGCTCGTACTATTACAACATCGTAATAAAAATATAAAACATTGTTATAAAATCCGGCCAAGTGCAAGTCGGACTCGCGTGGAGAGGGTTCCATATACTAGTACTAGGCTACCATAGTAACGACAAGACCAAAAAGTTCTGATTTCACACGCATTATATCCACGATTTTTTCTGTTTATTTCTTAAGAAATAAACACTGAACAAAAATTAAATAAAACTATTTACAGTATTCTAAAACTAGTTTTTATACAAATAAAACCTACCGCCTATTGCAACTTCAACATGCTTGTATCTCAGTGATCTTGATCCTTATTTCGGATTCTACCACGTTAGTGAACTCCAAGCAATGCTCTCTCCGTAGCCCACTGGTTTGTATGCGGCTATGTCAGTGCCATAAAGTCCCAGGTGGGTTTCAAAATGAACATGGATAAGACGAACATCATGTCAAATTCCCATGTCACCCCCATGGCGGTGCACGTTGGGAACAACGATATCTGAAGTTGTTGACGACTGTGTCTATTTCGGTCAAACGATTCAACTAGGTAGGTCCAACTTGACGAATCCTACTCGGATGAATCCGTCGCTGCCCGTTTAGGAAACTTCTCGTCAAATTACCGAAGAGCAAGACGAAAGTCCATAGGTAATCAGTACGTGTTGCCAGTGATGACTTTACGGCACTGACATAGCCGCATACAAACCAGTGGGCTACGGAGAGAGCATTGCTCGGAGTTCACTAACGTGGTAGAATCCGAAATAAGGATCAAGATCACTGAGATACAAGCATGTTGAAGTGGCAATAGGCGACAGGTTTTATTTGTATAAAAACTGGTTTTAGAATACTGAAAATAGTTTTATCTACACTCAATTCGAATTACGAATTCAAAGACGGTTCTATAAAGACGCACTTTATAGACGCATATACATAAAATTAAGAATAAAACTCATTATAGTACCGCCAACTGTATCATAAAACTCATTATAGTACCGCTATCTTTTTTATATTAATTCATTTAACTCGTCTATGGTTATAGCCTGAATATGAAAAAAAGGCGCACGCATGCGCAGTTCGAACAGTGAAAAAATGGCGCACGCATGCGTAGTTTGAACTTAATTTCCCGCGCTTCCCATACATTTATTTCCTATGAGTGAAGATAAAGTAGTGTAAGAAACTGCATATAACTTAGGTATTAAAACACTCGAGTTAACCTATAAACAGACTCTCGTGTTTTAATACCCCTTCTTATATGACAGTTGCATAAACTATAACACCTATTTAATTTTTGTTCAGTGAGACGTCTTAAGAAATAAACTGAAAAAATCGTGGATATGATGCGTGTGAAATCAGAACTTTTTGGTCTTGTCGTTACTATGGTAGCCTAGTACTTGTATATGGAACCCTCTCCACGCGAGTCCGACTCGCACTTGGCCAGATTTTATAACAATGTTTTATAATTATATTTTTATTACGATGTTGTAATTCAAATGTCCCGTCAGTCAGGTCACTGATTCGCGGCCCACTTGCGGCCACAAGGCACGAAAGTGCATCTAACCGCAAAAGACACGCCTTCCTCAATATCAGGTACCCTTCAATTAGACCACTGGCTCGTGACTAGACGACAAGTTTAATGATCAGGACCAAGGAGCCTATCTGACAAAAATTTAGTAGAAATTATCTTAATTCACCGCATTTAGATCAAGCAAGCGAATGCTCATTCTTCTCACTCTTCATTATAATTTTAACCGACTTCAGAAAAGGAGGAGGTACTATATGTTCGTCTGTATGTTTTTAGGGTTCCGTAGCCAATAGGCAACAAATTGGTTTGAACGAGATCTAGTACCTAAGTAGTTTTTTTGAATACACTATTATTAAAAAACCTTTAATAATAGTGTATTAAAGGTGTTTTAAGGTGCTTATTACCAGTACCTAACACCTTCAATCCAAGTATACAAGAAAACACAACTCATGAACATCAAACAACTTTATACATACTGCTCTTGTATACTTATCAGAAAAATACTAATGAAAAGCATACACTCACATATAACATTCATTAAAATACACCAGGTGCATAATCGAAGAAGTCGTAGGGGAGATCACATACTTCTTCCACGAGTACGAACTACCCAGGGAAAGAGAAGAGTCTTTGAGGGTGTGCAGATATATAATAAATTACCCAAGGAAGTAAAGAATGCAGATTCGTTCGGCGTTTTTAAAAATAAATTAAGAAAACACATACTAAACGACTTAACATTATTGAAACAATAAACTGACTTGCTGATATAATTTTCTCTGTGACGCACCGAGCGAACCTGCATCGCTCACTCATAATATCTATTTTTGTCCTGCCTCAGCGAGCGATACCGCACATAACGTGTTTTTGCGTGTATTCGAACATTTGACAAGCAAAGATTTTGGCATTGTTTGTCAATTTACCTGCTAAATTATTTTAATTGATTCGTTTTGTTTAAAATCTGTTACTAAGTTTATAACTGTTAGAAGCGCTTACTTACATTATTAAAATAAGTTTCTCATATAAGTGAAATGTTAATTTCTTTTGAGAAAATAAATAATCTTTAACCACAAAACATCGATCAAAGTTACAACGAACTACAAGAACATTTATATTATGTTACTTGCTGCTACGGAACCCGTCATGGGCGAGTCCGACTCGCACTTGGCCGCTTTTTTTTTAACCGACATTTCGGTCAGTTGAGACCAATTTGTAAAAAAAAAGTTTTTGTTTGAATCGGTGTACCTAATCCCGAGGTGGTCCCATATTCCAAGTCCATGACGGAATCTCAGATAAAACGAGGGAAATCCTCAAAAACTAATGGCACGTACAGTGTTTTTCTAGACATCATCTCATGCTCGTGAGCTGATGATGAAAGCCACAGCACTCCTTATAGATTATGATTTAGTCTCCTAAATCCTACCTTTTCCTTTATACTTAATTTCATACTTAATTAAACAGACAAAGCGCATAAGAATTTTATTGAAAGCTTTGAAGTTGGTTGTGTTTTTTATAAATATGTAAGTACCAAGGTAGGTATTTTGTGAACTAATAGGTGAGGGTTGGGGGGTTTACATGAGGCTGAAACCTGCCTAGCGTTGCTAAGGGCATTTGCAATACCTGTATTCTAAAGTACCAACCTTAGCATTATTTTACCGCTCTGCAAATACACAACCTAAAATAAAAATCAATCGCTTAAATTAAACGCTACAAAGTTATGTATTGGTTTTTTCACTAAAACCCGAGGTAGTCCAGCCGGGATGAGCCGGGGGCGCGGCCAAAATAACAGTTTTGTCAGATCAGAATGCATGATGGTTTGTTTACACTTTGTCTACATCGAGTTTGTCTAGAATACCTATAGGTAGGTACTAGATTCCTATTACCACATAAATGAGTAAGTTGCACCTGCGCGTGCAATGGTGTCATCGCTAGTTACCGAAGTGAAGGGTGCCTCATTAAGTTTTTCTCATTGTCAGTCAAAGTTCAAGGGCCGAAGCCTTTTTATATGCGTTTGTTTATAGAACCTACTGACAATAATATAATGTTTGGTGGATCTCGTGAGCTTATAATAAATCCAGCCCGACCTTTACGAGTACTGGCTAAGGTGGATAAACGAGTGCTATAAACAACATTTTACAAAACTTTATATAAGCTAGCATTTTTACTATTTTTTTACACAAAAAACACGGTATCAGAGCTTGCGCTGGCCTTCTTAGCCTCATACAACAATTTTCGGTTCCTACCTAAAACAGGGTTTACTTGATAAATTCCTAATTATTTTTCACAAACAGCTATCATATCTAACTTAATCGTAAGCACCTACTTATTAAGTTAGCTTGACGTGATAGGATGTAGCCAACACCTCGCCTCCAACACGGCCGGTCACCGCGGAGGAAAACGATCAAAACCCTCCCAGTTTACAAAAATACAGGCAGAGAAACCTTAAAAATCTATAAAATCATCAGAAAGAAGAAAAATAAAGAACTCGGAAACCAAAATACTGAAAAAAAAGTTGTAACAAAAACTCAAAACAGAAAGAAGTCGGACAGAAATTTATTAAACCGGAGGAAGCCTGTACCCGAATAGGGGGGTTACTTACCAAAAATGAAAATAAAAAATAAAAACTATGAAGAAGCAAAGGAAAGAAAACTAATGAGAATGTGTGTACCTACCTAAAGTAACAACATATTTATAAAACTTAAATAACCATAATTTTGTATATAGTTGGTAAGAGAAATAAAAAAGGCTTTATGATTAGGTATGATGATAGGATGTAGGTATCTAGGTACTAACGAAACAACCATATCTTCCACTGAGGCATGTTGTAGGTTCTTAGGTACTTTAAGAGCCTTTAAGTCCTTGACTAAACGCGTAGGTATGTTGTAACAATCACAAACAGTCGCCGTAAAAGCTGTTTACTTACAAGTCTTGATAAACATACTCGTATCTTATTCAAATCCTTAACTGGGACACAGCGGGATTGTGTCATCTGCCAAATGGTATTAAATTCCCAGACTTATCTAGAGGTCTGATAAATGTCAGCGTCGCAAAATATGGAACTTGCCATAAACGACTCACACGCGAGACTTAAACACCATCGATGCAAAAAATAGCAATGGATAGGCGATTAAAACAATAGAATTGGAAAAGTGTGCTACGTTCAATCCACGTTTTGTTAGTAGTAGAGCTGTTTTGTGAAAGAGTTCGTTCGGGGAAGTACTACCACCCATACTATTTCTGCCGCAAAGCAGTAGTGCTCTCACTGCTGTGTTCCGGTTTGATGGGTATAAGGTGCCGTTGAAATTACAGGCACATCTTACTTTTCATCTTTATGTCTCAGGGTGGCTGGTTTGAAAGGTATGGGTGCCAGTGAAATTGCAGGCACATGTGACTTTCATCTGTTTGTCTCAGGGTAGCGGGCGCAGTGCAATGCCGCATAGGGTGCGTCCTTGGTGGGCGTGACCTATGAGACAATGCATTGTTAAAGGCTGAGGTTACCGCTTAACATCAGGTGGTAGAAGCCTGGCACTTCAGCATGATCAGCCATTCAGTGTTCAAAAAAAAAACTAAGTAGAACAATGTGTCCTACCCAGTAATAGCTAACTGTTGAATAATAGTTCAATGCCTACAAGCCGTCCAAAAACATTACCGCGCACGCGGAACATTAGGTAAGTTAAGAACCTTACTGAACATAAGGTACCCTAGGTAGGTTGCTTTTAAGCCTTTAGCAGGTATTCGAATATATTTATACGTGGGGCCGTGTGGGCGGCGCGGGTCCAAAAATCCCGTATTGAATGCAACATTTTTGCAGCATTTTGTCATTGCACAATTTACTCTTTTTTTATCGTAGGTGGCTACCAGATGATGAAACTTCCTAGGTAATTTAATTTTATGTACCCAAATCATCATCGTCCGCTGTGGGACGAGGCTTCTTCATAGAATGCAATGGGGATTTGCCATAATCACCACGCTTAGAACGCCGATTGGAGATCACAGTGAAGGTGTTGAGTACTCAGGTGGTGAACTCCTTATTCGGCTTTTACTACATCCACGGGAGCGGACGGAGGGGTATATTCTTAGGGCGAACACCACAGTACTACTGAAGTACGTAGGTACCTACTTACAATGACAAGTAATACCAGGGTTTTATTTTATTTTAATGAATGATGGAACTGGTTATTGCATATAACCTCTGTCTTTAAAAATGCATTACCTCGTAGGTCACGTCAACCTAGGACGCGCTCGACGTGGCATTGCACTGCGCCCGCTACCCTAATTAGTGAAGATCATAAGTCTCATGTGCCTGTAATTTCACCGGCACCCGTTCAAACCAGAACACAGCAATGTGAGCACTAAGCAGGTATTGCTTTGCTGCAGAAATAGGAATGGTGGTAGTAGGTACTTCCCCGGACGAACTCTTTCATAAAAAAGCTCTACTACTAACAAAATGATGCTTCTAATGATGAAACTTCCTAGCTAAAATTACCTTTTATACCTACCTATCCAATTACACCATGTCATATTCATAAGTTTCAAAGCAGTCGTGTCGAAACCGACAAGGTATTCTAACAAGTGGTACGGCACCAATCAGTTCTCATGTTTGATGGGGTCAAATCAAATTCGCAGACAAATGATCGGTTCAGATGTTCAATAGGCGGTGAAAGTTCGAGCAATTCTATTGTGATGCTCGCTGATTGATCGCGAGATAGATAAGTTACCGTATCATCGGTACAGACGCCAGCAGGAGTATTATGGATTTACATGCAAGTGACAACAGGGTCGGACTCGGCCGGAAGGGCCCTGGTGGCTCCCAGAACCCCGGACGGACTGACCAGCCCGGACGGACCAGAACCGGGACGGGATAATGGTAGTTGGAACACTATCAGAAAATAATGAAATGGATGAATAACGATAGAGTAGTAGTAGTAGTAGAGCTTTTTTGTGAAAGTGTTTGTCCTGGGAAGTACTAACACCATACCTATTTCTGCCGAAAAGCAGTAGTGCTCGCATTACTGTGTTCCGGATTAAAGGGTATGAGGCCGGTGAAATTACAGGCACATGAGACTTTTGATCTTCACGACTCAGGGTGGCGGGCGCGGTGCAATGTCACGTCCTAAGTGGACGTGACCTATGTGATAATGCACTGTTCATAGGCAGAGGGTACCGCTTAACATCAGGTGGGCCATCAGCTTGACCCGTCATTCCAAGTTATATAAAAAAAAACAATTAGGAACCGAATCTATCGAGTAAATAATAAGAAAGTAAAAAAAAATATTTTCCATTTTTTTAAAATATCTCAGACAATGTTAAATGTCTTGTATTATGGTTTACTCTATACTCTAAGGTATTATGGTACACGTCAACATAGGGCCTGCGCAGGCAAGGGCCCGGCTCGCAAACGCCACGCCTGTGGCCTAATATTCACATAGACCATTAGAATTTATACAGTCAATACTTTCCTGCGCAAAGCGTCATCCCGCGCGTCAAACGCATGTTATTACAATCATTGTTATCTTTATGTCTCAGGATGGAGGGCGCAGTGCAATGGCACATAAGGCACGTCCTTGACGTGTCCTTTGAGGTAATGCATTGTTATAGGCTGAGGTTACCGCATAACATCAGGTGGGCCAACTTGGCCACCTTTTACCCTGGCCTCGCTAATGTCTCTCGCTCTGAGGTTGAGAAAAACACGCGAAAACTTGTGTACGAAGTTGAGAGCTCCTCAGAGCGAGTATCCGATTGGCCAGCTCGATGAGGCTCTGCTTTTCCAGGTCATTACCCTGTCCATCTCGGCAAGTAGGTATACCTATACTAGGGGTCCAGATATCTAACGAGGAGCAATATGGGAGTCATCTTGAAGCATTACCTGTACGGACTTCCAAAAGCTTTGAGTGCTAAACCGTGCCAACAGTATTTTACGCCGAATCAACGGCTATTGATACTTAGCCAACTCAGGAGCCGTCGGATCTCTCTGCGTGTTTTAGCGTCTCTATAACGGGGAATGTTCCGACTATCTTTTCGGTATCTTCTCATCAGCATTGAGATTTCACCATCGCTCTTTCCGGCATCGTTACAATGCTCACATCATAGAACACTGGGTTTCTCGAATGACTCGTTCCTCAAGACAGTTTCTTCTCCACATCACACAGTAGGATTTAGTCTGAAGTTCCCCCGCTTAGATACGCTTAGATATGCCGCTTCAAGAAAAAAATATAAAAAAATATAAATCCTTTCAGGGTAGGCAACGCATCGATAATGCTCCCACTTAATGATAAGTGTTATGATATGGTACGGTATGATGCATGGTGGTAATACTTAATCTTTGAATAACCCCCTAGCTACTTCTGCCGGCGACTGTATCTACCTACCCATTGTCTTCAGACGTCGCCAATTAAACATGACTGCGGTATTAATCAATAGTTGCCCAAAGCGTTACCGATCGGTGTGGTTAAAAATTCGATGTACTTGCATTATCTATTTTCTAGAATTGAGAAATAAATAAAGTAAAAAAAATGGACGTATTGATTTTCTTCTAAGTCCCACGGTACGCAAATATGTAGATAGGCAGCCGCACTTGTAAAATGGACTGAAAGAAAACTTCTTTAAAAAATGATTTTATCGGGGTGGTTTTTGTAACTTTCTCACATTGTTAGATTAGGTCTCTTTATGACGATTATTAGTTAGTTCTAAAACTGAATGTGCCGAATTTCAAGTCCATAATAATAGTAGTTGCCGTGAAACACTGCGTGAAACAACGAAGTGTCACCAGCCAGGCAATTGCGAAAAACCATTGAACTACACTGAACATCGGTAAAACTTCAAACTTGACATTTATAGCCTAGTCTGGACACTTTTATGTCAGTTTCGAAGGCTTCGAAGCTAGTTTAAAAAAAAAATGATTTAGCCCTTTTATCTCCTTTTTTATCTCTCTTTTTTGTCTTTTCATACTTGTTGATGGATTAAGATCTACTTTTATGTTTCTCTTTACTGCATTTATCTTTGTGTTCTTTTGTTTGTTTAGTTCTTTTTCTGTTTGTTTTTTTTAAGCAGCTGCGTTTTTTTAGCTTCATCCATAACGAGGTTTATTGTTTTGTCGCTCCATGATGCGTTAGCAGTTTTTCTTTTGTAATTTTTGACGATCTACGAAATAAGAAACGATACTATACCTAATAAAACACTTGCTCAAAAACGGGCTATGGGCAAATCGGGTAGTACCCGATTTACCGTCTTGTCCAGAGACATACGTAGGTTTTGCACACTCATAAACTTGAAACCGGCACAACAGGCGACAAATCACTCCACCAATAAGAATAGCCAACCATAGCAAGATAATATCACTAAACTAGTAAGAACATATCATGAACCAAAATAGACTAATCAGCAGTCATAAATTACATTTTTTTTATCAAAACCATCAAAATTCTTTGTTTTCAGTTAACCTTGCAACCACGTGATCCATTGATGCGATGAGACAGTCTGTGATTGCTCCACGCCTGGGCCCACCTTCTCCATATACATATTCAGACTAGTGACAGCGGCGCGAAACTTAAAGAGATTAACCGATTTGGGCGGGGTACACGTTTTTGACTGGTCTCCCCTAACAACTAAATTTGTGACATCCCACTATGAGCCAGGTACTCTGACAGTAGGTTTGGAGTTACACAATAGATTGGCAGGTCTCTATTTAACCTTCTATAAATAACCGACCTCTGTGGCGCAGCGGGCGGAACAAATATTTGTGCGATCGCAGATATTTGTTTAGGGTGTTCTGGGTATTTTCTATATATAATAAAAAAGTACTATCTATGTAATGTATTGTATTAAGTATATCAGTTATCTAGTACCCATAACACAAGCTCTGCTTAGCTTGGGGCTAGATAATGTTGTGTGAACTGTCCAGCATTATTTATTTATTTATTTTTACCTCTTTGATAACCGTATGGGAATATAGGTTCTCGAGTGGCGACCACGAACAGGACGACACAGTGCAGGAAGGCCTCCCTCTCAACGAACCGACGACATTTGAAAGCTTGCAGGTGAAGGTGAAGTCGGAGTATGGGAGCGGCTCAAAACCGGTAGTCATAGCATTCTATGAGGGAGGTCTATGTCCAGCAGTGGCCTTCTATAGGCTGCAAAGTATATACAGTACTGCAAAGTACTTTTCACTAGAAACGGGATATTTACCATGATTTTTAATTTTTTGATATATTTTATCTATAGTGCAGCGCTATCTATTTTCAACATTTTGATCATGTTTCGATACGGCCGTGAAAACTCCTCTTTGTAAAGTTTTTAGAAAAACAACCAAAGAGTTTAGAGATGGAAGAGTCTTATAAGCTCAGAACATGCCAGTGACTAAAAAAAAAACAAATGCTCGGAACAAGAACTTTTAAGTTATAATTTGAAGCAAATTTTTTTTTTTTTTTTTTTTTTTGTTGATATTTTTTTTTTTTTTTTTAATTTGTTTAGTTTTACCTCTTTGCTAATAAGTCTATAAATAACAAATCCGAAGTGTCATATTCAAAAACTGCAATATAATTGTAAAAAAAAAAATGGTCTGTTTCACGGTCTGTTTGCAAATGGTTAAACACTAAAATAAAGATGAGATCCAATCAGAAATGGAAAATTGCGAACATTCACATGTTTCTAATTTATATGTGTTCTAATGCTCTGTTGCAACTAACCTTCTAGCCCTGTGCGCCGCGTAAGCAGTCCCTACAATAACATGAAGATCAGAAGACCAGAGATGACGAAATGCTGAACCTACAGCTCAATACATCAAAGAATACACAGCTGAGTCCTCCTCACACTAGCATCATCGAATCCAAGTAACTCTGATAGTCGTATGGTGATCCGCAACACTAGGGGCAAGTCACGACTCTATTGAAGCCGTGTTTCTCGCCAAAACTGAAAATGCTAAAATAATCAAACACATGAGAGAAAACTATATGGCGACAATAACAAGGAAGCCTCACGAAACATGACGTACCTACCTAGAATCTTGTAATGGGGTTAAAATGGATGGCGCCCTAATATCCGATGACTAAAAATGCCTCGATATGCAGAGTTGTGCTGGGAGCTCCAGATTTTAACGTCGTTAAGAATGGTGCCGATTCAGAAGATTAACCTCGCTAAGTGTATGGGAACATCGGTGGATACAAGCAGTTTCAAATTACAAAAATTTGGGATAATTTACATACAAAGATATACACAAATATATTTTGTTAGTAGTAGAGCTTTTTTGTGAAAGGGTTTGTCCAGGGAAGTACTACTACCATTCCTATTTCTGCCACAAAGCAGTAGTGCTTGCATTGCTGGTTTCGGTTTGAAGGGTAGATGCCAGGGAAATTACAGGAACATGGGAATTTTCTTCTATATGTTTCAGGCGGGTGTAGTGCAATGCCACGTAGGGCGAGTCTTAGGTGGACGTAATCTGTGAGGTAATGCATTGTTATAGGCAGAGCTTACAAGTTGGGCTCTGCCAGTTCCACCATTCATTTATATAAAAAATAAACGCCTTTTCCCCGAAGCGGTAGGCAGAGCCTCAATGGACCTTATTTCACCATAGGTCACACAACGTAGGAACATGGATGTGATCAGTGGTGGGTGAGCTCATCGCCGCCATTGCTTATTATATTTAAATCATCCTAAATAGGATGATTCGTCTAGCTCCGTTTGTTTTCAAATTCTTTGTAAGAACACCTACATAATGTAAAGACCATTCCTACATAGTACCAATATTTCGGGTACAGAGACTGGAGAATTTCATCACGAGTGCAGTCTTCTCCAAATAACCAAAGTTTATATGTATCTATTATAATCATGATCATTAATATAGATAGATTTGCCATTTGTTTTTAGCATGGGATATAATAAAATGTTACAAAATCAATGATTTAATTCACGAAAGTTATCTCTTACTCATATATGCCATGTTCACTCTAAAATTGTAATCACACAGAAGATCAAAATCAAATGCCACCAACCATTCGAATTATGTAATCCAAAAATATTCGTTCATATCATATCAAGCAGATTTTATTGGTATTTGACTTCTGACCGTTACTCCACAGTCGTTTATGACCACGCGTGAGAATTATAGGCAGGTACTAGGTACTCATATTCGTGATCAGACTGTACCGTCGCAGAGCTATTATTAAAAGAATTTTATTGATTTATTTTATTCATACGGATTGGGTTGATTACAAACGGCTTTGCGTAAGAATTCTATGAGTAAAGTGATTGCCTTATGTAGGTAGAGACACTATGCAAAAGGACATAGCGGAAATTAACACTTAGAATTTACTAGGTAAATGAGTGTTTCTAAATCAAATTTATGAATGTTGATTCACCAAAAGAAGTAACACATTGGCTTTGGTACATCTATAGGCCAGGTATCTATCTATTAGCCCATATAGGTAAGCTGGTACGCTTTAAGATAAAAATAGCAAAATAAATGATACCTCCATATTTCTCAGATATAAAACTAAAATTAATATTAAAACTGTAATTTTAAACCGTGAAGCACTGCAACTATCTGGAGCTGGTAGATTTTTAAAATCAATATAAAATCGTTGCCCGAGTTACTGACTCACTCACTCACTCACTGACTGTCTATCAACGCACAGCCTAAACTAAGTACCTGTGGAGCGGATGGTTTTTTTGTGATCTACGGATGCACTAAGAAAGGAATTCCCAAAATTCAACCTCAGTGCAGTGGGGTATTGAAGTTTGTATGAAGAAACTAAACTAGTGTTTCTATGTTTCCTATCCCAATATTTTGTGCTTCAAATAAGTTAATTTAATACACGCATCTGCAATTAATTAATGCAACAAAATATCGCAGTTGTAATCAAGGAAGGAAGTAGCGTGATCGACGTGCGTGCCACTATTTGAAGAAAAACCAACTATGTGGCTACCGTGGAAACTCTGCTTTTTATCAATGGAACCCGGGACAATATATACATTACTGTGATAAAGATGAACTCGTTTCCAATAGTTCTGAAGATGTTGCAACCAATATTAGAAGTGCATTTAAAAATTAAACGATAGATGCTATTATAAATGATTGATAGAGACAAAGACTTTTAAATAACTCTATGAACTATACCAACGCAAAAATATGGCTCCTTTGAAAATTCGAATGATGACAAGAGTTATTCCGGTGAAGTACTACCTCCACACCTATTTCTGCCGCAAAGCCGTAGTGCTCGCATTGCTGCATTTCGGTTTGAAGGGTGCCGGTGAAGTTACAGGCACATGAGACTTCATCTTTATGTCTCAGGGTGGCGGACGCAGTGCAATATTACAAAGGGTGCGTCCTAGGTGGCGTGACCTATGAGGTAATGCGTTGTTAAAGGCAGAGGTTACCGCTTAACATCAGGTGGGTGGGGCCATCTGCATGTTCAGTCATTCAGCAATTAAAAAAATAGTTCCGTTACATACCGCCAAAAAAACATGATCAAATCTTAGTAAAGTAAGCGATGTTATAAGTCTCGTATTGTTTAGGTGTGTCGTAAAAGACACCGCGAATCTTTGGTTAATTGTGTCATAAGTCAGGTATTCATAGAGCCTATTGCATGTAGGGATATAGAGTGAAGGGTTCGCAGTTCGCACGCCACGACGACGACATTTCTGACTGAACTATCATGATCATGACGCCTCCGTTGCATCAATAAAAATGATGACCTCAATTTGTAGTTCTTAATGCAATGACTGTTACAACATTAAATTAATGTTTACGGGCATTAGAATTCACGTGGAAGTTATTTAACATTTCGCTAGATTCGAATCTCTACGGCACCTATTGACCCCGCACATCACTGAGATCAATCTCTAGCAATCTCGCTGGTATAGTACTTAGGAGTGCCTACAGTAGTACATTTTATTTGGTACCTACTAATACGAAAGGACTGAGCCTGGGTTATCTTTGTTTGTGACTCACTGTCCTCTTTTCAATCATATTTCTGTTTTGATAAGACGAAGTTTGCCGAGGCACATTACTTTCGTAGTAACTAATCCTTGTCTCTGCTAGTACCTAATGTACCGTACTATTGTCGTGGTGTGGTCGGCATAAGAATAAATCCGTCCATCTCCTCCCGTGGATGTCGTTTAATACGACTAGGGGATTGGCAGCAGCACCAAAATGAGTAGTTCGCAACACCAGTACCTACTGCGATCACCAATACTGTGGTGATTATGGGACATACCCCTCATTGCATGGCCTCGTCCAACAGTGGACGTCTAACGGCTTATGATGAGAACCTGCCTTTTATCTATAGCAAAGAGTGTTCGAGCATCTACTCTAGGTTACTATTTTTTAAATCGCTGAGAAATTGCTTTTCTAATGATACGGATTTTAACTCGCAACCTTGGAGCCTATTTGCGACCTTAGAGCATTGCAGGTTCCGTGTTGCTCGATGTTCGCAACGAAGATATACCTGAGTCGTCTTTTGATGATACTGGCCCTTTCATTTTCTACATCATTCATTTTTCATTTTTGCAAGCCAAGTAATTAAAAAAAGCTTGCAAGCTTAAAAAACAAAAAAAGTTCAAAGGTCAAGCGTGGGTCGCGATGCGCTCTCTCGCGGAAGGCGCGGGTCGCTCGTGATATTCCGTGGGTGAAAGCTCACGATTATCTAACAGGCCCTGGTTCCCGTGCTTGTCGCTAAACGCAGCTTTTCATCTGACTGCATAATCGTTATAAATGTGCAACTGTTCTAGTAATTTTAATGGAAGTCTCAAATCACTCATTTCCTACTTATATAATTTTTTAATAACTTTTACCGTTATTATAATCATTCTGTATAATTCCACGACATCGGCCCACTGACTTCCTGCTACCTTTAAATTTCGTCGGCTTCCTACACTGCGTAGTTCTTTTTGTCCCCGTCGGGAAACAAAGGTTCTCGAGTGGCGACCCACTTGAAGACTTTTATTCTTCTTCTTCTCTTCTTTTAATGGCTTCTGAGGAATACTCCAAACAATTTCACCTATTTCAAGTAATATAATTGTAATAAAATCAGCAAAGTCGTCGAGGCTCCGTCAAGTCATAACCCAGTTTAAATTGTAGCAGAAAAACTATAAGTTTTTTTGAAAACAAAATCGACCAACCCGAATAGGTTTGCTATGCACTTATATTTAACTACGCCACACATGTGCTCTTTATTTATGTTACACCGGTTAAAATGCCACCAAAATTATACGAATAAACCCGAAAAACACATGAAAACTTAATTACATAAAAATTAAGACGTTTCTTTCAAAAATGGTGGATTGAGTCCTGAGGGGCTAGTCTGTATAATTAGTACGGTTCTAAATATGTTTTTTTGTCTAATTTTACTAAAGAACTTGTATATTTTTAGAACATGGGAAGCAAAAGTTGTATTTCTAAATATTTAGATAAATAAATAAATAAATAATGCTAGACAGTTCACACAACTCAACGTAAATCAACTAATTGCATTTGCGTGAAACAAAATGCAACTAACTTCATTACTTTTCTCAAAACATAGCAAGAAATTAAACTAGCTTTTTCATTATTTTTCATAACCAAAAGTATTCCAACCGAACGTTACGTTAGTCAAAAAAGTTGGGTCAAAGAATGTATGGGGAGTTGCCCATGTTATAATATATAATAATCGATTGGGTATATTCCAATTAAACAATCCAAACAGTTACCTCAACTTACGCAAGTACCTAATGTTCATGAATCGGTAGGTAATTAAAAGATGTAGATTTTGTTGCACCTGAATATAACGAAGTCTCTAAATGCCCATTACCTGCTTACGTTCGTTTGTTTTATAGCTCTTATAAAATACATTAGCATAGTTATGTAATGATACATCTTACGTTGTGGTGATTTCAGATTGAGGTGACCTATGAAACGTATTACCTTACTTACAGACATACCCTCGCACTTATACGTAAAAGGTTATGAACGTTGCATGTTGGGAGTATTTTCTAGGGATAGGGGCACATGGATGCGGCTCCGCACCGTTAACCAAAACAATGAACGCTGGGCACGGATTACGGACTGCAGACAGTCAAGAGCAGCCCTACCGGCTGCCTTACCACAACTGACACGTCGCCTGCTCAACCTTCAAAGAATAGACCTTCGCAACATCGTGGCGACAGTCACAGGACACTGTCTCCTGAATAAACACCTCTTCAACATTGGAGCCACAGACAGCCCACTCTGCAGAGGGTGTCTGACCGAAAAAGAATCGGCTGCCCACGTAGTCCTGGAGTGTGTGGGAGTAGCAGCTCAACGAAAACAAATCCTCAACAACCCGAGGTCACTCCGCTAAGCCAGCGAAGACCCCAGGAAACTTCTGTGCTTCTGGACGGAGTTAGGCTGGCTAACTACCTAGTCAGACAACTCTCACGCATAATGAACCGCCCATAGAGTTCGAATGCGGAAAAGGGAGTTCTATAACATTAAAATTAACATTAGGGATAGGGGTATTTTTTAGTAGGGAGTATCACATACAGACTGTTCACCGTATGATATCCCTTGCCATGAGAATTAGTGTCAACCAAGGCAGACATCTTACGCTGAACGGTCTGTCTGTAGTCTTCATAGCGGGCGCAGTTTTTTTAAATTCTTATTCCTTACAGCCTTGGTCGATGATTGTGAATAACTAGTTTATTATTGAGCTTCGAAAATTTCCCAACTAGGTATCAACAAGATTGGCTTTTCCGAAGGGACAAGTAAATAAAATGCGTCGTTATCCAATCTGCGCCTATCCGCCCACCTAATTCCACATCTGGCAATTTTAAATGCTTCACTGCTATAAAACTTTTCTTCGTATTCGACGTAGTCAAATGAAAGTTCTAATATGAAATTATTGCATAACCTGGCACCTACTATCCAATAAATCACATCAACACATACCCACATTCCATTGGAAGATGTGTGCGAGTGAGATAGTGTTTTCAATGCAATGAGGTCGCTACCGCCGCCGGAGCAGAACGTACGGGTCATTACGTTCGGACACAATCTGCCCCACCCCACTCGAGAAAACTGTTGCTTGTCATTGTTTTCTCGTAAACAAGATACCGTCTACTACATTGCACTACGAAACAGTGAACAGAAGGAGGCGTAGAAACCGCTTATCCTACGTGTCTACACTTTTGTAGCGCTGCTTCAGAGAATCGTGCGATATTACGCTTATCCTACGTGTCTACACTTTTGTAGCGATGCTTCAGAGAATCGTGCGATATTGCGCTTATCCTACGTGTCTACACTTTTGTAGCGATGCTTCAGAGAATCGTGCGATATTACGCTTATCCTACGTGTCTACACTTTTGTAGCGATGCTTCAGAGAATCGTGCGATATTGCGCTTATCCTACGTGTCTACACTTTTGTAGCGATGCTTCAGAGAATCGTGCGATATTACGCTTATCCTACGTGTCTACACTTTTGTAGCGATGCTTCAGAGAATCGTGCGATATTACGCTTATCCTACGTGTCTACACTTTTGTAGCGATGCTTCAGAGAATCGTGCGATATTGCGCTTATCCTACGTGTCTACACTTTTGTAGCGATGCTTCAGAGAATCGTGCGATATTGCGCTTATCCTACGTGTCTACACTTTTGTAGCGATGCTTCAGAGAATCGTGCGATATTGCGCTTATCCTACGTGTCTACACTTTTGTAGCGATGCTTCAGAGAATCGTGCGATATTGTTTCGTAGATCTCAATTTCATGGCACCGCAAGCATTCAAAGTCAAAAGTATTTTATTCATTGAAATCACAAGGATAATTTTGAAACTGATCTGCATTGATATTGTATACGGGTACGGTTTCTTAGTCAAAAAGAAGTGAAACTATAAAAAGTTTCGTGAATCATACCAATTATTTTATAAAAACGGGAAAACACACATCGATTAAACGGTACGTGAAAATTTCCCGTTTTTATAAAATAAGTGAAACTATGTTTTTTTACTGTATAGTCTGTAAGTATATCATACATACATAAATACACGCCTTTTTCCCCGAAGGGGTAGGCAGAGCCTCAATGGGCTTCTTTTCACGTGGGTTGCACCATCGTGTAATATAGACGTAACAAGTGGTGAGCTCATCGCCGCCATTGCTTGCCACGACTTATGCGAACGAATCATACTAATAAGTCCGGGTATTGTGTAATTTGTTATAATATTGGCCACTCAAAGCAATGACCACGCTGCCTAATTGTTTTTGAAACAACAAAGTCTTGGGGCGGTATGGAAATCCCACGATTTTTCATTTGAGACGAGCATTTCTTGCCTTACAGGTAGGTGAAATTACAGGCACTTGAGACTTTTCATCTTTTTGTCTCAGGGTGGCGGGCGCAGTGCAATGCCACATAGGGTGCGTCCTAGGTGGACGTGACTCGTGACCTATGAGGTAGTGCATTGTTAAAGGCAGAGGTTACCGCTTAACATCAGGTGGGCCATCTGCTTGTTCCGTCATACAAGTAGCTAAAAAGAGGTACATTATTCCCTGATTGACATGGCTTGCTTGAGCAGTAGATCTTTGCAGTATTATGAAGTCTTTTTTTTTTAACTATTTTAGACCTTTGTTTGACCACGACTGACTAACATGAATTAACTTAACTTGACTGTGACTTGTGTACTAATTGATTTACTAGTGATTGGCGTCAGAAATAAGGAGATGGTAAATTCTTCAAGAGCAGACAAAGCACGACTATGCCGATATGTACTCTACATTTATGCCTTGCGTTTTAGCATTTTTCAAAATGGTTAAAGGTGAATTTGCTCGCACTCGTTAGGAGTCGCCTCGGGGCGCCTGAGTTATGAAATCAAATAATTTAAAGCGTGTTGTAAGAAAAGAGTTATCCGCGACCTTCGTCAGGCGTGAGAAGCTACGGGTTCGCGACTCCACATTGTCTCTGGTTAAATAATCGACAAGACATGCTTATGTTGCAAGATTACAGCTCCCGGCTGTTGCAGTGGCACATAGGGACTCTAGTAATCAAATTTCGTCGTTTCCTCGTGGTCATACTAGTTTATCATACCAGTATGACCACGAGGATAAACATATCCTCGACTTGAGGTGGATGCTCTCGCTTGTGCCGCGAAATTATTTTTTGCTCATTACAGCTCATGAACACTTCTTTAGATAGCAAAAGTTGATTTCGCGAGAACTAGGAGACTTAACACACATATTTTAATTGATAGTATCACATAAAAACACTCAGTTATAGCTACAATACCCCTAAACACTTATTTATAGTGTTTTTTTTTTGTTTAAGGGTAGGTATCGTAGCTAAACTGAGTATATTTATGAGATACTATCAATTAAAATATGTGTGTTAAGTCTCCTAGTTCTCGCGAAATCATCTTTCGCTATCTAACGAAGTATTCATGAGCTGTCATAGGCATAAAACACCAAAAAAAAAAAACTTCTTTTTAATCGACTTCTAAAAAAGAAGGATCTTAGTTCGTGTTTTTTAGTTATTGCTTTCTTTGTCATTTATAAACCGATTTGGAAAATTATTTTTTTATTTGTAAGGACATACTTCCAGTATGGTCCCATTTTTATCAAAATCGGGTTCTGTTGGGATCCATGAGGAATTGGGGCATATTTCTAGAAATTTGGTATATTCAGTTACCGTTTATTTATCATAGAAATGATCAGCGGATCATGGACACCTTAAATAGGTATTAAAAATGGTAGTCCCTTGAAGTGCGACGCTCTACAAACTCTGATCTTGTCAAGTATCTCCCCTTTTTCTCCAATGTGCCACAGCAACAGGCGGAGATTGTTTACAACAATGATTTTCTCGCATCGCGTGCGTCAATAGTTTGTAGATCCCAAAATAATTGTCTATGGGTGCAGTAAGGTGAATACTAGTTGTAGGCAAACAAGGATCTCAGCTTTTATAATCATCATCAGCATCAGGCGTCCACTGCTAGACGAGGCGCCCCCATAAAATGCAATGGAGGGATTTGCCATAATCACCACGTTTGGCGGGTAGATCGCAGTATTTCTCTTAAATAATCAGATGGATGCTCCACCCCAACCACTAGAGGTTTTAACTACATCCATGGGAGGAGACGGACGGAGGGGCTATTAGTCGCCTACGTCGTTAAATGTAGTTCAACCCAATCCCGATCCTGGTGATTACCGCCTGATCGGGATATTATAAAATAGTACCTTCAATTGGTTGTGTCACGGGTATAATTTTTATTATTTAGTATTTACCTTAAGTACGGGTTAAATAAAAATTCGCCAAGTGTGAGTTGGACTCGCGCACGAAGGGTTCCGTACGATTATCTATAAAAACGGCAAAAGAACACGTTTGTTGTATTGGAGCCCCCTTAAATATTTATTTTATTCTGTTTTTTAGTATAAGTTGTTTTAGCGGCAACAAAAATACATCATCTGTGAAAATTTCAACTGTCTAACTATAACAGTTCATGAGATACAGCCTGGTAACAGACGGACGGACGGACAGCGAAGTCTTAGTAATAGAACTTTTTTTTTTTATACTACTTGAATGACGGAACAAGCAGATGACCCACCTGATGTTAAGCGGTAACCTCTGCCTATGAACAGTGCATTACCTCATAGGTCACGTCCACCTAGGACGCACCCTATGTGGCATTGCACTGCGTCCGCCACCCTGAGACATAAAGATGAAAAGTCTCATGTGCCTGTAACTTCACCGGCACCCTTCAAACCGAAACACAGCAATGCGAGCACTACTGCTTTGCGGCAGAAATAGGTATGGTGGTAGTACTTCCCCGGACGAACTTTTCGTTCGTACCAAAAACTGTAAAATCCAATAACTATAATATAAGGTATTTATGGCACGCATCGAATCTGATCTTTATTGTCGGTGTATTCTAGTAGAATTATTTTATCGTTTGATCACTCAGTTACTCCTATAAAGCACTGTAGTGTAATGTTACCCAGCATCTGATTGCACCCGGAGGCGCAGAGACAGTGATCTGACTTTCGTTCCGGGCCTATTCTTCAGCTTTCCCACAATTAACATCTGATCGGCTCAGATTGGCTGGCTCAGGAATCTGTGACATCGTGCATCTCAGGGTATTGTGTTCGGTTTACTAGATCTCATAGCAGCAGGTTGCTTTGTGACTTGTTTTGACTATATCATACTTATTACATACTAGCAGCGTCCCGCGGTGTTACCCGCATAGGTCTCGATTCCGTGGGAATATTGGAACAAATATGTGCCTATGTGTTATTCCGGGAGTCAATCAATATCCATTCCAAATTTCATCCAAATCCGTCGAGGCGTTTCAGCTTGAAGAAGTAACAAACACACACTCACAAACTTTCGCATTTTTAGTTTTATAGTAGGAAGTAGTATTTTATTTGTAGGTTGTAGAGCTTTCTTGTGAGAGTTCGTCCAGGGAAGTACTACCACCATACCTATATCTGCCCCAAACCAGTAATCCTTGCATTGCTGTGTTCCGGTTTGAAGGGTATATAGGTGCCGGTGAAATAACAGGCACATGAGACTCCATCTTTAAGCCTCAGGGTGCAGGGCGCGGTATAATGCCACGTAGGGCGCGTCTTGGGTGGACGTGATCTGTGAGGTAAAGCACAATGCATTATCCATATAGGCAGAGGTTACCGTTTAACACCAGGTGGGCAGTCGGCTTGTTCCGCCACTCAGTCACACACATTACACATATACTTACTCATTATTTTACATGCTTATCTCTTCTTCTCTTCTTAGTCGTTTCTTCATTACTGAAGGTCGTGCCCGTCTTGAAATGCTCTGGTAGAGGAATTGATGAGCTGCTTCCATGCCAGCCTGTCTTCAGCTCGTCTGAGGGCGGTAGTGACAGGGAGGCCTGTTAATGCCTTACTTGGTCAGACCAGCGGCTAGGTGAGCGGCCACGAGGTCTTTTCCCCTCTATCTTCCCAACCACCACCAGTTTGTCTAGGTTGTCCGGTTGCCTCCGAGCGATGTGACCGAAATAGCTCAATACTCGCTGGTAAAAAATAGTGGAAAACAAAATTTTGATTTGATCTGCAGTTGGTCGAGAATGGACTTGTTAGTTCTTTTTGCAGTCCAAGATACGAGTATACGCAACATTCTCCTCCAACACCACACCTAGAATGCGTCGATCTTTTTTCTGTCCACAACACGGATCGTCCAGGACTAGGAACCGCAAAGAAAAATGGAGAAAACCGAGGTACGTACTAGTCTCTTCTTGGTTACGTTGGAGACCTTCCCATTCTGCCAAATTTTTGTAAGTTTGCTCATTGCAGATTTTGCTATCTGAGTGCGTCGCCGAATTTTTCTCTCGCTACCTCCTTGATCGGTTATCATTGATCCCAAGTTGCTTAGTTGTTTACCAAGTAAACAAATTCACTCAAAAATTCCAGATCTGATAGTTCTCCTGTTCGCGTAAGTTTGCCAGCTCGGTCTGGATTGGTCACCTTGGTCTTGGATTTGTTGATGGAAAGTCCGACCAGCTTGCTCTCCTACTCTATTCGCTTGAAAAGCTCATCGAGTTCCCGTTCTGACGATGCAAAAAGTGTAGTGTCATCTGCATACCTAAGGTTACTGATCTTATTACCACCAATTGCGATGCCTCATTACATGCCACAACGAAAACTTTCATTTTTCAAAAAAAAACCCTCAGCATGTCATATTAACTAGACTAAACGAAAAAAAATACCTACGCAAAGGAACTAAAGTACCTATTTGTGCTCACAGCTACCGTTTGTGAGATTCGTATAAAAAAAAACTAACAACCCCACGTCGATCTGATACGGAATATAAGATCAATTACACAAATACGGGTGCCTCACTCACTAGTTAGAGCTAGCGAGGTGAATGGCATAGCCAATGCGAACATCTTAAATTAAAACAATTATGTTCAATTTGTAGGTACATAATAATGCATGTTTTAAGGCGCAATAGGTTCACAATATGTATATATCGAGCTCTAGAATTTTTAAGTTTTTGATAAGAGTTCTTACAATTTTTAAGGCGAAAAAAATATACGGTATTCTTAAGGTTTTTATCTAGTGAATTCATTAATTCAATACAGTATTTGAATTACTTCACGAAATATATCAAAGATACCTTTTTAAAATTGTAATACCATTTTAGACTTACTTCTTACACGTTTTAATTTTTGAAACATTTGGTAACTCATTTTTTATTTGAGTTAGTGAAGTCATCAAAAAATTAAACAAAACTCTAAAGGGCATTTTTATATTATTTTTTGTACACAAAAACACTGTATCAGTGCGTGCACTTCATAGACTCATATAAAAATGTTCGTTGAAACTGGTTGAACCTATAGCGCCTTAAAACATTTTCAACCTAGGCTAACTGTCCACTAAAGCACTATAGGCTCGGTTGGTTTAGGCTCGTCCAAGTCTAGACTTGACTGCGAAAAACATGCGTAAATTCACCCTGACGAAAATTATACTTCATCATCATCATCAGCTCACAGAAGTCCACTGCTGGAAATAAAGAAATATGGACGTCGCAATCTATGGGCCTCCCCATAGAATGCCACGATGAAAGGTTTTGGGCCGCCTTCATCTACCCACTTCTTGCGACTTCTATTGCCGATCCAAATTCTACAAAAAGAACCAACCATTTTTTTTTTTTCCTGCATTATAATTTTGGAGTATATTTTTGGAATTTCACTTGTGATGGAATCCGAAATAAGGAAATCCATAGCAGAATAAAGATTAACGATTTAGACCTTAGAAAAAACAAAGTGGAAATGGGCAGGCCAAAGCTCGCAGAACTGACATCCGTCGGGGAAAGGTTTTTTTTTCTTTACAATTGGCGCCGCACGGCTTGTTCATTTGCCATTTTCAAGTTATTTTTCATTTTCATTAATGTATTTTCAATATAATTTGCAACGTTACACTCCTTCCAAGTCGTCAAAGTCAAGTCATGTTCTAGTAAAACGGTGGCCGTTTTACTAAAACTTTGGTAGACAATTTCCACCAATTTAATTTCCCTACACTAGAGCTCCTTAAACGAGCTACATTGGTAAAATGCCACCAAAATAACCCAAATAACTCAAAAAAACACTAGGAAAAGACATAAAATAAAAGTAGACGACGTCTCTTTTCTAAAATGGGAAGAGTCTTGGGAGAAAGGTTCTCGAGTGGCGACCACAAACCGGACGTCGCGGTGTTGAAAGGCCCTCTGCTCGATAGAACAACGACATCATTAAGTTGCAGGAAGTCGATGGATGGAGGCAGCTCAAGTCTTCTACAGGCTGAAGATGCTCATGATGATGATGATTAATAAAACTTGGAAATGCTTGCGGCCTTTACTCGTCAAGAGGTCCCTAATAACATTAAACAAAATAATTTAATATGCAAAAATATTATGATTTAGAATGCATGAATTTATAAAAATATGTTGATTAATGCATACATTCATAGACACACGCCTTTATCCCCGAAGGGGTAGGCAGAGCCTCAATGGGCTTATTTTCACAGTGGGTTACACCGTCGTGGAATATATACGTGACAAGTGGTGAGCTCATCGCCGCCATTCCCACGACTGACTCGGCTATAACACTTTCTTCCAGTAATAACACATTCCATAATAAGCTAGCAGCCAGGACAAATCTTATCAACAAGTCCGGGTAATCCATTAGTCGGCTTTTACGACATCCACGGGAGGAGACGGAGGGGTCTATTCTTAAGCCGGACACACCACGGCCAATAATGCATGCATTATGCATGCATTTATTTAATTTAATTTTCAATCAACTACATAATTACATAGTTACTAAATGAATTGTTATGTTTATTATTAAGGAAATAAAAAAGGCTATATTATAATGCTTGCGGGTTCAGTGGGCAGCTGGCCGAAAAATGATTCAGATAAGTACAATGTTGATAACTAACCAGCCGAAACAATATCCTTTAGATAATGATCGCACCGTCAATTCCGTGATGAGGTCATAACAATAAGGATGCGTTCCTTTCCTAAAGGCTACGAGTAAATGCCAATCCAATTTGTGGAGCATATTATAGTAGTACATTTACAAAAAATGTGAGAATCTTTTGACCTTGCCTTTGTTATATAAAAGTGCTATAAACACTGCTATAATGAACGTAATAAGTCACACGATGTGCTCCGATTTTGATTGATGATGGTGATGAAGATCTAACAAAGCCTATATAAAAACCTAATTAGACTAGACTGGCTAAGTACCTACTATTAGTAGAAGGCCTTCGAAAAACAAAATAGCTATTCAGTAAATAGCCGATGTTTTAGACACCGCTCTAGATTGCGCGTGGCTAATGAGATGGGTGATCGAGTTCCCACGCTCGTGTCAAGTCTTATAATGATGTGTCGTGTCTATAATTTATACCATCTTCAGGTCATTTAAAACAAAAATAATATTTAGTTTAATTTTAATAGTAGTAGAGCATACCACTATTCCTATTTCTGCCGCAAAGCAGTAGTGCTCGCATTGCTGTGTTCCGGTTTGAAGGGTATGGTTGCCGGTGAAATTGCCGGTGAACAGGCACATGATACTTTTCATCTTTATGTCTCAGGGTGACGGGCGTAGTGCAATGCCACATAGGGCGCGTCCTAGGTGGACGTGATCTATGAGGTAATGCACTGTTCATAGGCAGAGGGTACCGCTTTACAACAGGTGGGCATTTGCATGAACCGTCATTCCAAGTCGAATAAAAATTTAAAAAAATAATAATTGTTTGGTACTAGAGTTCTTTAACTTACTATTATTATCTTGAACAATTTTCGCAGTATTGCTGTTGAATACCCATCGGCATTTCACTGCCATCGGAATTTAAAAAATAGGACTATGTACCACCAATACGTTTTATCTATGTAAACTTTTCAATAAAGTTTACATAGATTAAAGTTACATAGACCACGGCACTCATATGCCGGACAAATCACGACACCATGGCACTCTTAGGCCGGACACACCACGGCACTCTTAGGCCGGACACACCACGGTACTCTTAGGCCGGACACACCACGGCACTCATAGGCCGGACACACCACGGCATTCTTAGGCCGGAAACACCACGGCACTCTTAGGCCGGACACACCACGGCACTCATAGGCTGGGCACACCACGGCACTCTTAGGCCGTACACACCACGGCACTCTTAGGCCGGACACACCACGGCACTCTTAGGCCGGACACACCACGGCACTCATAGGCCGGACACACCATGGCACTCTTAGGTCGGACACAACATGGCACTCTTAGGCCGGACACACCACGGCACTCATAGGCCGGACACACCACGGTACTCTTAGGCCGGACACACCACGGCACTCATAGGCCGGACACACCACGGCACTCATAGGCCGGACACACCACGGTACTCTTAGACCGGACACACCACGGCACTCATAGGCCGGACACACCACGGCAATCTTAGGCCGGACACACCACGGCACTCATAGGCCGGACACACCACGGTACTCTTAGGCCGGACACACCACGGCACTCATAGGCCGGACACACCACGGCAATCTTAGGCCGGACCCACCACGGCACTCATAGGCCGGACACACCACGGCAATCTTAGGCCGGACACAGCTCGGCACTCTTAGGCCGGACACAGCTCGGCACTCTTAGGCCTGACACACCCTCGGCACTCTTAGGCCGGACACACCACGGCACTCTGAGGCTGGACACACCACGGAATTCTTAGGCCGGACACACCACGGCAATTTTAGGCCGGACACACCACGGCACTTTTAGACTGGACAGAACATCACATACATTATGGACATACTTTGATCATTTTATACTTTGATTTTAATTGCTCAAGATAATTGATCAGTGGCAGTCCAATTCATATCGTAAAATTAATTACCTGGGTGTGTGCAAGGGAAATTAATTAATCAGTGATAATTATCATGTATAATAATATCATCTTATATAATTCAGTAGATCACAGCTGATTGAAAATAGATAACATGTATACGACGTTACATAAACCATAGTCCATTGAGCGGCACCATAAATTGCAAAACTGTTAATGTGTTTTTGCACAAGTGTAGCATACCTACGCGCTACGTTTAAACAATGCTGGTTATGAGAAAATTCTGTCATTATTTTGCAGCTATTATTATAAAGATCTAAGTTTTTATTTCGCAACCATGCGTGGTGTAAAACGGACTTGGAATAATTGTTTATTGTCTTTAAATATTCATGTAGTTTACGGTATTGTTCTTGTAAACCACGTATTTTGATTTGCTCAAAATACGCGTTGAAATTTCGACATATGGAAGATAAAAACAAACAAAATCTTCGATAGTTTCGTCACTAATGACTGTAACAATAGATCATCAAGTGTTCCCCAACAGGTTGCTTCAGAGGTTATGGTTGGATCGGCAAACAGTAGTCGATTCAGTGTTCAGTGCCGGCTCTGAGCTATAAACCGTGAAGAACGCATATTTCGGTTCACGGTCACGAATGTACCTATCTCATTTACAAGCCCTGGTTAGTATCGATGTAGAACACTTTCGACAGAAGTGAGTGATTATACTTATTACAGGAAATTAGAGAGCTTGATGTAGTAACCGACATCTTGAAATTGGCTTACCTGTTTACTTTTACATTACAAGTTAATTTCAAGTTGTAAACTTGTAATACAATACGACGAAGTTTGTAGGTAACAAAAACGTGATGTCCCTTGAGTATATACCAGAGTACTCTGTGGTCCCTTGTTTTTCATAAGCAAAGACTTCTTAGAACTCTACCATGGACTTAGCATTTCATACACTATGAACGCCAAAATATGGCACCTGTGAAAATTCGAACGATGACAAATGAATTAGATAGGTACACTGCTGGTTCACACTCTAGTCCTTTAAATGTGTTTAATAATCAAGCAGCAATGGACGGATAAAACTTGTCAGAATTGTCCATCTTTATGGGTTTTGTCTCTCTTTTGGTTCGGACACTTTTTGCGCGCTGACCCAGTCCATGTTATTAGGAGTCTTACTTACTCACTTTTTGGTATTATCACAGAATAAATAATAGTACAAGTAGTATTATCTACTCTTTGGTATCTACCTACTCTTTACTTACATCCTGTAGCTTCTGGGCCCGCATTCTCGTCGGCCACGTGATGACGTTACTTCAAGTATGTAGTAAAAAAATATTTTGCCTGGCTAGATTTTTCAAAAAATCCCCTGTCTGCAGTAAGTGAAATACCTGAGTATTTGTATATAAACAACCTTTAGAAATAAAATAATTGTGAGCAAATAAATCAAATTGTGTAAAAAAAAAACAGATGCGACACGCAACATGCCATGTAGGTATATTGTTTCCTAACCGTGTAATTTGGATTGGTTCTACAAAAATTCAGCCAAGAAAGAAGGTAAAATCTGAATGACCTTAATATTTGGGGTAAGATCAATTCAATTCATTTATTTATCCTATCACAGTAATATGCATAAAAACAAGTCAGTATATAGAGATATAAACAAACAATACTTACATACAATAATATCTTTTACCTCTAATATTATGGTGAGGACCGAGTTCCCTGGGCTTTTTTTAAATCATAAGTGTGTCGATACCCTTACCATCACTTATGTCCCTCTTCAGCCAGTATTGTCTATTTGAATTCGGAATAACCCTGTTGGAAATTTGAATTTAGATTAACAGCGGGCGCGGAATAGCAAACTTTTCAATATTCTGTGACTGACACAGATTAGCAAATAGCGAAATACTATTATTATTATTTTACAAAATAATAATACTAGAGTATTCCCAAAGATGAGGACAAGGTCTAAACCACTTTTATTTATATTTAATTAACAAAATACAAAATCATAATAAATGTTTACCAACTCAAAAGAAAAGCTTTCATCCTTTGTGTTTTAGATAGAAACAGACAAGTGTTGTTTTAGAACCAGAAACAGACAACAGGTAAGTGGTTTTTGGGAAGTATTTACTTGTCGATGAATCAGTAAGCATGTATTACTTACACACATAAATGTAGCTATAGCTAGTAATGATAGGAAGTAAGTACGAACGGAAGGAAGATTAAGCGAATTCAAACAGAACAAACGTAAAACTCTTCGCGCGTAACGTTAATTATATAATAGGTAGTAATTATCTACATAACATTACTATTATGTAGGTATGAAAATTGCTCATTAACGAAGGGCTGGGAATAAATAATTTTAACATAATCTTGTTGGCTAGTAGTAGTAGAGCTTTTTTGTGAAAGAGTTCGTCCGGGGAAGTACTACCACCATACCTATTTCTGCCGCAAAGCAGTAGTGCTCGCATTGCTGTGTTCCGGTTTGAAGGGTAAGGGTACCGGTGAAATTACAGGCACATGAGACTTTTCATCTTTATGTCTCAGGGTGGCGGGCGCAGGGTAATGCCACATAGGGTGCGTCCTAGGTGGACGTGTCCTATGAGGTAATGCGCTGTTCATAGGCAGAGGTCACCGCTTAACATCAGGTGGGCCACCTGCTTGTTCCGTCATTCAGTAGTATAAAAAAAAAAGATGATTTGTCTATCAATCTTGATGTTTTTATTGCCTTCAGTATACGTACCTATTAAATAACACAACGCTGAGAGGACCCTGTATTTATTTTTGAAAATTACTTTCCTACATTACACACGTCTTTTTCCCCGAAGGGGGGTAGGCAGAGCCTCAATGGGCCTATTTTCACAGTGGGTTGCACCATCGTGGAATATAGACGTGACAAGTGGTGAGCTCATCGCCGCCATTGCTTTCTACGACTGACTCGGCTAACGCTTTCTTCCAGTAATAACACATTCCATAATAAGCTAGCAGCCAGGACAAATCTTATACCAACGAATCCTATCAGCAAGTCCGGGTAATCCCTTAGTCGGCTTTTACGACATCCACGGGAGGAGACGGAGGGGTCTATTCTTAGGCCGGACACACCACAGATTAAAATTACTTTCCTAATGATTTTTATATAACAAAGAACGTGATTTTCGCTCACTTTTTGTTTCGCGAGTGCTATTCTGTTACTTTATAACTTCATGAACTTTAATGAGTTAGATAGTGGCAAAATTTGGCATCCATGGAATGTGTTAGATAGATAGATAGATAGATGAACACTATATTGTACACAAGGAAAATATCACAAAATAAACGTAAAGTACAATGGGTGGCTTTATCGCGGAGAGCGATTTCTCCCAGGTAACCTTTGGATGGACAAAAATTAGCTAAGCAGAAACAGAAAGGGAGTGCACAGAGTTTTTAGAAACAAAATAAATAAAAAGAACCAATTATGTTAATACGTAATAATTTAACTAAAATAAACTAATACATAATACATAATGCAGTGGACTTCCACAGGTGGATGATGATGATGTCATATTTTTCAATGTTAGTTTTATTCAATTGTAATTATTCTTACTAACCATAGTGTAGATAGACAATGTATTTTACTAACCCAATGATTCTTGTTGATTGAATAAATAAATGAAATATATATAATCAATAAAGATAGTGAGGAGAGAAAGGATTAAAAAGAACAGAAAAGAGAAGAGAAAGACAATGCATATCCCGGCGAAGACGGATAGGGAGCCACTTGAGCTTAGAGCTAAATGGAGAAATATGGCCATATTTACGCAATCCAAATATAAACCTGATGCAGAAATTTTGAAGCAGCTCAAGCTTATTTAGCTGCACCTCTGTGATGTCCAGATAACATGCTTCGGCGTAATCTAACACAGGAAGAAGGAGGAATTGTGCAAGTGTGATTACTGGACGAAAGCGTTAGCAGTAGTGGGGAGCAATGGTGACGATGTGCTCACCACTTGTCACGTCTTTATCCCTACGGTGCTCAGCCCACAGTGAAAAGAGGCTCATTGAGGCTCTGCCTAACGTTTCTGAGAAAAAAGCATGTCTATTCGTATTTAGGTGTGTATGTATACCGAGTAATTTGTACAGCAATAAAATAATAGCATGTCCATAAAATAAAGAGAATCTAGAACATCTTTTTATTACGGGCATTATTTTATATATTTTTCCTTATAAATAAAGAGTTACCATAATCATCATTAGCAGCTGTTACACGTCCGCTGTTGGACGAGGCCATGTAATGGATTCACCATGATCACTAGCAGTCATGGCAGTCGGATTAGTGAAGGCAGTATTGGTGTTGAGTACTCAGGTGGATGTTCTGGCCCATCCTCTGATGCAATTACAACATATTATACTTATAACGATAAAATCAACGATTCGTAGTCCCCTGATTCCTTCTCCAAAATTTAGACAACTTATTTTTTTTTTAAATTTAATTTAAAAGAACGTTTTAGCCGGGTTCTTATGATTTAATTTTTTTAAATAATCTAGTCAAATTTGTTTTCAGGATGTTTGAATACAGCGGAAAATCTGACCATTTTTTTAGGTTTTTGAATGTGCATATCTCTTTTAATAATTAATTTATAAAAAAAGGAAAACATAGAGACATGCCAAGGTGGCCATAAATTTTTTGGAAATAAAAAAATTGCTCTACTGGCTTTATCCAGGAAGACAACAGGGGTCTACGTTTGTATGGGAAAACGGCCCATGTGTTTCCTCTTAACTAAAACAAAAAAAAAATTGCCTCACATATACTTTCCGTATTAGACTTAGCCAGGTAGGTAGGTGGGTTTAGTTTTTTACAAACCCACAATTATTATTAAAATAAGTAGGTACACTTTCTAGATTGGGAATAGGTTTTTCCGAACGTTTAAATTCGAAGTCAATAACAATGAGAGTTGCTGAGAAATAAATGCGTAGAGAAAACAAAATCACACGATAAAGTAAAAAAAAAAATAAGCCGTAGTTAACACCATTTTTCAGTTTATAGTCTTACTTTTTATATCCCGGTAAAATGCGGACGAAGATGTTAACGTCTATGTGATACATTTGAAGCAGACCGAGACGTGATGGACTTACGTGTACGTTTCCTGTGTTATTATATTACCAAATTACGACGATTGGTACTTATCTAATATAAATAGAGTTGCGTTTGTTTGAACTTGATTAGAATCTATCACATCACTTGTCGGTTTGAGTCACTGAGGCTGTTGGATGCTGTAATAATCAATACTGACAAGTCTACCTGTGCCTGGTTATAAATTCTCAGACCAGGGCCTTAGAAAAAATATAGAAACTGATTAACGTGGGGTATGCCGCAAAATTACCAATCCTAGATTTGATTTTTAACAGTTTAAATCAAGTACAATATTAAAATTATAAATATGCATGGATATTACATTATAATTTCAAGGGATTACTGTACCAGAAACACGATAGGACTAATTTTCTAGATAGAAAACAAAAACAAAGTAACTTACCTCAAACTTTTGGCTAGATTCGATTGTTTATTTAAAAAAAAAAATATAGTTTTTTTAAAAATAAAATCAATACAATAAAGCCGAGGGTTTACTTTAGGGGTTTTGTAAAATGATGTATATTTTACGAGATATAAAAAAAAACTTATTTTTCGTACAGCGCGAGGCCTTTTTGTTTTGGATGAAGATTTCTGCGTGGACTACTTAAGTTTGCGTTAAAAACCTTAAATAATGAAGATAATTCAATTCATAAACTACTTTGACTAGGCCCTAGTCTCTTTTATGCTTTGCGATTTTGTACTTTTAGGTGTTGATAATTGGGTACACCGATCTCAAACGACACGATTGTTGTAAAACTATCGAAACGTATGGAAAATAAAATAAACGTGATAAATACCTTAGACAGCATCAATAAATATATTTTGGCCCTTTAGCCAAGGCCACAATAATGATTTGTTTTCTCACGTTTATCTACAAGCTCCGGAACGTCAACCTCGCTACAGTCTAAGATCTTGCTTCTTTCGTTTATTATTTGTAAACAAAATGAAATAATAAAACCGGCCAAGTGCGAGTTGGATTTTCACACGAAGGGTTCCGTACTATCGTTCAAGATTTAACATAAAGAATCACGTTTATTGTTTTTTTTACCCTTACCCTTCAAACCGGAACACAGCAATGCGAGCTCTACTGCTTTGCGGCAGAAATAGGTATGGTGGTAGTACTTCCCCGGACGAACTCTTACACAAAAAAGCCCTTCTACTACTAAATTGGGACCCCTTTTTTTCTCTTTTTTTTTAATTATTTGTTGTTATAGCGGCAATAGAAATAAAAAACTGTAAATTTCAACTGTCTACCTATTACGGTTCATGAGACAGCCTACGGTACGGAGGCCACAATGCTCTAAGGATACAGCTTAACTGACTGACAGACGGACGGACGGACAGCGGTAATTTCGGCCTAGTTTGAAGGTCTTGACAACATTTTTAAAGAAATAAACAAATTAATTAATATATCTGAGTTAGGAATCATCATAATCATCACAATCTTCATCATCACTTGTCTCATCTATTTCCCACGAAGGTGCAACCCACATTGAAAAGAGGCCCATTAGAGGCTCTGCTTACCCTTTCGGGGAAAAGGTGTGTGTCTGTGTATGTATGTAAAAACATAGTTATGGAAAAATAATTATTTAAGTACTCAATTTCACCCCCGTTCCCTGCCATTTTGCGAAATTTTTGATCTATCGTTTTTTTTTAGCTACTTGATTGGCCGAACAAGCAGATGGTCCGGTCCACCTGATGCTAAGCGGTAACCTCTGCCTTTAACAATGCATTACCTCACAGGTCACGTCCACCTAGGACGCACCCTATGCGGCATTGCACTACGCCCTCCACCCTGAGACACAAATATGAAAATTCTCATGTGCCTATAATTTTACCGGCACCCCTACCCTTCAAACCGGAACACAGCAACGCAAGCAGTATTTTTAAAATGATCTCCACACAATGCTTAAAATAAAATGCAAGTGGTCCTAATCAATAGTGGATGCTGATTACAAATAGTGGTGTAATCAAGTGTCTGCCATTGTTCACAATAAAAACTGTTTAATTTAATTATCTACCCATTGAATGCAACACAATGCGCTTTATCTGCGAGAGAAAACCCACCAATTACTGGATAATTTATGCTAATCTAGCCTCTGCTATGTGAACTTTACGCTTGTTGACTGAAGATTATAGCTTAGAGTTACCTAGTTCCTAATCCTCGACTCCGATTGACTTTCTCGGTTGAAGTTTTGATGCACTCTATAATAATGCATTAAACAGCGTGAAATTTACCTATAATAGCGCGTTCAGGCCACTGTATGCAAGTTGTTTTATAACATCAAACAGAAAAAACAAAGAAATATAATTGTTTTTGCCAACAACTACCTTACATGTTTCATTTTTGCATGTTGATGTTACATGTTTCATGTTGTATGGTTTTTTTCTCTGAAGGTGTTTTATAGTTTTGTTAGTTTTATGTGATAATTCTACTGAGAAGACCTTATAGTTCGGAAATTGGTGACTAACACGGTGTATAGTGAAAATGCTCAAATTTACCTCTGTGAAACGTGACAGCATAAACTAATAATTATTTTGTTATCTAAAGTAGATTGTGGTGTGACCAATACCAGAGTACTCTGTGGGTGTGACCACGAGTAGGTACCCGTCTTTTATTCGTCAAAAGAACTAACCGTGCTAACGCAGATCATCATTGGAATAGTTACACCGTGTTTTGTCTCTTTCGATCGAATGTGAAACTGCCTGTCAATACAAAAGACAAAACACTGTGTTTCTATTCCATGCATAGTTCAAATAGCACGGCTAAAGTCTTTACGCGTGGGGAGCGCGTTGATGTCTTTTGTATGGAGTTTCCATTGATAGTTTTTTCTACCCATTATTATGTTACAAATAGTTTAGGTAGTAGTAGAGCTTTTTTGTGAAAGAGTTCGTCCAGGGAAGTACTACCACCATACCTATTTCTGTCGCATTGCTGTGTTCCGATTTGAAGGTGCCGGTTAAATTACAGACACATGAGACTTTTCATCTTTATGTCTCAGGGATTCGGGCGCAGTGCAATGCCACATAGGGCGCATCCTAGGTGGACGTGACCTATGAGGTAATGCACTGTTCATAGGCAGAGGTTACCGCTTAACATCAGGTGGACCATCTGCTTGTTCCGTCATTCAAGTAGTATAAAAAAACGTTTAAAATAAACCCAAACGCTTTAATCTGATATTATTACATTTATTGGATCAAATGGTAGCACAAGTTTTTTGTAAAAGCCAAACATTGAAAAAAATTGCATTAAGGATAGGTTAGGGTCAGAATAATGTAATATTGAACTTCTTTTGACAATCGAACAATAGCAGCGAGCAGTTTATCCAGGACCTTGATGCTTCCCAAAGACTCTACAAGAACATAGCTGATGAAGGCAAAAGCTGCGTCAGTCTAACTAAAACAGAAAAAAAAATAGGAACACCTTGATCTTTTCTCCCCTCATACTATAGCTAAAATCAATGCCAGTTTATTTTTTCCACTGCTTGATGATTATGTCTACTCCAAATAACTAAGGAATGTGACTTTTAGGGCACTATATCATTAAATATGTTTTGTTCATACAAACTAAAACATGGGTCTTCTATCCATATACCTACTCTCTTATGACGACCTCTGTGGCGCGGTGGGCAAAGGTTCGCCTGCGACACAGGAGGTTGCGGGTTCAATTCCTACCTTGGAAAAAATATTTGTACGATCTGCAGATATTGGTTCAGGGTGTTCTGGGTATTTTCTATGCATAATAAAAAATATCTATCAATGTATGTCTTGTATTAAGTATATCGGTTATCTAGTACCCATAACACAAGCTGTGCTTAGCTTGGGGCTATATAATGTTGTGTGAACTGTCCAGCATTATTATTCTATTATTATTATTTTTCATATGGTTAATAGAACTCATAAAGAGAAGCTGATTGAAAAAAAAATGCCCACTTATAGCGATGCCATACAAAAATGTTCGTTCCTTTTAAATAGCTGATTTGGAAGCTTCGACCAAAATAAGGTTTCTAAATTGGTATATTTCAGCATAGGTGTCACTCGTTGCCGTTACAAAGACCGACTAAAGCGCAGTGAGAGAGTTCACTCACTATCTCCGGTACAGAGGCCTGCTGTGCTCTAAGCTCACTATAGAAGCCTCAAAACTATCGTTCTCTAGGCCCGTCCATACTTTTTATTTAGGTCTAAGTTTGGAAGAATCACCCTGAGTAACGTAGCTCTTCTATTCTCAGCTGTGCTCAGACCAACGGATATTACGATTAGCTCTCTGTGATTAATGACGGCTCAGTAATTATCCTAAACAACGCGGGCGTGAGAATAACTCGATTGCATTACATACGTGATATGCTTTTACGATATGTAACATGCAATAGTAAGTTATTATAATGGCTATATTATCAGCAAGTACTTGTGAATGTGTACATAATTAGAACATTACCAATACCTAACTATACCCATACACAAACAAGCATGTCAACATATGTATTGTAGTTACGATAGATTAGATAGGCGAGGAGCTGGCGAATTGCGGTGGTGTGTCCGGCCTAAGAATACATTCCTCCGTCTCCTCCCGTGGATGTCGTAAAAGTCGAATAAGGGGTTATTCGGACTTGTTGATAAGATTCCTTGGTATAAGATTTGTCCTGGCTGCTAGATTATTATGGAATTTGTTGTTACTGGAAGAAAGCGTTAGCCAAGTCAGTCGTGGGAAGCAATGGCGGCGATGAGCTCACCACTTGTCACGTCTATATTCCACGATGGTGCAACCCACTGTGAAAAGAGGCCCATTGAGGTTCTGCCTACCCCTTCTGGGAAAAAGGCGTGCGTCTATGTATATGTCTGGTGGTGTTGTATTCAGCCTAAGATTAGACACATCCGTCTCCGTGGATGTCGTAAAAGCCGACTAATGGATCACACTTGGGGAAGGGCAGCAGCATCCACCTGAGTATTCAACACCAATACTGCGATCACCAATCTGCCTACCAAGCGTGGTGATAATGTCAAATCTGCTATTGCACTTTATGGGAGAGGCGTCCATGGGACGTCTAAAGGCTGATGATGATGATGATGAAATAAACATGCCAATTACAATAGATAAATTAGATAGACGAGCAGATGTCAGTGATCAAAAAATATATAGAAGCTCACGAACGTAGACTTCATCATCTTATGAACGTTGAACCAATCCAGCATTCGGCAAGACGAACATAGTGAGAAGACTCAAAGGACGAAACCTTATTGGATAGTGTAGTGTTAATATTAGTGTAACCTAGTGCGAACTAGTGCTAGCTAATAAGAATACAAGAACAAAGTGTCCTGACCCGACCCCAGGCAGAAAACTTCATACAAAAAAACGTCT
Organism: Operophtera brumata; assembly: GCA_932527175.1. Classification (NCBI taxonomy): domain Eukaryota; kingdom Metazoa; phylum Arthropoda; class Insecta; order Lepidoptera; family Geometridae; genus Operophtera; species Operophtera brumata. The sequence goes on along the minus strand of OW052237.1, from coordinate 7,726,529 downwards.
TGCGTCGTTTTTAATTGAATATTTCATAATATATAGATAGTTTTACAAACATCCTACAGTATTAAGCCCTCGATTTTTGGTATTGATTTTTGATATAGCGAGAAGTGCTCGGCTGTTTTGATTTTATTTTACAGTATTATATTATTGAAAAAAGTATTTTATTATTTAAATCGCAAGGATAATTTTGAATCTGCCAAATCGAGCGGGCGAAGCCGTACCGTATCCTTTTCTCGAAGCAACTCGGACACATTTCAGGTCCCTATAACTTTGTTTTGGTCTCGAATACCATGCTGAAAATATATCTTTGCAGTAATCTAGTTAATCTAGGTCGATTTTACGATTATAATCCTGCTTTATATCTAGATTGTTATGTTATTAGGGTACATAATTAAACTACGACAGCTAATAAGTATTCTGAGCTTTTAGGAGTTTTGAGTGGTTGGTAGAACTTGGGCCAAACTAAAATGCGTTTTGACGCAAACATTCTGAATTCTTAGTACTTAGGTACTGTGTAGAATCATGCAGATCCTATGACGAAATACCAGTAGGTCTTATTAATTGCTACTTGGGCGTACCCAACAATTTAATTATTTATTACAGTTTGTACAAAACAATAGTTGGTTTGTTCATTTTGATTCGGTTCGGAATGTGAGCATCCTCCAGCTAAAGGCCATTGCGAGGTCGTCGAATGCAATGAAGATACTGGAAGGTAGATACGGTTCTTGTTCACTACATTTTGCTTACGGCTTCACTTGTATCACAATTCTCCAGAGTTCAGAGCAGCCAACCAATGCTTTCCATACAAACAGCCTTTAGAAGTCCACTACTGGACATAGGCTTTCCATTGAATATAATAGAATGCCACGGTCTTGCACCGCCTCCATCCATCAACTTCTTGCTACCTTTATAACGACATTGTACAATCTTACTACACTGTGCCTCTGGTATATTCCCAAACTAGACTAGAATCGATATTAATGTATTGTAACGAAGTGACAAATAGTCAAGATTCCGGCAAAAGAATAAGACTGGTTTAAAAAAAATAAAGCTTTTTCTTAATGAATTGAAATTACAGACCAAAGACAAGTACAATCTTACGAATTTTGTAAGTACAGACCGTTCACCATAAGATGTTGATGCCTTGGTTGGGTGCCAAACAACGATTGAATAATATATTTTTCACCTCAAGACCTCAAAAAGGTAGGTTTTGCTGTTTAAAGACAGTATGCAAAATTCGATTTTGCTGCGAGCGTGAGGCAAAATAGCTTTTTTTTTAATATCCTGAGATTAGTGCTGTGTATACAGACCGTTCGCCATAAGATATCCCCTGCCTTGTTTGGCACCCAACCAAGGCATCAACATCTTACGGTGAACGGTCTACTTATATATAAACAGAACGGGTTGGTCTTGGACTGTCTTGAACACAATGAAGCAAACACTCTTCCCGCCATTTTCGAAAAGAGACGTTGTCTACTTTTATTTTATTTCTTTTCCTAGTGTTTTCTTGAGTTATATTGTGTTTGGTGGCATTTTAACTAATGTAGCTCGTTTAAAAAGCACAAGTGTAGTGAAATGAAATGGAAGTGAATTGCGTGACTTTTGAAATTGGTGGAAATTGTCTACCAAAGTTTTAGTAAAATTGGCCTCCGTTTTACTAAATCATGACTCGACTGTAACTTTGACGACTTGGAAGGAGTGTAACGTTGCAAAATATATTGAAAATACATTATAGTGAAAATACAGATAATTGAAAATGGAAAATGCACAAGCAGAGCGGCGCCAAATAAAAAAAAAAAAACAGAACAAATCTCAGCATTTAAAAAAACAAAGTTACTTTGTCTCACGCTTGCAGCAAAATCGAATTTTGCACACTGTAAAAATATATTGAATCGTTTCTTACATACAACGTTACAAGTTGTTGCTGTAGTAGTATTAGTAAGGATACAATAGCATCACCGCAATTAGGCAGAAGGTAAATGCGGTACATTATCGTTCCTCGCATGAATCGCGCCGTAAAGGACGTTTTAAAGTAGCTCAAATCAATTTTTATTCGCTCTGACCTTTGCATTAAACAATCGTGTAACACGGAACCAGAAAACAATATTCAAAGGCCCCTTCTCTAAGCCCTTAATAAATTGTAGAACAAGTGAAACGTTATAAAAACTATAGCCAGACTATGGTTATGGTGAACAACATCATTAGGAACTTATGTAAGAATTTTCTCCTCTTTAAATAATTACAACATATAACTTTTGAAACTATCATGGTTATGTGCATAATTTTTACTAGAAACGGGAACATTTCAAACTCAAAAATAATGGTAAATATCCCGTTTCTAGTGAAAACTAATTACAACATGTGTGTTACGACTCTAAGTTATCGCAAAATCCATTTTTGCTATCTGAAGAAATGATGAGCAGCGATGAGAAAAACAAAAAAAAACCTGCAACCCTCAGACATCCAATGCTAGGCGAGGCCTCCCCCATAGAAAACGATAGGGGGATTTGCCAAAAGCTTGGCAGGGACATTGGTGATTGCAGTATTGGTGTTGAGTATTGAGGTGCATGCTGTTGGCTTCCCCTGGTGTTATCTTTAACCCTGTTTTACGACACCCACGGGCAGAGACGGAGGGGTCTATTCTTACACACCACTGCTCAGGCTGGACAAACCACGGCTCTAGAGCTCACCTACCGGTAAATGTTATTTCTCCATTCCAAGACTTGTCCGTCTGTCTCCAGGCTGTATCTCATGAACCGTGATAGTTAGACAGTTGAAACTTTCACAGATGATGTATTTCTGTTGCCGCTATAACAAAAAATACTAAAAAACAGAATAAAATAAATCTTTGAGGGGGCTCCCATACAACAGACATGTTTTTTTGTCGTTTTTATAGATAATGGTACGGAATAACTTTTGAAACTATCATGGTTATGTACATAATTTTCACTAGAAACGGGATATTTACCATGATTTACCAAACTCAAAAATCATGGTAAATATCCCGTTTCTAGTGAAAATTAATGGTACGGAAGCCTTCGTGCTCAAGTCCGACTTGCACTTGGCTGTTTTTTTTAGATATTGCATGTACCTCGGTAAAGTGGCGGTCTTCTTTATATTGAAACTAGCATTTTGACCGTGGCTTTGCACACGTAGTGTCTGGATAAAAAGCATCCCTCCCCCCTCCTACTACATCCATGCACCCAGACACCAAATATCATCAAAATTCACTCGACCGTTACGGAGTTGACTGGAGCTACATATATCGCGAGCACTCAGCGATAAATTAGCTTCGTTTCAGTGAGAGAGTTTTGTAATCGGATCACTTACCTCTACATCCAAACAAACTTACTTTTTTTTTATGTAAGTTCCTTTTTATGGCTCTACAAATTGGCATATGGCCCGCCTGGTCTCGCATTACAAATCGAGTCATATATTGTTACAAAAATGATGTGAGCCTCAGTTCCCATTAGATCTACGTACCCCTCCACAAGTATGACTTGACTTATGAACCGGTGTCCTCAAGGGCAGCCTATTTCCAACAAGATTTAATCTGCGTCGGGTTCCTTTGTCTGCTTATTCGGTTATCGCGCGACCTCGGTCAAGTGGCGGCCGGTAATTGGGCACGGATGGAAGATGACCCTAGTCTTGTGATGCAATGCAATCACGCTGCCATACACCGCCATGGTACGGTGGACTCGCATGGCGGGTAGTCTATTAGATTGTTATTGTAGGTTATTATTGTTATTTCATGGTGTGAAATAGTCTTGGTACTCCATTACCCTGAATATATTTTTAATGCTGTTTTTTTTAACATTCACCTTTTCCTTGCTGTCATGCACGCGACTTCGTCGATCGGTGCGTGGTCCTCACTCAGGGATAATGGTGCCAACCAAGTAAGGTGGAGTAGTTCCCGTCTGTCCCCGAATCTGACCCCGAATTTGGATTGAAGAACAAACAAAAATTAAAATAACGTATTGCCATCGAATTTAAGTAACTACGATTTCAATAGTAGTAGTGACAGATACAGGTGCCTTCTTACGGTGAACAAGCTGTTTTAGTTTAGTTTCCTATTTAGTGTCAGATTTTTTTTGATATCACTCTGCCTCTCGACTGCTAATTTGACAATTTGCAATGTCTGTACATACATATTTTTTTTTTTATTTATGAGTATATCAAGCATAGCGTGTGCTGTCTTATGAACTTTTGCTGATTCTCTCTAGCATCTTACTTTTGACTGCCTACCTAAGGCTTTTAAGTTGGTTTTCCTTTTTTCTTTGAATCAGCTTCCACTTGTTCTTGAGGCACTACACAGGCGCTCCCCACCTAGTGGTAAGAAGGATCATCAAATAAAGCCGAGCCGTGTTTATTGCCTGATTCTTCTAGGTTTGGTCGCACTGGAACTGGAGTAAATTTATTTTTATAAGACCATTCAAAATAATCCTTGACTGAATTATGACTTTGACTTTGAATCAGATCGTAGTTCCGGAAAATACCTCCTACATTCAAAACTCACAAATATGCACATTTTTATCGTACCAGGCCGTTAGCTTCATCTTAGCAGTTCAGACCTACAGCAAGTATCACCAGAAATTTCATACATACATTTATATACTATGGGAAACGGGGGCACTGTAACCACACCGCAAAACCGCATACCTAGACATTTACGTTTGCTCTACCGCACTTGTGACCGAACACTTGTATTTTAATAGACTAATGTAAAGGTGAATTTATGTCTAGATATTTAGTATTGACACGGGTCTAAAAGTATATCTAAAAGTATATCGGTAGCCTAAAATAATACGCGATGGTAGCCTAACGGTTCAATAGTGCAACTCAGAATCCAACGATACCGGGTTCGATCCTAGGCCCCGCACCAATGACTTTTCTAAGTTATGTGTGGATTTCCATCGCTCTGTGCTTCCGAGGACACGTTAAGCTGTCGGTCCCGGCTGTTATTGATTAATAGCAGTCGATAAGCCATGTCAGAGGCCCTCGGGCGGCTTGACAAACTCTGACACCAGAGGCCAGCACTACCTCATACGAAACAACAACAACAAAATAATACGCTATGTAAAACACCACATCACTAGACGCTACTGCAGTACTAAAACTACTGTAGGTGCACTTCGTATAAATATCTATATTTATATATAAAAAATAAAGGTTGTTCGTTTGTAAGCGCCTCACTTGAGAACAGTGGGACCGATTTGGCAACTTTTTTTCTTAAAATATTGTAGATAATATTCTAAATAAGATTTTAGGGGAAGGAAAATTTTAAAGTTCTCCGGAAAAATGAAAATGTACATCCACACACACAAACAACGTTAACGTATTTTTAAATCCCTAACTTTAACTTATATCATAGACACTAATCTAATTTACCTACCTAAATTACCACATTTATTTACAGAAAGAATAATACAAGAGTATTACAAAATACATATGAAACAGTTGTGCTACCTGAAGACCGCTACAAGCGAAAATTACCTACCTTATTTTATTATAGGTACAAACATAATTTATTTTCAAAATGTATTACATTGCTCAATTTCTTTAATTTTAATAACTTTCAAGTAATCTGAAAAACTTGTACCACGGAAGAGCAAGACCCTCTAACACAGGTATCAGGTTAAGTTTACCGAAATATAATATTTGTATTTGTATTGTATTTATGTAATTTTCCATGTCTAATCGTCACATATCTTCTTATTAAAAATCATGGTTGTTAACAACTCAAACGTTTTATTACGAAATATGAATACAACCTCTTCCTTGACCCTTTATAAGGTAAATATGATGCGGCAGGTCAACTATGCACAGTCACAATCGCTTCGGCTTTTGATGACATCAAGGGTCGTTCAAACATCAAATCCTGCCCTTTTTGTTGTTTATTTAAACACTAGAAAATTTTTTTCTTATCACATTTCATATTTTTCAAATGATGACATTGTTTTTTGACTTATGAAATAGGTACAGCTCATTCATCGTAAGATGGCGCCTGCCTTGTATGGCGTGCCAACCAAGGCAGGTCCAATCTTACGGTGATCGTGCTGTAGGTGGTTGAAGATGCGCGCTCTTTGGTTTGTGAATATAAAATTCAAGCAATGTTGTTTTACGAATTCTTAATTCTCAAGAGCGATGCTATTAATTGAACTGCGACAGGGCTCACTGAAGATGTCAAGGCTGCCCAACAATGCAACAGAGTAGACAAGACAAATGTGTTGTCTTGCTTGTCTATTATGCGGAAAGGCGCCATTTAGTAATAAGCCGGCGACATTTGAATGGGTGCATGCAACCACAATGCTCTTTCGTCATGGGAGTTTGGAAATTAACAAAAACGTTCCTTTGCCTTCATTTGTCATCTTGATTCTTGACGCTGCTGTTTATAAAGACATTTTTCTACAGTCAAAAAGGGTATGACGTTCAGGTTAATTGTATGGAACCCGTCACTTTTGAAAATAAACGAGTTTTTTTAAAGTAATATCGTGTGATTTTGGTGGCATTTTAACCGGTGTAACTTAGTGATCTTAAATATTAGTGTTTTGCGTGTATTTTCTAATGGGTTGATTTTGTCATCGATATTCTTCGTAATTCTGCCACCGTTTTACTAGGATATGACTTGACTCTTATTATATCAAAATAATATATAGGCAAAATTGAGAAGACTTTTCAGAGGTCATAATTAAAAGAATGAGATGAAAATCTTTTTGGTCCTCGTAGTATTTGCTATTCTACAAAGTCAATACAACTCTTGATTCAATTCAACGTACAAAAAAAAAGATGAACAAGTATAAACGTATTTTTTTTATCACAGTATTCTTCGTTCTATACTGTTTATTGCCAAACTAGTTAGTTACTATAGAGTGCAACATTCCCACGGTAAAAAAGGCTAGAAACGCGTGCGCCGCTGTGCGTTCCCTTTTAACCTTTCAACTCACTGATTGTTTAACTTTAAAGTTTACGATCTGTTTCTGATAGAATACGTTAGGTTACACACTCGGGTAATTTAATGGATAATTATAGGGTACCGTTGTAGCAATGTTGTAAAATTATTAGCGGCAATTAATTAAAAGATTCATCGATATGGAATTATGCGGTCAGCGTAGTACCTATATCCTCAATTCAAGGACTTCTATTTAAATATATGTTGTGTCATTCTAAAGATGACCTCTATATGTAGTTGATTTTCTAACTTCCATTGCCTGTATGACTTAGTTTCTAAGCTAAAATATGATGGATGAGTTGTCGGTAAGATGAAAGTTGGCGGTGCATATAGTGCAGACACGTTTCACGTTTGGATGTATACCACGAGATAGTGCAAGATAGAAGCATAGATTGTCATAAGGATAGGTGGGTACGAAACCTGCTGATCATATATGGCCTGCCGATGGACTGAGAGACAAAATACTCTGTAACAGGTGTAGCATAAAGAGCAGTAGTAAGAAAAAGTTTTAAAAGTTAAGTGGCGCCGCCGCCGCTGCAATTTTCCCCCTTTTTTGTAGAACATACAGTTCCAATTAAAAATCTCTGAAGACAAAACAACTATGAAGTTGTAGGTGAAAAATACAACCTATACGCGAGTACTAACATACAGGCAGATGTTCGAATTAATTGTTTTTTTGAGTTCTATGCTACTTTTTATCCCGGTAAAACACGAGGCGGAGACTTCTCTATTCAAATGCATTATTGTTCTACCAATTGTCTACAAGTAGACGAACCCTTTTCTAAGCTCCTTGTCCTGCACGCGCCGTGCTACAACCATCTCGCAATGGATCGACTGGCTAACGCAGGGGTCGGCAACTAATATTAAATGGGGTCCGGGATACTGATATTTTTTATCGAGGTCCGGAAAAAAAAAACCTTGTAATAACTTTTATTTTGATTAATATAAGGTAATTATGTAAAACACAATAGGTATTCTTATAGGTATTCTTGGAAATTAATTAATTAATTCAATGCGAGAAATTACACCTGCGATCTTGAGACAGATTTTTAAAGTTTGGTTAACGCGGGGACATCTGATGCGAAGAGTGTCTTCAAGGTTAATCTTAAACGATAATTGTTTTTATATATTTGTTTTTAAATTTAGTAGGTGGGTAAGTTACGACCGATGGGCTAACGCATATAGCAAATCTATAATACTCTATAGCCTCTATAGCTTACTCTGTGACACCAACACGTAATGCAGGTCAGATGCTCCGTTTGCAACATTACCTAGCGTAATTTATGTACTAGTAAGACGTCTCTAGCACCAATAATACTGAACCCCGTTCGAAGAACGACTGCACTGCATTCTTTGAAAGATTTTTGTTTTGTGATACGAAAGTGACTGGTCATAAACGCGGAGTTGAGGGATAGCTGTTTCTTTAACTCTTACTGATAGCCCGTACGATTAGAAAGAAGTTAAATGGTAGGAATTATCAAGAACCAAATTGTAGTAGGATTTTAACATCACAAAACTTTTAAGAAAATCTCTTTATACGCCAGAGACACCAGAGACGCTCTTTATGTCGTTATAGTCTCGACCTTTAGTTTCGACTGCCGGACGAGGACTTCCCATAGTATTAGGGGATTTCCCATAAGCTTGGCCGGAGGATTGGTGTCCCCAGTATGATGGATCCTGCTGCCCATCCCCTAGCGTAATTCCTTAGTCACCTTTTACGACATCCACGGGAAGAGTTTGAGGAGTCTTATTCTCAGGCCAAGACCACCACCACCATCTTGAGGAAGATAAACGTATTGTGGTAAGGTATAAAGCCAAGATTTTGTACCTAATGTTTATATTAGTTTATATTGGTCTCATTAAGGAGCTCACGGTCGCGAAATGGGCTATATGCATAATGGACCGCCCATAGAGTTTGAATGCGGAAAAGGGAGTTTTTTAACATGGGCTATAGCAAGAAATATGCTAATTGTGTGTTAAAATGAGGATACATAGATGCACGCCTTTTTCCCCAACAGGGTAGGCAGAACCTAAAACAGCCTCTTCACCGTGGTTGCACCATCATAGGAATATAGATGTGACAAGTGGTAGCTCATCGCCGCCATTGCTTCCCATTACTGACTCGGCTAACACTTTCTTCCAGTAAAACACAAGATCCATTGAAGATAGATCATCGACATGGTTTGAGAATTCGTAAGTTAAAGTAGCAATGGGCGTCATAGCTCGCAGAACCAACGACCGCAGGGAAATAAAGCTTCTCAAATAGCGACCACAAATTAGACGACGCAGTGTAGACACCTTTGGACCGATGACATTGTAACGTTTGCAGGAAGTCAGTGGATGGTGATGGTTCAAGACTATTTCTCGTGGCGTTAATCGGGGAGGCTTATGTCCAGCAGGCGACTTCAAAGAAAGAAAGAAAGAAAATTTGTTTATTTTTCCCCACGAGGACACAACACACATACCACAAGAAAACAATAAAACAGAAATCTAGTACTAAGGACAATAGGTAGGTATACAAACATAAATGAAATAAAAACCAAAATAAAAATTAAAACTGGTAGTAGAAGGTTATATTATGTAAGATGTAGATGTATGTTGTGTGGGGTCAAATAGATGGAGATGATGATGATGATAGTGTTTCTTCGAATGAGAGCCAGGTACTGGTAAAGCACACGACTCCTAAATGCCTGTCAAACCAGTTCAGTGACACTAACTGCTTTATTTGTGGTTGCTTTTCGCTAATGTAACAATTTTCGTACACACGTTACAGTAAAAGAAAGTTAGCTGTGAACATTATAGATAATGAGCTTGTTTAAGATTATTTCTCTAGTATACACGCTACTTTCAAATTAGTTAAAATACGGCTTTTAATATTTTATGATGATTTGTAAGTCTGTAATTTCTAGCCAGGCTAGAGTTTTTGATGCAACGAATGCAAAGAAATGATGTAAGAAAGGTCGGATACACTGAACCCTTTTTTTAGGGTTCCTTACCCAAAGGGTAAAACAGGACCCTATTACTAAGACTTCGCTGTCCGTCCGTCTGTCTGTCTGTGTGTCCGTCTGTCACCACGCCACATGGCCATGGTCATGTCATGGTGCCACTCATGAATCGTGATAGTTAGACAGTTTAAATTTTCACAGATGATGTATTTTGGTTGCCGCTATAACAACAAATACTAAAAAACATAATAAAATAAATATATAAAGGGGCTCCCATACAACAAACGTGTTTTTTTTGCCGTTTTTTTAGATAATGGTACAGAACCCTTTGTGCGCGAGTCCGACTCACTTGGCCAGTTGTTTGTATTATCCATCAGACTTGGCCAATTTTCTTTGATACCCTTCGTACGCAAAACCGACTCGCACTTGGCCGGTTGTTTGTATTATCCATCGGACTTTGCCAACTTTCATTGTTATAAGATTTGTTCTAGCTGCATTTTCTTTTTTCCTGCTTCATTCAGGAATGTGTTATAAAGAAAGCGTTAGCCATGTTGCTCGTGGGAAAACAATGAAATGAAATTTATTTATGGCCTATCCATTGCCACTTCAACTTGTTTACTATACGGACAACTTAAGACTAAGTAATGCAGCCAGCATCTTAAAGACGCTTCCGTCTGGTAGTGATTTGGATCAGTTGAGCTACCTTTAGATCGTTAGCAGCGGTCTTCAGGTAGCACAACTGTTTCATATGTATTTTGTACATACTTTGTATTAGTTGTATTATTTTTTCTGTAAATAAATGTTGCTTTCTTAGTAATAACTTGTTACTTTTAAGTTTTTAAGCATATATCATGCATCCTAGTGTGGTGACCGCAAGATAATACGCGGTGAAATGTTACTCAACAGTTTGACAAGTGTGAGCCGCTTATTCCGCCAAAGTTCATAACACTAATGATCATGCGTCACTGCAGCGGACGAACAATAGGAAGTGATAAATGAAGCTCAGACAATACCGAACCTCGAGATTTGATCTGCGGTCAAAAATGGACCGGATTTGCACTCTAGGCCAATAGAAATGATGTGTGCAGCGTGAGCCGCTAACTTTTTTTCTTAAAAACGGTAGAGATCAGAGTTTGTCGGTTTTTATAATTTAGTGAGCAACTTTAGAATGGAATGGTACCCCAAAAACGGGAAAAGTCAAAGAGGACGTCAAATTTACCCCGACATTTAGACGTCTTATTATTTTATTTTAGTTTACATTTAATTCATTACTAATTGTTAAGTTAGAAAGTAATAGTCAGTGATTAGAGGCTTTTTATCTTATTCTATCTAGCTACTTTGCGGTACGCTAACCTGCGCATTGTCGCTTTGTCTACAGATGAACTGTTAAAAGATGTTCGTTAAAAATAATTTGTATTAGATTTTTTAATAATAATAATTACTTGTATCCTTGATGCTACGATCTGTAATTGTATATTTATCAATTATCTGCCGATTGCCGTCATCAACTTGCTCGTATTGTGCCTGTGAGCTTAATATTGTGCAAAGTATATACTTTAGACTTTAATTTACTTTACTTTATACTATTTTACATTTAGACTTTACTTTAGACTATTTTACACTTGAAATATATATTTTAGTGTTAACAATTTTTATTTTATTTTTCTTGCCTTCTTCTTCGGTATAATCAACATTCTAAGGGTAGAATATTCTTGCCATGCGGCCCAGTTTTTTTGTCAAAAAATAGAGTTAATGGGGAGGGAGAAAAGGACTCTTTACTAGGCACTTACTTTTCTGACTACCTCTTAGGATATTCGTATCCTCCAGGTTACCCTTACAGATTTGGAGGAGTTTTCAGGAAATCTTCCATTAAAATCATGAGCGTAGGTATATCTACTGTATGTATAGAGAACTAGGTTATGTACTAATATAGGTACTAGCTGAATATCCATGGCCTCGAACCGGATTCACTTAGGTACCAACTAAAAAAACTTAAGAAATGCTTATATAAATAAATAAATAAATAAATAATGCACACACAATATTATCTAGCCCCAAGCTAAGCAGAGCTTGTGTTATGGGACTATATAACTGATATATTTAATACAATATACATTACATAGATAGATATTTTTTATTATACATAGAAAATACCCAGAACACCCTAAACAACTATCTGCAGATTGCACAAACATTTGCTCCGAGGCGGGAATCAAACCCGCAACCTCCTGCGTCGCAGGCGAATCTTCGCCCGTCGCGCCACAGAGGTCGAAATTGCATGAAATTAAATATTTCTCTGAATCGTGAGATAGCTAACGAACGCTGTTGACAGTTGAGGTCGTGCGCATGTAAATCCTTGTGTAAATCTTAGTTGGCTAAAACATAGCTAGTGCGTGAAAACATCAAGTTATACTTCAACTAAGGATCACAAACTCGAATCAACAACGGACGAGAATTTCTATTCGAAAATGAGAGAATTCGCGTGAATCTTAGCCCTGCGGCAAAATCGTGAAAACATCCAGTACACTCATAATAAATAGCCTAGTCGAGAAATAGTTTCTTGAATATAATCGATAGAACATCGATAATCACATGATATACGCTATATAAAATACTGTACTATACTATACCAAATCACTACAAGACGCTTCCGTCTTGTAGTTCATCACATTAGCTACCTTTAGATCGTTAGCAGCGATCTGCAGGTAGCACAGCTGTTTCATTTGTACATACCTACTTGTATTTACTTGTATTAGTTGTATTATTTGGTTGTTATATTATTTGTGTTGTTGTATTAAAATGCTAATTAGCATTAAGTTCGCCTATGTACTGCTTTTTGTGTTGTGCAATAAATAATTTTCTATCTATCCATCTATATTTCCGTATAAAAATGTTTTGAACCACGATATACAAATTAATTTTATTTAAAAAAACTCCCGACTGTTTTGATTACCTATTCCAACACCAGTTTTCATACAAATACAACTGCATTGAAAGCGGAGCACCCGTTGTACTCTAGATCCTATTCATCGTGTGCTAGTCATCGTCAAACCCAGGAACCTGATGTCGTCGAAAATGAACATCTGAAGATTCTAGCTGCAAAAAGTCCCTTCAAACATATATTGCGAGCTGGTGATCCTGGAAATGGCTGACCAATTCCCACCAAACATAGCTAAGAACTGTCTCGCAAACACAATCTTTCGTAAGAAAACACATTGAAATCAGAGCATTCGTTCAGGAGCTGCGTGGCAGCAAAAAAACATGCATAGGCATACAGACATACTATAAGATAAGATAAGTTTATTTCACTGAGAAAACAACAAAACATAATTAAAGATGTTCGTAAGTATCTGAAAATAAGAGATCCTTTGTCTTCCGTGCTAGTTAAAAAACTGTGTTACGGCAAGGTAACGCTTCTCACCCCATATACGAGTAGAATGGTCCATGGTCCTTTAGTAAAATTATACCTAAACATAAGCCCATATAAATATATACCTTAGCTAACATACATATTTTATACTTAAAACTATCACTTAACTATGGCTTAAACTTCATATGGCCTCAAACGTAAAACCTCTTTTCAGTCGAGGGTTAAAATTAAAAATATGCAAGGAGATTGGTGCTACAATTCAAGACATATCATTATTATATTTCGTTGGTCCTTTAGTAAAATTATACCTTAACATAAGCCCATATAAATATATACCTTAGCTAACATACATATTTTATACTTAAAACTATCACTAAACTATGGCTTAAACTTCATATGGCCTCAAACTTAAAACCTCTTTTCAGTCGAGAATTAAAATGAAAAAGATGCAAGGAGATTGGTGCTACAATTGAAGACTAAATCATTATTATATTTCGTGGTAAGAGTTTTAAAGCTTGAACGTGGAAACGTGCAAGAGATGCTCCAGAGAAAAGTTTCACGACTTATAAGCGGGTGATTCAATTATAAGACAGTATGGCACATTGGCACGAATGTGAATCCATTGAAATCCTAGTTCTTGGGCAATATAACGATACTTGTATGCGGATTAGTAAGAGAATAAATAAAGGCTTTTGGAGTATTGGTTTGTGTACGTATGGTGCGTACATTTGTAGGTAATTCTCATGTGCCTGTAAGCATGGATAAACTTAGAAGTAACTGATGTAATGTTTTTTGTTTGATCTTTTGCAACGTTCATTTGTTCAGGTCAACTTTTTAAAGTATTTTTTGTACCTATTGTACTTTTTAGGACTATTTTTAATTTATCCTCTAACTGTCCGACATCCTATTTAGGACGATTTTGGCATATGACGTAGATAAGCTGGACAGTTAACGGGTTCGGCCCGGGCCCGGGCCGACTGCGTAGACTTTATAAAACTATGTAGTCAATTCATCGACTTTTACTCAAAAAAACACAGTATTATTACTTTTTTAGGGTTCCGTACCCAAAGAGTAAAACGGGACCCTATTACTAAGACTCCGCTGTCTGTCCGTCTGTCACCAGGCTGTATCTCATGAACCGTGATAGTTAGACAGTTTAAATTTTCACAGATGGTGTATTTATGTTACCGCTATAACAACAAATACTAAAAAACAGTATAAAATAAATATTTCAGGGGGCTCCCATACAACAAACGTGTTTTTTTTGTCGTTTTTATAGATCCCTACGTGCGCGAGTCTGACTCGCACTTGGCTGGTTTTTTCGAACAGCCTTCATTATCACCCATACAAAGACCCTACGCATCAGTAAATCGGCAGATTACAAGATATTAAGCCAAATGTAGGATATAGGTACCTGATTAATGTATTGTTTCCCCGATAAATAATATTAAAATCATGACTCATTGTTAACAATAGAGCTACCACACAAATATGGAGTCGGATCCTCTCGAATACCTGAGTAATGAGCGCAGTGTGGGTACGATTGATGATCTCCCACGCTGGTCGTGACTCCGATTATGGTAAAACTATCAATATTTCAAATACCTATGCATGCACAAGCACATACACGGCAAGTGCACATCAATTGTTCATTCAATCAATAATGTACTTGGTATGGCTGATGGTGTACCAAGCTATCTATCATTATGCCTTCATTGTGCCAATCAGGCCTTATGGCTACCCCCTCGTTTTATTTTATTTTATTATGCAGCAGTTTTTTTTGTATACTAGTTGGAGTGAAGGATCTAGCAGATGGCCCACCTGATGTTAAGCGGTACCTTCTGCCTATGAACAGTGCATTATCACATAGGCCACCTAGGACGCGCACCCTTTGTGGCATTGCACTGCACCCGCCACCCCGAGACATAAAGATGATGACATGCCGTGGGATTCACACGTGTGCTTTGTATCACAGTTTTACAATATGGATTGTAAATCTGTGGTTCTATCATAAGATCTTTCATGCCATCATCATCATTCTCAGCAGTCTTTAGACGTCCACTGCTGGATGATTCTTCCCATAGAATACAATGGGGGATTTGCCATAATCACCACGCTTGGCAGGCGGATTGGTGATCGCAGTACTGGTGGTACTGCCACAGAATACATAATATAATGCTGGATGGATGGATTCAGGTGGATGCTTATACCCATCCCCTGGTGGTCATCTTTTAGTTGGGTTTTACGACATCCACGGGAGAAAACAGGGGGTAAAATTAGGCCGGATACACTACGGTAACGACATGTATTATTTTTTTGCAGGTCTTTGTGGTTTTTGAAGTGATATATCTAATAGTAAGGTTATAGATAAAATAAAAACTTCACCTAATTTTAAAGAAGCAAGAGTTTATCTGAGGAAAATGCTAGGTAGACATCCGATGATTGCGACTAGCACCATCTATCTCTATTATACCAATATGACGTCCTGCAAAGAAAATCGTCATATTGGTATGAAATTAGGTTAGGTCGCGCGTTTGTGGTCACGCGTCGCGGTCACATGCATCGGGCTGTGCATCGGACGGTGCCTCATGCAATTCCATACGACGCATGGATGGCGCGAAACCAAACATCGGACGGACCTTTGTTTTGGAAGATGCCAGGGCAGATTCAGTAACTTTGTGGAGATGTTCCCACACTTAAAACCATAAATATCAAATTAAATAACTCTGTCATGAATCATCAGCTAATAACAATTATCATCCAATATTAATAAAAAGCAAAAACGAAGGTTAGCTATAAGTCGCATGGCCAGAATGCACGCTGACTGCGGCAGCTATGCAAAACTGAACTGTGTTTCAGGGGAATAAGGCCGAAAATTGTTATAGTCTAAACGTTGGGCGGGCGGCGAGCTTTCCGATCCCCACCGCGTAGCCGGGCGGGCGGCGCGCGCGCTCCCTCGGCCGATCTGCCAGTCCCTTCGCGACGCTCCTCGCGACAACATGTCCCCTCTGTGGATAATATTTACTTTGCTCCCCATCCTGGGTAAGTCTATATACCCACGGAAACGTGATGTGGAATGTGTTCAAATACGAGAAAAGTGCAATGAAACCCGACTGCTGAAGGAAACTATAGGCTGTGTCAATCGCCGCATCTTAGTCTGACCAATGGGGATCTTCAAAAGAAAATAAATTTATTTTACTTATCTCTTATCCTCTTCCTGTCTAGTACTTTTAAATTTAAACGTGTTTTAAAAAATTATGTACTTACTGCAATCCCGATATCGGTGGCAGTATAGGATCATCGCGAGGTCCCTAAAAATTATTAATTTTGTCCGGTAGTCGGGTAAATGTAGGTGTTTTAAAGGTAATGTAACTGTGTTTCTAGTATTTTCTTGAGGAAACGGGTCATTGTGTAAGTGAATGCGTGTGCACCTGTGAAAGTGCGCGTTTCAGTGAGAGTGTGCGTGGGAAATTATTATTGTTATGAAACTGTTTAGTTGTTTATTACTACAAAAAAATTATCGATGCCTGCTTGGCATGTACGCAAGTTAGGCTAATAGTTTAAACTACATATAAGCAAACTGATTTGAAACATAACAAAAAACTATTATTAATTATTATCACCATAATATTAGCTAACCCCTAAATCAGCTTTTCTAAGGAAAGTACGTACCTAGTTATTCAATTGAATTTCAAAATCCCATAAGAATATGAACGTTCTTTATAAAACAATATTTCTTAGTATTTAAAAGATTATGTGAATAAAGCTTGCTTTTACACAACTTTCAGGCTCTTTTCAGGTTCTGTATAGACATACAAAAAATAATGTCATAGTAGTTAAAAGATTACGCGAATAAATCCAACCGTCAGGCTCTTTCAGGTTTTGTATAGACTAAGAATGTATTTTACTGTTTATTTGATACAGCCCTTAGGTATTTGGAAACCTATAGCAAAGACCAAAGTTACAAAAGGGTGTGTTCAAACATATTTACTCGCTAATCTCATTAGAGATGGCCGGTCACGTTCCGTTGGGTCACATGTACCTACACTTTGCTGCTCTTCCACTCCGCCTAGCCTCGTATTGCGCAACCGCTGCACTTTCATCGGAGACGCGCGCGCACCGATCTGCGCGCATCTTGTGCGATAATCGATTCCCCGGATTTGCATAAACGATGTTCCCACGGTTCGACCGCTCTCCGACAAGTAGGCCGACGGCGTGACGGCCGGAGAACGTGTAACCTCGGATGTACGAACCACATTCGATTCCTTGAGATAAACCAAAATATACTCACCAGCCGAAGATCATCTTGTCTATGGGTCAAGAACGACCTACTTTTTAGGTCACGAAGAAGGGAAATGGCGATTTTTTATTGACTCTGTGATTTGATTCTTTCGAGCTGTGTTTCAGTATATAATTTTGGAAATTTATTTTAATTGGGGTTCGTCCCGACTGACTTCAATGACATTTCCAGTCATTACAATAATCTTGGTATCTCTCATTGTTAGGTATCTCTGAAAATACCTACGTTAAACGCAACTCGATCTTAAGAAATATTTTAAATGACAAAAGTTCTCATGAATATAACGAGATAATCGTATCTGTGAATGTCTATAACAATAGTTTAAAAACACACACTTGAGCTGTGTTGGTTAATGTCTAATACCTAATCTTGCATTAGGCGAGTCAAGGCGTGTGAATTATTAACTTCCTACACGTTCTTATGAATGAAAAGCGAAAGTTATTGTTGCCTCTAGATCGGTATTTATTTTATCGGTATTTTTGCATACAAATACCCAAGTTCTGTTTTGAGTCACACGATGGAAGATTGATCAACAATATTGTACTCCGAGTCATCCATCACTACAATGTTATGTCATCGCGCACATTAGCAGCGCTCACAGATCAAGCCACCGCGCACAGGTTGCACACGATGCAAATAAACAGTTTCCGGTGTTGCAACTACGTTATAAAACTTAAGATAGTTAGAGATTAAGAAATTCATAGAGTCTGTAGAGTGCTCTCACATTTAGCATTCTTCCGCTACAAAAATTATCAATTAAAACTCAAAGTTATTCTTCTTATAAAATTCTATGCAAATTTGATTAATTAAGTAATTGAATCATACGGAAGTCAAGCTATTTTCCACTGCATATAAACTTATTCCCACGAGTTGTAGCACAAGCCTATAAATCATATATTTTCTAAATAATGTAAAAATATGTATATTAACACAAGTAGAGCACGCATTAGGTATGGTTACATAAGGCAGAGCACGGTGGTATGGATGACCTTTCGCTGAGGATGGCACGGCACCTTACGGAACGCTGCCAGAGAATAAGCAATAACAACACAACGTTAAATTTTCACTCCAAAGACATCTTTAGTAGTATTATTTATCATTGGAAGGCAATATATTTCTAGTCTGGTTGATATAAAAATCAGACCATCAATTCGGGACCGCCAAATTTGGGTGACTTAAAAAATATGTACCTACTACTTGTGATCAGTTGCACTACCTTTAGATCGTTAGCAGCGGTCTTCAGGTAGCCCAACTGTTTCATGTTTTTTTTAATTTTGTACATACCTTGTATTCGTTGTTTTATTCTTTTTGGACCTACTTATGTATATAAGACCTTAGCGAACTGAGTTATTCGCAAAATAGCCTTAATTTACCAACAGATGAGATCGCGGTCAATCATAAAAATAAGGCAACTAAAATAAATCAATAAATATTTTTCGATTAAACGTTATGGTTTTGAAATTTAGCTAAATAGGGGGACAGCACCCGGCAGTCACCCTATTTTTCGCGGTAAATATTTTTTGGGCCAGAAGTGTGTCAATATAACAAAACCCTTCGAGCCTTTAATAATAAAACCAATGTAAAAACTCTTTTTCGGTCTTAAAAAACCTTGCTTGAACTGTTGGCTTATGGAAATTTAGAGCATTTAACTTGTCATCTAGAAAAACGAATATATATATAACACATTTAAGCCTGAGTTCAATATATCACGTATTTAAAGACTTCTATGAAAACCACAATAGATTTAAATGCTTTTTAAAATGTCCATTCATCTTCAGGTAGTCCCATTAAAATTTGTACATTTACCGCAAATCGAAACGAACTGCTTATTTACCTTGCCTTGAGAATTTTGCCTCAATACTTTCAACGTGATTATGTTATTTTATAACAACACAAAAACACCTCTGTGGTGCTGCGGGCGATTAGTCAGCTGAGATGCAAGAGGTCGCGGGTTCTATTCCAAATGTTTGTATGATCTGATAATATTTGGCCTGGTCTGAGTGTTGTGGTACCGTTCATGGATATATGTCGTAGATATTATGTATCAACTTAAACATTAATATAACTTACACGTATCTGTTTTTAATAATATTGATGTCCAGACCTCCTTGAAATCTTTTTTTTCGGAGTTTACTCGTTAAGAATCGATTTTCATACAACATCCACGATATGCAAATAGATGGGACTAAAATCGTAAATTCAAGCATTGACAAAAAGTGAAGTACGTTATTGAACAATCTAGCCCGATAAAAATAGCGGATTCAGTGAGACAGGCTCAAGTATACTGCGCCCAGTGGTTGCGCAAGCGACGCTATAACCCGTAGCGGCTGCCCTCTGCCCCCGCCTGACACATGTATGAGAAACTTAGACAAGATGCCTCCGTCTAGATTACATGGAACTTTTGATGGCTCAGGTTTTTTTATTACTTTCAGCGATAGACTATCTTGTTTATACTTATAACAATTTAGCGTGCAATTTTTTTTATTATGAATTGCGCTTTCTAAAATATATGTCCATTAATTTATATCATCATCATCATCACCATCACCATCGGAGAAGCGTGTTTATAATATTGGCGGGGTTTACCATAATCACCAACCTTGGCAGGGGAATTGGTGATTGCAATCACCACTACCTGAGTAGGTATTTAAAACCAATACTGCAGTATTGGTATTAAATACTCAGTTGGATGCTGCTGCCTACTGCCTACTGCCCTGGGCTGGTGTAATTATTAATTATTTCTATTATAAGAGCCTAAATTTGTTAGCCAATCTTTGAAAAGTTCCAAGTCTTAGATTTATATGGCCCCGTTTGTACAATCTACATTGAAAATCAGTATTAGGTACTGGTGATATTGAAGGTGTTGATGAAATATCTACAGATAGCATTTTGAGAATTAAGGTCATCGAATATTGATGCTCTTTAACATATAAAAATTTATAAAAAATGGACCGAGACGCTAACTACGAACCAATCTATCAATACTAGAATACCAGCTCATTTTTTTTTCATATAATCATACTAATATTAAATTTTCCCCACCAAAATCGCCTTAGAACTCAGTATCCACGGGTTCTACAAGCCAAATATATACTTTTCACTAGAAGCGGGATCCATGATTCTTGAGTTTTATTATGTTCCTGATATTTCGACACAGTTGCATGCGCCATGATCATGGGAGAACAAATAAATAAAAACATAATTAAAAATAAGAAGAATAAAAAATAAATAAAAAAATTGGATCTGAAAACAAAATATGAAAAAAATCTCAATCAAAAATACATATGAAAAAACCTTGTTTCGCACTTGTTTTGAACGAGATCTCAGGAACCCTATGATATTTCAAGATGCATATTACTACAACAATAACTATTTCTTAAAACTGGTAAGGCAGTTTTTTGATGAGTTGTAATAGTTTTCTTGTAGTAGACAATTATTTGATTTTTCGTTGCGCGAGTGCTATTTTGTCACTTTCTAACTTACCTAAACTTTACTGAGTTAGATAATGATGGAATGGTGGTTAGTTGCGACTTAAAGTAATTTCAAACTACATAGGATTTAATTTGATCATTGAACTATCAGGCTCAATATTAACTTGAAAATTTTATCATTTGGGTTTCCTAAGAGCAGAGACTGTCCCTGTACTAAATAGGCAAATATTTACCTACATATGCCTAGATTGTAAACGAATTGAATTTACAATTTAGTTGATTACATTTCATTTTACCGTCTACAATCTGCACATTTGCAACGTTCTCCCGGATCGCGTAAAGTGCATTTGTGACGAAATAACCGCTCATTTACATTTGCACGACATACCGTAGTGTTTCTCAAATTATCTCTTGTATCTTGAGTTACAGTTTATTCTATGTTATTTAGTTCAAGAGGAGACTAAGCTAAAGAAACTAGGGCTATATGTAAAACGCTGTTCCATTGTAGATTAGAAAATATTTATTTTTTTGGTTTCGAAAGGCTGACATTCTATAGTGTAGGTAAACCTCGTTAATATCGATGTTATACCTAGTTAGACAATGAGTGCTATGGTATGTCTGGATTTAGAATTGACCTTCCGTCTCCTCCCGTGGATGTCGTAAAAGACAAATAAGGAATTACACCAGGGGCCCATCTCCTTAGTAGGTAGTAGGTACCTACACAACAAAATACAATCACCGTCATTGGTATAAGATTTGTTCTGGCTGCTAGCTTATCAAAACGTTAGCCAAGTCAGTCCTGGGGAGCAATGGCAGCGATGAGCTCATCACTTGTCCGTATATTATATGATGCCAGTATATTACAGTTGCATGATCCCAGGATGGTGCAACCCACGGTAAAAAGAGGCCCATTGGGGTGCTGCCTACCCTTTTGGGGAAATAGGCGTGTGACTATTGTGTCAAGGGATATGATTATGGCAGCTCAATTTTATGACGGAGTCCTCGTCCAACAGTGGATGTCTAAAGGCTGCTGTTGATAATGATGATTGAGAATAACCAAATTGGTTGAGCGCGTTCAAGTCTTTTGTATGGAAGGAAGGGAGAAAGCATGGGTGAGTAATATACTCTATATACGGGTTTGAAATCATGGTCTTAATCATGCTCTACGCTAACACTACTTATTGTTACTCGTATGCAAATAATATAAGAAATACATACAAGAGTCAGTATAAAAACATTTCCTTTTTCCTTCCGTTAATTAATTCCGAGGACAAAAAATCATAAGTATGTAATTAAATAAATTGAGTACAATTATTTTTTATATGACAATTATTAAAAAAATAATATAACAAGTACAATTATAAAAAAAAACAAAAAAACCGACTGCGTGAATAATTTTAATATACCCAGTGTCACTCTCACAATTAAGAGGAATCTAACGACACCTCTCAAACTCTCAAGGTAAAATCCGTCAAGCCGTTTTATTTAGGCTACAGAACGTGCAAAATAAATAAACACACATCAAACACTCAAAAAAACATAACCCTTCTTCTGGCGAGTCAGGTAACAAAAGCCCATTCTTACGTATCAACAAGTTTAATACGGAAGTTTGATGGTTTAGATAAATAATGTTAAGTAATAATGTGTGGTAGGCAGCACAGCTGAATTAATCGTCACCAGCTATTAGACGTCCACTGTTGGACGAGGCCTGCCCCTTGGAGATTCGCCATAATCACCACGCATGGCAGGTGGATGTATCATCATCATCAGCCTACTTCCAACTCTCAGGTACATCCCCCAATGCTTTCTATGGGGGGGCTTGATGATGAACACAGAGAGAGAGAGAGAGAGAGAGAATGCTGCACTTAATCGAAACACCTTCAATAGGATGTTTCGATTAAGTGCAGCATTCTCTAAAACTAAGCCACGCTGAAATTGTTATGATTCTTTTTAGGGTTCCGTAGTTATCAAAACAAGGAACCCTTATAGTTTCGCCACGTCCGTCCCTCTATCCACGGCTTAGTTCAAGACTCTTAATACAAGAAGGCTGTAATTTGGCATGGGCATAATTCAAGCCAACAAAGTGGTAAAATAAAATCATGAAAAAAAAACGCGTACAAGTTTTTTTTTTTATACTACTTGGAATGACGGTTCAAGCAGGTGGCCCACCAGATGTTAAGTGGTACCCTCTGCCTATGAACAGTGCATTACCTCACTAAGTAAAGCGGGGGTGATTTTTTATCATTCATCCCATGATTTTGGGGTTTTTTTCGTTAATGACGGAACATTATGATAAGCGATGTCCCACCCGATGTTAAGCGGTAAACCCTGCATTTAAAAATGCATTACCTTATAGGTCACGTCCACCTAGGACGCACCCTATGTGGCATTGCACTGCACCCGCCACCCTGAGACATAAATTATTTACATGAAGTTGAAATGCAACAGGAAAGCCCCCTTCTAAGTACGCATACTATAACGGGCAATTAAGGAAACCTACATTGCACATGGCCCGACACGCACTTGGCCATTTTAAGTTTTCAGAAAAGAATCTCAATAATATCAACGCAGCTTAACAGAACACTATACTTTGTTGTTCCGTTTTATCTTGGGGACTTCGACAGTTGTTGACTTTTTCCACATCCTACTTTCCCAACTGATGGTTCGCTGTATACCGTAAGTACTGAGTTGTACATTTTATAATATCCACACACTTAATGTTTCTTGTTTCTGTATGCAGGGGGAGCTGCTCGATTTAACTGCAAAGGCCGGATCCTAGGCGCGTATTACGCCGATGCCAAGTCAGGCTGCAAGGCCTTCCACGTCTGCGTCCGCGTGGCTGGCGGAGGAATCCGAGACTTCAGGTTCGTATAAATTAAAATGTTATCCGGAAAATTTCAAATCGACGGGTTTTGACCTCGCATCTTTACCTCAATACACATAAAATAAAGATGGCGTTGTCATTTATCATTAAGTCATAACATCTCGATATTGTGTTAACTATTCTCCAACTGGCTATTGGGTGTTTATTTGATTTCTTTGGTAACAAACTTAAAATTTTTGCTTGAACTATTGAGGAGGGAGTGAAGGAGGTGCTCTTCTTAAAGTTGTTATTTTAAACTAAAATGCAAAAAGTAGGGACCTTCTAAACCCAATTGCTTCTGAGTAACCTCTAGTAAATACTTACTAATCATCTGATTAAAAATCTCTCTAGAAATCTCAAGATGGGATATGCCATAGGGAATCCATTGGGATCACAGTCGTGAGCCTAAGTGGCTATGTATATCTAAGCACTGATAGAAGGGATACAATGAAGACGAAAAAGGCGAGGATGCGTACGGACGAGGTATGGACGCATCATTTTGAACTATGCAGAAGAAATGGGACGAGGGACTATTTCTATTACAATGATCTGATCTAATGGGAATGTGAATTCCCGCCCGCATCGTCTTAGCGCCCCGCCTTGTCTCCTGTTCATATTTTCCAATAGGGCATAGACAGGCCGTGCCTTCGCCTCGTCTCCTCTGTATATTTTGGGTTGCGACGCTTCTATACATTTGTATTAAAGCAAAAATAAAGAGGCCCGTCTTCGCCTCATCCTTGCCTTACGTCGCTTCCGTCTGGCTTACGCCTACGGATATCATCAATTGGACGGAACTTGAACCTGCGTCATCACCTTATACGGCGACGGTTTAACCAATTTTTCCACGTTATTTCCAGGTTCTTCTGTCCCCCGGGCACTCTGTTCCACCAGGAGGCGCAGACGTGCACTGACTGGGGTGACGATGACCCCCTCGCCTGCCCTGCAGACTTATACGACGGTCAGTTCGATCTCTACAAGATCGGATCTGGTGAGCGCTTTGCTACTAACATGCTACCGACTCTTGTCGGTGTACTAACTCGCATATATATAAGCTTGACCCATAAACGTTGATTCAATCTAGGACCCACCAAAAACCATGATATTGAGACCCATTACACTTACCACTATTTTCATAAATAACCCTTATTACTTCATCTGCATAAAGCTCAATTTCCCTCGTGTGGTTTTTCCACTATGCATTTTTGCGAACACTTGCTAAATCCCCTTGGATCGATTCTACCTTTGCATAGACTTACATTTACGTTACCAAAGAAAAGTGTGGATGTTTGATGAAGCTGTTACTTTAGTACATTCCTACCTACTTGTAGATTAATTCACGTTTATTCACATGAGGACAATTACTGATAGCATGCTTCAAACCACCTACAGATTTTTACATAAAAAGCACACTACATAAGTTTTAATGGGTCGAGTGTTGCAGTATTTAGTCGCAATAATTGGGCTTGGTCTCAAAATACTATCCATTTTACATAAAATGGGATTTTTATGAATAATTGATGATGAAAGTGCAATCAATAAGTACTAACCAGCACCAGTTAAAACAAGGTTACTCTCACAGACAGCTACAAACATTAATTTGATAAACTACATACATAATAACATAAGTATATGGACCGACAACACGAATAATTTTAGCAAACAAGATGTCTAAAGAGATAAGCACAACTATTGGCAAACCAATGGAATTTTGCCATACACACGTCCATCCAATAGAAGCTAATGGCCAATTTAATTGATTGAAAGCAATCATATTAATTCAGAGGTTCAATTACAACATACCAAAAAGATTAGGCAAAGCGATTGGTTACGAATTACAAGTGCTTGAGCTGTACGCTTGCAACGCTTCTTCTTATGATGTTGCAAAAAAACATCAGACACGACTGCCAATTAACAAAAACTTAACGCTTATATACTCATACGCTTGTTTATACTTTTTAAGAAACTCAAAATTAAAAACAAAAATAACTCAACCCTCAGGATCGAACAGGAACAAAATTATAGATATAGGGGATCGAACAGGACAAGGGATCGATCTCAAGGGATCAAACAGGAACTACTCTTTTTCTACAATATGCTAGTAACGCTATCTGATCTGACAGATAAACAAAGGAAGCAGATAGATGATCATCTATTTATCTAATAGTTGGGATGACCATGTGCTTAATTTATAATAATAATAATTAATAGTTAAGTCAATGTGAATTCCTTTACAGGTTTTGACACCAAAAAGGCGTCAATCGGAAATCGCGAGGAAGAAGCAGAATTCGGTCTCCAGCGCGCCGAGACCGGTGATCGGCGTCTTACCCAGAACAATAATAACGCTGTCAATGCACAGAGCAATGACCTCCGCGCTGCGCACTCTTCAGACTTCTTTAGTGGGCAGAGAGACCGTGGCCGGGACGAGCCCGCTCAGCAACAGGCACAGACTGCTCGCACCGCACCTCCTCCCCCACCCCGACAATCTTTCCGACGTGCCACCACACCCCGCTCCCCATCCCCCACCACCCAGCATCCCACCAATCCCCCATCACAGCCGCAACCAACATTCCAACCTCAATACGAAGTCTCCAAACGCAAACTTGTCAGGAAGCGCCCAGTCTACGTATCCTCTCCAGCGCCTCAATCCACTTTCTCGCAAAATAACCCACAGGCCCAAGAACAGCCTCAGCCGTTCCAAGAACCCCAGCAGCAAAACCAAAACCGACGACCTACTCAGTCACAGAACAGGCAACTACCTACCACCACTCCATATGTACCTCCTCAGTACAAGGAATACAAAGACGAATACGTCGAAGTTAGTAGAGTTACGCCTAAGCCTAACAGGTACTATCCCGCGAACCCGACTCCACTTCCCTCCTCGCACGCCACATCACCATCTCAATACAACAACAATAATAAGAAAGATGGACTGACAGAGCTCTACAACTACGAAGCGCAGTCGACCCCTGGACTAAGCAATAACCAAGACAAGTTCAAAGTGAGAAATAGCTTCAGTGTCACCGACGTTCCCAAGGAAGATTTTGCTCGCATTAGACCGAGCAATAAAAATAACAACTTCAACAATAACAATAATAATTTTAACAATAATAACAACAACTTTAAAAATGATAACAATAATAACATAAACTATTTCAACGGTGCCAATAGACCAGCTCCCACCACCACGATCGATTACAACAGTGCTGCCCGTACCACCACCAACTCGCCTTCATACAAGAACTTCAACAGCGTATCTTATGAACAGGAAAAGAATAACTTCGTCGCATTCTCGAAACAAAACTATAACAACCCTACCACCATCCATTCTACGAGTACCTACTACACGACCTATAAACCAGATCCACCACAAACCCTGAATACGGTGGCGTACGACACCAACAATGGTTTTCACTCTCAATCTAACTTTGCCGAGCCGAGCGAAGAAGATGACGGGCAGTACCGCCCCCCGCGTGGTGAAGAGGATGGCCAGTACCGGCCAGAGTTGTATGGCGACCGGGAACTGCTATCGGGTGCTCACTCTCTCAACATAGCTGCCAGTGGCAATAGGCTGCCCGAGGATCAGAAACAGAAATCGTATGCGAAGACGAAAGCATCCGCTAAAGTTGTATCTCAGACCGCCGCCCCCCGTCCGTTCCGTCCCGCTCCAACTCCATCTTCCCCTCCTCAGACCAGTCGCGCTCCAGAACCCACCTATACTACAACAGCTGTCCCGCAGACACAGCGAACATTCGACCTGTTCCAAACGTACACAACAACTTTCAGGCCGACGGATTATACCGGAGGAGCGCCAGATTTCGTTCCTATCAATAATGCGCCGGTGAGCAGACCCACAACCACGGCTCCCCGAGTATCAGAAACCCACCCGCCACGGCCACAAACTCGTCCTGCGCAAGCTCCCACGTTTCCTCCTAACCCAGCCCCCCGGCCCACTACCCAACCCCCCAACTTCTCCAAGCCAGCCAACAAGAAAGAAGACAACAGCTATGACTACGCGTACTACGACTCCGACAACGGTTTCTCCGAATACGACCATATAGAAGAGTTCGGAAGAACTAAGAAAAGGGCATAATTTTTAGATTAGGTACACCATTTTTAATCACTGCCATTGAATTAGTTGCCTCTTTATATAAAGGGCTTGTTTTTACGGACCCGACGCGTTTTACAAACGGATTGTATTGAAAACTTGTATGTATCGAAGCATTGGATCCTTAAAAACAAGCCTCAAGGACACAAACCATAAAGTGTAATTTAGCTTGATGAAAACAAATGTAAATAAAATTTTGATTAAGAAATATTTATCGTCACCAATTGAATGTCAATTTGGATGTCCTTGGTCTGAAGAGGCGTATCCGTAGTTACCCTAAATTATTTTGTGATATTATTAATGGTTTATTATATAGGTCGAGTGGGTCGAAATAGATTTTAAGCAGTTAGTTACACCACGGCTGGATACGGCGGTCTTCAACCGATCTCGTATCAAAGCAATTTTGAACATACATATATTTATAGACACGCCGAAAGGGTAGGCAGAGCTTCAAATGGGCATCTTTTCACCATGGGTTGTAGCCATTTTGAAAAATGAGCGTATATATGTTAACAATAC
The DNA here is from genome assembly GCA_932527175.1 of Operophtera brumata. Taxonomy (NCBI): domain Eukaryota; kingdom Metazoa; phylum Arthropoda; class Insecta; order Lepidoptera; family Geometridae; genus Operophtera; species Operophtera brumata. Next base: position 7,698,050 of record OW052237.1, on the reverse strand, counting down.
GAGATCGTGTTGAGATCCTTCATGTTGCTCTTTTTGACAAAAGAAAGTTTTACAAGTTCTATGATTATTGATTAGCTGCTTATTTTATTAAGTCTGGTATTGATAAAATGCTTCATGTACCTAGTGGTTCTACAAAAAAAAGCTGAAAGAGATCTTCTGTCAAAATGGGTAGCTTTTTATTGCAAGATCTTAGAATAATGGCAAGATGTGGATTTGATAATTCAAAATGTTGGTTCTTGCCATAATCGGATGTCTACGGAAAACAGTGTGTCACATCGTACCTACGGCACAATAGTTATTAAGTTAGGATGATATATGTAAAATATTTCTTGCTTTGTAAATAAAGTTCAATTACAATGCGTTGTGTAATTTTATCATCGTCACTTCCCAAAGCTTGTGAGAATTGTGGTCGCACAATCATGTGTCCACTAACTAATGACGCTACACCAGCAAGAAATCGTTCGGATAGTGATTGTATCATCATTCATGTCTCCTCTAATAATATATGCCTTATCGTACAAGAGCAAAAAGTGCAGTTTTCAGATAATACACGCATTTTATAGACTGCTACGAAAATTCGTAGACCCTACTACGGTTGTAAAGATTGTCTATGATAATGTGGCTCGTCTATAGTTGAAATAAAGAGAAGTGCTTTACCCGATCTGTTTTGTATTGAAACCTATGTTGCCGTTTTGTTATGGGTTATTTACCTATGTACCTCCCCTTTCAAAAAGGAAGTGTAAAATAAATGACATGTCACCACGTATCCTAGACATTTTATCATCGAATTCTGTGTTTGATTAAATGTAATGAAAAAGTATGTATGTGAATAAATCGAACAACGTCCAATCCCATCTCTTCTGACGATTTTTAAACATCTGTAAAAACCCCCCAGAGCCTTTAATTTTGGGTTAGCCTAAGATCATGACGACCTCCGTACTCTATGTGGGTTTGGCCTAACCAGGCCAAAGTCTGTAATGTAAATTGTAATATAAGAAATGACGTTTATAACGAATAATCTACGGCTTGAACACACTGAGCCCATTCTATGAAATAAATTGGGCTTCTTTTTTATGATCTGTTTATGCTATTTTTGAATTATGAGGACGGCATAAGCTTTCTGTTAATAAAAAAATTAACAAATTAAAACGGAGAAGTAATCATAGAGGTGTAGTACCTAAGGTGTCCCTACTGTAGCGCTTCTGATTCTGATTTAAACTGGTCTCTTCCTACCTTACGAGAAACCAGTAGACAAAAGTCGCAGCCAAGGTTATTGCTAATACGAAGTCATTCAGGGTATTTGTGTGGTACAATGTCTTTGACGGGCAAATCAATGAAATTATAAGTCCTTACGCTGCATAGGTATATCTTGGATACTATACCTAATCTAATCTGCGTAATAATTTTAGAACACTTATTCCTAAATATATTGGTTAGCAATACTTATTGACAATCAATTCTAGGACTGCGAATTTCCATCTTCCAATTAAATAAAAATGCATGAGACGGTTTCACCACTTTATTCTCTGAAAATTTGAAATTTGGTAACCCAGTGGATCATCTGGAATTGGAGTAGTAAAAATCTTATTTGAAGAGGTAGATTTACTGTACAAAAAAATATTATCATGGCGCAGCTACTGATAAAGAGTAGCAATAAATTTGGTTGCCTGTCAAATGTGAGGTCACTAATTCTACTGTCACTGTTTAAAAGGGCGCATCTACGGTTTTGCCAAAATAATGTTTTAAATACCGCTGTCTTCGACATAAAAAAGGTGCAGTGCACCTGATGGTATCTACTATTAAACAAATGTTTGTCCCATTTGTACGAAGTTCATAGGAAGCATTTACAAATTTTAATTGAAAAGGCGTTATTGCAGTCTCGCCTTATAGTTTTGTCACTTGCGCTTTTTCAAACAAGTATCTAGTATATTTCCTAAAAAGAAAGGGCATAATGTCATAAAATACAAAGAAAAAACAATAAATAGACAAACTATGTTTATAAAAAAACTTATGTACATTTTTATTAAAACAATAAGTCTGTATGTTTAAATTAGACAGGTTTTTGGTTTATAATTAATGTCACTTTGTTAACAACGGTGGCCGAAAATATGAGCATATAATAAGTTGAACATTGAATTTTTTTCATTTCTATGTATGATTTCATGTTGTGTTAGAAATAAAATGAGAAGATTAAACCTAAATAATTAAACAAAATTTAAATATTTATTTCAAAACTAAAACAACTACTCACTTTTTATCAAAATTCAAAAAAGGGTGTAGTTTTTTTTGTTTTGAGAGATTATAATGTTTTTTTCTCGGTTTTGTGTTCTCTTTAGGTGGTCCCTTCTATACTGGGACGGCAGAATCGTCCACCACTTTTAATTTAGAAATATTTCTTTGGGCTAACTTATTATGCAACTTGACATCAATATTCATCGATTTAAATGCCTACATTATAATAACGGATAGAAACATGGGCGGAAAAATATGGATTGAGGTACGAGAAATAGATTTTAGATTTAATAATGCACTTTTAAACAGATTGGTAGGAGAGATTACAGTCACATTAAAACATGTAAGATATAAGAAGACAAGTCATATTATGCTCTAAGTAAGACATACTTAGAAAGGTGACACAAAAAAACAATTATCTAAAGCTTCTTATTTCTAGCTGCCTCTGTTAACACAAGTTTTTGCATCAATAAGTACTAGAAAATTGGCTCTAACCTATTACAATCACCCAAATATTAAACTGACCGGTCGAAAAATAAATTAAATCTAATATCACTACGTAACTAACATATAAAACTAGCAATTTGAGCATTTCCGTCGAAAGCGAAAATGACTCGACCAGGCAAATTATTGAGCATCTCACACCTTATCTCAACGAAACAACACCTAACTTTAAGAGGCCATTCAAGCCTGTCTAATATGTCTTTCTATATAACTGATTTATGGGTATACATATCCATTCCGTCTTCTTATTTTAATTATGGCCTCTGACGAAAGGTTCCTCTGTTTTTCCAGTGTCAAGTATATTCTAGAAAGACACGAAATAATGTTTAAGTTGACTACAGTTGTGCTCTTTTACTAAGCTTTTAACCAGTGTGGTTAAAATGCCACCAAAACTACACGATATTAAATCAAAAACTACTATAAATTGAAACTAAATAAAAATTAACATTTCTTTTCGAATAAACGGAAAAAGTCATCTTTACCGTCACGTATGATGACAGCTAATGTATGAAAATATATCACTTTATCAATCTACATTTTGTTAAGGGTACATTTTCTTTGTAGAAAAAAGATAAAACTTTTCTATGGCAACTGCCTCTAAAGTTAAATTAAAATGGTCACTTAAAATTAGGTGTTGAAGACGAAAACTGGCATAATAACATCCTAGTTGTGATGTCCACAGTGATATGCACTTAATAGTCTGTCACGATCACTATGCAGCCTGATGTCACTGCGTGGCGACCGCGCCGGCTACTCGTTGGTGCACATCGTTCAGAGCTGAGCCGTTGCTGAAGCCGTTCAGGAGTGGCCGCTTCATGGACTCGGGTTTGACTGCTTCGTCTTCTAGCTTTGCTTTCACACTCTGAAACAAGACGATTTTAGGATTATGAACCAAACTAACGTAAAGTGAACTTTTTAAGTGGTTTATATTCATCCCACTAATATCATAAGTGTCCAAGTTTGGATGTTTGTGAGTTTGTTACTTAATCACACCGAAACGAAAAAACATTAAAGCGAACTTTTTAAGTGGTTCATACTTGTCCCACTAATATAGTAAGTGTCCAAGTTTTGATGTTTGTGGTTTGTTACTCAATCACGCCGAAACGACTGAGCCGACTTCGGTGAAATTTGATACCTACACAGGTAGATTATGATTGAGATTTTATCCCGGTAAAAAGCGGGATATACTCTATAGAGGTACTTTCTGGTTTGATTCATATAGTTAGAGCGAGCCTTAGACCACGTTTGCCTAAACACAGTCTCCTCTCAAGAACTCGTTTACCCCAACGGTTGTCGGTTCTTCGGCAGACATGACCAGCCCACTGCCACTTCAGTTTGCTAATCTTATGGGCTATGTAGAGAACTTTGGTTCTCTGTCTTATCCTTAGACGGTCCTAGACACTAAGCTTTGTTGCCAGTCTTACCACAGTGACTACAATGACCGACGGACAACCTACCCTCTCATGCGTTGACTGTTTTTTGCATAAATATCTGAATAATCTAATTTCATTCGTTAGTCAAGTCGTTTTTTTAAATTGATTTTCCTTTGTTTGTCCACGATCTCTCATAAGTGACGATGTGGCCGAAGATGGAGCAAAAAGGCCAAGAAGGCACCTATTCACTCTAGCCTTGAAGATACCCAGGTTATAGTTAAAATACCCAGATTAAGACAGACGACGGCAGTGTATTCCACTCTTTAGCAGTTCGCATTATAAAGGTAGAACTGAAACGTTTAGTACAAATAGAGGGTATACCAATGAGGTAAGGATGGTACCAAGCCGTGCGTCTGCTCGTCCTATGTTGAAAAGGAGATGGTGGGATCAGATTGTGAAGTCCCTGGGAGCATTCCCCGAAATGTAACCTATAGAAGATCGAAAGGCATGCGACTTTACAGCGGTGCTCGAGACTCTGGATCTTAGTCTATATAATTCTGTTTCTATATCATTGTAACATTAATTTACAATCGTGAAACATGGAAATGAATGACGCTTACATGAGTGCATAGGAACGTCTCAAATTAGTTCCAAGCATAGTGATAGCTGTAGCTCGCTGAAGTACATTTGATATGTGGAATCGTCCTAAAACAATCGTTACTGTATAAATGAATGTAGCTAACCTTTCCTTTCCTACGGTAGGCCTGCTTGTAGAAGTCTGAGAAGAGGTAGTAGAAGAGTACGGCGTGCATTCCGATCCACCAGACGAAGGCGCGCGGGTAGTCGCAGTCTTGGAACAGCAGCTGGAACGCGTGCAGGAACACTAGCACGAACTGGACCTGAAAGAGAAACCATCTTACTTAAGGATCTCACTTCACTCACAATATACACATACTTAGTACCAATATAGACATGCCTTTTTCACCGAAAGGGCAGGTACTATCCCTTTTTACCAAGGGTTGCACCATCGTACATATATTTACGTGACAAGTGGTTAGCTTATCTCCACCATTGCTTTCTACGGCTGACTCGGCTAACGCTTTCTTCCAGTATTATACATTCCTTAATAAGTCAGCAGCAAGGACAAATCTTATACCAATGAATCTACTAACAAGTACGTGTAATCCCGTAGTGGGCTTTTACGACATCCACGGAGAGTGGGGTCTATTATAGGCCGGACGCACCACGGCACAAATAAATAGATCAACTATGACACTAGCGAAGGGGCGAAGAGGGAGAGGGAGGTCTTTTGGTTGTTCAATTTAGATATCCCTATCTATATTTAATTTTATAAACATTAAGTGATGATAATGGTTGGACCTTTGTTTCACGCCAAACAACAACAGCTAGGCTAATTTTGTGTTTTTTATCCCGAAGTTCAGTTCCCTATTGGGGGATATCGCGGGTGAAACCACAGGTCACCACCTAGTTTGTCATATTGCTTAGACATTATTATAAGAAGAATCGTCAAAATAACCAAGCCGTGTTTGTTGCCTGTTACTTTCTCCCAGGCGCGATCGCGAGGAAAAGGCGGCAGGCGTTAAGTCATCTAGTAGACGATTCAAAATGATCCTTGTTATTTCACTAAATAAAAACTACTTTTAATTTACACCGATCGATAATTTAATCTTACTAATAGCACAGATAAAATAATACTATGCTAATAGGAACCTAGCTACTCGAAAGGTTTTTATAATCAAGGAAAGGATTTGGTGGAGCATGCGAATAAGCCGCCCTGGTCACTGAAGATGTTAGAATAACTAGTTTGTAAAGCGTTCTAGCGGGGTCCAGAAAGGCTCAGATAGAGCGCTGTTCATCATCTGTCTGTAGAAGTCCTCTACTGGATATAGGCCTCCCCCATATAATTCCATGATCTATGCGACCTTTCTAATGTCCTTGGCCACTTGGATATTCCTCACTGTGTCGTCCGGTTTGTACTCGCCACTCGAGAACCTGTATTCCCCAAAAGGTTGTCAGTTCTGCAAGCTGTATGACCTGCCTATTGCTACTTAAGAACACTGATTATAGTCGTCTACACACAGAATGTTTAAAACGCAAAACGTTCAAAACGAATAATGAGGTTTTTATTTTATTTGCAGTTTCAGAATGTTCAATAAACTGATTGTTCGTTAGGCAGAATTTTCGATACGCAGAACCTTTATCTCAAAACGTACTAACTAAAGGAAGAGGGCAACCGCTGACCCAGGTCAAAAATAAATGAAACCTACATGTAAGTAATTAGTACGGTTCTAAATGTTGTTTTTTGTCCAATTTTAAGAACTTTTATATTTTCAGAAGTTGGGGAAGCAAAAGTATTTCTAAATAATTAAACAAATCAACTCATTGCATTTGCGTGAAACAAAACGCAACAAGCTTCATTACTTTCCCACAACTTCTACGCAAGAAATTAAATTAGCTTTTTCATTATCTTTACATATATTATTAATAACCAAAAGTATCTCAACTGTAAGTTACGTTAGTCAAAAAAGTTGGGTCAAACAATGTATGGGGAGTTGCCCATGTTCTTTCTGAGACATATTGCAATATCAGAACAAAAATACTGACCATTTGAAGCGCTGTCAAGTATTTCTTCCACCAGAGGAACCTCTGAACCTTGGGACCGAGAGCGGCCAGCAGGTAGTACGAGTACATGATGATGTGCACGAATGTGTTCAGCATACCGAAGAATGTGGAGTGCCCACCTGGAACAAACAATTATACATAAAATAACATAATATAACACCCACCAGTCACATACATAGTCCTGACCCAGAACAAATATTTAAAGATCATGCAAACATTTGTCCCGCTGAGGGAATAGAACTCGCAACCTCTCGCACCTCAGCCAGCTACTCTCCCACTCCGCCACAGAGGTCGTACTGAGTAGAAATTGGATGAGAAGAGCCAATAGTTGGACTCAAACAGAATTTCGGGTGATATGTAAATAGAAAATTAAGCATTCAATAATTTATGAAAAGAAAATCGTAGATCGGCACATTTGTTGTAGGTCGGTATATAATAACTGCCAAAGTCGGCAAATCAGGCGTAGTAGAAGTAACTTTAGAATCTGGGCCGCGTACATCTACGCCTAGTTTCAGCCAAGGCTTGCATGTGTGTGTCGCAACCAACTGGTTAAATTCAGCCGTTTAATTAGACGGCTAGCCATTTTATTGAACAACGTCATTCACTACATCAAAAATTATGGGACCTCGAGAAAATAGCTATAATATTATCATCGTGAGATTGTACTCACCAGGTAAGTTAGGTTTTTTTAAACTATTTTATTAGCCTTTCTATATATAAAAACTTGGGATTGAAATGGCGTTGTTTAATGAAATGGCTAGCCACCATATTAAATGGCTGGAAATGGCTAGCCGTCCAATTAAACAGCTGGTTCTACCAGTTGGCTGCGACATAGCACAATGACTGCGACATACACTACCGCTCACAGTTAAAATGGCTCAAAATTCGATACCGTCGAGATACTCACTTACTCTGTCTCCTTTACAACATCCTCCACAATCCTCTTTCTCCAAACTATTTAAAAGACCGTTTCCCTCCCCGTTTTCCTCCTGACTAAGACTAATATGACTGAATAAGGTACTCGAAAACATTTATGAATGTCCAAAAATAATGAATTTATTTTGGACATTCAGTGTCTATTTTTTTAGCCTGAATTATATTTTCAGAATTGCTTCCAATGTAATTGAAATAAGACAAAGGTATGTAAGTATACATAATATATGGCATTGATTTATGTATTACATAATTATTACTAGAGTATTTGGCATATTTTTGCCTTGAATAAAAATTCGAATTGTGGAAATGATTATCTAGAGCAAGGCTTTTACTGTTTTAATTTAAAAGTCAAGTAATTAGTTCAATTATTTACTTATTTACCTTCATATACAGGGCGTCCCAAGACTCTGCGACATGAACGGAAAGTACCTATAATATTGTAAATAGGATATTTTGCTGAAAGGACCGTTTATTTTATTTTTAAACTTAGTAATACAGCATGTATACCTATTTCTGCTGCAAAGCAGTAGTGCTCGCATTGCTGTGTTTCAGTTTGAAGGGTAGGTGCCGGTGAAATTACAGGCACATGAATTTTCATCTATATGGCTCAGGGTGGCGGTCGCAGTGCAATGCCACATAAGGCGCGTCCTAGGTGGACGTGACCTATGAGGTAATGCACTGTTCATAGGCAGAGGTTACCGTTTAACATCAGGTGGGCCATCTGCTTGTTCCGTCATTCAAGAAGTATAAAAAAAAAAAACTTCTAAGATTTTCTAAAAATTACTTGCTTCGTCTGGGAGTCTCCTTTCAGCAAAATATGCTATCTTAAATTACCAAAAATCTATTTTGGATGATAGCTCATAATTATTTACACTGCTAAAATAAACAAAGCTAGGTAATCTCCGCATCTTTAAGATGTTTTGTGCATTTAATCAAATATTATTTCTTCGTATATTAGCTGTCCTGGGTGATGTTTACTTATTGTGTGTGTGTTTTTATAATTAGACGTAATCCCTACGCGGCATGAATTAGAAATTAGAATTAGTTTTTTATAAGACCAATATGATAATAATCTCTGTACGTGTGTATATCTCTGAACTCCTCCTAAACGGCTGGACCGATTTTGATGAACGTTTTTGTGTTTGTTAAGGTCCATGGATGGTTTAGATTCACAATTGGATCCGGTAGGTGGCGCTGCAGTCGGGTTCTACCAGTACTACGCTAACGAAGTCGCGCGCGAGCCGCTAGTATATTAAATGAAGCCCTGTCTCTCGGAATAACGTGAGCTGTGGTCTCTACCGAATGACAAGACTTTTTAAATTACAGGTCAGTTGTATGAAAAAAAAATAAGATCAGTTGCAGGCGAGCGAGGGTACGTATGATAAATTCGATGTTGGCAAACCCCCTCATAACATTCATTATTACTTTCAGCTCGTGGGATGAATTTCTGGGATCAATACGGATGCACCCCATTCTATGAGGGAGGCCTCGTCCAGCAGTGGACGTCTAAATGCTGCTAATCATTATGAATACAATATGCCAATACTGGTAACTAACCCCCGCTCAATAAGGTCTTGTTTGAAAGTTGAAAGCCATTCTTCATCAGAAATCTGTTAACAAGGACGTTATTTTTGTAATGTTTTTCTGTACAAAATACGCCAAACGCAAAATTCATACATACATACATATGGACACACACCACTTTCACCGAAGGGGTAGGCAGAGCCTCAATGGGCCTCTTTTCACAGTGGGTTGCATCATCGTGGAATATAGACGTGACGAGTGGTGAGCTCATCGCCGCCATTGCTTCCCACGACTGACTCATCTAACGCTTTCGTCCTAACACATTCCATAATAAGCTAGCAACCAGGACAAAACTTATACCAACGAATCTTATCAACAATTCCGGGTAATTAACTAGGGGGTAACTAACCCCAATCAGAAAGCCATGTCTTCATCTGAAATCGGTTAATAAGGACGTTAGTTTTGGAATGATTTTCTGTACAAAATACGCCAAACGCTAAAATCTTTCTAGAAATTCCATGTTTTTATGTTTCTACGTAAATTTTCGTGTGTAGTAGACACGATAAATTACGTAGAGTACACACTAGCCATGTCATTGGTAATACCATACCGCATCGCGTAAACAAATATTAAGATCAAACACCAGTTCTTTTTGTTCGGCAACAGGGCGCGCTCGCAGGCCTTACTGTAGCGGGCGCGGATTAACATACATACATACATAGACACACGCCTTTTTCCCCGAAAGGGTAGACAGAGCCTCAAATGGGCCTCTTTTCACCGTGGGTTTTACAAGAAATAGACGTGACAAGTGGTGAGCTCATCGCCGCCATTGCGTCCCATGACTATGCTAACGCTTTCTTCCAGTAATAACACATTCCTTAAAAAAGCTAGCAGCCAGGACAAATCTTATACCAACGAACGCGGATAAACAAATGTAAGAAAAATCCGCACATAAGTACAGTAGGAACCACAAAAGTACGCTTCAGCAATCTTCGTTCGTGTTTCACTGTCGCTAACTGGGCCGACTTACTTGCAATCATATTTCTGTTTGGAAACGACGAAGATTGTATTACCTAACATAACTTAGTATGATCCTCTACTACATCAGCAATACGAAGCATTCACGTTGTCTAATTTGATTTTGATGATATTTGATGTGTGGATGGAATGCTTGTTGGGATTCCATCTACACGACAGACTGCTTTTTATCACGACTTCACGTGCAATGCCGCGGGCAAAAGGCTAGTTATACATATACTTATCGTCAGTATTATGTTAAGCGAAAACTCAATTCTGTAAAATTTTCTCTATAGGTACTGAAAAATCGTAAATTCCAAATTATACAATAATCCGCTAGTATTCTAAAAAAAAGTATTGAAAAAGTCTTTATTTTCGCCCTAAGAAATAAAAAACTACATAAATATGTTTGAAGAGCATGCGTTGAAGAGGGGGCCTAAATCGTCATCCTACAGACTAGGCTTCGTCCTAATTGGCCATCGGCTCGCGCGATCATGCGATGCGACCGTCGCACTGCTTGCACGACCGTCAATTAGGACATTTAGTAAATATCAGTATGTTTGATCGTGTTGTAGTGTGAGCAGTGTGACGTTCGCATCGCATGATCGTACGAGCGATGGCCAATCACAGCGAGCTCACCCGCATCGGCCATGCGCGTTCACTGTGCACGAGGCCTAAGCGTCACTTACCTACATTGGATCATGAACTACCGGACTGACAATATTTGATGGACTTTAACCTTTCATATAAAATGACATGTCATATTGCTCTTCTAAAATGTTGATTCTGGGATAAATACCTAATATGTTATTTGCCTAAGGTATCAGATAAGCATTTGATAGGGTTTTTAGTCCTTAATTACACGAAAAACCTGCCTGAAGGACAAAAAGATCTGTATTTTTTGAGCAAACTTCTATTTTATATGCGTTTAAGCTGACACTGACTATTAGGTATCCTCGTTGTCATGCAGGCACTCCATGATGTGGATATCATCAACACAGTCTTTCTAACGCACATCGAAATTATAGTAATAAGTAAATAATTATAATTTTATAAAGCCTGTGATATTCCTTCACTAATATTAGTATTACAGCCGTATTCAGGAACCTAGCCGTGCTACTAATAAACGCGGATCATCCTAGGAATTGTTACACTGTGTTTTGTCTCTTTCGATCGAGTTTGAAACTGCCTGTCAATGCAAAAGACAAAACATTATAGAATTGAAACTATCGTGTTGGTTGGTGCTCATGATGCAGGGGCTTCTGAATTCATTCACGAAACGTCAGCAAAGCGACGAAATACAGTGGTAATTAGCCGTTATTTATTATCTACTACTAATAACAAAGACAAAATGTTGTTAAGTATTCCAAAAGATAATTCCAATGGCCTACAATTAAGCATTGATTGTCCAAGTATCTGTTAAATCTTACTGTGTTTCTTGTCATGCATCATAATGGCCACTGTTGGACGAGGCCACGCCGTCGTTTGCAATGGGAGGGATTTACCAGAATCACAACAATTGGCAGGCAGATTGGTGACCGTAGTATTTGTACGTACTCTACTTACGGATGCTGTGGTTCTTAGTTGACTTTTACAACATCCATGGGAGGAGACGGAGGGGTCTATTCTTAGGCCCGATAAATACCACGGCCATACATGCTCATGACAATTTACATATTGTGTAGTGCCGGCCCGAATAGCAGGTATTATAATACGCAGTCGCCAAAAATAACATTGTCCCAAAAGCTGTTTTTGGATCGAACAGTTTTTTATTAATAAAAAGGCCTTACGAATGAGAGGCTTTAGGCCGTAGACTTGGCGCGAAGGCCTTATCTTATTAATTGATACAAAAAATGTGTTTCATGAGCTCTCTCGCGTCCTCAGTTAGAGGGTTAAGAACTTTTCAGTAAGTACATTTTGCTACTAACTGACCCTACTACTTTGCTCTATCTACAAAGAGAACGTGCGTAAGTGTACGTTACTGGCTAAGGACCCAAGGAGACATATTATTAGGCATTAGTTTACGACATCTCCGGTATTGCTCTTCCTATTTAAATTTCCAAGCTTAGAATTATTGCTCAAGCTATCGAAATACCTAACCGACCTAAAAGTCAATGGTTATTCGAAGGATAACCTCTCCACAGGCAATAATTTATAGACTTGTTATAAGTAATACATTGTAGATTTAATACACTGTAACCTGAGATAAGTGTAACTTTGCATTTTAACCCAAAATAGGGAAAACCTACCCGTCATGCTCTTTTTTTGTAAATCGAAATTCTTTTAAACCAACATAGTCTGGCATATGTTAAAACGCCGTGGTATTTTCCGAGGCCGTGGTATGTATCCGGCCTAAGAATAGACACTAAGAGATTACACTTGGGGATGGGCAGCAGCATCCACCTGCGTACTCAACACCAATACTGCCATCGCCAATCCGCCTGCCAAGCGTGGTGATTATGGCAAATCTCCCCCATGACATTCGATTCGGGCCTCGTCCAGCAGTGGACATCAACCAACTGATAATGAAGATGATAATATTATTGGCTTACTACAGTCTAAAACAAAAACCGGGAGATGCAGTACAGGAAGAGGGTGCCTTTGCTTGACTAAAGACATTATAACGGTCGCAGGAACTCGGTGGATGGAGGTGGCTCAAACCGGATCATCGTGGCATTCTATGGGGGAGGCCTATATCCAGCTGTCAATGACGATGACTTGGCGGATATTGCTCAAGGTGACACCGCAGACCAAAGTTTATCCTATTGAAAAGGTAACAAAGAAACCCAATTTTACTCGACTATTCTATCAACTAGAAGAGGTCATCTTGTGGGTTTTCAAGAAGGTATTTCCTTTTCAATAATATAAAAGTGAGATAATTTACGTCATTAACATATAGTTAAAAAATACTTTTGGTTTTTACCACATATCAATTTTACGATTGCCCACGTTGTTGAGTGACGATAATTTGACGTCGTCGTGACTTCGATAATATATTTGATTTAGCGTTTAGTGGAGTAGTGTGCTATTGAATAAAGAAAAAGTTTCGTCACACATTATTGCGAATCTTCTTTTTATATTAATTATTTGCATAGGTTTTAGTACTATCACAGAGTAAGGAATAATACTAACGTACGTACTATTGAGTCATTCAGTACTTAGGTCTTTATTTAAACTATGGTTATTGTCAATGGGAGCACCAACAGCAATGTAAGTTTTTTTTATTTAATCATTTATTTCAGATAAGTAATACAAATCCATATTTTACAAAATAACTTACAAATTACAAATTATAACATAATACAAATACATAAAATTACAGAGAAAAAAAAAAAAAAAACCTAAGATTAGCATCTGTGAAAAGTCAGTGACCCTATATACACAGTGTGTTTTTTAACTGGGACAGTATTGAGAGAAATTCGAAGCCACATCAGATACAGAAAAGCGTCTTGGGTTTAATTCGGTCTTTCTAATGGAAATGATTTTGGTACAGTTTATTTTTGGTAAGCGTGAGTTTGAAATATAACCAATTAAAGAAAAGAAATATGTAAATTAACTCGATTTCCTAATAGTATAATTTCATTGTGTGGACAATGACATTCAAATACTCAGGTGATTAAAGTGGAATGTAAATTCTTGTCTAAGCACCTCAACACAATGTGAGGTGTGGTAGAATTTTATTTTTAAAAGTTACCTAATATAAGTTCAAGTATTGACACAATAATACTCATGTGCCAACACTACACGAAAACGTTTTTTCTATTGAGAGAAGTGCGTTAAATTATGAACTGTTTGAACAACTTTTTAACAAGAAGCTAAAAACTATGGCCCTATGTGGTGAACTATGGTGAACTTTTAGTACAATATTTATAAAGTATATATTAATTCAAAATGTAAATAAAAATATCAATGAACTCAGAATTTTATTCTCTTTTTATATCCCAGTCGTTAACATAGCGAACATCAGACATCCCCACTTTTTTTAACATCCAGTAAATTGTTTTTGTTCGTATAAAATTTAGGTATCCTATGTCACCCGAACCATAATACAAATCGGTTGACACCTCATTCATCAAAATCAGATGATTAGTTTAGGCGCAGCGTTGAAAGTATATACAAACATACTACTCGTAGGTACATAGACTGCTAACAAGATAAAAGATATACCATAGGAAACTTTTCTTTCCAGTCAAAAATACAAAATATTAGACAGTACCTTTGACTATAATAAACGTGACTTTATTAGAATTGGAATATCTCTACTGGACCGTATCCGCAACACGGAAATCCGAAGGCAAAAGTGGCTGATATTGGAAACCGTATTGTGAGACTAAAGTGGCGATGGGCAGGACACTTGGCCAGATTTGGTGACGGCAGGTGGTGAAAGGCCCTGACTGAGTGGTGGCAGAGAGAGAGCACTAGAGGCCGTGGCAGACCATCAGCCAGGTGGACGGAAGCAATAGAGGCCGTAGAGGGAAAGACCTGGATGCGAATCGCACCGAACCGTTTGGGGGAGGAGGCTTATACCCAGCAGTGGGCTATTATTTGAGCTGCCAGTGATGATGATGATGATATTAGACGTCCGTTGTATATAATTTTCACTAGAAACGGGATATTTACCATGATTTTTGAGTTTTATATGTTCCCGATATTTCGGCACAGTGGTACATGGTAGTGGTATCGTTCGTAATAAAAGAGTGAGAAAGAGGGTAGATCGATATATCTGCCAATAACATCTACTCGCAAAGACTTTAGTCAGTTCTCCCGTGATCATGGCGCATGCAACTGTGCCGAAATATCGGGAACATATAAAACTCAAAAATCATGGTAAATATCCCGTTTCTAGTGAAAATTATGTACATAACCATGATAGTTTCAAAAGTTATGTCCGTTGTATAATTTTTTAAAGTATTTGTATAATCCGTTTGTGAGAAGTAGGTTTTCAAAGAGAGGTCTTTATTGCAGTTTGGGGTCTATATATTATTAACGCCTTAACATTATGTCAGCTAGCTCTACTTTGGTTGGCTAGTTGAACATGTGTGTTTTAACAAGGTACCACTCTATCTAAATATTGAATGAATTACATAATATTTACTCGTCTCACACTATTTTTTTATTATATATTATAAGTATTGACCATAATATTGTATTGTTGTAGTCAAGCTTGCCCTTGACCTGCCGACGATAAAACGAGGACGCGGAAGACCACCTTCCACTTGGTTGACGGCGGTCCAAAAAGACCTAAAAGAAGCTCAGCTCGACTTAAATTTCGCACAAGAACGTATGGGGTGGAGAAAAAGGACGAGGAAGGTCGACCCCAAGAAAATGGGAAAAAAGGTCAAGGGTTTTTTTTTTAACATTGTTTGGCTTTTGTTTGACCACGATCTCACCTGTTGGTAAGTGACGATGTGACCGAAGATGGAGCACAAAGGTCTAGAAGGCACCTATTCAATCTAGCCTTGAAGATATATATGTATATATTGGTGATAAGTATTGACTGCAGTCATTGATGAAACAAGTAATTAATTTTATAAAAATTAAAAAAAAACCCAGTACAATGAAACGGCTGAACCGATTTTGATCAAAGATAGCTTAGAACACTCCCGACAAATTCACCCTACAAACAAAAAAAAACTAAACCGTTTCATCCGTTCGGAAGCTACGATGGGACAGACAGACACACACACACACACACACACAGACACGTCAAACTTATAACACCCCGTCGTTTTTGCGTCGGGGGTTAAAAATCGAGCCGAGAAAGGGGTGGCGGGACGATCTTGCAAATCTTGAGAAGGAGTGGTGGGAGACTGCCAAAGACACGGACAAGTGGAGGAATTTGTGGGAGACCTTTGCCCAGCAGTGGGACAATATAGGTTAGAAAAAGAAAAAAAGGAGAAAGTTTTAAAAAAACAGCGTCAGAAAATAATGGACGTTATGCAATGACTATAGGTGAATGACCTATAAGTGACAAGCCCTTATTAGGAAGGACATTTGAAGGCTCAGAGAGCTCCATCCAAGCTGATAATTATATTACATGATACCAAATAAATTGGCTTCAGGGTGTGAGGCCCAATAAGGAGAACAACATCTTTGACTCCGAGTTGGATGGTTATGGGTTGGTAATGGACTAGGCAGCCCAATTCGGCCTCTTTACTGTTTGTTTATACGATGACGTGTATACATATGTTTAAACAATAAATAAATTAAATTGATAAATTACTTTTAACAAGTAATTAATTTTGTACAAAATAAAAAAACCCTCAGCGCAATGAAACGGCTGTACCGATTTTGATCAAACATAACTAAGAACACTCCCGACAAATTATCCTTTCATCAAAAAAAACGAAATCTGTTCATCCGTTCGCGAGCTACGATGCCACAGACACACACACACACACACACACACACACACACACACAGGCACGTCAAACATATAACGTCAAACGTTTTTGCGTCGTGGGTTAAAAATAGTACTTTCTGTTTATCCAAGTGGATAAGCATATTATTAGGTACGTTACATAGTTAAATACGAGTAATTATTCATATTTACACATTATGGCCATTATATTACTTGATACCAAATAAATTGGCTTCAGGGTGTGAGGCCCGATAAGGAGAACAACATCTTTGACTCCGAGTTCAAATTCAAATTCATTATTGCGATATATTTTATAGGTTAGTAACTGGTGGTTAGTGCTTCAGTTAAATGTTCAGCCATAATCGGCGTTTAACGCATGCAAAATAAACATACATCAATAAGATTAACTAAAAATTAAAAATAAAAAAATCACCTAAGTAGTCCTATTTAGTCACCTATTCCTAGTCATTACATTTTTATCACCAAGGAATTCTTGTGTACTATAGTAAGCTTTTCCTGTTAGCATCTTTTTCAGTCTTCCCTTGAACACATTAAGACTGGGAGCATCTAGTACAGATTTAGGAAGATGATTATAAACACGCACAGCCATACAAACTACACTCTTGCTATACAAAGATGTTTTGCTTAAAGGAAAACATATTTGATTGATGTGCCGTTTACTTTTACGCTGTATAAAAAGGTCCATATTATTTTTTGCAAATGTCGAAATTTCATAGATGTAAAGACAGGGTAATGTAAGTATTTTAAGTTCAGTGAAGTATGGCCTACAGCTATCAGTTTTCTTAATTTTACATATGGCTCTTACACACTTCTTTTGGCTGATAAATACTCGCTCTATTAAAGTGGAATTGCCCCAGAATATAATTCCATACCTCAAAACAGACTCAGATTGACGGGATTGGATGGTTATGGGATGGTAATGGGCTAGGCAGCCCAATTCGGCCTCTTTACTGTTTGATTATACGATTACGTGTATACATGTGTTTAAACAATACATTTATTAAATTAATAAATTACTTTTAAAAATAGTACTTTCTGTTTATCCAAGTGGATTAGCAATTTAGCATATTATTCCTACGTTACATAGTTCATTATATATTCATATTTACACATTATGGCCATTTCAATCCGAATAAATGGAAACAAGTTCTCTGATTTTTCTTTTAAATGTATAATCATAATTTAATCAATATATATAAAATCGTTGCGTGACTAACTGACTATCAACGCACAGCCTAAACTGTAAGTCATAGAGACCTGAAATTTGGAGGGTACGTTCCTTTTGTGGTCTAGGGGTGCACAAAGAAAGGAATTCCAGAAATTAAACCCCTAAGAGGGTGCAGCGGGGTGTTTAAGTTTGTATGGAAAAGTACTAGCGGACGAAGTCGCGGGTATTCCACTAGTATTTTATAAAATTGATTATCTTATTTACCTATTGTCCATTCAAGCTCAAAGTCGTGCAGCGAGCTATGAATAGCGCTATGCTCGGAGTGAACTAGGTACGTTATAAAATCCGAGACGAGGAGATCCGTAGAAGAACCAAGACCACCGACATATCTCTCATAATGAGCAAGTTGAAGTGGCAATGAGTAGGCCATGTAGCTCGCAGAACTGACAACCGTTAGAGGTTAGTGGTTCTCGAGTGGCGACCACACACCGAACGACGTAAAGGAAGGCTCGATGAACCAAAGGCATTATAATGGTAGCAAGCAGTCAGTGGATGGAGGCGGCTCATGACCATTCATTGTGGCATTATGGGGGAGGCGTCTGTCCAACAGTGGACCTCTACAGGCTTATGATGAATGGAGATAATCAAACAATTAAAGTAGGGGAATTCAGAAGGAGGAAAAGCTTAAATTAAAATAAAAAATAAAAACTTATTCCTATATTATACAAAGTAGAATAGAGACTTCCAATGATAAAAATATTAATAATTATAGTAGGTATATATGAATTTAGTAGTATTTTGTGAGTAGTAGTGTTTTTTTGTGAAAGAGTTCGTCCGGGGAAGTACCTAGTTCTGCCGCTAAGCAGTAGTGCTCGCATTGCTATGTTCCGGTTTGAAGGGTATGGGTGCTGGTGAAATTACAGGCACATGAGACTTTTCATCTTTATGTCTGAGGGTGGCGGGCGCAGTGAAATACCACATAGGGTGCGTCCTAGTTGAACGTGACCTATGGGACAATGCATTGTTAAAGGCAGAGGTTACCGCTTAACATCAGGTGGGCCATCTGGTTGTTCCGCCATTCAAACAGTCAAAAAAAATGTACTAACCTGGTGTGAATTTGACTCCGAACCACACGGACATAGGCATGATGCCGTGGTGGATCACGTGTAACTTCGACACATGGTCATTTTTCTTGCGTAGTACGAATAAGATCTGAAATAAAATAAAATATTGTTTTATTTAAAAAAAAAAAAACTGTAAAAGATTCAAAAACACATAGAAACAATATAACTTTTGAAACTATCTTGGTTATGTACAGACTTTTCACTAGAAACGGGATATTTACAATGATGTTCGAGTTTTGATTGTTCCCGATATTTCGGCACAGTTGCATGCGCCATGATCACGGCAGAACTAACTAAAATCTTTGCGAGTAGATGTTATTGGCAGATATATATCGATCTACCCCCTTTCTCACTCTTTCATCATGTGATCATGATGTGATGTTTCTGTGAACATGGCGCATGCGACTGTGCCGAAATATCGGGAACAATAAAAACTCAAAAATCATAGTGAATATCCCGTTTCTAGTGAAAAGTACATATAAACAAGTATGAACTTCATGTTATTTCATCACATGTTCTCACATCTTATTCAATCGAAAATTCGGCAATGAAGATCGTAAGATCCATGTAGTTAATTCATGTAGTTGACCCATTAGTTAAAGTCCATGTATGTTAATTCATGTATTAAAATTATAACTCACTCGTGACCCCCCCCCCCCCCCCCCCTCCCTATATGCTTTTCCTGGTTCTAAGCTACCTCCCCACAAATTTTCAGCCAAATCGGTTCACCCGTTCTTGGGTTATAAGTGGTGTAACTAACACGACTTTGTTTTTTTTATATATATATATATATATATAATTGAAATAATTGGTTTTGTTTTTTCAATTATGAATATTACTCACGGAAGTTTTAATAGTATTATATATATATAGATAAGGACATGGAATATTATGAATTAGTTTCCTTTTCAACAACGTTCATATGATGTAATTCTATCAATAATTGAAGTTCTAAATTTCTTAGAGCGCACGCTATCACTTGCAGATATCATGTTACGGCTATTATAAATAAATAAATAAATAAAATAATGCTGGATAGTTCACACAACATTATCTAGCCCCAAGCTAAGCAGAGCTTGTGTTATGGGTACTAGATAACTGAGCGCGCCAAGTGCCTCAGCAGAAGTCTTTCTGTGCGTTCATTTGAGCGGGGATGACAATGAAGCACGAGCTGTGAATCAGCTCCAGTCCAGTTTCTAGAAGCTGGATGCGGGGTTCCAACAGAATTCGCTATAAGGAACGCGGTTTTTGGATTCTAGCTTTGTCGCAAATTGGCAGTTCAAAATGACACAATCAGGATGGGATTCGGGATTAGATACAGCGTCCTACCTTGAGACTGGCTGTTCGATGTTCGTTCTCCGAGGCGCCTGGAGTCCAGAGATACGACTAGGTACGCCACGCGGCTATGCCGGCGCGGCAGTTCGTATCTGGATGTTGTCCTGTTGTTTACACACTAAATTCACCAACTCACGACACCACTGTCACGACGAATAACGTATAACAGTAATATTTATCACAAATCCAATAGTTTTTATATAGTTTGTAGGTTATGCGAGGCTCTCACGATGACAGTCAGTCAGAAACTTTTGTTTTTCAATGGCGTCTTCACAACTTCGCTTTGATTAGCAGCGAGATCCTTCTGTCTCACACGTAGACGTAGAACGCTGTTAGGGTGTGAGCGGGATAGGATATGTGCATTGAATAAGCCACAATTACGTACGTAAAATAACAGAAATGATGCATTAATTATGCTAGCGAAACCATACCCCCGACCTTAAAGGGTTGCCTTTAGAAAGCAAAACATAAAGGGATAAGGAATATAAGAAATTATATGCGGTAGAGTCTGGTCTATGTAGAGTCAGACGACAACTTATATACGAGAATGTCTGCTCTATATAAGAGTCAGAGCATAAGACATGAATTGTTATAATAATTATCTCTAAACTAGCCTAAGATAAGTAGGTAGCAGCTACTCTACTACTACTCTACTAAAAGTTACTCTACTCATTGACTCGGTAAAAGGCACACTCGGACGACTGGCCTGACAAAGAGGCCTCTACACGTCCTAACGGTAAGAGAGCGCGTTGTTCCGTCTTTCGAGGTATGTACAGCTTCTACTACACCTAAAGGCCATGAAAATACTGGAGCATTATCAACAATAATCACGACAACCGATCCCAGTGGAATCGGAGTAGATGGTATGTTCCACTTGGCTCTAGATTGCAATTGATGCAAGTATTCTGTACGCCATCGCTGCCAGAATGACTGCACCATTTTGTCTAAAATAGAATGCCTTTCTTGAAGACTAACGCGCTCTACGTGTGAAGCAGGTAGAGACCCGAGCGGAGCGGTATTAAGAAAATGAGCAGGAGTAAGAGCCGATGGCTCTGCCGGGTCGCTGCTCATAGCAGTGAGCGGACGTGAGTTTACAAGTGCCTCGATCTGCGTTAGCACCGTTAACAGCTCTTCGTAGGAAAGAATTTGCTGGCCGATGACCTTGAACAAATGAGACTTTACCACCTTTACCATGCTCTCCCAACAGCCTCCCATATGCGGAGCTAGAGGCGTTATGCGTTTCATAGAGATACGGCTTTCTGAAAGCTCATGTTCAAGATGCGGGCGATGTTGATCGAGGAACTTATAAAGATCACGGAGGTAGGAACTACATCCAACGAAATTCGTTCCATTGTCAGTGTATATACACTGCACGGGACCTCGGCGTGCTAGAAATCGTTTAAGAGCAGCGAGGAAGTTGACTGTACTCAACTCTGTAGCGATTTCAATGTGCAAACATCGTGTTGTCAGACACGTAAATATACATAGCCAGGCCTTACGACTTTTGACACCTCTACCACGAACCGGTGTATATTGTAGAGGGCCAGCATAATCGCAACCTGTATGCGTGAATGGCTTGTCTACTTGATTGACGCGAAATACAGGCAGGTCTGCCATCATTGGAAAGGATGGACGCGGTTTCGCTCTGAAACACGTGTTGCACTTATAGATACGGTGACGAATAACTCGTCGCGCTGCCAGTATCCAATATTGATTCCTGAGTAAGGACATCAACAGTTCAGGGCCGGCGTGTAAGTGTTTTCGATGATAGTAATCGATTAGTATATCGACCACGTGATCATGTCGCGGCAGCACACATGGGTGCTTTTGCGCATACTCGAGCGCTGCGTGGGTAAGCCGACCACCGACGCGGATAAGGCCGTTTTCATCTAAAAACGGCTTAAGTTTTTGTAGAGCGGGAGAGCAATTTTCATTGTTTTTTAATTTATTTATATCGTCTCTGAAGTAGACGTATTGTAACGCGAAGAGAACTTTATTTTCGGCAAATTCTAAATCAGACTTCGTTATGTTAGGTTTTAGCGGTAATAGCTTCGAAAAGCGATACACATATACAATTATGCGTAGTAACTTCGACCAAGAAGAAATGCGTTGAGCGATCTCATAGATAAGCGGTTTCGCGGTGTTTTCAGTTACAGCGTGTGCAAGCGGTTTTAGCTCCGGCATGTCACTGACGTTTTCGCGATCAAATTCCGATATAGGCCACTCAGAAGGATGCCTAGATGCCCATGGGGGTCCAGTGAACCACAGAGGGTGCTTGTTAATCAGCGCGGGCGATAAGCCACGCGATAAGCAATCGGCAGGGTTTTCAATGCCTGCTACGTGATGGAAACAGCTGGCAGGAATATTTTCCACAACTTTCACAACGCGATTTGCTACGAAAGTTTGCCAGCGGTGCGGAGAGGAATTGATCCAGCAAAGTACGACTTTGGAGTCAGTAAATGCGAATACATTCGAAATTTTATATCTCGGCTCAAAATTGTCAAGCACTTTACGCATTAGCTTAGACAATAGAACCGTGGCACACAGCTCTAAGCGCGCAATCGATATCGTTTTAAGCGGTGCGACCTTAGATTTTGAACACACCAACCTAACGGTCGTATTATTGGTGTGGCTGCTGACCTGCAAGTATATTACGCTGCCGTAAGCACGCTCACTTGCATCCGCGAATCCAATGAGGTTAGCTAAACAACCTTGCACTACCCCGAGATGCCGCTGAATGCGTATATCGTTGAGTGAGGGGAGTTCGCTACAGAACTGTCTCCATAGACTCGTGA
Source organism: Operophtera brumata (assembly GCA_932527175.1). Classification (NCBI taxonomy): domain Eukaryota; kingdom Metazoa; phylum Arthropoda; class Insecta; order Lepidoptera; family Geometridae; genus Operophtera; species Operophtera brumata. Next base: position 7,675,017 of record OW052237.1, on the reverse strand, counting down.
TGCGTTGTGGGGGGGCCTCGTCCCAGTCACACTTTAATAACCATAATTCCTGAATAAGGAGCTTGGCATAGAGTATGACGGGAGCCACTAGGCCTAAATTGTCCCATAAGCGTGCGACGACAGACAGGATACTGCGTTTGGTACAGCCTGCATCAGGTTCAGAGACCTTGAACTTGAAGACGTCATCTGTCCTGTCCCAATGCGTACCTAGAATTTTATGAGGTACGTCCTTATCAATTTCGAGATCTGACGAAGCTCTGTGCGAGGCGGGTATAGCGCGGAGAACAGTGTCCGAATTACTCGTCCATTTTACCAGGTCAAATTGACCGCACTTAAATAAATTGATAAGTTCGGTACAGGAATCGATCGCGACGAGCTCGTCTTTCTGCTCTACATCATCTGCCATTATGCTATAGCAAACATCGTCCATGTAGGTCGAAGAAGCTGCTATAGCAGCTGCAGCTGGAAACTTATGACCTTCATCAGCGATCAGCTGATGAACGACGCGGATTGCGTGAAAAACGGACGACTTTATACCGAAAGCGACGCGAGCTAATTCAAAAATGGAGAGTTTATCTTCTGGTCGAAACCTAAAAATAAATCGCTGATATTTTCGGTCTCGTTGGTTCATGCACAATTGGAGGAACATTTGACGACAATCGGCAGAAATAGCTATTTTGAACAGCCTAAAGTTCAACAGGATGTTGTTCAAATCGCCCTGTAAATTTGGGCCGGAATGAAGAACATCATTCAAAGACAAACCTGTGCTGGTTTTACAACTAGCGTCTAAAACCATGCGGACTTTAGTGGAGGTCTTATCAAGGCGCTGCACACAATGGTGCGGAATGAAATGGGATGCGGATTTAGCGGAAATATTATTATCAATAGGTCCTATTTCGGTTACATAACCTTTATCGACGTATTCACGAATGATATCGTCGTAGGCGGCGCGCAGAAAACTTGATGATTCCAACTTCTTTTCTAAGCACAGGAAGCGTCTTTGTGCGGTGGAGAATGAGTCTCCTAATTTATAAACATCGTCACGAAAAGGAAGCGCGACGGTGTACCTACCACTAGCGTCACGCGTGGTGGTAGTGCGGAAATGTGTCTCACACTCAAGATCGTCTTGACTGTGAGCAACCGGTGAGGAAACTTCCTCAAGTTCCCAAAACCTTTTGAGAATGGTGTCCAAAGAATCTTGGACAGTGGCACAACAGGCAGAAGTAGATCCAGGAGGGAGCAGCGCGGGTGCTGCACCCATTAAAATATATCCTAGCACTGTTTGTATGGCGGGCGGAATTCCATGCACGTTGCTATGTACCTTACCAGGCATCAACAAGTGTGGGAATATGGATGCTCCAAGTAGGATATCCACAGAAGCGGGGGTGGCGAACGTACTGTCCGCAAGCTGTAGCGTTTTGATGTGCGTAAACGCAGCCGCGTTCACGGGGACCGTAGGTAGGTCATCCGTTATGCGATCGACGACAAGACCCGCTACATCATAATAAATGGTTTTATTAAACCGCGAAAATATTCTGAAGTCAGTGGAACCCTTAATAGCTTTTTCAGAGCCACCGAAACCTCGAACAATCATTTTTGTATTTTGGTTGCAATTCAAACCCAAACGTAAACAACATTCTGCACTTATAAAATTGCATTGCGAACCGGAGTCTAATAGACATTTAACTGTATGCCTCCTTCCATCACTATCGTATAAAAACACTTGAGCGGTCGACAGCAATATCGTCGTGGGCCGCATGCATTGCGCGGCACGGTCGTCAGAGCTTGCGCTAACCTGCGACGGTGCAGCAATGGATGTGTGAAGTGACGATACCGATGGCTCGCTTATCGCGGCAGGCGATTGCTGAGCCGCACTCATTACATCAGAGACTGCAGGCCGAGCCGCACGCGCCTGCATTGCGTGAACACCTGACGTCTGCGTCAATCCGCTATCGTGGGATTGCGTTGCGTTTTGATTTTCGACCTTATTGAAATGCAACAAGGTATGATGTCTTTGATGACAAGTACGACATTTGAGGGTTGAATTACAATCACGAGTTTTATGTTTAAGACCTAAACAGTTAATACATGCACTATTATCTTTGACGCATTTGAAGCGTGCAGATGGAGTCATGTCATTGAACTTTTGACATTTAAAATAGTGGTCATGCACAACATTGTCACATAGACATTTTTTGTTAGCAGCTGTGACAGCTACATAACTTTGCGGGTTAGGTACATGACTGCGGGATTTAACAGAACTTCGTGTAGAATTTCCAGTTGTGCTAGGCTGCGTGTTTTGATAAATCCTATGTTGGCTTCTAATGAAGCTCGTCAGCTGACTAAAGGAAGGTAGCCCTATGTCACGATATTGTGACTCGAATGCTCGGATCGTTTCTCCGTCTAACTTCTTTAATGCGATATGCAAAAATATAAAATCAGTCAAATCCTCGATTTCAAGGTTTTTAATAGCATTTGCGGCTGTGACATATTGATCCATAAATGACTGGAAGTTAGATGAAGAAGCGGGACCGTTTATTTTTAGATTTATCATCTGATCTAGATACGTAGATGCGAGGACACGTTTGTCTTGATACCTATCAACGAGACATTTCATAATTAATTGATAGTTCGCAGGACATGGCGTGATGCCTGAGAACACTGCCTGCGCTTTAGTGGACAGCTTCCCTATCAAATAATATAACCTCTCAGCGTCCGTTAGCGTCGGATTTTCGTGTATCGTAGACTTATAGCTTTCATAAAATAAGGGCCAATTCCGAATGTCACCGTCGAATGACACAATTTCAATTGGCGCCAAAGTTGGGCGTTTTGTCCTAATGACCTTTTGATCATACTGATCAACGTGATCATTTTCCCTCGAAGGTACGGGCTCAACCCGCTTCAATACACGTTTTATACGACTGAAGAGATCATCAAATGAAATCAATGTCTGAAAGTTAGGTACCGCGGCGGGATTACTTTTCAAAAGTAGCTTATTATGCTCGTTTACAAGGTCCCTAAATTCAGCTCGAGTCTCATCAATAGTTGCGACGGAACATAAGAAATTCTCCAAAGATTCAACGTCAGTGTGCGCCTTTTGCGAATTATTATACACGATTTGAATATATTCGAAAAGGGTATTTCGTTTCTGTTCTACAAGAATTATTTCTAAGTCCATCTTTAATTGCTCGGTCTCTTTTGCCTTTTGAGACATGTTGCAATATTAAACGAAATACGTAAACAAATAAGCAGATAGTAGATCGGTATGCGTGTAGGTAGCTACAGGCGTACGCGCACGCACCTGTCAACAACCTATATAACTAAGTATACCTAGCTAGCGTGATATACCTAGGCTCCAACCGATTAGGTACGGAGCGAAATAATAATGAATTGCTTAGCTAAAGCAGCGTAGTATTTTAGAATGCTATTGTAGCAAAGCTAATAAGCTTAGATAAGACTTATTTTAAAATGCGAAAGTATGTAAGTAGGTATTTAAACGAATTTAAATACTTACTTATGAAGATTTAATCACACGAATGTAATTACACTTATAGGGGGGCCTAATTGCATGAGTGCGGAAATTAGCAAATTTAAATAGCACTGTGAAGGTAGGCAGCTCCTGTAAGGGCGGTATGGAATGTTAAGCGAAATGTATGAACTGAACGAATTCAGCCCAGCGAGCGGGTGATCCCTAGGGATAGAAATGAAGCTTGACTGATAGCAGGGATGAGAGCCTTGGTTTAAATACCTATCCGGCTCGAAGGACCACAAAATGAGCGCGCCAAGTGCCTCAGCAGAAGTCTTTCTGTGCGTTCATTTGAGCGGGGATGACAATGAAGCACGAGCTGTGAATCAGCTCCAGTCCAGTTTCTAGAAGCTGGATGCGGGGTTCCAACAGAATTCGCTATAAGGAACGCGGTTTTTGGATTCTAGCTTTGTCGCAAATTGGCAGTTCAAAATGACACAATCAGGATGGGATTCGGGATTAGATACAGCGTCCTACCTTGAGACTGGCTGTTCGATGTTCGTTCTCCGAGGCGCCTGGAGTCCAGAGATACGACTAGGTACGCCACGCGGCTATGCCGGCGCGGCAGTTCGTATCTGGATGTTGTCCTGTTGTTTACACACTAAATTCACCAACTCACGACACCACTGTCACGACGAATAACGTATAACAGTAATATTTATCACAAATCCAATAGTTTTTATATAGTTTGTAGGTTATGCGAGGCTCTCACGATGACAGTCAGTCAGAAACTTTTGTTTTTCAATGGCGTCTTCACAACTTCGCTTTGATTAGCAGCGAGATCCTTCTGTCTCACACGTAGACGTAGAACGCTGTTAGGGTGTGAGCGGGATAGGATATGTGCATTGAATAAGCCACAATTACGTACGTAAAATAACAGAAATGATGCATTAATTATGCTAGCGAAACCAATAACTGATATACTTAATACAATATATTACATAGATAGATATGTTTTATTATACATAGAAAAATACCCAGAACACCCTGAACAAATATCTGCGATCGCACAAATATTTGTTTTGAGGCGGGAATCGAACCTGCAACTTCCTGCGTCGCAGGCCAACCTTCGCCCGCCGCGCCACAGAGGTCATCAAACAAGTATATATAACAAGTATTATATTCAGTTAGTTCAATATAGTGTTCATCAGCTGTTCAAATATAGGTATTCAATAAACTAGCTGCATGATCAAATAAGCAATCCCCATCTGAACTCTCGAGAGCTTTCACACAGGTTAATATATAAAGAAGGTCAAGAAGGTAGGAAATCCTGTTAAATTTGATACAGAGATTGCAATGAGAGAAAATCTCGGAAAAGTGTTGTGCACGAGTGACGTCAAATTGACGTCAGTAGATGACTTCCGTGGCGTGGCAGGAGAGTACTGTAGCAAGCCGGATGTGTATTTGCATGATACAGGGATCGAATGATGTATGAGACTGTTGGTATGCCGCAAAATTCATAGTCGTAGATTTGATTTTTAACAGAATAAAACAAGTAGCTACAATATTAAATTTAAAAATATGCATGGGTACTACATTATAATTCCGAGGGATCACTGTACCAGAAACACGATAAAACAGTATTTTCTCGATAGAAAAAAAAAACAAAGTTACCTATAATTTTTGGCTAGTTTCGATTATTTATTTAAATGGTGCATGTTATTGGGTCAAAAATAATATAAAAAAAATCAATACAACAAAACCGAGAGTTTACCGTGAGGCTTTTGTAAAATTATCTATATTTTATGAAATATTCAATAAAAACCGCTTTTTAGAGTGGCGTAATGAGTTTTTTTTGAATTAAGATTTCTTCCCGGGGTTAGCACAGTCCTGAAAATAGAACCCCAATTTAAATATTATTTTAATTCCATTCTATACCGAACCCATTTATTGTTCATATTTTGGCATAAATATAGCGAAATTAATTATAAGGAACCAACAAACTAGTTCTATTAAACTAATATCCGGCAGATATGGATAGTAATAAAATGCAAATTTTTATTCGTCCGAATCACGGAAATAAACGCAGGTTTGCACAGCTGTGGTCAAGCCGAGCCAAGCAACTATGTTGTATCTGCCTTGACACTGACAATAGATAAATAAATAGTAAACAATATAGGTACTCATACTTCGCACCTTATTCTATAGCGAGCACTTCCAAGGCAAACCACAAAATAGATGTTAAAACATCGAAGATTACAATGTAAAATTAATTATAAAACGGGTTCTGTCTGAGTCTGATAAGGAACCCTAAAATATCGTTCAAGCAGTCCGTCCGTTTGTCAAGCCCAGTCATAAATTTTACAGCTATCCCCAAAATTCATGAAATTTCCTATGTGAACATATTAACAGGTATAGATAAAATATACATTTGAACCGGGGTGTGACGTTTCAGTGTTTTTTTATGGATCCTGAGATAATTATCGCTGGGTAATTAATTTAAAAAAAAAAAAAACCCTTAGCGCAATGAAACGGCCTAACCGATTTTGATCAAACATAGCTAAGAACACTCCCGACAAATTCACATTTCAAACAAAAAAAAACTAAATCGGTTCATCCGTTCGGGAGCTACGATGGGACAGACAGACACACACACACACACACACACACACACACATACAGATACGTCAAACTTATAACACCCCGTCATTTTTGCGTCGGGGGTTAAAAAGGGTTTGTTGAATGAGGCAGTGCTTACCTATAAAAAAATTATTAGGTCGTCTTACGACGGCATCATGTTTTTTTAATATATATTGCTTACGATAGGTCGTACGCATACCCCGCCTGAGCGGTTTACAATGAGATACCCGTGTCATTTCTAAACCATTTTACCTAAACACTTGTAATTTCCCATATCAGTAAATAAAGGTTGAAATAACAAAATTATCGCGGATATCTTTGACTTCGGAAACCTACACTATGCGTGGTCTGACTACCTAGTTATTATTAATTTAATTCAACCAAATTCCCGGACCTTAGCACTAATAGTACCACTATAAAGATAAAAACGAGTTTGTAGGTATCGATTTATAAATAACATTAACGACGCTTACAGGATGTCTTTATAACTTTTTCATGGTTATTATTAAATTAACTATAATTGGCAGATTGATAACTCTAATTTGCATTATTGTAACCTGCCTCTATCTAGTCTAGACCAAATAGATTATTAGATATGCATTACTGTGGCGTCAGTGGAGAGGACACCCACGAGTCAGAGGTGCGGCCGTGGCTGCCGCTCCCGGATAGGCCTATTTAGTCACGAACGCAAATGCCTAACTGACGCTGCTTAAGACGATTAGTTTTGCCGAAACACAAAATAGACCTATTTTGAAAGCCTACTCCTCCTACAAAAATGGCCCAAATTATTTAAAAAAAATCATTTAATGGATATAATATAGTCAAGAATAGAACTATATGTTTAATTTTTTTAAATTGCTGTTGCTTTTGACAGGAAAAAATAAAACATTGTTCCCTATAATTTACGCAAGAATTCCTACTCCTTCCAAACGCCTGCAGCTATTTTAATGATTCTTTCACAATATTATAGACAATTTTCAGACTTTACACATGATATGTTTACATTTTCAAAAATAATTATCATTTTTAAACAATAAAACAAAAACTGTAAAACGAGCTGCCACGGGCGGTTCGGCCGCGGAAGTCAGTCCGGCCCAAGCGTTCGCACGGGGTACCCGCGTCACTTTTTTGCTCCGCTCCTATGAGTGCCACCGACTGGTTCGGGCACAATAAGACACGATAGCAGTTAGTGTACTCATCGTAGTTTTTTAGTTGTGCTGTGTGTTCTTGAACAAAACATTGTAAATATTGATCGTTTTCGTTTAGATATCTTGTTTGCGCGAGGACGCTTGTTGGTTTCTTATCTTTGACGACGTCTGTAGCGCGTCGGGCGAGTAGCCGGCTGAGATGCGAATGGTTGCGGGTTCGATTCCCGCTGCGGGACAAATGTTTGTATGATCTGCAAATATTTGTTCCGGGTCTACAATACCATGATACTCGTAGTTTCTGATACCCACAACACAGGGATGCCTTGTGTGGGATCAGGACTATGTATGTGACTGTTGGGTGTTATGTTAATGTTATCTACTATAAGAATAAGTACGTATATGAAAAATCACGAATGCAAAATCTCGAATGAAAAATCTCGGAAGAAAAATCTCGGATGAAAAATCTCGAATGAAAAATCTCGAATGAAATTCACGAAAGAAACATCTCGAATGAAAAATCACGAACGAAAAATCTAGAATTAAAAATCTCGAATGGTAAATCTCGGATGAAAAATCTCGAATGAAAAAACTCGATATATTTAATTCGTAGGCCTATTATTGTTTATTATTATTCGTACTATTATTTATATTTATTGGCTCTGTCTTCACTTTCGGGAAAAAGGTGTGTGTCGTCTATGTATGTATGTATATTTATTAGTTCATTAGTCCATAATGGTTTTGCCTGACCTAAAGAAAACATATTTTATTGTACATATTTCGATTTGTCTCCCAATAACCTGTTGTCTTTATTTCTTAATCCAAGGGACAGTGTACCTATTTCCAAAGATTTCAATATCGTAGATATGCCCTTACCATTGAGTGACCGCGCCGTAATGTTTCCACGTGAAATAAGATAGCTCGCTCATTTGGTCTCAGTGCACATCTAGACACAGTGCCAGCTGGTCGTGTTGTAATGTTGACGATTTCCTATGAGAAGTGTCACAAAATGCCATCGTGTGCATTTCGCAAGTACAACAACAACTCCAAAAACACAAATAAAGCCAAAGGTGTGACATTTCTCTCCTAAGTATTGTGATTTAATTAAATAACTATTTTTTCTTTCCGTTGTGCAAAATATTCTAGTTAAAATGGCGATTGCACGAAAATTGCACGAAAGAGACAGTAGTGTGTACAACCACTTCAGGAGAAAAAGAAATGACACTATTTTCTCGGTACACTCTAAACCCGACTCGGTGCGATCTAAAACCAATATATAAAGACACGCGGGTGTACTGAGGCTGCGCTTTATAAGGGATTATCTACCAATGGATATAGAAATATGCTCGGTAGCGTCAGCCGATTCAAGAGCATAGTCACCGCCCGCGCCGCGCCGCGTCCGCGTCATTGAGTTTTAATTTATTGCATGTAATATTAATACCTATGAATAAATGCGTATATCATTTTAAAAATTTATTATATTTCTCATATTTTAGAAGATTAATAATTTAAATATTATTACATTTTTATTGTAACTGTTATTTGAAAAAAAAAAAACTTTGAGCTCAAAAAGTTGAACCTCTTAGAGATTGGAACTAGGGGCTCAAGATCGGCAGCCGAAGTCCTAATACCTCACGGCCGTCGTTTAGAATGCATAGGCGAAATTCGTGATACACTGATAGATTGTTGTTTAGTTCAAAAATTTGTTCTTAATAATTAAGTCCAAAGTACAATTATTTATTTTTTAGTGTAGGTAGGTAATACGGCGCCGCAACAGTATTTTTAAGAACAAGAAAAATATTGTTATCTGTTAATTTGATGCACTTTTTCACTGATATAAAGTTTAGTTAAATTTAGCACACTATTTACTAAGTTCAATGTCTTTTGTGTTAAGTAGACTGTAATCAAATAACTTTGTCACTGTTCAACATCACTTTGTTGTCACTGTTTTATCTGTAAAAAATCTTTGTTTATCAGTAAAGTTAGTATTAGATAACGTTTGTACACTCGAAACACGTTACTTTTTTTTTTTTAAGAAATAGTTAATGCTGGACTTTTCACACAACATTATCTAGCCCCAAGCTAAGCAGAGCTTGTGTTGTGTTATAACTGATATACCTACTAAATACAATATAATACAGATAGATATTTTTTATTATACATAGAAAATACTCAGAACACCCTGAACAAATATCTGCGATCGCACAAATATTTGTTCCGAGGCGGGAATCAAACCCACAACCTCCTGCGTCGCAGGCGAACCTACGCCCGTCGCGCTACAGAGGTAGTCAAATAATGATTATAATGAGTTTATGGAAAAAATACACATTTTCCATTTTTTTAACGAAAATAACGGAGCTCAATGTTTACACGTATGGCAGCGCCATCTCTCTGCCAATTAATAGACATTCTTTGTAAATAACGTGTTTTAATTTACTTACCCACTCCACAACATTTTACAGTTTAATTATTAGTACTTTGCTTGTTATCTCATGAGTTTGCTGACCGTACATAGATTGCACACTTTTTAGACAATAACACATATTTTCAATTTCAGGGCTTAAGGACGTTTTTTTTTTCACAAAAGTGCGTGCAATATGATTGCACATAAAATGGTAATATCAACAGTTAAGTTTATAGACAAAATCACGATTTTTAACTATCCACTACGTGTGTGTGCGTCAGCACTTTGTTAACGCACACATTGAAATACAATGCAACAGTTTTCGGTGTCTGGGCATATCTACGATATTGAAATCTTTGCCTATTTCATTATCTACCATACTAGGTCTAGACAGGACTAGCAAACAAAGCTAAGGAAAATCAACAATGCCGCCATGCATATACTATACAATAGCGCATAATTTCCGATGCTCAAAATCAAAAGTGCACGAGTTCTCAAACACAACAAACTAGACAACAGATATGACTGCAAGACTAGAGCACCTCGTGCCAAACCGCGGCTGCCGCCTGCCGCGCGCCGCGGTCTATGACTAGGACACCGCGCTCCACGCCGCGGCCGGCGCCCGCTGCCGCGCGCGCCGCGCGCTGATATTCTTCATTGTTTCTGAATATTGTGCCAATGTTTATGCATGGCGTGTGGTGTGGGCTCGGGATGCAACATTTCCTAGGCTCCGCCCAGATGCCCAAGGTCGTTCGAGGCTATAATCACCTTAAATCATCTTTCGCAGATGTCATAAGGCCCATGATGATGATGATGCATTACTTTTAACGCGCCAACAACACAACGCACAATAACCAATTTTAGATTAGATTTTTAGCTGACTAAATCAAGTACAATTTTCAAATAAAAATAATGCATGGATACTACATTATAATACCGAGGGATCATCTCGACAGAAACAGGACAGGACAAAATTATCACGATAGAAAAACACAAAGTTACCTCTAACTTTTAGCTAGATTCGATTGTTTGTCAATATGGTACAGATTATTGCGTCAAAAATTGGATAAATAAAATCAATGCAATGAAAAAGAGGGTTTTTTTAAAAATTAACTATATTTCACGAGATGTTCAATAACAGAGTATTATATATATGTATGATAGTTTTAAGGTATTTATTGCTATGGGCTTATTGTTTAGGTTTAGTACCTACATTTTCCATTAAGCCTGAAATAAAAGTATTGATTGAGTGATTGATTGATTGAATAAAAACCGCTTTTTCGAGCAACGCGTGGCATTTTTTTGGTTGAAGATTTCTGCCTGGCTCGAGCGCAGTGTTAATATGTTGAATTGTAAAAGTAAGTTTAAAATGTTTTAGCGGTGGCTAAGATTGATTACAGTCATTTTCAAGGGTACCTATTCTAAAATGTATTAGGTTGTGGGTTCAGATCTCGCTAAATGGTTGGATTTGGTTATATTCAGAAGGCGGTACTCCTGGACTCGGCACGCATAGTTAGGAGGTTCCTCTCTCTGCAGCCCTAGCCCCCGACCGCTTAAGCCTCGCTCCGCGGTCGGTGGTTCTCCGTTTAGAATTATATTTTTTACCATAATGTTTTTATAGTATTTATTTTTTGTAGATAGTATTCCTTTATAGTGAAAAATATATTTTTCACTATAAAGATTTTGAATAAATGAGTGAAATAATAATAGTATACCTAACTAAAGTACAGTTAGTAGTAGTAGAGCTTTTTTGTGAAAGAGTTCGTCTGGGGAAGTACTACCACTACACCTATTTCTGCCGCAAAGCAGTAGTGCTCGCATTGCTGTGTTCTGGTTTGAAGGATATGGTGCCGGTAAAAATACAGACACATGAGACTTTTCATCTTTGAGTATCAGGGAGGCGGGCGCAGTGCAATGCCATTTATGCCATATAGGGCTCGTCCTAGGTGGACGTGACCTATGAGTTAATGCATTGTTAAAGGCAGAGGTTACCGCTTAACATAAGGCGGGTCATCTGCTCATTCCATCATTGACAAAAGTTAACAAAAAAAACCATCAGCTTACAGAATTTCTCTGCTCGACATAGACCTCGAAGAAATTACTAGCTCTCATTAAAATGTGAGAAGTTATAAATAGTATAACTACTGCGTTCAAATTATTCATATAATTATTGTTTTGGTATTGCCCCGTGTCCGTCACCCTGACACTTAAACTAAGTTACAAATTATATGTAAGATTATACTCACAGTATCGAAGAACTCTGTGAACTTGGAGAAGTAGTACCACCAGCATCCATGTACAGTCTGCAAAAAACAAACAGTGTCATGATAAACAAAATAATTACAGTCGCAAAAACGAAAATACACACCATAAAAGACATCAGTGCTTGATAAACACTGTTCTGTAGAAGTGCCATTTAGCTCTAAATTTATGTTTACTTCACCTGCCATTAACACTATTTACTTAAGGCGACGGCGACGCATTGATAAACTGTTATTTCGTATAATTATGGTATGCCGCAAAATTCCTAATCTTATATTTGTTTTTTAAAAGAAAAAAAAAGAAAAAATGCATGGATACTAAATTATAATTACGAGGGATCACTGTACCAGAAACACGCAACACAGAAACCCAAAGATACGTTTAAATCTTTTGCCTTTTGATTAGATTGTTTATTAAATGGTGCAAAAAATTCTATAAATAAAATCAATACAACAAAGCCGAGGGTGTACCGTAGGGGTTTTGTGAAATTATGTACGAGATATTCAATAAAAACCTCTTTTTCAACGTGCGAGGCTTTTTATTTGCATGTAGATTTCTGCCTAAAATTGGCGCAGTCTTAAGGCGACGCATTGATAAACTATTATTTCGTACATGATTTCTTATTAAGGTCGTATACGATAAAACGGTTTTTTTTCCTTTGTATTTTCCTCTATGTCTGCGTAAACACTTTAAAACCAAATAATAAATGATACGTACTCATTTTAAAATAAGTTAATGTACCAAAGAATGTATGTTAATAGAGAATAGTTAATGTAAGTATGTATATAGTTGCTAACCATTTATTGATTGTTTCCATGCAAAATCGAGTTTTAAATACCTTTTCTAAATAAAAAACCGGATACAGAAGTCTTACCATAATTCGTTAGAAGTAGTTTTTTTGTGGTTGATGTAAATTCACCAACACAAATGAGCGGTGAGACCGTCGGTTATTATAAAAAATGTTGTCTAAAACACGTGTAAAAACTAATTAAATAAGCTATAAATATGTTGGTGAACTTTTGGCTAAGATCAGAGTAAACCCAAAATAGCACAGCTCGGACGCAATTCATCCAAAAAAAACAACAAAATTGAATTAACTCGACTACACCACATCGGTAGGTACTAAACGACTCGTCTTTTTATTTTTAACCGACTTAAAAGGAGGAGTTTCTTAAGATTTTTTGTAATGTTTGTTACCTCATATCTCCGTCATTTATGAACCGATTTAGTTTTTTTTTCCAGGTTTGTCCCTTTCAAAATCTGGGTCTGATGATGGGATCCATGACAAATTGAGGGCACTCCACAAATACACATATAACGTTTTCGGTATTAACAAGTCAAGCATGTGCATTCAGAAAGTGCCATTTAGTGAAGTGGAATTGATGAAGAAGACCAGAGATGGCCATTAGAACTACTCAATGATAAGTATTTCACGGGTGGCGATAAGGGTGACTTTCCGATATCCAATTGAGCTGAAATTTGGCATACCTGTCAAGTTCCGATGACAATACAATATGAAGGTGACAGCGAGCTAATCTGGTGATGGAGACGGAAGGTGGACAACGGAACTCCTCGACGGATAATAATATACTGGCCGTGTTTAGGCTCATTGTGATCAGCACACGGTTCCTACCACTAATATTATAAAATCTTGTATTGGGGAAAAATTCCTAGCTTCGAAGTTGTTTTTTTTTCGAAATGAATTATTGTCTCAACATGTTAGCTAATAAATTACTCGAAGCTCGATTATTATTGTCGGATCTCGCACTCGAGTTAGATTAGGTACCTAGTGATGCGAATGAACTACAAGGTAAACAACCTTGGCTCCGTCTCTTCGCCGCGACCGCCATAGCTGGACACATGCATACTTAGGATTACATTGTACACGCACCTGTAATTATCCTATCCAGCGTCATTGTAGCAAATAATACGCAAGGAAAACAGTTGTTGTTTATACATAACAGCTGGGCCTTTGGTAAGTTATTCTTTATTAATTACACTTCTAGGTGTCGTTAGATAAAGTTATTTAAGGTGGATGCTCACGGTTGCGGCGCGAAATTCAAATTTTTTGGTGTTTTTTGCCCATTGCAGCTCATCAACACTTCTTCAGATAGCGAAAGTTGAGTTCGCGTGAACTAAAAGACTTAACACACCATGTTTTAATTGATAGTATCTCATAAATATCATCAGTTTAGCTATGATAACCCTAAACAAATTTTTACTTTTTGTTTTGTTTAGGGTTATCTTAGCTAAACTGTTGATATTTATGAGATACTATCAATTAAAACATGTGTGTTAAGTCTCCTGGTTCTCGAGAACTCAACTTTCGCTATCTGAAGAAGTGTTGATGAGCTGTAAAAATGGGCAAAAAACACTAAAATATTTGAATCTTGCGCCGCAAGTGGAAACATTCACCTTAAGGTTTACAGGAGTAATATTAATCATTATAATATTATTTATTTGTAATATTATTCATCATCATCAGTCGGTAGACATTAATTGCTGGATAAGGCTTCTTCCGTGATTTGCCATAATCACCACGCTTGACCACGGCAGCTCCGAACGATCCGCTTGGCAGACGCAGTGTCCATACTGTGTATTCGGGTAGATATTACTGCCCAGCCTCTGAGGGCGTAGTCTGAGTAGGAACAAGCAGTTGACGCGGACGTACGGTATCGTGTAACACGGATTTTTGTATGGAAATTGAGACTTGCAAAGTGTATGCTACGGGTGCTTATCAGTATCTTCATACAAAAACCGTGTTACACTACACTACACGTCCGTGTTAGAGCTTAGAACAAGGCTCTGGCACCATTCGGCTTTTACAACATCCACGGGAGGAGACGTAGGGGTATATTCTTCGGCCAGACACACCACGGTAAGCGTAGCATTAATTGAACAAAAATATCTGGCTGTTCTACCGATTATATAGGAATCAATATTTAAAATCAAATCGTTTGACTGACCGACTAACTCACTGACTATCAACGCACAGCCTGAAGTATGTCTTAAAGACCTGAAATTTGAAGGATACATTCTTTTTCTGGTCTAGGGGTGCACTAAAAAGGAACATTCGAAACTCACCGAAGGGTGTTGAAGTTTGTATGGAAAAAAAACGCAGACTAAGTCGCGGGCATTCAACTAGTCTAAAATAAAACAAATTGCTATAACTGTCTTGTACCTACCTAAAATTCCGACGAATTAAATATGTTTGTATTTGTATTTGTATTTCGTGGTGTTCAACAAAGCGGAACTGCAAGTAGGCGGCTATGGTGCTTACCCACGTAGAGTATGCTAGCTGATTATTTTTTACGCTGGGCTGGGACATGGCTTTGGCCACCACATTATAGCGACACAAGGCTTTTAGGATAGCAAACAATCTTGTATTAAATGGCCTTGGATTTAAAATATAGGTATACAAATTTACGAGCTTTTTGAGTAGGTTATAGTTATAAGGAAATAGCATACAGGTTACAATGTTATAAATAAAAGTGAAATGTTTTAGTTAGCACAGTAATATGGTGAATCCAGCCTGAGAATATACCAGCAGGCATATTATGAGCTCTTATTTCCATTCTAATAAAGCTAGCTAATATTTATACCATCAATTTGTACATATGTTTAAGCAAATAAATTATCTTTATCTTTATCTTTATCTTTATTCATTTCAAAAACTATTCAGTACAAAATATCGGTTCCGTGATATCCGCAACTATATTTAAAGGCACAGTCGCAGAGAGTCTATAGACATCTGCGATTAAATTTATTCAGCGACGCGGATGTCAACGATGAACTGATATTTTGTACTGAATAGTTTTTGAACTGAATGGAAATAAGAGCTCATAATATGCCTGCAGTTCTTCTCCTTCTATGGATGTCGTAAAAGCTGACTAATAGGCAGCAGAATCCACCTGAGTATGCAACGCCAATACTGCGATCACAAATTCGCTTAACAAGCGTGGTGATTCTGACAAATCCATATATTATATTCTATGAGCAAGAGTCCAGCAGTGGTGAGTAGTCAGCTGATGATGATGATGATGATGATGATGATGATGATGATGATGGAATAGAATAGTCACCGTTATTGCTAAATAAAAGAGGAGTTTCTATATACTCATAGACGGGACGAATCCTTGAATGGGGCAGTGAGCGAACAACAGACAGAGGTCATCCACTAAAACGATGGGTGGACGACATACAAGGACACGCAGGGTATCACTGGACGATGAAGGTAGATGATCTACTCACATGGAAGGAAACGAGAGACGCCAACATTCTTTTTTTTTGTACTATATGTATCTTTACCTGGTGAGACAGAGATTAACTCGTTGTTAATTTTTATTTTTGTACCGTGTTTGCTAAGTAAATCTCTACCCTTATCGTGTTTAGTAAGTGTCTATCCTTACAAACTCTATAATGGCCGTCTTCAGCAAGTATTGTATTTTTTTATTTTTGAAACTTGAATTCGTTCTCTCCGACGAGGAATAAAAACTATTCAATATTCTGTGACTGACATCGGTACGGAGGTTGCAGGCCTCCGTACCGATGTCAGTCACAGAATATTGCTATAAGTAGATTAGCGAATGGTCGCCCCCAAAAACCCCCATATAGCAAATCTTATCGAAATGTTGCAGCCGCTTTCGAGAAAGTGATTACAAATATACAAATGCTTGTTCGTTTAATAGTATAGGATTATAAAAAAAATCAGCGGCTGCTTCTTCAATTTAAAGAATAGGATCTTTTGATACGTATCTACATGATGCAAGAATACGATTGTACGACAATAATGAGGCTGTAATATACGCTTAATTTTGGCAAAAGCTGCTTGGTTTGAAACTGATTTCTTCTACTTATACTTCCTATATAATAATCATATACATTTCATGTTATCTGGCATCTACAGGGGTCAATAGCACGAGAGACTAATCCTGCAAAACCTGTTCAGGTAACATTAAGGCTTCGTTTTCTGTGGATAGCGCTAGCGGAAAGTGGTTGTCCGTAGCAGCACACACAGACGATCACTTCCAATCTTGCTCTCACGACTCACCAAAAACACAGCCGTAACTAGTAAATAATATAAAATTAAATGTATGCAAGTCAAATCACTTACCCGTATCGCTTCAGGAGAATTTGAGTAATCCACGGGCTGACACCGGAAGCTGTGCGTTGTGAACCAGCCACTCCTTATACTCTGGAAATATTCAATATAATTTATACTTCATCATAGTAATATTTTATAGTAATAATATTTAGGGCAAAAAATCACTATTAAATTAAGTTATTTCACCCTTGTTGCAGGTTCTTCATCCAGAAACTAATAACGTGTACGAGAAGTTCAGAGGTGAATCACGCATCAACACCCTCTACCTACCCTTTCTAACTTTTTGGAAGAGATTTTACTCAGCGATAAGCTTATTATTTTGGTTAACTTTAATATGGTGTATATCTATTAAAATACTTAGTAGAGCCGCCTACACAAAAAAAAACTTCGCTTGACTTTAATTATAAGACTACAAGTCAAATCTTCATACAGTTTTGTAGATATAATCGGATAAGTCCTTACAAGGTAAAAAAATATTAGGTTTGCCTTATCAAAACTTTTTACCCGCAGCTGAAGGAACCGGTATATTCTAGGGTGAAAAAAAACTATGAGAAACTGCTTAAATATGAGATTTTATTACATGCCTTATGAAGCTGTGCCACCAATTAAGCTAAGTGTTTTTTTTAAACTAAAACCGGTTACAATTTTCTCACAATAATTACAATCCGTTCAGTTGTTACATAATTTTGCATATTAAATACTAACTTGATGTTCTAATAATGTAATTAAATTTTTAAGGTAATTAAAGTTGGTTAAAATTTGCTCTAATTAATTTTTTTTTAAATAAAAATAAAAACTCCACTAGCATCGCTATCATGTTTTTGGTATCACTATTCACTACCAGTGGCGGATTTGCCCTAAGGCCCAGTAGGCCTGGGCCTAGGGCGGCCAGATATTAGGAGCGGCAAATCGTGACAAAAAAATCACTGATGATAGCAAGAAAAACATCAAATGCAAAGTACCTAAATAATTAAAAGGCTGCGCATATTACAACTGCACTCTCCTCGAGCTTATTACACAGAATTTTACGCGGCTCGCTCCGCTCGCCGTTATATGTTCTGATGCCTGATGGATATCTTTATTACTGCACTCTCCTCGAGCTAAATACACAGAATTTTTCGCGGCTCGCTCCGCTCGCCGTTATATGTTATAGTACCTAATGGGTATCTTTATTACTGCACTCTCCTCGAGCTAAATATACAGAAATTTTCGCGGCTCGCTCCGCTCGCCGTTATATTATCTGTTAATACATATCTTTAGTACTTCTCATCGAGTTAAAAATATTGCATTTTTAGATCGCGATCGATTAAGGTCGGGTTGGAATGGAACAGGAGTAAATTAAGTTTACAAGACGATTCAAAGTGATACTTGAGATTTCAATTAATAAAGTACCCTTAAACCTCGGAATATATTACAAATTAGTAGCTATTATAGGTACTTAGTTAATTAAATTTCTTATTTCAATTTAGGTAAAAGTTGGCAATAAAGTAAATTCATTACGTACCTACCTAGTCTATATGATGGGTGCTGAGAAAGGGGCGGCATTTGGCTTGGGGCCTAGAGCGGCCAAGACTGCAAATCCGCCACTGTTCACTACACATTTCATCCTATAAATGACTCTATGTCCATAGAACTCACCTCATTGAAAAGCCAGCAGCTAAATACAACTTGAAACAAGTTGTACCAAATGAGCACTTGCTTCAGCTCAAATGGTTTTCTGTTTTCCATAAATTTTGGCCCCAAGACCTGTCAAAAGAAAAAATAACAGTTTTAAGTAACATTATTTTGCAACGTAAATCCCACTAATATCTTATATGTCAAAGAGACGATGTTTAGATGTTCGGAAGTTTGGTTGTTTGTTATTCAATCACGCCGAAACGGCTGAACCGATATCAATTAATTTGATACTCAGATAGATTACGGCTTAGGTTGAGCTATAGGCTACTTTTTATCCTGGTATAACGCGAGCGAAGCCACTGGAGGACACTAGTGCGAAATATTAATATTAATAAAAAGCTACGTCCTATCTATCTGTCTGACATACGCACCCAAAAGCATATTTAATGCTTGCATGACTACAAGACACAAGAATGCGGTTTTTGAATTAGATTTTTCCTGACTGTGGCCATTTAATGAGGGTTATGATTTTAAGCAGTGTAACGTGCATAGTTTATAGTTTCTTAGGCTTAAGACGTCACACAAAATATACAATTTCTGATAAAACATACGAAAAGTTTAAAAACGAAAACAGAAAAGTGTCAAAATGTTGTAGAGGAAAGCCAAATCGACTATTCTACTCGTATAACAAAGGACATTCATGTTTTTTTCCAAATTAGGCGTAGAAATGTCCTCGACTATGCAAAAAGAACTTACAAAAACCCCCGACCGAGGGTTCAATATTCGTAAAGTATATAAATTTTTACAAAACTCATAAATTACGGCCATTTGTTATTATATTGTTTTGCGAACCATGCGATTATGTCGCCCAATATGTCGCCCTACATTTTTATTTTATTTTATTAGATTTACTCATTATAAAAGCTCGAATTCAAGAATGGTAATTCTGCTTTATATCCTATCCCCTCCTTAGTTGAAGGCCAAAGGAAGAATAGTGGATTTGGCCTTCATTTAGACAACATTTTAATAGGTACTTGTTTTCAGGTTTTGCGTAGTTGGGTTCCTCATATTTGAGTGGAACCTATAATGAGCATGATCGACCAAGGCAGTTTAAGTTTATTTTCAAACTATAGTTACCTAATAATTTACGTAAAAAAGTATATAGGTACATTGAGAAATACATTAGTAAAATAATCCAAATAGTTTTACATAAATAATTATTTGGCGACGTACTTTCTGTTTAATTATGTAATTTGAACCCAAAATAATTAACCAAAAGATCTAAGTACAATATTTTGAATGAAATTAAACACGTCCTAAAATTGTTAGATTTAAAAAGGTTTTGATCTTGGTATCCGCCTAGATCAATCTGACCTGTTAGGAAATAACAAACCTAGTCCTGGCTAGCTTTGTCTTACTGGACCGGGTTTGTACCGCAATTTTCCGCCTAGATAGATAGCCCTGAAGTTGCCATTGTGTTAAATATACAGTTCTATGGGCAACTGAGATTTAAAACCCCAGTAGTTCCATCATGAACTAGCGAGTGGAACTGAGACTTGAGCGGTTTTAATGGGCATTTAGTAAAAAGTCACGTTGCAGGCATACACGGCTGACTTTAAGGTGGCTTAGGCAGATCAGCAGAACTGTAATTAAGTGACAACCTTAAGTACATAATAACAGGAATTACGCAATAACATGGTACCTTCCAGTAGGAAACGGCCTTAATGACACGTAAGTAATTTGCTTGACGCGATACCTATCGATCGTCAATTAAATGACGTATTTGCTAACGAGCATGACAGACATGATAAACATCCACTTAAAAATGCTACACTGTTGACTATGCCACACTTGTTGGACTGTCCATCTGGTTAGGCCCCAACATTTAATAATAAGTAATTTATGTTAGTACCAAAAAGTCAGCCTGTTCTGCCAGTGAATCTTCGCAGATCGGAGGTTGGCATAGATGTACATAGACCAAATAAGCTCCTAAAAAAACAATTAGGTACGTGAATAAACGTCTAACTTCAACCCAGCAAAGATCCATCGACAGATCTGTACATAGATACCGACACAGAATTATAGTGCTTGATGACCCCACACTAGAATTCCTTGTGTCACGCATCAGTAACTAACAAGAAACCAGATATTTTACAATAATATGGCCCACCCACTACTATTTTATATACTACTAGATAACCTACAAGCGACTTCGTCCGCGCGTAGTCAGAAAACTTCCCTAGCGTTCAGTCTTTTGTCTTTCTTTCCCGTTTCAACCTGTAAAACGACACCACACTCAAGTTTTTCAAATAAGGAGTGCCATTTTAATATTGAGGTTCTGAAAATAATTTAATCTTAACAACTATGCCAATTTCAGGTACCACTGAAACACGTATATGTAATTTTTTTTTGAGGAATCTCCATGTAAAATTTCAAGGTTCTACTAGTAATGGTTTCCGAAATACACAGCATATTTGCTTTATGTTAAAACCCCATTTTGAAACCCGTAGGATGCGAATTTTCAAAATTCCGTTCTTAGTAACAACCCTACACATCGAGACAAATACATACTCTAAATTTCAAGACTCTACGACCAGCGGTTTAGGCTGTGCGTTGTCACTCGTTGAATCAGTCAGTCAGTCAAGGCCGAAATTTGTCCGCGGCCCGACTCACCATGGTCCGACTCGCTCGGCTCGGATTAATTAAAAAAATACCTAACGGAAAGGCCCGACTGGCCAGGCATCCTTTTCTTGGACTGTTATAGCGAAAAATGCTCGGCTGTTTTGATTTTATTTTACAGTATTATTTAACTATTACCTGAAATCTTTAGATAAAATAGATCAATAATTCCGTATCTGAAAATATAGAATACCTACCTGGGAGGGAAGCGCCTTGAATACCGGGGTGATACTTCGTCCTTTTCACTCACAGATTGAAAGAAAGTGTTTTATGTTTTTTTTTTTTAACTATTAAGGCTTATTATCTAACTAGTCTGTGATTGTAAATTTGTTGATTTATTACCCAGAGTTTACTTAATGATTGTACTTCTGTTGATTTTATACTTCTCGTGTATAAGAAAAAACTATTAAGGCTGATTGTACTTCCGATCTGAGACTGTGCGTTTTTTGATTATATACGCATAGTTTACTTTATGATTGAACATACACATAACACCCAACAGTCACATACATGACACATACATGTATATATGACTAGCTGACCCGCTCACGACTTCGTCCGAGTGGAAAATATTTTAATCTCAACAACCACATCGTGAAACGACCTTTGAAACGACACTCAAGTTTTTCAAATTAGTCCATACCAATATAGCCTTGAGGTCCTGAAAATATATTAATCTTAACAATTATACCGTAAAACAGACTTTTACAACGAAATACGTTGAAATCTGTCTAAATCGTAAAGTGTATTTTTTTTAACTTAGTCTGTGCCGTGCCCTTTTCCAGGAAAATTTTAGGTACCACTGGAACACGTGTCTATTAATTTTATTTAAGGAATATCCATGTACAATTTCAAGGTTCTACTACACACGGTTTCCGAAATACAGAGCACTTTTTTTTACGTTAGAACCCCATTATGAACCCCTTAAGATCCGAATTTTAAAAATTCCTTTGTTAATACAACCCTACGCATCGAGACAAACACTTCTTTCAAATTTCAAGTCTTTACGACCAGCGGTTTAGGCTGTGCGTTGTCTTATATATGAGATGAGATTATAGCACATTTTTTGATATCATAATACCGGACTCGTGCTCGTATAAAATATGCTGAGACTGTTTGTCCAACCAATCTGTGACTGTATAATTTGATGATTGAACAAGTACTTAATTTTGTAAAAACTAAAAAAACCCTCAACGCAATGAAACGGATTAACCAATTTTAATCAAACATAGCTAAGAATACTCCCGACAAAATCACCTTTCAAACAAAAAAATCAAATCGAAATCGGTTCATCCGTTCGGGAGCTACGATGGGATACACAGCCATACACACACACAGACACACGTACACACAGACACGTCAAACTTATAACACCCCTTCGTTTTTGCGTCGGGGGTTAAAAACAGTAATATACAGTAATATTAGTAATATACAAATATTGAAACAAGCAAAACACTTTTCTTTCTGACTAATTACCATCCATTGTCTTGCACCGCTCTCATGGATACCTGGCCAGTCGGGCCTTTCCGTTAGGTATTTTTTTAATTAATCTGAGCCGAGCGAGACTGACCGTGGTGAGTCGGGACGCGGCTGTATATTTGCCTATTACATATCGAGAAGATTTAAACCACGCTACAAAGACAACTTTTTAAAATCTTTCTCTACATCTGACACTTGAATAGCAGACCTGAGGAATGGCCTAGAATATTTCTACAACAACCAGACCCAGAACAAAATTTTTAAGTTTGAAAAAAAGCCATCTGTGGAAATCAAACCTTTCGCGTCTCAGCTGGCTACTTTTGCCAACGGTGACCAATTCAATGTGACTAGCTTTACGAAAACATCAATTTATAGAAGAAAATGCCATAAAAATCCACTTACTTTGACTATGAACACGTATGTGAGACATATCGCGAGCGTAGGGAAGGGTGAGGACATCAGGAACCAGTCCTTCACCCTCTGATCACTCTTATTTTCCATCAGGTCATGGTACCCCCGCCACCAGCCTATCCAGCGCCTCCATTTTCACTGTAAAAATGAGAAACCTTAAATTAATGAACAATCCCTGAATTAACAAAATGTAGAATTGGAAAATAAAATAAAGGGCCAAAATTACAGTTAAACAAAATTACGAAACATAAGTATAGTAACCAAAGAAGAAACTAAACGATTTTTAACAGGACCACTGAAAAAAATAACCAAATGTTATTTAAATCTAAAATCACCATCCACATGACACTATTGAATTTAATAGTGTCGTGGCTGGTGATTTTAGTCATTTTGAACGCCCGGGTTTCAGTATGACTACAAAGCCTGGTTTTCAAAATGTCTAAAATCACGTACTTATTCAAGGAACATACCTCTCTAAGATGCACTATACGGCACTAGCTGGAGCTAGATTTAATTATATAGAAATCACTAATTTTATAAAAGAAAATACGTTTATGTGTGAGCGCAGAGTATTGTAGATACGGAATGAGAAGTTTTGGTTAGATTGGCTTGAGCCGCTTAAATTCGAGTGGTTGTACCGAATGTCAAGGGTGGACCAGATTGACTTGCAAATCACCTGTTCGAGCTAACCATGTGCGATGATAATTTTACTACGCACTTTTGCATAAATTTGCACTCTATTTCAAAATATATGTCTTGTATAGTTTACTATAGAAATATGAGTGAGTGTCGATTGAGAGTCCGATAAAAAAAACACTATACTGTTCAATGCACTCATACAAATGACTGCACTTGCGTTAGTCACTGCGATGCTAAACTCGTTTGAAACACCGAGATTGTCAGTCGACCCTGCCTGTTATTGTAGCCCTTCATATTTTATTTTATTGTGAATGACAAATAGTCATCAATTTATATCAAATTATAGGACTTAAATTAATTGACCGACTTACTGACTCACAAACTGACCATCAACGCACAACCCTACGTAAACACAAAGTAAGTCCTACAAATCTGAAATTTTTAATCCCTCCATATTTCAGATTTCTTGTTACCAACATTCATTTGTGGTTTAGGGGTGCACTGAAAAAGTGCGAGAAAAGACAATATAGCCTAAACGTATGAATGGCCCACAAAGTCATCCACAGATTAAAATATTTAGACACACAGATACAATATTTAGACCCGACTATCTAGACCCAAGTGAGAAATAATTCGACTTTATTCACACAGAAATATTTTCAAGAAATAAATTATTAACTCACGCCTTTTTCCCCGAGCCAACGGGTTTAAAGGGGCTCTTTTCACCATAGTTCGCACAATCACAGGGATATATAAACAGCGGTGAGCTCATCATAGCAGGCTAAACAAATCATATACGAATGAAAATTGCCCAACGAGTTCGGCTATAAATTACCTATACAGTAAATCTTCCACAGTGTATTAGTATTTTTTTATATATGCAGATATTAATGTCCTTCGTTTTGTACCGTGCCTCTTTGTCAGAGGCCTGGCAGTGACCTTTCTGATATAACTTTCATAATACATTGGGCAGTTCGAGATTCTCGGAATCAAGGTTGCTAGTACGACAGTCACCAAAAAAATTCTGAAAAGCCGGTTATATTACATTTACCTGATTATAGTTCCTATAACGCATAATTCTACATATTTTTGCTTCAGCTTCATTGTATTTAATAGAGCATTCATTGTATTCATAAACAATACTTCTCTAGTCATTCATATAAATAACTAGCCCGTAACGTTATCTTCGAGTAATTTTTGAAAGTCCCTTACAATATAAACTTTTTACACTCTACTTTAGACTTTAATGCTTTGGTACCTAGTAAAATCTATTTGACATTGAAAGAAAGACGTCCGAATTTTTAAAATTGCATCAGCTTATATATCGAATTTAAATTTAAAATATGTATCCGCGTACGCGTATCCGTCACATTCAAAATGGCTCAATAACTTTTTTCATACAAACTTATCTACATAACTTATCTTCTTATGAATACTTATTCATAATTAATTCATTAAATTAATTTTATGAATTTGGGTTTAATTTCATAAAATCCTTTCTTATTGATCATCTAGAAGCTGTAACAATCATTCATTCCAAATGTCATGTTTAATAGGCTTAATAGTTTTGGAGATTTGAGGATGAGGCACCCCTTTTTGGATTAACTCAGATAAATACATATAATAAAAGTAGATTATCATTAAAATAGTTAGGTATATGTATAGGTTATACCATAATCTCTTCAAGATTATAAATGTATCCTTATGTCTTTTTCAACTTATCAAAAACTAGAGACTTAACTCAACTTATCTAGAACTAATTTGTCCAGAGTCTACTACAGCTCTCTGATGATAGGCTAAGCAGTAAGCACCTGCCATCATGAAGCATTGTCCTCTGTAAATTTAACATACTTAAGTATTATCGGAACTTGTCAAGTATGCAAAATTTCATCTCAATCGATTGAGGATAACTGCTTTAAAATTCAGTGCAAGATTTGACCCGAACACACATATGTTTACACATACAAACATTGCAAGTTAAATAAAAGATTGTAAAAGTAAATAAATACTAGACTTCTTGTCTATTTTCCTGGAACAATTAACAAATACCTACTTAATTATATAGTGTAAACGGCAAATGACGTAAGCAAATTTTTACATTCACGTTGAGTAGCTACACCAAATTAAATGTTATCCAATAAAGAAGACCTTGGTTGAAAAAAATGGTCATGTTTTCGGAATTTCGAATACCTTTTTTACTTTTCATCATGATTTCCGTGATTTTGTAGAGCAAATTGTGAACATTTTCACCAGGAAATATTGATGACATTTTGTACGCAGAATGACATAGCTTGAGGTAGGTTAAACTTAAAATGTTGACCTGATAAATTTTGAAATTTTGTGCAAATGTAACAAGCAACTTAAATTTATTTTATTTTTATACCACTTGTATGACGGAACAAGCAGATGGCCCACCTGAGTTAAGCGGTAACCTCTGCCTATGAACAGTACATTACCTCGTAGGTCACGTCCACCTAGGACGCGCCCTATGTGGCATTGCACTGCGCTCGCCACCCTGAGACATAAAGATGAAAAGTCTCATGTGCCTGTAACTTCACCGGCACACCTTACCCTTCAAACCGGAACACAGCAATGCGAGCAGTTCTGCTTTGCGGCAGAAATAGGTATGGTGGTAGTACTTCCCCGGACGAACTCTTTCACAAAAAAGCTCTACTACTACTGTCTACTACTACTACATTTCACTTCTACTTACATGGGCGTATGGTGTACACTACACGGATTTTAGTACCTATGGATAAAGAGGTTCTCAAGGAGGAGCATGCTATTCGGTTTCTTCATTAAAAAATCCGTGTAGTGTACACCACACGCCCGTGAAGTTGCTTGTTACGTTTGCATACTCTGGCTTCTGCCTTGTTACTGGAAGAAAGCGTTACCCGAGTTGGTTGTGGAAAACCAATTGGGAGCTCACACTGTTTTTGTATATGTGTAACATCTTTCCTCTCGCTTTCCTTCAATCTGTGGGAATGATTTCGTGAAAATGGACGGAAGTGTGTAACAAGAAGATGTGTACCAAGGAGGTCAGCCAGCCTAGCCAAATGGCATTCGCTTCGAAGCGATTCCATTTCTACAGTCGTAATACAATACAATCATCTTCCTAGAATACAATAGACCACGTGACATTTCGGTAGCTTACGTCAATTTCATATATTGTTGGTTTTTCTACTAGCGACGTCACTATTCTTTGTCTACGGCCTCAGATGTCAGATGTCACACATATCCTCATATGCGACTGCAAAAGGCTCACTCGTTTTTTTATTTGAATGAATGACGGAACAAGCAATTCTCTCACCTGGCTTAAAGTGGTAACCTATTTTTCACTAGAAACGTGATATTTACCATGATTTTTTAGTTTTGATTGTTCCCGATATTTCGCCAGTGTCAATTGACTCAATAAAAACTAAGCTTTTACTACGAGCTAGGCCCTATCTCATCAACATTTATCTGTCTACTAAATTTCATTGAAATCGGTTCAGCCCTTTTGGTGTGATTGAGTAACAAACGTTATTATGTTATCTTACCATTATAATTGTAGGACAAACATTATTTAAAATTAGTTGTGTAGTTTTTGTGTTTATCCATTACAAACAATCAATCAAACAAACAAACAAAGTTTACCCATTTCTTTTTTAGGGTTCCGTACCCAAAGGCTAAAACGGGACCCTAGAAAATAAATAGGTAATTTTTTTGATATTTTTACAGATGATGTATTTATGTTGCCGCTATAACAAAATATACTAAAAAACAGAATAAAATAAATTATTAAGGGGCTCCTTCGTGCGCGAGTCCAACTCGCACTTGGCCAGTTTTTTTAAATTATTTCCATTATGTGACGTCATGTCATGATCGATATTTATGTGAGTATTCTTTCGTGATCTCTTTACTTACTAAAAATAGCTTTGTTGATAAAAGGAACAAATGAATTAGTTATAAATCCTCTGAGGAGTCTATCGACCACCGATGAACGAGTCACCGACTGACCTTAGCATTTAGAGAACAAATTATTATATTGGCTATCCAAGGACGATGAAACCAGTTAGGCAAACTTGGAAATGCCATACTTTAATAATAGTAGCCAATTATTTATAACCACACGGAAATACACCTATAAAACATGTTCATACTTACCCACAGATTACTAGTACTTTAGGAGTAAAGGAGCCCATTTAAATTAAAATACCGCCTAAATTTATACCTAAGTTTTTTAGTAAATATATGTGGGAACTTGTAATTAGCCCTCAGTAGCATATCATGCATGTATCATGCACGTTATCTTAAGCAAAGACCTTATTGCAAATTCATAGCTGTAAGTTTGCTTAAAATATGAAAAATAAAAATAAATTTCTGTTTTAGGGTACCGTAGTCAACAAGACAAGGAACCCTTATAGTTTCGCCATTTTCGTCCGTCTGTCTTTCCACGGCTTAACTCAAAGACTCTTAGTAGTAGGTAACTAGAAAGCTGTAATTTGGCATGAGTATACCTTAGAATATAGAATAAACCACAAGGTGCGTACGATGCTATTAGTACGGGGCGCTGTGTCGCCAAAACACAATGCCTCCCCGCGCCTATCTTCCCACCAGTGTGTAATGGTGTTGTTGGCAACAATGATTAAATGGACGCTTGACTTTTTTCAAAAGAATGAATGGTAAACAAAATTCATTATTTAAACCAAAACTATATTTAAATGAGTTACGTATGAAATGTGATTCTATCCTTCTTTTCTTTTTACATGTGGGAACGACACACGACAGCATATTTGTAAGAAAATCTTTCGAGTTCGACACGACTAGTGCACGGCCGACCACAGACAGAGTAAACTACTCTCACTGAGACTAGTTTGCGTGGTGACAGTTTTTACACGTGACACGGGTTATGGTTTATTCTATATTCTCAGGGGTATAACATAATAATCACGCCGACAAACTTGTGAAATAAAAACTATTTTTTATATCTTCCCGCTCTTTTTTAATGTCTATCACATGGTGTGATATTTTATTGGATAGGTCGTTCAAAAATATTGAGGGTGTGTGAAAGCCTTTTTTCGATTCGATTATTCCAAACACTATAACAAAACTTCCAAGTTCCAAGTCAACAAATCCCATTGAAAATGACTCCTACGTTCACATATTGTGACGGGCATTTACGGAACCCTACAATGCGCGTTGCCCGACATGCACTTGGCCGCTTTTCATTAAAATATACTTACAACCTGTTCCATTGGCACTTTAATAACAGTCAACTTACTTGTATAAAGCTGCTTTGAAAACACAATACCTGCTTTAAACATATGCGTAATAAAAATAATATGTAAACATCCAAAAAAACAACACGCCCATGCCTCAACCTACCTCTATTAATAATGCTTTTAAAATATGATAGATTTAGATACCTACTTATTATGTTTCCATATATAGACGTGAGATTCCAACCAGCTGTTTATCCAAGGTTCATTACTTGAACGCGCTTTGAATACACTTACCTATCAATCGATTTATTGTGTGTGGCATTTGGACTATGCCATAACAAATAACAAGATCTTCCTCAAGGTAATATTAATTAAATTAAGATTATTTGCCATCCGATTAATAAGAAATTAGAATAATATAAACGTTAATTAAGCACAAACAAAAACACTGGTTCCTAATTTAAATTCGTATGTAACTACTTTTAAATTGGTGGGCTAATTTTGAAGGCTTATGTCCCTACCCATGTTCGCTATAACGATGATGGTTTATACGTAAAAATGTTTTCAGACCAAAATAAGAAACATACCTACCTAGTTACTTGTTAGTAGCAAAACACACCCAATTTATTGAGTTTAAATAAAAAAAAAACTTGTTTGGCAAGTAAATAAAATGCTCTTTAATAAAAATAAAAAATAAGTAAAAATTTAATTCCTGAGATGTTCAAAGTGTAGACCATTTACTTGACTACACGGATTGGCACGCGTTAACACACTTTGCGTAGCAGCCCTTACCTTCATGTAATGCATATTTTGCAATGCGCTTAGACTGCCGTCTTTCAGTTCGGCGGGACTTTGGAAATACCCAGCGTATACCTTATCTTTCAGATAAACCCCACAGACAAAAATCGCAAGGGGTCGGGAGATCGTGCTTATAACTTTCTTGTCTGGTAGTGGTATTTCTTCATTTTCTCTACGAAATGCTTCTAACACTGGTGGAACACGACAGTTATTTTGAAAATAAGCTTTTATTAAGCTTAGCCGCTGTTGATTCGTAAGAGACATTTTGGATTTAAAATTTTAAACAAATATTTCCCGCCAATTTTTTCTAGCGGTATTGTAATTCAAAGAGGTGGTATATCATTCTACCAATAAGGTTTCATAACAAATATCAATAAATAATTTGAATTTAGAACAAATTGCTTTCCGTGTTCGAATGGTATGCATGATTTTGTTGCGGCGAATGGCGCTTCTTAGAAAAATGTATGGGAATTGTTTTTTTGAATTATTGCCAAAACTTACGATTTTATATGGTATGTTACTTTCTGAAAAGTGTTCCTGGTTGCAAATAGAGTCGATTAAGACCAACTTGTGTTTTTTGACATATATAATTTATTGGGCGAACAATACTTTTTTCAAAAATCTAAAAATGGTAATATTTTTTTCTTCAAAATAAAACAGAAGGTTCCTATGAACAAAACCTTCTAACTACAAAATAAAAGGAAGCTACCCTTAAGGGGCGAAAAATTTGCCCCATCCTGTTTAAGTATAAAAATTCAATTTAAGTGTAATATTTCAATATAGCTACTTACTCAAAATAAATAATAATAAAAATATAAAAGTCAGACAAAAGTCAATATAATATATAAAAATAAGTCGGGTTTTCCTTCCTGACGCTATAACTCCAGAACGAACGAACCGATTTCCACGGTTTTGCATTCGTTGGAAAGGTCTCGGGCTCCGTGAGGTTTATACGTTTTTTTTTTTTTTCCAAATCGTGTTAGTTACACCACTTATAACTCAAGAATGGGTGAACCGATTTGGCTGAAAATTGGTAGGGAGGTAGCTTAGAACCAGGAGATAGGACATAGTGGGAGGGGTAGGACGGGGGGGGGGTCACCGGGGGATACCCGTGCGAAGCCGGGGCGAGTTGCTAGTTATAATCTAAAACCATGAAGTCTGAAACTAAACTACCTAACATTCTACTAGCGATATAGTACAACTCCAACAAAAGAGATTGACGTAAACTATTAAAATGTCACGTGGTCTATTGTATTGAATTACGAATTCATGGAACCGCTTCATAGCAAATGCCGTTTGGCTATGTCGGCTGGGCCCCAATCGTGCTAATCCATTCGAACTTTACTCGTCAAGTCGCCAAACTTGACCTTTATTAGTACCTAGTTGAGCTTTTTTGTGAAAGACTTCGTCCGGGGAAGTACTATTGCTATTTCTGCCGCAATACAGTAGAGCTCGCATTGCTGTGTTCCATTATGGATGCCAGTGAAATCACAGGCACATGAGACTACATATATTTATGTCTCAGGGTGGCAGGCGCAGTGCAATGCCACAGGATGCGTTCTAGGTGGACATGACCTATGAGGTAATGCATTGTTAAAGGCAGAGGTTACCGCTTACGGCTTAACGTCAGGTGGGCCATCTGATTATTTAGTAAAAAGTTAAAAAAACAGACGCTTTATGTCTCAGGGTGGTGGGAGCAGTGCAATGCAACAGTATGCATTCTAGGTGGACGTGACCTATAAGGTAATGCATTGTTAAAGGCAGAGGTTACCGCTTAACGTCAGGTGGGCCATCTGATAATTTAGAAAAAGAAGCAGAAGAAGAGAACGTTTGAACTTTGGTAAATATTCATAATATAGAAGTTAACAAGAATTTCATGTTTACCTATAAAAATATATTCATGGAAGATTACCGTAAAACTAGATAATCAAGAAAATTTACACAAATGAGGAACTTTTATGGGTTACATTCGTTTCTTGTTTCATATAAATTTGGCCTTGGACTGCTAAAATATGTACGGATTGGCTGGCTGGGGTGTTTAAAATACATTGGCGGAAATCAATCGCTAAATTTGGATTTGTCAAAGCAGGAAGCAGCATTCTGGTTTTGTTTTTTTTACGGTGTGCTTTTGAGTAGTATTTCAAGTTTGGTATTGATGCTGCGTTAGTTGATACTCTTGCGCCATCGCATCTTTCTGGAACATCAGTTCGACCAATTCGGCTCAGGATCTGAAAAGGTGCAAACATGCAAGTCTGGACAGAACATACATTAGAACCCTTCAAAGTCGTGACTCTGGGTCCTGGAGAACCAGGGCCCTTCGCGTTTTCAAAAATTTTTTCAGGGCGTCTGGTCAAAATGACGCGAAACCCAAGGGCTGGCTGGCCTGGCTCTTATCTAGCTCAACGTATTACCATTATCTAGCTCAACATATAGGTATTGCCATTCCGCGTGGCGATGCAGCCAGCATAACAAGGACGCTTCTGTTTGGTAGTGATTTGGATTAGATGAGCTATCTTTAGATTGTTTGGAACGGTTTTCACATAGCTCAACGGTAATATTTACCACGGAACCAGTATAGGATCACTTTGTTGTCAGTCTGTCTGGCTGTCTATATGTGTGTTTGTCTGTCAAGACTTAAAACTTATACTATGTATCTGTAAATGTAATAGGTCGTTAAATCTAAGTGTCTGTAAATTTAATAATGTGCCCTTCAAAAACAACAAGCTTTTAACTCAATGCATTAAAAAGAGAAAATGACAAATTTTTGTATATAGAAATGGCAAATATGAAAAACCTCTTGAAAACTTTCTCCTCTTATCAAAGATTCAGGCAAAGCCTCACACAAATAAAACAAATAAAATTGAGGAGTTTCGTTTTTTTTATCCCTAAAATGGCTTGGTGAAGTTTGTAGGAAAGTGGTTGAAACTCGAAAAGGGCTCTGACGATTACGAAATAATTTACGGATCGAGTCGGAACACTTACAACTCTCGCTCCCAATTTTTTTTAAATGTTGTTTTCCTAGCTGTATATTATCCTTATACCCACATATATCGATTTTGAAAGCAATCAGTCCAAGTTCAATATGGCGGCTACTTTTTTCAACACATGTTTGATTTTAGGCAATAGAAACTGTAAAAACATAGGTGTTGGATGAAACAAGAATATCAATTTTGTAAAACGGGTTGAAACGATATAATTACCCAAAATGGGTTGAAAGTTATTGGTTTGAAACAAGAAGCACAAAAAAATTGGAAAAAAAATAAACATATGAAGAACTAGGTTTATAATGACTTTGATAGATTAGCAGAGATCAAAATATCTATCGAGATAAATTTGTTTTATTAAGATTATCATTTTAGATCGTTTGTAACGGTTTTTAGATAGCTCATTTGTTTATATTGGATTGTTTTATTCAACATTATAACATCATACGAGACTGACTGACTCACTGACTGACTATCAACGCACATCCTATAAGCGGTCGGTAAGTCCTAGAGACATGATGGGTTGAAACGATATAAATACCTAAACGGGTTGAAAGTTATTGGGTTGAAACAGAAGCACTCGAAATTTGGATGGTAGCTACATTTATTTTATGGTCTAGTGGTGCAGTTAGAAAGGAATTTCTGTAATTCACCCCCGGGTGCTGAAGTTTGTATGGAAAAAACTGCACGCGGACGAAGTCGCGGGCGTTCCACTAGTTTTGTATATATCTACTTGTATTATTCTTTTTGTAAATAAACTATTTAACATATAATAAAACAGATCATTGAACTTTGGTTATAACCTATTACCAGAGACGCGTAATGTTATTAGGTAACTCTACTAACTGACGCTGCGAATTTGTTGACCTCGGTAATGTGTGTCTAGTAACTACTTATTGAACTTTGGACTGAGATCTCGACTAGTCAGTAACTACTAATTGAACTTTGGACTGAGATCTCGACTAGTCCAAAGTGTTGTTTATCCAAAACTATTTTGTGCGTACAACTTTAGATCCAAAATATAACACGATTCATATAATATTCATATTCATTTATTTCACCTTATAACAATGGCTGTTACACTAGGCAAGTCAGTTTTATATTAAATATCATCATTTCATAAAATCATAAAATATCATCACGAAAACTTATTAAGGCGATATGTTAACATTTTGGGGTCGCCGCGTTAGATGCTCACTCAGTACCGGTAAATGTTACAAACTTGATGGTAATTAAAGTGATTACTTGAGAACGTAGTCTAAATAAATCTAAGAAAGAAAAACGATTTGTGAAACTATTCTCAATAGATTTATTTTTGGAAATATTTTGTAAACTATTAATATGCCCTATGTTATCACATATTGTAGATTATTATTATTATTATTTACATATTAACAGAAAATATTTATTTGTAAGTTTCCTGATGTTTTATCATTTGTCGCTTACGTCAGTTACTTCCTAGCGGCAAAAATCTATACCTCATCTCTTCCTGGGTTCAAGTGAGTAATAGCGCTATCACTTTCTTGCAGCTATTATTTTCTTGCTAGACTCCGCCCATTCGATATATTAACATACCGTTAGCCAAGTAGAGAGAGCTATGCTCGTAGTTACACTGCGTGGTAGAATCCGAATTGGGGAGATCCGTTTAAGAACCAAGATCACCGACATAGCTTGCCACATAGTGACTTTGTTAATTCTGAGGAATTAACAAGTTGAAGTGGCAATGGGCATTCCACGGGTAGGTATAGCTTGCAGAGCTGATAATCGTTGGGGAATAAAGGTTATCAATACAAGCTTTATAAAATTATTGAATTAAGAGTCGAAATGTCGAGCGGACTTGGTGATTAGTGATCCTAGTTAATTAGTAATCGTAACCGTGTGCTGATCACAATGAGCCTATATAAACACGGCCAGCCTACTATTATCCATCGAGGAGTTCCGTTGTCGACCCTCCACCTCCATCATATTTGTGCGATCTGCAGATATTTGTTCAGGGTGTTCTGGGTATTTTCTATATATAATAAAAATATCTATCTATGTAATATATTGTATTAAGTATATCAGTTATCTAGTACCCATAACACAAGCTCTGGCTTAGCTTGGGGCTAGATAATGTTGTGTGAACTGTCCAGCATTATTTATTTATCATCAGATTTGCTCGCTGTCACCATCAATTGTATTGTCATCGAAACTAAATTTCAGCTCAATCGGTTGAGAATAACTGCTTTAAAATTCAGTTGCAAGATTCCACCCGGACAAACATATTCCACCCGGACAAACATATTCCACCCGGACATACATTGCAAGTTAATATATAAAGCTTGTTAAAATTAAACTCTACTTCATAGGATTCCCCTAGGTTATGAACGTTCTGAAAATACATTAATGTTTAATAATTATTAGATTGAGCCTTGTATAATCGTAACGGTAACCAGACATGACACGCGGCAATTGCATTGTCTGCATGTAAATGGACGTTAAGCATATAATTATAAACAATAGCGTATCCAACACCACGTCCTAGATGAGCGAACGAAAGCGATGCGACGCTAAATTAACAAGCAATTAAATTTGTTAAAATTAAAAAAAAACCTCAACGCAATGAAATGGCTGCACCTATTTTGATAAAACATAGCTAAAAGCACTCCCAACTAATTAACCTTTCAAACAAAAAAATACAAAATCAAAATCGGTTCATCCGTTCGGGAGCTACGATGCCACAGACAGACACAACACATACACAGACACGTCAAACTTATAATACCCCGTCGTTTTTGCGTCGGGGGTTAAAAATGGAGGGTAGTGATAGTAGCAAGCGCATTTATTTGTAACATAATGTGCGCCCGCGGTTTGCTCACTTTCTACCAAGATAAAAAGTAGCCTGTATTGGGATTGAGCCTTGGTCATAATCTATAGTGTACCAAATTTTATTGAAATCAGTTCAGCCGTTTCGGCATTATTGAATAACAAATAATCATCCAAACATCGTAACTTTGATATTTATGATATAAGTGGGAAGAAAAGTGTGCGCCCACTGCTGGGTATAGGCCTCTTCTCTAACACGCCATTCTCTCCGGTCCTGCACCGTTCTCATCCATTCTCGACCAACTACTCATCCGACCATCGGGTGGGTGGTCTGCCTCT
Organism: Operophtera brumata; assembly: GCA_932527175.1. Taxonomy (NCBI): domain Eukaryota; kingdom Metazoa; phylum Arthropoda; class Insecta; order Lepidoptera; family Geometridae; genus Operophtera; species Operophtera brumata. The sequence goes on along the minus strand of OW052237.1, from coordinate 7,639,041 downwards.
TGGTCGCCAAGCATCTCTTGGCCACCATTCCGTTATAGCCGTCTTGCATCTTATTGGGCTTAATAGAAAGATCATGCAAGTAGAAAAAATATTGTAATCAAATTATCCGAGAACGAAATAATTTTCGTAGAGTTACGGGCGTGTACGAAACGGTTTACTTTGTAAGGCAGTAGAAACCATTCACCGTAAGATTGCACATGCCAAGGAGTATTAAATTTTCTATGGTTGGTACTATTCCCAAGGCACGGACACAGACTAAGAGTATAAGGCAGGTGCAATCTTACGGTGAACGAGCTCTACACATATCATCGCGTCGCGTAGCGCTCATCTAGAACAATGGGATGATTATGCTCAGAAAACTCTCAAGTTTCGCAACAATTATTGCCAATGTCAATTAAGCCTACTAATAAATTCAATGTTGTTAAACTGATCCATACTTGTTATAAATAAGATTTTGATTAAAAACAAAATTACAAAACATGCTTTTCAAAAATAAATAGGAACCGTGAGCTGATCGAAATGAGCCTAAACACTGCCAAGCTACTACTAATAATCGAAGAGTTCCGTTTTCCACCTTCCGTCTCCATCATCATTATCAGCTCGCTGCCACCATAGTACTGTATTGTCTTCGGAACTTGACAAGCATGAATTTCAATCGCATATCCGGAAGAGGTCGAAAATTCGATTCTAAGATTTGATTGCGTTTTTTTTTACAATGGATGTTACTAAAACTGGAACTACTGGAACTACTTAATGATAAGTATTTCACGGGTGGCGATAAGGGTGACTTTCCGATATCCGATTGAGCTGAAGGTTGGCATATCTGTCAAGTTCCGATGACAATACAATGACACAATGATGGTGACAGCGAGCTGATATGGTGATAGAGACGGAACGTGAACAACGGAACCCATCGATGTATAATAGCAGACTGGCCGTGTTTAGGCTCATTGTAATCAGCACACGGTTCCGATCATTAATATTATAAAATCTTGTATTGGAGAAAAAATCCTAGCTGCGAAATCGGTTTTTTTTATGAATAGAATTATATTATGCAGAAGTTAAAACTTGTCTTCCTGTATACTAGTTTAGTGCCTGATGATTTATTTTAATGATTATCTACAACACGTACACAGTTATAATTTGCACAGTGGTTCCATCATACCTAAACAAAATAACGTATGACAATGTGAACGCATCTTCCTGTATAGTTATTTATGAAAATGTGGTGGTGCTAAATACTCAAGATACTCTTGGCACGACACTGCTTCATATCTCAAAGGTACGTGACGATGCCACACAAGTGGAACATAGCTACTGTACAATACGTTCTCTGTAGTGTAAGTACGTCGTAGGCAAATACTTCTCAATAAATATGACTCACGTTTGATGTTTGATTTATTATATTTTATTCTATTTCCATTTTATGTAGGTATAATAATTAAAATTCCACTGCCTTGCTACTCTTGTCTAACGCGTTTATATCTTTTGTACAACAAATCGATAACCTGTAATTATTTAAGCTATTTGCCTGATTAAAATATTTGGGTTAGGTAGGTACTTAAATTTAAACTAACTCAGGACATACCAGCTTGATGTTAAAAGTCATTAAAATTATTATTAGCTAAGAATCTGCGTTTTACCTAATTTGAAAGGAGTATAATATTATGATATTATTAAGGCGATAGTGGACCCCAAACTGCAATAAAGACCACTCTTTGAAAGCCTACTTCTCACAAACGGATTATTCAAATACAATAAAAAATATACAATGGACGTCTAATATAATCAATGTTTTTTTAAATAAAGTAATTGTAAGGAAAAAATCCAAATTTACTATGACATACGCAAACAAATCTAAAAAAAATACCGCTTCCAATGGCCTGAAGCAATTTTAATGATTATTTTATAGGTTTATAAAAACGTATGTAGGTATAGATAAATGAAAATAATAATTTACTTGAGACAAATTACGTTTTTTCGTGATAGCTCACTTTTTGTTTCGTGTGCTCTATTCTGGATGTTTTGTGCCACAGCTTAACCTTGATAAGCATACAATACCCTTCTTTAACCGATCGAGTTATTTTTCTGAATCGACCTTTCGTTTTCTGTAACCTGTAACAGCAAGCTCTATATTGAGGTGTCATTATATTTGATTCACGCTGTTATCTTAGAAGTAGGCAGGCTCATGATTTTGTCAACAACCTTCTTAAAAGAATTATCGGTAAATTTTGATTGGTTGCTATAAAATAAACATTACATTTTGTTAGCAATGGTAGCAACAATAATTACACTCATGATGGTTTGTTTCACTAGCAGGATCCTATTTTATCTTGAAAACTGGTATTTCCATAATTTCCTTTTCGATAAACCAGAAGTTACCGAAGGATCGGTGACGTGGTTGCATTGCATTGATCACAAGGGTACGGAACAAGTCTGCTGGTGTATCTAGTACCGTGAAACGATTACATCTAGTTTCTCTTTATTTATTGTCTCTAGCATCCTTCCTTTGTCATTTGTTATCTACTCATCTACTTTATGTTCCGTTATAGCTATGTGGTATGAGATTGTATTTTCTATCCAGGTGTCAAGAGAAACAATGAAGTTTAGACAGTATAATAGGCTGGTAATATCTATTTATTTATAAAAGCATTTAGCAAGATTTAAAAAAACAATTACGAACTCGAAATGTTGAAAATATGGTCCAAACCTGTTTCTATGTCAGTAAGAATACATTTATTTTCACCTGACAAGCTCGGAAAGATTGTGTCTCAGATTCTAAACCTGCGTGCAAAAGTTATTTTTATCAACTAGCGTGGAAAAAGTTTTTAAAATTCGAACTTTTCTACTCAGGAGAAATTTTTATACCGCTAGCCTCATTTTTAAAACAATCGCACTGGCCAGTACTAAAATTGCACGAACAAAAAAAAACTTTATAAAATGTTCTTCTATTCAATTCTTTTTCTATTATTTTGGTTTGTGTTTTGATAAAATCTATGTCAAAAACACAATCAAAACAATAAAAAAAAACTTTAAATACTTACTACCAATTGTAAGAAAAATAAGCTGTTTTTCATCAATTTCCTCGTTCTAGTGAGGTGAAAAACTGTGTTTCGCCACAGGTCAAATAATACTATACGTTTCGCCCCGCAGCAAAGCTGTGTACCTTTGGCCAAAAAACAACTTTGCAGCCTAGCATAACAAATAACTACTTATATTCTATTATCGACGTTGATTCCTCAAGTTTGTATGGTAAACGGTTTTGGACCATCCACCATAAATCCGTCCATACATTAAATAGATAGATATTTTGTATTATACATAGAAAATATTTACTAAAAAAATGTAAATCCGTTATTGGCTTTAAGAATTATGTATTAGACTAGTTAAGTAATTATTATTTAAGAGCTGTGGATTTTGTGTAATAAATAAAATAAAATAAAATACTTAAAATAAATAAAATACCCAGAAACCCCTGAACAAATATCTGCAGATCGCACAAATATTTGTTCCGAGGTGGGAATCGAACCCGCAACCTCCTGCGTCGTAGGCGAACCTTCGCCCGACGCACCACAGAGGTCGTCATGACCATCATGACCTAGATTGAGCGCAAACGCAAGCGAAGCCACGGGCGGACATTAGTACATAATATTTTGCCTCTTTTTGTATCCAATATATCTAACAAAGTTAATTTAGATATTGTAGGTACCTTATAAACCTCCAAAGGTTTAACTAGGTATTTGCAATCGTCAAAAAGTAGGCACTGGTGGCACACACACATTTATTTTTTGTAAGAACTAAAAACGAACAAATATAAATAGTATCCAACTTTTAAGTTGTGAATTCAATTATTGTGAGAGGATATTTTTTTCATGGATTTCAATTTGTTTCGTTTAAAGACGTTTTTGTGTAATTTTATACGCAATAAATTACCTAAAAGGTCTAGACAGACTACGATTTTGTTTATGCTATAAAGTTTTAATTGAATAGACTTACAATAGGTACCTAGAGTTTTACTCAGCCTTGGATAAAAATAAACTGTAAGATAATATTGCATTGACGTCATTCAATGAGTTTTTTTTTGTTTTTCTTAATTAACGGCTAAATAACATTCAGCCCTTCGGGTGTGGTTGGTAGTTATTCTTCAATAAAACAGTGATAAACAGTTTGTAAAAAAATATTCAGAGTAACAATATATTTTTAATGTCAATAAAATAGTGCCTAATTTCTTTTTAATGCTGAAAATTGTCGCTCGGTTGTAAATGTAGAGTATCATCATCATCAGCCTGTATCAGTCCACTGTTGGGCCTCTCCCAATGCTCGACATTTAGACCGATTTCCAGCTCTTCCCATCCACTTTCTACCAGCCGCCTTACGCAGATCGTCGCTCCACCTAGCCAGGGGGCGCCCCACACTACGTTTACCAAGACGTGGTCTCCACTCTAGAACACGTTTACCCCAATGTAGAGTATGATACTATTTATAACCGCTAAATATGCTATTCAAAAAGGCACTAAGTTCTAACACCTAGTTACCAGTGACAATATAGTTTACATTATATATAATATAGGTAGTTTTATTTAACTCTCAACATGTTCATAGACATAACAATATAATTATTATTATTATGTCTTTGATCCGAGGTAACTCTGAATATAAAATGCATCTAAAGATCGCTATTTTTTGTAGAAGATTTCCGTAGTCCCGGTTCGTTTACCTAATCCTTATTTTTAATTAAATATTTATATTCGTTGTAATAGTGTAGCTGTCTTCAACGTGAAGACGCTTTATTGTTAACAAAACAAAATAGGTATTTATTACAATGTACCAAAAAGTTATTTTGGTCAATTTACTAACTACCTACTTTGACATTTTCAAAGACTGGGATCAAAACATTGTAATTATAAAAAGATTTACTTGTGTTGCTGTAAGTTACAACTCTAGGCAGAGCTACAAGTAACACGCACATCACAGTTGGTTCACGACCACTGCTGGACTTAGACCTCTATCTTAGAACTGCATGACAATCGGTAGATAGCCGCCACCTTCCACCGACTTCCTGAGACCGTTAAAATGTCATCGGTCCATCGGTCGCGTCGCGTCTTTTTCCGATTATTCCCCAGCGGTTTACTATTTTGCGAGCTATTTTTTTTATAAATGTTAATGAGATTATTAAATTTCAATGTGACCCGAAAAGACCCTGTAGCTTATTTTTTGGGTTCAGTTTAAATTATATGTGGGCTTCAAAAAATCGAATGAGGTAATAAAGTATTTTAGGTAAGACAAACAAGGTAGGTAATGGTATTTTTACAATTCGACTGTTTATGGACGACCCAAAATAAGCTCGTAGAAAGCTAGCAAAGAAAATACGTATTTGTCTTTAAAATATGTGTTTTGTGAAAAAAATATTTTTCAATACAAGCTTTTACATAATTTGTGATCGTAACCGTGTGCTGATCAAAATGAGCCTAAACACGGCCAGTCTACTATTATCCCTCGAGGAGTTCCATTGTCCACCTTCCGTTTCCACCATCAGATCAGTTCGCTGTCACCATAATATTGTATTGTAATCGGAACTTGACAGGTATGTAAAATATCATCTCAATCGGTTGAGGATAACTGCTTTAAAATTCAGTTGCAAGATTCCACCCGGACAAACAAACATTGCAAGTTAAATAAAAGCTTGTAATTAACACAATATAATAAAAGGCTTATTATTTTCGCGGCGACAGAAAAATTAAAGAGCAGCAAACTATTTGCAACTAAAATAATAACTTGTCAGCGATTAAATATTTTGGCAATCATTTATATTAATAAGGATATTTTAAAATTCAAATAATGGCAGCTACTTTAAGGTAGCAGAAATAATAAACAAGATTACTGAAATCATAGGCGAGGTACTATAAATAATGACTTGGCGACTAATATTAGCAGAAGGATAACAAACTTTATATTAGTGGCAACTACAGGTCTCCATCTTTAGGTTAGGTTAGGTTAGATTTTTTTTATGACCTTGATTTATTTTATATGCAATCTCCATTGAACAATTCATTTTCAACTTTTTATCCGCTGTCATGTTTCCGCTTAATTAGTTAATTCAGTCGCCAAAACAATAACTCGATGCTAGTTTATATTGAAACAAAGCCGAAAATTGATTACTTAGCTGCTACTTTTCACTTTATACTAGTCCCCGCAATTAGTCGCCAACTTATTATTTTTGCTACCCCCTTTAATTTTTTTTAAATCCCTAAATCAGATTAATTTGTCGCGTTAAATACATGCCATAATAAAACAATATTATCATAGGATCTTAATACTTTACTTAGCAAGGATTAAAAGTAGAAAAACTACACAAAGTTGAAAAACAAAGACACTACGATGTTTTTAAATGAAGACAATTTAATTGGAGACTGGAAGCAAATTGCAGACTATTAATAACAAGGACAATGTAGCGGCGGAACGACGGATTGCGCGCCACAATCGCAATCTTCCGCTTTAGAAAGTAAATACTTACTCAAACTGGTGGGAAAATTCAGATCACTTAACTAACTAGGTAACCTTACCTACTCGTACCTGAGGAAATTCCCTAACAGAATGCATGATAACAATTACAAAAAACCAAGAGAATATTGATTTAAAAATTAAAATAGGTAAAAAGTACCATACGTGAACTAAAAGTATTGATTAAATAACCGACAAAGTGCGAGTCAGACTCGCGCACGAAGGGTTCCGTACCACTATGTAGTAAGTTTACAATTATTAAAAATATTTTTATTATATTATGTAACTAAAAATTTATGCTTTTCGCAATTTTTCCTTTGTCTGTGCTACAAGACGTTGCTACGTACCAAATTTCTAGATTCTGAGTTCACAGGAAGTGTCCTGTAGGTTTTGATTCCCTTGCGAGTATCTAAAATTTGCAGCATAAACGGCTGTATCTTTTGATTGCGTTGGCTTAGAAGTTTGTTTTTTTCACATCTCAAAGGGACAGTAGACTTGGGTATTTGATATGAATTTCAGCTTGATACCTCCGTGCGTTCTTGAGAAAAAGGGTGTTGACAGACAGACATACGGACAACAAAGTGATCCTATAATGTTTCCGTTGGTGCGAGTACCATTTCTGGTACGGAACCTTAATTAAAACTTTTGCTACTATACGTTAGTGTTGTTGTCTATTATATTTCGGTGTCATTAATCTCTTATCATATAGTCCAGTCCTATGAGACATCAAAATTCCTGTGCCTCGAATATGCAGGCGCGCACAAGGCAACTTCATCTACAGACTGGACTGTACCCAACTAGATACTAACTTTTCTTTTTGGTACATAAAACCAAAAGCAATGATTTACTACAACGCGAGCTATTTATATAATGTGGTCCTAAGTTGATATTCGATATCTCGATTCAAATACGTTCGATTTTATTTTCTTGTTTTTTTTGAAACCAATTAAAACTTCAGATTGTTTGGGGACAAAGAGGGCAACGGATTTCTGTTAGATACAAGTTGCAAGACTGTTGTCCTGCAAGTGACACGCAAACCACCTCGGGCCCAAGTTCAATGTCGCTCTATTATATCACGCACGATGTTGTGATGACCCATTGTTATAATGTAAACAGAGGACAAACAAGCCAAAACATTTTAATAAACCCGTTTCGTAAACTAGGTTTGGCAACGAGGAAGTCGGGGCTCGGTTATCTTCCACCCACTGCAAACTATTAGACAAAACAAAACAGTGTGTTGATCCATAATAATTCTGACAACAATCTAATTAATTTTGTCACACAAGATCTTGTATAATGCGCACTTGTCCAAATAAAAGAAAACACTTTTCCATCCCTAAATATTATCCGATCTTGATATTTTATAAGGTTTCCTTTTTTCAAAACTCGTAATAGGTTCAAAATTATAAGCACCTCATTAGAGAATAACTTCAAGAAAAAGTTAACAGCTGAAAACATATTCGAAACTCGATGAACTTTATAAAGGCTTTTTAAACGTGCGGGATAAGGCTGGTGGTGGGCCTATAGTTATTTATTTCTGTTTTGTGTCCCTTTTTGTGTAGCAGTATCACGTTGGAGTTACAAAACTGCTTATGGAATTTACTAAAATAATATTGAAAAGATGATATGCGGTAAGTAAGAGAGTTTGTTCGTATGTGCACTACTAGATTATTATTGATGATGCAAATAATAATTTACATGGAAATAAGGTTTATTATGCGATAACACGGACAGAAATCGCGGAGGTATACTATCCCATTAAATATTTGATTCAAGTAGCTTAGATTATTATGATTAGGTACCTACACTAAAACGTAAAAATGAAGGTAGCAACCCTAAATTAACTACATCCAGGAATACATTGACATATATTACTAAAAACATGGAAAATACCTACTTCCCAAATACTTATACTTTGTGAAATTACAGGCACATGTGACTTTTCATCTATGTCTCAGGGTGGCGGGCGCAGTGCAATGCCACATAGGGTGCGTCCTAGGTGGACGTACCCTATGAGGTAATGCACTGTTCATAGGCAGAGGTTACCGCTTAACATCAGGTGGGCCACTTGCTTGTACCGTCATCCAAGTAGTATAAAAAAAAAAAAACTTATAACTGTAGTACAAGTACTACAAGTACACACACACTACAAGTACAATATAACCTATTTTTATTTGTTCAATTTTAATCTTGTGGTTAAACTCACTAAATAGAGTTCTAATGATACTTGATACCTACTCAAAATGGGGACAGGTTTTCTTATCTTTTCTTATCGTTATTCTTTTAATAGTTATTCATCCACGTGGCAATAAACAAGAATAAAAACTTGTTTGAAATGTGAAATAATAGGAAGTACCTTTTACGCTTCTATATGTAAAACGGGTTGAAGAAGTGACAGAACCACTGCTAACTATGAACTTTCATATTTTGCAGTAAGGGCAGTAGAAGTAAGTACCTGACCGTGACAAAATAACAAACAGAACCATGGAACAATGTCAACTTCGAACTTTCACACAACTTACAGATTCGACATGATAGAGCAACATATAACATCACTTGGGTATTAGAAAACTATGCAGATTTAGCCAGTGGACATTACCCTACATGCATGCAGATATTCAGATGACACAGGAGTAATATAAGTACGCTAATCTTCGTTTATAAAATACAAAGACGACCTCTGTGGCGCGGCGGGCTACGGTTCGCCTGCGACGCAGGAGGTTGCGGGTTGCATTCTCGCCTCGGAACAAATATTTGTGCGATTTGCAGACATTTGTTCAGGGTGTTCTGGGTATTTTCTATGTATAATAAAAATATATCTATCTATGTAATGTATTGTATTAAGTATATCAGTTATCTAGTACCCATAACACAAGCTCTGCTTAGCTTGGGGCTGGATAATGTTGTGTGAACTGTCCAGCATTATTTATTTATTCATTTAAAGTTATCATTACCAGCATCATAGCCTTCAAACGTCCTCTGCTGGACATGGCCCTCCCCCAAAGATTGGGAGACCTTCCATAATCACCACGCTTGGCAGGAATATTGTTAATGGGTAGTATTCGCGTTGATTACTCAGCTGCCACCCTGGTGTAATCCCTTAGTGTTGGCTTCTACACCACCCATTCTACAGGTCTATACCGGACATACCAGAGCACATTCTTAGGCCGGACATACCAGTACATTAGTTATAAATAGATTAAAATAATTTACGCAATATTTAAGTAGTGGTAATAACGAGTGGCCTTTAATCATAGATTCGGTTTAAAAAAGTTAATGGTTTTAAAAACAAATCCAAATTGAAGTTATTTGGTATGTTCCATTAATATTTAAATTAAAATGTATAATCTTCATAGATGTATAGTAATAAAGATTATAATAATAATCAATTATAGAGTGTCGAAACCTGTCTGCTTGGATGATATTTAGTTGATAATATGTAGATACTTCGCATAATGACCTATTTTACGCAAAATGTCCTATTTATAAATGCAAAAACGTGAGAATAACCATACCTATTTCTGCCGCAAAGCAGTAGTGCTCGCATTGCTGTGTTCCGGTTTGAAGGGTAAGGGTGCCGGTGAAATTACAGGCACATGAGGCTTTTCATCCTTATGTCTCAGGGTGGCGGGCGCAGTGCAGTGCCACATAGGGCGCGTCCTAGGTGGACGTGACCTATGAGGTAATGCACTGCTCATAGGCAAAGGTTACCGCTTAACATCAGGTGGGCCATCTGCTTGTTCAGTCATTAAGTAGTATAAAAAAAAAAAAAATAAGAACATTGACGAAAGAGCTTTTAGAAACTGTAAATATTCGGTAGAATAATCAGTAAGCGCATGCAAAATCGAAAAACCGAACTCTTAAACTTATGCTTTCTATCAACAAAAACCAGCGGACTAGATTGACGAGCAACTTGCAAAAGTTCTGTTCACAGAAAAGTTTAAAAAAAAAAACGAAACACTCAAAAAAACCGTAATAACCTATTTTATAAATCCAAAAACGGATCAAAATTAGTTTTGTTTTTTCTTCCGATTTTGTATGCCCTATTATCAGATATCATTGGAACTAAACTTACAATTAAAACATAGTAGGTAAGGTAATCAAGTTATGATCAATGAATATTATTATTAATTAGATATTTATTTCAATGAATAAAAAACTTCTAAAGAGTAACCGTCTTTGGGCAGACTCAAAACACATGACGCTGTACCCTGCATCTCCATGTGCTGGACCAAGGAAGCACCACACTCGACTCTTATCTCCACCTTGCCATTCGAGTCGCAATATCGCAAAAGACCGAAAGAAGTGGAAGACTCTTATAATTAGAATCATGACGGAGGTCGCGACCCTCTACAGTAAGGATTCTACGCACAGAGATGAAGAAAGACTACCTACATTAGTCCTCGGTGACTCGGTTATTAGTCTGTTGTTAGTTGTAGAGCTTTTTTTGAGAGAGTTCGTCCGGGGAAGTATTACCACCATACCTATTTCTGCCGCAAAGCAGTAGTGCTCGCATTGCTGTGTTCCGGTTTAATAATAAATAAATAAATAATGTTGGACAATTCACACAACCTTATTTTTCCCCAAGCTAAGCAGAGCTTGTGTTATGGGTACTAGATAACTGATATACTTAATATAATACATTACATAGATAGATATTTTTTATCATACATAGAAAATACCCAGAACACCCTGAACAAATATCTGCAGATCGTACAAATATTTGTTCCGAGGCGGGAATCGATCTCGCAACCTCCTGCGTCGCAGGCGAACCTTCGCCTGCCGCGCCACAGAGGTCGTCGTTTGAAGGGTATGGGTGCCGGTGAAATTACAGGCATATGAGACTTTTCATCTTTATGTCTCAGGGTGGCGGGCGCAGTGCAATGCCACAGAAGGCGCGTCCTAGGTGGACGTGACCTATGAGGTAAGTTACCGCTTGACATCAGGTGGGCCATCAGCTTGTTCTGTCAATCACAAACATAATACGCATTTTCTCGTCACGAATATTTTCAGTTTTCTATGGGAATTAAGAGGCAATATAATTACTCTTTAGGTTTTGCTCTAACCAATGAGTGTGTTAATTAAGTGTTTAATTCAAAATACATCAAGTTTTCAAAGCATTAATTTTAAGGTTAAGCTTAACATAAATTACCTATACAGATTTACCTAAGCAACCTGAGTTATTCGAAACAATACGTCAATAGTAATTTGTTAACTTGTTTCGAGCAAAAAGCGTAAACTTGACATACTTTTGACTGTTTTTATAAAGAGGCATTTAATTTTATGAAGCAATAAGCTTAATAAATGAGTGTATTTATAAAGATAGTTACTCATTGCTCATTAAACACGTGTTGAAACTGATCCTTGGAATGCAAACAAACGCTGTTTTTTAATTACATACCTATAGCTTTTTGTTGAATGATTGTAGCACCTGATGCTTGATTTGATTAAATCATTCCCATATGATTCTTAGTTATTTATGTAAGTTTCACAGTATTCCATGTAAAAAAAAAAAATTTTGTAGAATTGAAATAGTTACGTACTTAATTTTGGTAACATGTGCGTGTGCGACATAATACTACATTATGTTTCCAACATAAGGGAAAACGATGATCAAATTTATTAGAGGTACCTATATTAACTTAATAAATATAAATGGCTTTACTCCAGGGCCCTAACAGGAATCGTCAATTCGTGTCTGTCCCCGAATGAGGACAGATTCGGGGTCAAACAGGAACTACTCAATAATATGGACTTAGACAAAATCCCTCAGATTTTGTTTCGTTACCGCTTCCCTACTATAACGACGGTAAACAATGTCAGCTGTTCAGAAATCCAGATCAAGGAGAAGATCCACCTGCTTCGCCTGAATCTGAAGTGACTTGGAGTCAGTGGCTCTTTTAGTCTTCAGCCGCCTGTAGAGTCGAATATGCTATATATTCAATATTATTGATTTCGAAGTGTCGAAATTTATCCAAGACCTTCTTTTCGCCTTCATTTTATATGGATATTCACAATGTTAAGGCTAAAGACCCTATTAGCATAATTATCTTTTTTACGTTACTACGATTTAATTTAAATTTATAAATTAACATACCTACATACACGTGTTTTTCCCCAAAAGGGTAAAGCCCATTAATATCTATATAGTTTTTTATAAAACATCGATATTCAAATCTTTTATTGATTATGTTCCGAATCCGCTGCGCCAACTGGATTGCAGTTAAAAAAACTGAACTTACCTATTATTTGTCTGCCGGCACTAGAAACACTGAACGCACAATAACTGCAAAGCTCAAATTGCTACGTCCACAACGGGCGCAGGATTATAGAAGTGTGTCGCGAACTGCGAGGCGCGTGGGCAAGCACGGGTCACTCGATCACTCGTAATGATCGCGCGCGGTGTCTCTCCCCGTATATATCACAGTAGGGTTTGACGTCACTTAGCAAGCAGATAAGGACAGCACCGATAGTCTCCGGTATCACCATCAACGTGGTCTAACCCGCCGTTCATCATCGATCCTATAAATTATCGAGTTCCAGAGCACACGACAGTAACAATTATGAAATAAAAGTCTATTTATTTAGATTACACCAGAGTTTGATCACATGCGGCGAAGATAATGGCTCAGCACCACACACAATCACAATATCTGTTGCCTTCATCAACGTGTTCTATCTTCGTCAGTTTATTGGTAAAACGAGTTCTAAGGCACTCGAAATACAAATCATGAACAAGGTATGTTTATCTGGATTATACAACGGGAAAGCATAGTAAATAATGGAATCTCACAAGGTCAATGAGCACAAAATAATTTTATAGTTTTGCACAATATGCTCTCCAAGCGCGATTTTTGTGTTGATTCATAGACAAACAGAATCTAAAGCCAGATCAATAACAAATTTCTCTATGAGCCAGATCAACAAAGGTGTCAACAAAGGATATGCAGTTGTCATGTTTTTATTTGTGTTAAAATAGTATAGTAGCAGAATAATTAGAGATTTTTTTACGGAATGCTATTTAAGTAATTTGTACACCCAACAAGATAGTAACCACTAATACTAATGGCTACTCCCAGAGAATTCTGGTGCTACGACAAGTAAACAAACACAGACGTACAGGTACCTAGAACCAGTCTCTTCAGCGGTCACTTGTGGAATGATAAAACAAGCAAACAAATATGTGAACCAAAAGACGTCACACAGTGTTGGCTCAACACCATGCTAGATGCAGTTGGGTTTTCCTAAAATAAGCATCTTTATTTACAATAAGAATAATACAACTAAGACAACTAAGTAAGTATACGTAGACAGCATTTTAAAATACAAATGAAACAGGTTGAGCTACCTTACCTAATACAGATCTAAAAATAGCTCAACTGATCCAAATCACTACCAGACGGAAGCGTCCCTAAGATGCTGGCTGAATTGCCACGCTTAATGGCAATACTATTGCGTTGAGCCAGATAAAAGCCAGCTCTCGGGTCACGCGTCGCTTCGACTAATATCTAAACCTATACTATTTAAAAAAGCTTTTGAATTTCATGAAGATTGAGTCAAGTATTTGAAAGTTATTGTCGGACAGACAGAAACACTCATGTCAACATTACTTAAAGTAGCCATACAACGTCGTACGTACATGCCGTTCCGTCCATCTCACTCGCTTCAACACTTGCTTCACAGTACACGGTTAGTTTTTGGTAAGAGGGCCTAGTACAGATTTGTCTTAGTTATGCATTCGGTATCCCTAACATCGAATGCCGCAATATAATATCGCAAAGGATAACATCATAATGACCTATCAAATGCAACTTATGCACGGCGAGATCTCAATAGGGCATTTCCTCGAAAAACTTACATAATTATAGAGTTTATTATTAAATTTGCGCATTATTCTATTATACCATTAAATTTAGTTGAACATTGGGACCACGAGAAATAAGTCCCCTCGTCGTCCCACCAGAGGTACAAATTAGTGGTTCTACGAGAAAACGGCCATTTGTTTTTATGAATGGTTTTAATGAGTTTCTCAACAAGTCCGCTAGGGGCGCTCATCATTTTCTCCATATAAAAACGACATTTCGACTCGGAATTCGGTTTTCGTTATTCCGAGTTGTAACAATTTACAAACCTGTGGTAGGCCCTCAGTAGAAAGCCGGAGCCCACGTTATATAAATCCACACTCAAAAAAATTACACACACCCAATTTGATCTAACGTCACCCTGAGAAAAAACATCCCGACATTAAGCGTAGGGAGCTACCCTAAAAAAAACTTAAAGATTTTAGTTTATCACTTTGACTATGCGATTATATGTTATACCTACCCATGCCATATTACCTACTGATTTTATAGTACTAAGACCCGTTTGCACTAAACATAAGAAACGCCTAAGTTCTTTCCTAACTTATTTAGACTACTCCTAACGATAAATTTGCTTGCACTAACCCTAAGCCATTCCTTGGTCCACTTAGAATTAGGCTGTTCTTAGGCTTAGGTGTATCTTAACTAGGACAATCCTAACTTATGTTTAGTGCAAACAGGCTCTAGTAGAAGAGCCTCTGAGATAAGCCGCGGACAGACAGATGGACGGCCCTGGCGAAACTATAAGGGTTCCTTGTCTTGTTAACTACAGAACGCTAAAAACTGAAGAGTTCTGTTAGGAAACCTACACAGAGTGGAGTTACAGATAACACACACACACACACACACAGCATACCCAACAGTCACATTATGTACGAAGTCCTGCCTGATCCCACACTAGGATCCCCTGTGTCCGTGGTAGCAGGACTACGAGTAGCAGGTACCACCATACCGACCCGGAAAAAATCTCAGCAGATCATACAGACATTTATCCCGCAGCGGGAATCGAACCTGTCGTCTGTCTTTCCTGAAAACTATAATCTGGGTCTCTTCAAGTCTAGAGTGAATAGGTGCCTTCTAGACTTTTGTGCTCCATCTTCGGCCACATCGTCACTTACTAACACGTGAGATCGTGGTCAAACAAAGGTCTATCAATGTTAAAAAAAAAAAAAAACCTCTCGTATCCCGGCCAGCCGCTCAACTGACGCGCCACAGAAGAAAATCACGTTCGTACGGATGCAAAGGTCACTGCATAGAAAATGTATGGGAAACGTTTTAATTTAGTTTTCTCAAAATCTTATGATTTTATTTGGTTGGTTACTTTTACTAAATTATTTCTGACTAGAAATGGAGTTCATTGAGCCCAACTTGTTATTTTTGAGAAATGACATCAGGCCAACTCTTTGATTAGGTATATAGCGCGCAAGACAAAAAAAAACTCTAACCTGTAAAAATTTTCAAAAATCCAAAAACGCATTTTTATTTTTTTAACTGTTTAATAAATACTTTCTTACTAACATTTGGCCCACAACGGGAATCGAACCCGCAACCTCTCATACTCTCAACCGGCTACTCGCCCGACGCGCTACATAGGTCGTCGATAAGCTGTTTTTAGGGTTACGTACCCATAGGGTAAAACGGGACACTATTACTAAGACTCCGCTGTCCGTCCATCTGTCTGTCTGTCCGTCTGTCACCACGCTGTATCTCATGAACCGTGATAGCTAGACAGTTAAAATTTTCACAGATGATGTATTTCTGTTGCCGCTTTATAGCGGAAACAAATTAAAAAAAACAGAATAAAATATTTATTTAAGGGGGCTCCCATACAACAAACGTGATAATTTTGCCGTTTTTATAGATAATGGTAAGGAACCCGTCGTGCGCGAGTCCGACTCGCACTTGGCCAGTTTTTTCAAATATGTTCAAGGTATCTTGTTGCTTCACTCAAATTCACGTTTTTAACAATGTAATTGAGTTATTTTCAATATTCGAAGAAGCGAGCGGCTTTGCTTAAAACGTTCATTTATATCACCTGCCTCTGAAATGTGAGAAGTTAATTTATAATAAATACTTCTTGTTATAGGTAGGAACACAATACAGATTTACTTATTTTTAATGAAAGTTTAGTACAGACTTGCAATTTTTTTTTTTATCACACAACTTTAATTGGATAATTGATATACTTACAATACATTACATAAATAGATATTTTTTATTATACATAGAAAATACCCAGAACACCCTGAACAAATATCTGCAGATCGTACAAATATTTGTTCCGAGGCGGGAATCGAACCCGCAACCTCCTGCGTCGCAGGCGAACCTTCGCCTGCCGCGCCACAGAGGTCGTCAAAAGAGCAGTTGCATCGATCACTCCGGTATGGAGGCTGCAATGCAAAGCAAAATTGTGATGACTTTTTCTTTTCGCACATCTTAGTGCAATGTCGTTGAAATAGGTCTTTGAAAAATAAGTGTTTTTGTTCCTTTAATAAGGCGTGGTATATCGTGGCCACTTATATTGAACATATTTTAGCAAGTTTGATTGCTCAAGTAGACTTTAAACTAGACCTTGAAAACTATAAAAGGGCAGCCTTCGCACTTATGTGGACTTTGGACCAATTCGTTAATGAAAGGCATAGGTACCATGTCTTAATAGATCCGGTTACAGAACTTGGTGATTATGGTGAAGAATTACGGCAGGGATATAGGTGCCCAGTACATAATAGCTAACTACATTTTATTGCTGCATTTTCGCGGCGACTTTCCAAATTCCGTCACTAACTCAGTAAAGTTCAGGTAAAAAGGAACATGTTAGAAAGTTTATTATTTTTCAAGTGTAAACCACAGTTTATGGATAACATTAAATTTAAATGTAACCCAAAAATTCCGTTCGTCATAGTGTTCTATGGCCGAACTGGTAAAGGCATTGCCGATCACAGGCAAGGTTGCGGGTTCGAGTCCCGCTGGAACGGGAATTTTTGGGAAAAAGTAAACGAATATCAAGAAAAACAGAAGGTATTTAAAAAAATGCATCGTAATCGAAAACGTAAACCTACTACGCCCTCTAAAACTAGCTGGTTGGTAGCTTGCTGTCAACCAACTCATGCTGAGGCAGAGCCATTTTGTTACTTGAGTTACACCTCGTACCTTCATATCTGTTTCTTCTTAGTTTAATACGGGTTTCTGTGTAGCTCATGTATACAAATAAATATAAATATATCATTTCTTTTTTCTTTCCTTCTTAAATAATATTTTATTTTATTTAATTGAGGTAAACCAACAGCGTTACAATGTAATATATAGTCCAAATAACAAAATACACAACAATAAGGCCCAAAAAAGGGTATTATTTGTTATTCTTCTTATATTTTATCAATATATGCTAAAGTAATAGGTATAGATATTACTAAGTTGATATTGATTTTGGGCTCTATCAGGCTCTATCATGCTCTCTATCACGCTCTATCGTGGAAATAAGTATATGACGAAGAATATTTATTTTGTTGTTGTCATAAACTGTGAAGATTTTGCTGGAGATTTTGCTTCTCTTTGTCTATTGACAGTCAGATTCAGTCACGAAGTTACACTGCACTCTGGGCCTCTTTTCACCGTGGGTTTGCTCTACCGTGGGAAATAGACGTGACAAATGGTGAGCTCTTCGCCCACTGACTCTGCTAACGCTTTCTTCCAGTAATTAACTAAGATAGGCAACCAGGACAAATATTATACAAGGGAATCTCTAAATAAAAACATACAAAAACGTAGCGGTTTTTGTTGTGGTTTTCCTTTGGTAAATTAGCGCGATTGGGCCCAGTTAGCGCTTCAGTTAGTCATAAGTTTTCAGTTACCACAAACTGAAACCACCGGGACCAAGGGAACGCAGTTGCGAGCGAGCCGCTAGTGTATATTTACTTTGTAATTGTTATACGCTACTACAATGTGCTTGTTTGTTAATTTATTTTTTGTTTTACACTTTCACGCCTCCGCTCACACTTAATCGGATTCTTTGGAAATTCATAAACAATTTGGCTCTTCACGTGAAGTGAAACAGCGCATGCAATTATGTACTTCGTAGGAAATAATTTGAATGTGAATACAATAATGTAAATAAAAGCTATTTTTATTTTTAACTGAGCTATTAGCTAGAAAACTCTCTAGTGCTCGCCTTTGTACATCTTTTGTTTTTATTTTTAACTGAGCTATTAGCAAGAAAACTCTGTAGTGCTCTCTCCTTTGTACATCTTTTGTTTTTATTTTTAACTGAGCTATTAGCAAGAAAACTCTCTAGTGCTCTCTCCTTTGTACATCTTTTGTTTTTATTTTTAACTGAGCTATTAGCAAGAAAACTCTCTAGTGCTCTCTCCTTTGTACATCTTTTGTTGTTATTTTTAACTGAGCTATTAGCAAGAAAACTCTGTAGTGCTCGCCTTTGTACATCTTTTGTTTTTATTTTTAACTGAGCTATTAGCAAGAAAACTCTCTAGTGCTCTCTCCTTTGTACATCTTTTGTTGTTATTTTTAACTGAGCTATTAGCAAGAAAACTCTCTAGTGCTCGCCTTTGTACATCTTTTGTTTTTATTTTTAACTGAGCTATTAGCAAGAAAACTCTGTAGTGCTCGCCTTTGTACATCTTTTGTTTTTATTTTTAACTGAGCTATTAGCAAGAAAACTCTGTAGTGCTCGCCTTTGTACATCTTTTGTTTTTATTTTTAACTGAGCTATTAGCAAGAAAACTCTGTAGTGCTCGCCTTTGTACATCTTTTGTTTTTATTTTTAACTGAGCTATTAGCAAGAAAACTCTGTAGTGCTCGCCTTTGTACATCTTTTGTTTTTATTTTTAACTGAGCTATTAGCTAGAAAACTCTCTAGTGCTCGCCTATGTACATCTTTTGTTTTTATTTTTAACTGAGCTATTAGCAAGAAAACTCTGTAGTGCTCGCCTTTGTACATCTTTTGTTTTTATTTTTAACTGAGCTATTAGCAAGAAAACTCTCTAGTGCTCGCCTTTGTACATCTTTTGTTTTTATTTTTAACTGAGCTATTAGCAAGAAAACTCTCTAGTGCTCGCCTTTGTACATCTTTTGTTTTTTATTTTTAACTGAGCTATTAGTAAGACAACTTTCTTAGGCTCGCCTTTGTACATCTTTTGTTTTTATTTTTAACTGAGCTATTAGCAAGAAAACTCTCTAGTGCTCGCCTTTGTACATCTTTTGTTTTTTATTTTTAACTGAGCTATTAGTAAGACAACTCTCTTAGGCTCGCCTTTGTACATCTTTTGTTTTTATTTTTAACTGAGCTATTAGCAAGAAAACTCTCTAGTGCTTGCCTTTGTACATCTTTTGTTTTTATTTTTAACTGAGCTATTAGCAAGAAAACTCTCTAGTGCTCGCCTTTGTACATCTTTTGTTTTTTATTTTTAACTGAGCTATTAGTAAGACAACTCTCTTAGGCTCGCCTTTGTACATCTTTTGTTTTTATTTTTAACTGAGCTATTAGCAAGAAAACTCTCTAGGGCTCGCCTTTGTACATCTTTTGTTTTTTTATTTTTAACTGAGCTATTAGTAAGACAACTCTCTTAGGCTCGCCTTTGTACATCTTTAGTTTTTATTTTTAACTGAGCTATTAGCAAGAAAACTCTCTAGTGCTCGCCTTTGTACATCTTTTGTTTATATTTTTAACTGAGCTATTAGCAAGAAAACTCTCTTCGGCTCGCCTTTGTACATCTTTTGTTTATATTTTTAACTGAGCTATTAGCAAGAAAACTCTCTTCGGCTCGCCTTTGTACATCTTTTGTTTATATTTTTAACTGAGCTATTATCAAGAAAACTCTCTAGGGCTCGCCTTTGTACATACATCTTTTGTTTTTTATTTTTAACTGAGCTATTAGCAAGAAAACTCTCTAGGGCTCGCCTTTGTACATACATCTTTTGTTTTTATTTTTAACTGAGCTATTAGCAAGAAAACTCTCTAGGGCTCGCCTTTGTACATACATCTTTTGTTTTTTATTTTTAACTGAGCTATTAGCAAGAAAACTCTCTAGGGCTCGCCTTTGTACATCTTTTGTTTTTATTTTATTTGTAATGTTTTTCTGTGTAAAATAAAGAAATAAGAGTTATAAGAAAAAATATCGCAGAACTTGTTCACAACTATTAATAATTACCTATTATTAGAACGAGCTCAGATGAATATCAAGAGAAATATTCATGTGCCTATGTAATTAATCTATAGATAGGCACTGATAGGTTATTGAACCTCTAAATAAAAACTCAATGTAAAAAGACGACAGTAAAACATAATTAGCATAATTTATATAAGTAGATACCTACCTATCTAGCGATTTAAAAACTAAAACAAATGTACCTACCTAACTAGGTACTTAAAAACAAAACAAATGTACCTACCTAACTAGGTACTTAAAAACAAAAACAAATGTACCTACCTAACTAGGTACTTAAAAACAAAACAAATGTACCTACCTAACTAGGTACTTAAAAACAAAAACAAATGTACCTACCTAACTAGGTACTTAAAAACAAAACAAATGTACGTAACTAGAACTTAAAAAAATGATGTTTAGGTAATGGTAATTAGGTATTATACTTACCGTTTGCACTAAACATAAGGTTAGGCTTGTCCCAAGTAGTTTAAGATACACCTAAGCCTACGAACAGCCTAGCCTAAGTGGACTAAGGAATGGCTTAGGGTTAGTGCAAGCAAATTTATCGTTAGGAGTAGTCTAAACAAGTTAGGAAAGAACTTAAAATTTAACGAAGAGAACTAAACGATTCTTAAATACTTGACTTTTACTTGATACTTTGTTTTTGCTGTAATCAATATTTTTTCATTTTTATTTTTCCTTTTTATTTATATTTAGTGCAAACTAGTGCTTTTGATTGTTCCCGATATTTTTATATTTTTTTTAGTTTGTATGAAAAAGTTCCATTACACTTTTACAGTAAGTAGGTACAACGGAACTCTCAGGACGCGAGTCTCGCTCGCGCTTTCCTTTTTATTTTTTATAGTACTTCCGTCAACAATATGATATACCTTCCCCGCCGAAGTGATTAACAATTCTAGGTACCTAACTAGTAGTAACTAGTACCTACCTAGTACCTAGTAAGTGGATTATGGCACAGAATATATCTTGGAGTAGTAAACAGGAACATATCGTAAAAATTCCATTGAAAATTACTTAGATTAAGTTGTTACCTGCGTAAAAAAGGAAATCCCCCTTCTATAAGTCCGCATACCTATTGTGAATTTGTGACGGGCAACTACGGAACCCTACACTGCGCGTGGGCCGACATGAACTTGTTTTTTTTATTTTTTATTTGTCCACTTTTACGTAGAAAGAGTCGTTTCAACACTTGGTGTCTTCATTGAGAATCGAAGTAAGTATCTTATCACTGCTGCACTATGTCATAACATCACCACGTTTTAAATATCTATCTTCTGATAAGAGATGATAATTATGAAAATGCCAGCCCGGGTACGGAACCATGAATTGCACCACGGCGAGGTTATTATAGGTACCTACCTACCTACCTACCTACCACTACCACAGAATACCTACATAATAGTAACTCCACTACCTACGAACCCGGTACCTAACGTACCTACCTACCTACTTTATTTTAGTTTTTGTGGTATTAGCGAAAAGGAAAAAAGAAAATCTCTAGGGCAGCTTATCTACCTAACTCCAGTAAAAAACACAATGCTGAAATAGCGGAAGAAAAGTCTAAAAGTAAGGAATTTCGAATAGGTTGTGATACATTGGGGTCCATCTAACAGGGGGTAAAAAAAGAAGCAGTCCGATTAAGTAGGTAGGTATTAGAGGCACCTACAAGCGTTTTTTTTAAACCTCTAATTGTACCTACCTACAGGCTTCCAGTAAATACCTACCTAATCCTACAGATCGTTCACAGTAAGATGTCCCTACCTTGGTTGGCACTATTCCCAAGGCAGGGGACATCTTACTGTGAACGGTCTGTATTTACAATGCTGTTTGGTACTTACCTACCTACCTACCCATCTTAAAAAACCGGCCAAGTGCGAGTAGAACTCGCGCACGAAGGATTCCGTACCATTATCTATAAAAACGGCAAAAAAATCATGCCTGTTGTTGCCCTAAATATTTATTTTATTCTATTTTTTAGTATTTGTTGCAATAGTGGCAAACAGAAATACATCATCTGAGAAAATTTCAACTGTTTATCTATCACGGTACATAAGATACAGCCTGGTGACAGACGGACGAACAGCGAAGTCCAGTTATCCTAAAAAAAAAAATTCAAAAAAAACAGGTACGGAACCCTATTAACTACAAGCAGGCCCATCTTACTGTTGAGCCACTTTTAAAAGATAATTTCGGCAACGCGGTTGGTACTTATTTTTTCACACAGTTAAGGTGGATGCGCACGCTTGCGGCGCGAAATTCAAATTTTTTGGTGTTTTTTGCCCATTACAGCTCATCAACACTTCTTCAGATAACGAAAGTTGAGTTCAGATTGTACAGAAGTGAGGAGTTATTCAATGAGGGCTTTACAATTTCGAATTTAAAAAAAAGTAGGTAGATAGTTCAATTAGTCTCGTTAGATGGAGGTGACTCAAATATGCTTGTCAAAATTAACAAATGCACATTGTCTGTGCTTTTGTGTGATATATACAAAATACCACGAAATCACTACATTGTTGACTTTGACATTTCACTTAATTTTGAAAGCTAGGTTCAAAGCAGCGTCATCTATTAGCGCATGATTTTAAACGTCCGTGAAAACCTCTCAATTGCACAACTAATGTCAAAAAATAAAAATGTCCAGGAGCTTTCGGCCAGTATTTAGCGTTTGCACTACGAGAAAGACTTTGTTTTCATCGAACCGAACCACATCGAACCCTGGGCAGTTCTAATCCTTGCAATGATGCCAAGTAGACTTTGCTTGTAGATCTTTGTAACTTTATGGTCAATGAGGGCTTTTCATTTTCAAATAACAAAAAAAAGTAGTTCGGTTTGGCTCGATAGATGGCGCTGACTATCTGTGCCGGTCGGCGGCATCCGCCATTTTCTATGTGCCGTGTGCAATTTGGTGTTGTGTGTAAGTGTAAAATTTATAGTGTTTTAGTGTTTTGTGGAAAACATGTAAGTAATAAATACATCATACACTTATTGTGGAAATCCCATCCCTTCTGTTTTGTTTGTGGCAGGAGCCCCACACTTATCTTGCAAGGATTTAACGAAGTTTTAAGCAAAGGTTTCATTGAAAAACCGCGAGAAATCTTGGATTTTCTGGGGCGCGACGCGCGGCGTATAAATATAGCTACATGTATAAGCGGGACTGTTAACGGGTTCGGCCCGGGCCCGGGCCGGTAAGCGTAGACGTTGTGGTTGTCAAAATTAACAAATGCATTGCCTGTGTTTCTGTGTGATAGTAACAAAATACCTCGAAAATATATCACTACGTCG
The DNA here is from genome assembly GCA_932527175.1 of Operophtera brumata. Classification (NCBI taxonomy): domain Eukaryota; kingdom Metazoa; phylum Arthropoda; class Insecta; order Lepidoptera; family Geometridae; genus Operophtera; species Operophtera brumata. The sequence goes on along the minus strand of OW052237.1, from coordinate 7,615,214 downwards.
TTCACTTTGACATTTCACTTTATTTTGACTTTTTTTTGTAAGGCACTACAACAACCACTAATCACTCACTAGTACAATTTTAACACAAATACTCAGTTATATATGAATATATAAATAAATGATTGAATAAGGGTAATATTTTTGTTGTGTAGGCAACACAACATAACTAAGGAGGTGGTTTTAGGGAATTCTCTTGATTAGTTAGTCAATTTCTTAAACTATTTTGATTATGGACTTTATTAATATGGCAACTGGGTAAAGTTTGATTTGTTTAAAAAACAATTGTCTATGGTTTTCCGCCAACGTTTAGTGGTTTGCTGGTGGTTTGTGAGACCGATGGTTTTAATGGTTTTCTGGTGGGCCATGAGGCCACAATTGGAGGGTTCGTAAAAATAAAATTGGCAACACTGAATATTTATTTAATGCGTTTGTGTTTATTTACAATAATAATAATACATCATACTTAGCTTAGATACCATACCACATAATAGGTATAAAAAGTAAGTGAATTCAACGTGTAATCCTGCTGATTCCTGCAACATTCACAAAACTGAAACAGGTTTGTAAAAACAACGGTATCGATTGATCTCTGCAAGTGTGAACAATGATACCTGGAGACATTTTCGCCGAAGATCTGATGAGTACAGTAATCCGGTACGGATTGTACATCGGTGCAGCCTTCCAATTGGTCTGCCTGCTTGCTTGTGTGACGCTCACTGATGAACAAAGCGATCCCCATTCAAATGAGAAGGTAAGCTACATCAATAACAAAACAATACCGTTAGGTAGGCACCGGCAAATATTTCATACCTTCATTGAAGTTTGATGGGGTTAGAATTCCAGTTACCTAAGTACCTAGGTACTCTCACTCAACGCATCTCGGCTCAGAGACGTGATTAGGGTTGTAACTTTTGTCTTCGTACAGACCTAAAATCGTGCAACGAGCTATGAAGAGACTAGCTTGTAGTGTCATGGTATAAAATCTACTAAAAAGTAGCCTGTGTTAATCCTGGTCATAATTTCAACAAAATTTCACTGTAATAGGTTCCCTTTCAGTGAGCCTGAGGCACAAACTCTCATACTTTCTCATTTATAATAGCAGTATGATAACTACAGTCCTGACACAAGTTTCCTACTTTTAAAAAAAACTTGTATGGAGTGTGTTGCTTGAATTGTCAGAATCAAAAACGTAATAAGTCGTTATATTTTTCCAGAGTTTCACTGACAGTGATGAGTGCAGCTCGGAGCAGTCCTCACCCGGACACAGAGCAGCCATGACCCGGGCCCGACGACATGACAAGAAGAAACGCCGATAGATTTGTGATGAAGGATCTACACCTATTCTTTATGCCTACCTGCTTTGAAAGTATTCTATAAGGGTTGCTTCCTTAGAAAGTTGTAACTATAACCTCTACAACTTCCTTTGCAACACTCTGTAGTAAGAGTTATGTCCTAAAAGAGCTTTGGTCAGAAACCCAATTCTTGTACAACTCTAAAACATAGTCAAAATATAGTTTGGATCATGGTATTCTACTCAACTGACAATACAGCACGTAAAAAAGACTGAAACGTGAAAGTTTTTCTGTGAATTTCTTAAAAGATGTCTCTCTTTCACTTTTTTCAATTATATATATATAGCACTATCCTACTCTAATCTTTGTTCACCATGATTCAAATATAGACTAAATTGTTATTTATTTTTCAGTTTAAAATAATTAAGAGAATTGCCCGTCTGATGAGTGAAGACTTTTATTTAGAATCCATCTAACGAAAGAAGACCCTTAGCTTGTCAGAGCAAAAGTTTTCTACCAGATAACCGTTAGTTTCTCAAATGGCGGCAGTTTCTCAGTTTGTATCGAGAAATAATAGTAATAATAATCATATACATTTTAAATCAGATCAAAGATCCATATTGTGTTAGTTACAGAAAAATAAATATGAATACAATAATTTGCTTAGAAAAGAAAACACTAATACCTGCATTCAATTAAAACCTACTTGGATACACTACTTTGGAACTGATTTTGCAGGAAATAAGACATGTTTTGATTGATAATGTCTCATATATGCATATAATTAGGTTAGCTACATGCAATGTTTTATAAGGTGATAAGTAACCCAATGTTAATTTTAAAAACAAGCTTTATTTTGTATATTAATAGAACTAAATTCTGAAAAACTGCATAGAAGTTCAGGACATTATCTAATGCTTGTAGGTAAATGGAGGTGCCTTTAATATGATCAAAATTATTTAGCTAGATCAAAAAACTTGGGTCATTTTGTGGAACAATACTGCTACTAATGCAATATGAAAAAATATCCAAAATAATTTTATTTTTACCTACTAGTGCCTAAATATCAATTTGTATTACTTGGAAGCGAAATAAATATTAAAAACCAATAAAAATCGGAAACCTTTGTGGCAAGCAAGTTCGAACTGAATTGGTCTTTAAATGTACGTCGTTAAAGATTGATGTTACCTTCAAAACTCATTGACCTGCTAATATTGGGTTACCTATCGCCTTAATTATATTGTTCTTTTTGTTCATTGACATCTAAACTAATTGATATTTATGAGACATTACAAATGAATATTCAATAAAATTAAAATGATATATCTAGAAACATAGCTATAAGTGATGAGCAAAAACACAATAAAAATTGTTTTTTGCGCCACTTTCGAAATGTTGTTGTTCAATTTAGTTGTATGAAAGTGAAAAGTGACTTCCATCATAACTGCCTAATCTTTCATTGTAACTGGTGTGAATTTTGTGAATTTTTATAGTAAAAAACTGATCTCATATGTTTAGATTTAAACTAATAAAACAATTTAAATTATTAACAAGCATTTATTTGTTATTTCGGACTAGAAACATTACAGCATTACATTAATTATTGCTTGACAGCAGTTTAAACACTAACAATAAAATCTCATTCATAACATTATTCAACATTTTGTAAAATTAAGCATATTTAAAGTACACGTAAAATAATGCACTGAACACACTAAAATAGCACCATCATGTCTTGTAATATAACATTATAATTATTATTATATTTTTATGTTATGGAACATATTATGGCACAAATATTTAATGTAGTTAAAGGCACTTTGATCATTACACTTAAGGCACATCAAATTTTAAAGGACATTTGTTTATTTGTTTATTCTGCTACACAATAACTAGCACCAAACCACTTGGTGTATTCCATTGAGTAGGCATCAATGGTGTATATCGCCAAAAATTTAGAACTATTATAAAAACTACTACAATAATATTTTTTAAGTCTTCCGGTATTGGCGGTATGTTAATTTATACCCAAATTTTTCTTGAATTTTTTGTATAATTGTATGATATATTTTATAAGATTTAAAAATCCAGATACATAGTTTTTTCATATAAAAGGACATATCCTTTATGAAAGGCAGCAAATATAAAAACTTTAGGGCACGTACTTATGCTTCCGGTCTGTTAAGACCGAAATTATATTGTACTGATCTCATTTTATTTCGTCCAGATAGTACTGTGAATAAGTCAATTCCATTATAAAGGTAAATATAAATATTTTGGTATTTATTACGCTGCATTTGTGAGAAAAAAATTACAGGTGTTTCATTGAATGCAACACTAAGCGTGGAGTAGCTTGGCAGTTGGCACATTTGAATATGATAAGACAGAATAGATGAAAATCTAGTATAGTCTGCATTAACTATAACTTGCCACATACATGTTGGCCAAAACAAGGCCAGTAAAGAACTCCAAAAAATCAATAATTAAATAGAACATAGGTACTATAAGCCTTCAAGGATTTTGATTTATTTAAACAAAGTAACTCCGAAGGACAATTTATAGTGAAAGGTCTCTAGTAAATAAAATAAATAATAAAGAATGCTGGACAAGTTCATAAGTATTGCAGTATTCATTGATCTAGCTAGATTCATTAGCTTGAGACTTGAATGTATCCTCTATTTGTAACTGCTAAGTTCAAAACACAACAAAAACATACAAGGATGATGCCTAAAATGAAAAATATCACAAACTACAGAAAAACGATGACTAACGCATAAAACCCAATGCTTTGTACAAAATTAAATGCAAGATTTATAAAGCCACTAATTTACAAGCTGGTGGTTAGATTGATTGTGCTCGATTTGAGAGCTTGCACTAATTCGTTGTCGGTTAGAAACTGTTTGAATGCATCCAATTTCTTGAAGCATATTGTGACGCAACACTGTTTAGCTCCATTGGTTTCACAGCATGCGTCTTTTTTAGTCTCTGTTTCGTTATTCGATTTGCTGCTACAGCTGCCTGTTTCTGAGCTGCATTTGCATTTCAAGCTGTCTACAATGGTCGCTGTGGCTTCTTCTTCGCATTCGTGCACGGTGTAAATGCCCAAGTCTTCCAAGTTAGAGTTGTTGTGTCGTTTGTGGTAATGCAAGAAGGTGTTGTGGTTTGTATCGGTCGCGCGGCCGCACCCCACCGCGCACTTCATGGCCGCGTGGTCGCACTTACAGTCCACACACGAACACGTATCTTCCGAGCAGCCTTTTGGCTTCGCAGTCCGTTCTTCATGGTTACAGTTCCGGCATTCCCCGTCGCTCGGGTCACATTTACATTCCATACAGGAGCAAATGCCTGTATCAGCGGTTAGTTGCTGCAAAGCGTTCCTCTTCGCTATCTCCTTACCGAATATGTTCTCCGTCCTCACAACGTACATGTCTGAGAGAGGTTCGTTATCAAACAAAAGCGTATCCTCTAAATCTAAATCGGTATTGAAGAGCACCGAGTTTGCGGGGTTTATTTCGATCTTCTGCTGTACTCTGCACGGAGGCGGAGTGTTCAGCGATCTGTCATCATCGGATCCCATGAAAAGCTCTATGTCTGAATCTAATTTAGGTTCCAAGTTCGCCTCGGTCCCGTCGAATAGCTTAGTGGATTCCAAGTCTGCGACTATTCCGCTGTCGTTAAAGAGTCTGCTGTGTTCAATGTTGTGCACTATTTTGCTGTCATTGAAAACTTTGTCGCTGACTTGAAGTATTTCCGGAGTGTCGAGATCGAAGGAAGTGTGAGTCATAACGTTGGCTGTGGGCGCTAGCTCCGTGCTCAAATCTATGTAGCTTTGCATATGAGTGGGCACGAACGTAGCGAGAGTGAAAATGCTTTCTGGTGTTTTCTCCTTTATGGTGACGGGTGTTTGTGCGATGGAAGCGGAGAGGGCGCCGACGTCGACCCACGGCGCTTGCACCTCTATCTCGTTGGCTAAAGCCAGCTGCATCGCTTTGGGTTTGATTTCCATTTTAGGCGTTACTATTTCCGGTATGAGTGTGACGGTGGCTTGTAGATTGCTGATGTCGACCCATGATTCGTCGTCTTTCTTGTCGGATTTGTCGAGTGCGAAGGGTGAGAGTGTTAGGCTGGCGAGGTCGTAGTCCACCGGGAGGGTGTTGGTTTCTGTTTTGGCGCTCGTGTCGTCGAAGAGCAGCTCCGTGATGTCGACTGCGCCGGCGACGAGCGGGTCGAGCGGGTCGAGGCTGCCGTCGGACGAGTTGCACTCCGTGCTGATCTTGCCGAATGATTCGAGGAGCACGTCCCAGTTCATGACGACACCGCTCTCTGCTTTCACGGAAGGAGTGTCGTCTACATCCACAGTCGATGAGTCAGCTTCGATCTGCAAATGTAGTGAAGGCTTATTTAATTTTGATACGGTTGATGGAAAATATTGCAAGGAAACTGGCATGTCCTAGAACACAAAATTCGAAGACATGCACAATTAAACCTATCACCGGCGGTCACTAAGTAAGTTCTTTTCAGGACCAAAATACCCTTAACACACGCGGGCGCGTCCCGAAGAACGTGCGTGCGTCCATGCGCCTTGAGGTGATGGGAGTGAATGATTATGTTCTACTTACCTGATGCTTTTTAGCTTGCGCCTCGAGGTGCTGGGAGTGAATGATTATGTTCTAGTTACCTGATGTTTTCTAGCGTGCGCTCTGAGACTGGTGGGGGTAGAGAAGAGCCGCCCGCAGCCGGGCGCGACCCGGAGTGCGTGCGTCCGTGCGCCTCGAGGTGATGGGAGTGTATGATCAGTAACCTTCTGTTCTAGTTACCTGATGTTTTCTAGAGTGCGCTCTGAGACTGGTGGGGGTAGAGAAGAGCCGCCCGCAGCCGGGCGCGACCCGGAGTGCGTGCGTCCGTGCGCCTCGAGGTGATGGGAGTGTATGATCAGTAACCTTCTGTTCTAGTTACCTGATGTTTTCTAGCGTGCGCTCTGAGACTGGTGGGGGTAGAGAAGAGCCGCCCGCAGCCGGGCGCGTCGCACGCGTGCGGGCGCGACCCGGAGTGCGTGCGTCCGTGCGCCTTGAGATGATGGGAGGCTGTGAACGATTTGCCGCAACCTTCTGTTCTGCATCTGTAACGTTAACCCTGAAAGTTAAATAATTTACAAGTAATAGACTTAAAAGGGCTGCTCCACGACCATTTAATTTTAGGGTTCCGTACCTCAACAGGAAAAAACGGGACTCTTATAGGATCACTTTGTTGTTTGTCTGTCTTCTGACTTTTTCGCAGAAACGGCTGAAGGACAACTTGAAATATATACCAAACTAGCCTCTCGCCTGCGACTTCGCATGCGTTGTGTCACGATACACTCGCCCCTGCTTCGCACGGAGGGGTCGGGTCACACACCTTCCCAACCTCCCCCCCAGCATCCATCCACACACAAAATATCATCGACCCCACAAACGTTTTCCTGTCTATTGCTCTTTAAAAATCCCGAATCCAGAATCTAATGAAATACATTCCAAATAATATTCCAATACAAACAATATAATCCTGTCTATGATTTAATAGAATATTACCAAAATTAGATACATTGTATTGTAAATGTTTTATAGAAATGAAATAGAGAAAATGAAGTTAACTTGTGACCTCTTTGTAATTAAATAAGTAAGTAGGTCGTATAGGTAATAACTATCGATAATTAAGCTTTAGATAACTAACATTGGCATAGTTATTGTAGGTAGATAACGTCCCTACAGTTATGTCATTAGATTAGTCTTCATTGCGCGAGTGTCTTATCTTATATTTAATCGTCTTTATTTATTTATTTTTATATTAAAATTATAAAAAAACAATAAAATACAATGAGTACTCAGCACCATACTGCGATCCCCACAAGCGTGGTGATTACGGCCAATCTCATTGCATTATTACTTGAATGACGGAGCAAGCAGATGGCCCACCTGACGTTAAGCGGTAACCTCTGCCTATGAACAGTGCATTACCTCATAGGTCACGTCCACCTAGGACGCGCCCTATGTGGCATCGCACTGCATCCGCCACCCTGAGACATAAAGATGAACAGTCTCATGTGCCTGTAATTTCACCGGCACCCTTTTTCTTCAAACCGGAACACAGCAATGCGAACACTACCGCTTTGCGGCAGAAATAGGCATATGGTGGCAGTACTTCCCCGGATGAACCCTTTCAAAAAAAAGCTCTACTGCATTCTATGGGGGAAGCCTCGTCCAAAAGTGAAGTGCTGATGGTTGATGAAGTGGTATGTAAGTAAACTTACTTGTAAGGCCGTTCCTGTGTATGAGTTCGTATGTGTTTCTTCAGATCGCTGAGTGTTGTGAAAAACTTAACGCATCCTTCCGCCTTGCAGTTGAATGTGTCGCCGCTGTGCAGTCTCTGGTGAGCTCGTAGCCTGGAAATTACAGTAGCTAGTTAGTATATCTATCTACACTTCTACACTAATATTATAAAGAGGAAAGATTTGTATTTTTGTGTGTGTGTATTTTTGTAATGAATAAACTCAAGAACTACTGCGCCGATTTCAAAAAATCTTTCACCATTGGAATGCTACATTCACCCTGAGTGACATAGGCCACCATGGGGGGGATAGGAGGGGGGGGGGCTGTTTTTCATCCTGCGAAGCCGGGACGAGTCTAGGGAATGCAAAACCCGCCAAAATTTAAACCCGGGTTTATTTTCGAGTTCTATTTTTAAAAACCCGGTTTTCGGTGAAATCCGATTTAAAACGAGTTTTTTTTGTAAGTATTTTTTTATATAAACTACATGGAAACGAATAAAAAATCGTGATCAAAGGAAAATAACTTTAATTTATTTATTACGAAAACTAGGAAATAGTTAAGAATCAGTCTTACAATAATCAGCTTTAGACAAATAATTCGCTGAATAAACATATTATCATCATGTTGATAGAACAGCTAAGATATTGAAGTTGAAAATAAAAAAAACACTTATAAAAATTTAAATCTCAACATATATAATATATCGAAAAGTGTACCTTCCTACCTACTTCGAATAAAATATTTTCATTTTCATAAACATTGCTTAAAGAATATTTTACTTTTTAAAGTATTTGTAGTTCAAAACAATTTGAAACCGCATACAAAACTAGTTAAATACTTACAAAAACACCTGTACTGCACGATGAACACTTGAATTGTACGATAAATTTACTCTAGTTCTATATTTTATACTTTGAAAATAGCTAAAACTTATTAAATTATAAAAACAAACATCCCTTTTATGAAAATTATGATGACAATTGAAACGGTAGGCGGTTTTAAAGAGTTTCGTTTCACAAATGTCACTTTGACAGTGCTATAGTGTTGACATTAAAAAAAACCGAAAACACCGAAACACCGGAAACGTGGCAAAAAAAACCGAGTTTTTTTATCGTTTAAAATATCACAAAAACCCGGGTTTTCGAATTACGGTAAAACCGGTTTGCATTCCCTAGACGAGTCGCTAGTATTATATAATACTAGCACTATGACCACTTCTGTGGCACGGTGGGCGATTAGCCCCCGTCGCAGCGCAAATGTTTGTATACATGCATATAGACACGCCTTTTTCCCCGAAGGAGGGTAGGCAGAGCCTCAATGGGACTCTTCACAGTGGGTTGCAACATCGTGGAATATAGACGTGACAAGTGGTGAGCTCATCGCCGCCATTGCTTCCCACGACTGACCCGGCTAACGCTCTCTTCGTTTTCGTTCGTCCGTTCGTTTCTTTGTTTGAACCCATAAATGAATAGATAAATAATACTGGACAGTTCACACAACATTATCTAGGCCCAAGCTAAGCAGAGCTTGTGTTATGGGTACTAGATAACTGATATACTTAATACAACACATTACATAGTTTTTTTTTTTTAAAAAACATAGGAGATACCCAGAACACCCTGAAAAAATATCTGCAGATCGTACAAATACTTGTTCAAAGGCGGGAATCGAACCCGCGAACCTTGGCCCGCCGCGCCACAGAGGTCGTCATAGCGCCATAACTAATATTATACACATATATTCTTGTAATGGAAAATTATAATAAGTAGGTAGGTGTGTATCAATGAATCGGCAAGTTTTTCCGATCTTAAACAAATAATAATTCCAACAATGTACTGTTGATAAGTGTTTGGGTAAATAACAAGTCTCATTCTTGTTTAAACTAGAATTCGTTGGTGATGAAATTTTTAAACCAGATTTACTTACCTACAAAAACAATATTGACCTTTTTGACGCGACTTTTAGCTATCGCAATACCAGTTACCTATATCTTCCTGCCTACTGAACCACTCACCACCTTAGGCTTCTCTCAAACCAGCTAAATAAAGCAGCTGATTGGTATTTGGAGGTTTTCGCCTCATAGAGTCAAAGTTACGTGCTGAATAAAAACATTGTCTTTCATTGAACTTTTATCTGTAAAGTGAACAGAATGTTATATCTGTTCATTAACCATGTCAAAAAAAATAACAGAGTGCAGCTGTTTTCGACTGAAAATTTGATTCAACTTCTAAACGACTAAGAATTTTGTACTTTTTAACCACCGACGCAAAAACGACGGGGTGTTATATGTTTGACATGTGTGTGTGTGTGTGTGTGTGTGTGTGTGTGTGTGTGTGTGTCAGGGTCTTATCGTAGCTCCCGAACGGATGAACCGATTACGTTTTTTTTTTGTTTGAAATGTGAATTTGTCGGGAGTAATCTTAGCTATGTTTGATCAAAATCGGTTGAGCCGTTTCATTGCACTGAGAGTTTTTTAATTTTTAAAAAAATAATTATCTTTTTCTTGGATCTAAACCACGTTGTTAAAAATAATGAATAAATCAAGATTTATGACTGATTTAGCAGAGGGTATGTCATTTTGTCGCCTTTCCCTTACTTGCTCTTTGACCTAAATGTCGGCAAAGACTTTATCTTCAAGACGAACGTATGATTCTATGATGCGACAGTTTTTCACGTGGCAAATTTTTGTTTTTCTTGATTTTATCTTAATTTTCGTACCGCGAGCGCTATTCTGTCACTTTCTAAATTATCGGAACTTTAATGAGTTTGCGCCTTAATATCGCTTGTGGCGAGAAATTATCTAGATAAATATCAGCCCACCAATGCGTGATTTCAGCATTACTACTGTTTTAGAATTATATCGTTTAATTCCTTATGCTACGTTATTTGACAAGTCACGGCCAAGGCTATGATAGAGGCGACCACGTGACGACAACCAAAACAGCACGTCGCACATAGTAAGCAGAGATAAAAAGATAATTTTTAACGATATATTAGCGTCAACAGTATCTTGTAAACAATAAATAGATCGGTGAGATTGCCACTGATTCAGATAAACGAAGTCTTAGACATAACACAAAATGTTACGAAATAGGCGCTATAGGTTCAACCAGTTTCAATGAACATTTTTGTATGAGGCGAAGAAGGCGAGCGCAAGCCCTGAAACCGTGTTTTTGTGTACAAAAAAATAATATAAAAATGACCTTTAGAGTTTTGTTAAATTTTGTTGATGACTTCACTAACTCAAATAATAATAAATAAGTTACCAAATGTTTCAAAAATTAAAACGTGTAAGAAGTAAGTCAAAAATGGTATTTCAATTTTAAAAAGGTGGTATCTTTTATATATTTTTTATCGAGTGATCTAGTTCAAATAGTGTATTGTATTAATGATTTCACTAGATAAAAATATTATGAATAGGTACCATATATTTTTTTCTTCTTGAAAATTGTAAGAACTCTTATCAAAAACTTTGTAAATTCTAGAACTCATTATAGACATGCTGTGAACCTATTGCGCCTTAAGCCCATACTACAGGTCTAGCGCTTAAGTGGGTCAGTCCCTGAGGTATGGGAGCGGTACGGGAGGGGTGTTTTCGTCTCTCAAATTATCAGATGACTGTAGCTACGCTTCATTTTGACGTAACGAAAACACCCCTCCCGTGCCGCTCTCATACCTCAGTGACTGACCCACTTAAGCGCTAGACCTGTAGTATGGACTTAAGGCGCTGACTCAGTCAAGCGCTAGACCTGTAGTATGGACTTAAGGCGCTGACTCAGTCAAGCGCTAGACCTGTAGTATGGACTTAAGGCGCTGACTCAGTCAAGCGCTAGACCTGTAGTATGGACTTAAGGCGCTGACTCAGTCAAGCGCTAGACCTGTAGTATGGACTTAAGGCGCTGACTCAGTCAAGCGCTAGACCTGTAGTATGGACTTAAGGCGCTGACTCAGTCAAGCGCTAGACCTGTAGTATGGACTTAAGGCGCTGACTCAGTCAAGCGCTAGACCTGTAGTATGGACTTAAGGCGCTGACTCAGTCAAGCGCTAGACCTGTAGTATGGACTTAAGGCGCTGACTCAGTCAAGCGCTAGACCTGTAGTATGGACTTAAGGCGCTGACTCAGTCAAGCGCTAGACCTGTAGTATGGACTTAAGGCGCTGACTCAGTCAAGCGCTAGACCTGTAGTATGGACTTAAGGAGCTGACTCAGTCAAGCGCTAGACCTGTAGTATGGACTTAAGGCGCTGACTCAGTCAAGCGCTAGACCTGTAGTATGGACTTAAGGCGCTGACTCAGTCAAGCGCTAGACCTGTAGTATGGACTTAAGGCGCTGACTCAGTCAAGCGCTAGACCTGTACCTCTTTTCTCAGCATGATCCTATGTTATATCAACAATAATATAGTAATATTGTTAATTTTGTAAAATTTTAAAAACCCCTGACGCAATGAAACGACTGAACCGATTTTGATAAAACATGTGTAAGAACCATCGCTAGAAGACCTGCTTTGTACGAAGATACTCTCTTTTGCTAATGAATAAATGGTAATTAAAGTATCACTGTAAGATTATCTTGGCAAGATCTAGTCAAATCAAATGTTCATAGCGCCAAGGTTACATCTTGTGCAGTGCTTTATAATTTATGATTTTGGCACTTACCCAAGCTGCATATTACAAAATACTTTCTGAGTCACATGTTTTTTATTTTAAATTATTTGATTTATAGTGGTTTATGTTTCAGAGGATAATTCTGACTCTGAAAGTTTATTTTACAAGCTTTTATATAGCACGCTTTACTATCTGACAGTGGGGGACAAGTCTGGCGATTGAATTTTCGACCACTCTAATTCCCGATTGAGCTGAAATGTGGCATGTCAAGTTCCGCTGACAATATATTACAAGTTTACTTATTATAAGCTAGACTGTTTTTTATTTTTACATAATTATGTGCACACAACATCGCTTCGGGTTTTGTGTTATGGTTTTGTACTTGTTTCTTATTAAATAAATCAATAAAAATATGGTTACAGAGAACTGATCTGATGATGGAGACGGGTTGAGCTCATTTTGATCAGCACACATTACCGATTACTAATTACATAAAACTTGTGTTGAAAATGATATTTAAAAAAAAAAGTTTAGATTTTCTCTTAAATATCGCTCCGTGGCTGAATATTGCATAAAAATAAACAAGGAGAAAAATTGTGAACCGATCTCGAACAGATGTTCTCCCGTTGCTATTGAGACCGGGCCCGGAATTACCGATACCATTCCAAAAATACGAGAAATACGGTGAAGCACTAGCTGTTTCATTAGACGTCTCGAAGGCCTTTGATAGGGTTTGGCACGCTAGCCTTATTGGCAAGCTTCCTGCCTACGGACTGCCAGTTCAACTCTGCTCCTGGCTCGCAGACTTTCTGAGGGAAAGATCCATTCGAGTAGTTATTGACGGCTGCTCGTCGGATCAATTGGCTATTAACGCCGGGGTACCTCAGGGGTCAGTGCTATCTGCCACACTGTTTCTGTTGCACATTAACGATCTGCTAATGCCCGGTATCATTGGGTATGCAGACGACAGCACAGTTGTGGAGAGATATGTTTCTACTGCGCGAGCTAGGAAGAATGAAATTCAGGAGTTAAGAGATGAGATGCTGCAGCGTCTGAATTTGACTCTCAAGGCTGTATCCGACTGGGGTGATGCGAATCTAGTCAAGTTCAATGCCTCTAAAACGCAGGCTTGTCTCTTCTCGGCGAAAAAAAGTCCGTTTCTCCAAGTTCCTGTATTCCGCGATGTACCTGTAGCTATAGGAGATCACCTCGAGCTCTTAGGTGTTTCGCTCACGCCTACTCTCAACTTTGGCTCTTACATCGAGTCTAAGGCAAAAACAGCGGCCATGAAGCTAGGCATCCTGAATAAGGTAAAGCGTTACTTCACACCAGGACAGCTTCTCAGTTTGTATAAAGCACAAGTCCGGGCTGGTATGGAGTACTGCTGCCATGTTTGGGATGGTTCGGCCAAATACCAGCTTGCTGCCTTGGACTCGATCGAACGTAGAGCTTTCAGGCTTATAGGTGAGCAACATATGGCGGAGACTAAGATCCAGAGTCTCGAGCACCGCCGTAAGGTTGCATGCCTTTCAATCTTCTATAGGTTACATTTCGGGGAATGCTCCCAGGAACTGCACGATCTGATCCCACCATCTCCTTTTCATCATAGGACGAGCAGGCGTACGGCTCAGTACCATCCTTACCTCATTAGTATACCTTCTATTCGCACAAAACGTTTCGGTTCTACCTTTATAATGCGAACTGCTAAGGAGTGGAATACACTGCCGTCGTCTGTCTTTCCTGAAAACTATAATCTGGGTCTCTTCAAGTCTAGAGTGAATAGGTGCCTTCTAGACCTTTGTGCTCCATCTTCGGCCACATCGTCACTTACCAACAGGTGAGATCGTGGTCAAACAAAGGTCTATCAATGTTAAAAAAAAAAAAAAAAAAAAAAAGATTTCACTACACTATCGTTGAGTGTATATATATTGTGTACATATATTTATATAGAGTTCCTGTAGAATAGGCGATGTTGTCTGTACAACATCTGTCTGTTGGGGGTAACCTCCTGAACTACCGATTCGATAAAAAAATATTTCACTAACAGAAATCTACACTATTGTTGAGTGCTATAGGCTATATAGTGTATGCGGATGCTGATTTAGGAGAGGGGAGGGGGCTGTTTTAATCCCGACAGCACGTGTGCGAAGCCGCGGGCAAAAGGCTAGCTTATAATAAAATACCACGTTGTCTCTTACTGATCTATACGCAGTCTCCTATCAACAGCAAAAACATTGAAACTTGTACTTTTTAAGGCTCCGTAACAATAGAGTCCAACCGGAGCCTTATTACTCTAGCTCATCTGTCCGTCCGTCCCTCTGTCACAAGGGTCAAGCGGCACAGAACAAATAATAGTACAAGTACTAGCGGCTAAACCGTTGACTTTATTTTTGCACCATTTATGTATCTTACTGACCTAAAGCCAAATATATAACCAAAAAATACTAAGCATGAAATTTTTGTAAGGGTCATAGTTATAAAGGGGGCGTAAAAACAATGGGTCCTATCCCCACCATGTGGGGTATAATTTGAGCTCATTCATTAGAATAAGGCTGTATTTTTTTTAAAGTAATGGAAAACAAGTCACGCGTGCCCGTCAAAGTCCGCTTGTTCTGCCAAAAGTTCGAGGAATATCTTCCCAACCCATAATAATATTTTAGAAGACTTGCAACGTTTCGAGAATTTTCTCATTTTTGTATTACCACCAAACTTAATTAAGCGTATGGATTAACTAAACTTGTACAATTTATAACTTCTACATTTGGTCCGGAACACTGAATGCGCGAGATCCGATGCGCACTATGCCGGTTTTTTATTATGAATTTACTAAAGGTTATCAACATTGCTCTATCAAAAAATAGAAGTGTACCCAACAACAAAAAAAGAAACATGAAATAACAATCTAGCAGAAAATTATAGAAAACTGACAAAATGCGGTTTTAACTACGTACTACAATTAGCGAATAATTTAATTTACTGTATAATCATAAATTTTTCGAGTTTTCAGGGTTTGTAAGTATATTACTTATCTTATTGTTAAATTGGCTTGTCTGTACAGTGTCTTTCAAATCATACAAGGCAAATTTGAACCAGTCAAATATGTGAATAAAATACCATTTCCCGTACTTCCGAAGTTTGAATTTATTATTTAACAGGAAAAAACATATCACAGAGTCCCAAGAAAAAACAAACTGGTTTTTGTCGATGTCAATGCCGTGGGTTAAGGGGTCACGTCCCGGAAGTTAGTGTTTCGTCCCTATTAGGGTGGAAAGGGGTGGAACGTCAGAAAAGTAGCCGACAATTCAAATTTTATTGTTTATTTTGCTCTTCAAAGCGCATCCACACTTCTTCAGCTAGCGAATACTAATTTTGCGAAAACTAGGGACCCACAAGATGTACAATTAATATGGACAAGTGCGAGTAGAATTCGCGCGTTGAGGCTTCCGCACCTTTAATGTAACCGTGTCTCCATGTCATATTTAAGCATTTTGTAGACACTTCCACACAAACTTTCCCCTCCCGTTTTAGGGGTAGCAGAGGTTTTTCATTCAAGTAATTTCAGTACAAATGTCATCGAAGATCCCTGATAATAAGGACAGGCGGTCTGCTAGGTAAGTGTACCGTCTTTCCTTTCGAGATACGCTTCGATCAGAGATACAACCTGATCGAAGGAGATACGGGTCTTTCTGTATCAAAGTCGTTATAGCTATAGCGAATCTTCGCCTGTCTTGTTCCTAGTTAGATAATAAGGTTTGGAGATAAGACAAACACACCCACTGCTCACGGCAAAAATAACAATGTTTATTATCAGTTGTTTAGACTTCACATGGAAAACTCACAGTTTTGGCTGTAGATATGGTATTGTATTGTACTTTTTTCAGGTATCTCAAAACTAAAATACAGGGTCATTTGAATTATGCGTAAATTGGTTTAGGCCCGAATTGGTAACATTAAAATAAACAACATTCGTTCAAAGTAATGTTTCGTATTTAAAAAAAAATTGTATGTTTTCTTTAAAACTAGGTAAACACATTTCGTGATTATCCCTTACTCAGGATTCTTGAAGTCAAAGCCAACGAAAATACAGGTTCATTTGAATTATGCGTAAACTGGTTTAGGCCCGAATTGATACCATTAAAATAAACAACATGCGTTCAAAGTACTTTTTCGTATTTAAAAAAAAAAATAAGTTTTCTTTAAAACTAGGTAAACACATTTCGTGATTATCCCTAACTCAGGATTCTTGAAGTCAAAGGCAATTACAGTTCGAGAAACAGCCGATTTTAAACTGCTAATTACACGATTCACAAACACAAGATTACAAAGAATTGTTGTACAAGTTTAGTTTATTTTAGTGATACTACTGTTTGGACCTAAGCCTGTATAAGATCGGTGGTACTCTACGCCATAGGAACCATTCATATTTAACTACCTACGTACTTTAATGAGAATTATTATTGTGTGATGTGATGGTTCGTCAAACATGTAAGGTACGATACGACCATTTTGTACTCGAACTACTTATTTATTTAATTTTTACAAGACTAGTTTTTTGTAATCCTTGGTTGTATTAGTATTATAAAATAGTAACTAAGATAGTAATTTATGAGATGTAACTAACCTGTACAGAGTGTTAAATGCCTTCCTGCATCCCCCAATGTTGCAAGCGAAAGGTTTCGCCTTTGTGTGCGCCCGTACGTGAATTTTCAAACTGTATGATGTTAGGAAGGCCTTTTCACATGTTTCCATTGGACATTTGAACCTGTATTCACCTGTAATAACACAGTTGTGTTAGTGTATCTGTGCAGTGTGTTCCTTAAAGTGCAAACACGTAGTAGAGTGGCAATACACTCAGGGTAAACTTTCCTTTATGGACCATTGATTTGCAAGTTCATATTTTATTTGTAGATAGTACTCATAAATAGAAATCTTTGCGCTAATTTTCAAGTTGCGGAAACGCAATACCCATTAAATAGCCTATGTAATATCATAGTTTCATACTTCAAAATGAGTGACAGTACGACATGGATTTAAAACACTAGAGAACAGAGATAACCACGAAGCACACCCCAGAACCTCAAAATTTGAAAAACTTTAACCTATGGATATCTCCATAACCATGGGATTCCGCGGGATGGGGATGGTACAGGGTGGTAGCCCCTCCTTCCCTTCCCCTCTCCCGTCCCCGCCCCATAAATCCTGGTCCTTAATGGAAATTTTAACCTAGTTTTACAGATTTTTTAATTTAGAGGCTTATCATTATCAGCCTTTAGATGTCCCCTGACAAAGCCTCCGCTATACAATTGGGGGTTTGCCATAATGTTCCGCACGCATGGCAGGCGGATTGGTGATCGCAGAATTGGTGTTGACTAGTGGGCTAATCAGGTGCTTGTTATTTTATTTATCTCTCATCATTTATCACAGTTATGTAGGTAAAATAAATCAGGAATGATAGCAAATAATATATAATGTAACGAACATACAGTACATGTTTCTAGACCTTGGCCCAACATCGTCAGCCGCATCTTTATTTATCAAAAGGTGAGATTGCGGTCAAATGAAGATGTTAAAAAAAACCTTACATTATTTACCTTTCCTATAAAAACGTGATATGTAACTAACAAAGATTAATCATGGTTGGCCATAAATTCAAAGGATTTTCAGAATAATTTTGAACGAAACAGTCAGCTTTTAGATGGGCATAGTGGGTCCCGCGCAATTGAGGAAACAAGATGGAATTGTACAAGTTATTTTATTAGATTTTATTATAACACTTTCACAATTCGCTTGGCAGGCGGATTGGTGATCGCAGTATTGGTGTTCAGTTCTCAGGTAGATGCTACTACCCATCCCATGGTGTAATCATTACATAGTCAGCTTTTACGACGTCCACGGAAGGAGACGAAGGGGTATACTATCCTTAGGCCGGACGCACGACAGTGCTTTATCAATGTAAGTACAAAGTCTCAAACTATGTTCCCATCCTACATTGCCGGGAATCAGGACCGGAGGCTAGAGTGTAGATCTAGTCTTTATGTCTCAGGGTGGCGGGCGCAGAGCAATGCCATATAGGGTGCGTCCTAGATGGACGTGACCAATGTGACTATGCACTGTTCATAGGCAGAGGGTACCGCTTAATATAAGGTGAGCCATCTGCTTGATCCGTCATTCCAAGATGTATAAAAAAAACTCTAGCCTATAGTAGACGGTCCTCGTGGTCCAAATATCTACCAGAACCCTACCTGGCAAGACATTGCAAGTTAATTTGTTCTAGGTTATATTATATCTCCTACCACGACCTACCAGAGGACGACCTCTGTGGCGCGGCGGGCGAAGCTTGGCCTGAGACGCAGGAGGTTGCGGGTTCGATTCCCGCCTCGGAACAAATATTTGTGCGATCCTAGATATTTGTTCAGTTTGTTCTGGGTATTTTCTATGTATAATAAAAAATATCTATCTATGTAATATATTGTATTAAGTATTATCAGTTATCTAGTACCCATAACACAAGCTCTGCTTATCTTGGGGCTAGATAATGTTGTGTGAACTGTCAAGCATTATTTATTTATTATTTATTTATTTATCAGTTTCCCCTACATGATTTTGATGATAAAATGTTCATCCATCGCTTACTCAGACGATGCGGCGATGTCATCTGCCGGTGTTTGTTTGTGGCCGTTCACGTGTGGCTTAGTGAACCAGCAAATCCGAATCTCAGCTTTAAAGGTGGGACATTTCGGAAGTGGCGCCAAATTCAAATTGTATTATGTTTTTTGCTCATCACAGCTCATCAACACTTCTTGAGATAGCGAAAACTGATTTTGCGAAAACAAGATGACCTAACACATGCCTAACACGCTTGTTTTGCTGATACATACCTAATCATTAGTTTAGCTACGAATGTCCTTCAATGTTTTTTTGGTTCAGGGACATTAAGTGATGCTATCAATTAAAACATGTGTTAAATCAGTTTACGCTGTCTCAAGAAGTTTTGATGAGATGTGATGAGCAAATAACACAATCACATTTGATTTTCGCGTAAGATATGAAGTGGCTACAGAATGTTAATTAGAATTAAGTACAGAAGCAGAAATTAAAGCTCATTTTTTATTTTGTGCTTTGAGTAACCTAACCAACATACTATTATTTATTCTGTGACCGAGTTTAAAAAACACGAGAAGAGATTATAAAAAAACATTATCTACTTAATATTACTTTAACCATCTTTAAAGTTCAAAATATTTTCTTAGTTAAGGTATGCAGAGTTTTAACAGAATAGACTAAACTGTATGTTGTACAGTAGTAGAAATAAAGTCTCTTTAGTATAATATGATTTTAGTTTTAGTATATTTTAGTCGTATAATATGTTTTTAGTACATAGCGATCTCAGACACTGCTGCAATAATAACGACGCGATAAATGTAGGACGTTTTCAACGCAATAATGCTTGCGATAATATCAACTGGTATTATAACGCCCCTTGTGCGCCTTCGCGCCTTAAAGTCTAACCTACCAGCTACTAGTGTGTAAGAAGGAAGCACAAGAGCGTAGGACTTTGAAAACACGGAGGAATTACCGTACCGTACTGAGCACCATTTCCCTTAGATTCCCGTAGTATTAGAATTGGTATCCCAGGGGAACATGATTATATTGATTATCCTGAATAACATGTAACCATGGCTACAGAGGCAGCCTGGGATATACATACGACAATGAATAGACTATCACTATCCATACTATACCTCATGCAACACAACTCATACAAAACCTTGTACAATTATACATATCTTCCATATTCTATGCGTAGGGATTAAAATTTGGATATTGGACATTCTTTATCAAATTTTTTTTTGGTCACAGTCAGGGTCTGACTCTCAATGAGAGAAACTATTCCACCCGAGCCCAATGTGAGTTGAATGTCGTCATCTTTTGGACAATACCTACAATTAATCGTGTGCAAAGAAGACCGTGTGCTACTCACAACAAAAAGCAGACAGACCAACTTCTACCTCACAGAGAGAAGAATTACTTTCGGAAAGTAGTATTTTTTAAGTTTTGATTTATCTGGGTACATAACGTGGTGTTACGTAATGCCTCGATACTTATTTTAACACGTAGGATCAAAAAATGGCGAACAAAAAGTGTAATGTGAAGGACTTATAAAGGCGATATTTTTTAGCGATGGACACCTTTTCATGGTATTTGCTCACGGATCTTCTCGTTTTATTCGACTACGCAAAAACTAAGAGTGATTTCTGGATTCTCCATTAGGATGCTAGGCTAAGACGATTTTCGTGTTTTAAATGTTTCATGTAAGATCTCAATACCGATTGTGTTTTTCTTTTAAGTACATTTACTGTAGGATTTATATGCTTGTTATTTTCTTCGATGTATGTGTTTTGAGATGCAAAGGTATGGATTTCTGTAAGTACCTAACTGCTATTAACGCAGCCATTTTGTAATGAAATTATTTTAAGATATACTAATAAATGTTTTAGTTTATTGTTCGTTCTATTAACTGCCGTCCTATAAAATGTTTAGATGATAATTCTATGACATTATCATCTTAGTGCCTTACCTCTAAGATTGTAGAGAGACTCTAGGCAATTTATGATAGGTAGGTGAGGAGATGCAAGAGGTCATACCTTTATGAGTTTTCATGTGTGTCCGCAAGTTGCCAACCGTGCTGTACGTTCGTTCGCATTCATCGTATTCACATTTGTATCTCGCTCCGTTATCCTCTGTTTTTCTCTTGTTCTTGTCCATGGTATTTGAGACGTCGATACTGCAGTTAGGCATTTCAGGGTCATTGTTACTGTAACAATAATGATACATTATGTCTTTAGAATTATTTCCATAGGCACCTATATAAGTCAGTGAGTGGATGTCGTGGACAGTCGTTCACAAGTGACCGTATTCGCAAAATAACGCAATTCTTACATGACTACTGCTGCTGACATCATAATCTATCAGGTTAGGGATACCAGATATATATGTACTTACCTAAAGCAATAATTTGGGGAGAATGCATTGTAGATTATTAGGAACTTATACATAGCGAGGAATATAGGTGTAAATTAGGTTTTATTTTATTAGGGTAATGCATGGGGTTTATTTAAATATGAGACTATTAAACAGTCTGGTTATAATAACTAACTATGACACGGTATCAATAATAACTAAAAGGAGACAGATATTATTAGGGAGAAGAGTGGTAATACTTTTAGGATGGCCACACTGACATTGTAATGTTCGGAAAAGGACAAATTCGAAGTCTTCCGGTATTAATTGCGTCGAAATGGTAACCTTGTATCATTTCTAAACATCTTGTGCCTTCCTGTTGGTAACAACTTTTGAGGCAACCCTAATCTAACAATCTACGAAGAATAATAAGAAGTGGTAGTTAAAAAGAAAAATTGTCAATGGTGGATTTGATGTTTACCTTACAGGTAAAAATCCAAATCAAAATCTATACCTACTAAGTATAATATATAGATAAGTCTGCACATCGAAAATATTTTCCCATAAACCAGTCAGTTTTTTGTCTATTCAAGAATATTTAAATTTGAACTGATCAGTCAGTGACTAGAACTAGGTAGGTACCTACAGACCGTTCACCGATGTCCCCTGCCTTGGTTGGCTATTCCCAAGACGGGGCAGACATCTTACGGTGAACGGTCTGTAGTCGAAAATTTACTTTTCTTAATCAACAAAATTTAGCAAAACGAGGGCCAAAATGACGTAATTTTTGCGTACGTATTTGAAATTGCGTAACTAGTTTTCCACAAAAAAATGCGATTCTAAATGTTTTTTTTTTTTTCATAATCTATGTTTTTAACAACGCATACCTAGGTGGAACAAGTTTTATGGAGTTTTTGGGCATTAAATGCCATTTCTAAAGTCGTAAGCAGCGGAATTTTCCGAATTCCAATCGAGGGTTCTGGCTCTGCCTGTCATATTTCACAGTGCCTCTTTTTTCAAACATTGCATTGGACGAACTAACAAGGTTTTAGCCCAAACCTGGAAGGGTTTGGGTTTAAAGTTTGACTATCCTATCCAACACATTTATAAATTTAGTTTGACTATCCTATCAACACACACTTTATCATTGTGGTTGACTATATTTGTTTTAAAAAGGGAAGATATAAATATTTGTTGCCCATGCAAGTGCCAATGGTGATCGTCAGCTACCCAAATATGAACCTAACTAAAGACCCACCAACTTAAAACCAAATTAGACCCCCTCGCTATTCGTTATCTTAAAAGTCACTAGGTGATGAATGTGATTGCTAGCCAGACAGGCAAAATGTTCTCTTCAGGACCTGGATGATTAATTATTGTAGCAAAATTAGCTTTTAGCAATTAACTCTTTTTAGGGTTCCGTAGTCAAAGACAAGGAACCCTTATGGATTCGTCATGTCTGTCTGTCTGTCTGTCTGTCCGTGTATGTCACAGTCTTTTTCTTCCGAAACTATAAGAGCTATAATGTTGAAACTTGGTAGGTAGATGTATTCTGTGAACCGCATTAAGATTTTTACACAAAAAATAAAAAAAATAAAAATATTTTTGGGGTTCCCCATACTTAGAACTGAAACTCAAAACACTTTTTTTCATCATACCCATACGTGTGGGGTATCTATAGATAGGTCTTCAAAAATGAGTTTGAGGTTTCTAATGTAATTTTTTTCTAAACTGAATAGTTTGCACGAGAGACACTTCCAAAGTGGTAAAAAGTGTGCCCCCCCCCCCCCGTAACTTCTAAAATAAGAGAATGATAAAACTAAAAAAAATATATGATGTACATTACCATGTAAACTTTCACTCAAAATTGATTTGAACGAGATCTAGTAAGTAGTTTTTTATTTTTGGGGTTCCCCATATTTAGAAATGAAACTCAAAAAACTTTTTTTCATCATACCCATACGTGTGGGGTATCTATAGATAGGTCTTCAAATATGAGTTTGAGGTTTCTAATGTAATTTTTTTCTAAACTGAATAGTTTGCACGAGAGACACTTCCAAAGTGGTAAAAAGTGTGCCCCCCCCCCCCCCCCCGTAACTTCTAAAATAAGAGAATGATAAAACTAAAAAAAATATATGATGTACATTACCATGTAAACTTTCACTCAAAATTGATTTGAACGAGATCTAGTAAGTAGTTTTTTATTTTTGGGGTTCCCCATACTTAGAAATGAAACTCAAAAAACTTTTTTTCATCATACCCATACGTGTGGGGTATCTATAGATAGGTCTTCAAAAATGATTTTGAGGTTTCTAATGTAATTTTTTTCTAAACTGAAAAGTTTGCACGAGAGACACTTCCAAAGTGGTAAAAAGTGTGTCCCCCCCCCCCCCCATAACTTCTAAAAAAAGAGAATGATAAAACTAAAAAAATGTGATGAACATTACCATGTAAACTTTCACTCAATATTGGTTTGAACGAGATCTAGTAAGTAGTTTTTTTTTAATACGTCATTAATCGTAATCCATCCAAGAACTTTTATATTATGTTACTTGCTGCTACGGAACCCTTCATGGGCGAGTCCGACTCTCACTTGACCGCTTTTTTTTTATTTAACATTGATCAACCTTAGTTTTACCTCGATCTCACCTGTTGGTAAATGATGATGTGGCCGAAGATGGAGCACAAAGGTCTAGAAGGCACCTATTCACTATAGCCTTGAAGAGACCCAGATTATAGTTTTCAGGAAAGACAGACGACGGTAGTGTATTCCACTTCTTATGACTCCTTATGGTAGTGTATTAACTCAAACAGCTTTTGGCATAACTTTCAGATTTTAGTAAATTTTTCATGAGATTTAACATATTATAATTACATTCTAAAGCTGAAAGGATACAACATTTTTCAACAATAATTATACTTATCAAGCTCAATTCACATCTACCGGAACGTAACGTAGCAGATGAGGCACTTTCATACAGTTAGGAAAATAAAAGTCTACCATATTACATGTTGGTAGATAAATAGATCAAGCTAAACGTTCATCACTGAGGGACTTTAAGATAAGATAAGATAAGTAGACACTCAATCTGTACAAACATAAATATACATTAGGTAAAAACAAATGCATGAGGAATGCTGCCATAAACAGAGTTTTACGAAAAGCCCTGAGCTCAATGCTGCCCTGTGAACGACAGCGCTGATTTTCAGAACAAGACTCAGGGTGACACACAATCTTTATAAAAGCTTTTATTTAAATTGCAATGTTTGTATGTAATGTTCAGGTCTAATCATACAACTGATTTTTAAAGCAGTTATCTTCAACCGATTGAGATTAAATTTTGCTTACCTGTTCTGATGACAATACAATATTATGGTGACAGTGAACTGTGGATCTGATGAATGAGATGAAAGATAGTATACTGGTCATTTCGATCAGCACATGGATCCAATCACTAATTTTATAAGAGCTTGTATTGAAAAAAATATTTTTCATAAGTAAATACACAATCCCAAAGGAAACAAATATATAAATATATAGGTAAGTATAATAAGATTCATGATTGTTTCAAGATTCACTTGCCCAGATAAGGCCCACAAGCTGGTTAACATTCAAGTCTTTCACATGTAGCTATAGTTAATGCTGCATCAGGCAGATTGACCAATAATGTAAATAAATATGAACATAGTCGAAATACAATACTTCAACATAGATTAGTCACAGGTAACTGTATATAGACATAGGTTAGTAAAGGAGTTGAGTTTCAACAATAGTTGGTACTAGCACCCACTCAGTTCTGGTATACTGGATTGAATAACAACAGGTGGTAGGAAGTTTCAACTTTCGTATCAACATTTCTAAAATGTCTTACCTTTGAGTCGCCTCTCAATAATGTACTCCTTAGAGAATACAGAATTGGATCTTCGCATCACATCGTGATGGTAATGTACCAAAATAGAATGCCCAAAAACGAAACAACGCGAAAAAGACCAACTATAAACACACGCAGAAGTGCGAAAGAGATGCAATGTTATTGACAAACAGCTGATTGTATAATATCTGAGCGACAAGAATAACATACATATTTAATGGATTTTCTCTAAATTACTTGTTAGTAGTAGGTAATAATGAACTTAATAATACAATAACTTAAATATACTCACAGTGTTAATTCACTAAAATTAACTTTCAAATCGTCATTTAATTTGTTTTCCAAGTTCTCAGAGCTATGATACTCGCCGCCAAATGTTGTATAGTCGCTCTCTCTAAAATCACTGAAATTCTTAGCACACCCTTTTTTGCGTTTAATTTCTTTGCCAGAATTTTTGTTGGATTCTTCACTTGTTAATATTTGAATATTTTGCGCAGAGATTTCTTCGCCGAATCCGCTGTCATCAAACCATGCGGCCATTTTTCGATCACAGATGGCACACAACACACAAATGAAATAATTTATCATTCAATCAACCAACAGCACAGACTACTAGGATGCTAACGCATACCAACAGACAGCTGTCAGCAATAGTGATGTTCCGCGCCGCAGCAGTTCAGTCAGTCATGCCCCACAAAGGTCTGTGGTCAAAATCTCAATTAGATCCGAAAAAAAAAGCGATGAAATTAATTTGTAGCAAGCGACTTTGTCAACAGATGGCGTTAGTACAATACACGGTAGACTAAAAAGTAAGCACCCAGCCCGCGCTTGTTCTGAGGACTCCCGCGGAACTCCCGTTAAGAATAATGAGCGAGCACCACTTGTTGTCTGAGCGGGCAGTGCGTCGACCGCACGCCCTTCCTATCCCGTGAATGTGTCATCTTCACAATAATTGTAAAAATCGCGTGTTAAAGTGTGCCGCACTTTTATTAATATAGTAGTTCCATTTTATTTAAAATGTGTTCAAGAAGCTTTTACACGATTTATTTTAGTTCGGTAAGTGCTGACAAGTTTATGTTTTTAAATTAACTTGTTAATGAATAAACTTATGATGTTCCTTAGTGTAGATTTATAGATTATATTTATTGTAGGTACCTACGTACCTACACCGAA
The DNA here is from genome assembly GCA_932527175.1 of Operophtera brumata. Taxonomy (NCBI): domain Eukaryota; kingdom Metazoa; phylum Arthropoda; class Insecta; order Lepidoptera; family Geometridae; genus Operophtera; species Operophtera brumata. The sequence goes on along the minus strand of OW052237.1, from coordinate 7,589,007 downwards.
TTCCAAAGTACAGAAAAAAGTCGAGTCAAAATTTCAAGGTAAATTAACCTGATACAATAGGCGGTCTTACCGTGTAGATTATTTTCTAATTTGATTTTTATTTATATTTTATTTATTTATTATTACTGAAGATTTTATACTGAAATTATAAACCTAAAAAAATTTGTGGTATTTACCATATAGTAGATTCGTAGGTAGGTGTTTAAGAGTATAATATTTAAGTAAGAAGGTATGTACTTACACCTATGTTGCATAAGTAGGTACTTAAACAATTATTATAAATTGCAAATAATTAGGTACCTACTTAACTATGATTTTACCTCTGGTAAAAAGAGAAAACAAAGAAACCACGCAAAATTTTCACACTCATGGTTTTATCATGACCGACTTTTACCACTTTCATGTTCATGATAACACTTAATGTGGAATACGTACGACTAAGTTTACTACCTACTATATTATAGGTAGATTTAAAGTTTTTTAAATTGTAAATAGGTAATTATGTATTAGTAATCTAAGGATCGTCAAATCAAACCACATAGACTCCATTTACCTACACAGGTGTATGGATGATATTTTTTAGGTAGGTAAAATAAAATAAACCTCATTTACTGCACGGTTGCCTGACTCATTGGGTATGCATTTGGAGCGAACAAACCGCTTAGGGAGATAGGTAAAAAGTATAGAACAGTGAGTGAGGTTTATCTCAGTTTACTGTTACCCCACGGCACGGCACCCATTCTCCGTCCAAAGAACATTAACGTGTCATTAGTTGAAGGTTGCTGACCGACATCGAGTTCCATCCGTCGTAGCAGAAGAATTACTGCCCCTATAAGGAAGTTGCAAATTCTATGAGCAAACAAAAGACCAAGAAAACGATAACTTAAAACTTCTAGTCCCGTTACATTCATTTGAAATGATAACATTATATGTACCTACCTACGATTTAATGAAACTCAAACGTCTTGTTATAGTCTTGCACCGCCAGTAATTTCGAAAGGTTTACAGTATATTATTCTAAGTTTAACCATCATTAGGTATCTACAATTTATTATAATATCAATATTATAGGTAGCAAATAATGAACAATAAATAATCTCAAAATTCTTATTAGATAGGTACTTATTACTATGGTTACTTACTGCAGTTTATTGGATTAATGACCAGAGCTAATAAACTTATTAGTTCATGGTGAAATTAAGTAGGTAGATACCTACTTACGCATTTTTTCTACGCAGGCTTAGAACGTTCTTAGGTATAGGTTTTCCTGTAAACCATGAGTGAGGCGATATAGGTACGTAGCCCGTAATTTTTGAAAATTGAAGGCTTAATAATTTCTGTTATATTGATTGATTTTTAAATGTTTTCTTTAATATCTTATAAACTATTAATTTAAAAATTATATAAAATAGATTTATACATACATACATACATACATACTCCTCATAACGAGCCCTTTCAAAATACCTTCCTAAAAATATATAAAAGAAAATAAAAATATACTTATATAAAATATATATATATATATAGGTAAAAAACAAACATATAAGGTAAGTATAAAAGTGTTTTTAAATAAAGTAACCCCCAAAATTAGTGTTCGTTTATTTACACCGACACATACATTTAAACGTCTACGACTCTACGTAGACTCTTCGTGATTGGGTCACCTAAATCTGTATAATATATGTACATGTACCAAATTAAAACGTATTTCATACAGAAGATTCGGATAAAATTAGCTGTGACCGATGAACAGACAGACACTAGAGTTATCCTTGAGGGTTCTGTTTTTCTAGGCCTTTTACTTACTCTACAAAGTGTGAAAAGTGGGAGAAAGCTGTTTTATCCTGGTGCGTGCGAACAAAATCGTCAAATAAACTTATTATTTAGTATCTTCTCAGATAGGTATCCTACGACTTACGAGACTCGATCGAAATTGAAATGTTATGCGTGTAATTTATTCATTATTATTAGCCTTTATTAACAATCTTATAAATCTACATTTCATCTTATTACTACTAGGTACCTAATATAAAGGAATTTTTGTTTCTAAAAAGTTAATGTTAATAAAAAAAATCTGATTAGACACCGGTTTCTTGATTGTCTTGCTCTCCAGCATAGGCCTCCCCAAGTGATCTCCACAAAGATCTATCCATTGCTGCCCTCGTCCAACATGTTCCTACCACCTTAATATCATCCTCCCATCTTCGGTACTGTCTGCCTTTACTTCTCTTTTTATATCTAGGGCACCATTCTGTCACTTCCTTTGCCCACTTTTCTGTCTCACTTCTTATTAGATGTCCTGCCCATTTCCATTTTAGTTGCTTAATCCAGTATTTTATATCCATAATCTTAGTTTGTTTTCTTATTGTTTTTAATCTAATTTTATCCTTTAGTTTTATGTTTATACTTCTTTCCATTCTGTGTTCACATGTTTCTAGTGATTTGATATTTTTCTTCGTACAGCTCCATGTACATGGCAAGACGTCCACCAGACGTCTGACATCCGTAGGTCATGCTTGGACCAAATACATAATAATACATGTATTAAATATTTTATTTTTTCCTTCAATTGGTATATCAGAGTTTTTCATCACATCTTTTAGAGCCCAATATCTCTTCTATCCTATGTTTATTCTATTTTGGATTTATTTTGTTGTAAGGTCTGTGGGAGATATTATTTGGCCTAAGTATGTGTACTCGTTTACATATTCCAGCTCAGTAACGTTATAGGGCTTAATAGGAGTTTCAACGTTATTTGTCATCAGTTTTGTTTTACTGGTGTTTATCGATAATCCTACCCTTTTGCTTTTTTGTACCAGTTGTTCAATCATAACTTGTAGGGTATTTGGATCTCCACATATTAGTATAAGGTCATCGGCGAATCTTAGATGGTTCAATAATACTCCATTAACATTTATACCATATTCATTCCATTCGAGCTGCCGAAATATATGTTCTAGGGTTGCCAAGAAAAGTTTGGGTGATAAAAGGTCTCCTCCTAAGAGATTTATCCTTAAGGGTTCTGTTTTTCTAGGCCTTTTACTTACTCTACAAAGTGTGAAAAGTGAGAGAAAGCTGTTTTATCCTGGTGCGTGCGAACAAAATCGTCAAACAAACTTATTTTTTAGTATCTGCTCAGATAGGTATCCTACGAGACTCGATCGAAATTGAAATGTTATGCGTGTAATTTATTCATAGCAAGCGTCAAAAGAAAGTTTGATTCATGTTTTCTCAGTAAATAAATATGACTCACAATTTCCATCTGAAAGTATAAGCAAGTGAAATTTTATCGTTAAAAAATAGGTAAGTACGTAACTAGGCAATAGTATTTTGAGCTTTCATTTTGCAGTCCTGACAAAATGCAAGGTCAAGAATACTGCATCGATAAATCAAATTCAAAATGAAAATCCTGAACGTGCTCGCCATACAATAGACCGTTGAGGCCGCAAGCACTTTCACTGCTTTTTCTCTATTCAATTTTCACTTTTGTGTCCACTGGGTATTAGAGAGATATTATATTACAATATAGTAACCCATCTCAAGGGACAAGCGTTGCATAAATCCAATCACCCATTGCAATTTAATGAATGATAGATTCCCTGATCAATTATTATGCAATATAAAATATTACGAAGGCGGGCAAAAGTGGGCATGTGCTTATTTTAATGTTTTGTTTTGCCTCAGACTATCCCTTAGTAACTTGATTATTATTCTCACTTTTCCATGTAGAGACCTGCGGAAGCCCAACAATGGTGAAAACAATGAAATTATTTACTGGAAATATTGTAACCCGTTATTGTAGGTAGATGCACTTTTTATTATTCAATTAATTAGTTAATTCAAAGATATCTCACGTCACTTCCCTTGACTAAAATTAAATCAAGTAACATAAGTATCTACCCGTACTACTAATAATCTTTAAAACATTCTTTGGATAGTTACACTCTGTTACACCGTGTTTAGTCTCATTCGATATAATTTAAAAACAGCTGCTTACAAAAGATAAAACACTGAGTAACAGTTCTAAGTATAAATCGCGTTATACCTGAGGATATTTGTATGGTTAATTATTAAATTAATATCAATACTAATTGGTTTTCTTAAATTATGTAATTAACTTAAGAAACATTACATAAATTATTTTATAAATTAATACATAATTATCTTTGTAGAAATTAGGTGAGGTAGGTATCTAGTAGTTATTCAAAACATTTAAAATTCAAGGACTCAATTAAATAATCTCAGTTAGACTAACAATGTACACCTGACATACACTTGATGTTTCATTCAAGCAAAGTTCAATGACATGTTATTCATACGTGACCCAGAAATCTGACACTGGCACTTTCTTCTTAGGACTTCTCAATTCACTGCTCACCGCTCGGATTGCCTTTTCATTTCTTCTATTTATTATATCACAAAAATTACAACTGCAGTGCATTTATCAAATTCCATTAAATATTTTGTATAAGGTTATATTATCACTTGGCTCACTAGCAGTTAGGTATCATTATTCAAACAACACACATAAACTTGTTTAAAAGCTGTTTGTTACGGTACTACCTATCTTTGGTTATGTTAGTCCTTCCTATGCTGATTTCTCTTCGTACAAGCCTAGCAATGTGTTTGGACAAGAAAAAGGACGGGCTGCCTTCAAAATATGGCCCGACGTAGTGCTTACGGGATCTGTGTCATTCGGCCACGGCACACATACCGCCCACGGCAACTCACGCACGTCTTGCGATAAGTTTTGTATGACAATCAATGGTGTCAATTCTGTGCAGCGCTCTCTAAAGCCAAACCACGTATATAATAATTACCGGTAGTTGTCTACTATATACTAAGACTGAATAATTTTCGCGAGTTTTAAATGCTCCCGGGCTAAACTAAACACTCAATGTTATTTCTTTGTTATTTTATTAGCATGCCAAGACCCGCAAATATTCCAGAACACTTTTCTTAGTATGTATTTCTTATTCCGATTATATGTAGGTAGTCATTTAGGTATATGTAGGTAGGTAGTCATAGTCATAAAATGTATTGCTTCATTTATGGTGTACAAGATGGAATAACTATATGATAAACTCTCTATGGACCCTTATTTTTTGTAATTATTTTTTATTTTTATTATTGTTCTGCGGTCTTGATGAAGGTTTATAATTCTTTTATTTAAATGTTACAGGCACTTCTTTTATACTGCGTAGCAGCTGACTGCGGTCCTCGATTAAAATATGCCTGGGGAGACGCATTGCAAGGAACAGACTGCCCTGGACCAGAAGGAATTGCGTATCCCAGGTATATGTGTGAAATTTTTGTTTATTTTCTAAGTGCTTCTCCGTCCCAGACCTTCTAGACCAGCCCCCCTATTCCCTATCTTGAAAGTCACTCGGTGACCAACGTTTGACAAGTTAAATTACCATCAATTGACAATTCTTAATGATGTATTTTTTTTTATTGATGATCTTTCTTCTTGTCAGACGTTAGTCACCGAGTGACTTTCAGTTAGGGAATACGGGGGCTGACCTTTTCATAGAACGTCTCCAATCTGCCCCCCTATTCCCTAACTGAAAGTCACTCGGTGACTAAGGTTTGACAAGAAGAATGATCATCAAAAAAAAAATACTATTAAGAATTGTCAATTGATGGTAGTTTTACTTGTCAAACGTTGGTCACTGAGTGACTTTCAAGATAGGGAATAGGGGGGCTGGTCTGAATACGTTCGCCGAGATCTTTCCCATCCCACTGTCCCATTCACGCGTCGTCGTCTCGTCGTATTAGTTTTATTTTTCTTTGTTTCTGTGTGTGTGTGTGTGTGTGTCTTTTAGTGTGCAATATTGTTTGTTAACTCATGTTGTTGACACAAATAAATGTTATTTCTTTCTTTCTTTCTTATATGTACCCGTTTCGTCAACCTACTATCGACCATTCTTTCTAAATGCCCCGGAGTTTAATTGTGTGTGAAATCTGATTACCTACTGATTTTTGTCCGTAAAGCAATATAAAATATGAATTCAAGCACTAGTGAGAAATTACCGTTCGTTCAATATCATGGCTGTCATTGTCATTTTGGTTAGTAGTTTGGTTTAGCGCAGGCGCCGCGGGCGGGAAATAAATGGAAGTTTCTAACAAACTAAACTAAACTTCAAATATATTCTGTGCTTCAAGTTAGGTTAGACACACACACGATTCCAATCGCCATCGCTCTATACCTTAGAAGAAGAATTATACATCCATGCTCTATACATACATCGTCATTTTTACGGTACAAGTTTGTGTTAACAATCATCAGAGTCAGAAATGAGAGAAGAATAGAACAGATAAGGCACGCCCGGGTAGACAAGGACTTGTATTTGTGTAGAATTCAAGAGGAATGATTCATAACAAGTTAATTAATTTTGTAAAAATTAAAAAAAAACCCAATGCTGAACGGCTCAACCGATTTTGATCAAACAAAGCTAAGAACACTCCTGACAAACACACCTTTCAAACAAAAAAAAAACAAAAACAAAAGAAATCGGTTCATCCGTTCGGGAGCTACGATGGGACAGACACACACACATACACACACACACACACACACACACACACACACACACCTACAAACACACACACACAGACACGTCAAACTTGGGCTAGCGACTGTAGGTACCTACTAATAGTAATAGTTATTTAAGTACTAATTTTATTTTATGTTATTCCTACACACTTATTCATATTAAGTAGGTAAGTACCTACCTACCTACCTACCTACCTACCTACCTACTTAGAAACTGTAGGAACTTGTATAGAAATCCTTAAGGTGAATGCTCACGCTTGCGGCGCGAAATTCATTTTTTTTGGTGTTTTTTGCCCATTACAGCTCATCAACACTTCTTCAGATAGCGAAAGTTGAGTTCGCGAGAACTAGGAAACTTAACACACATGTTTTAATTGATAGTATGTCATAAATATCATATAATTGATAGTACTATCTAATATTATCATATTTATGAGATAGCGTCAATTAAAACATGTGTGATAAGTCTCCTAGTTCTCGCGAACTCAACTTTCGCTATCTGTGTTGATGAGCTGTAATGGACAAAAAACACCAAAAAAAATTAATTTCGCGCTGCAAGCTTGAGCATTCATCTTAATAGCATCAACGTTTAAGACATAGGTAAGTCGTAAGTGCTAGCTAGGTATAGGTACACCTACGTGCATAATTTACCTCGATTCCGATACTTACTAGGTAATAACTTGCCGCTAGAGTCCCGTTAAAACACGACCTGCACAATGGTTTCCTCGCATCTCGTGGGAATCTTCCCATTGTGAACTTTAATGTCTTTCTAATTTCCCTCCCGCTTGAAGAAAATGCGAGTCTTAGTACCATTATAAATCTACTAGGTACCTACCTACCTACCTATGCCGTCGTCTTGGTTACCCCTGCTAGTCTCCATACTATTTGATATAAGTAGGACCAATATACTCAGGAACCTACCTACGTGGATTGATGCGCACCCCATTTCGGAGCAGGTTTTTGTAAAAGAGCAGAGACTTCCACAATAAAAATAAAGTTTACTGGAAATACAAAACGGAATTAAAAATCTAATGGATTTATCAATACTTAACTTATACTTCAAGTGTGATTGTATCACATCTCAGGGCGCTGAGGGTCTGTATAGAGTTGAGCCAAGTCTTTTTATTTTCCTTTTTTTTTACTACCTACTTGAATGACGGAACAAGCAGATGGCCCACCTGATGTTAAGCGGTAACCTCTGCCTATGCACAGTGCATTTACCTCATAGGTCACGTCCACCTAGGACGCTCCCTATGCGGCATTGCACTGCGCCCGCCACCCTGAGACATAAAGATGAAAAGTCTCATGTGCCTGTAATTTCACCGGCACCCTTCAAACCGGTACACAGCAATGCGAGCACTACTGCTTTGCGGCAGAAATAGGTAAGTGGTAGTAGGTACTTCCCCGGACGAACTCTTTCACAAAAAAGCTCTACTACTTCTTCCAGCGTCTGAAGCGTTTTATATAATTAATGTCTAGACTACCTACGTTAGGACTCTAGGACCGTCATTGTTCCCCATCACGTAGTCATTGAGTCATTTGACGACCTCTGTAGCGCGTCGGGCGAGTAGCCGGCTGAGATGCGAGAGCTTGCGGGTTCGATTCCCGCTGCGGGACAAATGTTTGCATGATATGCAAATATTTGTTCCGAGTCTGAGTGTTGGTACCATGATACCTACTCGTCGTAGTTCCTGATACCCGCGACTCAAGGAATCCTAGTGTGGGATCAGGGCTATTAATGCTATTATGTATGTGTCTGTTGGGTGTTAGTTATGTTATTGAGGCAAAGAGTGGTGATAGAGCGCGCAACGACTTGCATACCTACTAAATAATTTTTTCTATGGTCTACCTACTTATTTTTGACCATCTCTTCAACGTAGATTGTTATCACAATATGTTTGAGTAATCATCCTTAATATTTACGTACCTCTCTAGAACATTGAAAACTTGCCTGGCCAATGGCAAAGGGTGATTTTTATCCGTTCTTTCGATACTAGCCAAACCTTCCTAATATTTGCTCGTTATTTCATTTCGAACTCGTCTCTGCAGTCAGTTCGTTATAATTTGTATATTGGGTAGCATGTTGTTGTAGGTATGTTGGTTTGGGGGCGCCTATGCTCCTAGTAAGAAAATTCATATTGATAATCGTAATGTGGAGAGAATGAAGAGATGATCTGAGACAATGAAAGGCTTTGTAAAATTGTATTTGGTACCTACTGAGTTTTATTTCCAAGGTGATTTCGCTTTTGCCTCAGTAGCTACGTAGGTAGGTAATGGGGAGCGAAATTCAAATAATTGCTCTACGTATAGTAGTCCAGTCAAGATGTGCTTGCGAAAGTTCGGGTCACGCTGATTTTTTTATGTTGTAAGGACCTTAACCAATATTAAAAAACCAGATTTGCAATTTTCCAAGTGCTGTGCGTTCGGCGGTGTGCCCAAAAAACCATGAAATATAGGTACGGTGTTTTTTCAGTTTTTGCTCAATAACTTAGTGAAGGAAGGGTCTGACCGTGAAAGTCACTGCGAATACTTTTAAAGAAGACTAAATTTGCTATAATTTGAAACTAGCTCTATCTATATAGAGCTAGTTTCAAATTATAGCAAATAAAAAATAAAAAAACACTCGAAAAAATTGCCTATTTTTAAAGAACTTTATCTTGGAAACCAATGGCTATCCATTGGTTTCCAAGATAAAGTTCTTTAAAAATAGGCAATTTTTTCGAGTGTTTATTTTTTTTCGAAATGTTTACTTATTTTGTGAAATATCTTCTAAAATACGCATCCCACATCGAATATTTTATGGAATGAAGTTGTAGAGTTGTCTGGACTAGTAGGTAGGTTATTTATCAAATACCTACCTAGGCGCTAGGCACAAACATAACGGGACTCGGGACACGGAACTTGCCGACAAAATTTGTGTCTATCTAGCGAACTATTATTTATTCTATGATCTAGCTTAGAGTATATACACACAGGTTCTTACCTAGATTATATTATTGACCGAGCGAAGCGAGTTCTCAGTCTTATTGCAGGATACGGCGTTTTAGGTACTTATGCATGTAGGTAGGTCAGTTTGTTAGTACCTATGTATATTTTTCCGATGATAATTGAAGAACCGATGATCCAATCTTGATCAAAATATCTAATCGTAGATTTGATTTTAAACTTTTTAAATCGCACGCGCATTGTAGTATAATATAAATTACCTACAGTGAATGAGAATAAATGAAGCAACATAGAGCTCCAAGTACCTTTTCGCCAACCCCAGGCATAGAAATCTTCATACAAAAAAAACTGCACGTGCCGGCAAACAATATTCGAATTAAAAATATGTATGAATACTACTTTTTACTTTGGTCGAAGATGAATACTAGGTACATTGGCAAAAATGTAGATAAATAAACTCAATACAATATAGTTGTGGGGTTACTGTGGAAGTTTTGTTAAATTATTTATATTTTACGAGATATTCAATAAAAACGGGTTTTTTTTGTATGAAGATTTCTATGCCTGGGTTTGGCGAAAAGGTACTTGGAGCTCTATGTTGCTTCATTTATTCTCATTCACTGTAGGTAATTTATCTTATACTACAATGCGCGTGCGTATCTTTGCTCAATCCACAAAGTGCTTTCCTCAAGCCACTCAAAGTTGGCCACAGTTCAAAAGTGGCACAGTGCAGAGATTGTAGCGGCTTTCCTGTTTTGAGAACTAGAACACAATAACAATTATTTTGTTATTACAATCAACTAGGTAACCCGCAATACACGACTACAGTGTCTTCTTGCACGACTACCTACCTACAATTTCTTATTGTAGGGTAAGTAGGTATTGATTGTTCGTCGGTCTTTCTTCGCTACGAAAGTAGGTAACGTAGGTACCTATCTTTCTACAAATTAACTAGGACCGAACTATTTGTTCTTCCAAAGCGACATCGATAAGCAAAGTTGATAAAAACATAACAAAACCATGGTAATTTCAAAGCAGTAATAATCAAAGGCTTTTCGATGAGTGATAGGTAGAGTACAACCTTCTGTGTTAGGTTGATACTTCTAGTTGAGTTTATGAATCTACGTAGGTACGGTATGATTGGTTATATGACGACCTCTGTGGCGCGGCGGGTGGAGGTTGGCCTGCGACGCAGGAGGTTGCGGGTTCGATTCCTGACTCGGAACAAATATTTGTGCGATCGCAGATATTTCTTCAGGGTATTCTGGGTATTTCCTATGTATAATAAAAAATATCTATCTATGTATTATATATTGTATTAAGTATATCAGTTATTTATCTAGTACCCATAACACATAAGCTCTGCTTAGCTTGGGGCTAGATAATGTTGTGTGAACGGTCCAGCATTATTTATTTATTATTTATTACATACTTAATATATTTTAGTAGTAGTAGAGCTTTTTGGTGAGAGAGTTTGGTTGTATAATATGTTTTAGTAGTAGTAGAGCTTTTTGGTGAAAGAGTTCGTCCGGGGAAGTACTACCACCATACCTATTTCTGCCGCAAAACGGGTAGTGCTCGCATTGCAGTGTTCTGGTTTGAAGGGTATTGTTGCCGGTGAAATTACAGGCACATGAGACTTTTCATCTTTATGCCTCAGGGGGCGGGTGCAGTGCAATGCCATATAGGGCGCGTCCTACGTGGATGTGACTTATGAGGTAATGCACTATTCATTAGGCAGAGGGCACCGCTTAACATCAGGTGGATCATCAGCTTGAACCGTCATTCCAAGAGGTATATAAAAAAAATGTTGCTTATTCAAAATTCCTCTATTTCCAGACATCTAGTAAACCGAGCCCTCAAATCCGGCCCATGGGGCGGTTCACGACAAGGCCGCACAGGGCGCACGGTGGACCCCGAGATCATGCGACGAGCTCTATTAGACGCGCACGCGGGCTACTCGGAGAGCACTAGAGCACAGCAGAGTGGCAATAGAACTGGTAACTTACTTTATCTAGGATTAGTAGATCGAATAGCACGTCACAATGAACAGAACGCTCAAATCCGCCCCTTGGCCGGTTCACGACAAGGCTGGACAGCGCGCAAGGTTGTCCCTGGCATTATGCGACGAGATTTTTAAGATCCACACGCGGGCTATTCGTGGAGTAGTAGAGAAAAAAGTGACTAAAGAATTGGTAAGTTACTTCATCTAGGAACATAAAATCTAATACGAGTAGCACGTCACAAGTAATCGGACGCTCAAATCCGGCCTTTGGGGCGGTTCACGACAAGGCCGGACAGCACGCACGGTGGACCCTGAGATCATGCGACGATCTCTGTTAGACGCGCATGCGAGGTGCTCGGAGAAAACTAGAGAGCAAAACACACTGCAGAGTGGCAAAACTTACTTCGTTTAGGAATATTAAATCTGATAGCGCGTCATAGTGTGTAATTTGTATAGTATACTCGTTCGACGTCCATTGCTGGACGAGGCCCATAGAATGCAATAGGGGGAATTTCCATAATCAGCATGCTTGCCAAGTGGATTGGTGATCGCAGTATTGGTGTTGATTACTAAGAAATGAAATGAAAAACATTTATTTGGCGCAAACACAAAAAACAATCAGAACAAACAGAATACGAGGAATACAGTAGGACAAAAGCAGAATAATAAATAAAAAAAAGACAAAAAAACATAAAAAATGATACAAATACATAATTTAAACACGTGGGTTTTAAATAAAATACATACAAAAAAAATCAATAAGTAAAACAATGTTTACTAAATGGAAACAAAAGTCAAACATTCAGTCCGAAAAAATTAACAAAGAAAAAAAGTCGCGCCATAATGGCATACTAATGCGGAGTTGTTAGATTATCCTGCCTACTCAGCGCTGATTTAACTAAGTAAGTTTTTTTTGACTAAGATGTATCTTATGCTGCCCATACCTTGGTGTAGGTAATCCCTTAGTTGACTTTCGTGTCATGACACACCACAGATCTTACATGTAATAATTGTTTCACACTGGTTCACACACTACGCTTTGAAGTCTGGTTACTGATCCTTCTTAGTAACTTCTTTATTTATCTGAGTTCTTAGTACCGGCATAGTACAGGAAGCTCCAGTGTGGTGCTTCATAGAACCTGTTCCTAATGTTTTTTTTTATACTACTTTGAATGACGGAACAAGCAGATGGCACACCTGATGATAAGCTACCGCTTATCCCTCTGCCTATGTACAATGCATTATCACATAGGTCACGTCCACCTAGAACGCGCCCTATGTGGCATTGCACTGCGCCCGCCACCCTGAGACATAAAAATGAAAAGTCTCATGTGCCTGTAATTTCACCGGGAACCATACCCTTCAAACCGGAACACAGCAATACGAGCACTACTGCTTTTGCATTACTGCAGAAATATGTATGGTGGAATTACTTCCCCGACGAACTCTCACAAAAAAGCTCTACTACTATTATCATAATGTGGCGTCAGACTCGAAATTGTAAATTGTAAAGAGTCCCATCAAATCTGTGGATTATCTGACAAACTGATCTCCATTCCAGGTCGTGCCACCCCTCTCCCCGCGCTGACCCCAGCATCCACCAGCACCTGCGGCGGCGGTCGGCTCTGTCGCACGCGCTACAACACCACGGCGCCGATGTACGGCGTCTCGCTCACCTCCGGCCAGCCGGTCACTATCGTGCAGAAGTTCCCTGACCTGCTGCAACAGGTCGTGTTTGAGGTGTGCGAGTGAGTATACCTACTTGGTACTTTTAGCTGTCTCTGTCACACACTTGGGCGTCGCCAGCTAGGAAGATGTACTACAACATTCAGGGTCGCCAGGTATATAAATATGACATTTATATAGCCCGACTACGGTAACCTACAACATCAGGGTACCTACTAATGATATACAAATCTCAAAAAACTCAGAATTTTCTCCTCTTTCATTTGAAAGAGATTCGAAAGAAAAAAAAATTGAGAAGATTTATTTCTCTCTTTTTTTTCATTTCTTTTTCTTTTCCATTTGATCATCATTGTCTTGCCCTTTTCCCAATTTATTTGGGGTCGGCGCAGTACATCTTTTTCTTCCACTCTCCCCTGTCAGCCGTCAACTCATCAGTCACTCCCTTCTCATTCATATCATCTCTAACGCAATCCATCCATCTTTTCTTAGGTCTTCCTCTTCCTTTCCATCCACTAACATTTGATACGATAGCAAATAAGTATTTTGTGAAAAATATATTTTTCAATACAACCTTCCACAAAATTAGTGACCGTTACTGAGTGCTGATCAAAATGAGCCTAAACACGGCCAGTCTACCATTATCCCTCGAGGAGTTCCGTTGTCTCCATCATCAGATCAGCTCGCTGTTACCGTAATATTGCATTGTCATCGGAACTTGAAGGTATGCAAAATATCATATCAATCGGTTGAGGATAACTGCTTTAAAATTTAGTTGCACGATTCCACCTGGACGAACATACATACATAGCAAGTTAAATAAAATAAATAATAAATAAAAAAAACAGCTTGTAAAAAACAGACTTTTTTAGATGTAACATCCGTCATATTGGTTTTGTAGCCTATGTCAGCTGGACCAAAATAACGAATCGATTGACACTTGATTCATCAAAATCGGATGAGTAGTTTAGGAGCTACGGTGGAACTTAAATAAATACATACCTACTGCTAGACTAGACTGCTAAAAACATAACCCTTCTCTTTGGCTTTGCCGTAGTCGGGTAAAAATAAGACTAGCCGCTAGACCGTACGGTCGAGGTCTTGGACTTGAAATGTATAAGGTCAGTTACCATCTGTGGGCATTGTCGTTCTGCAATAATTACCCACTTGAATACTTTTTTTTTATATTACTTGAATGACGGAACAAGCCGATGGCCCACCTGATGTTAAGCGGTAACCTCTGCCTATGAACAGTGCATTACCTCATAGGTCACGTCCACCTAGGACGCGCCCTATGTGGCATTGCACTGCGCCCGCCACCCTGAGACATAAAGATGAAAAGTCTCATGTACCTGTAATTTCACCGGCACCCGTACCCTTCAAACCGGAACACAGCAATGCGAGCACTACTGCTTTGCGGCAGAAATAGGTATGGTGGTAGTACTTCCCCGGACGAAATCTTTCACAAAAAAGCTCTACTACTACTAAAACTATACTAAGAATATAATATATAATATGAATGTGCAAAGAACTTGCCTAATAATCCACAGTTTTCTTGAACCAAATATGATTTGCCGCAAACAACGACCAATACAAAAGCCGACATCAGTAATTTCAGTGTAAAATTATACTCAGTTCGCCCATATTTGGTAAAATACGTTAGTATGGAAAAGCACAACCACCTTCACCAGTGGGTGATAGATTTCTAAGCACAGAACAATAATTGTTTCTAATTGAACCTAGTTTGAAACTCCGAAAAGTAAATAAAAAGTGAGCTTATTTACTAAGCATGAATATTGTGTTATTAATTAACTAGTACGTTTAAAAAGTACCCCAAAAAATACAAATACGTGTAAAATACAAGCAGTGATCAGGCGGGAGAGGTTACTCACACATTTTAGGTAGGTTCTGCTTTATTATCATGAGCATAAAAACTAATTTCAAAAAGCTTGTCTTGTTTTTTAATTAAATGATAAATTCTTCGAGTCCTCTGCCTATCAACGTTGGGCCACAGAATAAATATTAGTACAGGTACAGAAGACTCACTTAGCGAAAAAATTTATACAAATAACGACTCTTGCTGGGACGCAACAAAGTGCAATTCAGCTCGCATTAGCGCTCAATGCCTATCGCGATATTCACCTAAACATTTGCTCTCTCTTCTAACGCGTAACTCTGTCGCTGTCTGGCGCTGAGTGATGCGCATCGAAAGGGTTGTCGACATATCTAATCAAAAATTAAATAAACCTTCCGTTAGATAGGTAGGTAGTCAACATTGTAGCACAGATTATGTATTAGTTACTTCGTAACGCGCAAGACAGCTAAAAGAGGCCCAACATAGGGTCGGAGCTTTATGTCTCAGGGTGGCGGGCGCAGTGCAATGCCACATAGGGCGCGTCCTAGATGGACGTGACCTATGAGGTAATGCACTGTTCATAGGCAGAGGTTACCGCTTAACATCAGGTGGGCCATCGGCTTGTTCCATCATTCAAGTAGTATAACAAAAAAAATATCGAAAGCAGGTAGGTATTTTTAACCCCCGACGGAAAAACGACGGGGTGTTATAAGTTTGAGGTGTCTCTGTGCGCGCGCGCGCGCGCGTGTTTGTGTGTGTGTGTTTGTGTGTGTGTGTGTGTTTGTGTGTGTAGTTGTGTGTGTGTATGTGTCTGTGTGTGTGTCTGTCTGTGGCATCGTAGCTCCCGAACGGATGAATCGGATTAGTTTTTTTTTTGTTTGAAAGGTGAATTTGTCGGGAGATATCAAAATCGGTTCAGAAGTTTCCATTCGGTTAAAGGTTTTTATTAATTTTTACAAATTTAATTACTTGTAGGTAAATTAAATAGTAACAAAGTTATATGGATATTATAACGATGAGATATTAAGTTGGTAGGTAAGTATTGTTTTTCTCTGCTTAAGAAGTTAACAAGCTACGATTTAATTTAAAAACATCAGTAGGTTTACCAAAACCATCGATGACCAAAACATATTATTATTATGAACTGAACTCGCTCTAAATAACCTAACCTACATAAAGTACCTTGCTAGAACCTATTTTCATTTTGAAATAGGTACATATTAG
The DNA here is from genome assembly GCA_932527175.1 of Operophtera brumata. Classification (NCBI taxonomy): domain Eukaryota; kingdom Metazoa; phylum Arthropoda; class Insecta; order Lepidoptera; family Geometridae; genus Operophtera; species Operophtera brumata. The sequence continues at coordinate 7,572,735 of OW052237.1, read as the reverse complement.
GTACATATTATGTACCTACGAATTACGTAAGTACCACATGTTATTATCAATATTGTTATTATGTAGAAATAAAGACTTATTTATGTTTTTTTTATTTTTATAAGAACTAAGAATGTCGGAACAAGCAGGTAGCCCACTTGATGATAAGCGGTAACCTCTGCCTATGAACAGTGCATTATCACATAGGTCACGTCCACCTAGGACGCGCCTTATGTGGCATTGCACTGCACCCGCCACCCTGAGACATAAAGATGAAAAGTCTATGTGCCTGTAATTTCACCGGCAACCACTTCCAACCGGAACGCAGCAATGCGAGCACTACTGCTTTGCGGCAGAAATAGGTATGGTGGTAGTAGATACTTCCCCGGACGAACTCTTTCACAAAAAAGCTCTTCTACTGCTAATTTAGAGCGATTCAGAAGTAAAGTCTAATTAAGCACGTAAGTAGATCGGTAAGTAGGTAGGTACCTAAATTCAAGTAATTACTTAAACCTATATAACAACCTAGATCTTTGAAATCTATTCTGTATGCACAAGAAATCACACCTATGAAAGGCATTACTTCGATATGTACCTACAGAAAATAACTAATGTACCTACATCAATCAAATAACTTAAATTTCTTCGTCCTTCGGCAATGCAAAAAATGATAATTCTTTATTTGTTTTTTGACTATTGCATCCATATACAGCACAATATGTACGCGTCGGCATATTTGCGCGGGAAACGTGTTGCGCGAGCGCTCAGGCGTGCGTCCGACAACCGACTGTCACTTGTCCCGATTGAGGGACGCCCGGGCTGTAGGTATATATCGCGCGGCCTTGAGCGAGTGATTATGCCCTGGTTGGGCTGTCTTTGCAATAATCGAGAAAACTTCGGTACCAGAAATAAAACATGTTATAATACAAACCGTTTACTTTCCAGGTCCAGCGAATGCTCCGTGGTGAGAGGCACCTGCACGCAAACGTACGTGCCCTACCTATTCCTGGTCTTGCCCCTAGGGCCCGTGACCTTGACAGGCCAAGACTACGTCCTCGTTGAGTCTGGGTGCGTCTGCCGGCCTGACCCTATGCCATAGTAACCTGCCTGTAACCTCCTCCGTTCTAGGTCAATTAAAATGTGACCCAAAAAATAGGCAAAGCTTTGATGAGCCCCGAATTCGGCAGAATTGATCAAGGCATTGCCGAATTCAGCGGAATAATTGGTCAATACATTGCTGAATATGCCAAATTGGTAATTAAGTGGAATTGATCATGCCATTGCCTAATTTGGCCGAATTGATCAAGGCATTGCCTAATTTGACCGATTTGATCAAGGCATTACCTAATTTGGCCGAATTTATCAAAGCATTGCCTAATTTGGCCGAATTGATCAAGGCATTGCTGAATTAAGTAGAAATGTTCAAGACATTGCTGCATTCAGTAGATTTAGCAAAGGCATTGGCAAATTTTGTTGAATTGATCAAGGCATTGCCGAATGCAGCCGAATTGGTCAAGGAATTGACGATTAAAGGTGAAGACGAGACTCGCAGGATCTGAATTTTTGGATCACATTTAGATTTAATGTCCACATTTCATCATACGTGTGAAAAACATCAAATTAAGAAGTACCTACAAATTCAAGTGCTTGTAAAACGAAACTGCTCAAGGCACTTGTGTTGAGGATGAATCTTTCCTAATAACTATCTATGTCGATACTAAAGGACGTCACCTTAATTTGAAGGGCTTTATATGGATCCAGATGTTCAATGGACATTTTTTATTTGCTATTTAATTTTATTCCATTTATTTATTTAATAAACAATAGCCATAAAAAGAGTCTTCGGGACTCTTTTTAAAAAGAGTCCCGAAGACCATTTTTATGGCTGTTACTATCATGCATAGTATCTAACGATTATTGTTACTGATTTGGACTAAATACTTAAATTATTATAAAATCCGTCCATACTCTTAATTTTACGTTAGATAGATAAGTACTATGCTTGATAGTAATTATAATTATTTTTAATTCGATGATTAGCGAATTTATTAACAGAGACGAGTAAGTATTCTGAATGCATTTATTTTTAATAGATAAGGTTTAAGTAGGTCAAACAATTTTATTTATTTTTATTTTTTTATATTGACAATTTGTTATTGAACTATGGCTATTGGTTTCTAGGGTGTTTTCAAGTTACTGTAAAATCGCCGGTAAATTTTGTGTGATTATTTGTCGGCCATTTTTCGGTTATAAATTTTGATACTTGAATGAATTTTAATATATTTTTGTTATCTCTTTTCAAATATTTATTTCTTATATTGGTAGAGTGCTGCAGCAGTGAGCACTTTTTTAAAGAAGTCTATTTAACAAATGACATATTTTTTGTTACTTATTAAATTAAGTTTTATTTTAATGAACAACGAATGTAAGTACTTAACTGTTATAACTAATAAATTATCTAGGAAAATTTATTATTTTATTTTATGTTGGTACCTACCTAATTACCTATATTATTTTGTAAGTATGTGAAAGGTGTCAATGAAATAACTATTTTATTTTTATTTCATTTATTAACATTTTGTTAGAAGTGACGTAGATCTCACACCCTTTTTGAAATAATTTTGATAATCCTTTATAAATAACACTTTACACAATTACTGCTATATTAAATATTATTCTTTTTTATACATAACATTGCAAATAATGATACAAATATTTGTATAAAAACACAATCGTCATTAATTTTATGCGACGAGGAAATTTTCAAGACTCAATCAAAATATCATCATTATTGGTGTTTATTCACATCGTTTTGTATCAAAAAAATCGAATTTAATGGTTGAAATTAAAATAAACAGGATTGTTTATTCCCATTTCTAAATTTCACCAAATATTCTAATACTTTTTATAAAACAAAACAAATAACCACACACTTCTTACATTAGTTATTTTATTATTTTAATTTTATATATAAAAATAATTAAAATATCTACTTAGGTAATAAGGATTTCTTACGTACATCTTATGTTCCTAAATTAACAACTAAGTAACGAAACAAGGCACATTGAGTTACATTTAAATAAGTAAATAAGTAAAAGTTGATACGTTTCTATAGATAATAGAGAAGAAGATTAAAACAGCAGTAGAAATAGTAAAGAAATAAGATGCTATAGGTAGTTGTTAGAGCTTTTCCAGATTAAAAAGGCGCGGCATGAAACAGAACTAGCATTATTTTGAATTAGATGTGTACAAGGCAACCAAACCTAGCGATCAAAGATTGTTATTTATCATTAATTTTTCATAGTATCAACATCTTTTATCACTACTCGAGCACAATAAAGCACATATCAAGACAGTGTCGCTAATATACAACTGAAGCTTATATGAAGAAAAAAAATATGATAAGTATTTAAGGTATATTCACCTGCATCATAAAAGCGTCTTTGCTCTATGAAAAGTTCGAAAAAAACATGAAATTGACAGGATAGTGATTTGTAGAAGTAATTATGATTTGACTACCCTAAAGCTGAGGAAGTCAGACTAGAGACACAGCCTTACTTATAACAATCTCGAGTCAAAAAGACTGCTTAAAGTAATGTCCACCACAGGATAATAAAAAGTGACTGGACAGCATTTTAAGCAGGGTTTAAATTGAAATAGCTTTTTTAAGAATAGAAGTAGGTGCTGCGGCCTTAGCGTGGGTTGGTAACTGCGATTGTATTTACTCTTACGGAAGAATGCAAAAGTGAGTCAATCAGAGCATTTTCAATGACTTGTGTGTGCTTCATAACCATTAGAAGGAAGTGGAAAGGTATGTTGACTACTAATGGAGGAAGAGTTAATTAGAAGACTTATTGCTCGTAACGGTAGTACTGCTGTGGAGGCGTCTGCTGCTGAGGTTGTGTCCTCGGCGCGGACTGGGGCTGATACTGGGGCTGTTGCGGCTGGGGCTGGTACTGGGGCTGCTGCGGCTGGGCCTGATACTGGGGCTGCTGCGTTTGGGGCTTTGGCGTGGGGACCTTCACGACGATGTCTGTGGGCTCTCTGGAGACCTGGAAACAGAAGATTAGGTATGTAAGAGGATTTCTAAATACGTACTGTAAACGCTTCTTTAGATTATAGCATCCTGGACGCTCGTATAGCAAGATCGTCTCATACAAGTATTTGTTTATTGTTGTAGCTACCATTCCACATTGTATAGATTATAAAAAATAAAGGTTTAAGAATGCCATGACTAAATAAAATGAGGTCATTTTCATGACAATCTACCAGCTGTGGCGTGATTCTGCAAGTATCTACTAAGTATTTTCTTCCTGGTGCTAATAGCTTCCCGAACCTCAGCATAGAGTCCTTCGTTAAGATCTGCAGTAGATACGGCATAGTATTTGCTGTTAACAATCTTTTTGAGGAACCGCACATTGGTCACTTGTTTTCTATCAAAATTACCGGGTAGAGACAACGCCAAATCGTTGTAATCGTTGTTTTTCTTTGAGTGGGGTTTTGTCATTTCTCTTTGGTTTACTTACCTACTGAGATTTATATAATTATTAATCATCTGACAGACCCTCTAGCTGCATCTTTTTGTAATCATGTATAAAACTAACATGTGGAGAACGTTGTGGACTACATTATTAATAAGTCTTACATAATTAAATTTATGTATTAATACTGATTGTACCTAGATATATAATGTAGTTGTTTGTTTTTCCTTAATAAATAAAATAAAATAAAATAAATGAGGATAAAATGGGGTGCGCTGCGTCAGTCTATTCGTAATTTCTTACCTCAGCCTTGAACCCTTCCTTGGGATCGGCAGTGTAAGTGACGGTTCTGATGAAGCCATCACTGTCGACGACGGAGTAGGAGCCCTTGATTACGTCACCGTCTCTCTGTTCCTTGCGGTTCTGATAGTTAGTGTACTGGTCATCATTCACGTCGAAACCGAACTGGTAGGAAGGACTAGGCTGGAATGAGACGAACAAATATATTAACGGTTAGGTGTCATCGATCTTTCTTTAGTGACTATGCTTAATGGTGTCATTGATCTCTAAGACCTGTATTAATAAGTCGAACTCAACTGTGAGAGCATTTTGAGAGACCCATTTTTTTTGTTAATAATTGGTCTATTGAAACAGTTCGTAGTCCTTGTCTCATTTTTAATTGGTTATGCTGCTCAAAATCACATGCAATCATGCAATACAGTCCGTCACTCTCATTATGAATCGGTGAACTAAATTGTTTTTGTGGGGCGGCAAAAGATTAATTACCTACTTAGTGGAGCTAATAATCAGTGTCACGTAATAGGTAGGTACAGTAAAGCTACGAAAGTAATGGTCCTTGGCAATCATCGCCTTTACGAAACAGAAGTGTAAGATGATTGAAAAAGCGACTGTTAGACACGAACGACGATTGCCGAGATATATATATTATTTTTCTAATAGGTAGTAATGAACTTGCAGAATATCTAGAGAAATAAAATTTCTTCAAAGGAGTCTGGGAGCCGCTGGCACATAATATTACTTAATAGTTACTACGAATTGAAGCGTGGTTAGAGCATCACATTCTCTTATAATTCATATTTTATTCAAAAGGTTTATTTCTATATGAATACCCCAACCTACTCTACCTAAGTATGTACTCTATTCCTTCATACCATAATTCCTATTACGTTACCCTAGAAAGTGGACGTGGTATTAACCTGTACAACTATAAATATGTAGATCTATAATGTTAAAGTCCGAGCCAGTTCCTGAGTGAAAGTTGCCGGACAGTCAGTGACCGGCCTGCGGCCAATCTGATCTGCTTTAGTACGCGCAGTCATGTGGATCGAAGTACGCAAAGATCGGATATTTCTACTTCATAGCTATCTTGTAACAGCATTTTATGCACGCACGTCATGCGGCCCCATTAGATGAACGATTGCAAGTTTTTGTCAGCATTTCTAACCTGACACAAAAATAAAATTCCACAGTGGACTAATTAATAGAGTTGTAGAGACGATTCTTATTAGTGTCAGTAACTATGCTACGCCCTTATCATCATCATTATCCACAGCCTGTCTTCACCCATTGCTGAGTACAGGTTTCTCTTTGCCTGTGCCATTCCTTACGGTCCCGTGCCAATCTTCAGGTTCGGCCCGCGATGCATCCGATATCGTCTGCCCATCTACTCGTAGCAACGTTTCTGTACCCAGTTCTTAGTAAATATAAATCATCTAAATTATCATAAATTAATTTATTTACAGAAAGAATAATACAAGGTATGTACAAAATACATATGAAACAGCTGTGCCACCTGAAGACCGCTGCAAGCGATCTAAAGATAGCTCAACTGATCCAAATCACTACCAGACGGAAGCGTCCCTAAGATGCTGACTGCATTGCCACGCTGAATGGCAATTATTATTAGCTGTATCAATCCAAGGATCGTAATTTTCTATCTCTTTTTATTTATTTATACCTACCAACCTTGATCAAATTAGGAGATATAAGTGAATTCGCGAGCTGATGATGCTATAAAACTGCGTCAATTTCCACCAAACTATAGCCACGGAATAAATAATAGCAGGTACAAGTAATAGCTACGAACTAATAAGCACCATCTCTCATACAAAAAAAACTGCATTTATATCAGACCCCATTGATATCAGATGTTTTTAACCCCCGACGCAAAAACGACGGGTGTTATAAGTTTGACGTGTCTGTGTGTGTGTGTGTCTGTGTCTGTCTGTGGCATCGTAGCTCCCAAACGGATGAACCGATTTCGTTTTTTTTTGTTTGAAATGTGAATTTGTCGGGAGTGTTCTTAGCTATGTTTGATCAAAATCGGTTCAAAGGTTTCATTGCATTGAGGGTTTTTTTAATTCTTACAAAATTAATTACTTGTTGTGGCAACAAATAAACATGCAGACAGACAGACACACTTGGCCTCAAACTTATAACACCCCTCTTTTAGTCAGTGTTTAAAAACAAAGTTCGCGGCTACTACGGGGGCTTCACATATCTACTTTCATGTTGGTAGCTACTAGGTACATGTTTCGTATTTATAATTGACTAATTACGGGCTGATGCTTCTGCTGCTACGCTTGGTGCTGTGGTTGTAGTTGGTACTGCGGTTGTCGGCGGTACTGCGTCTGCGGCTTTGGTTGCTAACGGTATGTACCTGTCATAATCTTCCGCTGCTTTTTCTGCGGTTGTGCTTGATAATTTCGTTGTGGGCGATACTCCGGCTACAGCTGCAATTTTGGCTGGCACCATCTGTCTGAGGCGCCTGCTGGTACTACGGTTACTGCTACTGTTGTGGACGATACTGTCTCTAAAATAATCTGGATCTCTTCAAGGCTAGAGTGAATAGGTGCCCTCTAGACCTTTGTGCTCTATCTTCGGCCACATCGTCACTGACCAACAGGACAAACAAAGTTCTACCAATGTAAAAAAAAAAAAAACATCATCTTCAGCCTACAGAAGTCCACTACTGCTCATATACCTGTCCATAGAATACCACGACAAACGGTCTTGAGTCGCCTCCATCCAATGACTTCCTGCAACCTTTATAATGGCTTGGTCCATCGTCTAATGCGTTCTCTGGTTTGTGGTCGCCACTCGAAAACAATTAGTCCCCAACGATAAAAGATACTCACGTCATAATCTTCAGGCTGCTGCTTCTGTGGTTGCGCTTGGTACTGCGATTGCGGGCGGTACTGCGGCTGTGGTTGCGCTTGTGGTTGCGGTTGGGACTGGTACTGGGCCTGCTGCTGGTACTGTGGCTGCGGTCGGTATTGGCCGTCATCTTGTTGAGTGGCGTATGCCTGTAGATGATAAAGTAAGTATTCATGTTTTTAGTAAAAAATAATGGGTTTCTGTCTACATAAAAAGTAAAAAAAGTAGCGTAAAGGTAGGTTTGATGATGGAAAATTCTAGAAAATGATATCAATGTTAATCTTACTGATGAGCAGGCAAGAATATTTCATGGTAATAGAGGTAGCGGTTTAGTACAGTTTGTCGATGATAGGCACTCTGGGTAAATTATTAAATCCTAGAGTTAGCTCTAAGGCAACCCCAGGTTATTATGTATCTGAACAAATGGATGTAAAAGTGCTAGGAAGAAAGCTTGGATTGTGAATTTTGAATGTTGCTTTTGGATATCCTTACAAATCTAGCAGCTGATGGGGAAGCACCAGCAACTTGGGTAACTCGTGGAATCACCTGGGTCTGAGCTGGCGAGGCTTGGTCGCCTATATACTGCCTCAGTAGATGTGGTGGAATGGGTTCTGCCTGTCAACAAGAGTAAGACTTTAGAAAAGGTGAACTGAACATTAGCTGTGTTGTGTCCGGCCTTAAAATTTACCCTCCGTCTCCTCCCGTGGATGTCGTAAAAGCCGACTAAGGGATTACACCAGGAGATGGTCAGCAGTATCCACCTCACGTCAGTACTCAACACTTATAGGTACAGCGATCACCAATCAAAGACTTCTATTAAAACTGAGGTTAATATAAGTCTTTGTCACCAACTCGCCTGCAAAGCGTGGCGATTATGGCAAATCCTAACTTTGCATTCTGTAGGGGAGGCCTCGTCTAACATGGACGTCTATAGGGGCTGATGATGATGATGATGACACTAACCATGATGACATAAGGATTATCTGTGCAAAAAATCCATTTTTTTTTGTCTCTATAATGAGAAGAATAATTCCCATTTTAACAAGCTTTTATTTAACTTTCAATGTATGTTTGTCCAGGTGGAATCGTACAACGGAATTTTAAAGCAGTTATCCTCAACCGTTTGAGCTGAAATTTGGCATACCTGTCAAGTACCGATGACAATATTCAAACTCCACTAGTTCTCGAGGCACCACACAGGCGCTCCCCAACTACACTAGTAGTAAGAAGGATCATTAAAAAAAACAGACCGATTTTTAAGACGATTTAAAATGATCCTTGTGATTTCAATGAATAAAATACTTTTTGGCTTTGACTTTGACTTTGAATAGGTACAATTATGATGGTGACAGCGAGCTGGTCTGATGATGGTGGAGAACGGCACTCCTCTATGGACACTGTAGACTGGCCGTGTTTAGGCTCATTTTGATCAGCACACGGTTACGATAACTAATTTTATAAAAGCTTTTATTGAAAAATATATTTTTCACAAAAAACTTATTTCTTATCATATCTGAGCTTGAAATGAAAGATTTAGATTGGCAATAGGCCCAAAACAGGTTATTTGCCACGAACTAGCGCCTTCCTCTAAAATTGAGTAATTGAAAACGAATCAATCTGTAAGTAATAAAAACACTAGCCGCATAACCAATTCCCAATTTTGTTACATAATCATAATTGTTAATCGACATGACCGACATAATATTGTCAATCGTTTTGTAATTACGACAGAACCACTATATTTACTGTGACTGAACTGTAACAACAAACCGGCTTTTAGCAGCCTATCAGGGTCTGCCATCAGTCGTGTCAGTCTGTTCTGCCTATAAACCTAACCCATAAATGGGTCCAGTGTGTGACTGTCACACAACTTTGAACTTTTTATTTTTTTTATTTTTTTGTACTACTTGGAATGACAGATCAAGCAGATGGCCCACCTGATGTTAAGTGGTACCCTCTGCCTATGAACATTCATTCATTCATTCATTTATTTAATCCTTAAACAAAATATATTGTGTGCGGAACTAATTAATTAATCTTAAATCTAAAAACCAAAATATTCATACTATTCATAAACAGTGCATTACCTCAGGTCACGTCCACCTAGGATGCGCCCTATGTGGCATTCCACTGCGCCCGCCACCCTGAGACATAAAGAAGAAAAGTCCCATGTGCCCATAATTTCACCGGCACCCTTACCCTTCAAACCGGAACACAGCAATGAGAGCACTACTGCTTTGCGGCAGAAACAGGTATGGTGGTAGTACTTCTCCGGACGAACCCTTTCACAAAAAAGTTCTACTACTACTATTAAACTCTAGGCTTCGTAGGCTTCTAGGGTTCGTAAAACTTTCGTAGGCTTGAGCATTGCAGGCCTCCGTAGTTGCTCGATGTTCGTAGGTACTTACAAGACGTTTTCCAATAGGCATCTCAGTAGAAACTAATAACAAAGCCCTCCTATAACGTTTGAGCTACGTCGATGGTAGGGAGAAGCCCACTATTGATAGAAAAGCTGGTCCACATTTACAAAACTATGGTCCAGCTCAGCCAAATGGATAAAGTTCTGTACGAGTCGCAACGGTAAGAAACATAATCATCATGAATAGCACTCTTACGACGTCCGCAGCTGGACGAGGCTTAGAATCGCCACGCTTGTCAGGCGGATTGGTGATCGCATTATTGGTGTTGAGTACTCTATTATGTGCGCCAATCGACATTATACCTACACGGAAACCAATATTAGGTCCTTAACTATGAAATTGCAAATTTATAGGTAGTGAACTCATCATTCAAAACTTAACAAATACTTCGTGTACTTTAACATGGGCGTCTGTATTCTACCACTATGAATTGGATTTGAAGTTCAAAACGAAGGTTGGTAGGAGGTACCTAATCTTATAATATCTACAAAGAAGGCCGACGCACTTTTCAGCAGCCTGTGAAAAGTTCAGGTTAATTTTCTGTGTGTTGCACGATAAGGTGTTTTATTTATCACCATATGGGGGATCTTTTGTCTTTTCATAGTTTAAAAAGTAAAAAAGTAAAAAGTCCAGAAAAGTTAAAAAAAGTGTTAAATAAGTAAAACGTGTGAAGTAATTTTATGAAAAAGTCGTACCACAGAATAAATAATATTACATTTTGCGAAAAATCTAGTCTAGGTACATTTTGCGAAGTGGTCATATTGAGAAAACGTGACATTATGAGAAGTTTTGCTCCTGAGCCGCCTCTCTTAATGACTTCCGAGAGGATTTCTGCAAGCCCCGAAAACCCGATCCGGACGGTAAAAACCAGCTATCATTCTCTAATGTCCCGGCTGCCTGCACTTAGCAATTAACGGAAAACAACCGCTTGACCGAGTCCCAATTACCTTACATAACCGACAATCAGCAGATCTCGTTTCAAAGTTACGAAACTGTAACAGCAGGTTATGTCTCGGTCGATTTGTCACGGGTTCGAAACTCGGACACAACATACGTGATTGTGAAAATCGATGAGTTATTTTCCGTTACGAGGTCACTTATGTGCAATAGTCTTCAGGGTTTTTCGATGTTGAAAAAAAGCATACTTACTTACCCACAATACTAGGTAGGTACCTGTTTATTAGGAGTTTGAGGAATGACTGAACATTTATTAGCTCTAAGAAATTTTGTGAAACACTGTCAAAAGGTATTTACGATAATTTTGTAGTGTTGTATAGAGTTTATTGATTAACATCGTAGGATACATTATGACAAATTAATAACTTTGAATGCTAAATTTATACCAAATCATGACAAAAAAATGAGGAACATTAAAAAATATGATACCTTCAATCTACTATACATATTTAGAGATACGCCTTTTCCCAGGAAGGATAGGCAGAGCCTCAATAGGCCTCTTTTCACCGTGGGTTGCACCATCGTGGGAATATAGACGTGACAAGAGGTGAGCTTATCGCTACCATTGCTTCCCACGACTGACTCTGCTAAGTCTTTTCTTCTTTCACATTCCTTAATAAGCTAGCAGCCAGTACAAATCTTATACCAACGGATCTAACTAACAATTAATCCTCAGATCTTATAGTAGGTACTTATTGATCTTATTAATATCCTACTAAAGGTAGTCAGAGGAAAGTCCAATCATTCATGCTAGCTGCATATTACGATTCCAACCTACATAAATAAATATCACATAACTGTCTGAAACATAGAAGGCTAAGCATATAAACTAGTGGTTTTTAAATGAAACTAGAGTAGCATTAAGTAGGCACGCAATCTTAAAAAAACGTGGAAGGTAATTCAATTACATACATCATTACCGAATAATTGGCGAAGAAAGTTAAAAATGGTTACTGTGTCTACTACAATAAAAAATGGTTTATCTACAGCAAAAAAAAATTGGAGATTTGATTTAAAACTAAGATTTAAAATTTTACAACATCATTCAGGTACAACAACAACCTATCAGTTGTCACACGTTCAACTTTACCGAGATCTTGAATAAGTCTAGTTCATAGTATTTTCATGATTCGAGAATAGAGAAAACAGACCATACTCTAAAGACTACTTTCTTTCTTAATAGAGGTGGGATTGTTAAGTTGTTCAATTTATTTCAGGAAAAATACTACCGAATTGAGAACTTCCCCTTTTAAACAAAGTAAAAAACCAATAGTAAGTACTCTTTATAAAACTCTGTAGAACCCTATCAAAAGTGACTTGTTACTAGGAGTGTACCGCTGGGGCGTTTAAGCCCTTTACATACAGACGAAATTGGCACCTATTTTAAATTATTATTTCGTCAAACTCTATGTATTTTTTATACATGATCAATACAATTCTAGCTATACAGTGCGTTCACCGTAAGATGCCTTGGGAAATAGTGCCAACCGTCGCAGGGGACCTCTTATACGGTGAACGGTCTGTATTCGAGGTTTGTCAATGTTGTGCACACCAGATTAAAGATTTGTATGGAAATCTTACCATGCTACCCCATACTAGTCTGGTTTTATAAAATAAAAAAATATAATGCTGGCTGCTAACTTATTATGGAATGTATTATTACTGGAAGAAAGCGCCTGGAAGCAATGGCAGCGGTGATTTCACCACTTGTCACGTCTATATTCCACGATGGTGCAACCCACGGTGAAAACAGCACCATTGAGGCTCTGCCTACCCCTTCGGGGAAAAAGGCGTGTGTCTATGTATGTGTAAGTAAATAATATAATGGGAAAGTGACAAATCACAGGCCTTGATATTACTCTATCTGTATATATATGTGTACATATATGTACAACAAAAACAAATGTTTATAACATATAAATAATTCGAAATGAGGATCAAACGCTACCGTAATCTATGACATTGACGCACTCCATAAATCGATGCGAGCACAAGATCACTTACTTGTTGAGGTTGGTACTGATGCTGCGGCCTCGGCGCTGGTCCAGCCAAAACACACCCTAGGACCGCCAACGTGACACTAAAACGCAACATATTGCACACACAAAATAATTAAAAAGAAACAAACTGGCACAGCACTCGCGTACAGAATCACGTATTGCCATGCGTGTACGCCACTCTCACTTTATATAGAGGCACCCCTTCTATGTGAGGGCGGGAGTAGCCAAAACCATGCTAATTTGAATTTAAAACCGTTTAGTTTAAGCTACAATTTAGTTCTACTTTGTATTTACCACATCACGTCAATGGGTAAGTAACCAGACCTGCATTTTCTTTTGTTTTCAGACGGACTGGAACGGTATTTTCATCTTGACCGCATTTCAGTTATTTGCATTCTGAAAGATAGAGAGACTCGCGTTGATATGTCATACCAATGAAATTAAGTAAGTGAATTCAGAAATACATGTAAATACTTTTATTTACAGAAAGAATAATACAACTAATACAAGGTATGTGCAAAATACATATGAAACAGTTGTGCTACCTGAAGACCGCTGCTAGCGATCTAAAGGTAGCTCAACTGATCCAAATCACTACCAGACGGAAGCGTCCCTAAGATGCTGGCTGCATTTCCACGCTGTATAGCAATACTAATGCGTTGAGCCAGATAAGAGCCAGCTCTCGGATCACAGCGACACAGTAGAAATACATTAAAATATAGTTTTCGCATTTTTATCATCCCAGTCATGTTGTAACCACTTCTACAGAGATAGGCCTCCCCCAACGAGTCTTGAGCCGCCTCCATCCACCGACTTCTTGCAACCTTTAAAATGGCGATGTCCATCGATTGCGTTGCATTTTTGGTTGCAACTCGAGACCCTTTTTTCCCCAACGGCGGTAGGTTCGGCTAGCTATATGGCCGTTGTTCAACTTACTGATTCTAAGAGCTTTTTATATCGGTGATCTTGTTTCCACTACGGATCGCTTGGTATCGGATTGTGGCATTTTTCTATAAATCCATACGTATCCGTTTCCGGATCATCAAAGTCTTGCCCTTTTCCCAATTTATTGGTACGTCTTTTTCTTCCACTCTCCCCCTGTCAGCCGTCACCTCATCATTCACTCCCTTCTCATTCATATCATCTCTCACGCAATCCATCCATCTTTTCTTAGGTCTTCCCCTTCCTTTCCATCCACTAACATCCATATTCATAACTTTCTTAGTTACATGCGTTTCATCCCTCCTCATAACATATTACATCCATACCAAGCTGAACGATTTCCTTTCAACTTTTCTGTCAATGGTGAAATTTTCAAACGGATACGGAACGGATAAGTATGACGGACCTGCCATGTGAGGTTTTCCACTGTCTAGATTTATTGGAGATATAAAAGTTAGGAAATCAACATTGTAGACATTTAGAATCAAAGGGTTGGTAACCTTCATCGTCATCCTACAGCCAATTGAGTTTTTTTTTTAACAAATGATATACCTTTGTTTGGCCACGATCTCACCTGTTGGTAAGTGACATAGACCGCCCATTGTACATTTCTGTTATTTTTTGTTATTGAGTTATGTTTTGTGTTTCTGTGTGTTATTTGTGTACAATAAAGAGTTAATCTATCTATCTATCTATCTAAGTGACGATGCGGCCGAAGATGGAACACAAAGGTCTAGAAGGCACCTATTCACTCTAGCCTTGAAGAGACCCAGATTATAGTTTTCAGGAAAGACAGACAGACAGTTCATTATAAAGGAAATTAACATTGCACTCATTGCTGGGCATAGGCCTCTTTCATATAATGCAGAATGGTACTGAGCCACCTCCACACGAAAAATTCCTGTGATCGTTACAAGTGTAATCTGTCTATCGAGTGTGGACGGCTGTCCTAAACGGTGTCTTCTAAATATACATATGTATTGCCTACAATTGGATTATTCTATCAAGTATCGAATAGCCTGCGTCACCACCCATTATCTGATAATACATAGCTCCAGCTTATTCTCGACTTGCGAGAGGGGGGGGGGGGGGGGGGATACGGGGATACACATACAAGTTGTATAAAAAAAACCACCCATTTACTTAGATACCTTCGTTAGTAGTAAAGCTTTTTCGTCCGGGGAAGTACCTACTACCACTATAACTAACTCTGCTGCAAACCAGTGGTGCTCGCATTGCTGTGTTCTGGGTGAAGGGTACCTGTGCCGGTGAAATCACAGGTACTTGAGACTTTTCAGCTTTATGTCTCAGGGTGGCGGGTGCAGTGCAATATCACCTGAGGAGGTGGACCATGTCTTAGTTTCGTCGTTAATTAAAATTTAACTAAAACTTCTTCGTTATCAACTATTATTACGTGTTAGGTTCAATTCACCCTATGTCGAATTCTCCCCAAAAAGATCACCGAATAGTTACTACGACGCCAGTCGCCGGTACTGGCTAAGTTGGTAGGGAATGCTGGCAATGAAATGATTGCAAAAATGCATAGATAAACTAATAAATGCACGCTTCTTAGTTACTGAACGAATTCAATGGATTATTCGTGCAATATGTAATGGTTTTGGCCTTAGAGGTCTAATGCCAATGCACTCTCGCCTTAAATATCAACGCAATTCACTTTTGCATCTGATGTATTGTTCTAAACTTGTATCGCTGCATGGGGCACCTTGGCTTGCAATTAGTTTTACTATGTTTGCGCATATCAATTAACTGCATAGTTCAAGTAATTCATCAATAGTTTACATTCAGAATAGGTAGGTGCTCATATTACTATCGTGTAGGTATACAATGCGGCGGCTCGACCAAATTTGAATATTTCTTCGGAATGGGAAACTGTGATTTCTTTATACCCTTGAGGTTATTGCTTTTCGAAAGCTAGAGGGGTGATAAGAAATGTTTGAAAAAAAAGCCTGGTTAAATGTCAGTGCTGAAAGTTATTTGTGATGAAATTAAGTTCCTTGTGTTGGATACTGACATCATTATTTTTACCCGATTGCCCAGTAGGAGAGTTTTTTTTTTGTTTTTTTATCGATTTATGATGGATAATACACAAAAAAGATATAGTGTATCCATAAGTTTTAACTCAAGGTGCAGCCTGTTATGCCTGGGTGTATAAGAATAAAACACCAAATTAATTAAGAATAACAAAATAAAATAAAATAGAATGATGCATCTTGTTTCATATTATAGAACACTTCAAAGGCTCATTCAAAGATCGATTCGAAAATCATCTGAAGATAACCTCCACAGTTTAAGTGGGTATATGCATTTATCTAGGACCGGGTGCGGCAGTGGTCTCGAAAAGTCCTAGCAATATCAATCAAAGGCAAGGAATAATGCATTCTAATTCAGTCATTAGATCGATCATAAGATACCTTTCTATAGCGGATCTAATCTTAATGGAACATCTGGCATTACGTGAGTAGTTAGGATTCTGCATAAGAGTCGGCAATAAAAGTAATGTGATTTATTCTGATCACAAGTAGATAGCCTAGGCATTTAGGAGACTGTTCACATACCACTACATCTAGGCATTACAGCTAAATCTCGAAATCAGTTTTTTTTATTGGTTCCTACTTCTTTGGTGGACGTTACTTATAGAGTAACTGCCTAATACCTCAACTTATATTACTTGTAGTATATGGGTTGTTGGTTCTATGGGGAGGTTATTTAAGTCTAAGTCTAGCTGTGGACTTCTGTAGCCTGATGATGATGATGATGATGACGAACGTGTCCTCGCGTTATATCGTTTATCAATAAATTTGGGGACCACTTGCCCCCCCCCCCCCCCCCCCAAAAAAACCCTGTAGCGTTCAAACTGAAATCATACGAACGCCGCATCCTGCAATTAGACTCTGAGATCTTTTTCTCGTTTAACTAAGGCTTCCAAGGCTGTCTGTAAGAAATCGCTATAAGTGATAAGGCTGTTAGTTGTAATTTATTTTGTTTTTAAATATTTTGTTCAGTTTTGTATACCTGCTGTTCAGCAGTTCAGTGTTATTAACGCGTATTATTAGAGTGTAACTAAAGCGTTAACCTATTTATCTATGTCAACAGTTAGGACATAAATATCCCGTCGAGATTGGGTCACTGTAAACTTGATTGATCGCGAATGGAACAGAAGGTCATACTACGAAAAAACAAAGTACAAAAGTAAAATCGGAAATTATCCCTAAAAAATTAAGCTTGACAACAGTATATATAGCTCCCCTCAATTTTCAATACAAAAGATATGAACGCGCACGCGCCTCTTGTGCGATTGTCATGCAAATAAATTATTGTTTTCGTCTAACTATGAGCAAAGTAAGTATTCAGCTATTGTATATAATACTAGCAACTCGACCCGGTTTCGCATGGGTAGTCTCGGGATGAAAAGCAGTCGAACCCCCTCTCCCCCACCCCTACCCCCTTTCCAACCCCTCATCTATCCACACACCAAATACCATCAAAATCTGCGCATTTTTGCCAGTTTTATTAGGTCTGAAATTCAGTATTATCTCCTAACTCCTTATCAATAAGGAGTTCTGTGGCTTTCATCATCAGCTCACGAGCATGAGATGATGGTTCCCAGACGCAAACACCTGAATAAGTTATGATAAATTAAAACAAACACACTATACGTGCCATTAATTTTTGAGGATGTCCCTCGATTTCTCTAATATTCCATCATCAGATCCTGACAATGGGACCACTATACCCTATCGAACATCATTTTTTTTTATTGATTGAAATAATTTGTGGCAGATACAAAAAAGCGGCCAAGTGCGAGTAGGACTCGCCCATGAAGGGTTCCGTAGCAGCAAGTAACATAATATAAAAGTTCTTGGATGGATTACGATTTATGACGTATTAAAAAAAACTACTTACTAGATCTCGTTCAAACCAATTTTGAGTGAAAGTTTACATGGTAATGTACATCATATATTTTTTTTAGTTTTATCATTCTCTTATTTTAGAAGTTACGGGGGGGGGGGGGGGGGGACACACACACTTTTTACCACTTTTGAAGTGTCCCTCGCGCAAACTATTCAGTTTAGAAAAAAAATATATTAGAAACCTCAATATCATTTTTGAAGACCTATCCATAGATACCCCACATGTATGGGTATGATGAAAAAAGGTTTTTTGAGTTTCAGTTCTAAGTATGGGGAACCCCAAAAATAAAAAACTACTTACTAGATCTTGTTCAAACCAATTTTGAGTGAAAGTTTACATGGTAATGTACATGATATTTTTTTTTTAGTTTTATCATTCTCTTATTTTAGAAGTTACGGGGGGGGGCACACTTTTTACCACTTTGGAAGTGTCCCTCGCGCAAACTATTCAGTTTAGAAAAAAATTATATTTGAAACCTCAATACCATTTTTAAAGACCTATCCATAGACACCCCACACGTATGTGTATGATGAAAAAAAGTTTTTTGAGTTTCAGTTCTAAGTATGGGGAACCCCAAAAATTTATTGTTTTTTTTCTATTTTTGTTTGAAAATCTTATTGCGGTTTTCAGAGTACATCTATTTACCAAGTTTTAACATCTCTAGCTCTTATAGTTTCGGAAAAAAGTGGCTGTGACATACTCGGACAGACAGACAGACAGACATGACGAATCCGTAAGGGTTCCGTATTTTTTTTTACGGAATCCTAAAAACAGACTATTTCAGACTCACAGATCAATATTTTGGTTAGTAACAAAGCACTCTCGTATGAAAATATTGTTGGTACCTACAACTAGAAACAGTTTAATTAGGGTGCTAATTTGGTGCCCAGCAGTCATTCCTACAAAGTCTACCAGCATGTGTGTGTAGGCTGATATCTTGGTAACCATTACTCGGTCACTTAACGAGTTGTCAATGTTCACACGATTGCCCGAGTTTTTGTACGTAACTGATAACCGGTCCTTTTGCCACTCGAATGTAGCCTAGGCGGTGCTTATGTGACCTAATATTGGGTTATCCGCCAAGATATTGCAAGCGAAGCCTTGGGCATTGAAGCTTGCAAAGCTACTTTTTCTAACATGTAACTAAGTTTAGAAATATATTCTTAGCTTACAAATAGGTATTACTTGGCACTGTTAAATATAAAATATTGAGTGTTTTACCTTATAAGTTCAATCACCAGTAAGTATACGTGGATCATCGTCATCATCATCATCATCATCATCATTTTCACTAGAAACGGGATATATGCCATGATATTCGAGTTTTGATTGTACCCGATATTTCGGCACAGTTGCATGCGCCATAATCACGGGAGAACATATCCCGAGGAGAGATCCCGTTTCTAGTGAATTTGCATAAGCATGATAGTTTCAAAAGTTCATGTATTCATGTTCATTATATTCATGGTTTTTCTAATCAGAGTTTTTTTTAGATTTGGCGCCCTTTCCTTTGCAAATTTCGCTAACCAGACTCTATCACCATACTCTACTTACAATAAAATTCACTTTGTAGATCGATGCAAAGTATGATGATGATATATGAGAAAATGCATTATTTGACTATCAACTAGATAGTAAAGTAAAGTAAGATACTAAGTAAAGTCACATTGGCACATCCGTAATCCTTAACACATGCTTGCATCTTTCGCAACGCATTCTGCAGGCGTGGTCGGGTTCAGTGGAGCGCACCGCACCCAGCATATTACCTACCTACATAAGTGCACGTAATGCATAATGTAGGTAGATGAGTTCATTGTGACACAGGATGAAGAATAGTGGTTGCCCTGTTTCATAGCTGGTAAAATTACGTTCACTCAGCATTGTAGAGATTTTCCAGACCAAAATTGGGAGCTCCAATGAAATAAATAAAATAAATAATGCTGGCAGTTCACACAACATTATCTAGCCCCAAGCTAAGCGGAGCTTGTGTGATGGGTACTAAAATACATAACAAAGTTTTTTTTTTTTTTATTTTACCTACATAATACCTAGAAAATACCTAGAACACTTCTGCAGATCGTACAAATATTTGTTCCGAGGCGGGTATCGAACCCGCAACCTCGTGCTTCCAGGCGAACCTTCGCCCGCCGCGCCGTTCCACAGAGATCGTCAAAATCTTAGAGCATTGCAGGCCAGGAGAATGAAATAGACATTTCATTAGACTAGAATATCTCTAGTTGCTCCTCTCTAGATATAGTTAATTCGAAGACAGCCGCTTCTCACATACTAGTACAAGTTAGTTTTATACGCCCGACTAATTACTCGTATTAGTCTTTTATCCAACACCAGTTTTAATACAAATAAAACTGCATTTTAATTGGACCACCCGTTGCACCCTTGATCCTATTCATCGTGTGTTGATCATCATTAGACCCTGGAGTCTGCGGGCGAAAGACATCACATGTTTTCTTTTTTTGAAGTTTGAACTCAAACTTGAAGATTTAGTTTCAGTAGTACCCTAAATCCTGTTCATCTTATGCTCGTCATCGCCCAAGACCTGGAGCCTGTTGTCGTCGAAAAATAACAATCGAAGGTTGTAAATGGAAGTATGCGTGAGATTTATTTAAAATAATTGTTGCAAGCCCTACAAAAAAAAACTAAAAGTTTGTTGTTGTTGTTGTATCCTGGAAACAGCTGCACGAATTTCCTCCAAACATAGCTAAAAATACTTTTGATCAAATCACCTTTCAAACAAAACAAAAAACTAAATCAAAATCGGTTCATCCGTTTGGGCGCTACGATGCCTCAGACAGATAAACAGATACATTTGTCCTTCGACCAAACATTTGTCCATTAAATCCTACTAATAATAAACGAGCAATATTATTGTAATTACGTTTTAGAACACGGCTCGAACGATTTCAATAAAATTTGCTAAGGGGGTTTTTGGGGCTAAATAACGAGCTATGCTGGGCCGCACCAGTACAGAACAAATAAAAGTACAATGTAATAGTTTAGTGTATTTATTACGCAAGCAATACAACAATTAAATCTACAACTAGAACTAAATAAATAACGTACGCATACTCCACAGCCTGTCGGCTACGAGGCGTATTTATCACCAACATGGTGTCTGACCCCCCACTTGTAGTTGGCGTTTTTATCCGTCTTTACGAAGGTGTGAACAGGCCCGGTGACCCCACTGGTGCCTTTGTGGTCATCGTCATAGTCGTGTGAATGGTCATGACCACGCTTCGGACGCTGCTGGTGCGAGGGCTCCGGTTCGGCTGGTTCAACTGTGATCACGAATATTTAGGTATAAGAAATCGTGATTTGGGGAAAGTGGGAAAGCTTTGGTTTGATTGTGTTTTACTGAGACAAGGAAATAGATATCTATGGAAAGGCAATTCAAAATAAAGAAAGTAGCATTTTATACTAGTGTTTGTGGTTGCTATCATGCTTTGACTATGATCGGACGTGACTTAAAATGCATGCTCTAACTTGAGGCGCGAAATTCAAACTTTTTGTTGTTTTTCCCATTACAGCTCATGAACAATTCTTCAGATAGCGTATTACTTTATTTACAGAAAGAATAATACAAGGTATGTACAAAATACATATGAAACAGTTGTGCTACCTGAAGAACGCTGCAAGCGATCTAAAGGTAGCTCAACTGATCCAAATCACTACCAGACGGAAGCGTCCCTAAGATGCTAGCTGCATTGCCACGCTTAATGGCA
Source organism: Operophtera brumata (assembly GCA_932527175.1). Lineage (NCBI taxonomy): Eukaryota > Metazoa > Arthropoda > Insecta > Lepidoptera > Geometridae > Operophtera > Operophtera brumata. The sequence goes on along the minus strand of OW052237.1, from coordinate 7,551,106 downwards.
ATACTAATGCGTTGAGCCAGATAAGAGCCAGCTCTCGGGTCACGCGTCGCTTCGACCAGATGCCCTGAAAGAATTTTGAAAACGCGAAGGGCCCCGGAACCCCACGGACCCAGAGTCTCGACCCCGAAAGGCTCAAATAAGTAAGCTCTGTCGAGACTTGCATATTTGCGTCTTTTGAGGTCCTTAGCGGAATCTGCCGCCGCACCGGCCCTAACTGATGTCCCGGACAGATGAGATGGCGCAAGGGTATCAACGCATGTAGCGTCCCACACCAAAGGCCTACCCTTCTCCCACGGAACAAGAGTCATGCCGTCAGGCTGCTTACCATCGTCACGTAGCAGACCATTCGGTTCTAGAATGGCTGGAATGTTAACGCTGGTAAGGGCCCGGCGAATGATATCATTAAGGCTAGCGTGGCGGGAAATCCTACCGGCAGCTCTGGTGGTTTAGATAGCGTAAGTTGATATCACGAGAACTAGTAGACTTAACACACATGTTTTAATTGATAATATCTCATAAATATCATCAGTTTAGCTACGATACCCCTAACAAAAAAAAACATTGTAAAAATGTGTTTAGGGCTAATTATAAAACTGATGATATTGATGAGATAGGTACTAGTAATTAAAACATGTGTGATAAGTCTCCTAGTTCTCGCAAAATCAACTTTCGCTTTCTGAAGAAGTGTTGATGAGTTGTAAAGGGCAAAAAACACAAAAAAAGCAGCACAATGTCTCAGCAGTACAATGCCACATAGGGCGCGTCTTAGGTGGACGTGACCTATGTGGTAATGCATTAAAGGCAGCGGTGGGCCATCTGCTAGTTTCGTCATTCACACAGTTAAAAAAACAACTTTATACCGGGACCAGGACCAGGATCAGGACTATGTATGTGATTGATAGGTGTTGTGCAGGTGCTATGTGTAAAATTACATACTCAATCACATAGATAACGGAGAAAGAAGGGCAAGGCTAAATCACCAGGTTTGGAGAATTGTTGCCTTACCAGGTATCCGATGGTGTTGATGCTGTGGGGGTGGGATTGCGTATCTGTAGACCCTGAGTGGAGCTCGAGGCACCGGGTAGTATGGCAACGACCACGCTGAGATCGTCACCGCCATACATGATAACACCAACTGAAAAAGAGAACAAGCAGAGTTTACATTAAATGTTCCTCACACACTCATATTCCTGAGCTTACACTAAAGGTTCACTGTGTCGTGGGTATCAGGAAATACGAGTGCCAATATCGCAATTCGCAACACACAGACCCCAAAACAAATATTTACAGATCGAGCAAAGATTTGTTTTGCAGAATTGAACCTGTAACTCTCGCGTCTAATTAGTCTCAATCCACTTATATCCTAGGGAGAGGGCCCTTCAGAACTTCATAAGCAATTTATGGTTTGGCCACGCCCAGCATTTGGATAAAGTCTATCCTCGATAGATGATAGGTCGGTACCACTTTTATGAACGTAGTTAAGCCGGAATTAAACAGATTAGACGTTAGACGAGTTGGATCTTTACCAGACAAGGTTTTTTAGACAGACGTTTTTTTCTAAGGACAATAGGTTAAGACCTATTGTCCCACTTGAAAGTCCCATTGAAGCATTTGACTGACATTCCCCGCCCAGTCCCATTTAAGCCTGGCTGTTTTGTCACCTACGTCGGCAATACCAGTAAGGGAACGCAGTGTTGTGTTCCTATCATGGTCGGGTCTCTTATAACCCAAAGTGCTGCGTTCCATTGCCCTCTGGCAAATCTTGAAAAAAGATACTATGTGCCTAAAGAGCTTGGTATCTTATGTACCTAAAATGTATCTAAAATAGTAGCTTAGATCGTGAAATTACAAGGAAAAATATCACAGCTTTACTAGTTTACGAGTAGTAGTCAGTTATTTAGTCGGTTCATAAAAGCAATTAATTTCTTCTTGAAACGTTACTACGAGTAGATGATGCTTCTACTAGATCATGCTGGCGAACAAGCATGTTTTTATATGGCATCCATATTGCCAGCTTTAGGGCGTTTTATTCTACTAGTGACGACATCTTGTTTGACTTGTGTTAGTTAGTTGGACATTACGTGTTGTTTGAGAGAATTCAGATAGATAGTAGCAGACGCAAAACAGATTTAACACATTAGCGTATAACAGTCTTATAAGACTGAGTTAGTAATATAGAAATCAATTTTATATACAGAAGTATATTATGTAGGCTCGATTTTGCGTGCCATAGCACATAACTAATATCACTGATATCACTGTACGAGTAGATCAAAAACTGCGAAAACGTCGACCGTTCGCGGTTGGTACTCTTAAGGAAGGACTTGTATATTGGCATACATACATACATACATAGAAACACGCCTCTTTCCTCGAAGGTGTAGGCAGAGCCTTAATGGGCCTCTTTTCACAGTGGGTTGCACCATCGTGGGAGATAGACGTGACAAGTAGTGAGCTCATCGCCGCCATTGCTTCCCACGACTGACTCAGCTAACGCTTTCTTCCAGTAATAACACATTCTATAATAAGCTAGCAGCCAGGACAAATCTTATACCAACGAATCTTAACAACAAGTCCGGGTAATCCCTTAGTCGGCTTTTACGACATCCACGGGAGGAGACGGAGGGGTCTATTCTTAGGCCGGACACACCACGGCATATTGACAACAGGAGATTATATAATGTACAGACGGAAAAGCTTATTGATTACCCTCATACGTCTCGCGTACCAAATAACTTACCGCGCTACTAATAAACGCGGAAAATCATTGGAATAGTTACACCTTGTTTTGTTATGTAATAATCTTTCCTGCCTTGAGCTACATAAATTAAAGTGGAAATGGGCAGGTCACGTAGCGTGGCTTACAGACCAGAGATGGACCATAAAAGCAACCATGTGTGCAAGGCAAAAGAGGCAGAGGGAGACCACTGACACGATGGGAAGATGATATCAAAAGAACAGCTGGCCCAAACTGGGAGCAATTGGCACAAGACAGAGACATATGGGCATCTTTGGAGGAGGCCTCCAATCTGGGGTTCTTGCATAAAGAAGAAACTAACAATAATAATTTTATGTTCAACTAACAAAATAATATACCTGCTAGTAGTAATAAGTAATTATGTAAAAATGTAATGTAATGCAAGAAATAAAAGTTTTTTTAATCTTTCGTCTCGCTTTCCTTCAATCTATGGGAATGATTTCGCGAAAATGGACGGAAGTGTGTAACGGATGCGCGCATTTTCCGAGAGGTTGGTAGCGCGCATTTTTCCGAGATTTTGGTACTATCAGCCATGTTGCTTAAAACCCAAGAGGTGAGATGTCAATTGTTACACATCATATTGGAAAGTGGTGCTATGATTTGGAATCCCCATGAGAAAAAGTACATAAGCATGGTGGAAAAACTGCAAAATAAGTTTGCAAGATTTTTAAACATGAAATTGTATCGTGTGTATCCTTTCTTCCCCTTAATGTACCCCACCCACTTCGTGCTCGGAATGGTGGGTTATTTTAAGCTGGAGGTTAGACCGGAGGCAACGCTGGTTTTATACATATTTAAGGTATTAAGAGGTATGTTGTACAATCCGCGAGTGCTGATGTGTGTGGGTCTGTATGTACCGGATAACTACATGAGCGCTCGGCCGCACCGACGACGTAGGCTCCTTTCAGTGGCTTCTGCAAGAACTAATCTCCTCGGGCATGCACCATTCACAAAGGCTCTTCGTATAGTCAACGAATTATGTAAGGAGGACGATGTTGATTTATTTACTATTTCATTGTCGAAATTCACAATTGAAACTGTTAAATAGGTTAACAGTAAGTAGGTAGTCAAGTAGGTTTATCTTTAAGTTTTATTTTTATTTTTCTGTGTCGATTTGGTGTTTATTTACTGTAATGATATTTTAAAAAGTTAATAAAAAATAAATAAATATTAAATAAATATGCAACTATTGTGTGAGCCTCGCTCGTTTTTTTTCTTTCGATCGAATTTGAAACTGCCTGTCAACACAAAAGGATGTAACTTGTAACTATTCCAAGGATAATTCGAATTTTATAGTAGCACGGTTAGTCTTATCGCATTGGGAGACATTTTCTTCTTTTTTTCACTTGAATATAGCCAAGAGCTAAATTCACAAGTCATGATAAAAAAGTGCAGAAAAATACGAAATGCGTTCAATCACGTATGAAGTTGACGCACAAAATGCTTACCAATATGAGCTTTTCCATTATTATGTAAATTGTCCAGTATCTTGGTCAATCTTGACGACAATGACTTGCAAGGTACCGATCTGTCTCTTATAAAGTAGAAAGAAAACGAATTTATAACACTTTCTACGATGTCACGGTTGGTCGGCCGGTGACGGTGATTCGATTCAAACTCCTAACAAACCGACAAGTACCTATGTTGAGTTTATACCAAGAGCTAAATCAGCAGATTCTTATTGGCAAATTATGCTCTATTTGAAACCATCAATGTCTCGCTTGGTATGAGGGGATCCATCGGGAACTGATGGATCCCTTGGCTATGATCCTGTGGCATAAGATCGTCCTTAGATCCCTTAAAATTGTCATACCTAAGGTTTTTATTTACTTTACAGAAAGCCGATTGTGCCAAATATAGCACGACATGCATTTCTGGACGAGAAAATATTTCAATAGTGAGGGCTTTTCAAAAATTTACGATAACCATTAACAGGTGTGTCCTACCCCTATTGTCCTACGGTGCCGAGACATGGGCACTCACAGTGCGTCTGGTCCATTAGTTCAAGGTCGCTCAGCGTGCTATGGAACGGGCTATGCTCGGAGTTTCTCTGAGGAATAAAACCCGCAACGAAATTATCCGACAGAGATCTAAGGACATCGACATAGCTCAGGGAATTAGCAAGCTAAAATGGCAATGGGCTGGGCATATTATGCAGAAGAAACGACAACCGCTGGGGTAAACGTGCTCTAGAGTATACAGACCACGTCTTGGTGAACGTAGAATGGGGCGCCCCCTGAACCCCCAGAAACTGACTTTATTTTTATTATTTGTTTGGTTTGATTGACGGAACAAGCAGTTAAAATGAACCACCTGATGTTAAGAGGTACATCCTCTGCCTAAACCAAGGCATTACCTCATAGGTCACGCCCACCTTGGACGCACCCTATTACATGCACCCTATGTGGCAGGGTGCGTCCTAGGTCACGTGACCTATGAGGTAGTGCATTGTTAAAGGCAGCATGGCCATTTGCATGTTCATGTTCATTGTGCCTGTAATTTCACCCATACTCTTCAAACTGGAACACAGTAACACGAGCACTACTGCTTTGCGGCAGAAATAGGTATGGTGGTAGTATGACATTTTCACAAAATAGCTCTATAATACTAACGGACCATATGTAACGTAAGTAGTTAAGTAGGTTTTAATATATTTCACTCATCAAAAAGTAGTTTACCTCATCATTCATCATCAATAAAAGCCTGTTTGACGAGGCTTCTCCCATAGAATGCGCTGGGTTGCCAACGCGGCCTACCAAACGCTGAGTTGAGGACCCTTTTGTGGCTTACGTCAGGCACACATACAAATTGCCTTATTTTTTATATCTGTGTAATTTGTTTTTGTTTTATTTTTTTATTTTATGATGTTTGCTTTTGCGTGTTGCATGTGTGTGTCTTTGATTGTTTAGTCATAAATAAACGTTTCTTTCTTTCTTTCTTTCTTTCTTTCAATGGTGGGATTTGCCATAATCACCACACTTGACAGGCGGATTGGTGATGTTGAGTACTCAGGTGCTGCTGCCCATCCCCTGGTGTAATCCCTTAGTCAGCTTTTACAAAATCCTCGGAAGGAGACGGAGGGGTATATTTTTAGGCCAGATACGCCACGGCATTTTATAATTAGCAAAGAGAGAATCGAGTAAAATTAAATTAAAGCAAATTATTATTCAATTATTAATATTAATAAGTACTTATATTAATTTCTTCATTTGCTTATTTGTAGGTATGTTTGAACACCGTATCCTCACCGTATCAAGCCTAACAAAGAGTAATTTATTATATACAAGTAGCGTCCCGCGGTTTTACCCGCGTAAGTGTCGATCCCGTGGGAATATCGGGATAAAAATATGCGTATGTGTTATTCCGGGAGTCCAGTATTTCATCCAAATCCATCGAGTAGTTTTTTCGTGAAAGAGTAACAAACATCCATCCATCCATCCATACTTACAAACTTTCGCGTTTATAATATTAGTATGATTGGATCATACACTCAATCACCCTCTCACGCATATTATACAATTTGCCGAGCACTCCACTTCTCACAGTGTGTCACTAACCTGAAACCGAGCTAAAACATTACAATCATTATGTAAGCTATTACGCTTGCGCTATTGTTTTATTATTTTATAAGTGGTTTTAGATTGGAAGTCTCCGCTCCATTTCTCTTCGGCTTAACGGTACAGTTTGGGAATCCAATTAGTAAATAGTAATGATGAAATCTGTAGTCATTATCATCATCATCTGGTTCTCGAGTGGCGACCACAAACCAGACAACGCACGCCTCCTTTTCGATGGAGCAAAGGCTGGGTGGCGGTGGATGGAGGCGGCTCAAGGCCAATTCCAATTCAATTACATTTACATAAGTACATTTACATACGATATCTGTAGCGAATCGGGCGAGTAGCCGGCTGAGATGCAAACGGTTGCTGGTTCGATTTCCGCTGCGGGACAAATGTTTTTATGATTTGCAAATATTTGTTCCGGATAGGGGTGTTATGGTATTATGGTACTCGTAGTTCCTTATACTCACGAAAATAAACACACAGGGAAAATAACATAACATAACATTAACACCCATCAGCCACATATAGGTACATAGTCCTAATCCCACACTAGGAAACCCTGTGTCGTGGGTTTCAAGAACTACGAGTACCGTGGTACCACAACACCCAGACCCAGAGCAAATATTTCAAGATCATACAAACATTTGTCCCGTGGCGGGAATCGAACCTGCAACCTATCGTATCGCCGGTCACTCGCCCGCTGCGCTCCAGAGGTCATCAAAATATGTATATTTCTCAGCATATTATTACCTACATTGCAGTTAGGAAAGTCAAATGACTTGCGGCACTTGCAGGCAGTCAGTAGTTGGAGGCTGCTCAAACCCAATCATGGGATCATTCTTTGGCTTATATCCAGCAGTAAACTTTTTTGTATTAACTACATGACGGAACAAGCTGATGGGCCACCTTCGCCTCTGCCTTTAACAATTTACCTCATAGGTCATGGCCACCTAGGACGCACCCTATTACACGCACCCTATGTGGCAGGGTGCGTCCTAGGTCACGTGACCTAGGTTGGCCATTTGCATGTTAAAGTTCCGTCATTAAAGCAGTTCAAAAAAAAGAAAAAAGTCCTCTGCGTTATACCTACAGACCAAATAATGATCTCATGATGCTCATGATCGTGTTTGAGCCACCTCCACCCACTGACTTTCTGCAAGCGCTGAAATGTCATCGGTCTGCCGAGTCGAGACCGCTTTCTGATTCGTGGCCTACAACGGTCTACAATCAAGAAGACACAACTTTTTGTTAACATTTTTAAATGTTGTCGAAGTGGTGCTCAAATTAAAGACCGCAACAGTTCTTATTCTGAAAAAGATTTTCTTTTCACAACTCTTGACCATCAGTAATTAGTTTAGTCATTAAAAATGAAAAAACTTATTCTCAAATGATCAATCTGATTTATTTCTCAATTGATCAAACTGTTGGTTAATGTTTCTGAATTTCCTGATACTTTAGGCGATATCCAAGGCGAAGCGGACAAGCAGCTGAGAAAACAGTAGCTGGTTCAAATCCCTCACAGGATTTTTTTGAAGTTAATGTAAAATTGTTTTTTTGTTGCAAGACCCAGCCAGGCTCAGTCAGCGGTAGCCGCTTGACCGCATGATATTCATATTCATATATCAGCCAGCATTCATATAATGTTTCATATATGTCTGGAAGTCATCGCATTTTAGCGATAAGACCATCCATTGCACATTTTGTATTTATTTAATTATTGTGTAATAATATTTTATATAATATTTTAACTAGTTTGTAAGGTGTGTATAAAGTATTTTCATTTCATTTTTCATTTCATATTGGTATATATAATAAATTATATTTAAATACATCAATTAAAAACAAATTTGCTTCCTACTTTTTTTTTTTTAACATTGATAGAGTTTTATTTGACCACGATCTCCTGTTGGCCCTTGTTGGTTGTTGTCACCTTGTTGTACACTTTAGACTAATGTACAAACTAACTACGTACATACATACTTATGTACTTTTTTCATACAAACCCTTACTCGCGCGATTTACAATTAGGATGGACACACACACAGATCGCGCGTTCCTTATACGGTGCGATTATTGTATGGTCGGTGGAAGACCACGCCTTAGGAAGTGCCTACGAATTAATCACTAACATACCTACTCATATGAACTGCGAGCAATCCGTGCTTGGTTAAGATTGCGCCAACACCAAAAACAATCTTTATTCAAAAAAAAAAGCCACGCGCCGCTCGAAAAAGCGGTTTTTATTGAATATCTCGTGAAATATCGTCAATTTTAAAAAACTCATGGGTGATCCCTCCGTTTTATTGTATTGATCTTATTTATCCAATTTCTGACCCAATAATCTGCACCATATTGACAAACAATCGAATCTAGCCAAAAGTTAGAAGTAACTTTGTGGTTTTTTTCTATAGAGAAAATTTTGTCCTATCATGTTTCTGTCTGGGTTATCCCACGGTATTATAATGCAGTATCCATGCATATTTTTAATTTGTATATTGTACTTGATTTATTCAGCTAAAAATCTAATCTAAGATTGGTAATTTTGCGTTATACCCCACCTTAAACCTATAATTACTTACCTATACAAAAATTCCAGTCCGGAAATGTATATTTTTCTCTCTTATTAAAATGACATTAAGATGATTAATAGATCAATTAATAATTAACAAACCCTTTGAGGTCAATCACGCGAAACATTATAGAGTCATCTCTGAGAGAAGAAATGGGCAACATTTGGCAGCAAGATCTGCATAAAGTGCATCGAGAGGTCTGTCATTCGCTACATAGGATCAGGGTTATATTTTAAGGTGGTAGCTAAGCGACACCATGCAGAAATTAAATTTGTATGTGACCCTACAATTCCGATCGAGTGGGTCTCGAACTCGCATCCTCGCTTCAGAAGTGCGCTCAATTAGCTTGGGTAGGCACGACCTATTTTCAGAGGGAACACAGGGAAACATCACTATGTTTCCCTGTGTTTCCTGTTCCTAAACATAATAACCTTCTTTGAAAAATATGTTCAGAGAACAAAAAAAAAAACGGCTGTGGTTTCATCGCAGTACCACAATATTTTTTCAGTTTCTCCTGAATTAAAATCGGCGGAAAAAGCCAAGAGAAATGTCAGTAAGAAAAATGCCAAAAGCAAAATGTCTAAAAAACAAAACAAATTTTCTGAATTTGTAACAATAACTGCACACACACTGCTGCACAGTAGTAGTAAAGCTTTTTTGTGAAAGAGTTCGTCCGGAGAAGTATTACCACCATACCTATTTCTGCCGCAAAGCAGTAGTGCTCGCATTGCTGTGTTCCGGTTTGAAGGGTAAGGGTGCCGGTGAAATTACAGGCACATGAGACTTTTCATCTTTATGTCTCAGGGTGGCGGGCGCAGTGCAATGCCACATAGGGTGCGTCCTAGGTGGATGTGACCTATGAGGTAATGCACTGTTCATAGGCAGAGGTTACCGCTTAACATCAGGTGGGCCACCTGCTTGTTCCGTCATTCAAGTAGTATAAAAAAAAAAACACAATAACATTTGGCAGAAACACGAATCGACAGATACTCAAAAAGTTTGAAATGCTTAATACCTACCAGACACGGAGAAAATTAAGAAAAATACATAAAGGCATATTACTTGTTGATAATCATAAAATTCTGAAATTGCATATGGACCAACTTACCTACATGTAAACATGTACAAGATCCATCTGTGGCTAGGTGTGGTCAGAACAAGTAAAGGACAGGGCTACTCTACTATAAAAAGTGATGACTCTGGATACTGTACTAAAATAATAAAAATGACTAAACAGTTGTCAACAACTGGCAAAACCGAAGTTAACGTGGTGTCTATAAATGAAGTAACGGTGGCTATCAACACCAACTGTGGTCAAACTGTCACGATGTCTCAACGTGTAACAACGGTACTGTCTTTTGTTATTGTAAAATCTTTAATTTTAATAACGTGGTGTTCATTGATCCATCCATTGAAAAAATATATTGATAAACAAATAGGGAAGTGAAGTGGAATTTAGCTGTGAAAGTTTCCATTGTTTACAAAACAAAGAATGGAAAGCGAAGTGTAATTCTGGCCCGCTCCATACAAAACGATCCTCATTTGGATATTATTTAATTCAAGTCATTTTCATTGTCAATTAATTCAAGTCAATTGGTCGTTATTTCTGACCATCATCATGTTGCCTGGAAGAGATCGCTTTCAGCGATAAGGCCACCCATTGTCCTGTAATTTGTTTAGTTAATCCTAATGTGTTTATTTTTTGGCTTACAAATAAGTGTTAAAATCCCAGGATTTAATTTAGAATAATATAGTAAAATATAAATATAAATACCTATACTACATATTTTTTTTATATTTTTTTACTTTGGTAAACCTTTGTTTTACCACGATCTCATCTGTTGGTAAGTGACGCTGTGGCCGAAGATGGAGCACAAAGGTATAGAAGGCACCTATTCACTCTAGCCTTGAAGAGACCCAGATTATAGTTTTCAGGAAAGACAGACGACGGTAGTGTATTCCACTCCTTAGCAGTTCTCATTATAAAGGTAGAACTGAAACGTTTAGTACGAATAGAGGGTATACTAATGGTACGGTACCACCCTTACCATGAGGTAAGGGTGGTACCGAGCCGTGCGCCTGCTCGTCCTATGATGAAATGGAGATGGTACCGTGATCAGATCATGAAGTTCCTGGGAGCATTCCCCGAAATGTAACCAATAGAAGATCGAAAGGCACGCGACCTTACGGCGGTAATACCTAAACTAAAATATACTAAAAAACAAAACCTAACTATCTATCTATAACTTAATATGGCGCCCATGATTATGAAGATGGAAACAAGACAATTTACAATCTAACTGTTTAATTATAATATCACTAGTGAAGTTATGGACCCAACACGCTTCCACTGCGTCATATTTTTGACCGTGGTATGATGGACCCCTCCGTCTCCTCCCGTGGATACCGTTATAGCCGACTAAGGGATTACAGCAGGGGATGGGCAGCAGCATACACCTGAGAACTCAACACTAACGCGATCACCAATACACCTGCCAACCAAGCGTGGTGATTTTGGCAAATCCTCCTATTGTATTTGATTAGCGCATGCAAGTAGTAGTAGAGCTTTTTTGTGAAAGAGTTCGTCCGGGGAAGTACTACCACCATACCTATTTCTGCTACAAAGCAGTAGTGCTCGCATTGCTGTGTTCCAGTTTGAAGGGTAAGGGTGCCGGTGAAATTACAGGCACATGAGTCTTCATCTTTATGTCTCATGGTGGCGGGCGCAGTTCAATGCCACATAGGGCGCGTCCTAGGTGGACGTGACCTATGAGGTAATGCACTGTTCATAGGCAGAGGTTACCGCTTAACATCAGGTGGGCCATCTGCTTGTTCCGCCATTCAAGTAGTATATAAAAAAAAAAAAAAAAAGTACCCAGTTTCCACGATACAGGCCAATCCTAGTGGGGTAACGGACAGGTATACCATATAATATTAATTTTGTCTTTCTTTGTTCTAATTGATAGGGGAAATAATAATTATGTAAACAGTGACTCTTTACGTTGTAATAAGTTATACATTTTTATTTTATGGAGGTCTCTTTTTTTGTGAACATTGGTAGACCTTTATTTGTCCACGATCTCACCTGTTGGTAAGTGACGATGCGGCCTAAGATGGAGCACAAAGGTCTAGAAGGCACCTATTCACTCTAGCCTTGAAGAGACCCAGATTATAGTTTTCAGGAAAGACAACCAGCAGGTCTCGTCCAGCAATGGACGTCTAAAGGCTCCTGACGAGTGAAATTATAATACCATGGCTTTGACAAATAACTCTGCAATACAAGGAAAATTAAGTATTGTTGTAAAACTATTGTATTTGCTTTTCGTGTTTCAGGAATGGCTTTGGTACCTCCTAGCCCTGTATGCCGGCTCCTTCTGGAGTCCAGCTCGTTGTGTGACGGTCCGCACACCACCCGGTCCTGCTACCGTTGAAGCGCAAGCCAAGTTCTTTCAGTAAGTACTTACATTGTTTATTATTGTGGCCGTCATCATGTTGCCTGGAAGAAATCGCTTTCAGCGATAAGGCCACCCATTGTCCTGTAATTCCTATTGTGTTTATTTTTTGCTTTACAATAAAGTGTTAATCTGTCTATCTTGTCAACTTTAGGATAGGAATTAATCCCACTAATATCATAAATGTCAAAGTAACGATGTTTGTATGTTTGTTACACAATCACGTCAAAACGGCTGAACCGATTTTAACGAAATTTGATGCGCAGATTGATTATGACTTAGGTTGAGCCATAGGCTACTTTTTATCTTGGTAAAACGCGAGCGAAGCCGCGGGCGGACACGAGTGAAAATATAATTACGACATTTTGGTTTTAAATGTTGATTAACGGTAATTTATCAGGTACCGATGCATTGGTTTAAGCCGATCAAACTCATGACGATGAAGATGATGACGACGATGATGATGATGTGGTCTAGGGTCCACAGAAGGAATGTATCCTCCCAATTGAATGTCCTTAGTTAGGACATACATGCATATTTAAGCTCTGCGTTGATAGTCAGTCAGACATGCAACGTTTTTATGTATATTGATTGTCATTGTGATTGATGTCTATAACATCCATCGACGTAAATAAAATGAATGGACGGGCCTTAGGGAACGATAGTTTTGAAGCTTCTAAACAGACCTAGCTAGTATACTTCGCTTCAGTCAGTCTTTGTCACGGCAACGAGTGACAGCTATGCTGAAAAATACCAAAATTAGATACCTTGGTAATACAATGCCTTCCTGTGCTTTTCTGCAAGTGCAAACAACACAAGAAATACAAATAAAGCTTCAGGCATCGCATTTCATTCGTAAGTAAAGGTTTTGTAATATAATTTTCATCAATTGATAAAAAACTTATAAATCGTCGTGTGGTAGGAAAACTACATAAGTAACACATTTTGCGAAATCGACTTTATTGCATGGTTATGATGGCCCATACATGTCGATGGACACGTCTTGCACTAGAGGACGAGCGACAAGGAGGACTACGCCCCAGGACATTATCTCAATGTTCCCCACTCTGAATGAAAGTTAACAGACACAAGTTTATACTCGTAGATAGTTTTAATTTTAGTCGACATACCTTTTTCTTTTTGATACTTAGAATTATTGTGTTCCACAATTTTTTTTCATTTTGTTGATTTTATAAGCATTAGTCGTATGATAAGTTTGTTATGTCACTTACTTTGAATTTATAAGTCTGCTAAAATAATGTAGGTGTTTCAGTAGTTTTCTAATATTCAGTCTTGATAAAAAGAAATGATTATAAGTTGGTTTTATTTTAAAATGTATTTTAATATTATTTAAATCTATACCCATGGATAGGATTGTCATATTCAAATAAGTAAATAATAGATCATTTCAATTATTCAAAACTTTGGCAAGGGAAAAATACATAGTCGTTTTTTTATTATTTCTCTTAATCAAAAGAACTAAAATGTATTATCATTAAATTCGAAAATAGATACAGTAACAATCTATAACATATCAAAACACGGACTGAAAAATTAGTTACGATAAAAAAGCTATTGCCATTTTTGACGCAATAAAACAGTAAATCGCGTTTTTCTCGCGATGTTGGTTTTGTTGTTGTTATTACTTATTTAGTTTTCCAACTACAGCGACGAAATATTTGACAAGACTTCACGCATGACGGATGGTCCGGTACAGACTGCAAAAAAATCTGATGCCTAAGGGGTATCGTATTGATTTAGAATTGTAATTTGCATTATTTACGTCAAAACATTGCTAAGCACGTCGCTTTAGGTAATTGCATATAATATGTAATGGCATGTTAATTAACCTTATAGGTTTCCAAAAAAAATCTAAGGTAAACAAAAATGGATAGAAGTCATAAGACGAGCAAGAACAGACGACTTTTGGAAGTGGAATACATTTTCCCGTATTTGCTCTGATCATTTTCTACACAATGAATTCTATACGCCAAAAAACGGTTAGTAGTAGTAGAGCTTTTTTGTAAAAGAGTTCGTCCGGGGAAGTACTACCACCATACCTGTTTCTGCCGCAAAGCAGTAGTGCTCGCATTGCTGTGTTCCGGTTTGAAGGGTAAGGGTGCCGATGAAATTACGGCCACATGGGACTTTTCATCTTTATGTTTCAGGGTGGCGGGCGCAGTGGAATGCCACATAGGGCGCGTCCTAGGTGGACGTGACCTGAGGTAATGCACTGTTCATAGGCAGAGGGTACCACTTAACATCAGGTGGGCCATCTTCTTGATCTGTCATTCCAAGTAGTATAAAAAAACTCATTGTGCAAAATTCTTAAAACTGCACTCTGCAGTTTCTTAAATACTGGAATTTTTATACATTTATGTTTCCGTACGATTTTTATGATATTTTCTTAGTTTATTGAGTGATGAAAAATATATTTTTCACAAATTGATTGAGCTGAAGACCTTAGGTGGACTTACTTTTCTATTGATTTATATTGTGTAGGTTTGAGAGCTGAAAAATAGATACGTAACTACATAAAACAGAAGGGAACCATGTATTTTTGTAAAAGTTTCATTCAATAATTGCATTTTTTTCGGCGATTTTTTGTACTATAAACCTACTGAAATAACTTTAGTAAACACATTGCATCTGTTAAAGTATTAAGTATTAAAAAAATACAGTTTTTAAGAAGTTCAATAATTTAATTTCACCTAGTTTATTTACAAGACCGCCAGGAGTGGCGCTATAGAGAAGAGGCCTTTACTCAGCAGTGGCTGGATAGATAGATAGATAGATAGATAGTTTATTTGTTGACCGTACCCTAAATCTGAATTGTCTTATTTTTCACGGACGTTTTCTATGGATAAGGCCAGTCCATTTATTTTACTTTGGTCGAAGATAACATCTATGAAATCGAATTTCCATACACCTACCTCTGCGATCACAGAACCTACCTACTAATTCTTCTGAATGATTTAATTAGGAACAAGCCTAGAAAGCGGCCTCGTGACAAAATGGTTGGGCCTTGAAATAATTTGACCGGCATGTTTTATTTCATCACAGTCCATTGATTGCTTTATAGGGATTTTTTCTCAGTACAGTTGAGCCCCTACAAGATAGAGTTCGGCCACGTGTGCGAGGACCCTAACAATTGGGAGCAGCGGTACGAGAAGAAAGACTTTAAGAACCACAGGGACATGGGAAAAGTACCTACCTATTTGTCTCGCTCTGCCTTTAACTGTCTTTGTTTCTTTCTCTTTTCCGCTTTGCTTGGCTTGGCTGAAGGTATAGACACTTGCCTACTTCTGAAGACTTCGATCAGGGACACCGGTTGGGCAGCGAGCGCCACTTCACGGAGAGACATGAGAGGTCCAGACCCGGCGAAGGACTCTTCTCCGCTAAAGTAGGCTCCTTGGGCTTCTAACAATGTACAATTTTCATTTAAACAACCTATAAGAGAAAACTCATTTTTGTTGTTATCGATTCTTCGAGACTGTTTAAATGAAAATCATACGAGAAAACTCTAATTTTGAGCAGATTTTCATTCTAGGTAGAATCTATTATCTAATTATTACCACATAATTTCTACTAAACATTTTAAAACTTACATTAACTCGTGCTCTCGCAAATTCTGTTTCTAACTTTCTGTATGTAACTAATAATATACTGTTCTTAATTATTAATAACTTTTCATTAACTTTTCTCTTTAACTTAACTAATTTAAAAATAAAAATAAAGAATTATATAGTAATGAAAGTTTTATACCAGGTGCGATGGGGTGATAAGAAAGGAGGATACGGCGAACACTACTGGGATCTGAACCACGCTGGTCACAATAACGACCACGGTAATGATGGCTATGACAATTCGGATGACGGATCCTACCACGAAGAAGCCAATGATCCTTACGACGAACCCAGTCAAAACTCACCCACGTACGGACACGAGGAATACGACCCAGAAAAGGCCAGCTATGAAGAAACTAGCAGGAACAAAAGAGCACATCCCAAAGTGAAAGTAGAAAGGAAAACTGTAGAAAGCTATGAAGAAAAAGAACAGCCGCAACACAAACGCAAAAACATAGAGAAACTCCAAGCTGCTGCGAGTCATAATGTTGACACCAGTCACGAAGATCAAACTCCTTCGGTAGTTGGGCTAAAGCATAAACAAAAGCGTCAACCATACACACACCAGGGTGAAGAAACGAAGGAAAAACAGCAAGTAGTACTAGTAGTGAACCACAAAAACAAAGACCAAGATAACCAAGGAAGTCAATATGTTCAGAGACGACCAGAGCCCACACACTACGTTCCATATGAAAGCGGTGCAGGAGTGAGACAGCATCACCAGGATGAAGCGACGGCAGCAGCCTCAGTTCCGAGACTATTCCTGGAGCCATCCACGGGTCATGTAGTGGATAGAGCCACAGGACAGGCTTATGTTTTACAGCCTATTACCAAACACAATTAGAAAGCTAGACAAGTAGTTGTAGTTAGATTTGTTAATAATTTATTTTTTAATTAAAATGTTATGCTTGATTGGTTTTTTATTATGACTTTATTTTCTAAAGGTCGCATGCGGCACGTGACTTACTTACAACTAGTTACAAGGTACCAAGAAAGGGCCAAGTTTATAGAAAATAAAAGTATTAATGGGTTGATAAATAAATAATGCTGGACAGTTCACACAACATTATCTAGCCCCAAGTTAAGCAGAGCTTGTGTTGTCGGTACTAGATAACTGATATACTTAATATAATACCTATATTACATAGATAGATATTTTTATTTTACATAGAAAATACCCATAAAATAATCTATACATCACGAGATATTCATTTAAAAAGTCTTTTTCGAGCGGCATGAGGCGTTTTTACAAGCTTTTAATTAAATTGCAATGTAAGTTTATTTTCTTGGCCGATGTGGCCGCTATAGTCACCGCACCATCCCTTGACGCTCTTGAAAACCGCCTGAATCATGCGGCGTCTCAGCTATCGGAGTGGTTTAGAATAAATGGCCTCGCCCTAAACTTAAACAAAACTCATTTTATTCATTTTCGCCTCAAAGATAGTGCGGTGCGACCTCTATCTATTACCATGGATGGCAAAGTTATTGGTCAGGTCGAGAACACCGCCTTCCTCGGCTTCCATATCGACAGAGGACTGCAATGGGCTAAACATATTGATGTGCTCTGTGGAAGGCTAGGGAGTGCGTGCTACGCACTAAGCCGGGTGGGACGAGTAGTATCCGTTGACGTGGTCCGTGCTTGTTACTTCGCCACGGTGCACTCGCTACTGCAGTACGGTACCGAGCTGTGGTCGCGCGCTGCCGATTGGGAGCGTGCGTTCCGGATGCAGAAAAGGGCCGTACGGGCGATTGTGCGGATACGGAGTGACGAAACAGTGAGACCGCATTTCAAAGAATTAGGTATTCTTACGCTGCCCTGTATTGCCATCTCACAAGTGGCACTATATGTGAGGAAAAACCTAAGTTCTTACGCAACTCACGGGGATTTCGCTCATCAGACACGTAACCAGCACAAACTCGTGTCGTTGCCGCGGACTCTCGTGAAGTCATCGAGATTAACTCATATTATGGGCCCAGCAGTGTACAATAAGCTGCCAGAGTCCATAAAAGATGCACCAAACTGTACCGTGTTCAAAACCAGACTAAATCGCTGGCTTATCGACAACACTTTTTACAGATATGATGACTTCATACAGTCGTAAAATAATGTATTTCAATTTGTGATTAGTAGTAATAGTATTTCTATTTTTACCTACTTTTTGCTGTAGGTATGTTTGTACTTACTTTTGTTTGTATTTACCTATAAATGTTATTGTCGACTTTTTATTGTTTTACACTGTGTTTTTGACGTATAATGATAATTTATCAATAAATGACTATAAATGACTATAAATGTCTTTTACGATAGGTTAGATTGTTCGTTTAGGTCCAAACTTGCAAGCTGAATTAGAACCACTTCTTGACATCCGATTGATCTGAAATTTGGCATATCTGTGAAGTGCCGATGACAATACAATTATTATGGTGACAGCGAGCTGATCTGATAATGGAGACGGATGGTGGATGGTGGACAACGGAACTCCTCCATGGATATGCGATCACTAATTTTATCAGATTTACAAAAAAAAAATGTTTTAATCCCCGACGCAAAACCGACGGGGTGTTATAAGTATGACGTGTCTGTGTGTGTGTGTGTGTCTGTGGAATCGTAGCTCCCAAACGGATGAAACTTTTTTTTTTTGTTTGAATGGTGAATTTGTCGGGAGTGTTCTTAGCTATGTTTGATCAAAATCGGTTCGGCTGTTACATTGCGTTGCGGTTTTTTTTTTTAATTTTTTCAAATTTGTCTACTTGTGTATGGAGATTTCCGTCTGGGGTTGGCGCAGCCTTTATGGCCGCTCAGATACCTAGATACAGCCTTACATAATTTAAATGAGAGTAGTTACTTACCTACAACACTCTACCAGCTCTACATGCATACTTTTGCAAACTTCTTAAGTGCTCCAAACTATCTAGGTACTATTTCATGATTGATTTTTAGTGCAGTAGGTACCTACTGTATAATAAATCAAATAAATAACACATTTATTCACATAAATAATAATACGACTAATACGATTATTCATAAAATTTAGAAAATACAAATGAAACAGTTGAACTATCTGAAGACTGTTGCAAAGGATCTAAAGGTAGGTCAACTGATCCAAATCACTACCAGACGGAAGCGTCCCTAAGATACAGGCTGCATTGCCACGCTGAATGGCAATACTAATGCGTTGAGTCAGATAAGAGCTAGCTCTAGTCACGCGTCGCTTCTACCAGACGTCCTGAAATAATTTTTGAGTTCAAAAATAACCAAGAGTTCCAAAGTAACCAAGAGTTCAAAAGTAACTTTGAGTTCTAAAATAACCAAGAGTTCAAAAGTACCTTGAGTTCAAAAGTTACCGTGAGTTCAAAAGTAACCAAGAGTTCAAAAATAACCAAGAGTTCGAAAGTAACCAAGAGTTCAAAAGTAACCTTGAGTTCTAAAATAACCAAGAGTTCAAAAGTACCTTGAGTTCAAAAGTTACGGTGAGTTCAAAGTAACCAAGAGTTCAAAAGTAACCGTGAGTTCAAATGTCTTCGGTACCCCGCGGACTACGGACCCAGATTCTCGACCCCGAAAGGCTCAAATAAGTAAGCTATGTCGAGACTTGCATATTTGCGCCTTTTGAGGTCCTCAGCCAGACCTGTCGCCGCACCAATCCTAACGGATGTTAAATAAATTATTTAACTAAGTATCTAAAGAAGTCGTTGTGTAAAATACCCGTTTGCTAGCGACCCCTTCGAACGGACAAGAAGACCTTATCATTGCTATTGTGTAGGTACCTTCCATGCAAATCAGGGGTCAGTAATTCCCACGGCTAAACAGGTTTGCAGGGCGATAGTATCTTGCGTTCCCGCAAGTAGATACTGTACTATTGTCACAGAATATATAATAGTACAAGTACTATTGTGAGGGAAGATAAACAACGTAACTCCTCGATGGATAATAGTAACGGACTGGACGTGTTTAGGTTAATTTTGATCAACACACGGTTTTGATCACTAATTTCATAAAAACTTGTTTTAAAAAGATACCTACAGCAAAATTCGTACCTAGGTACAGCTAATTAACCTAATCAACAATATGCTATCTGGCCGGCAGAGTTGCTATATATCAATAAGCAAGAAAAGAATAAATAAAAACTAAATAAGCACACCAAAGAGTCACCACATAGTCGATCCTACACATAGATTCCCTTGTGTCGTGCGTATCAGGAACTACACGAGTACCTACCTACTATGGTGTTCTCGTACACACTCAATAAACCGTTTAACCAAACAAAACAGGTTGCGTTTTTTACGCATGATCCATGGACCCTAGTAGGTACGGGATATTCCATCCATTCATCTCTTCATTGGACCCGCATGTTATGCTAAGCGCGCACGCGTTGGTGCAAAAAATAAGAAAAGAAGGGTGAAGAGAGAGCGCGTCTGAGATGAAAAAAAAACGAGAAAAGGGTGATGTTTTATTGTGATCTTTGGGTATTGTCGGAAGCATCGGACTGTGATGCTGTTTGTGTGAAATTTTATATTTCATCACCTTTTTATTGAGGATGACAGTGAGATGGAAATTCGAGTAGGAACGTAAGTAGGTCTACCTACGTATCGTTTGTTTGCATTTTGCTAAATGTTAACAAAAGCATTGAGTGCCTACCTTTTTTTTGTGACGAGTTGGAAATTTGCTACCAGATACCCTACCACATTGAGGGTGTGGTAGGGTTTTGTGAGGTTCACGGACTCGTGGACTCACCAAAACCACCCCGGTGTCCGGCCTCGATGCATGTCAAGGGGCTCCGGGATCTCCATACGGAACGCACCGGTGCCTCTCTCGCATTTGCCTGTGGAGCACTGTCCCGGGAACGACTTCCATAGTCACGCCCAACGCCCTCGCTGGTGCTCACAGCGACAACTTGCCCGGGAAAGCATTGAGTAGGTACCTACCTATACGGCTAATGAAGGCAAACTATTGACTACATACACGTACATAGACACACGCCTCCATCCCCGAAAGGGTAGGCAGAGCCTCAATGGGCCTCTTTTCGCAGTGGGTGATAGTGGAATATAGACGTGATAAGTGGTGAGCTCATCGCCGCCATTCATTGCTTCCTACGACTGACTCAGCTAACGCTTTCTTCCAGTAATAACACATTCTATAATACTCGTAAGCTAGCAACCTGGACAAAATCTTATAACTACCAACAAATCTTATCAACAAGGGCTTACCCGGAACGGCTTGTCGGGCTTTTACGACATCCACGGGAGAAGACGGAGAGGTCTATTCTCAGGCCGGACACCCCACGGCGCTGATAAATGTTTTTATTTTGTAAGGATGGACGCTGCTGAATTATGAGGAGCCGATCTCTGATACAAGTTGCTGCCAGAAAAAACTTGCTATCGAAGACTCCACCGGTGTCTGCCAGTCCCTAGATGCAGGTTTAATTCCAGTTGCTAGATAGTAAAGCTTGCTGGTTTGAAACAGTTCAAAATCATTAAAAGTGTATAGTGTATTTACCTGATAAAGACATTACAAAATATAATTTATTATAATCGAAGCCCAATTCTCGAAACAAGAAATAGGTCATATGAAGTTCGCATCTGTAGCGTAGATGTTAGGTATAAATGTCACAAATAGTGTAATTTATTCAGTCACAAATGGTCATTATTCTACTTAACTGACTGACAGTACCTAAAACGCGGAAATTAATATCGAAATGTGAATGCGACTGAAACATTAACGCTTATTTTTTCGAGAATGTTGCCTAGATTTTTATAGATTTTTATGGAAAGAGTGAAGAGAGACTGTCTTCACTCTTTCCAACGATTAGGAACACTAACCTACTCTAATCTATGGTTGCCATTAGTCGAAGTTAGACTGAATTATATAAAAATAAACAGAATACAAATTTTCAGTTAATTCACAACTCACTTTCTATTCGTGTAGTTTTAGAATAACTACGAGAATTTTGACCTTAGTCTTACAATCGCCGGTACCTACCAACCTAACCGTTATCCTATCTGCTTCAATCAAACCCACATTCCCACACATGTTTCCTACGTAATCCTTGCCAACTACCCGTCCTCACGTAGGTAACTTGTTTGTAAAGCACGGTCAAAGGTCCCTGTCCCTTCCAGAAAACCAGTTTGACCAGTTATTCGTGGGAACCATTGTCCAGTAACACAGGATTGATAGCTTCGCAAGGTATTGCAAAAGTAAAATTGCGCGCCCTTCGCCCGTTCTATTGTTAGAACGTCTTTTGAAAGCATCCGGTCTTTCTTTACACTTGTCTTTGCAAGTTTTACGAATGTATGACCCGTACGTGTGATATACGGATGGAGAGGATTGTGAACGGGTCGGTAGGTAGGTAGTAATGCAGGTGGAACCTACTTAGGTAGTAGGTACCTATTGAATTATACCTTTTTTTATGGTGACGAGTTGTAAATCTGCTAACAGATACGGTATTGCATTGAGGGAGGTTCACGGAGTCGTGGACTCACTAAAACCACCCCACCCCGGTGGGCATCCTCGGCACATGTCGATGGGCTCCGGGATCTCCTACGGAACGCACCGGTGCCCATCTCACGCGGCCCCCAACAGAGCCCATTCAGTGTTTGGCCAAAAAGCAATTACCTAGTAATACCTACCTACTAACAACTCTTTACTAACATAATATGGTGTGAAACCGAAATAAATGATATAATAATAATATAGTGGGGTTCTCATCATCAGCAACCTTTAGACGTCCACTGCTGGACGAGGCCTCCCCGATGGGGGATGGGGGATTTGCTATAGACATCACGTTTGGCAGGTGGATTGGTGATCGCAATGCTGCTGCCCATACGCTGGTGTAATCCATCAGCAGGCTCTTACATCCATGGGAAGAGACGGAGGGGTCTCACCACGGCCAAGTTACATCATTATTTAAAGAAGGTTTAAGCATAGAATAAAAAATAGTACAAGGTTATATGCAGTCTAACCACAGAATAAATAATAGGTCTAACTAGAATTAAGCACTTTATATTATTATAATTTTTTTAATTTTGAGAAAACTTATGGTAGGTACCTACATAAAACTATAACTTATTTAAATACTTACATGCAAAATACATGTATGCTGAAGGCCAATTTCAAATTTCCATTGATTCTATATGCTAAAAAATATAGTTAATGTGGACGACAAACCAAGAAAATAATATATTCATAAATAATAAAAATATTACAGCCAAACAGATAATGAAAATAAAAAAAATAGTTAACAACTAAAAACATAAATCAAGTAAGTACCTACCTGTACTTAGGTACCTACAAAAATAATTTGCAAGCAAGAGTTTTAACTTGCTTGTCGAGGTATTAAACAAATCATGTCACCGTTAGTCAAGGATTTAAATTGTTAATTTACTGAATTCCATCTCATTCCTCCGTGTGTCACATGCAAAATCAACATGCAAATAAAGGGTCATTCTCACTGTCCTTTCCCATACAAGGATGTGGTCAAACTGGTTTTTGGACGAACCCTTATTGCAATTAAAAGGACAAGGACAGTGTCTTCCTGGTCCATTGTCCAAAACTAGTTTGTCCTGTTTTTGGACTGTGAGAAACTGTGAGTAGACGAAGAAAGTACCTACGTAGTTTTTTTTTAATTATGTGTCTAGTAGGTAATTCGCCCCGTACGTGACCTCGATATGTATCGTGTAGGTAACGGTAAATTGGTGGATAGGTATGAGGGTTGGAGATACTTACTGTAATAGTTAAAAAACCCATGTACCTACCTCCTAGGTAGGTACCGATCAAACTCATGTCCATGGTTCGACCATAAAAATGATATACAAATAACCTCCTTTACCTAATAGGTACCAAGTGTTCATCAAGCTTGTATCAACAGGTCCTGCAGTTATCATCGGACAAATACACTTAGGTATAAGTCATTGAACTATTATGATATAAGTACTTATAATTACCTCCTCGACCTCTGTGACGCGGCGGGCGAAGCTTGGCCTGCGAAGCAGGAGGTTGCGGGTTCAATTCCCGCCTCGGAACAAATATTTGTGCGATCGCAGATATTTGTTCAGGGTGTTCTGGGTATTTTATATGTATAATAAAAAATATCTATCTATGTAATATATTGTATTAAGTATATCAGTTATCTAGTACCCATAACACAAGCTCTGCTTAGCTTGGGGCTAGATAATGTTGTGTGAACTGTGCAGCATTATTTATTTATTTATTTATTTATTTATTTAGCCTAAGTAGGTACATAGCACACAAACGTCGCATCCTGCAATCGGGCTCAGGTCAATTAGACTCTGAAAACTGGCTTCACTTTCAACGATTTAGTTCAAGGAATATAACATAATACTATGCTTACCTAAATAGGATTTAGGTAGTATGTTTTAGGCTAAGCTCTGCGGTATGTACAGTGGTGGAATTAAAATGTTCGTCACCTTAGGGCCTATTTTTGGTTGTTCAATGCAAAAAGCATAGGTACTGCTTTACCGACATAGTATTGCATTGGTACTGTTTTACCGACACAGTATTGTCAATATTAAGAAAATAACCTTCAGTTGCCATGACAACGGATATTAGCAGCGATTGAATGACAGATAGTCTACGAATAAAATGACAAAACTTCTGGCTAACTCAATAAAAAACTGGCCAAGTGCGCATCGGACCTCGCGCATTCAGGTTTCCGTCGTAAAACTATTATATAAATTGTGGATCCGTAATAAATGTAAAAGTTATAAATTGCCTAAGTTTAGTTAATCCACACGCAAAATTAAATCTGTTTGTAATAGAAATATGAGAAAATTCTCAAAATGTTTCTAGTTTCTAAAATATTATAATATTTTGGTAAAATATTCATAAAGTAGAATTTAAAAAAAAAAACTAGTTCCTGGGTTAAATGGAAATTAAATTGAACTTAGTAACAAAAATACAGTCTTATTCTACTTAATAAGCTCTAAAATTATACTCCACATGCTAGGGTACGACAGATTTATTTTTCCCTCCCCACTTTAACTTGTACGGGAACCATACTTCAAAACAATTTTTGGTTATTATTTTGGGTTTGGGTCAGTAAGATACATAAATAGTACAAATATGAATACTTCAATGGTTTAGCCGCTGTAGACCCGTGTGATAGAGAGACGGACAGACGGATGAGCGAGGGCATTAGGGCTTCGTTTGGCCCCTTAGGGTACGGGACCCTAAAAAAGTCGTTCCAAACTTAAACAAGCAACTGATCAAAGGTGTGCGATTTTGATCTTTACAATAAACATTTAAATTATGGTTTTCTATACAGCAGTCTGCTACGTAGAATAGTTGAAAAAGGTAATATGTGCTCGCGACAAGCTAAGGGGATTCCTTTGAAAACTGACGAACGTTTTCATTCCGCCACTGTACCTACTAGTAGGTACATACTTATTCATTAATTACCTACTTTCTTCCTTTTTTTCTAAAAACTATCGAACAGTGAACCATGGTCTGATCTTTGATTATTTATATAATCAAAGTTGCCCTCCTGGGGCCTTATTCTCGAAATCGTGAGATCGATCAAAACGGCGTGATGACGTCATATCTCGCTTAAAAAACTTACTTTACTATTCCCAGCATCTCGCAGACAAACGTGTGGTATTTACCATGTGGGATAGATTTTATCATTCGAGATGCGTCGAGTCAAAATTGGTTTCGATTTGGTGCATGTAACAAAATAAAATTAGCACTAAACCAATCAATTACAATTTATAACAATCTCATTATTTCGATCTCGCATGTTTCTTGCCCATCTCAAATGCAAAAATCTCGCTCATTCGGATAAATCTCGTTACTTGTCGTGAAAGAATGTCAATTGATTACATAGTTTTTCCATAAGTTCTAACACCACACAAAATCAAAACACAATATTGTCACAATGCTATCTACAAATCTGTCTATTTTTTTGTGAAAAGTTTACGGCTCATATCACAAATCTGTGTTATTGTCATTTCACTTCACACCATACGTTAACTTTATTTCGCTCACAACCACAGAATAAATAATAGTACAAGTAACACAACACAACACACTAATTTCAGTTGATTGACTGACGGAGTAAGTACGGAATTTGAATGACAGACAGAACTCGCATGATTTTTAGATCTCACATGCAAAAGACCACACGTTGTATCTCGTACGAATTTCATTCGAGATATAAAACTGTGAGATGCCGAGAATATGTGTGACGTCATCAAGTTGATTAGGTCGATCTCACGATTTTGAGAATGAGGTGATTAGTGGTTGATTTAGTCAGGAAACTAGTACTTGATTAAAACTATGAATTAATTTATGCTAATAAACCATATTTTCAAAATAATTATGCCCTATTTTAGAAAAAACAAATGAATAATCGCGAATAGTTTTCTCCCGATTAATCGATGATCGTAGCCATCTTGCTTGAATAAACGCGTGAATGGAATGAGCGAGATTTTGCACTCGAGATTTCCAAGAATCAGGAGAGATGAAAACTGCGAGACGTTAAACATCTCGCTTAAAACGAGAATTAGGCCCCAGCAAAATAAACACATAGGTAGGTACTTACTTACAATAACAGGTAAGTAGGTACCTACCTACGCAGTTCGATTTAAATAAGCCCACTAAAAAGGGTCACGTTTCCAAATGTCGATTTTGAAATATACCTAGGTACCTACTTACTTCTAGATTTTTGAGGATTTTTGATGTAGCTATAAGTAACAACTTTCCTCTCGGTTTCGTGCAATATTAGGTAGGTACCTACCTATGTGAAGAGCTAAATAAACTTTATACTTTATACTTATACTTTATGTGGGAATGATTTCGTGAAAAGGGACAGAAGTGTGTATCAGGAAGCGTGCATTTTTCCGAGAGGTTGGTAGGTACCTACCTACTATCAGTCATGTTGCTTATTACCAAGGAGTTGAGATGTCAGATGTTATAGGTGTGATGTGTGCTCCGGTACGGAGGCCTGCAATGATATGAGGATGTGTACCTACCTACCTTAGAGCATTGCAAGCCTCCGTACTACCATCGATCACTCCGGTACGGAGGCCGCAATGCTCTAAGGTCACACATCAATGCTACCTTAGAGCAATGCGGTGCGGCCTCCCTAGGCGACAGCTGGTAAGGATCGCTCGTTACCAGTTCGCTGGTACGAAAAGGGAAACTAGTTGTCTGCTTAGGCACCAACCTACCAACTTGTGTTTATTAACTATGGGTCATTGCAAAAAATAAGACAAGCACGCACTGATGGCAGCACATCACGTAGGTACAAAACAAAAAAAAAACATTTTCGGTGCGGGCATGCCGCATTAGAAATAGGGCGGGGACACCAACCCTTTTTATCGATAACAATAGGACACGCAAATATGAATCTTCAGACACTTTCATATTCAAAGTTAGTAATACACAGGTCCTTCTGTTGAACACTGCTCATTAACAAATTCCTAAAGGGATTTCGTGAAATATATTTTTAGTGAGAGAGGAAAATATCTGGTTATAATATTTATTTTCTCCAAATCAGTTTACAGTTATTTCGTGGATTAAAAAAGGTATGTACCTACCTAAAGTGATTTTTATTAGAGGTTAATTTTAATGTGAATTATGTTGAAATTTTACAGGTTTACATAAGGAAACGATACATAATGTCACGTTATAAACATTGTATGATGATAAGTTTGATGAAACATTAAAGTCCTCAATAGTAGAGAGGATGCGTGATGGTTAACTTGGTTATTTTTTTTAATAATTTTAATTTTGCTCTTTTTTTAATAATATTTCTTTTATTTACATGTTTTTATTTATTCTGGCTCGTTCATACGAAGGCGAGCGAAATCCTCAAACACGATGTTATCTTCTTCTTCATTCGTGTACAGTGAGTTTTCGTAGCGGTGTCTCTCAATAGACTTCATTTTCTTCATTGCGTTGAAGCGTTGGCGCTCAATAGTTCCTGTAATAGAAACATATGCCTATAATATTTTTCTATTTATGTACCTATGCTAAGTTAATAGGATTTTATTTAAGGTGGTTGCTTGTGGCGTGAAATTATTATTATTTCGGTTTTTTTGCTCATCACACCTCATCAACACTTCTTCAGATAGCGAAAACTATGTTGCCGGTAATTATATGACCAAACACACAAGTTTTAATTTATAGTATCACATAAATATGATTAGTTTAGCTAAATGGTTTTTACAGTGTTTTTTTTGTTTCAAACACATTCATAGCCAGACTAATGATATTTATGCGATACTTGAAATTAAAACTTGTATGTTAGGTCATATTATTACCGGCAAATTGGTTTTCGCTATCTGAAGAAGTGTTGATGAACTGTGATGAGCAAAAAACACGAACAAATTTAAATTTTGCGCCACATTTGAAAGCAACCACCTTAAAAAGGTTTTGTTAAAATAGATACCTATATGCATATATTTTCATACAATGTACGTAAGTACCTACAACTATTTAATTTTCTTATGAGAAATAAATTCATTATTTAAATAATAATTGTAAATGTACAAAAATACCTTCAGCTGGATGAAGCAATTTGAACGGAACATCAGTGACTAGCTCTCCTCCAAGAGTTCCACAGTTTAATTTCACTCGAACTGAATAAGACACTACGATACCAATGGCATCGGCTGGGCACTTTCCTTCAGCAACCAGTGTAGAGCTTGCCAAGTTTACGTCATCTTCTTTCAAATGACCATCCAGAGCCACACCTTAAAAATGAAAGTCAGTTTTCAGTCATCATCATCATTAACTCCACTGCTGGACGAGGCCTCATTCAATGCAATGAAGGGATTTTCCATAATAACCACGCTTGGCAGGTGGAATGGTCATCGTAGTACCTACTGGTTTTATGTATTTTAAGGCTACTGACCATGCCCTGCTGTAATTCATTGGTCAGCTTTTGGACCTCTACGGGAGGAGACGGAAGGGTCTATTCATAAGGCCTGATACACCACGGTCAATTTCATTAATTTATATAAAATTATCAGCATAGACCCTTAGTAATTACCTACGTGGTTACTGGCGATAAAGTTCAGTTTTGGTTATGCTATCTTCCTTCTTTTTCTTTCTCAAATTACAGATAAGGAGGAAGAGCACTTAAGAAGCTGTCAAGAGTCAAATAGGCTTCTCTTAAACGTATTTTTAGCAAAATCTACACAGTATATGACAGCAAATAATATTTAAATAAATCTTCATCATATTTCCAAGAGCATGATAGAGCCCAAAACACGATTTCAATTAATTTTCTCGATAATAATAAATTATAAACTAACCTCTTCTCTATTACCTATCTACGTAAAAAATAGTAAGAGTAGGTAACAAATAATATTATTTTAGAGACCATAGTAGATTTATATTTTTGATAAGGTACCCAGCAAATAGTAAGTGTAGAAGAGCTTTTTTGTGAAAGAGTTCGTCCGGGGAAGTACTACCACCATACCTATTTCTGCCGCAAAGCAATAGTGCTCAAATTGCTGTGTTCCGGTTTGATGGGCATGGTTGCCGTGAAATTATAGGCACATGAGACTTTCATCTTCATGTCTCAGGGTGGCAGGCGCAGTGCAATGCCACATAGGGTGCGTCCTAGGTAGGTGGACGTGACCTATGTGATAATGCACTATTAATAGGCAGATCAGGTGGGCTATCTGCATGTTCCGCCATTCTAAGTAGTACAAAAAAAAAACCTTAATTTTCGTTCACATTTTGTTGCGCGCTATTCTGTCACTTTACAACTTATCTGAACTTTACTGTGTTAGATAATGGTGTAATTTGGCGGTTGTCTGCCTCTTAACAGTCTATAATTATATTATGATGATGATTTAGGCTCCCTCTTCAACGCACGCGGTGACCCGAATGCAATCTTGGGATTGGGAGAAATTACTCTCAGCGATTAGGCCACCCATTATACTGAATTAAACGTGTATTTATATTCCATTAAATTATGCTGTCTCAAAATCTTATTTAAAGTAGGTTTGCATCAATGCAAACCTACTTTACCTTTACCTTTTTTTTTACAATTTTTTTTTTTTTTTTTTTTGTACTTTTTAATACTAACTGTTTACTGTTAAATTTTAAACAATTTAGCATTTTTTTAATTTCTTTAATAAAGTATCATGTTTTTGCTACGTCTTATAATGCGTTAGCCCTCAACTTTACCATATAATTTATTATAAAGTGTATGCTGAAGTATGCTTGATATAGCAGAGGATCATGCTAATCAATGTGAGATAGTGTAGATAGGAGTATAGTATGGATAGGAGAGCTTTTAACCGAAGCTTAGCTATCAGTGCCTAAGCCACGTATATAAATAAAGAGAAGTAAAAAGAAGAGAGTGTTTGTTCTTAGGAAGTGTTTTTGTTGAGAATGTGTTTTTTCCAATCACGGACGTTTAGCTTTAAGTTATGTTATGTACTGACCTCGAATGTCCTTGTTGCTACGTGCCAGTGGCACCAAGTAGAAGGATTTCGAGAGGCTAGCTCCAGGTGTGACCGGGCAGCCTTCACGGCTTTCCATAGATGCAACATGGCGACTGAACTGAGAGTTTATCATGGTGATCTCGACATGTTGCACAACCATGCATCTAATGTTTCGCACTGACTTCCTGGAGTTGTTCGAAACAATCACGTTAGCTGCGATCTTTTCTCCGTGATAATAAATTTCACGATCCAGAGTAACTTCGAGATTGATCTTTCCATTGCTGAAAGTGAATCCTTTGCTCACGAGAGAGCTAGGCAGACGACGACCACGGGAAGTAGGGGCGTGTTGCAACTAAAACAATTAGAGGCTTAATTGAAAAAAAAGTTAATAGAAGTTTTAAAAGTATTAATTAGAGGCTTGTTGGTAGGTTCTAGTTGGGTATGCTGTTGGTCACTGTTGGACTAGTCCCGAAGAATAGGCGCAAATTCACCTAGATTATAAAATTAAATTTAAATTGGACCCAAAAATTCCGTTCAAGTGGGACTCAAACCAGCATCTTCTCCTCTGATTGGCGATGCCTTGATCAGTTTGGCCATGGAACGAGCTGAATGCTGGCGATGAAATTTGTGCGCGGGCTCTAAGCGACGATGAATGACATTTACAGTGTTACATTTGCAAACATTCTGTTCAAATACATTTAAATGTGACCCAAAAATTCCGTTCCAGTGGGACTCAAACCCGCCTGTAATCGGCGATGCCTTCTGTTTGGCCATAGAACGAGCTATGACGCTGGAGACGAAATTTGTGGGCACTATAACTTGGTTAAAGCGCCGATGGGAGCCATCTACATGTGTTTCTTTTGGAGACGTTCTGTTCAATGGCCGAAGTTAGTTCAAAGCATTGACACGAGATGACACCACTGCTATTTCAAAAAAAAACTATTTTGGGTCTTATTTAAATTTAATAGTGTGGTTTACACTTCGATGACTTCGACACAACTGCTATTTGTCAAAGTTGTTTCTTCAGGTTAATAAAACTTAATGAAACTCAAATAATCTTCGTGGTTATAATAGGTACTATTGACTTTGACGTTTTGAAGTACCTACTTAGGTAGGTTACTTAAATGCAAAACAATAGCATAATTATGTGTAAGGAAACTATTGTACAAAAGTAGGCAGGTAAGACCTACCTTTTTGATAGCAAGGGTCACTGAGCTCCGCTTGTGACTTTTTTGCTCCTCTTGCTCTGCAACGTATGTTCTTACACAGTAGTCGACACCCATTGGTTTGCCTTGATCTTCGTCAGCTGGTTGCAGTGTCACCTACAAAAATGGTTTTAAGATAGGAATATCACAGCTATTGCTAAGTCAGCTTGAAAATGTGTATATAATTTATTTACTGAGCTGGGCGCCATATCTGGGAAGTTGAAGGTAAATGGATAGGCGTTAGGTCCAAGTTTTTTCAGCAATTTCTCTTGGACGGGGGTCAATTCCATCTTCGCATTTATCATAGGCACCACTTGTTCCTGGCCGATTACCATCTCCTTCGAGAACTTCACTCCCATCACTTCATCCTCCTCTCGACCATAGCGGTAAGTGGTCACCAACTGAACAAAACAAAATCACTTTATGTATTATTCTTATATGATAATAATTATTAACCACAACCATCACTTATTGAAATTGTCCATTATGTAGGTTTTCACTAATAATAACATTGTAAAACTTTTAAAAGCACGAATCTTGCTAGTAAGTAGGTATCACGAATTTAGTACCTGGCTGTAAACTTTTCTTCCTTTCAGGTACTCGGCATCTACAACGACGACACCATCTATCGGGTCGCAGTAATCCATATGATCAATGAAGTCCCGTTTGCCAAGGTACACGGTAACTTTTCCATTTGGTGTAGTTTTTTTAAACACTTTCACAGCAACAACCATTTTTCCGATTATAATTTGGACAAAGGGATATAACAGATTTTTATAAAACTGTTTTCTGGTAAGTAGTAAAAAGGTTAGGGGTATATAGTTTGAGAGCAAAGTGTGTGTATTGAGGTGTACACCAGAAATGATTACCTTCAGGAAACTTTCCTTTTATATGGGTAACATGTGAGGTTTCATGCAGAGCACGATAACAGCGTAATAGGATTTCGTAGGCAGGCGTACTAATAGGATTAGTATGACGCATTATACCCACATCGTATGTTTATCGATTGTTAGGCGCATCACTATTTCAATATTCAAATCAAAAAACCGCGCTTTGGGCGATCTTTAATTTTTTGTTTGACTTTGAGTACTTTGACAGTTTTGACATTCGACATTTTGTAAAGTGTCTGTCTGACTCTGTTGTTTCGCTTTTGTAATCCGTTCGCTTGCTACAGAAAAGTCAGAAAATCATAGGAATTTCAATTTCAAAACATTCTGTGAAAATATGAATAAAAGTTAAAACCACTAATAAGAATCGTATTGAGAAAATTTAGGAAAAGTATGTCAACGAAAATGTAACAGTGTACGCGATAGCTGTAAGTCTTCAAATTGATTTTAAACTCTCGAGTGAAGAAATTTCACCCGAACTGAAATTTTCTTCTTTTTTTTCAGCTATACCCTCAGCATGCCGACTTTTCTGACCCAAGGTCGACACGGCTACAGCGTCAGGTTCTCGAAGACGAGGCCGGATGCCCTCGCGGTGGCTACGAGCCAGTACTACGGCCTGGCCGGGGGAGGAACGCTATTCTTCCTGGAGCTAACTCCTGACGGCAGCACACTGCTTGAAGTGCAGAAATTGGAATGGAGCGATGGGCTTTTTGATGTGGTAAGTCTTCTTCTCTTAATTATGGCCTCTGAGGGAAGTGTCCACAATTTTGCCAGTGTCAAGTATATTATTTTGATAAAATTAGGTCAAGTTGCTGAATTTTCAGAAAAGTCATGCATTAGTAAAGCGGCGAGTAATTAAGTTGGTGAACAAAGATTGTCCACTGATATCCAAGATATCACTCTAAACTTTTTCACTGCCGATGAGGTCAGGCAGGTCGAAAATTAAAAACTTTAAAACATTGGAAACATTATTTTATAATTGAATTGTATAGGAATATTCTATGGTTTGTGTGCATGTGGTAATCATTACCTTATACCAGCAAATTCCTAATTGACTGCTTAATACAGTAGATAGAGTTCTAGCTGGAATTAAAATGTTTATCCGACAACCCTAGTTCCAATACCTTGTTTGTCAAAACGTAGAACACCATTTTATGAAACCTGTAAAGTTCGTAACAATATTCTGTAATCAATTAGCATTAATATTTCAGCAGGCTAAACACCCTGTTAGCCTAGTTTTGATATCCTTGACAGAATGTTTGACTGATCTTGTAAGGGTTCATACATGTTCATTTTCTTACCTAACTCTACCTGTATCAATGAATGTCTTATAAGAACTCACATTAACTGCTGAAAATCTGCTTAAAGAAGTCTTAACTAAAATCTGCTTAAAGTTGTCTAATTAGTATAATTATCCAACATCTTCATCAATTTTATGCATAAAAAGATTTTCAGAGATGCACACTGTATTTTTTCAACACACTGGGTCATTCACCAGTTTTTTTCTTAGCCTCTTGTATCCTTGCTGTTCCGGTTTAGGATAAGCAGGCTATTCCTGTTATTGGAGGTCTCGAAGCTTTAAGGTTTTGATGTCTGTGTTGTGACAGCTGACTCAAAAGAATGAATTACATTATTAACAACATAAAATGTTAGTAACTTTGCATGTAATTCATGTTATTTAGTAGTCAGTCTGTTAGTTGAGTTGACGTGTAAAGTTAATAGGGATTAAACCAAGCCACACATGGCCAATTATGAGGAATCTGATTTGTATATTTTGAAAGAAACCTTACTCTCTCAATATACTTATTTTGAACCTGTTTGCAGTAGCAGTTAATGGGATTATGCTTTAACATGGTTTATTTGTAGACAATTGACTTAAGTCACCCATTACTTTGTGTTCACTTTTCGTTGTTGGTTTTGGGTGAGTGTTCTGTAAAATGTGATAAGTAAAGTGTGATTTCCTAAACTATTACTTATTATGGATTGTGTGTGATGTAATCACCAATTTTTGTTTAGTCAAATTTAATAAAAAAATTAAAATTTAAAATAACTTTTAAAGTCAGATTAGCGGTTTACACTACCTCATCCAATATTTTTATTAGACATATCTTTTATACATAAAACTGGGTGGGTTTTTTACCGATTGAATGTATGTGAGTGTTGTCTGATAACAATATCCATCAGATAGAGTGAAATCAATCAAAGAGTAACAACACAAATGAGTCCTATTGTGTTTTTGACGTTAGGTATATACCTAGAAAAAGTGCCTACATACTGTATGTACAACATGGTGTATGCACCATACCTACACCATGTAGTAAATGTAGAAACAGGCCGTACTGTGTGATGTCAGTTTCATATGGTAAATGTGCCCACATGTTGTGTTAAATTAATGGAAGTACAACCATTAGTGACATCACACCACCCATTGATTTGAAGTCAGTCATAATTTCACCAATTCTAAATTTGTTTTAACATTTAGCTATTGGATCTGATCTATACAAAAAATACTGATTGGGTGGGCACAAGACCCACTACTCTCCCGTAAATATGGGGATGCAATCACCGACTGTCCACATATAATCCACATAAGAATGAAATTCATGGGATTGTATCGACTCGAAGCACCACAGCTTATAGACTAAGCCATAATCCCTTACGCTCAGTCTGAATGGTTTAGTTGATTGATTCTTAAACATTGCCACCCTTGCTTTATTATCTTATGAGCTGTGGTAATTTGTGCACATTCATCATCATTATCATCATCCAGTGGAAGGCCACTGCTGGAAATAGGCCTTTCTCACAGAATGGCATGATGAGCTAGACAGTTTCCTTAAGATATGTGTATACATTATGATTAGATAGTTAGAAGCAGTAGGTACTATACATTTTAATGGACAATTTACATGAGAAACAGAGAACGTCATTTTGGTGTTGAAATTGGTTAAAATATAGCCGTAGAGTGTTAGGACTATGACTATAAGTACCACGCCATTTCAAGGGATGACGTAAAAGCTGACTAAGGCATTACACCAGGGGATAAGCAGCAGCATCCACCTAAGTTGACATGAGTATTAAACCCTGTTAGGAACAACGTAAACGTTTTGAGAAAGGGTAAATTTTTGTCTAAGGGACATTTTGCGAACAGGACATTGTCCTCCTAAACGTTGTACTTATGTCAAGTCTGTGCATCATTCACCATTCCAATTTTCAATCACTCTTTTAATTTCACACTCTTCCGGGAACCATGTGTCTGTGTGCGGCTTATTAAAATATAGTAAGTGTTAAAGTACATAATCGAGTATTAATCAATTCCCCGATATAACGAGGAACCTAGAAATATAACAAAGAAACCTCAAGATCATTAAAAAAACTACAAAACTTTATTTCTTATCATATGAATTGTGAATTGAATTCTCTGTGAATTGGCGGGCGAGGAGGAGGTTGTGGGTGCGATTCCCGCTGCGGGACAAATAAATAAATAAATAATGCTGGACAGTTCACACAACATTAGCCCGAAGCTAAGCAGAGCTTGTGTTATGGGTACTAGATAACTGATATACTTAATTAATGTTTTATTTTATTTACCCAGAACACCCTAAACAAATATCTGCATATCGCACAAATATTTGTTCCGAGGCGGGAATCGAACCCGCAACCTCCGGCGTCGCAGGCGAACGTTCGCCCGCCCCGCCACAGAGGTCGTCAAATGTTTGTGTGATCTGCAAATATTTGTTCTGGGTCTGTGTGTACTACGCTACTCGTAGTTCCTGATAACCACGATACAGGGTATCCTAGTGTGGGATAAGGACTATGTATGTCACTGTCGAGGGTGCTATCATGCTCTGTAGGCAAGCTACGTATCCTCAGTTTTCATCTTCGTTCCATGGTAAAGTAGTAATATCAGTTTTGTAATGTTTCCAGACATGGTCGGGCACGTCTGATAACACGGCTGCATGCGGCGCGGGTGACGGTGCGGTTATAGTGTGGCGGGTGGGGTGCTCCGCCCCACTGCGGGTGCTCCGCGCTCATACCAGCGAGGTCTGCTCCGTGGACTGGCCGCGCTCGCATCTGCTAAGCGCTAGCTGGGACACTACAGTTAAACTGGTAAAAAAAAAACATACATACATATACACACGCCTTTTTCCCCGGGAGGCAAAGCCTCAATGTGCCTCTTTTCACCGTGGGTTGCACCGTCGTGTGAATATAGACATGACAAGTGGTGAGCCCATCGCCGCCATTGCTTCCCACGACTGGCTCGCTCGGCTCGGCTCTCTCGCTTTCTTCTAGTAATAAGAGATTCCTTAAAATAAGCCAGCAGCTAGTACAAATCTTATATAATGCGCGTCATGTAAAAAGAACGCTGGCGGTCAAGCTTCTTCAGGCGTTCCAGCGTTCTTTTTACATGACGCTTACTATACCTACTTATTTAAGAGATGTATACTTATGCATTGAATGAGTGCCTACCTAGTTTACTACAAATAATGTACAATTATAGTATAACAATGTACAAAAAGAACGCTGGAACGCCTGTAGAAGCTTGACCGCCAGCGTTCTTTTTACATGACGCGCACTATACAAACGAATCTTACTAATAAGTCTGGGTAATCCCTGAGTCGGATATTACGACATCCACGGGAGGAGACGGAGGGGTCTATTCTTAGGCCAGACACTCGCATCTGATAAGCGCTGGCAGGGACTAACGGCAGTAATGTTTTAGTAGTTAAACTAGAAAAAAAACTGGTGGTACCATAGTGGGAATGACCTCGTCGATAGTATCATTAATGATAGGTAACATAGTAACACAACGTGTAACTCTCAAATCACCAGTTACAGGCACATGAGACTTTTCTCATCTTTATGTCTCAGGGTGGCGACCGCAGTGCCATGCCACATCGGGTGCGTCCTAGGTGGACATGACCTATGTGATAATGCACTGCTCATAGGCAGAGGGTACCGCTTAACATCAGGTGGGCCATCTGTTTGTTCCGTCATTCAAGAAGCATAAAAAAAAAAAAAATTGTCGGTTCGTTTTGAACTGAGTCGTAGGGCCATCAATCTCTTTGTCTATCAATTAGTAACTTCACAAAAAAGCTCTATAAAATAACATTGTAATATTTTGTCCATTGCAGTGGGATCCCGACTCGGAGACATGCCTCAGCACATTCGCGGGTCACTCGCAGCTGGTATACACGGCGGCTTTCTCGCCGCATTCCCCTGCTACCTTCGCGTCGGTCTCAGGAGACGGACACCTCAAGTTGTGGGCGTGTTCGGAGTCGGGCAGACCCGCTGCCGTGGTGAAGGCGCATGATGCTGAGGTAATTGAACTTAAGAGGGTTGTACCGATAGAGCGTTTGAACCGTTGTATGCAAACGAAGTTAGCGCCTAGTTTGGCTATCATCAAACCTCATGAAATGTTGTTCACATGATCAGTACATTAATGTAACTATATATTATTATTAAATG
This sequence comes from Operophtera brumata, assembly GCA_932527175.1. Lineage (NCBI taxonomy): Eukaryota > Metazoa > Arthropoda > Insecta > Lepidoptera > Geometridae > Operophtera > Operophtera brumata. The sequence goes on along the minus strand of OW052237.1, from coordinate 7,513,161 downwards.
TTATTAAGTAATCTGTGATCTTGATCCGTGGTTTGTTTTTAATGATTTGAAAACCATAACTGTAATTTTATAAGATACTGACGACAGATAATATCCAAAATTGGGGCAAATTTCGCTTATATGCAGAGAGCTCAACCGCCCTACACACGGTATACTTCTTTTTTTTAAGTTTGATAGACCTTTGTTTAACCACAATCTCACCTGTTAGTAAACAAAGTGATGATGTGGCTAAAGATGGAGCACTAAGGTCTAGAAGGCACCTAGAAGGCTTCTTCAAGGCTTGAAGATGCCTTGAGCAATTGAAGTTGAAAATAAATTGAGCAAAAAATTATGCTAATATAAAATTAAACATGTAGGTGTCAGGGGGTTTGCGTTGGGCTACCCTGATGAGAGAGAAGCTAAGAGATTCCAACCCAACCGCGCCGGCCCGCACCGATTAGTATACTTAGTATGCGCAAATGAGTAGGTCGAGTAGCACGGCTTTGGGTGCCTTCACATTAGGTCGCCAGCAGTAGTGCGGTCGCGCTGCTACTTTTATACTAAAAAAGAGCAGCGCGACAGCCGCGCGACACGTGATTTTTCATGCTGCCGCGCTGCTGCCGCACTACTGGCGACCTAATGTGAAGGCACCCTTTGAGTGCGACACTAGAGCCAGTGTCATTTCTATAGTGTTTATTTATTCTATGGTGTAGGGTTTTGTAAAATAGATCATATAAACAGAGTGCAAAGGTTTTAATTAATATATTGGTTGTCAGGTGTTATCGTGCGATTGGAGCGGGACGGAAACACACGCGATAGCGACGGCCGGCTCGGACGGGCTCGTCAAAGGATGGGACCTGAGAAGGCTCACCACACCTATGTTTACACTCAAAGGTAAGATAACATCATGAATGTAGTAGTACATGGATTGAGTGCTAAAATAGCCACTAATTTTGTAGAGTGTTCCTTCTTACTCCTATCCTAGAAGATAGCTTGCTATCCTATGTTAGAGAGAAACAAATATATTGTCACACGACAGTCGTTTTTCCTTTCCGTACCACTGAATATTGGTACCATGAATGTACATCTTCCTAGATTGGTACCATGAATGTAGTAGTAATTGGTACCAAGTGTGACATATGGCCTGGTACAAGTTACACAAATAAGAACAGATAGATATATGCTTGTCTCATTCCAACACATGAATACATGAGTCAAAAATGAGACTGGTATAATCGAATCCGGTTTGTTTATAGCCTTATTTCCATGTAGTACATCTTCCTAGGATAACATACATGTATACTCTGTCCACGGAGAATGTCTAATAGGGAAGTCGCGAAACTGGACGTGATTGGTTGCAGAAAACGAACATAATCGCACGCTGCGACCAAATCCAATCGGATCCAGGAGCTGGTGATAAAGTGGAAGCTGATTCTCGCAATAATTTTATCAAAGGGATCTAAGGCGTGGTTTATACAGAAGAGAAAACGTGACTTAAAAATGTCATATTCCAGGCTATTTCTAGATGGCGCTGGCAAATAGCCTGGGAATCATTCAACCAGAATTTTAAACCAATTACCTAATCTCATTTAATTCTTTTAAAATAAACATTTAAATTTATATTTTATTTTATAATTATGAAACTATGTGAATCATTCAACCAGAATTTTAAACCAATTACCTAATCTCATTTAATTCTTTTAAAATAAACATTAAAATTTATATTTTATTTTATAATTATGAAACTATGGTCGATCTATTCGAATTTAAAGCATTACAATCGTTTATAGCAGATTCAAAACACTCAGCGACATCTAGCGTCATTGTAGGCAATCATTTATCGATGCACGTTTTCTTGTATGAGATTGGCAGTCTATTGTGTTTAGTTAGTCTATGACAGAAGTGACGTTGCGGTGGCGTGGCGCGGACATTGTCACGTCGCAATATAAACTATGGGTAAGGGGCGCGCGTCGGATGACATCGTTAAAGAAGTTGGACGAGAATGGATAAGAGCAGCACAGGACCGGAGAGAGTCAGGCCTATACCCAGCAGTGGGTGCACACAGGCTATATAGATAGGGGCGCGCGTCGTTTGCAGTGGTGGCGTTATCTGGAGGCGCGGACCCACGCTCCTTCGGCAAAAACGACCGTATGCACCATAACTATTAGGTTTATTTGACGGTCCGTCCAAGCCACGTCCGCGCCCGACGTCACTTCTGTATAAACAGCGCCTTAGGCATTTGTTGGCTTCGAACAAAACATTTGCTTGGAAGGACAGCTGATAGCGCGTTCTATTTGGTTCTGTGGCAACTGACTTAAAGTCGTGAATAGTGTTTTGTTTTTAACATTTTATTGGAACACCAAAAATAGTAGAGGTTTTCAAATATTTACATTACCCGCCTTATGGATTTATGAACTCGTGGATCTCCCCTAGATAATTAAATGTGTCAACACTGCGGTTTCTATCCCCAAACCGCCCAAATCATGCGATCGGTCGGTAATTTTTGGGATATAATAAAATCTTATTGCGTACAGTACATCTAGTGTAGCTAGAAAGAACGCAATGTAGCAGACCTCACTGATGAATGTTATAGTTCCTATGGCGCACAAGAGATGGCGACAGGCGTGGTCATTCTCAAGCTACGTTAAAATCACGGAAGGTTCAAATACGGTAGTCCTTTACACAGTACCGTTCATTATTATTTTCGGGATATAATAAAATCTGTTTGCGTACAGTGACATCTAGTGTAGCTAGAAATAACGCAATGTAGCAGACCTCACTGATGAATGTCATAGTTCCTACGGCGCACAAGAGATGGCGACAGGCGTAGTCATTCTCAAGCTACGTTAAAATCACCGAAGGTTTAAATACGGCAGTCCTTTACACAGTACCTTTCATTATTATTAAGTGCCAAACGAAATAATTTTAAAAATGCCCAATGAACAAGTGCTTATTACCAATTAGACAGAGACAGCACTAGCGGGTTATGACGTCACACCTAAGTGCCTTGTAACGGAAGGGCTAGAGAGATTATTTGATGTTATTTTTTTTTCTTTATTTTCTGTTCCAAATTTATGTTTTGCAAAGAAATACTATATTTTCGGGAACAGCTTCTACTATTAGAGGTTCATCGCATCATCATCATCATCAGCCTACAGAAGTCCATTGCTGGACATAGGCCTCCCCCATAGAACTACCATGCACTATTGAAAAGGGCTTACCAAAAATTTTGCTGCGGAGCATACTCAGAATCGTCACTTGTAGATTTATGTTTTACGGCTATGGAGAGAGCTATGCTCGGAGTTTAATTACGTGATATATGAAGATTCATAAAAGAACCAAGAACACCGACACAGCTCTCCGAATTAGCAAGTTGAAGTGTCAATGGGTAGGCCATATAGCTCGCGGAACTGACAGCAGTGAACGTCTAAATGTTACTGATGATGATGATGATGATGATGATGTTGTCCAGCTGTGACTTGTACAGGCTGGTGATGATGATGATGATGATGATGACGTACAGCTGTAACTTATACAGGCTGGTGGTGATGATGATGATGATGTCCAGCTGTGACTTGTATAGGGTAGGCTGGTGGTGATGATGATGATGATGATGATGATGATGACGTACAGCTGTAACTTATACAGGCTGGTGGTGATGATGATGATGATGATGACGTACAGCTGTGACTTGTACAGGCTGGTGGTAGTGATGATGATGATGTCCAGCTGTGACTTGTATAGGGTAGGCTGGTGGTGGTGATGATGATGATGATGATGATGATGATGATGATGTACAGTTGTGACTTGTACAGGCTGGTGGTGATGATGATGATGATGTCCAGCTGTGACTTGTATAGGGTAGGCTGGTGGTGATGATGATGATGATGATGTCCAGCTGTGACTTGTACAGGCTGGTGATGATGATGATCATAATGATGATGAACTCCAGCTGTGACTTGTACAGGCTGGTAATGATGATGATGATGCCAGTGACTTGTACAGGCTGATGATGTTTGTGTTGGTTTGCAGGATGCGAATGTGCCGTCAGAAGAGTTCAGTTCTCCCCGCACGCGCCTTCGGTGATAGCAGCTGTGTCGTACGACTTCACGACCAGGTAACGTCCTCATTTGACAACTAGCCTCCGCCCGCGTGTTCGCTCGCGCTGTACCGGGGCAACAAGTAGCCTGCGTGCTAATCCGGGTTACAATCTGTGTACCAATTTTCATCAAAATCAAAACGGTGATGGAAAATATTGAGAGAAGACGACATGCAGTAAAAACTAGTAAATGTGCAACCCATGGTGATGAGAGGCCTCTTGAGGCTCTGCCTCGCTTCTCTCGGGAGTTAATACTAGAGTCCCTCTTTACGCTCAGGATTCAATATGCCACCTGCGATGTAAGACTGCTTTATCCTCTCAGTGCATAATCTACTATCAACTTTTTGTTTAAGGGACTAGTTATGTTCCTTAGTCACTAGGCTCTTTTATGGCCACCTCTACGTACTTGATGACCTAACGCTAGGTATTTAGACCTAATAAATAAATAAATAATGTGTGTGTGTGGGTGTGTGTGTTGTGCTGTGCTGTGCGCGCCAGAACGCTATCGGTTACGTTTATTACCTATGACTAGATTCATATTAGTAGATTCATGCGCCACAACACAACACAACCTACTAATGTGAATCTAGTCATAGGTAATAAACGTAACCGATTGTGTTCTGGCGCGCCACGACACACCCCGACACAACAATATGAACCTAGCTTAACTTAGTATTGTTTGTTTTAGAATATGGGACCTAAAACGAGGCTGCGACCCGCTAGAGACGATCCGACATCACTCCGAGTTCACGTACGGACTGGACTGGAACTCGCTGCGGCCTCATCAGATCGCGGACTGCGGCTGGGACTCGCTAGTGCACGTGTTCATGCCGCGCTCGCTCGCGTGCGTCTAGCGTAAGTGTACCTTATTATGATCCGCGTAAGGTATTGAATGGTTTGAGTATCAGTCGTATTTTGAGATATACAAGACCATAGAGAACATAACTTTTGGAACTATCATGGTTATGTACATACTTTTCACTAGAAACGGGATATTTACCATGGTTTGAACAATCAAAACTCAAAAATCATGGCAAATATCCCGTTTCTAGTGAAAAGTACATAGAGAACATTTTCATCATAGCAGCTGTGATAAAAATGTGTTCTCCTAGGCTTCCTAGGTTTACAGATGGCTCACCCATAGACTTATGCTAAGGCTCACCACATGAAATCATTACTTTATATGTCACTTATGTAATAAATATCAAAGATACGATGTGTGGATGTTTGTATTTTTGTTACAATCACGCCGAAACGGCTGAACTGATTTTGATGAAATTTTATACACCAGGTAGATTATGACCTGGATTGAGCTAATTGGCTACTTTTAACCTGGCGTGCGAAGCCGTGGACGGACAGTAGTATTATATGAACTAACTGGATTAGCAGTTGCCGAACTAAAGCAGTCTCGAACTAAGAGAAGTCCGCAGTCGAACCTTCATGCTATTCAGTGACGTGAATTGCATTAAATGGAAAACCGTCTTACAAAATGGGTAAATGTGTGGTGGAAGATTGTTATTTTGGATCGCAAAAAAATGTTACAATTAAGATTGTTGTTTTTACACTTGTATCATTGTAAAAAACACAAAGTGCGTGACTTAAACGTGCCTACCACATATTAAAAACCATAAAACACTATAGAAACGTACTTTGTATAACTGGACTTTTGCTTTCCGATGACTTGTTCCCAATTACCTATTATGATCACTACCTGCACCTAATCTAAACCATTTTTGTTACTGTGATTGGTTTAACTTAAATGCACTTTTATTTGCAGGTACATATAATCATAGGAGTGAAGAACAGGCTGTGTATAAGTCAGTGCCAAAATAGCACTTATTTCGATGGCGTCAGGGTTTCGCTGCTGCGACGATGGTGCATACTGTTTGAAACAGGGATATTCACGGAAGGACGAATTTGCGGTGATGGATTTTATTTTTGAATTTCACTTTTATTACAATAAGTAGTACTTATTTAAAAACCGGTATTCTAGAGCCCTTATTCAAGCACTGTGAAATTGTAGAGTCATTCATGGGCTATTTGACATTTACTCGAAGGAACAATGAATGCTCCAATAAATGCTGGATTCTATAATACTGCTGAAAGGTCCGTAAAATATGCAAATTTTTGGTTGAACTAAGAGTTATTATAATTTAAAATTCTATGTATTTCGGCCAATTTATCTCACTAATTATATTTAAGTACCTAGTACTACAGTAAAGAACTTTCCTATTTACCTACCCTCAATAGGCCAAAAATCTGTTTGGCTCGTGGTTTGATCTGATCTGTATAACTTTACATGCATTCCAGTTTATTTATTATTATTCTATCGGGTTAAGTGGCAAGTATTATTTGATGTATAAATACTTTAGTTTGTAAATATTTTTATTTTGTATAGTTGTATAGTCTACTCGCTAATTATATTTTACTTTATTGTAAGTGTTGTTAATGGATTACTGTAATCGTGTCAAAAAAAGTGCATAATATTTGTACTGTGGAGTTTTATCAAATAAAAGGTACAATTACATTTTGTTTTATTGCCTTATTACATGCACACAATACATTGACAAATTTGTAACAGCGCCATCTACCGGGAGATTACTGGACGTTTGATTTTAATCTTCGTAGCCTACCCTCAATAGCGGTGAGCATGATGTAAACTGATTTCAAGTGGTGCTTATCGTGTTCGTCGACGTCCATCAAGTTTACGAGTGGAGATAGCGAGGCATTTAACTTCGGTGTCTGGAAGCATGTTCGCTTTACGAACGTCTGGCAGCTGACTTCATCTCTGGCCGTAGGCTTCATAGTAGACGCTTCGTTGAACATGCTTGAGAGTTGAGTGTTGTTGTCGTCAAATGACTTCGTTACTGAAATTATATTTTTTTAAGTTGTTTTTTTTACATGGTTTTTAAAATGACTGATAAATGGTTATCCTGGTGCACAATGTTTATCTATCCAAGTATATCATATATCTAAGTAAGAGAGGCCTTTATATGTCCAGTAGTGGATTCTACTGTTCACAACAGGAGGGTTAGTAAGAGTTTTGATAGTTTTCGAAACTGAAGTGTCGTTTTCTCCCATACATTTACTTGCAGCGCCCCTAGCGGAAACGAGGCGGAAACTAAGGACGCTGTCAGCAAATATATGGAAGGAAAAAAAAACTTCATTTAGTTTCGGATAGTATCAAATTCTCGTACTAAGCCATAGGAACCACCATAGGAGGGCCATAGGTCTTCGGAAGAGGTTACCGCTTAAGAGAGTGGTCTGTGAAAATGACACATCGAGTTTTGACACTATTCCATTACCTGTGACCTCCACCTTGCGGTGGGATTTGGAACTAATTAGGTAAACAAACCTCTCAACCGTACAATTGTGTAGAAAACACATTACTTGTTTTGTCAATTACTTCATTGAATTTTTGTTCTGTACGTAATCAGATAAATGTGAAAATAAAATCAATGTATACCACCTATACAATCGTTGCGTGACTGACTGACTCAGTCACTGACTATCAACGCGAAGTCTAAACCCTAGGTCATAGGACCTGAAATTCACATAGGTACATTTCTTTTGTGGTATAGCGGTGCACTAAGAAAGGAATTTCCTAAATACACACCCTAAAGTGGTGCAGCGGGATGTTGAAGTTTATATAGCAAAAACTGCACGCGGGCGAAGTCCCAGGCGTTCCACTACTGGATACTTGAGAAATCTCTGTGCACATGTTGTGTTTTACATATTATGCTGTGTGCTTCAGGTTTCGTTATATTTTATAACAGTTTTATTCGTTTTATTTTACCCCAAATAGACAAAGTGGTCAACAACTTCAATAACTGTACCAATATGGGTGCAAAGTTAGTATATAAAAACCATCATAACCGAATCGCAAATGAACATGGGCAAGAAATGAACAAACCCACAAAAATAACCAAAAAATACAGGACCAAAAAAAACAAAATTAAATCAAAAACGCCCTAAAAACTCTCACAACCTAAGAAGCCCTACAAACCTTTAAAAAAACCCTTCCAACTCCTAAAAACAGAGGGTTTAGCCTACCCTACCTCCCTAGAGTTCATGCAAGTCTTAAACTTTAAGAATCAATTAAAACTTCGTACAAACCCATACAACCCAATTTAAACCGGTATTGAACGACGGACCTTGCTCAGAAAAATATCTTGGGAATCAGGATTTTTCCCAGCAGGGCCCAAATTAGATCATTTTCTCCGCCTCAAAACTCACTATTCTGCCAAACTTCCTGCTGATGTTTTTTTTTCCATTAACTTTCATCCACTAATATACCTACCTTGTTTGTTTATATTAATTTGAATGCGCCTACTTTTTGGCGATTGTACCTAGTCAACCTTTGGAGGTTTTTAAGGTACAATATTATACCTAATTAAATGTGTAAAATATATTGTGTATGAAATAAATAAAAAACAAAAAAAACCTACACGTGTAGGGCTGTTTAAAAAAACGCTCATACAGTGATTTTATTATTTAAAACTATTAATTTAATCCTATTTCGTCAAAATAGTAACAGTTTTTCGAGTTATTTTGTACAGAAAGACGGATAAAGAAACAAATAAATTATATAGGTACCTACAAACTATGTTGGAAGAAATTCACGTAATTGAAACATACTGACCACAAATTGGCATAAAAAAACGGCGCGGCGAGGACGTTGCATTTGACATGACTAGTAAGACATTTTCAAACATTTATCGGCTTCTAAATTCTAATTTCCATGTACAACCACAGAATAAATAATAGTACCTACTTCTTGAAACATGCCATGAATTGGTTTGGCGTCTTTATGAAAGGATTATAGGAAATTCAAACCCTAAAATCAATTGTGTTGAAGACCTCTGTAGCGCGGCGGGCGAAGGTTGGCCTGCGACGCAGGAGGTTGCGGGTTCGATTCCCGCCTCGGAACAAATATTTGTGCGATCGCAGATATTTGTTCAGGTGTTCTGGGTATTTTTTGTGTATAATAAAAAATATCTATCTATGTATTATATTGTATTAAGTATATCAATTATCTAGTACCCATAACACAAGCTCTGCTTAGCTTGGGGCTAGATAATGAAATGTCCAACATTATTATTATTATTTATTATTAATTAGGGTCATAAAGTTTGGAAGTATTGTTTGTTATTCTATTAATATTAAAAATTAAAGCGGGCCCCCATACAAAAAAAGTGATTTTGACAAACGCTGTATCTCTTGATCCGCAATAGCTAGACACAACAAAAAATAAAAAAAGTGAGTAATAAGTAGGTATGTACCTACCTAGGGGAAAACAAACATGTTTATATTTACTTGCCTTATTTTTATTAATTATCATCATCCGCCCAGCTGGAAATATAACATTTCCATAGAATGCCACGACGACTGGTCTTGAGCCGCCTCCGTCCACAGACTTCCCGCGACCTTTATAAAGTTTGGTACATTGGAAGTTCCCCTCCCACACTGCGTCGTCCGGTTGTTGGTCGCCACTCGAGGACTTTATTTCAGTCATCTTAATAAGTGCGTGTTGCCAGAGATGACTTACGTGACTGAGACGTGATCGCTAACTATCACACACACAAAAGCTCAAAGTATCACAGCGGGCTATGCATGGAGAGAGCTATGCTATTACCATCAGTGTACAAATACGTAGTCTGCGACAACCGTAACTACAAGAAATATTGTTACGAGATATTCGCGCCTAAAGTTTTTTATCTTATATTAGTGATCATTGTCTTTGTAAATATTTATCTGTTATGATTTTGATCTGTACGATCGCTACGATCATTCCCTTTAAAACTGTGTTTATTATATCGTGATAACATTAATGCTTTTTTATTATTTAGTAAATAATACTTGTTTAGTGTAACATTATTTTAGAACGTGCTTTACCTAAGCATGTGCGCCGTATGTAACATAGTTACTGTTCGCATGTCTAGGGATTTTGTTATGGTGTTCAACAAACGGAATATGCTCAAGATTTACTAATCTTATGTGCGGTAACATAACTACTAACTCAGTTATACACTTTATTGAGCTGGGAGAAAAAAAAAAACTGTAAGTAAGACCACAGAATAAATAATAGCAAGAACAAAAGGCTCACATCGTGAAAAAAAAATAACGAACCTTGCTGGGACGCAACAAAGTGCATTTCAGTTCGCATAAGTGCTTAGTGCCTAGCGCCAAAACCACCTTAACACCCTAAACACCCACCACCCTTATTCACCTAAACATTGGCGCTCTCTTGTAAACGTTTGAATCTTTTTATTTGTGTATTATATTTTTGTTTAGTACTCAATTTATAATTTTACTAGCTGTAACCTGCGACTTCGTCTGCGCAGGATTATTAAGTAGCGGAGTATTATAAAGCTAGTATTATTAGACTTACGCTGGTGAAGTAAGTTTCACCCGCGTAAGTCTCGATCCCGTGGGAATATCGGGATAAAAATGTGCCTGTGTTATTCCGCGAGTCTAGTTATCTTTATTCCAAATTTCATCCAAATCCATCCCGTAGTTTTTACGTGAAAGAGTAATTAGGATAGGATATTCGGTTACCAAATTACTCCTGCATTCTGCTGCTCGCCTGGTACATTGAAAAGAAAGAAAGAAAGAAAGAAAAACATTTATTTGTGTCACCAACATGGATGTAGTAGTAACAGTCAACAAACTATATTCCACACAAAAATACACACACACACACACACACACACAGAAAAAAAGATAAATAAAACATTGGATGAAAAGTATTCGCATTGCTGCTGCGCCCTGCGGTGTTTTCCGCATAGGTCTCGATTCCGTGGGAATATCGGGATAAAAATGTGCCTATATGTTATTCCGGGAGTCCAGTTATCTCCGTTCCAAGATTCATCCAAATCCATCAAGCAATTTTTACGTGAAAGAGTAACAAAGATACATCCATCCATCCATCCATCCTTCCATCCATCCATACTTACAAACTTTCACGTTTATAATATTAGTAAGATACCTTTTAACATTCTTTGTATTTTGAATTTTAAACACAAATTAAATTTAAATTAAATGACTATTCCAAGTATATTCGGTATAAATTTAATCTGCGTAGTGTTTTTTTTTCGAATGGAATTAAAAAGATTTAAACTTTTGTTTTCTTGACAAAATCCGAATAGAATTATGGATATAATACTTGTTTTTGACTTTGTACGATGACACGTGACGCGTCGAAATAATAACTTGGTAGCTTTCCATGGCGCATGCACTATTAAATTGTTTTGACCAATTGTTCCCATTTTTAGGGTTCCATACTCAAAGATAAGGAACCCTTATGGATTCCCTTTGGATTTTCATATTGTGTCCTACTAATATTTATACCATCAATTTGTACATATGTTTAAGCAAATAAATTATCTTTATCTTTATCTTTATCTTTTATCTTTCGTCATGTCTGTCTGTCTGTCTGTCTGTCCGTGTATGTCACAGCCTTTTTTTTCCGAAACTATAAGAGCTATACTGTTGAAACTTGGTAGGTAGATGTATTCTGTGAACCGCATTTAGAATTTTACACAAAAATTAAAAAAAAACAATTATTTTTGGGGTTCCCCATACTTAGAACTGAAACTCAAATTTATTTTTTCATCAATGTGGGTTATCTGTGGATAGGTCTTCAAAAATGATGTTGAGGTTTCTAATATATTTTTTTTCTAAACTGAATAGTTTGCGCGAGAGACACTTCCAAAGTGGTAAAAAGTGTGCCCCCCCCCCCCCCATAACTTCTAAAATAAGAGAATTATAAAACTAAAGAAAATATATGATGTACATTACCATGTAAACATTCACTCAAAATTGGTTTGAATGAGATCTAGTAAGTAGTTTTTTTTTAATACGTCATTAATCGTAATCCATCCAAGAACTTTTATATTATGTTACTTGCTGCTACGGAACCCTTCATGGGCGAGTCCGACTCGCACTTGGCCGCTTTTTTATGGTTATTTTTGGAAATTGTTATTTTGTACCTGTTTTTTGCATAGAGTCAATCTTTATAGAATACTGACTATCCATGTTTTTTTTGTTGTATTTGGAATAGTGGTGTATACCTTATTTTATACCAGTCAGTTAAATCATCCTAACGATGAAGTTATAAGTTGGTAAATATTGCTACAAGTATCTCCTATTTTTTTTTTTTTTTTTTTTTATTCTAATGAATGACGGAACAAGCAGATGGCCCACCTGATGTTAAGCGGTAACCTCTGCCTATGAACAGTGCATTACCTCATAGGACACGTTCACCTAGGACGCACCCTATGTGGCATTGCAATGCGACCGCCACCCTGCGACATAAAGATGAAAAGTCTCATGTGCCTGTAATTTTACCGGCACCTTCAAACCGGAACACAGCAATGCGAGCACTACTACTTTGCGGCAGAAATAGGTATGGTGGTAGTACTTCCCCGGACGAACTCTTTCACAAAAAAGCTCTACTACTACTACTTTCTGGTATAAATAGCACTAATTATGATTTCTTCTTTTATTTCTGCAGTTATAAATCTTGCCATAACTTTTGGTACGGCTTCTAGAAAACAATGTGTTAAAAAAAACTAGTTAATATATTGTGATTTTAACTCAACACCGTGACTAGTTTATATTTTGGAGTTCAATCCTCCCTATCTACTTTTACAGCAAAATCTCTCTCAGGTACGTTTGATGTAAAAAAACTGGAGCATGTGTGTGATTCGTGATCTCGATAATTATAAAAATCCCATCTTTCCAGAACCTTTACACAGGTATTGTTTGAATTGACACAATTTATAAAATCCTGAAAATCATAGATTTTATTTGCTGATTTTGTTATCTTGTAGGCAACCAGTCCTTTTTTTCAGAATCCCCTTCAGTCTTGTTAGGCCAGTCACCGTAGACACTAAAATCGTGTAAGATCGCAAAAAGTTGCAAGGTTCTGTTTTTTTGGGATGTTGTTAGGATAAATACCAATTGTGTAAAACCAAGTTTGCAACTTCGATACAGCTGTGCGAACTTTGCAATTTTTTTACGACCTGGAATGTTTAAGATGACTGGCCTATGTGTCGTTTGTAGGTTAACAGCTAATATTT